>CM060410.1:10212300-11558239 GCA_030545235.1 Helianthus tuberosus
AATCTTCTATAATAACCGGCTAATCCTAAGAAACTTCTAACCTCGGTTGGTGATTCAGGGGTTTTCCACTTGGTTATAGCCTCGATCTTGGTGGGATCCACATGAATTCCTTCATGATTAACTAGATGTCCGAGAAATTGTACCTGTTCTAATCAAAACTCACACTTTGAAAACTTAGCATAAAGCTTTTCCTTTCTTAATAAACTTAGAAGTGCGTGCAAATGCTTTGCATGTTCCTCTTTACTCTTAGAGTAAATGAGAATATCATCTATAAAGACAATTATGAATTTATCCAAATATGGCTTACATATTCGGTTCATCATGTCCATGAATGCAGCTGGGGCATTAGTTAAACCAAATGGCATGACAGTAAATTCATAATGGCCATACCTCGTTCTGAAGGCGGTCTTAGGAATGTCCTCTTCCTGTACCTTTAATTGATGATATCCTGACCTTAAATCGATTTTTGAGAAAAATCGTGCTCCTTGCAACTGATCAAACAGATCATCTATTCTTGGTAATGGATACCGATTCTTAATTGTGACTTTGTTCAATTCATGGTAATTAATGCACATACGCATTGATCCGTCCTTTTTCTTAATAAATAGGATTGGCGCTCCCCAGGGTGATGAACTTGGTTGTATGAATCCATTCTCTAATAATTCGTCTAACTGTTTCTTCAGTTCCTGCATTTCTGCGGGTGCCAAACGGTAAGGTGCTTTGGCAATTGGTGCTGTTCTTGGTATCAAATGGATTTGGAATTCAACTTCTCTGTCTGGAGGTTGTCCTGGTAATTTTTCTGGAAATACATCTGAAAATTGGAATACTATTGGAATATCCTTTGATTCTTTCCTTTTAGTGTTAGTGATTATATAACTTGTTGTTTTCATCACAGAGATGAATTTTAGTGGATCGAGAGGTTTTATTTTCTTTAATTATGATCTTTTCACCCTTTGGTGAATTTATTTGGATTGACTTTTGATCACATAAAATACTGGCTTTATTGGCTATTAACCAATTCATTCCTAATACGATATCAAATCCTGCCAGATTCATAGGGTAAAGATTGGCAATAAATTTCTGATTTAGAATTTCTATTCTTGATCCCTGCAAGATCTCAGAAATCTTAATGGTTTCCTCCTTTTGTTGTCCCTACTAGACATTCTTGTGGGAGTAATTTGCAAAATGAAGTATTAATAAAACTTTGGTTTGCACCAGAGTCAAATAATATTTTAGCAAAAGCATCATTAACTAAAAACATACCGGCTATCATATCCGGAATTATCTTGGCTTCATCTGTAGTCAGAGCAAATGTTCTAGCATTTTTCTTAGGCGCTTAATTTTTTTTATTTACAGGTTTCTTAAGGGGAATTCTTATACTTTTGATGGCATTCCAACTTTAAAGAGTTATTGCCTTCATCTTGTCACATGAATTGCAAGAGTGATGATTTAAACGAAATAATGTTTGTCATCAGGATTTATAGATATACATATCTATATAATCATATATTTCATGTACACCTTATTCATAAGGTCAATATATGTAACAGATTTATGTTCTAAAAATATAGGTCAGACATTGCTGAAGTGATTTTATTAACATATACCCCATCTTACCCGGTCAAGCTGGAGTGCTCACCATATCATATCTAGTCTTGCCGGAGAGGTGATTATCACTATATATATTCTATACTTAGAATTCTTTCTTAAATCACGATTTTTGAAAATTCATTATTCAATATGGCTGGTATCAAGAGATAAGGAAATTAGTATTCTCATGATAGATCATATTCTAGAATCGAGTAATACAAATAAACAAGAAATAACAGTGGCCATGTGTTATTGCTTATTTATCATATTTGCACTTTTCTAGTTATCATCCTTATGGTATACCAACATCCATCACACTTTATTTATACAAATAATTAACTTATTTTATATTAAGGCATTAAAAGTTCTTGTGCTACTATGTGTTGGATAGCATTGTGATTTCTTAGGTTTCTATTATTCTCATTATTCTGGTTTTCCTGATTTACTTCGTTGTTCCTCTGAATATTTAGCAGGTATCACAGACAAATATCTAGTACAATTATTTAGATACGCTTATACAAACATATTAAAAATGGTGAACATTACGACTTTTATATATATATTTATATCTATTACAAACTACAACTGGAGTTCAAAATATATTGGTTATGCATTCGTAGCTTTATTTTAGTCTATCTAGATTATAGAAGTATTATGCTCAACATGCTTTTATGTAAGGTTTATTCTATCTCCTATCTCTACTAAGTTGTTATCTAATAGGCAAAATTCTTTTAAAGTTCCTGGCTCATAGGTGACATGGGTGCTGGTACTGGGTCAGGGTGTTGAGAGATAGGTTGTTTATAAGGGTATGAGTTTTTTTCTGGTTAAGATCTAATTTTATTGGTTGGTCCTAGTTTGGTGGTTTAACTATTTAATATAAGTTAGCATTTACTGCGGTAGTGGCTAACATATGGAGATTTGCCCATTGCTTATCTAATTCATCTTCCTATGGTGGGTTATTGTCTGTTCCCGGAGTTTGTGTATTTATTTCCTGATTGATTATTACTCCCTTTGATTGTGATTTCTTTATTTCCTTTATCTTCTCTCGACTTTTTCTAATATTCCAACTTCTCTTCTAAGTGGTAAATGGTTTCCCAAACTGTGCTTTACGAATAAATATTCCTTCCTCAGTATCTGCTGAGTATCCTGAGGGATTTGGTTGAAATAAGGTTCCCTTATCTTTTGATATACTATCTACTTGACGATAGATGTCCGAAATTCTTTGCTTGCCCATACTGTAGACTAACAAATAGTCAAATAACACAAAACACATAATTACATTAATTATTTCCTAACACAAAATTTAAAATTTAAGTGTCACCAGAACACTTCTTTGGCTTAAACCAGTGGCAAGGCTCTGATACCACCTTCTGTCGCAACCCCTGCCCCCTTATCTGTCCCGGGAACGGGCGGCCGCGAGACCAGTTGTGGTGGTATCATTTTGTTTATCATTTTGGCAGCGGAATTTACATCAGGACCGTAGTTAGGAAATGTTTTATCAGAGTAAAAACCACCACATATTAATAATTACAGGGGTAAAACCCAAGTTTCTTATTACGACATGTTTATAGGGATAAACCCTAGTTTATTGAATAAAACATCTTCTCTTAATTAGGTAACTTTTATAGCCACTTTTCTAAGCCTTCAGTGTTGTCCAGCTGGCTTTTAGTTGACTCTTACATTTTATTACCTTAAACATGTTTAAAAACATTTTTCAGTGGGAAATACTGGTGAGTGAATCCCAGTTTAATCAAGAAGAGTTTTATCAATTAACAAAGTATTGAGAGCTATCACATTGTTTATTTCTACACAATTACTCATTCAGTACTGTCAATCCTGACTGGTGGGTCATATTACCTATTGGCTAACTCGTTGTCCAATGGTAACGTGTTCCACATTTTGTATACAAAACCCCAACATACCGGCAGTAGTTGAAGAACTACAAAGACTCAATCACTGCTTAATCACATTGTAAAACATTTAAGGTTTTGTAAAACAGTTCACAAAAAGGTTTACAAAAAAGAGGATAAACTCACATTGCTGTCTTAGACTTCGTTTAAGGGTTTCCTGGTGTTAATCTATTAATTACACAAATGTACATATGTTAGTATAATAACCCTTTATTTATATTAACGCTACCCTCCCCGAGACGGCATTCCAACGACTACGTCGGGCAGAACCACAACAGCCGTTACGGAACCCTGGATCAATCGGGCAGCATATCTAATACGTAACCGGGGTTATAATACTTACAATGGAGCAGAACTTCGTTAATTAGGGGGATATTATACCCGAGAATTATGCCTATTATTCAGAAATTCGTGAGAGAGAAAGAGAAATGAACGAATTGTTTGAAAGCCTGATGCCTGCTTATATAGGGCATGATTTCAAGTCTCTCGCGGCCCGCGTAAAGTGAGACCTCGGGCTACACGGCCCGCGAGGCTCCTAGGGTAGGCCCTAGCTTGTCCGACTCAGCCTTAGCTTCGACACGCTGCTCGACACGTGGCAGCACCGGGTGCGGCCTGGCTTCCTTGCTGTCGCGGCCCTCGTAAGGTCAAGGGGGTGTTACGCGGCCAGCCAGAGACCCCAAAAATTATTTTTTATTTATTTTTGATGAAAATAAAGGTATTTGGGATCCGTTTTCGTGTACGGGTGTATTTCAGGACCTAATAGGGTATTTATATATATATTAGGGTGTCGGAAAAATATTTTGGAGGGTTGTTATAGTGTTGGACCAAAAGAAACATTTTTTTTTTGTAAATGAGGTTGGATACAAGTATGGGTACTATCTTGTTGATGGAATTTTCCCTGAGTGGGTTGTTTTTGTGAAATAATTTTCAAAAGATGGAACCCTAGATCCTAAAAGAATAAAGTTTAACAAAGTTCAAATGGCGGCACACAAAGACGTCGAGCGAGCATTTGGTGTTTTACAGAAAAGGTGGCGCATTTTGAGCATGCCCTGTCGATTGTATGAACAAGATCAAATAAGAAACGTGATGTACGCGTGCATCATTCTACACAACATGATTTTAGAGGAAGAAGAGCGTGCAATAGTTGAGTATTATGGCGAGGAGCCTGAATCAAATAATGAAGACATTAGTGACGAGGAGAGAACGCTAACCCAAAATCTAATCGAGTTAAGACAAATAAATTCAAACCTTCGAGCTGATTTTGTAGAACATGTTTCGATACTTCCTAGATTCAACTCCATTGAAGATGAAATGATTGATTTTTTTTGGTGATGTAATGTATTTTTTATTGTGTTTTTAAAATTACTTTATTAAAATCTATGATTAATATAAAAAAACCAAAAAAAAAGAAAAGAAAATTTGGTCCAACATGGCACCCCAACGCCGCCTGGCCACGTCCCTTTCACACCCCACTTTTTTGGGTGTGGACTGGTGGAGCCCACAACTGCCACGTGTCGCGCAATGCCCCCAACCCAAGCCACCCCCCCTCACCCTATAGTCTAAATACGAATGATAAGAGAATTTCTAGTCCACTGATCTTAGATTTAAAGGGTTGAGATTAGTTTTATAGAATATATATATATATATATATATAAGTATCCGCTAAAATGAGAACCACCTCGAGTTGTAAGAACCGCGAGAACTTTTTGATCCGGGGCGAGGTGGACCAAATTTTTTTTTCAGAAATGTAGATGCATGTATAAAAACAACATTTGTAAAAAAAAATTCAAAAAAAAAATGTCGTGGGTGTAGTATTGAGCACCACAAGTTTGTGTTTACGGGACCCGTAAATTTTTCAGCCAGATTTACGGGTCCCGTAAACACAAACTTGTGGCGCTCAAAACTACACACACGGCATTTTTTTTTGAATTTTTTTTACAAATGTTGTTTTTATACATGCATCTACGTTTATGAAAAAAAATTGGTCCACCGCGCCCCCTACGGTGTAGTTCTTACGTTTCTTACAACTCGAGGTGGTTCTCATTTTAGCATTCCCCTATATATATATATATATGTTTTAAAACATAATAGCTAAAGAAAACTAGCCTACCTAGTAACTTGAAGTAGGTTATTAAAAACATCAAATTGTAATTTATTATGGGCAAGAACTAACCTTGTAGGACCAAACTGTCAATTTTTAAAACTAACATGTTAATAATGAAAACAACACCAAAAACACACATTGGTGTGTGTTTTGGTCGACCAAAACAAGAGAAAGAAAGGGAGAAGCTCCCCATAACCTAAACCATCTAATTCTCACAAATTGAAAGGGGAAAATCGGTTGGAATCTTGTGCATGACTTGAAAATTGATCACCCTATTGTAACAATCCTAAATAAACCGACACCCTCGAATAATTTCCAACACCCTAATATATTTTAAAATATCCCAATATGTCCCAAAATACACCCCATACGAGAAAACGGACCCCGAATACCCTAAATAGTATTAAAAATAATAAAAAATTAGTTTTTAAGTTGAGGCGGGCCGCGTAAGACCCACCACAACCTTCACGCGGGCCGCGTGAGCTTAAAAGGTGGCGCAGCCCGGTGTGGCCACGTGGCCCAACACCCGACGAACCTACCTGATGACCCGGATCACCTACGCATTGTCCTGGGGTCAACGCGGGCCGCATATGCCCTGCTCTTGTGTTACGCGGGCCACGAGAGAACCAGACTCAGCAACTATATAAGCAGGCCATCGGATTTCATTCGAATTCGTTCAAAGTTTCTTTCTCAATCTCAATTTCTGATATTAGGCTTTATAATCGGGTATTATACCCCCCTAAATAGTGAAGTTCTTGTTAGTGCATGCGTCTGTCGACTTCGTCTTGTATCGAGTCTTGTACATAGAATGATATATCCGAGTGCGATGTACGAGAAAATATGAGTTTTTAGGGTTTGTAAGATGTAATTTCGCTTGAAGATGATGATTCCGCTTGAAGGAGACTTGAACAGGTTCAAGCGAAATCAACATGTATAATTCCGCTTGAACTGACACCTTGTCACATTCAAGCGAAATCCCAACACTATATATATGTGTTCCAAGCAAAATCAGTATCATTCATTCCGGTTTGTGCAACGAAGTGCTGCCGAAGTGTCGTCTCGCTATAAAACGTATTCTAATCAATACTACGACAGTTTAACGTGTATATCTAGCTGAATTGACCTCAGAATGTCTGTTTCCGCCTTTCATTCTGAGTAAAATTCTTCTGATCGACTCGTTCGGGTCTTTAAACGGTCCTACAAGTGGTATCAGAGTTCAGGAGGAAGAGTTCTTACCAATTCAGCTGAAAATTCTGATTTCTACACCTTTTTCAAAATTTAAAAATTTTCACGGTCAAAATGTCTTGATTTTCACACATGGTGTGCGCATTAGTGTTTTAACAAAGCCTTGAAAGTTTTGAACATAAAATCGATCTAAAACTATCAAAAATTGTAATTCCGCTTCAAAATATGTGCGAGATGATGACGACAGCAGCTCTTCAAGCGAAATCAGTCTCTTATTCCGCTTGAAACCGGTTATCCCCCTTGAGAATTTGGCTGATTCCGCTTCAAACTTACTATTCCGCTTCAAAATGGTTATTCCGCTTGAACAATTCAAGCGAAATCAGGTATTTCGCTTGAAAGGAGTGTTTCCGCTTGAAAGTTGTGTTCCGCTTGAAAAGAGATTTCGTTTGAGATTGTGTTTCCGCTTGAAAACACTGTTTGATCAATTTTTGAAAATCCGAAACATGGAAGAAGAATTTTTCAACGCATTCGCTACATCGGCTACCCCGATCACTCTAGCACAGAACACGATGTTGGAAAATGAAACAGGGACGATGCAAAAACCGCCTAAGCTCATGAACATCGAGGAGTATAAGGGTTGGGAAGGACGTTTTGAAAATTGAGTACAAGCGAATTATTTGGATGCTTGGGAATGTGTTGAGACAAAGTATATTAGACCGACGAATGACGATGAAGAGATTATAGCAATTAAGGATCTAAGTGCCGATGCCAGAAAGAAATACAAAGATGAGAAAATGATGCTAAGTCTACTACAACAAGCAGTGAAGGAAGATATCTTGGTTCTATTTCAACACAATGGAACTTCGTATTCGATCTGGAAAGCATTAAGATCAAAGTTTCATAAAATCTAAGAGATGGTAAAGAACAAAAAATCGCTTTTGAAGAAAGAGTTCGATCTGTTTCGTGGGTTGAAAAATGAAAGCACAAAGCAAATCATTGAAAGATACTGCAATCTGCTAGCGAACATGAAGAGATGGAACATTGAGAAAGACAATGAGGAGTTGATTGAAAATCTTGCCGATGCATTACCACACGAGACTTGGGGCACATATCTCATGATGCTTAGAAACAAGAAAGGTTTTAGCAGTCTGACCCTGAGCAAATTCATTGAAAAATTAGAGGCTCGGGAGATGGAGCAGAGAAAGGTTTTAAGGATGAAAGATTTCGATGGTGAACAAGACATCGGACTTTACTACAAAGGTGGTGTCAATGATAAATCCACCAACTTGTCACCAAAGGTTCAAACAGCTTTTAATGCGAAGAGTTCATCAGAAAGTTCATCCAAAGGATCAAACACCAACATAATTTTTTCATCATATCCATCCTTTGATCCGAACATTTCAGCAACAAAGAATGGCAAGAAACTACAATGCAACATTGTTTTGAATCTGGAGAATGTTGAAGATTATTCAGCAGAAATTGCCAAAAGTCACATGTCTTTGTTGGGAACAGTGTTGGAATCTTATGGTAGTTTTGTTGCAGGTCGGATCAGGAATCCAATGCTTACCAAAGAGGATTACGATCAGATTGACGCTGAGGAAATGGAATTGATGGATATTAAGTGGTGTTTGGCAAGTGTGTTGAGACAAGCTGAGAAATTTAAGCAGATCACAGGAAGAGATGATTTACGTGAAGCTAATGTTTCTACTTTAGGTTTTGATAAATCTAAAGTTACTTGTTTTCGTTGCAGGGAAAAAGGACACTTCAAGAGGGAGTGCAAAAACCGCGAAGCAAGCGGAGCTCAAAATCCGTTCAATAACAACAATGATTACTATCGGAAAGCGATCTATCATCAAGTTGCTCAACAACAACAAGAACCACAAGTGGCTCAGGGAAGAAAAGTGATTGAAGAATCTTCAAAGAGAGCTTGTATGGTGAATCAGGATGATCAAAAGCCAACGGAAGTTTTCAGTTGGGACAAATACATCTCAGCTGACAACAAAGCATGCCTAATCAATCAAGATGATGAAAAATTGCCTGAAGGTTTTAGCTGGGCAAATTTCAATTGGGATAATTATGATCCAAACAAAGATTCAAATCACAAAGCGTATGTTGCTCGAGTTGAAGAGGATAGTGATGATGATCGTGAGTACCATGCAAGAAGATTGGCAGCTCATTTTAAAATGATGGAAGAGAGTGACAGTGATGACGATAAAGCCAAAAAGAAAAAGAAAAAGGTCAAAACACCGGTCAGCAGTGATGATGAAGCTGTTCCAGTGATAAGAAAAAAGATGAAGGAAGTACCAAAGTTCAAAGTTGATGAAGAAGTTGATGCTAAAAAGATTCCTGTGAAGTGTGACACTTGTGAAGCTATAAAGAAACAGAACAACACTTTGATTTATAACTTGAACAGTTTGAAGGAATCTTATGATGTCCTGAACAAAGCTATGAATCAATACAATCAAACAAGTGAAGAACAGGCAACGGCAATGAAGACACTTCATGGAGCTTCTATGATAAAGCAAAAAGTGGTGAACAACTACATCGAGAAGTGTGTTGTACTTGAGCAAAAACTGGAAATTCAAAGAATTGAAACTGAAAGAGTTAATCGTTTGTTGAAAAGTTATTCATGTACTTCTTATGTTATTGACAGAATCTATCCAACAGTAAAAGGCATGAAGGCGTTTGAGGAAGAGGAGACTTCTGAGGCAAAGTTTTCTGAAGAACAGAAAGTTTTTGAAGAAAATACTTCGGAAAAGAAGAAAGGAAAGAAGAAGGATACTAAAATGAATGATTCTGGTAAGAAACAAAGTTTCAGTTACAACAAGTGTCCACCCCCGCTTGAAAATGGATATTCTCCGAGAAATCTAAATTCAGAAAGAGTCGAAAAGGCAACAAATTTACAGTGGGAGTCGGAGTCTTCAGTCAGTTTGCCAGAAAATATTGATGTTACGTTTGCATCATCTGACACTGATCATGAGTCCGAGTTAATAAAAAAGGTGGTCGATCAGGTGTTGGATAAAGATGAAACCGAGGAGTCGAAATCAGATTCAGAGTCAAAGTCTGGGTCTGAAAGTTCGAGTTCAGCAGTCAACAGTCCAAAATCTTTGGAAAAAAGGGTTTACGATAAAGAATTCATGTTATCAAAATCTAATTTGAATGATGAAACATTTAAAGTGGCTTATACTTTGAATGATTCTGACAAATTATATTCTGATGAGGAATTTCCAATAAGAGGTGTTAAACCTGACATGATTAAAAAGGTTTTTAAACTAACAGAAATTAATATTTCTGAAATAAAAGATGTAAATCTTAATGATAAACCTAAAAAGTACACCTCAAGAGTTCAACAAAGAGAAAACAAGAAAAAGGGTTACAGTTCTGGTTCTGGTTATCGAAAGAAACCAAACCATAACGGTAATTACAAAAAGAAAGGTCTTGGTTTTATTCCATCAGAAAAACAGAAAAATGAAAAATATGTTCGAGATTTTAAATCAAAAATGATATTTGTTTCAGGTACGTCTACTGAAGAAGAGAAAGAAAATCTGTTCAGGAACCAATCGAACAAAGAATTCCTTGCAAAGAAGCAAGAAGAGATGAAGACGGTTGATTAGATGAAAGAAATGAGAACCTGTTTCCAATGCAATACTGTTGGACATATTGCCAAAGATTGTTCAAAGGCTATAAAATCAAAACAAGGAGTTTCTCGTAACTTGAAAGATAAAAGGATTAAGTTTGAACCACCAATTGATAGAACAAAACTTTTCAAAAATTCAATTTTTGAGATTGGTGAAAGTTCAAACAGATTTTATAAGAAAAGAGGAAACCTTGACAACCAGAAATGGGTTGTTAAGAAATCTGATGGTAGTTCTAGCAATGATTCTGATTCATCAAAATCAGAGGAGCTATCATCTGGCGATGAATCTGGTTCCACAAAGTCAAAGGAGCCACATGTTGAGATTAAAAGTGAAAAATCAGTGCCGACTGTGGATGATGTGAATTTTCCACCACTTCGGGCTGAAAATTTTAAAAAGAAAGTTGGAAAAGTTGAGATTTCAAATTAATTCTTTTCTGAAAAGAAAGAATTTGATATTGAAAGAGCTTTTAACTCCAAAGTCCATAACATTTTTGGAAAAATGGTGGACAGGAAGGTCAAAGGAGTGAAGGAGTTTTACAAGAAGAAGACGAAGAAAGATAAAGTTGAACCATCCCTGGTATGTGACTGGGATGGTACATATTACGAATAGTAAGTCTGTGGACTTGCCGGAGCTCCCAAGTTGGTAATCGCGGAGCATGAATCGGCATCTTTCTTATATTTTTGAAAAAATTGAAAATTGGTCACGAGTATGACTTGCCAGAAGTCCCAGGTTGGTAAGTGAGGAGTAGGTATCGGCATCTTGAGAATTCAACCTACATGAGGATTGGTTGGTAAGCCATGAGGTTGAAATATTAGATGAAATTTATTCTTACAATTGGTAAATCAAGGACATTAAGTTGTACTTGTTTTTCCTACAAGTGGTTAATCAAGGTCATTAGGTTGAACTTGATTGGACCATACTTACAAGTGGTATTTGAAAACAATGTGATGAACCCCTAACGTACAAGTGGTAAAATCAAACTTATTTTCTAGAAAAACCATCTAATTAAAACAAACTTAAGTGTTTTGAAATCACAATGGGAAAATAGTTTGTTGAAAGGGGGAGTTCTGATTGTTTACGCCATGTGAATGGCGAGTTGAAGTGATTTGATATCAGTTGTCACTTTATTGTACAGTTTGTTTTCAAATTTCCTAAAATGTGTTTGCATTTTAGGGGGAGTAAGAAATTTTAGAAAATCCAAAAACATTTGAAAATTTGAAAAAGACAAAAACATGATAAAATCAAAAATGAGTTTTTGTGTAAAAAAAGAGGAAATGATAGTACATCAGTGGACTATCACAACATGCTAAAGAAATGGAAAGTTAAAAAGTGATAAACGGTCTTACTGATGATGTGCCAGTAGGTTTTTGCACATTTAGTAGATTGTGACGAGATATAAACCTAAATTTCAAACTTGCCTATATCGTGGGTAACATCTCTCGGATATATGGGTAACCCCCGAAATCTTGTTTGAAAGGTCCCTCTTTCTGAGATACTAGGTCTTTATGCTCAGTGATATCTGGGGTATTATCCCGAGACTTCTGATTTTGCGGAAGCAATGGCCTAGTCCCCGGATAATACTTTCTGCTTGCTTGAAATATAGCGCCGCCCTCAGCAAAAATGATGAAACAATAAAATTGATAATCATTGCTGTTGTAAAAAAAAGATCCTCTAAAGGGGACCCACCCAAGTCGAACCGTCATCTCTCTGCTGAACGGTAGTTCTGACCTGAGCTCTCACGGTTTCGTACTGATTCATAATTTATTCCCTTACAGATATCATCTGTGGTATACTCACCTGTAAGACTGAATATTGGGATCTGGATACGGGAGTATATTCTGAGGTGGGACACGCGATTGAGTTTAAGTGCTTAAGACATTAATCTCGTATCTCGAATCAGTTGAACTTTGTGTGAAAATTTAAGTGGACCAGTATACTGATAATCTAAGTGAATCGTTTAGAACTTAAAATGATTAAAGCTTAACGGTGTTGATGATTTGTCTCAAAAAAACTGATATGATCCTCTTACACAAACTCACAAAAATATTGTATGTAAATATTTCTTTTCTTTACTGCATTTCTTTGTTATTAAAAATCCAAAAAGATTTTAGTGTGTTTTAGCATAAATTTTGAAAAAGTCAAAAAGATTTTCGACAACTGGTGTTGAAGAGCTGATTTTCAAAAATTCCGAGTGCTAAACATGACGACAACTGGTTTGGGAAAGATTTGAACATTTCGTGAGGGGGAGTTTATTTTAAAAGAATGAATGAAAACGACATTTCTTCAAGTGGTTCATCAGAGATTATAAATGTTAAATCATTTTAAGATTTACTCCACAAGTGGTTAATCAGATTTGAAAATCTTATCCACAAGTGGTCATCAGAAAATTTATTGTTGGGTAGAGTTTATGCAGGGTAGAGCCAGGAATCGATTCGGAACCTGTGAAAGTGTGAGCCAGGTTACGATTCTGGAACTGCTGATGCTGATAAACTGAAGGAATCAAGAGATCTGATCAAGAGAATTAAAAAGCTCAAGAGTCAGTCTTTGATCCTGAAGATTTTCAGTATTCGAGGGAGAGGATTCTGTTGGTGCTGAAGAAAGGGCCAGAGATCTTGGAGATCAAGAGAAGATAGAGATTGAGGATGCTTACAGTGTCAGATACTTCGAAAAGTTCGAGAGGACTGTTAAAGACTGAAGATGCGAAGACTCGACACTTTAAGACTCGTCAACATTCGAGGGGGAGTCTGTTAGTGCATGCGTCTGTCGACTTCGTCTTGTATCGAGTCTTGTACATAGAATGATAGATCCGAGTGCGATGTACGAGAAAATATGAGTTTTTAGGGTTTGTAAGATGTAATTTCACTTGAAGATGATGATTCCGCTTGAAGGTGACTTGAACAGGTTCAAGCGAAATCAACATGTATAATTCCGTTTGAACTGACACCTTGTCACATTCAAGCGAAATCCCAACACTATATATATGTGTTCCAAGCGAAATCAGTATCATTCATTCCGGTTTGTGCAACGAAGTGCTGCCGAAGTGTCGTCTCGCTGTAAAACGTATTCTAATCAATACTACGACAGTTTAACGTGTATATCTAGCTGAATTGACCTCAGAATGTCTGTTTCCGCCTTTCATTCTGAGTAAAATTCTTCTGATCGACTCGTTCGGGTCTTTAAACGGTCCTACAGTTCTGCTCCGCTGTAAGTATTATAACCCCTGGATACGTATTAGATACGCTGCCCGATTAATCTAGGGTTCCGTAACGGCTGTCGTGCCCGACGTAGTCGTTGGAATGCCGTCTCGGGGAGGGTATTACTAATGTTAAAATGGGTTATTATACTAACGCGTGTACTTTTGTATAAATTATAGATAATTCTCAGGAAACCCTTACAAAAAATCTAAGAAAGCAATGTGAGTAATCTCCTTTTTGTAAACAGTTTTTACAAAACCTTAACTATTTTACAATGCAATTTAGCAGGGATTGAGTCTTTGTAATTCTACGATTACTGCCGGTATGTTGGGGTTTTGTATACAAAATGTGAGTAACGTTACCATTGGACGAAGAGTTAGCCAATGTGTAATATGACCCACCAGTCAGGATTGACAATACTGAATGAGTAATTAGGTAGATATAAACATTGTAATCGCCCTGAATACTGTTAAGTTTAAATTAAATTAATAATTCTTGATTAAACTGGGATTCACTCACCAGTATTTCCCACTGACAAATGTTTTTAAAACGCGTTTCAGGTAACACAATGTGAAAGCCAATTAGAAGCCAGCTGGACAGCACTGAAGCCTTGGAAAAGTGGCTATAAAAGTTACCTAAATAAAGAAGGCGTTTTAATTCAAATAAAATGGGATTTATCCCTATAAATCAGCTTGTAATTAAAACTTGGGTTTCATCCCAATATGTTTATTTATATATAAATGGTGGTTTTACTCTGATACACATTTCCTAACTACGGTCCTGATGAAAAATTCCGCTGCCAAATTAGACAATACGCGATACCACCGAAACTGGCTCGCGGCCGCCCGTTCCCGGGACAGATAAGGGATCGGGGGTTGCGACGGAAGGTGGTATCAGAGTTAAGCCACTGATTCAGCCACATAAGTGTTCTGCTGACATCAAAATTTAATCTGTTAAGAAATAAATTATGGGAATACGTGCGTAATTGTATTTATTTGTTATGTGTTATTTGACTATTTGTTAGTTTACAGTATGAGCGACCAAGGACCATCTGACGCGTACCGTCAATTGTCTGGTTCGCCTAGAAGCGAAGGCACCTCCTCTTCTCAACCTGCCCTCTTCGGGTACTCTGCTGATACGAAAGACGGAATCTTTGTGTTTAAGACTCAGTCAGAAAAGCCATTTCCTTAGAAAAAGAGGGGATGGCTCAGTAGAGGGACACACGAGCGTAGAAAACGTATGAAAAAGTTACAAGACCAGAGAGCACTAGCAGCAGTCAAGAGAGAGACAGATGCCTATGCCCAGGATATGATCAATAGGGGTATAGCCAACATCCACATACTAGCAACCACTGCAGCTGACCCTAATCTGGAGCAAATAATAGCACCCCAACCACAACCACCAATCCCTGATCAACCCATGGAGATAGAAAACCCCGAAAACCAAGTAGAAATGCATGACTTCAATCCAGAAGAAATACCTAGGGTACCAGCACCAAACCCCCTAGACCCAAATTACGACCCCTGGTAGGATGACGTTAGGGACTACGTGCAACGCTATCTGATACATGAAGACACACCCATGCAAAACGTAGGAGCCTACCTAGGTTTGGACCCTTCAGATCCCTATTTCCACGATGAATACATTAGGAAAATTTTAGAAGATCCTTACCAATTCCAGGCACCTACACCCCCATATCAGGAACACGTACCCCAGATTCCGAACCCAGTCCTAGAACCTGCACCCCCAATGAGTGCAGACAATGTACAAGAACTTAGGACATTTGGTGAGGAAATTTTAGAAAGTAGTGAACGAATGAGACAGGTGGGAGAGCGACTCGTCTGGAAGTATGACGAGCGCAATATGGATTTTTGGATGAATCCATATCCATGAATGTGTTGGTGAAAACGGTAATTATAATAATAATAAAATAAAATAAAATAAAATAAAAAATAAAATATGTGTGTACGGATGCCTACTATTATTAGTGTAATTTTTATTTCAGTCGGTATTGTAATTCTATTTCATTACTGGTTTGTAATAGATGCCTAATATATGAATAGAGTAAAGTCGCAATGATCGACGCTTTTCCCAAAATGCGTGTCATGTGATTGGCTATATTAAAATATTATTTTGTGATATTAATATGGGGTAAATGTTTAAAATTCAGATGGCCGACGAAGGAAATCAAGGAAATTTGAATAACGATAACCAGAGTAACATTAACTTGGTTAATGAGAATCCGAGCGTCAATAACAATGGAAACCAAGTGGGTAATAGTGCTATCCAACACATAGTAGCACAAGGAATAATAGATGCAATGCCATTTATTCTTCAAACGGTTCAGGAAACGAATAATAAAAGTAAACATAGCAGTAAGCGACCGATTGAACCAGAACACAGCGTGAACAATGGCCCTGTACTTCAAGCGCCCATTCCCAAAATAAGAAGAATTGTGTCTTACGGTTGTTCTTACAAAGAATTCTAGTCCTGCAAACCAATAGAATTCTCGGGCAATGAAGAACCTAATGCCGCTCTACGTTGGATAGAAAAGACTGAGGCTGTTCTAAAAATAAGCAAATGTGTGGAAGAAGACAAGATAATGTTTGCTTCCAATCTATTTAAGAACTCAGCCTTAGAGTGGTGGAACACTATCCTCCAGTCAAAAGGAAGTGATAGGGTATACAATATGGAATGGGAGGAATTTAGGAACATGGTAGAAAGGAAATTTTGCCCTCCTAATGAAAAAGAACAAATAGCAAACAAATTCTTAAATCTTAGGATGAACGAAGTGGATAGTCAGGGGTACACAAAGTTATTCTTCGAATATGCTAGAATAGTACCAACCCTTGCATCACCAGAGCCGGTATTAATCTCCCGTTATATCTGGGGATTAATTGGAGAGATTAGACATGTAGTCAAGGTAGCTAGACCTCAAACTATAGAAGAAGCTGTAGAACTAGCCAATACCTTGACAGATGAATTAGTCCGTACTAGAGAAGAAGACCAGAGGAAAAACCTAGCACAGAGGCTTACCCAAGAATTCCGTATTGGGAATTATAACCGTAGAAATATAGGTTCTACCTCTGCACCTTATTGCAAGCATTGCAAAATGAAGCATTCTGGAAGATGCTCCATATATTGCAATTTCTGCAAAATATCAGGTCACAAAGAAGAAGATTGCAGGAGGAAAGCCAACAATAAAGTATGCTACAATTGTGGGGAACAAGGTCATATCAAGCCAAGCTGTCCAAAATTGGCTCCAGCCGTGAACAATAAGAACACTAAAAATGCTAGAGCATTTGTTCTAACTGCAGATGAAGCTAAGATGATTCCAGACGTCATAGCTGATACGTTTTTAGTTAATGATGTTTTTGCTAAAGTATTATTTGACTCTGGTGCAAACCAAAGTTTTATTAATACTTCGTTTTGCAAACTTCTAAATCAGTCATTAACTAAACTACCACAAGAATGTCTAGTGGAGACAGCTAATGGAGAAACTGTTAGGATTTCTGAAATCTTGCAGGGAGCAAGAATAGAAATTTTAAACCAAAAGTTTATGGAAAACCTGTATCCCATGAATCTGGCAGGATTTGATGTTCTATTAGGAATGGATTGGCTAATAGACAATAAAGCCAGTATTCTATGTGATCAAAAGTCAATTCAAGTAAATTCACCAAAAGGTGAAAAGATCACAATTAAAGGAGATAAACCAGTTAGATCCACGAAATTCATCTCTGTGATGAAAACTGCAAGCTATATAAGAAAAGGATCTATAGTGTATTTGATTTTTATAATCATTAACACCAAAGGAAAAGAACTAAAAGACATTCTAGTAGTGTCTCGGTTTTCAGATATATTTCCGGAAGAATTACCAGGACTACCGCCGGACAGAGAAGTTGAATTCAGAATTCATCTATTACCAGGAACAGCACCGATTGCCAAAGCACCTTACCGTTTGGCACCCGCTGAAATGCAGGAATTAAAGAAACAATTAGATGAATTATTGGAGAAAGGATTCATACAGCCAAGCTCATCACCATGGGGAGCACCGATTTTATTCGTTAAAAAGAAGGACGGATCAATGCGTATGTGCATTGATTACCGTGAATTAAACAAGATTAGAATCAAGAATCGGTACCCATTACCGAGGATCGATGATCTGTTCGATCAACTGCAAGGAGCTCGATTTTTCTCTAAAATCGATTTAAGGTCAGGATATCATCAATTAAAGGTACAGGAAGAGGATATTCCTAAAACCGCATTCAGAACAAGGTATGGTCATTATGAATTTACTGTCATGCCATTTGGTTTAACCAATGCCCCAGCCGCATTTATGGACATGATGAACCGAATATGTAAGCCATATTTGGATAAATTCATAATTGTTTTTATAGATGATATTCTAATTTACTCTAAGAGTAAAGAGGATCATGCAAAGCATTTGCACGCACTTTTAAGCCTATTAAGAAAGGAAAAGCTTTACGCTAAATTTTCAAAGTGCGAATTTTGGTTAGAGCAAGTACAATTTTTTGGACACTTAGTTAATCATGAAGGAATTCATGTGGATCCCACAAAAATCGAGGCGATTACTAAATGGAAAACCCCTGAGTCACCAACCGAGGTTAGAAGTTTCTTAGGATTAGCCGGTTATTATAGAAGATTTATTCAAGATTTCTCTAGAATAGCCATTCCTTTAACTAAGTTAACCTGTAAATCCATTAAGTTTGAATGGGGACCAAAACAAGAAGAAGCATTTAGAATTCTTAAGCAAAGACTAACCCATACACCCATACTAGCGTTACCAGAAGGAACTGAAGACTTTGAAGTCTATTGTGACGCTTCTAAGTTAGGTTATGTATGTGTATTAATGCAACGCCAAAAGGTTATAGCTTACGCATCTAGACAACTTAAGAATCATGAAGAGAATTATTCAACCCATGATCTAGAGTTAGGAGCTATAATATTTGCCCTTAAGATTTGGAGACATTATCTTTATGGTAGTAAGTTTACCATATTTACATATCATAAGATTTTAAGGTATGTTTTCGGGCAAAAAGAATTGAATATGAGACAAAGACGCTGGATAGAATTACTTAGTGATTATGATTGTGATATCCAATATCATGAAGGAAAAGCAAATGTAGTTGCTGATGCTTTAAGCCGAAAGTATCACGAAAAGCCAAAAAGGGTGCGGTCTCTTAAATTAAATCTACAAGTAGATTTAAATGATCAGATAAGAGAAGCACAAGAATCAGTAACCAAGGAGGATACTGAAAAATTTATAAGGTATGATTAAGGAATTAAAACCGGGAACAGATGAAATTTGGAGATTCCATGAAAAGAGAATATGGATACCTAAATTAGGAAATCTACGTCATCGCATATTAGAAGAAGCCCATAAGTCTAAGTATACAATGCATCCTGGAAATGATAGAATGTATCAAGATTTAAGAAAGAATTTCTGGTTGATAGGAATGAAAAAGGACATAGCAGCCTATGTTTCTAAATGTTTAACCTGTTCACAAGTTAAAGCTGAACATCAGAAACCCTCAGGTCTGTTGCAACAGTTAGAAATGCCAGTATGGAAATGGGAATTGATAACAATGGATTTTGTTACTAAATTAACCAAAACAAGGAAAGGTAATGATACAATCTGGGTGATTGTAGATAGACTAACCAAGTCATCTCATTTCCTACCAATGAAAGAAACCTACAATATGGAACAGTTAGCTAAATTATATGTAAATGAAATTGTTTCATTACATGGAATACCATTATCAATTGTTTCTGATATAGATAGCCGATTTACCTCTCATTTTTGGTCAAGTTTCCAAAAAGCAATGGGAACCAAGTTAAATCTGAGCACAGCTTATCATCCTCAAACGGACGGACAAAGCGAAAGGACAATTCAGACAATGGAAGACATGCTTAGAGCTTGTGTAATTGATTTCGGAGGTAATTGGGATGATCACTTACCTTTAATAGAATTTTCTTATAATAATAGTTATCACACAAGTATCAATGCTGCACCATTCGAAGCACTTTATGGACGAAAGTGCCGAACCCTAGTCTGTTGGGCAGAAATTGGGGAAAAGCAACTATCTGGACCTGAGATAGTGCAGGAGACAACTGACAAAATTATTCAAGTCAAGGAACGACTGAAAGCAACACGTGATCGACAGAAGAGCTATGCTGATAACCGACGCAAACCATTGAAATTTCAAGTAGGAGATAAAGTATTGTTGAAGGTCTCTCCTTGGAAAGGAGTAGTGAGATTCATCAAAAGAGGAAAGCTAAGTCCCGGGTATATTGGACCTTTTGAGATTATTAGAATAATAGGACCTGTAGCCTATCAGCTACAACTGCCAGAGGAAATGGCAGGAATACATGGATGTGTTTCATGTATCTAATCTCAAGAAATGCTTAGCTGATGAATCTCTAATAGTACATCTTAAGGATATAGAGGTAAATGAACAACTCAAGTTTGTAGAAAGGCCTCTACAGATCGAAGACAGGAAAGTCAAGAACCTCAAGCATAAGAGACTGGTTCTAGTCAAAGTGAAGTGGGACTCCAAAAGAGGACCTGAGTACACATGGAAGCTTGAATCAGAAATGCAAAAGAAATATCCACACTTGTTCCAGTAGATCTCGAGGACGAGCTCTAAAACAAGGTGGGGAGGATGTAACAATCCTAAATAAACCGACACCCTTGAATAATTTCTGACACCTTAATATATTTTAAAATATCCCAATATGTCCCAAAATACACACCATACGAGAAAACGGACCCCGAATACCCTAAATAGTATTAAAAATAATAAAAAAAATTGAGTTTTTAAGTTGAGGCGGGTCGCGTAAGACCCACCCCAACCTTCACGCGGGCCGCGTGAGCTTAAAAGGTGGCGCAGCCCGGTGTGGCGACGTGGCTCAACACCCGGCGAACCTACCTGATGACCCGGATCACCTACGCATTGACCTGGGGTCAACGCGGGCCGTGTAGGCCCTGCTCTTGTGTTACGCGGGCTGCGAGAGAACCAGACTCGGCAACTATATAAGCAGGCCATCGGATTTCATTCGAATTCGTTCAAAGTTTCTTTCTCAATCTCAATTTCTGATATTAGGCTTTATAATCGGGTATTATACCCCCCTAAATAGTGAAGTTCTGCTCTGTTGTAAGTATTATAACCCCTGGATATGTATTAGATACGCTGCCCAATTGATCTAGGGTTCCGTAACGGCTGTCGTGGTTCTGCCCGACGTAGTCATTGGAATGCCGTCTCGGGGAGAGTATTACTAATGTGAAAATGGGTTATTATACTAACGCGTGTACTTTTGTATAAATTATAGATAATTCTCAGGAAACCCTTACGGAAAATCTAAGAAAGCAATGTGAGTAATCTCCTTTTTGTAAACAGTTTTTACAAAACCTTAACTAATTTACAATGCAATTTAGCAGGGATTGAGTCTTTGTAATTCTACGATTACTGCCGGTATGTTGAGGTTTTGTATACAAAATGTGAGTAACGTTACCATTGGACGAAGAGTTAGACAATGTGTAATATGACCCACCAGTCAGGATTGACAGTACTGAATGAGTAATTGGGTAGATATAAACATTGTAATCGCCCTCAATACTGTTAAGTTTAAATTAATTTAATAATTCTTGATTAAACTGGGATTCACTCACCAGTATTTCCCACTGACAAATGTTTTTAAAACGCGTTTCAGGTAACACAATGTGAAAGCCAATTAGAAGCCAGCTGGACAGCACTGAAGGCTTGGAAAGTGGCTATAAAAGTTACCTAAATAAAGAAGGTGTTTTAATTCAAATAAAATGGGATTTATCCCTATAAATCAGCTTGTAATAAAAACTTGGGTTTCATCCCAATATGTTTATTTATATATAAATTGTGGTTTTACTATGATACACATTTCCTAAATACGGTCCTGATGAAAAATTCCGCTGCCAAATTAGACAATACGCGATACCACCGAAACTGGCTCGCGGCCGCCCGTTCCCGGGACAGATAAGGGATCGGGGGTTGCGACACCCTTACTAGGGGATCATAAGATATGTTGAAAGTCAATATTTGATGATGTTATGAAAATTGGTGTAGTTCTTAATATTGTAATTCTTGCAGAAGTTGTAGAAATCAAAGTGAAATAAGAGTAGTATACATGCTTAAAAACAAAACCTTGATGAAGAATTGTAATCAAACACTTTGATTTAAGTGTTTGAATAGTTTAGTCATGGTTGTGTATGTGGGTTTTGGCAAATGGGTTGAACACATGAATTGTGGTAGTGAAACTAATGTATTTGTTGTTAGTATAGTGAGCTTTAGATGTTGATTGAACATACTAGTCACATTGACTTCGTATGGTGTAAAACATGGCAAATTGATGGAATAGAAACTTAATAGATTTAGTTTAAAAATCCATGCTTATAAGGTGTTTGATATAATGCTTAAGTGAAACTTGGATGTTAATAATGTATGGGAAAATCTTGATATGAGCCATACAAATTGATTATTAGAAAATGTGGCGAAATAGTCATGATGATGACGAATTAACAATTTGTCGGGTTGTACTCTATAGGCGACTCGAGTGATAAGGTGGGTGATAAAGCCGGAAGCGATACACGACTTAAAGGAAAGCTCTAAGGTACGTAACTTTATGTTTCGTAGTATTTCGTTAAATGTTTTGTTATTAGTATATGGTGAATGAGGAAGTGAAATTCATGAAATTCGGTTCATTCATAAGTGATGGATTTCATACGAATGAACGAATGGACAAATGAGAATAATGATAAGTTTGGTTTGTTCATAAGTGATGGATTTCACATGAACAACCAAACGGGTCAAAATAAAGAATAACGTGATAAGTTTGGTTTGTTCATAAGTGATGGATTTCACACAGGGAACAAACCAATCGGGTCCATAGCGTAAACCGAGTAACGGGAACGCTGATTATAAATGCTGAACCCAAGGAATGGGTCAAAATATGGAGGATGTGAATCCCTCAAGATAAAAAAAAAGTAAAATTTATGTTTGGTTAAAGTTAACCAAACGGGTCAAAATAGTGCGGATGCAAACCGGGTAATGGGAGCGTAAAACACAAGCTTAGTAGACCCGGGTAATGGGTCATAATTGGAAGATTGTGAATTCATGAAATGAATTTGAAATAAGTAAGTTCGATCACTAGAAGGTTGAACGGGTCGAATATGTGTAAACGCAAACCGGGTAACGGAAGTGTGAGACACAAGGTAAATAACCCTGGTAATGGGGTAAAGTCGTAAAAAGGATATACTTGCGAAAAAGATGTGAATTTCATAAGCTCAAATGCTTAAACATGAAAACGGGTCAAATAATTAAACACACAAATTGTGAACCGATAGCGTAAAACATAAAGTTATAAATCCGGGTTATGGGTTTACAAGTTAAAAATGTGGGTAAATGTTTTATGGACATTTAGAAACAAATTTGAAGCAAAACGGATGAATATCCGAGAAGTTACGGACTTTTTACAAAGAAGGGCAAACTTGGAAACCTGGAGCTGTGCTGCGCCGTAAGCTACGCTCCCAGCCGTAACTTACGGCTGGGGTTGACCGGAACGAGCAGAAAGGGGCTACCGTAAGCTACGGCACACACGTCGTAACTTACGGCGGGTTACTTAACCAATTTTTTTGCTTATGTTATTTTGGCATAATTAAATACGCTCTATGCTTCTTATAACTAACGTTTAAGATAATATTTGATATATAGGTGATTGCTATGAAGATACGGATGAAGATCAAGCTTAGTGAAGAACCGAACATAACCAAAGATCAAGCTTCCGCATTTCGTTCTTTCGTTTGTCAAATCAAACTACGTTAACATGTTGAAATGTTTTTGAAACACTTATGAAGTTTTGTAAATCTCAAAATATTGTATGGACACGTATTTGCATTATATATATAAATGCAAAATTTTATATAATTTTAGTTAATTAAGATCGGGTCTTACAAGTTGGTAATCAGAGCTCAAGGTTAAAGATTTAATGTGTTTGGTTCGAGGCTTGATCAAGACATCTGGTAAGAAATGGTTATGAAATAAATTTCAATAAAATATTCTAGTGAAGAAAAAGGATTAAAAGTGCATGGGAGGAGTATGTTTATACACTCGAACCCGGGATATGCACAAACATAAATGGTTATGGCGAGATGTATTTTTAAACTCTTTGGAGGTTACTTACATTTCTTATTTTTAAACTCTTTTGTACTATAACTCAACCCATATGATATTTGACATATGAGGCATTATAGGATGTGAAGTTAAAAAGTGGTTTAGTGGGTATAATACCACATAATGCCCCAACAATAATTACCCAAATATTTTTAATTTCTTTTTTTTTTAATTTCCCATGGACAATTCAACAAACACAATACACACTAGGCATTTTCACCATAACACCAAACACAAATTTTGGATGAAAACACCCTGAGGTTGGTGTGTGGGACGTTTTGGAGCATTATGGGGCCAAAACACGCCCAAATCACTCATCACTACGGATAGTCTATAAGTTGATGATATAAATAAGTAAACAACGTGACTATAAATGTAATGAAAAAATAGTAATAAAGATTTCTAAATATTAAAACTAGGGGCGTTCAAGATCGGATTATTTGGCTTTCGAATATTCGATTTTCGGATATATGAATTTATATGGCCGGAGGGTGTGGGGGCGGCACCCCCGCCAGCTCACCATCTATAGCGCCCCGGGGCGCTATACCACCACACCCTCGAATTTAAAGAGGGGCGCCATAGGTTGGGCTCCATCGTGGTAACGAGCTCGAAACGCGTTGAACGAGGTGGCTTGGTCAAATGTGACCATTTGGCAACGTTCGAATAAAAAAAACTTTTTTTTATTCAAATATAAATATAAACCTATCCCAAACTAAATAACACACCAATCACAACTAAAACACACACCAATCACAACTAAAAAATGTCTTCGAGTTCCTCATCCGACGGTGTTCTTGACGATATGGTTATCGCAATTACGCAGGAGGCGATTAATTATTTGAATAAATATAAACCTATCCCAAACTAAATAACACACCAATCACAACTAAAATTCACACCAATCACAACTAAAACACACACCAATCACAACTAAAAAATGTCTTCGAGCTCCTCATCCGACGGTGTTCTTGACGATATGGTTATCGCAATTACGCAGGAGGCGATTAATTATTTGAGGAGAAGAAGCCGAATCCTCTACATCGCGTACCAGACAACCGCCTCTTGAACGGGATCGGTTAGGTGCTCATGAACGTCTAGTGCAAGATTTTTTTTTGTGAAAATACGTTGTACGATGATGGTCAGTTTAAGCGTAGGTTTCGTATGAGCCGATGACTATTCGTTAAAATTTCTAATGATCTTGCGGGCGAATTCCCTTTTTTTCACGCAAAGAGTAAGTGCAAGTCGCAAAGTTGGTTTCTCTAGACTACAAAAGTGTACAACAGCAATTAGGCAACTAGCGTACGGCACAACGAGTGATGTGTGGGATGAATATTTAAGGATGTCGTCAAGAATGTGTCGTGAGTCTCTTGAAAATTTTTGTGAAGTTAATTTTTATTAACACTATTATTTATTATTTTTATCTACATCGTTATTATTTTTTTATTAACACTAGTTTACTAGGTGTTATCTCTCTGTACGGGAGACGATATTTGAGGATGCCAACCGCAGCCGACGTTCCACTTCTATAAGAGGCCCATCAGCGCATACACGGGTTTCCTGGGATGTTGGGTAGTCTTGATTGCACGCACTGGGAATGGGCGGCATGTCCAACCGCTTGGAAGGGCAACATCATCGTGGTGACCACGATGGTCCTACCCTAATATTACAAGCGGTCGCTTCTAAAGATTTATGGATTTGGCATGCGTACTTTGGCATGGCTGGGGCGAACAATGACATTGCAATTTTAATCTCCTCGAATCTTTTCGACGATGTAATAGACGGGGTTGCACCAGATACTTCATTCTATGCAAACGGCGTGGAGCATAAGTATGGCTACTATCTCACAGATGGTATTTATCCCGAGTAGGCGACGTTGGTAAAAACTCTTTCGTGTCCAGATGACGAAAAAAGATTGTATTTCAAGAAAAAACAAGAGTCAGCAAGAAAAGATATCGAGCGGGCTTTCGGTGTGTTAAAAAAAAGATGGTCTATCATCGCCCAGCCGTCGAGGATACTTGAAAAAAAAGTAAAATGAGAAACATCATGTATACGTGTATCATTTTGCATAACATGATATTGGAGGACACGGGTAGAGCGTTTTGTGGAGAAAGCTATGATGAAAGTAACCAACCAACGAACCCAATGCTAACATACGCTGAGAAAGAAGCCATCCGAGCGAAGATACAAGCCAAAACACACACCATAACCTTCGAGCCGATCTGACCGAGCACTTATGGTTTTATCGTGAACAAGGAGGAGTCGACGAAGACGACGAGTTATAAATTATTAGTTATAAATTTTCTAGTTATATTTTTTTAATGACTTTGTAGTGTTTTTAGTTTTTTAATGAAATTATGTTTTTTTTTTAGTTATTAAAATTGCTATTTAATTTAAAAAAAATTATTATTTAAATAAATAAATAATTAGATAATCATGACGGGGGCTCCATCCACACCCTGCAAATTAAAGAGGGGCATGATAAAGCCCTCAGGCTGACATAGCTCCTACGTGACGCTTAGGTGGACTGATAAAGCCCTGTAGGGGCTCCAACCACACTCTCCGGCCTAAAAAAAAATCCAAACATACTTTCGAATGTTGTTTAGACGATAACTAGTGAGATTCCCATTTTGGAATTTGTTATAAACTTCGGGTTAATAATTACTCTATGACTATAGTTATTTGTTATAAACTTCGGGTTAATAATTACTCTATGACTATAGTTATAAAGATTAAACTAGTTAAATTTCCGCCCGCGCGTTGCGGCGGGGACCCCATGACTGCAAAACGCGTGTCAGTAACGGCAAGCAGATACCGAATATCAAAACATAAATAAAAATGTCGTGAAAAGGATAGTCAATCCGTCCTAAAAAAACCGATTTTAAATAACCTAATATATAATAATAGGACCCACACGTCCTACACGTTGGAAATTCGGTTGTTTTCAATTCAGTTATTACGGTGCTAACACGTTAAAATATGGATGAACTCGGTACCGGTAACGGCACCGAAAGTACCGATCCGGAAAATCATCGAAATTAGGTACCGACACCGAAAATGCTTGGTACAATACGGTATGGTATTTGAAGGTAAAAATCAATAAATATAGGTATGGTGCTAGACCGGTGTCGAACCGAAAGTAACGATTCTGAAAACGCCAAAAGGTAGGTACCAAATTGGTGCCGAAAATGATTTGGTATAGTAAATTTGGTACCGATACGATACCGGTTTGATTGCAAGATTTGATACGATTTTCTCATCAATAATCTAAATATCCAAGTTAATTTTACATGCTACAATTCATTCATTACGTAAAAAGACAAAAAATAAAGTAAAATAAGTTGTTGTTTATATAAAACCTCATTCAAACGAAATACAGTTTACTTGCAATTACTCGCATTGCTACGTTGCTACAAGATTTGATGAGCTCGGTACCAACCGGTACCGAAATATACCTGGTACGGTACGGCTTGATACGGTCGGTACTGGTACGACACCGGTATTTGAGGGTAAAACCCGATGAATACCGGTGCCGAATAGATACCGAAAATACACTCAGTTTGATAAATTTGATATCGGTACCGGTACCCAATACTATTTACTTCTCTTTTTAATATTGTTAGTGTTCAAAACACTCAAAATTTAATATAAGGATAATTAGATGAAATTTACTTATGATTTAAACAATTATACTTTCATTTTAGAGTTAAATGCTTGGTTGGTCCTTGTGGTTTGGAAAAATTTCAAACTTGGTCCTAGTGGTTTACTAATTACACGCATGGTCCCAAAAGTTGTCAAAAATGAATTCGGTTGGTCCCCTGACCTAACCTCTGTTAAATTTCTCAGTTAACTATATGTGAAATGACTATATTACCCTTGAACAATTAAAAGAAATAAAAAACCAATAAAAGTGACTCATCTTCTTCAACCTCCCATCCATCCTCTATTCTTCCCCCTCTCTTTAAAACCCACCAGGCCACCATCTCCACCTTCAATCCATCACCTCCACCTCCACCTCCACCTCCACCGTCACCTTCAAATAAACCAGCGAATAACGAGGTTCTGATTCTGCGAATGATACAATTCTGCTCAGCGAATTTAGTTCTGTAAATCCGTAAACTATACTGATATTAGCAAATATAATTCAGCGAACTCAGTTTAGCAAATACTGTTCAGCGAATAAATGTTTTGACATCGAATGAACTCAGCGAAAAGAACCTTTGTCTAAACCGTTCAGCGAATGAACTACACTAATAGTGTATTTCTGCAATGAAGTGTAATGTACTAGGTCTGGATCCGGATAAAATAATATGGAGATACGTGTTTATAACCTCTGGTGTCCAGATCTGTGGTGAAATGCACTCTGATTGCTGGGTTCATGCTTATATCAATTCAGTAAATTCGTTCGAAGATAATATGCTGATTCGTTCGAGATTTCCAAATCCAGATCTGTAACTTGACAACAATCAATCAACCCAGTTCTTGCCGAATCGTATCAGATCCTAGAAACAAATTTGTATCAGATCTGCATCTAATTAAAAAGTGCAGTTCAACTCAAAAAGTTGATTCGTGAATAACAGTGTAACCTCAATCTGGATTCGTTCGCTGTGGATCTGTATGAAAACTATCAGATCTCAATCTAGTTCGAAAAACCTGTGTCGATTCGTGTGACCTGTAATTCCTGAATGCATATCAATTAACAGTTCAGTAATCAATCATATAAACCTGATACACCTTCTGATATGTCAATGGTGGTCTGGGGTGGGCTGGGTTAGAGTGCAATTGTTAATTGAAGGGTGGGGGTTGGCTGGGTTGAAGGTGACGGTGGAGGTGGAGGTGATGGATTGAAGGTGGAGATGGTGGCCTGGTGGGTTTTAAAGATAGGGGGAAGATCAGAGGATGGATGGGAGGTTGAAGAAGATGAGTCTTCTTTATTGGTTTTTTATTTCTTTTAATTGTTCAAGGTTAATATAGTCATTTCACATATAGTTAACTGAGAAATTTAACAGAGGTTAGGTCAGGGGACCAACCGAGTTCATTTTTGACAACTTTTGGGACCACGTGTGTAATTAGTAAACCACTAGGACCAAGTTTGAAATTTTTGCAAACCACAAGGACCAACCAAGCATTTAACTCTTCATTTTAATCCGTCAAAGATAGTGAAAATAAACTTATAAATATCATATAAGTGATGGAAGCGTTTAGGGGTGTGCACGGTTCGGTTCGGTTGTTAGCATTATCCGTAACCGTAACCGAAGTCATCGGTTAATTCGGTTAATTTGTCGGTTTTCAGTTCGGTTCGGTTAATTTTCGGTTAATAACCAATTCAAAGAAGGGCTGAATTTTTTGCTTAGAAATACATGTAATGGAGGTATAAATACATGAAATAGATGTATAAATACATGAAATGGATGTATAAATCAATGAAATGGAGGTATAAATGTATGAATAGATGTTTAAATATATAAAATGGATGTATAAATAAATGAAATGAAGGTATAAATAAATGAAATGAAAGCATAAATAAATGAAATAGATGTATTATTACATGAAATGAAAGTAAAACATGAAATACATGAAACAGATGTATAAAAGCTAGAAATATATAAAAAAATAAATGGTTCGGTTAATTTCGGTTAACCAATGGTACAAATATATCAGTTAACTGACTTTCGGTTAATTTCGATTCAATTTTATCGATTTTCAATTCAATTTCAGTTAACGGTTTGATTATTGTACACCACTAAAGCGTTACATAAAGAAAAGGAAAGGCATGTGAGATGGGTGAGTGGTACACAACCTCTAGATGCCAATTGGCAATTTGGCATGGTGCATTGGAGGTTAAATATAAAATATGAAATAAGTGAAGTGGGTAATGTGTTAAAGGTTCAAAATTGAGGGTGTTAAAAGGGAACATAGTGGGCCGGCTGACGTCAAAGCCCAAGTTTTTGTGGACCGGGCGGTCTGACAAGACAGAGTCTTCCAGTGTAACCAGTTGGATTCCACACACCAATGTACTGTAAATTCAACAAAACGTACGATACTTTACAGCGTCTTGTTCTTGTCCATTTTCATTCCCCTTTTGCTCTCATATTTTTTTGAGCTTTTATGGAATAAATTGTATTTAGAGTATAGGGTTTGGAGGGGTTTAGGTTGGGTGCATTACTCGACACGTGGCAGACATAAGCTTTATTAGTCCACACTCAAAAAAGTAGGGTGTGGGAGCGGTATGGTCAAGCCGGCGTGGGATGCCATGTGGTTTTTTCTAAAGTTGACAGTTATATAAAAAAATACAACTTATATTAATTTAAAAAAAGTTACATAAAAGACAATCCTAAAATATAAAAAAAACCTACTTAATAAATCCTAAAAAATAAAAAAACCTACTTATTAAATCCTAGAAAAAAAAACATACTTATTAAATTCTACAAAAAATATAAAAAAATAAAAAGTACGGTAAATATTAAAGTGGGAAACCCACTTAAACTTCGTATTCCCGTCGTGCTTGTCCTTGATCTTCGCGATCTCCACTAGATCGTTGTAGGTCAAGTCGCCCGTAGGGACACGGTCGAAGCAAACTTTAAACCGATCCAACCTCGGTTTGAGCTCACGACATTTGTGTTGACACGCGTTTAAGTTGTGACACGTGTTCCCGGCGTGTTGTTGGTATTGTTGGAACGCTCGCACCCAATACGCGGTTTGACCGCGTTGTAGGGTACGTTGTGCGTCAACAATCGATGTCACTAGTGGTCTAGTGCTATTTCCTCCTCTTTGGTCCAATGCACCATTTTCGACTTTTTGGTATGAGTTTGGTGGAAGAAGAATAGGAAAATGTTTTTCCATCTCTAGTTGAATATATTGAAACATCTATCTAGATAATTATTGATAAAATGCGACTGATTTTACTTATGAACATTTACCGACAAATTCGGCAGAGCCGGCTCGAACTAGTTATAGTAAAAAAAAATTGTTCCGTTATTGAATGTTACTCATTATATCTATTGTGAATGTGAATTAGTTAATCTTACACAACCAATGGTGGATAAAAACTGGTCTTGGCCAGTCATATACGCTTTGTTCCCGAGTTCACATAAGGAGTAATGAATTGAAAGGAAATAGAAATATGTTTGTGTACCTGAGTTTCATTTAAAAAAGGAAATCAAACATGTTGTGTTCCCGTTTCACTTAAGGAAGGATTCACTCACAAAACTCTCTAACTCTTATTCTCTTACACTATATTAATTCCCGAGAACCATTCACTTATTCTCACGGGGGGGGGGGGGGGGGGTGGTTCCAAACACAGGAGGCCCCCTCCTGCGTTAAGGTTAACTGTGTTGTTATTCTTAGAAGATATTTAGGAAGCTCTAAGCTGAGAAAGGTTCTTAACCCTGAACCAGACATACCCTTGTTCTAGTAATATTAATCATGGTAAAGATAATTAATATAAACCCTAACTAATATATTTTATCTAATATTAATACTCTTTCTAGTTTCTAGTCGTAGCTTAAGAAAATAGAACAAGCATAGTGGAGGAAATAACAATGAAAACAGTTATGGCCCATATAACAATCATAAAAGGACCCATAAGTTATGGCACTAACTGTCTAACCATGACTCTGGAGTAATTGGTCAGCTGGACCGATGAAAGCAGTTATGGCCATATAAGGTCCCGTAAGTTTTCTCACCGTGTCGTAATGACGAAATGTGATCAGTGGCGGATCCAATAATTATTTGTTGGGGGTGCGGATGAGGCGTTTAACCATATTTTTAACGGGTGCGGTCGGGTTTTCTTCCTAAAAGATACACTGGTTTTTTTTCAAGGGGTGCGCTCGCCCGCCCACCCACGACTGTGGATAGGTACGCCCCTGAATGTGATACGTGTGTACTGAACATTCAATCTATCTTACTGTGACATGTGACTTAAACAACAGTTGTATTAAGTTATGAGTTGGTTAGTTAGTACCCTCACGATGTATTTATAAAATGACCTGAATGTGTTTTTAATTGCAAACATCATTTCCGTGTTTTTTTTAATGTGTATTAAATACCTAAATATATACATACAAATTACAGTATACATTAATACGCTATCGCTTTTGTTAAAAAAAATATTTATACACTGCTGATGTAGAAAGAAAAACAAAAATTTTAGTTCTACGATATTAAATAACTCGTATAATTTAAATAAATTAATAGCCTATTGTCACCATATTTTTAGTTTGGTCAATTATGTTAAGGGGAATTGGCCTGTAATAATCTCACCTAGACCTTATTGGCCATTAATAATCTCACATCAGAATATTCCCCCAACCAGTCCCACCTTTCACATATTTTTCCTACAATGGTCCACCGTTAAAAAAACTTAACGAAGTTAAGTTTTTTTCCAAATTACAAACAAATTTTTTATGGCTTTTGATCAGAACGTTGATACGAGTCCATTGATGTAAAACTTACTTCGAAATGGTGTTCCAAGTGACTTGATTTTGGTTAATTAGAAATTTAAACACCCGAATTGAATCGCCGTTTTCATCGTTTGGAGCACCGTTTCGAGGCAAGTTTTACATCAATGGACTCGTATCGTCGTTCTAATCAAAAGCCCTAAAAATTCTGTTTGTAATTTGGAAAAAAAGCTTAACTCCGTTTAAGTATTTTTAACGGGGGACCATTGTAGAAAAAATATGTGAAATGTGGGACTGGTGGGGAGAATATTCTGATGTATGATTATTAATGGCCAATAAGGTCTAGATAGGATTATTACATACCAATTTCCCTTTATGTTAAAAACTATCACATTGCATTTTTCAAACTGATAATCTTATTTCTTAGGCCACACGGGGTGGAACCGTGATACAATTGTATCACTCGTTGAACACCGTCCCGCCTAATTCTATCACTCGTGGTCAAGTATAACGAGTTATATATATATAACGCGTTGAAGTTGGAGGGTGATGAATGAGTATCTTGTACATTGTGCATTAATACTTGTACATTGGAATCCCATCACTAGTGATACCACCCCCTACATTTCTATCACTAGTGATAGAATATTGGGTGCTGACATGGCATGATTTGATTGGATAGTATGAGTGATAGAAACTATCACTAGTGAACCACCCCTCCTCCCCTTAACCGAAAAACTAAAATAGGCGGGCTAAAATGGCTAAAATATTATAACAATCTTTTAAAGTTGTGAAAGTTGAATGATATTCATAATACTTTTTAAATGTTATATGCTTCTAGAGATTATATATAAAGTTGAATGACCAATTGAGAAATAAGTTGGAGTTATTTTTAATATCCTTTGATAGCTAAGTTTTGCCACTTTTTGATGTTGGAGAAAACAAAAAATTAAATGAAAATTAAAAAAAATCCTTTTTATACAAGTTGCTATCCTATGTAAATTTAATTATTTTTCAGTTTATATAACACATCAAATCAAATGTTGTATTCCTTAGACTACACAGTATAGGCGCCATTGGCCCCTCCATCTTAGCAATTCATCACTCAATAGCGCCCCCCACACCATACCATGAGCGTTATTAAGGGGGCTATTGAAGGCCAGCCATTGCAATAACGAGCATTCACGAGGTGTTGTGTGTATGTGAGTTATTAAAGGTAGGGGTGCCATTGTTGAGAGTAAGAACAGAGAGGACTCGATCCCATACCATGCTAACTATTGAGAAGAGTTAATAGAGTCCCCTCGTTGACGTGGCGCAACGAAGCCCCTACCATCTCCAAACGATAGCCTGTTGCCTTATAAACCAATTTAGTAACTTTAAGGGGAAAACACAATTTAACAATAAAGTATAAAAATATATATGTATAAAGACTATTTTACCCTCTACCCAGGAGTGATTGCACCCACTATACAAGCTTGTTGCTCTTACAAGTAAAGGACCACTTTGAAGAGACTTGAACTCCAGTTATACAAAAATATGATGGTAGAGATGATTGTTTGCCTTTGGAGTCTTCCCAAAATGATTATATCTTTGCAAGTGTATATTCTAAGTCTATGATTGTTTCAAGGTTTTCTACATATTAGATCTGTGTCCAATTTATATTGATAAAACTTGAGATATCGAATTTTTGATATGTGAATGTACAAATGTGGTAAGAGATTGCAGAAGATATATATATATATTATTAACGTATAAGATAACTGTAATTGTAGACTTTATGACAAATGGATGCAATGTTTTAAAAACCGGCATGTTAATGGTATCGGGTTGTGCTTAGAAACGGTTGAACCGGACGGTTCAACCGAATTGACTAGTTAACCCTATAATTCCATAAAAAAAATACAATTTCAACTCAAAAAATAATTCAATACGGCATCATTCCATAATAAAAAATAAGTTTTTTCAACAAAGTTTTATTGAATAAAAGTCTACAATAAGTTTATGGCGTTGGAATGTTGAATGCATCAAGTTCACGAAATCCTATGTAGATAAACTCATGAATACAAAACTTGCAAAATTATATAGATACCACATTCATATTGGTATTAGGCCCTATGTAGATAATAAAACAAACACTAATAACCCTCAATTGTACTAAAAGGTTACAAAAAATTAGTAGGCAATGAACATATAAATAATATGACATTATGAGAGTTTGGTGTGTGTGTATATATATATATAGAGAGAGAGAGAGAGATAGAGAGAGAGAAAGTGTAAAATACATTACGGCTTAACGTACATCACGTACGCGACCAAATTACGCACGTTATTTTGAAAATCACGCACGTTATAAACTCAATAAAACATAATCACGCACATTATCACGCATGCCCTACCTCCTAGTTCAAAAATCGCATCCCCTGTTCTATCTGAAACCTCTGTTACTGTCATCTGACTCTAATCGAATCAAAGCTTGGTCATGTTCATGCATCCTCTGTTCTACGGTCTGAATCAAAGCTTGGTCATGTTTCTTCATCCTCTGTTTTACGGTCTGAATCAAAGATTGGTCATGTTTTCTTCATCCTCTGTTCTACGGTTTGATTTCGAGGGACGATATTTGATGAAACTTTTCAAAATCAACGATGAATTTGAACCCAATTCGATGAAATTGACCAAACAATAGCCAATTTGAAGTGAAACGAAAAGAAATTTGAAACCAATTCGATGAAATTGATCAAACCCAGGCTAAACGAAAAATTGATATAATCACGCATGTTATATGAAATAATCACGCATGTTGATTTTTTGAGTTTATAACGTGCGTGATTTTCAAATGAACGTGCGTAATTTGTTCGCGTACGTGATGTACGTTAAGCCGTAATGTACGTTAACATTCCTCTATATATATTTATATATATACCTCTATATATATTTATATTTATATATATATATATATATAGAGAGAGTGGGGATCCTGCGGAAAGTGTGTTTTTCCTAGAAAGTCTAGGAAGCGATCTGGGTCATCCAATGGGTGTGTTTAATGGTTGAGATCATCTTGGTGGCATTTTGGTAAAATGTGTTTCTTAAAAATAGGATTATTTAATTAATCAGAGGTAGATATGTCATTTAGTTTGTTTTAAATATGGAAATAACTGTCGTTTCATAAACCACCCCACATTTCTTGCGATTTTATCTCTCTCTCTCTCCCTTTCTCTCTTCTCTCTCTCTCTTCCTTCTATCCTTCTTGAAGAAACACAACATCAGAAAAAACACATCGTGACAAATGTCACACATCATACCAGCATGAATGGTAAAACACAGCGTCAAGAATGCTAAAACACAACGGGTATTAATCTGCTTGCTGTTAAAACACAGCGTCAAGAAATCCTCCAGCATTACCAGCATGAATGCTAAAACACAACGGTATTAATCTGCTTGATGTTTAAACAAAATGTCAAGAAATCCTCCAGCATTACCAGCATGGATGGTAAAACACAACGTCAAGAAATCCTCCAGCACTACCAACATGAATGCTAAAACACAACTGTATTAATCTGCTTGTTGTTAAAACACAATGTCAAGAAATCCTCCAGCATTACCAGCATGGATGGTAAAACACAGCGTCAATAAATCCTCCAGCATTACCAACATGAATGCTAAAACACAACTGTATTAATCTGCTTGCTGTTAAAACACAATGTCAAGAAATCCTCCAGCATTAACAGCATGGATGGTAAAACACATTTGTCAAATTATGGTATCAATAAACACATTGACTTCAAGCACTCTGACTGATAAAACACATCATCAAGAACATGCTGATGATTTTCCAGATAAATGTTAATAATCTACAAACAAAACTACAATAGTAAACAAAAAAAAATAACTGCAATTACCATCTCCACAATCAACAAGTGTGTTTGAAGCCATGATTTTCCTTTCCGAATAAAAATATTGAATACGAATGAAGCTTGTGAACAAATAACGATCGAAGAATTGATATTTGCATATGATTTGAAATCGAAAACAACAAAAATTCCGAAAATCATGGATAGAATCAGTTACAAATCAAGTACGTGCTATATTAGTTAATGAATATAAATTCCAAATATAAAATTAGAATGTGAAAGTACATAAATGTTCTTCTAGTTAAAATCTTTCAGTGCCGCATGTCCAATTCTTATTGCTTCCTAGACTTTCTAGGAAAAACTCACTTTCTACCCAACTCCTCTCTCTCTCTCTCTCTCTCTATATATATATATATATATATAGGGAGAAGATCATGCGAGAACCACCTCTTATTGTGAGAACCGCGAGAACCAATGTGAACACACAAAAAATGCCTAAAAATAGCTAAAAATCACACAAAATTTTTTTTTTTGATTTTTTTAATATTTTTTAGGTTAAAATCGCTACTTTTCGAACCCAAAAAAAAAAAAAAAAAATTTTTTTTTTTTTTAAATTTTTTTTTTTTTTTAAATTTTTTTTTTTTTTGATTCGAAAAGTAGCGATTTTTAACCTAAAAAAATATTAAAAAAATCAAAAAAAAAATTTTGGATTTTTTTTTATTTTTTTTAGATTTTTTTTGATTTTTTTTAGTTTTTTTTTGATTTTTTTTAGATTTTTTTTTAGATTTTTTTAGGTTTTTTGGGGGTTTAGTTTTTAGCATTTTAGCTTGGGGGGGGGGGTGGGGGGGGTTTAGGTTTTTGGGGGGTGGGGGAGGGGGGTTTAGGCTTTTTTTTTGGGGGGGGGGGGGGTGGGGTTAGGTTTTTTTTAGCTTGGGGGGGGGGGGGGGTTTAGGTTTTGGGGGGGGGGGGGGTTAGGTTTTTTTTTTGGGGGGGGGGGGGTGGGGGGTTTAGGTTTTTGGGTGGGGGGGGGTGGGGGTTAGGTTTTTTTAGGGTTTTTTTTTAGGTTTTTTAGCTATTTTAGGTTGTGTTCACATTGGTTCTCATGGTTCTCACAATAAGAGTGGTTCTCGCATGAGCCCCTCCCTATATATATATATATATATATATATATATCTAAACTATAATAAAGCAAAACTTCTTGATCCTAGCTGTCAATCATACAAGCCCTCATCTTTATCTTTATCCTACGTGTCAACCTAGGGATGCATATATCCTAAACAAGAAGGGTCAAAGCTAAGCAGCATTCTTCCCAGCTTATTGAATCTATATGAAGTAAAATAAGCGGTCAATTGGCTTCCAAAAGATTCAAATTTTGAATCCGTCTATTTCTTCAAATAAGCAAATGGTGGAGATCACTTTTAGGGTTTCTTGCTTCATCTCCTCTTTCCTATTGCCATTTCCTCTTTCCCATTGCCGATGCTTATCCTTATCTTTTTACTTCTCTGAAAATTGAACGGATCTACTTTGCCTGAAAATCGGTGACCCTTGGTGGCAACAGTGATGCAGAAGCTATCGTAGCAGACGGAATCAAGACCAGATGGTAACGGTTTTGGGTTTCTAGAGTTCTGTCTGTGCCGACGCCATAGAAGAGTCCACTCCGAGGTGAGTTATGTTGATTCGTTGAGATTAGGGTTTATTTTTGTTCGGATTACGTTTTATTGTTACAACGAAGTTTTTTGGATTTGCAGTCATTCTTATCTATGGTTTTGTTCATCTTCGATCGATTCTCTTTTCGGATTCTAATAATCAAACGTCGTCATCTACAAGGTACGAATCCCTTCTTTATGTATTGTTAAGATTTATTGTTGATATTAGATATAATTTTTTTGGATTATGTGGATTCTTGACTGAACCAAATGTGAAGAAGAAGATTGTAAATGAGCTTTCAGGTCATATCAAAAATCAAACAATGAAACTATTGTTAAATGTCTGATTTAGTTACATGGTTTCTGCTATAATTTTTTAGGGGTGTTCAACAATGGGATGCCAAAAGTGTGAAATCAAATTATTGACGGTGAAGAACCAATTTGATTTGAAGAACTTGGACGTGGATAGATCTCAAGGAGCTTTTCAAAAGGATATGGTAAAATAAGAGTCTTTTAAGTTTTTCAATCGAATTCTCTTTGTTTAACTTGGATAGATCTCAGTAGGCTTCCGAGTTTTCACTGGCTATTGTAGCCAGGTTTTCATCTTTAGAGGTAATTAATTGTTCTATACTTCTATAGTGTGAGGGCTTTTGATTATTTAGCTAGATAGGTTATGAAATTTGGTAGTAGTGAATCATGTAGTTGTTTGGGGACAATGGAGTTACTCCGGATTGATTTACTAAACATGTATATGTGGACTGCTAAGGGCTTTTTTTTTTTGCTGATATGTTATTGATGTTTTTTGGCCAATGAAGAAGTTAAAGATATCAAGCAAATGATTATTCAAAGATAGATATTGATGATGATGAGACGATGACAGCCGTATTTATGATGGAGTGGATCATTGAGGTAATTTTTCGGTCAAAAGCATTTCGGTTTTCGTATGTTTGAATCACTTATCATTCTGTGACCATTTGAATGAATGAATGGATCATGTATTTGTAATAAATGATTTTCGGGTTTTCAAATGGTGTTATATTTTTAAGTATTAATATAGCAACTAAGTGTCTATAGTTATTGCTGACTTAAATTTGTGTAATTATATATTTGTGGGCATGCTGGTCATTAATGATATTGACTTATACTCACCGAAAAGCAAGTTACTAACTTGTTAAGGGGCACATGTCAACGCCTAAGGGATATGGAGGAAATTTTCATGATGGTATGTTTTTTACCATAAAAATAACACTTTCGTATGCCCCCCCCCCCCCAGAAACTTTAGAACCATTGTAGATGGTGTTTTTTTTGAGGGTTATGGTAAAAAGAACAGTTGTTAGTAGTATTTTTAGTGTTGTACGTAGTCAAAGGCGTAATGGTAGCTAGTGAATCACTTATGAAAATGGTTATCATATAGGATTCAAAGGGGACTATGCTGGGGTGAGATTTGTAGGCAAAATTTTCACTAAACCATGGTTTAAAAAACGGCTAAGGCACAATTTTGTACTTTTAAACCTTGCGCTGAACCAAAATTCTACACTTAAATGTGTCGATATTCTCAAGCTTTTATGGGTCAAAAACTGCATTTTTAGGGTTTAAAAACACAAGCGTTTGTTTCAAATTCCTGCACTTTTTTGTGTCATATAACTGCACTTTTATGGGTAAAAAAATGAACTTTTATGGGTTAAAAACTGTACTTTTAGGGGTTAAAAGTTGCAGCGATTCTTTCAAAATTCTACACTTTTATGGGCCAATAAACTTCACTTTTAGAGTTAAAAAACTGCAGCGTTTGTTTCAAAATTCAGCACTTTTAGGGGCTAAAAAACTGCAGCATTTATTTAAAAAATCTAAAGTTTATGGGTCAAAAAACTGCACTTTTATGGGTGTTAGAAAACTGCACGTTTTGGGTTAAATAGCTGCATTTGTTGTGGTTAAAATGCTGCACTATTTGTATCTATTTTGTAGTTACGATATTTAGCTTTATAGGTAATATTTTTGCAAATATGTTGGTGTATGGACTGAAGTGAAAAAGAGAAAAGAGATAGAGAAGTGAAAAAAGACAAAAAAAAAAACCCATAATGGTAACTTCTGATACAAGATAGGATATCTAATGGTATAATTCGTTGCTTATGTGGGAGTGGTTTAATTGGAATTCAAATGACATTATTACATGATTCTTGACAGAGTTATTAGTATCGAATCAAACCCGATTCCAAGTAAGAACATTTGAAAATTTTCTTTCAAATTTAAAATGTTTGAATTTTTACTTTTTTAGCTTTTGATTACAGTTTAAGCTTTCTTTTTTTATTCTTAGAAAAAGATTTGGAGAATGGAAATGGTAAAGTCGACAAAGCAAAAGTCAGATTTGGAGAATGAAAGTGGTAAAGTTGACAAAGCGAAAGCAGAGACTGCAAATTTTTTTTATTAAACTTGAAAATCGAAGAGAGATCAAGTCATGCACTACAAGACAACTTTATTAGCTCGAAACCTGTTCATATATGAATGTTATATATCAATATATGTTACTGTGTCATGAACACTGTACAAGGAAAAAAACAAATTTGATTATAAAGGCACAAAACATATAAATTTGTCAATATCGATTTACAACACTGTACATAATTACAACTTACACATTTATCAATATATATTTTGGCATTTGGTTGTTTTTACCACTGGTGTTTTGATTACCCAATAGCACTGTAGATGCAAAGTGGTCTAACACAATCAAAAATCAAAAGTAAATTGCTTAGTTGTATTTAAGTTAAGTAGTAAAAACAATTGCAGTTGTACTATTCTCAGATTCTCTTAGAAGTTTATATGTTACATAGGTAAGTTTCGTATATAGAATTGGGCCGAATTAAGAAGCTGCCTCTCACTATGTTCTTTTCTTATTTATTATACAATGTGGTACAAATAAACAAACTGCTTTTGTTTTGATAAAAATATTTAGAACTTACGTACACATAGGACAACTTTCGATATGTTTTGAGTCGCTTTCATTGTAGCTTTACATTCGTGAATGGGTCGATCTCTAGGTGCAGCTCAAAATTTTTTGGGACATTTTAAAACCTAGGCCTTTGCATAAATTTATTTTTATCTTTCCTACCCGGGAAGTTCCCGGGTTATAACCTAGATTTTTTTAACACAACCCATAACTTGTGAAGCTCACGGGTATATAAACTATTGGGTGTGCTTTGAGGTTGAAACATTAAATGTGGGAGGGTATAAAGAGGATACATTAAGCGTCACGTAGCAGTCACGTTAGCAAATGGGCGTGATAGGAAAAACATGTGGTAGAAGGGACGTTAAAGTGGTGTTTTTTTTTTAAAATCAAGAACCAATAACATTTTAGTATGAAGAGGTTATCCAATTATAAGAAATCATATATATATATAATTCTTTTGTAAATATATTTTTTTATAAAATAACCCATAACCCGTGAAGCTCACGGGTATATAACCTAGTATATATATATATATATATATATATATATATAGGGCCAGGATCATTTCAGAACCATAAATATTTACAGAACTAGCAGAACTCCTAATAAACAATCTTTTTATTTATATATTTTTATGTTTAGGATAATTTTATCATTTATTATGTGTATTTTTACGATTACATACATGTTAAGAGTAATTTTATCATTTTTTATATGTAATTTTATAATTACACATATGTAAACTAGTTTTTTTACATATATGTAATTAGTTATGACATATATATATATATATATATATATATATATATATATAGGGTAGGGTTCCAGCGTGAACAACCTCCCTAGCGTGAACTGCGTGAACTGATCTGGACCATTGATTTCCTTTTTAGTTGTTAAGGGTATGATTGTAATTATATAAAAAATTAGATTTAAATCATTATTTTAATAATTGAATTAAGTTACATCTTTCCTATTTTTAATTCATTATCCACAATATCTTTTATTTCATTTTTATTTTTCAGATTTCACCACCAGAATTCGGATTATGATTTTTGAGATCCACGTAACCTTCATATTTCAACGGTGTACACATGTGTACTTGGATATGAAATGAACAGTACACATGTGTACTCAGCATGGTACATATGTGTAATTAGCTACATAATACATACATATAAACAAAACCTGTTAAACTCTTTTATATTAAGCAAATAACAATTTCCATAATGTTTGCCAAACCAAAAAAAACATACAATTACAAGTTCCATTTTCGTGAAAACAATAAACGCAACATAATCGGAAAAATAAAAAAGACATAGTCTTTTACAACTATTCACCGCGTTGTATGCTGAATCATGCTTATCGACCAAGCAAACAAACATACGTGAATCATCCTTATCGACCTCATACGTGAATCATCATTATCGACCTTCCATCTCCACTTCCCTCGTTTACGACGTCTCCTATAATAACACAAAAAAACTCAGCAATTAGTACTTTGCATAATTCACAAGTGTACATCAACAACTTTACACATTCAATACAAAAAAAAAAACATGAGATATCACAAAAACAGACGCTATACAAATGTGTACATCGCATTAAAAACATAGCAAAATCAGAATACACATGTGTACAGCGTCTTAAAAACAGAGCAAAAGCAGAATACACATGTGTACAGCGCCTTAAAACCAGAGCAAAAATCAGAATACACATGTGTACAGCGCCTTAAAAAAACAAGAAAAATCAGAATACACATGTGTACATCGCCTTAAAAACAGGGCAAAATCAGAATACACATGTGTACAACGCCTTAAAAACAGATCAAAATCAGAGCCCTTATATTTTTATTCACTATGCTGCTGTAACATTTAAAATGAAACATTGTTCATCGACATATGACAACTGAATGATTGTTTACCTTATTATATCGATAAAAACTTTAAACAAACAACCCCATACTCCCATAGACATACATAACAAACCAAAATCCTAGCATAGCAATTGGAGATGCACTACACAGAGAGTCAACAAATTTGACAAGTCAAACACACACTCAAAACTGTGTAAAAGTCAAACATTGCACATATCATACCAAACAGGGGACTTACCGAATGATTGATTAACCAATAAGCAAGTGATTAAGAACAAGTACTTTATCTATGCTGGTGAATCAAATATGGAATTCCCTCAACATTATTTACATTTTCTTACACCAGAAGAGGCTAAACAATATACCAATAAAAAAAAATGATTTAAATCTAATAACACTCAACAATTCAACTATCAGCAAATAAAAAAAATGCAACAGAAGAATTAACTGATGTAACTATATGAAAAACATAGCACAAGCTACACAACTGTCACATCCTTATAAATAATGTGAGTCAATAAACATCACAACTGAAATCTACAAAAAAAAACTTGCTAATCATAATCGAAAGGAATCGAGAGTTGTAGAAACTTACAGATCGATTGAAAGAGATAACAGATGATGTCTAGGGTTTTTAGTTGAGGCAGATAGATGAGCGATTGAGAGACGCGGCCTATCATTTCCGATCATGTTTGCAACCTCCGTCATTGTCGCCGCTGTTTCGTCGGACGCCGCCACCAAAAGTAGTGGCTGGCGGTCATCTAGAGGCACAGAGAGAGAGATAGAGCAGCGGGAGAAGAGATGGTGGCAGGGCGATGTCTGCGACGATCTGGGTGGCGATGCAGTTCCGGCGACCTTCCATCTCCACTTTTCCGTTGATGTCGACGATGAAGTTCTGGCGACAGATCTGTGTGGGATTTTCGTTGATGTGAGAGAGAAAGATGTGTGGGATTTTGAAACCTAAATGTAGTAACAAATAACCAAATAAACGGGATTTATGCAATCAAGATGATATGGAAATTACCCATATACCCCTATTCACTAAATTAAATAGTAACAAATAACCAAATAATTACCAACATGCCATTCACTTAAAATCTCAAGATCAAAAAAATCAAGGGCCCAGATCAGTTCACGCAGTTCACGCTGGAGAAAATGTTCACGTTTGAACCTAATCCTATATATATATATATATATATATATATATATATATATATATATATGGGAAGGTTCATTGGGGAACACTAAAAAAGTGGGGAACAGCGGGGAACCGACTCAAACGAACTCCGATTGGACTCATTCCAGCGGCGTTGGAACCGGCTCGTCAAACCCTAACTAAGATCTCTTAACCCTAAACTCTAAATCCTAACTCCTAAACTCTAAACCCTAAAGCTAAAAAATAAGGCTAAAAGCTAAACCGTAAAATCTAAACTATAAACCCTAAAAGCTAAACCCTAAAGGCTAAACCTAAAGCTAAACCCTATAGCTAAACCCTAAAGCTAAACCCTAAACCCTAAAGTTAAACTCTAAACCCTAAAGCTAAACCCTAAAGCTAAACCCTAAGGCTAAACCCTAAAGCTAAACCCTAAAAGCCAAACCCTAATATATTTAGGGTTTAGGGGTTATGATTTAGGGTTAAGAGATCCTAGTTAGGGTTCGACGAGACGGTTCCAACGCCGCTGGAATGAGTCCAATCGGAGTTCGTTTGAGTCGGTTCCCCACTGTTCCCCACTTTTTTAGTGTTCCCCAATGATTAACGGAAACCGAATATTTGGTTATTCAAAAAACAATAACCAAACCATCGGTTATTGCCTCGATTCAGTTTTTTTGCTTTGATTAATTCGGTTAATTCGGTTTTATGCGTGTAGAGAGAAAGAACGGGGAGGAGGGGCATCCGGAATTGAGAATTCAACAATTTGTGGTAACTCTTGAAACATATTTTTCAACGTCTATTTCACATAGTACAAATCATCTTCATACTTGTACTTTATATCTTATAATCAATTATGTGTTGGTGACTTTTTGAATGAAGCAAAGCCACGTTTATTAATTTATAACTCGATTGACATTTTGGGTTTTGTCGTCCCCTTTAAAACAGTAGAACACATATTCATAACATATCATTTATATAGTTATATGTATCATAAGTAGATATATTTAGTATTTTTTTTAAGTTAGTGAAACAACCATAGTTTCTACTAATGTATCCAGAAACATAAAAGCCAATAGATCTTTTTAACAATGTATCAAACTAAAGAAAATGAAAAAATGCTTCATGATAAAAGTGTTTTAATTAGATATCTTGTAGATCAAAGGTAAAGCTATGATAAAGTGTTTTAATTAGATATCTTTTAGAACAAAGGTAAAGCTATGGTTGACTTATAAAAAGAATATTACAAATGAAATGAAATCCTAAAACTTTTTTTCTTAACAGCAAATTTGGATGAGAATCGTACCCAGAACCTAATGGTCTCTAAGCGTTATCTCACCCTAAGATGTCGCTAGGCTATAATGTCATGGGTATGAAATCCCAAAACTACATCAAATATTTAATATTTACTGTTATACCCTAGTGGCATCTTAGGGTGAGATAAGACTTAGGGACCATTAGGTTCCATGTTTGATTCTCACAAGAGTGTTTTTCCCAAATTTATTGGGTTTCCTTCAGAATTCGTGTATAGACATTATGACCTAGTAGATATAGATATAATCGAGTGATTTTACTAGTGACACGATGATACTCCAATAGTGTGTCAGTGATCCGTTAAACTCAAAGACATATATTTTGGAAGTGTTGTAATGTTTATATGGAATGTTGCAAATTGCAAAGGGGCCTCTTGTTACGATCGAGTCTTGCCAACCAAAAGGAAGAAAGAGTCCCACATAAAAGGCAATGGATTGGGTCCTGCCAACGTCAACTTTCGGTGCACCAAAACACAAAATCTTTCTTTTTATTTACTTTTTAACGACATGACACGTAACTCCCATCATAAATAAACTCGATGAAAATATTAATATAATCAACTATTGGTCGTTACCATTTATGTTGCGGTTGCTATCCGAGATTATTATCATATGATTTAAACCTTCTATGAAATGAATACTAAGATGATGGTTATTGATGTTTTATCATTTATTATTGATTGACTAATTTTGTTATAAGTTGTTAAGCTTATTCTTTTCATCGCAATCTCTCTATGTAAATTGATATGATTTTCATTTTTTCAACACACAAATAATGTGGTATTAAACGATATGGTTTTGTTTTTCGTATCAACCATTAGTCGTTACCATTTATGATGTGGTTGCCATCCGAGATTATTATATGATTTATCCCTTCTATGAAATGAATACTTTTTTTTTGAACGGCCGACAGAAAATATTTTATTCAAAGTAGCAAGATGCTACGCACCAAATGTACAATGTTTTACACCAAGAAAATCAAATCAAAACCGATTACATCATTACATGACACCTAAATTGAACCGACTCCAATCCTCCCATGACAATGAAATCAGCTTTGCACGACTTTTAATCCATAAGAAAGCCATCGATTTTATCTCATCCAAGGTTCTCGTAGTATTTGGCACCGCTTGCCGGAATAGTATGTCATTTCTCAACTTCCATAAACACCACATAGCCACCAAGACGATTGCATGTACGACTTTCCTTTTCCTTGAGCCCGACACTAATGTATGAAGTGTGAGGAGATCTTTTATACCAAATGTTATGACCGGTTGCATCCTGAGCCAAATTGCCAAATTCTGCCATACCGTTTGTGCGAAGTGACACGATACAAATAGATGATCACAGGTCTCGACGCAATCACCACAAAGAGCACACATTTGATCCGGAACTGGGACATTTCTCCTTGCCAACGCGTTCTTGGTCGGAAGCCGCTCCATTTCTGCCCTCCATGCAACTATACAAACTTTTTTTGGGACCCAATTATTCCACTCAAATGCATTTTCGGGACTGCTACGACCAACGGAACTTAAGATGTACTTTATACTCGCAACAGTAAAGACCCCATCTGCTTCATATCTCCATTTCCATTTATCCGAACATAACGACATGGGGCTGCCATTTAACAAGGACATCAGTTGTTGTAGCTGGTCTAGAGCATCAGACCCGAGAGCTGGCCGATTCCAGGCCCAAAACCAAACCGGCCCTGTATCGCTAATGGACCTCCTATCCGAAACCAGGCATGCTTTCTCACTTTCCTCCTTAAACAAGGCTGGAAACTTTACATACAAAGGCTCTGGGTCGATCCAGTTATCAAGCCAAAACTGTGTATTTTTACCATTAGCCACCATTACTGAAAAAGCATTTTTTATGTCAATACCTGCAACTAATAGAGGCTGCCAAATGCTATGAATGCTCCGCCATGGACCGGCCACTGAACTCTTTACCGGGATGTCATTCCATTTCCTTGAGTTATGGTGTATTGCCCAAACAACCCGTCTCCACAAACCTGTTTTCTCCGATTTAAACCTCCACCACCACTTAGCTAGCATAGCCAAATTAGCGTCCCTGAGTGAGCCAAAACCCACCTCTCCGGGCCACCACTCTGAGTCTGGCTCTGATACCAATGTTATATAACAAATAAGAGAACTCAACCCAAAAGACTAGCCTGATGGGTGAGAGAGCCCATGTGGTATATAAACCCCACATCAGTTCCTCAAACAACCGATATGGGACAAGTCACATACCTTGTAATAGTTTTAGTCCATAACAATTTGTGAGTTTGTGAGAACAGAATACAAAAACATAGAGGGCGGGTTCTATTCAGTTTACTTATTTATTTTTTTATGTAATTTTTTCTTTAACTTTAAATTTAAGTTGTATTTATATTTTCATTTATATATAAGCTTGTAGAAAAGTTTATATAACTTGTTAGAACTTAACAAAATAAAAAATAAAAAAATACTTTTTAACAATAGAGTTGTTGAAATTACTATTTCCTTATCAATTCATTAGCAATCATTATTCTATAGTTTTATAGTATCAAAATTAGTTGTCTTACATGAAATGTTTGTGGTTTTAACCTGTTGGTGGGCTTGAGCTGATGTGGACTAAGTATGGCAATGTCCATAAGTATACAAGAGAAAACAATTGGGCTGGAGAGATTGGGTTTGACTTGCTGGCTTGGAACTTCAGATATGGGCTTGCATTTGAGCTTGGGCTTGGGCTTGGCTTGCTGGCTTGGAACTTCTGGGTTTGCATTTGGGCTTCAGTTTGTCTGCAATAAGCTTATGATTTCTGTAATAAACTCTTATGCTATTTCTTTTTTTTACTTTTAACTGTGATGCATAAAGTGATTATATAACTGTAATAATCTCTATTCTTTTTCTAACTATCATATATTAGACAAGCACTATGTATAAATACCGAAAGTGATTCTCACAATTTCTACTATCTCGATGTAAATTCGTCTTATATATTAGTACTTTAAATTAGTTTTCTGTTTAACGCGGATCTTAATATATATTTGTTTTTTTTTTCTTTGAAAACTAGTTGAATATAAAGCTTGTTGCCCGTTTACCAATTATCTCGATGTAAATTCTTCGATTACATTGAATATAAAACTAGTGTGTTACCGCAAATTTATTTAAATTATAAATATTAAATTAAAATTGCAAAATACAAATATATTAAAGGGCCAATGACGAAATAACAAAAAAGAAAAAAGAAAAAAATAGAACGATCAATAAATGAGCTTGAAACTAAATATAGTTTACATAAAATTTATCCAACAGTAATAAGCTTTTTCTGTTTATATTTTTTCTGTATAAAATATTTCAATAAATGGTCATAAAATTTCATATTTCTCATTTAAGTAACTAAAAAAGTTCACAACTTGAGTAGTTTAACGAAGAAGAGTTTGACCGGTTTAATTTAGTTAATTACGGTTTAAGCAATAACCATGGTTACAAAATATTCACGATAATAGTTTTACTCCTGAATTGTAGGCATTATTGCTAGTGGAGATGGATGTGATCGGATGGTTCCGCTGGTCGGCTGGTGACACAATGATACTCCAGTAGTCCGTCACTGATTCAGAATTGCCGTTCAAAAAAAAAGTTTTTGATTAGGACCAAATGATAAACTCTCAAGTCTCAAGGCCCTCTTTTAGCACTCTGGTTTGGACCCCCATAACTGGGCTGATCTGGCCATACACTCGCAGGCCTTTGAAAGACTCAAAATGGGTTAATATACAGAATACAAAAGACAAGTAATGATCATAACATATGTGAACCGGGCTTAAAAAGCCTCCAAAGTCCAGCCCAATGTACACCAACGATGCTTACGTACAGTGGCGAAGCTTGTGATTTTCGATCAGGGGTCGAAAACGTAAATACCTAAAAAATTATATACGAAAACTACATACCGAATACTACAACGAAAAGTGACCCCCTACAAAGTTGTGCCCCTGCTTACGTAATTTGGTTTTTATCCCCTTCATCTTGCATTTCAAGAAATAATATAATTGGTTCATTAACAAACCCCTTCTTAACCAGACCCGATCAAACTGTAACACCACAACCTGGAAAAATTTAACCAAATTTTAGATTTTCGTGTATTACAAAAAAATAGGTGTCATGAGTCGGCCTCAATGCCAAATGATCCTAATTTCTAAAAATGAAATCATGGCTTTTTAATGTGCCTGTTTTACGAGAACGTAAGAATTACTGAGTACCACGAAACAACTTATTTACGTTTTTCAATGGCACATCGAAGAGGCCTAGCTGAAAGAAAGCTTAGAGTGGGTGAAATGTAGGGCGTGAATTTCTGACTCGACACGAACCTAACACGAAATTCGCAGGTTTAGGTTTAGCATAAACAGGTTCGGGTCAGTTTCGGGTTGATCCCGCAAACCCGTTTTGACTCAAATGTTCACCGGTTTTAATGACTCGTGAGCGAATTTGCTTACCAAGAGAGATATTTCTCTCATAAACATCTGGTCCAACTTCTAGATTTTGAGAGTCGAATTTAAGAAAAATGTTGACAGCATGTGGTCCAACTTTTTTATTAAACACATACCACACAACAAGTTAACCATTACTTAAAAGAACTTTTTATTTTTTATTTTATTTTATTAGAGCGTATCCAGTGCATAAATTCGAAAATGCTTACAAACTTTATAAACTTTAAAATTATCTGTGATCCATATCATTCACAAACATCTTTTCATTTACAAACTATTGGCACGTTTTATATATTTATCTATTATGATTAACTATTGTTTTTTAATTTAATAAATTACCTTTACAATTATATAAAAGCATTTTAATAAATTTACCTAATAAAGCTTTTGATTTTATATAACTTTCAGATTCTAAAACTTTTAGTTTTATAAAAGTGTACAAATCTTATACTCTTATAATTTAACAAGTAGAATAGCCAATCTCAACCAATCACATCTTTTTTCTTTTTTTAAAAAAAAGTTTACCACTTCACCAAATGTCTAAATCATTGCCAACACTTTTCACCAAAGTTTAAACACTTTTCATTGATTGACGTGGCGCACTCTGATTGGTTGATTTTTTAGTTTGACACTCTCAAGTTTTTAACCACTCCTAACACCCTAAGCTATAGCCGATTGGCGCTATTAGAGTAGTATGCACGCAATTTTCAAAAGTGTGGATAATTTCATTGCATCGTCTCTTTCATCTCACACGTCTGGATTTGATTTTTGTATGTATCCTTCATAGCAGTTGTTATTACATTTTCCAAATACATTTACCATTTAATTATAGTTTATTTGTTTATCTGTTCTTTATCATTGACAATAATAACCAATATATTGATTTTTTCTAACACCACCGCATAAGTCTAAATTTAAAATTGTGCCATAAATTTTGTTAGATAGGGCATCATGTATACATTTAACCCTTCTTAACTCTACATAAACGCCGCATTATCCGTTTTTTTCCCCTTTTTACTTTATATCATTCTAAAAAAATTGGTTTAACATTGTTAACTCTACATCAGCCACCTTTCTTTAATTATTTTAGTATTAAATTTTAAATATTTAAATTGAATACAAAATAAATAATAATAATAATAATAATAATAATAATAATAATAATAATAATAATACCATTTCATTAACTTTTTAGCTAAAATAAACATTTATAATAAATAGCATTAATTTCTTGTTCTTTTTTGCCAAAGTTAACATGTTAACCAAGGAAGATTTTAACACCCCTTGACATAGGGAGGAAGTGGTTTAAAAGACATGTTAACTTGCCATGACATCTTTAACACTAACGAAGTTAGGGGGTAAGGATGCTCCACTTTCCATCACTCACTACACGCAATCATCAAACGTCGCGTCATCGAGCTTGGTTCCATCATTAGTGATGGATTTTAGTGGAGGTGCCTATCACTCACCACACACTCATCTCCATCGAACATGGTGTGCAACACCTTCAATTGTTCACGCGTCATGGTGGCCACTCGTTATAAAGTTCACGGGTTTTGTTTGATGGTGGCGGTGGTGTATCACGCAAGTCCACACATGATACTTGCTTCTTCACGCTACGCCCAGGTGGCCTTAGAGTACACCCTAAGGCCTTGTGTGCGAAGTAGATGTCTTAAACATTACAACTTCCATTTGATAATGTATTAATTATTTAGGCTAGTTTAAGCTTGTGAACATAATCAAGGTTGGCATATGAAGCCAAAGCTTGAACTTATTTATTAAATGAGTTGTAACTTAGCCACTTAGGCTTAAGCCAGACTCTTAGGCTCACAAACAACTTTAGTTGTTTACATTCGAACCTGGGACCTAATGGTCTCTATGCTTATCTCACCCTAAAGATATCATTAGACTATAATACCATTTTGATGTTTGTTACTGCCATTTCCGGTTATTATATTATTTTGTCTTTCATTTCGTAGTTGATGTTAGTTAATACCCAAAAAACTCTGACCAAGACCTTTACAACCATGGTTGTTAAAAGTCATCGCCTCTTGCGTCTAGGCCTATTTTCCAGGCGAGGCGAGGCAATTGCGCTTTAATTCTCCAGATGATAATTCAAGCGTAGATTCCGACGCGATTCCTAGATTCCGGAGAGTTTCCTGCCAAATTCTCTAAATTTCGACAAGATACCAGTCAAATTTCTACTTTTATCTAGGAAAACTATTTTTCTACACCAATGCATTAATATTTAATAACTTTTTGTACTAAATAGATGATATTAAATGTTATATAATAGGTTTTGTTTATTTTATTTGTATAATATTATTAATTTTCTAATACATAATATATTTTTTATTTCTTTTCATGGTGCGTTTTTTCTCTCAGGCCCTCGCTTTTTTGCGACTTGCGCCTTGGCCCTAGGCGAGTCCTATGCGCCTTGAGTGTGCCTAGCGCCTTTAATAACTAAGATTGTAACAGGAGCCTATTCGGTTACTGGTTAAAAATTAACTTGTTTGCACTTTCGTAATCAATTGAAATTACTAATTGTTAGGTGTAAAAGAGAGAGTATTCGTGTTTTTTTTTAACCTTATTGGTTTGAACTAACCATTGGGTGTCAGCCTAGTGGCCACGACCCCCACCTTAAACCGGCCCGAGGACACTCGAGGTCACGGGTTCGAAACATGTTTCAGCCCCTCGGGTTGGCAGGGGTTTCACCGCCAGACAACGTTGTCGAGTCGGTAGCTTGGGAAGGGGGTTCCCTTCCGCGATCGGGGGTACCGTGCATCTACCCTTTTTTATTGGTTTGAACTGAAAGTTGGCTTGTCTTTTTTTGATTTTTTTTGTGCAACACCTTTAAAAACATGTATATTGCATGTGTTAATTTATTAAAAAAAATGTTACATAAGAGTTTTCTAGAGTTTTCTCTTTAACTATGGGTTTGTTGTTAATCCCAACCTTATATATGGGTATATATATATAGGTGTGTATATATATAGAGAGAGAGAGTTTGTGGCAGCAAAACATGTGAAGAGAAGAACATGAAGTGGGGTATTTTGACAGTTAGGAGTTTAGGGCCCATCACCTATTCAATTTGCATATTAGTATTGTGGTCCAATCAGACCCTGGCCCCTTATGAAATAATGTCAACCCGGTTGACCCACTAACGACGGGCGAAAACCACGCCGAACTTCATAGGTACATATTGTTGCTTTGCTCATGGTTGGTAACACTAGGGGTCAGCACTAACCGAACTGTTAATTGAAACCGAATAAAAAATCAATGAAATTAACTGAAAGTCGGTTATCAGTTAATTTTTACCAATCGGTTAATCAAAACTAACCGAACTGAACCATTTATATTTTCATATATTTTTAGCTTTTATACCTTCATTTCATTTATTTATACCTCCATTTCATGTATTTATGTGTTTATATATCCATTTCATGTATTTATACCTCTATTTTATGTATTTATACCTCCATATCATGTATTTATATATCAACTTCATGTATTTTTACATCTATTTCATGTATTTATACCTCCATTACGTTACATGTATTTCTAGCAAAATTTTTAGCTCTTGTTTGATTCGGTTACTAACCGAAATTAATCGAGCCAAACTGAAAACCGAAAAAGTAACCGAACCGATTAACCGATGACTTAAGTTATAGATACGGTTAATGCTAATAACCGAACCGAAACAAACCGTGCACACCCCGAGGTGACACCACCATCTCAACTAGGGGCAAAAAAAACAAATATAATGGGTGAACCTACTATGAACAGAACCCAATTTTACCCAAACTCATTTCGACCATTATACAATCCAGCATATTTGTCAACTCTTAATAATACTGGGAAACTTATTTATAAATTTTTACAATACAATTATTTGAGTATTAATGAAATGTTTGAGAAAAATATGGACATTAATTTTTATTCATTTACAAAATTCACCTTTAAAAAACTGTTTTTTTTTTTTATTCATAAAATCCTTTGTAGCTCAAATTTCTGAAGACCACATGTTCATGAATTTTAGGAAACACTAGCATGCATGTGTCACGTTGATATATGATTATATAATATATATGCATAATTCCAATATGGATGCCATAGAAATGCAAAAATACCAATTTGGTGAAAGATGGTGTCTCAAATGTACAACTCACTAATAATCTAAAGGCATACTGATAGTTCTTGTCAAAGTAAAGTGCAATTATAAAAAAGGCAAAGGTACAACTCTCCGAAAGCTAGACAATGGGTGTTGTTACAACTTACCAAAAAATTGAAAGGTGGAGCAAGTAAAGTGGTGTGTTAGGTAACACTACTTTTACATCTTAGTAAAATTTGTTCTTACCTTCTTTAGTAAGTAAAGATGGCTATATGTATTTAGTAGCAAATTTAGGTATCTAAATCAAGGTATGTATGTTTTGTGTATATAATATATAAACACTTAAAACGCGGAACCAGTTTTAATTAAAAAATTGAGAGAATCACATAAACACTATTACAATTGCTTTCAATGTGATATACAAGACATTTGTATAAGCGTCTTTGTTTCTCTCTCCCCTTATATTTTATTATTTTTTTTGTATACTATTTACAATTTCTACATTCAGTGTTTGCCTCTTACAAAAGTGGTGTGGTTTCAAAGCCTTTCAAATGTTAGATGGTATTTTAATGTAAGAAAATGTTGTTAAAAACCGCTACAAGTGTATTATATGATTTTTACGGTTCTTTGCGTATATTGAACAACTTTCACATAGACACACATATCTCTGTCTCTCTATATATATATACATATATCAAAAAAAGTATGCCTGGGTAGCACACAGATTGAATTGAATTTGATGGATGGAATGTGCAATGTGAAGTCTAGTGACAGTAGAAGCTCAATGCAGTTGATGGGGGACACAGTCACACAACACAATTTCATGTGATTTCACGGATTAGGATCAAATACAAAGGATCCTAATTGTAAGAAGTGTAAGAAGGATTTATAGAGTGACAAGTGTCCAATAACCTAAAAAAACCCACTACACAAAAAAACCACTAAAAAAAAAAAAACCTTAAACATCCACCACCACCAACCCCCCCCCCCCCCCCCACACACACACACACACATCACCCACCCCAGAAATTTTTTTTTTTTTTTTTTGCCGAGGGGGTGGGGGTTTAGGTTTTTGGGTGGGGGTGGGTGTTTAGTTTTTTTTATATTTTTTTTTTAGGTTTTTGGGGGGTGGGGGAGGGGGGGGGGGGGGGGGGGTTAGGTTTTTTGGGGGTTTTTTTGGTGAGGTATAGTTTTTTTTTGTTTTTTTTTTGCGCGGGGAGGGGGGGTGGGGGGGGGGGTTTAGGTTTTTGGGTGGTGGTGGGGTGGGTTTAGTTTTAGGTTATTGGACACTTGTCACTTCATAAATCCTTCTTACACTTCTTACAATTAGAAACCTTTGTAGAATAACTTGACCCGTGATTTCACATATATTATATATTTTCTTTTCTCTCTCACTTTTATGAACATGTTGGAATGCACCCACTATCATGCTTTGTTAATTTTCTTTACTGAATAGAAATCATAATTTTTAACATGGTATTTTTGTTAATGGAAGTTACATGCATTTTGAATCAAAGGGGAAACTTTGTTACTGATTGTTAATTTCGTTTTATTCAAATGCGTATAACCCACTTACCAACCTACTCTAAATTTGTATTAATAATTTATTTATTAATAATGCAATCAAACATGCAACCAACTATGACAATAGAATCTCGATGATTATGATATCAATTATCAAATACAAATCACATTTAAGAACCATTTAAACAGTGTCACGTGGTATTCAACCAATTATAAAGAAAATGATAAAATAATATCCTAAATAATATCAATTATATCCATTCCCTATAAATATTCTAACAATCAATTAATTCTTTATTTGGATTTTCCTTTTGTTTTCAATGTGTTGATTAAGAAAAGTGTTGATATCATTCAAATATGTGCTAAAATCAATTATCTTGATTAATTTTCATATGCTAAGGGTACAAGGAGTGGTTAGACACTTGAGAGTGGCAAACTAAAAATCAACCAATGAGAGTGTGTCATGTCAAAGTGGTAAACTATGCTCAAAAGTGTTGGCAGTGGTTAGACACTTGGTGAAGTGGTAAACTATTTTTTTTAAAGAAAAAGGTATGATTGGTTGAGATTGGAATGGACCCCACCCCACCCCCCCCCCTCTCCGCATCGGCATGCCATCACCGAACAAACAAGTCAAAATCGATAAACATCTTGCTGGTGGTGGTTTACCGCGTCGGTAAACTCGTTTACCGAGTTTTTCCGATCACCACTCCGGATACCCTAATATAATTCAAAAGTGCTACTTTTATGTATGTATTGTTTTGGTATGAGCTAATTTAACTTTTTTTAACTGCTAGGATATGTTCTTACTGTTTGTAGGATAAATATGTTTTGTATCAGAACCAGCCCCTTATCAGAATTAATGCTGTCAATTGACAAACTTACATGTAATGTTATATGATATTAAATTGTGTTGCAACTTTACATTCGTGTAACGTCAAGCCCTTGTGATGGTAGTAATCGATAGAGTAAATTATTTTTTGAGTCCTTGTGTTTTAGTGGTTTTAACCATATGAGTCTAAAATCAAAATGTTTAACGCCCTTAGTCCCTGGACGCTTTTTATAACCTTTTGAGTCATATTGAGTCGAATCTTTTAACCTTTTGAGTCCAATTTTTTTAACAAAATTGGACTCAAAATTTTATAAAATGAACAAAATTGGACTCAAAACGTTATAAAATGAGCGATTAGAGACTCAGGGCGTTAAAGTTTTTGATTTTATACTCAAGTGATTAAAATCACTAAAATACAGAGACTCAAAAAGTAATTTACTCTAATCGATAAATATTTAAATATACACGAATGTGAGTTACATGTCATACATATGTTTGTACCACGACTTTATTATCTTATCATACGACGAGAGTATAATGGTACGATAGAAAATAATCACTTTACTCGAGGTTGATATTTTTTGAAAGAGGTCAATACAAAGTCACACACACTCGTTAAAGTGCTTAGTTGGGGTCTTTTTCATCGGGGTCCTCCCCTTTCCAGAATTCATACAATACCACCAAGTGCTGTTGTGCTACTAAGCTTGTATTATGTTTCAATATTTATATACTACCAATTAGCATCATGTTCATTTGGCGTTTGTACCTTATGTTTATTGGGTTTTTAAGTGTATTTTGGGGTTGTAAGTTGGACTTATTGTGTTGTATTTGGCTTGGGTATTTATGTGTGTTTTTTACGACGGGCCAATGAATTGCTCCATTTACCCGTCTTGGGCTATTATCATGTACGCCCAACAAATAAGGCCTAATGATATAAAACTTGTCCATTAAGGTTTCTCTATTAAAAACAGGCGGGAAAAAGGAGCTACAAAAGAAGACTGCATGCATTAAATGAAGTGATAAGAAAGGCATCTCCGGCTGGCATAGTACTTCCCAGCCGGTGACATTAAATGAGGGTGATCGTCTTCCCGTTGGGGCTCAGACACGTGTCTAAGTTCCCCAATGGTGCTCAGAGTCCGTTAGATCATCTCGAAAATATCTCACATGCAAGATAAGGCCTCTTGGTTATATAAGGAAGGTAAGAGACGATAAAAAGGGTAGGTCCGATGTATCTCACTTAATGTTTCATATCCTCATTTACTCTCATAATACTCACACAATAAATAGACCCACACACACATCTGATTCACACCATAGAGAAACATTCCGGTGATCATATTCATCGGAATAAGCTTCTCATACTCTCCGGCAAGTTTACTTACTATTACGCCGGAGCTTGGTCACGGATCCCCCCTCCGGGGTCCCCCGTGGCGAGGCTAACGGTTTCCTTTTTTGTAGCAAACGAAGGCTGGGATATTCCAACGTCAGCGAAGACCCTCTTGGACGTCATACGAGATTTGGGTATTCGACATTGGCGCCATCCGTGGGACATTTCAGTCTAGCTGATTTTCTCACTCCAAAACACAGGCGTTGTGATAACCCATTCGAGAAGATACAACATGGCGACACCACCAATTTCACGAACCATCCAAACGGTGCAAGACGACCGTGACAAGGTCACAATGGAGGACATCACTCACGAGGAAGAAAATGAAAACCAGGTAGAAACCCTGGAAAGAGAAGAAACCATCCCTCCAGATTTCGTTGCTACACATAGGGAGAAGCTGAAAAAACACCTCGAGGGTCTAGAGAGACGGGAGAGACTCGATAGCCTCAGGGCTAGGCTATCCTTTGACACACCACCCAACCGGGAAGGAGTAGATCCACAAAACAAGGACGGTGGAACCGACCATCTGGAAGCATTCATGACAGCCCTCAGGCAAATGTCCTCGGAGAAAAGAGAAGACCTTATTGTGGGAAAGAAGCAAAAAGAAAAAGAAAAAGAAAAAGAGAAGGAAAAGGAAAGTCAGAGTGACAACAGCTTGGATCAGCCCTACATCCCTCGAGACCTAGCCGAGATTTCAAAGTTCACTAAAAGAATTGCTGAGGCACCTATGCCCCCCAAGATCAAACTACCTCCAAACTTTGACAGGTACGACGGAACGAGAGACCCTAAGGATCATCTCCATGCTTTCAAAGGTGCAGGGCAACTGGGACGGTGGCCCATCCCTGTTTGGTGTCACTTGTTCGTGCAAACCTTAACGGAGGGAGCCAGGCTCTGGTTCGACAGCCTCCCTCCTGGGGGAATTTACAGAGTGAGAAATTCTTAAGGAACTTTGGTCAACAAAGAAAGGTAATCAAAAACCCAAACGAGATCATTCATATAAGGCAACGGGATAATGGACGAATAGATCAGTATATGGAGAGGTTTGTCAAGGAAAGTATGAACATCATCAATGGGTTAAAACATGCACAACTATGCGAAAAGTTAGGGGAGGAGTTCCCATACTCCTTTGACAACCTCATGGACAGAGTCAGGGCCATTTTCAGGGGCAAGGACACAGTCAGCAAAGCTAAGGAGATGGAGACCCCGGCCCGAAGGATCAACCCAGCTCCAAAACCTCCAGAAAAAGGTACACCCTACTCACGAAAACCAGCTGTTGATAAAATGTTGCATGACAGGGCGAGACCCACGTACTCCCCATACAGACCTCGGGGGAGGGGGTCATTCCCTTACTCTGATAGCTTCACCCCTCTCACTAAGATTCCAAGTGAGATACTGGCTACCGAAAGGGTGAAGAATTCCTTTCCAAGACCACCACCCATAAAACCAGGACCAAAAGCACAACCAAACGAATACTGTGACTTCCACAGGGGCTTCGGTCACAAAACTGATGATTGTATGTATCTAAGGAGGGAAATAGAGGCCGCGGTAAAAACGGGTAAACTGGCTCATTTGGTTAAGGAGATTAAGGAAGGAGGAGGGGACCGCAAAGGGAAGAACGTGAGGGAACCTAGAAGGGCAGATGTAGACATGATTAGGAGAAGGGATGAATTTGATACTAGCAGGAGTGTAAAAGCTAGAGTCCTGGACCCCCAGACCGTATGAAAGCTCCCATCTTGATGTCACACCTGGAGGAGAACGAGGTACAACGGTTCCCCCTCAACATTTCAGCCATAATAGCTGGGCACAAGGTAGCCAGAATACACGTAGACGGGGGAAGCGGAGTAGAGGTAATATATGAACACTGTTTCCTAAGGTTTGACAGGGATGTGAGGGATCGGCTCGAGGAAGATTCTATCCCCCTAGTGGGTTTCAACAACAGTGTGTCACACCCCTTGGGAAAGATCAGACTCTCATTTACAGGCGGGGTAGGGGATCGTGTCCGAAGCATAAATTTAACTTTCACGGTGGTCCGAGCACCCTGAAAATACAATGCAATCCTAGGAATGCCCGAGATTGGCGATTGCAAGCACAGGCATCAACCCCACATGGAGCTTTAGTATTCCAAACGCCCAAAGTCTTGGCCTGGGTAAAATCTTCATACGAGGTGGTGTCTTCTGTTTCTGAGGGGGGAAGTGTCCGAAAAACCTCAAAAAGAAGGAGTAGAAGAATAGGTCCTTTGCAACAGGTTCTCGGAGCAGACGGTTAAGGTGGGAAGCCACCTGAGTGACAAATGTAATAGTGCCCTCAAAGAGCTGCTTCTCTTTAACATAGACGTGTTTGCATTTCAGCTTGGAGACATGACAGGAATCCCAATAAGTCTGACCGAGCACCGACTCAACACATACACCTGGGCAAGACCGGTGAAGCAAAAGAAACGAAGCATGGGTCCTAACAAGAGAAGGGCAGCCTGTGAGGAGACCAGGAAGCTGCTCAGAGCGGGAATAGTAAGAGAAGTGAAGTATCCATCCTGGGTTGCTAACCCGGTCATGGTCAATAAAAAAGACGGGGGGTGGAGAATGAATAAAGCATGCCCCAAGGACTGCTATCCCCTCCCGGAGATAGATGTCCAAGTGGACTCCTTGTCTCAATACCCCTAAAGTGCTTCTTGGATGCTTACAAAGGTTATCACCAAATACAAATGTCAATGGAAGACGAGGAGAAGACCGCCTTCATTACAGACGAGGGAACCTTTTGTTACACCAAAATGCCCTTCGGGATAAAAAATGTTGGGGCCACTTACCAAAGGTTCATGAATACCCTCTTTAGAGAGCAGCGGGGACGGAACTTGGAAGTGTATGTTGATGACATTGTTATAAAAATCTTAACTGAAATGGCTATGATAGACGATATAGCCGAAACCATCCGAGCTATGCAAGATGTGAATATGAAGCTGAACCCTGGGAAGTGTTGCTTCGGGGTAGAAGAAGGGAAATTCCTGGGGGTAGTGGTCACCAAGGGAGGGATCAAAGCTAATCCGGAGAAAACCCAAGCGGTAGCCGAAATACGATCTCCCCGGTCCTTGAAGGATATTCAACAACTGAACGGGAGGCTAATCGCCCTGAACCGCTTCCTCTCAAAAGTAGCTGATAGAACCCTTCCCTTCATGAAAGTACTCAAGGACTGTCTCCAGACAGACAAATTTAAATGGACCCCGGAGGCTGAAACCGCTTTCCGAGAAATGAAAGACTACATCTGTAAGCTCCCAACCTTAGCCACCCCAGTCCCCGGGGAGGACTTGCTTCTGTATCTATCTGCCTCGAAAACGACCATAAGTGCGGTAACGATGGTGGAACGGGAGTGAAAGCAGATACCAATATACTTCATTAGCAGGACCCTCAAAGGCCCTGAGGAACGCTATATGCCCCTGTAGAAGTTGTCTTTAGCCCTCATCTTTGCATCTCGGAGACTTAGAAGATACTTCCAAGCTCACAAGATCACCCTAATGACAGATCAACCCCTCCAAAAAGTACCGAGGAGGCTAGAATTATCAGGCCGCCTGGCCAAATGGGCAGTTGAACTGGGAGAACACTCCTTGGAATTCAAAGCCAGAACTGCCATGAAAGGACAAATACTGGCAGACTTCTTGGCGGAGGTCCCGGGGGATGAAGAAAAGGAGCTCCTAAAATGGGAGGCTCTGGAGGAGGAAGAGAAAAAGAAAGAGGATGAGGCGATATGGAAACTACTTACGGATGGGGCCTCAAGCGAGGAAGGAAGCGGAGCGGGCGTTACATTGATAAGTCCCGAGGGAGTTGAGCTAACCTATGCCATAAGACTAGACTTAAAAAAACACCAAAAACACAGCAGAATACGAAGCCCTTCTGGCAGGGTTAAGATTAGCCAAAAAGATGAAAGCAAGGAATGTGGAAGCTAGTACTGACTCACAGCTAGTAGTCAAGCAGTACCACGGGGAATACGAAGCTAAAGATAACATGATGGCTCAATACGTGGCGAAAGTGAAAGAGACAGCCAAGGCTTTCAAGACCTTCAAACTAGAATACATCCCCCGCAAGAGGAACAGGAAATCGAATGCTCTTAGCAAGCTGGCTTCCGTAGCGTTTGACCACCTAACCAGGGAGGTCAAGGTGGAGGTCTTAACCTCCCCCTCCCTTGACGCAGAGGAGGTAGCAGCGATTGAAAATGCACAGGAGACGTGGATGACACCAATTGTAAGATTCCTTAAAAGATGGAACGCTACCTGAGGGAGACTGGCAGCCCGGAAGGTAAGGGTCAAAGCTTTGCAATACGAATTAATTGATGGAGAACTTTACCGAAGGTCATACCTGGGCCCATCCCTGAAATGCGTCGATAGTTAAGAAGAAACATATCTGATTAGGGAAATACATGAAGGTATTTGTGGCATGCATTCTGGGCCAAGGACAGTAGTGGCAAAGGCGATGAATGCGGGATTTTATTGGCCTAGAATGTATGAGACAGCATCGGAAGAGATCAAGAGATGTGACAACTGCCAGGTCCATGCGCCCATGACACAACGCCATAAGCACCCAATGATACATGTGTCAACATCTTGGCCCTTCCAGAAGTGGGCCATTGACATTATTGGGCCATTCCCCGAAGGCCCAGGAGGGGTTAAGTATGTGGTGGTTGCCATCGATTATTTTACCAAGTGGATAGAGGCAAGGCCTTTGGCGAAGATAACCGGGGAACAAATGAGACGGTTTGTACTAGACAACATCATCTGCAGATACGGGGTCCCAAAGGAACTGGTGAGTGACAATGGTGTCCAATTTGCTGGAAAACCCTTCAGGCCATGGTGCGAGCAGATGCACATACGCCAAGTGTTTACCTCCGTCACCCACGCCCAGAGCAATGGGTTAGTAGAAAGAGCAAATCAAAGCGTTATCAAGGGAATGAAGGGGAGACTCGGGAGGAAGCAAAAAGGATGGCTGGAGGAGCTGCCATTTGTTCTATGGGCATATAGGACCACTCCCAAGGACTGCAACGGAGAAAACCCCTTCAGCTTAACTTATGGGACGAAGGTTGTCATCCCAGCTGAGATAGGGTCCCCAACTGCTAGAATGAAGCTCAGAGAAGCCGAGAATGAACAAGATCTCCGAATAAACCTAAACTTGCTCGAAGAGAGAAGGGAAATAACAGCGATCAGGGAGGCCAAGTATAAGAAGCAGCTTGAAAGCTACTATAATGCCAAGATGAAAAAGCTCAATCTTGTCCCTGGAGACTTGGTCCTGAGAGCAAATGAGGCTAGCTTACAGGAGAGCACCGGGAAACTAGGGCCTAACTGGGAGGGGCCCTACCTGGTCACTTGGGCAAACGACAAGGGAAGTTGTAAACTGGAAACACTTCAAGGCAAGGAAGTTCCAAGGACATGGAACCTTATGCAACTCAGAAAATACCACATGTAAAAGATGAAAGATTTCCTCAAGGGAAAACGGCCAGGGAGCCACTTTTGTAAAAAATTAACTGCTAGTTAAGGGGTTACCCCAAGGAAAACCTTTTGTAAAATCTTGTACTGGAGGACATAGTCCCCAAGAAATGTATGATAATGAACAATCCACTTGTTCCTTTTGATAAAAGTGCGGGTATTGTATCAGGGCAGACGTGCCCGAAAAACTACAAACCTAATAACAAACGAACACACGTGTAAAAGGTATACCCAGCTAGCCCAAAAAGAACGGACAAACATGCTAGAAAACATAATCTGACATTATAAATTTGTCCAGAGGTTGTCCTCGAACAGACAATCTTGGTTTATAAAGCAAACCATAAAAAGAAAACAACACACTTTTGTAAGCAAACTACAAAAAGAGCTAATACATACACACCGGAAAAGAGAAACTTTCTGTGTATAAATTACAAAGTAAACATACATAAATATGACAGGGAATCTTGCTAACCCTGAAAGAGGAGCTGGTATACAAACAAACAGACCAGAAAACCTAGTAAACATACTAACGGAATTTTTGCAAACATGCTACAAAAAACCAAAGATCTCCAGGACAATACTGGGCCGGCTCCCGGAAAGAACACCTGCAAAAAAGAACAACACACCAAAAAACAACAAAAGCAAGTCGATAATATACAGTCAAAAGATGACTAGCAGTCCATACGATTAGACACCGGGAGAGCTCCGACACAAAGGCCCTCCCCCATACATCAAAAAGTTAACAGTGTTTTAGATTGCATAATTGTTTGGTTACAACCACATCGAAACGGTTAATGTTCAGAAATTACGGGAAATCACCCCCAGATAAAGACTTCGGAGAAGAAGGACCAGCGGGAGTCAACAAGGCTTTCAGCTCATCAAGGGACATTATGGGGCGCTCAAGGATCTTTTCAAAAAGGGCAGGGGTCTTATATAACAACCCTCCTGAATATTTTTCCGACACCCTAATATATTTTAAAATACCCCTATATGTCTTAAAATACACCCCGTATGTGAAAACCGAGCCCCAAAATACGTTATAACATTTAAAATAAATAAAAAACAAAGAAAATTGATTTCAGGCGGGCCGCGTAAGACTCCCTTAACCTCTTACGCGGGCCGCGTCAACTTAATGATCAGGCTAGCTCCGGGGTCGCCACGTGTTTGAACGCGTATTGGACCTACCCCATGACCCGGACACCCTAAACCCTACCCGGGCTAGTACGCGGGCCGCGTAACCTTCGGGTTACATCTTACGCGGGCCGCGTGAGAACCAGAATCAGGCACTATATAAAGGAGGCCTCGGGCTTCAACTCAATTCGTTCATTTCACTTTCTGTATCTCGAATTCTCACATTATAGGCATAATTCCCAGTATTATACCCCCTAATTAGCGAGGTTCTGCTCCGTTGTAAGTATTATAACCCCAGTTTCGTATTAGATACGCTACCCGATTGATTTAGAGTTCCGTAATACCTGTCGTGGTTCTGCCCGACGTAGTTGTTGGAATACCGTCTCGGGGAGGGTATCATTAATATAATCAAAGGGTTATTATACTAACCTATGTACATTTGTGTAAATTATAGATTAATCCCAGGTTACCCTTACGCGAAGTCTAAGATAGCAATGTTAGTTTATCCGATTTTTGTTAAAATTTTTGTAATGTTTTACAAAACCTTAAATGTTTTACAATGTAATTAAGCGGTGATTGAGTCTTTGTAGTTCTTCAATTACTGCCGGTATGTTGGGGTTTTGTATACAAAATATGGAACACGTTACCATTGGACGACGAGTTAGCTAATGTGTAATATGACCCACCAGTCAGGATTGACAGTACTGAATGAGTAATTGTGTAGAAATAAACAATGTGATCGCTCTCAATACTGTGTTAATTGATAAAATATTTCTTGATTAAACTGGGATTCACTCACCAGTATTTCCCACTGACAAATGTTTTTAAAATGCGTTTCAGGTAACACAATGTGACAGCCAATTAGTAAAAAGCCAGCTGGAGAGCACTGACGGCTTGGGAAAATGTGGCTATAAAAGTTACCTAAAAGACAATGTTTTAAATTCAATAAAATAGAGTTTATCCCTATAAACATGTTGTAATAAGAAACTTGGGTTTTACCCATGTGATTATTAATATCAAATATGGTGGTTTTACTCTGATAAACATTTCCTAACTACGGTCCTGATGTAATTTCCGCTGCCAAATTAACAAACTGATACCACCAGAATTCTGAGTTCGCGTCCGCCCGTTCCCGGGACAGATAAGGGATCGGGGTTGCGACATCTTACCCCCAAACTCTTTGTCCAGTTTAGACAGCCGCTTCTTGGCCTTAGAGTTATAAAGTGGGGTCTCCTTCCCGCCCAAGCCTTGAGCAGAGTAAGCATACCCGTCCTTAAGGCCTGATTGATATCCCACGTCCCGATACGCCCTGTAAATCTGTTCAAAGCTCCCCTTAAACTCTTATGACTGGGAGATAGCAGTAAGGAAGGCCCCGAAACCCTCAGTAATCAACCAATACTTCTCCTTAGCCAACCACTGATTGTCATCAGAGGTTATCCCCCAATCAGCATACATGGTGTTCAACTGCTCCTGAGAAGCGGAATCGACTTCCTTCAGATGTTTCAACTCTGCGGCTAGCTCCTCCTTCTCCTCTACCAAAGCTGCCATCTCCCTCTCCCAAGCTCGCTCTCTCCGCTCCAGCATGGCACCAGCCCCCTGAGCAAAAGATGTTACTGATGTGTGCAAAATGCAACATATAAATTACATCAATTATGACATAAAACTAACCCTTTTTTAGTACTAATGTTGGAAAAAGTGTGCTTTTGTCTTCCTTTTGTATTTTCAGGATTAAATGAGCTCAAATTAACAAAAGAAACAAAAAGGCAGCTAAATTTAGCATAAATACAAGAAAAGGAACAAACGTGGCATGCCCAACCTCCCCGAAAGCATCTTCCCAAGCAAAACAAGAGAACAGAAGGCTGAACACGCCCCGTGCTCAATGAACACGGTGGCGTGCCCAAGTGTCAGCATAAAAGACAAAGTTGTAGAAGCTTCCATCGCCCACCACGGGGCCGTGCTCAGCGGACGCGGGGCCGTGGTCAACTATAAGATTCGCAGAATCCAGGAAAATCTTGATAGTACAGATATGCTTCTGCACACGGGGTCATGCCCAGCGGACACGGGGGCGTGGTCAACTAATGCAGACAAACTGCAATTAATGAAGACAGAGAAGATGATGGACACGGGGCCGTGCCCACTGGACACGGGGCCATGCCCGAGCTGCTGTTCAGGCTATAAATAGGGGTGCTTGGCTCATTTGCAAACCATCCCTTGGCACACCACCTCTCTCACACTTCACCCACCACCCACCACCATCATAACACCATCATCCACCACCATCATCCATTGTCCATCATAGAGTGTGTGAGTCATCTCGGGGTCCAAGATTGATCGTAAGAGTTCTTGACAATCAAGGCCATGTTTGCCTAAGTCTCTTACATCACTTGGTGAAGACAAAGTGTCTAGTGTAATACTTTTTATTTTTAATCTTTTCGCACTTTTTAATTGGTTATGTGTTAATGACTTTAATAACTAGTTTCTTATGTTGAAGGTGATTCTTCCTTATCGTTTGTCCGTGGTGTCTTGGCATTATTTTACTGTCTATATAAAATAAAAGATTTTCACCATTCATATCTCCACGGTGTATATGGAGGTATGTTGGCTACCTGGTCGGGGGTTAAGGGAACGATTTGGTAAGAGTCTTGCCATTGTTCAGTGTATAGATCCTTCAAAGGACCTGGGTCAAATTTAGTAGGACCTCCTTCAATACCCAGGTGTATTGGATGGCGGGGGTCCAAACTCTTTGATCCTCTCATATGTAAACTACTATTAATACTTTAACCTGGCTACTTAGGACTGTATCCCTGCTAACTCAGACTACTTAGCTGAGGGTAACGTCGCCTTCAAAAGAGGGGCCTACTATAATATGCATTAATAACTTAATTAATTATCTTTCAGTAATCCAACCCTTTAGGATTGTATCCTTGCTGACTCAAATTACTGCGTTGAGGGAAACGTCACCTTCAAAAGAGGGGCCTACTACAATAACTAAGATAATCTCTTAAATAATGCAAAAGTGCGGAAATAATCAAAGGTTACACTAAACACGAGTCGGAGCCAAGTGATTCATCTTGTCTATCTGTTTTTATTTTTATTTTTCAGCATTTTAGTTAGTTTTACCATAATATGCATTAATAACTTAATTACTGTACCTCCGACCACGGGCCGTGTTCGCTGAGCACGGGGCCGTGGTGAACCTTCTGACCAACGTTCTTTTCTGTTTTTATTGCAGGACTTGGAACCCAGGCGCCACATTTGAACTTCCTACGTAGTGTATGAGCTCCAGTTCTAGTAGAGACATAAAAGAACCTCTAGAAGAACCCGAACGCTTTCTCAGAAAAAAGACTTAAAACTAAAAACCAAGAGAAAGTTTTGGGAGACCCACTTCCAATGTCGGACCAACGTACCCTCATGGATTACCTACGACCCACTGTAGGTAATCTCGGCGCCGCTATCAATGCACCGAATGTCGAAGCCAATAACTTCGAACTTCGGCCACATTTGATACAAATGCTTCAAAACTCCGCAACCTTCCATGGGCTTGCGGACGAGGATCCCCATCTACATATTACTAATTTCTTAGAAATATGTGATACCTTTCGGATCAATGGAGCATCAAATGACGCCATCCGCCTTCGGATGTTTCCATTTCACTAAAAGACCAAGCTAAGGCTTGGCTCAATACCCTCTCAGTTGGCTCGGTAAACAACTGGGATGAACTAGCCCAAAAGTTTCTATATAAGTATTTCCCTCCTGCTAAAACGGCTAAATTAATGACTGAAATTAATACATATTCACAAGAAGATGGGGAATCCTTATATGAAACTTGGGAAAGGTTCAAGGAGCTACTAAGACAAACACTTGATTCTAGCTCCGGGGGACTTTTAGGTAATCTTCGGCCAAATGAAATATATAATCAAATTGAGAAAATTGCTCAAACCAACTTTCAATGGCACACTCCCCGAGGCAATAAATCTATTGCCCCGGGCGCCCATAAGGTTGATGAAAGCACTTCTTTACAAGCCCAAATCGAGGCCCTTTCTTCAAAAATCAAAAAGTTAGAAATGACAAAAACGGTCTCGGTTATGGCTTGTGAAGGGTGTGGTGGGCCACATGAAAATTGGAGTTGTATGAAAGAATTAGATGATCAAACGGAAACGGTGAACTACATTGATAACAGACCTAGGCCATCAGGTCCTCCAACGGGTACCTACAACCAAGGATGGCGTAACCACCCAAACCTTGGTTGGAGAGATCCCGGTAATAGTAGTAACCAACAAAACCGATGAACTAACTTTCAACAACCACAAAACTTTTCTCAACAACAAGGTGGACGAGAAAGGCTTGAAGATACTGTATCTCGCGTCATCTCCGACACCGAAAAGAAAAACTCAGATCGATTTCAGCAATTGGAATCGAATTTTAGAAATCAACAAGCTAGTGTTCAAAACATTGAAAAACAATTAAATCAAGTAGCTCAAAATTTCTCCAAGAGACCACAAGGTGCGTTACCAAGTAATACCGAAACCAACCCAAAGGCGCAAGTACATCTCATAACGTTGAGAAACCGTACCGTGGGTCCCAAAGAGACTTCACTTCCACAAACTGAAAGAAGCCAATCTAGCCAAACCACAACTCAACCAGCGCCCCAGCTAGAAAAAGCTTCCCCACCAGTTCAAGAGCCTACTAAGACTCCTCCTGTTCCATACCCCGGTCGGTTAATTCGTAAAAAGACCGATGAGCAATTCGCAAAGTTCGAAAATTTACTAAAACAATTGCATGTTAATATTCCATTTAACGAAGTCCTAACTCAAATGCCTAAATATTCAAAATTTATGAGGGACTTCCTCACGCACAAAAGGAAAATTGAATCATTGCAATTAGTTAACTTAGGTGAAGAATGCTCAGCCTTACTACTCAACAAGCTCCCGCAAAAGAAGCTTGACCCTGGAAGCTTCACAATTCCTTGCTCGATTGGGAAATCCCCCGTTCGAAATGCACTAGCCGATCTCGGGGCAAGCATCAACCTCATGCCCTCTTCAATGTTTAATCGACTCGGCTTAGGAAAAACAAGTCCTACAAAAAAAAGCATACAACTCGCCGATAGATCCGTCAAATATCCACAAGGTGTCGCTGAAAATCTATTGGTCAAGGTCGGCGAATTTGTCTTTCCAGCCGACTTTGTCATACTAGATATGGAGGAAGATACCGAAGTACCACTCATCCTAGGAAGGCCATTCCTAGCTACTGCCCAAGCAGTGGTAGATATGAATGATGGAACACTAACATTAAGGGTTGGGGACGAGGAAGTAAAGTTTGGAGTCTTAAACAGAGTAGAAGACGAAGACCCGGTCAACTACATGAAGGTCATTGACTCAAGTTTGGATGATGCTCTCCGACGGTGTAGCATGGGATGCAAAACATCCCACTTGGGTAACATATGACCAGACTTTGGGTCTAGCCAAGGACCCTTATAAACGTGGCGCACCACGGAGGCATTCCGTGGAACTATCCTTAGTTTAGTTTAGATTCATTTTTATGTTTACTAGTTTAGTTTTAATTTTCTACGCGTAAGTTTATGCTTACTTCTACGCGGCCCGCGAGCGACTAATAAAAATTGTTTTTATTTTATTTTTAATGTTATATCATATTTTGGGCTCGGTTTTCACATACGGGGTGTATTTTAGGACATATTGGGATATTTTAATATATATTAGGGTGTCGGAAAAATTTCAAGAGGGTTGTTATATCCTCCCCACCTTGTTTTAGAGCTCGTCCTCGAGATCTACTGGAACAAGTGTGGATATTTCCTTTGCATTTCCGATTCAAGTTCCCATTGTTAGAACTTTTGAGATCGTTGATACTTGTGCTGGATTAGTTTAGTCATAGTTTGTAGCTATTTTGAATGTACAAGGGCTTGTTTTGTAATTCTCTAGAAGATTGTTTCCTGACTTAGTGTAGATAAGATTCCAGCAAATTTATAAATTTGCTGGCTAATCAGGAACACTATATATAGCCCTCTCATTGTAACCTTGGCAAGCTTTTGGCTCTTGAATGAATATTGGTGTTGTTACATTCTTGTGTTGATCTTGTGCTCAAATCTGATATCCAAGGTGGTTTATTGCTATATCTTATTAATTGGATTCAATACAACACTTGTTGTATTCATTAATCCATAAGCTTCACCTTCTTCTTTGATCTTTCTTAACTTTTCATATCTCAAACACATAATCAATAGGTGTTATAGGTTAAAACAACCAACCACTGTGATCCGGATTCGTTTTGGGATCTACAATTTGGTATCAGAGCCTTAGTGCTCTTGGTTGTTGTGTTCTTGTTGAGATTTTTCATAGTTTTGAAGGTTTTCAAAAGTTTCAAGGTTTTCAAATTTTTTGAACTAAATATGGATTGATTTGGTGTGTTTAATCGATAGGTTGTTGTTAATATATGATTAGGGAGTCTTTTTGGACATTTTGATGTATCAAAAGGTGGTTTTTAAGCTGTTTTCGTGAGATTAGAGGGTTTTAGTTCGTGTTAAACCCTCTGTCTAGCGATATTATTTTGAACACAGCGAACAATTTTTGAAGATAGCGAAATTATTTTTTTGAATATAGCGAACTCAGTGTTGAAGGTAGCGAACATAATTAAATCTTTTAGAAACTCATCCCAGGATCATTAACTTCGACGATCGTCATTCGAGCGAAATTAGTGATCATTTGCGAAATAGTGTCCAGTGACCCTTGAGCGAAATTATCGAAGGCGACTTCGAGAACCGTGATAGCGAACCACATAGTTCTTATCACGGTATTCGGTGATATTAACCTAACTATTGTCTGTGTTGTGTTTTGTCAGCGAAATTATCGGATTCGCTCGTGCAGGATTCCTTATAGCACCAGCGAAGGTGAAGCATCGGTCAGCGAAGTTGTTAGGATCCTTCGGTCATCGGCGAAGTTAATCTTTTCACTGGTTGTCTGTGTATTGTCAGCGAATTTAACTTCTGATCAGCTCCACTTTGTCTCAAACAAGCAAAGATGTCGTTGAATCAACTAAGTCCAATTGATCAAGCGGAACTTGAAACCGGAACCACAACTCGGCCACCAAAGTTGAAAGGGGCTGAAGACTTTAGCACTTGGAAGACTCGCATTCAATCGTTCTTCGAGTACACGGACTACAATCTGTGGCTCTCTGTCACCGCTGGACCCCACATTCCAACGGTGGTCCGAGGAGATGCGATAGTGGCCAACAATGATGCAACCACCTTCACTGATGAAGACAAGGCTCTAATCCAACGTGATCGTCGTGCTCATGCTGCTTTAACCATGGCACTATCAACTGATGACTGCAACATGTTTGAAGAACACCGAACTGCAAATGCACTCTGGAATGCATTGATTGAGTACTATGAGGGAAATGAAGAGTTGATCGAAAGCAAGAGAGATATGGTGCAGAAACAATATGACATGTTTTGTGGAGTTCGTGGAGAAAGTCTTTCCGATCACATCAGTCGCTTTCTGAATATGATGACCAAAATGAAGAAAGCGGGAAATCCTGTCACAAACCGTGCTGCAATAAAGAAGCTGCTAGATTCACTTCCCAAGGAATGGAGCCTACAATGCATGATGATCAAGAAGGATTTCCTCAACAATCCAAATCCTGTCACTCTGTCCGACCTGATCAACACTTTAAGAGCCTTTGAAATGGATGTCAACAAAAGAGAAATGAACACTGCCAGTCCCACTGCCAGTTACCCACCAAAGTCTACTCAAACCTCTGCTGGATTGAAAAATGTAGCATTTCTTGCTTCAGGTGGCATCATTCCACAAGCTTCTGACCTAATCTACGCCAACGCTTCTGCTAGCACATCGAAAGCTCCACAACTTGTTGAGAAGACTATCACTGTTGACACTCAAGCTTTGAAAGTGTCCACTGAAAATGTGGCACTTTTCAACACATTTCTGAGCAGCTATGAAGCCCTGATGTCTGGAGAACTGAAAAGGGAGATGTTCACTGCTGAAGACATGTATCAGGTTGATCCAGATGATATGGAGGAAATGGATCTGAAATGGCAAATGGCCATGATCACCTTGAGGCTAAAGAAATTTCAAGACAAGACAGGAAAGCGTTTGGGTCTGGGAAAAGCTGGTTTTGACAAATCCAAACTTAGGTGCTACAACTGCAAGAATCTTGGCCATTTTAAGCGGGAGTGTCCTCTGTTGAAAGAAGGAAATAGTGAAACTACTCCTGCTGTAAAGCAAATCACTGTTGAAGAAAACAAGAACAACGCATCTCCCAGCACGCCAAAAGCTTTAGTCGTTGAAGACTATGATTGGAGTGAAGAAATTACTGAAGCAAAGGAGCAAGTCAACAAAGCTCTGATGGCTAAGATCTCAAGTGAATCCTCATCGAGGCAGACACCCGGAATTCCAAAAGGAGATAATACTGCTGACAAAGGGTTGAAAAGCATTCTCACTTCAGTGGAGCCTGAAAATGAAAAGAAGTGTGGAGAAGCTGAGGAGCATGTTTCGAAAGAGGCATCTGATCAAAAGAAAGGTAAAGAAAAATTCCCAGCAGCCGCCATGAAAGCAGATTCATCAAAAGAAAAAGCTGACAAGGACTTGGTAAACAGCATTCCACTCAGTTTCAAAGAAAAATTATGCACTCCAGCATGCGTTGATGTCGTGGCACATTAGAAGTCTCTTAATCTAGAATTTGAGAGACAAAAAGACAAGGCCTTAAAAATGAATAATGAACTTAAACTGAACGAGGCAGCATACCAGAGAAAGTTGAATTCAACTTTAGCTGAGATGCAAACTCTAAAAGAATTTGTGATTAGAAAAGATTTCATCATTAACGATCTCACAGATAGATTAGAAAAGGCCTTAAATGAAACTAACAAATTGCAAATTATCATTGATAAATGGAATGTCAGTCAAAAGGCCTTTACTGACATCAAAAACTGCCAACGACCAACGTATGTGAAAGACGGGATCGGGTATAAGGATAGGCAAGGAAACGAACGAAAACTCTTTCTTCCACCACATAGCAAAAACTATGTGCCTATACCTACTCCTCATCCCGAAAATGATCTCATTGATGAAAAGGCCTCTATAGAACAAAACGATTCTTGTAAAAACGAAACAACCGCTAACTTTTCTAAAAGTAATGCAGATCCAATTGTGTGTAAAGAAGATGTGTGCGATGAGGATGGAGACTGCGGCGGTTCAAAAATAGGAATCGGATATTCAGGCGACAGTTATTCCACCGTTAACTGGTTCGTCTGGAATTGTTCTAAGAAAAACAATGTTAAGAATGAATGTAATAATTTAAGTAGGATGGATGACTGTAATGGCCGAGTGCCTAAATTTAAATCTTCGGATGACTGTAAGGGCCATGTGCCTACATTTGAGACCCGTGATCGTGAACGTGCTATGTTTGAATGTCATGATTTAAATTCTGCATTTTGTGATGATAAAGTTGTCTGTGAATCTCCTGTATTTGTGCCAGAATTGAAAAAGAATAGCTTTGGAAAATTCCTCACCGAGGAAATTCCAGAATTTATTCCATCTCGAACAGGTATGACAGATTCTGAAAAGAAAGTCACTGAAGATCAATGCACCGAAGACTCAAGCACTGCTTCAAGCCATGAGGATGAGCAAATGTAAGAAACAACAGACAGTGAGAGCACAGAATTCTCAAGTGAAGAAAACTTGAAAACCTCAGGTGAAGATCACACAACTAATGATGAAAGCTCAGAAAGCTCAAGTGTTGAAACCATTAAAGACCAAAATCCAGAAGGTTCAAGCGAAGATCAAAGCTGCAATGATTCAATTTACGAAGCAAGTGAAGAACAGGACTCAAGTGAATACCAAACGTCTGAAAGCTCGTCTGATTATGACAATAATGAAGAATGTTCAGAAGATGAAAGCAGAATTGACAAGAAAATGAAGAAAGCAGAAAGCTCAAGACACTCATCACATACATCATCTTCTAACACCAAAAGACCCAGACATAAAAGATGTTTTCGCTGTGGTCACTTAGGACATACAGCGAAACATTGTAAAACCAAGAAGTTTTCTAAACCAGAGCATGATTTTCTTACAAACATCACATATCAGTTAAATTATCTTAAGAAGTCTGTTAAAAATCTGGTTGAGTCAACTGCCTATTTTTGGAAACAAAAAGAGGACAAAGTGGGTCAAAATCACGATAGATTCGAAATGAAGCAAATATGGGTTCCCAAAACTAACTAATTTGTATATTTGTGTTTTTGTGTATATCAGAATAAACTCCAGAAATGGCTCCGCATGCTCATGGAATACATCTGGCACGTAGACAGCGGATGTTCAAGGCACATGACAGGACTGAAGGAACTCCTGAAGAATTTTCGCTTCATTGATGGTGATTTCGTATCTTTCGCTGGAGACGAGAAGGGAGGAAAGATTGTTGGAGTAGGAGATGTGGTGTCTGAAGCCCTCACTCTGGAGAATGTCAACTATGTGCCGGAGCTGTGCTACAATCTCATGAGTGTCTCACAAGTCTGTGATAAAGGAATATCGGTGCTTTTCAATGACATGGAATGCTTGTTCCTGAAGCCCGGATATGTTGTTCCTGCTGAAATGATCATGCTCACAGCTCCAAGACAAAACAACACATACGTGCTCAACATGAAAAACGCCAAGACAAATGACAATTTAACCTGCCTGATCTCTAAGGCTTCAGAATCGGAATCACTGCTTTGGCATAGGCGACTGGGGCATGTTAATTTCAAAAATATGAACAAAGTTAAACTTAGTTAGAGGTCTTCCAATTAAGGAATTTCCATTTTCTGAAAAATGCATTGCATGTTCCCAGGGAAAACAACATAAGAAACCGCACAAGTTCAAAGCAGTGAACACGATTACGGCACCTCTTCAGTTGTTGCATATGGATCTTTTTGGTCCAATCAGTGTTAAAAGTCTTGCTAAAAGTTCTTATTGTTTGGTGATTACAGATGATTTCTCTCATTTTTCTTGGGTTTATTTTCTTGAGGCTAAAAGTGAAACAGCGGAAATTCTCAAGGCATTCATTCCCTTGATTGAGAACGTGACCAAATTAAAAGTGAAGTCAATCAGAAGTGATAATGGCTCGGAATTCAAAAATCAAACTTTCATATCCTTCTGTGCAGAAAAGGGAATTCATCTTCAATACAGTGCAGCCAGAACTCCTCAACAAAATGGGGTTGCTGAACGCAAGAACAGAACATTGATTGAAGCCGCAAGGACCATGCTAGTGGATTCAAAGCTTCCAATCATCTTCTGGGCAGAAGCAGTTAACACGGCTTGCTACGTTCTGAATAGGGTTCTCATTGTAAAACCACACGGAAAAACGGCGTATGAACTTCTCTTCAAAAGAAAGCCGCTTATTGATTTCTTCAGACCATTTGGATGCTCTTGCACTCTTCTAAACACTCAAGAGAATCTCATCAAGTTCGAAGCAGTGGGTGATGTCTGCTACTTTATGGGATATTCATCTACTCAGAAAGCTTACAGAGTCTACAACAAGAGAACAAAGATGGTGATTGAATCATACTATGTTGATTTTCAAGAAGGAAACTACACCAACACCGGAAGTACTCCTGATTGGTTCTATGATGTGGGCGTGATTTTTAACACCTTTGAAATTCCGGAAGTAGTTCCAGACACTGAACCTGTTGAAGACACTCATGTTGAACCACTGTTTGACTCATCCGACATTGGTTTAACTCCATTTACTACCCGTCTATCTCCATCAACTGCTCACCCTATTTTGGCTGTAAATGAAGCAACTGGTGACACTTCGCCTGAGAACACCCAAGAAAACGGTGCTTCTTCTTCACAGGCGAATGTGAATGAACCAACTCAAGAAGATGATCCACCAGTGATTTACGTGGACGAACACTTCACCAACCTTCCGCAGCAAATTGAATCTCTGACAAATGCCGGATACAAGACGAATCGAAATCATCCTCTTGAAAATGTTATCGGCGCAGTTGAAGAAGGAGTGCGTACACGCGGGCAATCGTCAAGCATCAACAAAGGGCTATTTGCAGCTTTTCTGTCACAATCAGTTCCACGGGACATCGAAGACGCCATTCACGACTCCAGTTGGGTTCAGGAGATGCAAGAAGAACTATCTCAATTCAGGAAGCTTAAAGTTTGGGAGCTAGTAGATTTACCTGAAGGAAAGTTCCAATTGGTACCAAATGGGTCTTCCGAAACAAGATGGATGATCGTGGAGTGGTAATCAAGAACAAGGCTCGACTGGTGGTCCAGGGTTTTCGGCAGGAAGAAGGAATCGACTACGAAGAAGTTTTTGCTCCGGTTGCACGACTGGAAGCCATCAGAATATTCCTAGCTTACGCGTCATACAGAAATTTCAAAGTCTTTCAGATGGACGTAAAGAGTGCCTTTCTGTATGGGAAGGTAAAGGAAGAAGTCTACGTGTGTCAGCCTCCGGGTTTCGAAGATCCTCATTTTCCAGGACGCTACTACAAATTGGACAAAGCCCTCTATGGTCTTCACCAAGCTCCACGTGCTTGGTACGAGACTTTGTCAACTTATCTTCTGAAGTGCGGATACACCAGAGGAACGATCGACATGACTCTCTTCACCAAAAGAGTCGGGGAAGACGTAATGCTGGTTCAGATTTATGTGGACGATATCATCTTCGGGTCGACCAACGAAAAACTGTGTAGAGATTTCGAGTCTGTCATGAAGGAACAATTTGAAATGAGCATGATGGGAGAGCTGACGTTCTTCTTGGGGCTAGAAGTGAAGCAAAAGGAAGACGGAATTCTCATTCATCAGGCCAAGTACATTCAGGATATTCTCGCAAAGTACAACATGAACGACTGCAAAGTTGCAAGTACTCCATTTGCTTCTCAGACGGAGCTTACTCTAGATCCTCAAGGAAAACCTATAAACAAGTCATTCTATCGCTCGATGATCGGATCTCTGATGTACTTAACGGCTAGCAGGCCTGACATCATGTGGGCTGTCTGTCTCTGTGCTCGCTTTCAGACCAATCCCAAGGAATCTCATGAAACCGCTGTGAAGCGCATCTTCCGCTATCTTAAAGGAACTCCGAAACTAGGTCTTTGGTATCCTAAAGATAGTAATTTTGATCTTATTGCTTATTCTGACAGTGATCATGCAGGTTGTAAAGTAGATCGCAGGTCTGTATCAGGAGGATGTCAATTCTTGGGAAATCGTCTGATCTCATGGCAAAGCAAGAAACAGACAACTGTGTCCACCTCCACCGCTCTAGCAGAATACACCGCAGCCTACAGTTGCTGTTCACAAGTTCTTTGGATACAAAATCAGTTGTTGGATTACGGAATCAACATCATGAAGACTCCTATATTCATCGACAATGAGGCATGTCTGGGAATTGTGAAGAATCCCATCCACCACTCCAGAACGAAGCACATCGAAATTCGTATTCACGCAATTCGAGATGCGTACGAGAAAGGATACATTCAAGTAGTACCAGTGGATACAACCCAGCAACGGGCCGACATTTTCACCAAAGCTTTCGATAAAACGCGATTCAACCAGCTGGTAACCTGGTTGGAAATGGTAAATTTCCTTGAATGGAAAAGAATCTTGTGTCCAAAAGCTTTCGTAAATACACTATCCTTGTTCATAAAAAAAAAAAAAAAAAAAAACCGTTCGTTGAAAGTAAAACAAGTATCGTAGAGCGTTGCCCACCAAAAAGATTTTCTGATTCTTAAAATTTCATTTTCGGGCAAATGGACATTCGAAAATAAAGATTTTAGGGGGGATATTCCAGAAAATCAAAATGCGATGCTTGTTTCTGACTCCTGTTAGAGGAAATGATAGAAAATTGCTAACACTTTGCCATTTCTTGCAAAACAGAAAACAAAACAAAAAGAAATCGGGGTACCAAGCAACGACGTGTCGGTAGATTCAGCAACACCGACGAGTAAACTGCTGTTAGGGAGCAAAACATAACATCTACACAAGGATTCTGGCTTTTCTCAGGCATTACGCATCATAGTGGGTAACACGTTGCGGCATATGGCTTAATGGTCTTAAATCTTGTGTTGATAGATTGCCAAAGTCTGAAATCTCGGGTCTTTAAATTGGTTTCCATTCGGGGGGTATCATAGTTGGTCTTCTGCTGCATCCAGATACATGCTGACCTAGAACTTCTATGATATCCCTTCATAATAAGCGCCTTAAAAAAAAAAAAGGCCAAACCCTTTCATAATAAGTGCCTTTTGTGGCCAGAAACCTTTTGATGGATTAGTTTTGGTCTCTCTGCTGTACGAAAGTACTGACCTGTTCACCGAACTATCTGTCTCGCCCTCGATAGTTCCTGGAATCTCTGTTGTACGAAAGTACAGACCTGATCTCCGTTCTATCGTTGAAATGAATGGATTCAATATACTCACCTGTTATGAAGAACCTTTGTGCATACCTTGATCACGGGGGTATGTCCTGACGTGGGACTCACGGGCGTAATGTTTCTATTCTCAATAGCTTGTGTGGGGGCCATAGAAGTCTTGTCAATATTACCAAAACAAGATAAAAGCGCTCTCCGAAGGTATGTTGAAAGAAGGATGCATGGATTTAAGCGGACAAACATACTGGCAGTTTTTCTTGTGCCCCGGTTAGTACTTATCAATAATAATAATAAATAAGGAATTGGCAAGTGTTGGCGATATGATCTTTTGCAGGTAAGTCACCGAGCGTCGAATGTTTCAAGAAGTTCCGCAGCAAATGATACCTCCCAGAGCTGGAATTTCAAAATTCAGAGTCTAATTGGCCCAAGTTTTCTCTGTTGTGTAAATATTTAGTAATCTTTAGTGTTTTAAACAAAACTGGGCACGCTTTTCGAGAAAGTTTGAAATTTACGAGCGAAATTAAATTTATTTTGAAAATCTATTAAAGGTAGCGAAATTAAGATGCCAGCGAAATAATTATTTCGCCCGGTACGGATATCAGTGTATAAATATCTTGTAACCGTCATATTTCAAAAATAAAACCTCTTCATCTTCTCTCTCGCTCATATTCGGACACACTCTCAAATCGACACAAGATTTATTTTCGTTCAAGGATCATCAGGTAAATTCTTCGATTAACCATCATTTGCAACATTCGTAGTCATCGGTTCACAATTTCGGTAAACTGTACAATGTTTGATTTTCTTTGACTGATTTTTGTGTTCATAAGCCCTAGAAAATCTGAATCCGTAATCTTTGTCCAAAATCCTTGTGGTTTGATTTGGATGTTTGTTTTTAAGAACCGATCAAACAAAGTTTCACAATGAACTCATCCGTGATCGTTGCTTCAACTTAACTAAATCGGTGATGAACAGTTAGGGTTTTTAATGGGTTTAAGAAGAAACTTTTGAAGACAGCGATTTTATCATGATGACAGCGATGATAGCGAATTTAACCCCTTGTCACGGAAGTTTCAAAAGTCTCGAACGCGAGTTCGAGCACCCAGCAAAATAGCCTAATTCGCTCGTGTAGCGTTTTGGTCTATTGTGTTCACTGGTAAATCGTTTCCGGAAAAGAAACGTTGTCATCACTATGTTCGCTAGCGAAATTAACCTCGACATCTTGCACATGTTCCGATTTAGTTACCGACAAACTGTAACCGGACCACTAGCGAACTTAGCGAAGATAATCAGAGTCTGATCAACCAGCGAAGTCAGCGATGATCTATCTTCGTTGATTGATCTAGTTTCTGATCTCGATAACCAGCATCAGCGATGACAAAGCTTGACCTGGCAGCGATTTTTTATGTTTTTTTTAATTTTCTTTGTAAATACGGTTTTTGTGCATAGTCGTTTGTGTAAACTTCCATTCTAACTTGGCTCGTTTTACGTGATTTATGCAGTATGGTGAAGAATCTCGAGTGGGATAAAACGTCTAAACATAATCAAAGCATCAATCTAGATGAAGTGCCTCAAGATTTTGAAGATGTAACCAGATGGGTGCGTTCCAGCAGAATCGGTTATGCTGTGGAGACAGCTGTTAAAGTTTACAAGATTCACATTCAACAATTCTGGGAAAACGCAAAACCAGAAACCATCAACAACAAAAGAGGGATAGTGTCAACGGTTTGCAACAAAAGAGTAGAGGTGACTGAAGACCGGATACGCCAGGTTCTGAAGCTTCAAGACAATGATCAAGATCTGTTAAGCCTGGATCAAGATGATATCCTGGATGGTTTTCGAGGGATGGGTTATCCTGGAGATTTCCGTCAAAAGAAAGAGATCAAGAGAGGAGGACTCACCAGAGACTGGAGATTCATTGTTCATGTTATTTCTATGAGTCTAGCACACCGAAAGGGTGGCTTTGATGGGTTGAACTTGGAATGGTCGGCAGCCATGCGAAATCTGTGTCTTAAGCAGAAATTTAATCTCTCGGGGTTAATATTCAAATACATGCTTGAAAATGTAAGTGGAGCAACGTGGGCAATGTATCCAAGATTCGTTCAGATGCTGATAAATAGCCAACACAAAGACCTCCCAACTGATGGAGATCTTTACAAGTTCCATATCTCCACAAGCCCCCAGTACACTGAGATAAAGACTAAGGAATGGGTGATGTTGCATGATTGGATGTACCGAGCAGAGAGACTACCAATAGTAAAGGAAGCTTATAGAAAGTACAAGGAAGTTGTTCGAGAAAAACAACAACGAGATGCTCAGGCTCAAGCCGAAGCAGCTGCAAGAGAAGAACGCGCTAAAGGAAAAAGGAAAGAAAAACAAGTGGCTGAAGACGAACCACCGAAAAAGAAAAGGGCATCGGGAGGCACTGAACGATTTATGGAGGCAGGCATAAGGGCGGCCGAGTCAGAAGAACACCGCCAGCACATTGAAGATTTGAAAGCGATTCACGCCTTGCAAGAAAAAGAGAAAAGAGAAAAGAAGTTGAAGCGAAAGGAAATATCATCCACAGAAAGACCAAAGATTGTGACTGAAGAAGTTGAATCGTTAAATGACTTCGTTGATACTTTGATAATAGATCCGGATGAAGCTTCAGCGAGCAAGGCCCCTTCCAAAGTATCTCCTGTAAAGCCAACGAGGTTTTCAAAGCCTCCAGTCCCACCACAAAGGATCCGTCCCTTTCAAGAGCTTTACGATAAACTTGTGGATAACGCCAGTCCATCTGTGGCAAAGGAGATCTGTCTTCTCAAAAATCAAGTCAACGACACAAACATTTTAAGAGAGAAGATTAAAGATCAGCGTAAGAAGAATAAGGAGATGAATGCCTACATGGCCAAGCAGTCCAAGTTCATCAGGTTCCAGCAAGCTGGGATGGAGAAAATGTATAGAATGATGAGAGGCATGTGTGAGCAGATGAAAGTAAAACCCATGTTTTCCTTTGAAGAAATCTTCGACTTTGAGGGTTTCGTGGAAGAAGAAAATGCTCGAAGGGAAAAGGAGGTTGAAGCCAAGAAAAAGCGTTTGGAATCGGTGGAAAAAGTAACTGAGGGAAACGAAAGTGATGAAGAGGAAGTAGATCGAGATGTTATGCCATCCAAATTCCTCGAATGGGGTCTTGAAGAAGAAGTTCTCTACGAACAAGAAAATGGAAAAACCTTCTCTCCTGAACATCCTGAATGGTTCAAGAAAGAGAGAGAACGACTCCCAGACCTTTATCAAGTCATAACAGTAGAAAAGAGTGAAGCCACTGATAAGATCCTCAGCTGGAAGTTCGACAATCTTCGAGGAATGTTTGTGGTAAAGAGACGTGGTGGAGTAATCCAGTACTTCCAGACCGGCTTTGATCTTTTCACACTTCCTAGGTGGGATCTTCGGGAACTTGGCCGCCTAGACATATTAAACCCAGAAGAAAGAGGAATCGGGAGGGATTTCGAGCGGATTATTGCCAAAGAAAGCATCAAGGGTTTCCCCAATCATGCTCCACAGCGTCCAAGACGTAGAGTTTCAAAGACAACCATTGATCCAGTAACCGGAAAGGGAAAAGTGACGTGGGTGATCAACCCTGCCAAAGTTGTCACGAGGATCAAGCTTCCGGAAGAAGTGCCTGTCGCCCTCAATGATTTTAAGAAATGGTTTTACGACAGCAGGACTGGTGAAGCTGTTATAAGATCCAATGCAAATGAGGATATTCGTATTCTGGATCCGATGGATATTTTTATGTTTGGGCTCTCAGATCTAACCATATTGAACGCTAGCCGTATAAATGTGGGAGCTGGTAATGCAAACATGGAGGAGGCAGCGTTATTTCAGAGAGCGGTGGAGCGAGCCTGGAAGTTGAAAAGAGATATGCTGGATCTGGTAGATAGAATTGAAAAGAGAAAAGAAAAAGGAGAAAAGAAAAGGGAAGCAAGAAAGAAGAAGAAACACGAACGAAAGACAGAAGGAACTTCTGCTTCCACAACTGAACCCACCACAACGTCACCACCTCCGGCCTCATCCACATATGAGGCCACTAAGGAGGACCAACCAATTAGTGAAGCTGCAACAACTCAAGAAAATCCAACTGTGCCAATCGAGACCGAAGCACCAACAGAAACAACAACAAGCATCGAAAAACCAACAGAGCCTGAAAAGCAAGCTACAGAGAATCCAGCGGCCACAACTGAAGAATGAAAACGACAAGTATGCAACGATCTAGGGGGGATATTGTTAGAACTTTTGACATCGTTGATACTTGTGCTGGATTAGTTTAGTCATAGTTTGTAGCTATTTTGAATGTACAAGGGTTTGTTTTGTAATTCTCTAGAAGATTGTTTCCTGACTTAGTGTAGATAAGATTCCAGCAAATTTATAAATTTGCTGGCTAATCAGGAACACTATATATAGCCCTCTCATTGTAACCTTGGCAAGCTTTTGGCTCTTGAATGAATATTGGTGTTGTTACATTCTTGTGTTGATCTTGTGCTCAAATCTGATATCCAAGGTGGTTTATTGCTATATCTTATTAATTGGATTCAATACAACACTTGTTGTATTCATTAATCCATAAGCTTCACCTTCTTCTTTGATCTTTCTTAACTTTTCATATCTCAAACACCTAATCAATAGGTGTTATGGGTTAAAACAACCAACCACTGTGATCCGGATTCGTTTTGGGATCTACACCCATGTATACTCTGGTCCTCTTTTGGAGTCCCATTTACTTTGACCAGAACTAATCTCTTGTGCTTGAGGTTCTTGACTTTTCTGTCTTCAATCTGTAGAGGCCTTTCTACAAACTTGAGTTGTTCATTTACCTCTATGTCCTTAAGAGGTACTACAAGTGATTCACCGGCTAAGCATTTCTTGAGATTAGATACATGAAATACATCATGTATTCCTGCCATTTCCTCTGGCAGTTGTAGCTGATAGGCTACAGGCCCTATTCTTCTAATAATCTTAAAAGGTCCAACATATCTGGGACTTAGCTTTCCCCTTTTGATGAATCTTACCACTCCTTTCCAATGAGAGACTTTTAACAATATTTGGTCCCCTACTTGTAATTCCAATGGTTTTCGCATGTTGTCCGCATAGCTTTTCTGTTGATCACGTGCTGTTTTCAGTCGTTCCTTGATTTGAATGATTTTGTCGGTCGTCTCCTGTACTATCTCAGGTCCAGATAGTTGCTTTTCCCCAATTTCTGCCCAACAGACTGGGGTTCGGCACTTTCGTCCATAAAGTGCTTCGAATGGTGCAGCATTGATACTTTTGTGATAACTGTTATTGTAAGAAAATTCTATTAATGGTAAGTGATCGTCCCAATTACCTCCGAAATCAATTACACAAGCTCTAAGCATGTCTTCCATTGTCTGAATTGTCCTTTCACTTTGTCCGTCCGTTTGAGGATGATAAGCTATGCTTAGATATAGCTTGGTTCCCATGGCCTTTTGGAAACTTGTCCAAAAATGAGAGGTAAAACGACTATCTCTGTCAGACACAATTGATAAAGGAATTCCATGTAATGAAACTATTTCATTTACATATAATTTAGCTAGCTGTTCCATACTGAAAGTTTCCTTCATTGGTAGGAAATGTGCTGATTTAGTTAGCCTATCTACAATCACCCAGATTGTATCATTACTTTTCTTTGTTTTGGGTAATTTAGTAACAAAATCCATTGTTATCAATTCCCATTTCCACACTGGCATTTCTAACTGTTGTAACAAACCTGAGGGTTTCTGATGTTCAGCTTTAACTTGTGAGCAAGTTAAACATTTAGAAACATAGGTTGCTATGTCCTTTTTTCATTCCTATCCACCAGAAATTCTTTCTTAAATCCTGGTACATTTTATCATTTCCTGGATGCATCGTATACTTAGACTTATGGGCTTCTCTAATATACGATGACGTAGGTTTCCTAATTTAGGTATCCACATTCTCTTTTCATGGAATCTCCAAATTCCATATGTTCCTTGTTGTAATTCCTTAATCATACCTTTTATCTTTTCAGTATCATCCTTGATTACTGATTCTTGTGCATTTTTAATTTGTTCATTTAAATCTACTTTTAGATTTAAATTAATAGAACGTACCCTTTTTGGCTTTTCGTGATATTTTGGGCTTAAAGCATCTGCCACTACATTTGCTTTTCCCGCATGATACTGGATATCACAATCATAATCACTAAGCATCTCCATCCAGCGTCTTTGTCTCATATTCAGCTCTTTTTGTCCAAAAACATACCTTAAACTCTTATGATCAATAAAAATGGTAAACTTGCTACCATAAAGGTAATGTCTCCAAATTTTCAAAGCAAAAATTATTGCTCCTAATTCAAGATCATGGGTTGAATAATTCTCTTATGATTCTTAAGTTGTCTAGAGACTAAGCTATAACCTTTTGACGTTGCATTAACACACGTCTATAACCTATTTTAGAAGCGTCACAATAAACTACAAAATCTTCAGTTCCTTCTGGTAACGCTAATATGGGTGCATGGGTTAATCTTTGCTTAAGAATTTTAAAGGCTTCTTCTTGCTTTGGTCCCCATTCAAACTTAATGGATTTACAGGTTAACTTAGTTAAAGGAATGGCTATTCTAGAAAAATCTTGAATAAATCTTCTATAATAACCTGCCAATCCTAAGAAACTTCTAACCTCGGTTGGTGACTCAGGGGTCTTTCATTTGGTAATTGCCTCGATTTTTGTGGGATCCACATGAATTCCTTCATGATTAACTAAGTGTCCAAGAAATTGTACTTGTTCTAACCAAAACTCGCACTTTGAAAACTTAGCATAAAGCTTTTCCTTTCTTAGTAAACTTAAAAGTGCGTGCAAATGCCTTGCATGTTCCTCTTTACTCTTAGAGTAAATGAGAATATCATATATAAAGACAATTATGAATTTATCCAAATATGGCTTACATATTCGGTTCATCATGTCCATAAATACAGCTGGGGCATTGGTTAAACCAAATGGCATGACAGTAAATTCCTAATGGCCATACCTTGTTCTAAACGCAGTCTTAGGAATGTCCTCTTCCTGTACCTTTAATTGATGATATCCTGACCTTAAATCGATTTTAGAGAAAAATCGAGCTCCTTGCAATTGATCAAACAGATCATCGATTCTCGGTAATGGGTACCGATTCTTAATTGTGACCTTGTTCAATTCACGGTAATCAATGCACATACGCATTGATCCGTCCTTCTTTTTTACGAATAAAATCGGTGCTCCCCATGGCGATGAACTTGGCTGTATAAATCATTTTTCCAACAATTCGTCTAATTGTTTCTTCAGTTCCTGCATTTCTGTGGGTGCCAATCGGTAAGGTGCTTTGGCAATTGGTGTCGTTCCTGGTAGCAGGTGAATTCTGAATTCAACTTCTCTATTTGGCGGTAGTCCTGGTAATTCTTTTGGAAATATATCTGAAAACTGGGACACTATTGGAATGTCTTTTAGTTCTTTTCCTTAAGTGTTAATGATTATAGAAATCAAATACACTAATGATCATTTTCTTATATAGCTTGCAGTTTTCATCACAGAGATGAATTTTGTGGACCTAAATGGTTTATCTCCTTTAATTGTGATCTTTTCACCTCTTGGTGAATTTACTTGAATTGACTTTTGATCACATAAAATACTGGCTTTATTGGCTATAAACCAATCCATTCCTAATACGAAATCAAATCCTGCCAGATTCATTGGGTAAAGGTTTGCCAAAAATTTTTGATTTAAAAATTATATTCTTGCTTCCTGCAAGATTTCAGAAATCCTAACGGTCTCTCCATTTGCTGTCTCTACTAGACATTCTTGTGGGAGTTTAGTTAATGATTGATTAAGAAGTTTGCAAAACGAAGTATTAATAAAAATTTGGTTTACACCAGAGTCAAATAATACTTTAGCAAAAATATCATTAACTAAAAACGTACCGGCTATCACGTCCGGAATCATTTTGGCTTCAACTGCTGTCAGAACAAATGCTCTAGGATTTTTAGTGTTCTTGTTGTTCGGAGCTGGAGCCAATTTTGGACAATTTGGCTTGATATGACATTTTTCTCCACAGTTGAAACATAGTCCATTACTAGATTTCCTCCTGCAATCTTCTTCCCTGTGTCCTGGTAACTTACAGAAATTGCAATGAGTTGAGCATTTTCCCGAATGCTTCTTCTTCCAAGTCTTACAGTAAGGTGCAGAGGTAGAACCTACATTCCTACGGTTAGAATTTCCATAACGGAATTCCTGGGTAAGCCTTTGGGCTAGGTTTCTCCTCTGGTCTTCTTCTCGTGTACGAACTAACTCATCTGTCAAGGTGTTTGTTAATTCTACAGCTTCTTCTATGGTTTGAGGTCTAGCTGCCTTGACTACATGCCTAATTTCTCCAATTAATCCCCAGATGTAACGGGAGATCAATACCGGTTCAGGTGATGCAAGGGTAGGTACTATTCTAGCATATTCAAAGAATAACTTTGTGTACTCCTTACTATCCACTCCATTCATCCTAAGGTTAACAAATTTGTTTGCTATTTGTTCCTTTTCATTAGGAGGGCGGAATTTCCTTTCTACCATATTCTTAAATTCCTCCCATTCCATGTTGTAAACCCTATCACTTCCTCTTGACTGGAGGATAGTTTTCCACCATTCTAAGGCTGAATTCTTAAATAGATTGGAAGCAAACATAATCTTGTCTTCTTCAGCACACTTGCTTATCTTTAAAACAGCCTCAGTCTTTTCTATCCAGCGTAGAGCTGCAATGGGTTCTTCATTGCCCGAGAATTCTATTGGTTTACAGGACCAAAATTCTTTGTAAGAACAAACGTAAGACACGGTTCTTCTTCTTTTGGGAATGGGCATTTGAAGTACGGGTCCATTGTTCACGCTGTTTGCAGGTTCAGAGGGTCGCTTGCTATCATGTCTACTTTTATTATTAGCATCCTTAACAGTTTGAAGAATATATGGCATTGCATCTATAATTTCTTGTGCCACTATGTGTTGGATGGCACTATTATCCACTTGGTTTCCTTGTTATTGTTGTTGTTCAGATTCTCATTAACCAAGTTAATGTTACTCTGGTTATCATTATTCAAATTTTCCTGATTCACTTCGCCGGCCATCTGAATTTTAAACAGTTACCACGTATTAATATCACAAAATAATATTTAATATAGCCAATTACATGACACGCATTTTGGTCAAAAGCGTCGATCATTGCGACTTACTCTATTTTTATATATTATGCATCAACTACAAACCAATACTAGAAATTAAAATTACAATACCAACTGAAATTTAAAACTACACTACTAGTAGTAGGCATCGGTAGTTTTTTTTCACATATATATTATTATATTATGTTATTATTATTATTATTATTATTATTATTATTATTATTATTGTTATTATTATTATTATTATTATTATTATTATTATTATTATTATTATTAATACTACTACTCTCTCCACCATCACATTCATGGATATGGATTCATCCAGAAATCCATATTGCGCTCGTCGTACTTCTAGACGAGTCGCTCTCCCACCTGTCTCATCCTTTCACTATTCTCTAAAATTTCCTCACCAAATGTCCTGAGTTCTTGTACATTTTCTGCACTCATTGGAGGTGCATGTTCTAGGACTGGGTTTGGAATCTGGGGTGCGGGTTCCTGGTATGGAGGTGTAGGTGCCTGGAATTGGTAAGGATTATCTAAAATCTCCCTAATGTATACATCGTTATAGTAATAGGGATCTAGAGGGTCCAAACCTGGGTAGGCTCCTAAGTTCGACATGGGCATGTCCTCGTGTATCGGGTAGCGTTGCACATAGTCCCTATTGTCGTCCCACCAGGGGTCATAATTTGGGTCTAAGGGATTTGGTGTTGGTACCCTAGGTATTTCCCCCGGGTTGAAATCATGCATTTCTACTTGATTTTCAGGGTTTTCTATTTCCATTGGTTGGTCAGGAAATGGTGGTTGTGGTTGGGGTGCTATCATTTGCTCCAGGTTAGAGTCAGCTGCAGTGGTTGCTAAGATATGAAAATTAGCTAAACCCCTATTAATCATGTCCTGGGAATGGGCATCGGTTTCTCTTTTGGCTGCTGCTAGTGCTCTCTGGTCTTGTAATTTTTTCATACATTTTCTACGCTCATGTGCTCCCCTACCGAACCATCCCCTCTTTTTCTGAGGAAATGACTCTTTAGACTGAGCCTTAAACACGAATATTCCTTCTTCATTATCAGCAGAGTACCCCGAGAGGGCAGGCTAAGAAGAGGCACCTTCACTTCTAGGCGAACCAGACAAATGACGATACACGTCGGATGGTCCTTGGTCGCTCATACTATAAACTAACAAATAGTCAAATAACACATAACAAGAAAATACAATTATGCACGTATTTCCGTAATTTATTTCCTAACAGTTTGAATTTTGATGTCAGCAGAACACTTCTGTGGCTGAATCAGTGGCTTAGCTCTGATACCACCTTCTGTCGCAACCCCCGATCCTTATCTCCCGGGAACGGGCGGCCACGAGCCAGTTTTGGTGGTATCGCGTGTTTAGTCAATTTTGACAGCGGAATTTACATTAGGACCGTAGTTAGGAAATATTTTATCGGAGTAAAATACCACGCTTTTAATATATTAAACATGTGGGAAAAATCCCAAGTTTAAGTACACACAATTTCATAGGGATAAAACCCTATTTTATTTAATAAAAAGATCTATTTATTTTTAGGTAACTTTATTGCCACTTTTCCAAGCCTTCAGTGCTGTCCAGCTGGCTTCTATTTGGCTTTCACATTTTGTTACCTGAAACGCGTTTAAAATATTTTGTCAGTGGGAAATACTGGTGAGTGAATCCCAGTTTAATCAAGTTTAAATAAAAACCATTGTACAGTATTGAGGGCGGTCTCGCAATTATATTTGTTTCCAAGTCATATCAATTACCACCCATGGTACTGTCAACCCGACTTGTGGAAATGCTACTCCTCGCAAGGCAGTAACAAATTTTGTATACAAAACCCCAACATACCGACGATAATTGTATCCTTACAAATACTCAATAACTGTTTAATATATAATTAAATGTGTGAGGTTTTGTAAAAACAATTTACAAAAAGGAGATTACTCACATTGCTGTCTTAGATTATCCTTTAGGGTTTCCTGGTGACAATCTATAATTAATACAAATGCACACGTGTTAGTATAATAACCCATTTTAACATTAGTAATACCCTCCCCGAGACGGCATTCCAACGACTACGTCGGGCAGAACCACGACAGCCGTTACGGAACCATAGATCAATCGGGCAGCGTATCTAATACGGATCCAGGGGTTATGATACTTACAACGGAGCAGAACTTCGTTAATTAGGGGGGTATTATACCCAAGTATTATGCCTACACTTCATAATTTAGAGAAAGAAAACGTTTTGGTGCAATTTTCGACTGAAGGTTGATGCCCTCTACTTATAGGGCTTGATTTTGGGTCTTACGCGGCCCGCGTAAGATATAGCAAAGGGGCTACGTGGCCCGCGTAGTAGAGTAATAGGGTTGTAGGTGATCCGGGTCATGGTGTAGGGTCAACACGCAGGTGACACGTGGCGGCTCCAGGTTTCGCCCTAATTGCAAGCTGTCGCGGCCCGCGTAAGCTTATGCTTACTTCTACGCGGCCCGTGAGTGACTAATAAAAATTGCTTTTATTTATTTTTAATGTTATATCATATTTTGGGCTCGGTTTTCACATACGGGGTGTATTTTAAGACATATTGGGATATTTTAATATATATTAGGGCGTCGGAAAAATTTCAGGAGGGTTGTTATACTTCCTTTTGGCGAAGGTGAACTAGTCCCCATCTGAAATTAACTTATAAAACATGCAAAACAGGGGAATCGACGGCTCACCGGAAACCGCCGCACAGGATATCTCAAAATGCACAACCCTCATGAACCCTAGAGGGTGCAATTGGGAGAAATGAACTCTGAAGTGGCGTAACAAGTCTATCTTGAAGGAAGAAAGGGGATACCGGACACCACAGGAAGAAAACACCAAAGTATAGAGAATAATCCGATCTGGTGTGCACTCGGCCGAGTCATCAGGGCCTGGTAAAGTAGGAGAAAAACGCTCGTGTATCTTGTAGGTCTCAACGAAGGATTCCAAATCCTTCACTGTCAGAACAGACCGAATCATAGAACGGCCGGTACGGCTCATGGTGAAAGGAGAAACGGTGATAGGAATATTATAGGGAAAGAGAAATATGGAAGAAAAGTGGTGGAAGTTAAGAGAAATTCAAAAGGCAATGAGGGTTTTAAAGAGGGTAACTGACAGGAGGGGGAAACCGTCACATCACCATCCCTTCAAATTTAAAGATTGTGCACGTGTATTAAGGGGATTAACCCCCGCCATTGATATTCGGCAATTAATAAGCCTCGAAAAAAGAAGGGGCGCGTGATGATTAGCTAAGGGTGGACCCACATTCTTAGCCCAAGAAAATTACTTCCTTTGAACAGTTATGACTCAGCCCCGGATCACGAGACTTGGGTCTCAGAACCAGGGACTAAAGATGACTTGACGACGGGCCAGTGGATTGCTCCATTTACCCATCTTGGGCTATTATCATGTAGGCCCAACAAATAAGGCCCAATGATATAAAACTTGCCCATTAAGGTTTCTCTATTAAAAACGGGCGGGAAAAAGGAGCTACAAAAGAAGACTGCATGCATTAAATGAAGTTATAAGAAAGGCATCTCCGGCTGGCATAGTACTTCCCAGCCGGTGACATTAAATGAGGGCGATCATCTTCCCGTTGGGGCTCAGACACGTGTCTGAGTTCCCCAATGGTGCTCAGAGTCCGTTAGACCATCTCGGAAATATCCCACATGCAAGATAAGGCCTCTTGGTTATATAAGGAAGGTAAGAGATGATAAAAGGGCAGGTCCGAGGTATCTCACTTAATGTTTCATTCCCTCATTTACTCTCATAATACTCACACAATAAATATACCCACACACACATCTGATTCACACCATAGAGAAACATTCCTGTGATCATATTCATCGGAATAAGCTTCTCATACTCTCCGGCAAGTTTACTTACTCTCACGCCGGAGCTTGGTCACGGATCCCCCCTCCGGGGTCCCCCGTGGCGAGGCTAACGGTTTCCTTTTTTGTAGCAAACGAAGGCTGGGATATTCCAACGTCAGTGAAGACCCTCTTGGACGTCATACGGGATTTGGGTATTCGACAGTTTTTTTTTTTTTTTTTTTTTTTTTGCTAGGGTTGCTTCATTTGAAATTCCCGATTCTCTCACCTCACCCCCCCCCCCTCCCTCCTCTCTCTGCCGTACCACTGCCACTGTCGCACCCCATGTCTGGTCCTTTTTCGGTAATCTGCGTTTACGGCTCACATTGCTTTGGTGCATAGCTTTTCGGTCAGATTCTTTGATCGTCCAGCGTTGTGTTTTTTTTTTCTTGGATTTTGTTTCTCCGAATTTTTGGTAGGTTCCTTTAATAGGCTGGTGTGATATGTATGTTTTGGCTATTTTTTTCGATGTTCTTTTTGGATGTCGGTGCATGTGTTTTTTAGATGGAAAATCCGTAACCCGGGTTTCATTGTTGTTGCTTTGTGATGAAGTTGTTTTGATGTAGCATATTTTGATGGTTTGTTTGGTTGATGTTAACTCTGTTTTAGCCCGATTTGCTTGATTTATGAGTCGGCTTTGATGACAATGATACTTCGTTGTTCATCCGAGACTTTTTTGATTGCAACAAGTCTTGTAAATTTAAAAGACTCTTTTTGGGTTAATGTGTGTCCCTTTGGTTTCGATGAGCATGCTTTGACGGTCATCTAAGAGTGTGGCTATGATGGTTCTACAATTTTGGCTTGGCACTTTTTGTTGCAGATTACTAAAGATTTTGACAAATTTAATTTAAAAGGGCTAAAGGTCATCTTATGCAATAATTAGGTCGAACCCATCTATACAATAAACATAATTTGAATATTTTATCCTATAATAATGGAAGGGTGGGATTTCTAAAACTATATGGTGAGACGAAAAGAAAATGTTTAGTAACCAGGGGAAAATATAGGGGAATGTAGAGTAAAAGTTAACGTGTAGTATGTGGTTCGTAGAATTCAATTGAATAGGAATCTGAGTTCCATTATTAGTGTGTGTGTTGATGTTGATTGACAAATGAATTGGAACTAGAATTAGTTTATTCAGGTTTATTTATGTAAAGGATATTATGAAGATATTCAACCAAGGGAATTGGAATATCCGACTAGTGATCGTTGTTGCATGTGCCACCCTACAACCATCTCCCTACGACCAGTGCCGAAGCTTGAAAATTTTCACCGGGGGGTCGGAAGTCACCGAACCTAAAAATTCTATATAAGTAAAAAGATTTTTTTATAAAACCGGGGGGTCGAAAACGTATATACCTGAAAAATTCTACACGAAACGTACATACATAACACTACTGAGCGAAAAGTTCGGGGGGCCGGGCGCCCCTCCCGGCCCCTTGAAAGCTACGCCAATGCCTACGACAACCATTGTTGTTGTCCCACTTCCATGACCACAAACCCCACTTTTCTCGTCTCCACCTCCACCACTACATCAGACCCCGACCCCCTACACTGCAATCCCCATGACCATCCTCGCCACCATGGTCGTTGCCACCACTCCCGCCCCTGCGTTGCCATCACCCTTAGGAGGTGGTGGATGTGAGGTTGGATTCCAAATTCTTTAAATTATGGTTTTCACAAATTTAATTTAAAATTCCAAACTTTTTTTTAAAGTCTAATTACCTTAACAAATTTCAGTTTTCTTCAAACTTCTTTTTAAATTTATCAAGTTCTCATATTCTCGAATGTATACTCTCATTACCGGGTTCAAAGATGTGGAAGAAAATTGTTCGTGTTGTTATTTATCCACTTTTTGGCACATTTGGAAAGCTATAACGTTAAATTTCTCATCAACATTTTCGTCGCGACACACAAAATAGTGAAAGACATAAAGATGAACTTGTTTCTTTGGATAAAAGTTAGATCAAAGTTACATAGTTTAGTTTGGCAAAGATGTGATTTTAATGTACGAGATGCAATTGTATAACTTTTTTTTTTCGGATTTTACAGCTAGCCCTTACTTAGATCATCCAGGGATATGTAATTTACTAAGAAAGACATTGTTTTTACAAATTATGGAAAAGTGAATACTCATTTTTTACCCATCGGTTTGATCTAAAAATCTAATATGATGTTTCCAATATGCTTCAAACCAATTTGGTGACCCTAATTTTGACCAACCCATACATTGGTTAGCATTTGTAAATTGTAACCATTTAAAATTGAATCACCATTTAGCATACTCAATTAAAATGCACATAACATCCAATAAACTCATATTTTACCACTTTTGTCATACTTTCTTTTTATTGCAATAACCAAGATTACAGTTTTACCTTAGGTATATATTACGTATACCTTTAGGCACATTTATAAATAAATTATACTATTCAATAAATATGTACTTGACGAATTCGGTATGAAGTCATACTCCATAAGTCTGCTTCACCCACCATTACATCATAAAATCAAATAATTTACATGCAATATTTTCAAACTTTTTTAAAAATTTAATTTTTATCTTCCATATTACCTACACTAGCTTACAACCCCGTGTATTACACGGGTTGAGTGACGAAAAATGTAAATTATAAACTTGTATATAATCCTTATTAATGAAATGACTTATTTAGATAAATTAGTAAAAATAAAGAACAGTTATATTTTCGTTACTTGTACATGTGATTTGATACTTAATTAATAATTATTGTTTATATCCAAATAATATATTTTATCTTAACAAATATATATCGTTAGGGTAAAATGAAAACTTCTACGAGTTATGAGAACTTAGAGAACTCAACCTTACAAAAGGTTTTTTTGAATTTTTTACAGAGAGTGTGAATGAGCGGTTAGAGACTCAAAGTGTTAAACTTTTTTATTTTGAATTCACTTGCTTAAAACCACCAAAACATAGGGAGTCAAAAAGTAATTTACTATTAATTAAATTTGAAATTATACGTTTGATCTCTAACTATATTAAATAATATTATACTTATTATATTATTTGATACATTTATATTTGTTATACATAATTATTAATTAAATTTGAATTTAGACAGTTTATCTCTAACTATATTAATTAATATTATATTATATTTTGTATATAAAATTAATATTATACTTATTATATTATTTGATACATTTATATTTGTTATAGATAATTATTAAATAAATTTGAATTTAGACAGTTTATCTCTAACTATATTAATTAATATTATATTATATTTTGTATATAAAATTAATAAGTAATACTATTATTAAAAGGGAGGAGGCACCAGAGAGTGACACGTGTACAAAAAGATTTTCGTTTATTAGTATAGGAAGATATACATTTGCAAGTTGAGGGAATAGTGTCAGGCAGCTTGCCTGGCACTTTCCTTTTGGACCAACCCATTTTTAATTTAATTTTATTCCCAGTTTAAAATTATGCTTTCGTCCTTTGTTTAAAATTACGTTTTTGCCCCAGCTCAAAATAAAATTATAATTTTGCCCTAGCTCAAAATTACGTTTTTGCCCTCGGTTCAAAAAATTATTTTTAATTTTGTTCCCAGTTTAAAATTACGGTTTCGCCCTCCGTTTAAAATTACGTTTTTGCCCTCAGTTTAAAATAAAATGTTGTTTTTTCCTCTAGCTCAAAATTACGATTCTGCCATCAGCTCAAAATTACGTTTTTGCCTACAGTTCAAAATAAAATTATGTTTCCCCCCTAGCTCAAAATTATGATTTTGCTCTCAGTTTAAAATTATGATTTCGCATCCAGTTCAAAATATAATTACAATTTTGCCCTCTGTACAGACATAAATGTTATGAGAGAGAAATATTCAGCTTATTGCCCCGCAACTGTAAGGTCTAAACTTTTGAAAGAGAGTAACAGGCTTCGTTTGACAAAATATGAAACGGGTCGAATATTTCAAGAGTAAAACATCCATATTTACATCGTGATAGCTAAAGAAATGGTTACAAAAAGATTTCCACAACCCAATATTTCATAACTAACTACATAGACTTTAACTACTAGTTTAACATTCAACGACTACCGAGTTAAGTTACTTACAAAAGACCCGTTTTGTTTAACAAAAGACATCATTTACCAAAAGTTTAAACCATAACTAAGAAGTTTGCGGAAGCGTGCATCATAAGTGTGTTCGGTCCAAGTAATGCCATCCATCAAGTAGCTTTACCCACATACAACTAATCAATTAGACATTGCAATTAGATAATTCATACGACATCAAGTTACTAGTCGAACTACAATATGACCCCTTTTAAACCTTCATTCGAACGTGAATTTCTCAACTTAGCACATTACCCTTTCTTGCTCATTCAACCCATATCCATATCATGTATTCAACTTACACTAACTCATTACAATTATACGGCTTCGACAAAAGAATAATGACGTTTCACATTAATACATGCTAATAATATTTTGTAACCAAAGAATTTACCTTTGTCGTTGTTCGTTTGCGACCCGGAGCGACTTGAGCTTTCTTCTTTTATTCCTACAATCCCAAATCAACTTACTTTAAATCTCACATCTTGTTTACATTCCTTTCTTAACATAAATGCATAATCAACTAAAGTTTCTAAATTCTAACAATGTAGCATTGTCTAACATGAGATTCGTTTCATTCAAGCATTTTAACAAACACTTGGCGTGCGTACTATTAATTAAACATAGTGTACAAGTATCATATGCATAACTTAGCCAAATTATATCAATATCATCAAGAACATCAAACCCAATCAATTTTCCATGTAACCTTCATTATAAATCATTCCCAACATATAATTCCTTGTTATGAACAACATCATACATAATCATTATGCTAAAATTACATAAAATTCTATATCATCCTTCTTAACATTACAATTTCAAGTGGGTTTTCACATTGACTAACGATTTAGTAAAAATTCGAGCATCACACATGTCCTAAGTGATTCTCCTAACCCACAATCATACCAATTTCATAAAAGTTCATGGATTTATAAAAACCCATTACATTCAAGATCATCAAAATATAAAATTCTACTTACCTTGTATTCAAGTATGCTTAGATGATCTAGATTCGAGACATGCATGAGCTTAGAATCACAATTAGGGCTTTAATTTGCTGATTTTTGTGAAGAATAGGGGTTTCCCCCTTTCTTCTTCTTGGCTCTGACGACACACACACCCACCAGTGTGTGTGTTTGTGTTTTGTTTATAAATTTTATCATTCATCTTTCCATGTATGTCATATTTTCCCCCTTTAGATTCAATCTTTATTATTTATGGCTAATAACTTTCTTTTAGTTAAACCTTACTTATGTATTAACCAAGATAATAACTTTTATTTATCTTCCTAATATTAGTTATTTCTACACACATTCTTATTATCAACATGAACACACATATAAAGATTATGTGTGTTATAAGTTATAACTTGCTTGTAGTATTTTATGTTAACATAAGGTTGTACATAATTAAAATTTTGGGGTGTTACAAGTCCACCCCCCTTAAGAAAGGTTTCGTCCCCGAAACCTGATTACGTACCGAACAAGGACGGGTAGAACCTTCTCATTTCATCCTCTGGTTCCCAAGTGAGATCCGACCCCTTTCTGTGTTGCCATTGAACTAGAACTTGCTTGATTTCTTTGTTGCGAAGAGTCTTCACCTTGGAATCTTTTATAGCTACCGGTTTTTCAATGTAATTCATTCTCTCGTCTACCTTAATGTCCTCGAGAGGTACATGAGCTGTTTCATCCGCAAGACACTTCCGTAATTGTGACACATGAAAGGTGTTGTGAATCCCTTCTAATGTCGAGGGTAATTCTAATTGGTAGGCTACCTTTCCAACTCGAGCTAAAATCTTGAATGGTCCGATATATCGGGGACCCAACTTTCCTCGCTTACGGAATTGAATTATGCCTTTCCACGGGGACACTTTCAACAATACTCGGTCCCCCACTTGGAACTCAATAGGGCGCCTTCTTTTGTCCGCATAGGACTTTTGCCGATCTTGCGCTGCTTTTAATCGGGCCCGTACTATGTCGATCTTTTCATTAGTTATCGCTACTGCATCTTTAGGTGCGAGTTCTCTTTGTCCCACTTCTCCACAACAAACGGGGGTTCTACACTTTCTCCCGTACAACATTTCATACAGCGCCATTTGTATGCTACTTTGGTAGCTGTTGTTATACGAGAACTCCACTAATGGTAAATGTTCATCCCAATTTCCCCCGAAATCCATAACGCATGCTCTCAACATGTCTACAAGAGTCTGAATGGTCCGTTCGGATTGACCATCCGTTTGTGGGTGATATGCGGTACTCACATGCAATTGGGTACCCATTCTTTCATGAAATTTCCGCCAGTAACAGGAGGTAAACCGCGTATTCCGGTCTGACACAATAGACACCGGCACACCGTGACGAGAAACAATCTCATTCACATAAATTTCCGCTAGCCTTTCCGAGGAATAAGTCTCCCGAATGGGTAGGAAATTGGCGCTTTTGGTAAGGCGGTCGACAATGACCCATATCGCATCATGCCCTTTTCTCGTTTTAGGAAGTTTGGTTACAAGATCCATAGTTACATTTTCCCATTTCCATACCGGGATTTCTAAGGGTTGCAATTTCCCGTATGGTTTTTGATGTTCCGCCTTTACTTGGGAACATGTCAAGCACTTAGACACGTACTTAACAATGTCGCGTTTCATCCCGGGCCCCCAATAATTTTCTTTCAAATCTCGGTACATTTTAGTGGCTCCCGGATGAACCGAGTAATGGGACTTATGTGCTTCTTCCAATAATAAGGTCTTTGCTTCACAATGTCGTGGTATCCAAACCCGCCCATACCTCGTTTTTAATCCACTCACGTTTACTTCAAGTTTATTATCGAACCCTTTCGTCCTTTCACCTTTCGGATCACCTACATTCAAGGACTCACCTTGCGCTTTTCGTATTGTTTCGAGAAGATTTGGCGTGACTATCATTCTCATCGACTTTACCCGAATAGGCGGTGGGTATTCTTTCCGAATTAATGCATCCGCCACCACATTAGCTTTACCCGGATGGTAAAGAATGTCGCAATCGTAATCCTTGATTAATTCTAGCCATCTACGTTGCCTCGTATTAAGATCTTTTTGCTCGAAAAAGTATTTAAGGCTTTTGTGGTCTGAATAAATTGTACATTTTGCTCCATACAAATAATGCCTTCGGATTTTTAAGGCAAAAACGACCGCCACCAGTTCTAAATCATGGATTGGATAGTTAATGTCATGTTGTTTCAGTTGTCTTGAAGCGTAGGCAATAACTTTTCCTCGTTGCATCAAGACACATCCCAACCCTTGACGAGATGCATCCGCGTAAACCACTAAGTCTTTTGTTCCCTCTGGCAGGGTTAATACGGGAGAGCTTGACAATTTCTCTTTTAACATTCGGAAAGCTTTCTGTTGATCATCACCCCATTCGAACTTTTCTTCCTTCTTTATCAATTTGGTTAAAGGGAGGGCTATTTTGGAGAAATCCTGGATGAATCTCCGATAATAGCCGGCTAAACCGAGGAAACTTCTCATTTCACTAACATTCTTCGGGGATACCCATTTCATCACAGCCTCCACTTTAGAGGGATCCACTAAAATCCCTTCCTCGTTGATTACATGGCCTAAGAGCTGTACTTCCCTGAGCCAAAATGCACATTTAGAAAACTTAGCATATAATCTTTCCTTTCGAAGCGTCTCAAGTACCTGACGAAGATGGCTCGCATGTTCAGACTCGCTACGTGAGTATACTAAAATGTCATCGATAAACACTACGACGAACTGATCTAACATATTTCGGCATACTCTATTCATTAGTTCCATAAAAGCGGCCGGAGTGTTAGTTAACCCGAATGACATTACTAAAAATTCATAATGTCCGTAGCGGGTTCTTATTGGGATTGAACCCTACCAGAGGAACAGATAATGTAAAGCCAAAACCAGGTCACAACAGTGGATTCACAATAAGCAGCGGTTTACACTTTGCTCTCCCCTTGAAAGTGATTTATAACAACTGATGGCCTCTATCTGCTGCTCATATTCAACTGCTGCTGTCCTTTCAACTGCTGATGAAAACCCTGAAGTATCCAATAACTGCTGGTCCTATCTACTGATGATAAAGCACTGCCCAGTCAAGGACTGATCAACCTTGAGGAAAGCACTGACATAAAGAGAAAGCAGCTGTTTAGTGAAATATCTGTTTTATGTATAGTCAGTGGTTAGGTTAGCAGTGTTTATGTAAGGACAGTAGATACAGGTTGTTAGGCTGTTAGACGTCGCTTTCATGGTGACGTCAGCTGAGATACCTCAGTGGTTTGGTTTGCCTATAAATGTAACAGTACCCTGTACTGTTACATTTGATTGACTGAGTGGGTTCTTCTCCTCATGTCTAATCCTTTCATCTTGTGTGCAACCAACCTTGGGGTATCAGGCTGAGGGGGAGTATAGTTTGTAAGCACATCTGTAATCTTTTGCTTTGATTTGTAAATCATTTGACTCTATGAGAAGCAATTGTTTATCAAACTATTATCTCCTTTGATTGTGTTTACAGAGTTTGTTTTCACTTCCGCTGCACTTAACATGTTTTCATACTCATTGATTGTTCATTTTAAACAAACAAACACTATCATGAGAGCCTCAGATCTTAACAATTGGTATCAGAGCCTGGACAGTCAAATTCGATCTAACAATCAATTTGACATAACAGTTCGGCTCAAAATTCATTGATACTAAGGGTGGTTGTATTTAGTTGAAAAACAGAGTACTGTGTAGATCATGTTCAAAATGGTTATTCAAAACTCTGAAAATCAACCAAGATGTCATATGACACACAAATTTCACACTACAAGTGATATCATGCAGAAGACACTCATAGTTTTCAGATTTGTAAACATATCTGTTAAAATTATGGGATTGTTCTATATTTTACAATATTGATCTCAACTGTTGTTTTGATATTTGTGATGTTTTCATTAAAAACTAAAATTATTCAGATCTTATGTATTGAAAACAGGTTGAGTTCCTCAAAAGGACTAAATCAACTATGTAAAAATACATTAAGAAAATTCACAAAAACTCCAAAGTGTGTTCATCTCAAAACTTCTGATGTCAGAAGAAAAGAGTATAAACATAAAACACTGAAGAGTCAAAGTGTAGGGTAATAATGGTCATTAAGCAACTATGTGCATTCACCTGTTCAGGAAAGGGTTTTTTGATTCCAGTGAATGAATTACAAAGAGGATCATGTTTGCAATCAACTGACAAAGAAAATGGTACCAAACAGTGGTCAAAATGTATTCAAAGTTTTCTTACCATTATTGTCAAAACCACTGAACATTTTCAATAACTTGAAAATGATATGACTGTGTTTTCTTTAGAAAATATACCAGATCCTTTTTTATGCTGTTTTCAGAAAATCCTTGATCATTTTTTAAAAAAGGGATTTTCTCGAATAATCAAAATATATTGTTCTTTTTTTTTTGGAATAATATATGTGAAACTGCTGGTTGTTTTTGTTGGCAATAGTTTCAGCTCTTGTCAGGATGTAATACCTTATTTTTGATGGTATTAGTGTCCTCATAAATGGGTCAAAAGGAAATGGTACATATGTCATGATCATGTCATATTCAGGTTTGCTCCTAAATTTTCATCAAAAATTGATTGCAAACTGTGCTTAAATTACTAGGGTACTCAGGTTTTAAATTGAATATTAAATGAAAATGAGTTGCCTTAGCAAAAAAAAAAAAAAAAAAAAGTTTTCATCATCTGGGATACTAAATCACTGTCTTACAAAATTGACATGTGGGAAAACCTTGAATGAAAATTCTCAAAACTGTTGCTGAAACACCTGTTCTTCAGATTTGTAACATTTACCCTAACCACTGTTTTGTTCCAACGTCTGATCTCTAAACACTGTCCACTGCTGAAAGTTAATCACTGATCCCTCATTTTCTTGAAAAGCAATGATGCTCAAAATCAGTATCTTATCCACTGATATGCTATCTACTGATAGTTAAAATCATCCACTGCCCATAATTTTTACCGTTGTAACCACTGATGCTTGATACGTCAGTGGCTCTGAAAACAACTGTTCTCCATACTTCATCCGTTTCATCAGTGTTTGGCACGTGGTCAGTTTTTAGCCCTCAGATCTTAATAACCGCTGCCACATCAGCGATCATTTTTAAATAAAACCCTGCCCTAAACCCCAAACAGGGTTTTACACTGTCGAATTGAATTCCAAAAATTCTCTTCTCATAGCAGTTTCCAACCCTTCTTCTCAAAATCTCCAAAATCTTCCTTCGTTATTCTCCGCAACAATGACAAAATCAAAATCAAAACCTAAATCACCATCACCTTCCAAAGAGGTCGCTCAAACGGCCGAAGAACCCATCGAAATACCATTCAAACAATCTCACAATTATTTGGGTTTACTCATAAAACCCAAAGACAACCACACCTTCGACTCCATCATTGATGCAATAACTGGATCAAAGTACAAAACTTTGTTGACGGTAAATGCTCCCATATATCTGCAAACCCAGAGAGAGTTTTGGAAAAAGGCGACGCTTGAAAAACAAGACGATAAAGTCATTGCCATTAACTCCTCAATACAGGGAAAAGCGATCAAAATCACACCACAATCGATATCAGAAGTCTTCATACTCGATGATCAGAACGGTAAAACCTCTTTTGACAAAAACGAGTTAAAAGCTGATTTTCTGAAAAGGGGTTATGCAGAAGAATCAAAGGTAGATACCCTACAAAAGGGTTATTTTCCATCTGCACCCAGGTTTTTATTTCACACACTCTTGATGTGTGCTTCAAATAAAACAACATCTTTTAACGAAATACCATTGAAAATTCAAAGCCTGGGTTACGCTATTTTGAATAATAAGGACTACAACTACTCCCAGGAGATTTTCAATGACATGGTGAAAAATGTTGAAAGTAAAGCATTTTTACTTTTTCCAAGATTTTTGAGTTACTACTTTGAACAAAAATTTGAAAAGGAAAATTTAAATTTGCTAAAACAAGGTGTTCATTGTCAAATAAAAAGCTTAACAAAAGAAACATTTTCAAGGATGATGGCACCGATAAAAACAAAAGCAGGGGTACCTGAGCAGATTTTAGTGGTTACAACTGCTCCTCAGGTATCAGCTGCTGAGCCCACTGCTCCAGGTGATCATAGCAGCACAACCACTGCTTTGAAACCCACACCTGACATCACCAAAAAGACCAAAAAGAAAACATCCAGAAAACCCACCAAACCCAAAACAAAGGCAACTCTGGAAGATGAGATCCCAGAGGAAATGCCTGTGACAACACAAAAGTCACCACAAACCACTGCTGCTACTTCCTCACAGCAGTTGGAAGAAAGATCTCAACCCTTGCCTAAAACTCCTCCTGCATCCTCACAAAAGGATCAGGTTGTAAGCACAGGGACACCACAATATGAAGCTCTGAATCCACTCGGATCCATCTTCCTCAGTCCTGATCCCAAGGACATGTCTCTTTCAACCCCCATCCCCTCACCAATAATAATGCCACAATCCATGCTACCTCTGTTGCATGCAGCTGCTATTGCACAGACACAAACCAGTTCCTCTCTATCACCTATCACTGAGAGTATACCCCCACAAGTGACTGGGTCTGATGCTTATACCTCTGCTATCCCAGCAACAGTTGAGGAGGTTACACTGCATGAGTTACAAGTAACTCCTGTCAGTAGTTCAAGTGGAGCAGCAACTACAACTGGTGGATCAACAGATCCTCAGTTGGACAGTTGTTTCATAAGTAAGACTCCCTTGAAGGCAATTTCTTCCATAGCAACTTCGGTGACCACCAGTGAGTTAGATCTAACCACTGGTACCATCAAAGGTTTATCGAGTGCTGAATAGAGAAGTCCCCAGTACCAAGAACAAGGGGCATCAATGGGTGATTTTTGGGACTCTGTTCCTAAGTCACACATTGATATAACCACCACAGGTGGGGATTCAGATGATCCCAGTAAAATGGGTGATGATTCAAGATATCAGGAATTGACGGGCAGAGTGGAAAAACTTGAAGAATCAGTTTCTGAAATAAAGGAGATGGTGCAAGAGATTTTAAAAGCTCAGAAAGCACAATCCTCTGCTGTTCCTGCTCAAGCATCTGCTCCACAACAAGCACCTGCTGCAAATGAGCTTTGGAATATTTTCCAACCCATGCTTGAAAAACAGCAACAAATGGCTGATCAAAAGCATGCTATTCAAGTACAAATGCTGTCCAACATGATGGAATCAAGGTTCAAGGATACTCAAGCAGATATCAAGGCTATTAAGGCCAGTATCCAAATTGCCACTGGCAAGGCTCCTTCAACTTTACTATTCTTTGATGACCCCCTTGCAGATAATGCCAAAAAGGGGGAGATATTGAAGCAAATGAAGAAGAAGGGAATTGAACATGGCCTTCATATTGAACCTGAAAAAGAAAAAGAAAAAGAAAAACAGGTCTCAAAACCTGTTAGCCAAACAGCTGATACAGCAGTAGTTACAAAAACTGCTGTCAGTAGCCAAACAGCTGCCATCTCATCAACACACACACCTTCACACACACCACTCTACCACACACCACTACAACTACTGCTCCACCATCATCATCTACAATCATACCATCACCACTGCCTCCTGTTATAAAACAGAAGACAACAGATGTTACAACATCTGTTGTAATGACAACAGTAATTGAAACACAAGTTGTTTCAACCACTGTCAGTCAATCACTGCCACAAACCACTGCTATCCAATCTACCACCACTGATCCACCCAAAACATCATCTGCTTCTTCTTCATTAAAAAGGAGAAGAAATCTCATATCAGATGATGATTCACCACCATCACCACCAACATCACCACGTCCATCCCCTGCTCAAAAGCAGAAGACAACTGCTGACATATCAGCAGTTGTAATGACAACAGACGTTGAAACACCAGTTGTCTCAACAGCTGTTAGTCAGTCATCCACCACTGCTCTCACCTTTTCTACTTCACAGCCAAAGCTCTTCAACAGAATAAGAAAGCCAATCACTGCCGATGAGGGTATACATGATCCTAATGCTGCAAAATATCCACTGGAACTTGAAGCTATCAAAAATGAGATGAGGCAATTCTATAAAGAAGAGGATCCTTCAAAAAGAAGATTCTCCTCACTCATAGGCTACATGCCACCAGAGGATATGGATGATTACCTCAAACTCAAGACAAGGCAGGCTAAAGCAAGAGCTAAATTTGAAAGTGAACGTGAAAGTCTAAGCGAAGAAGGCATTGCTAAAAGACTGGATTTCTTCCTTGAGAAGGTAAAGCAGATGGAAGAATTTGCACAGGAACTAATCAAAGAAAAGGCTGAACAACGCAAAGAGCTAAGAAAACAATATCTTGCCTACATTATGAAAGAGAAGTTCTATCCTGCTGAAGAAAAACAGTTTGAAGAATGGCCAATAATCGCTCTAAAGCATGAGGCTGAGAGGATTGACAGAATCAAGAATGATCCTACAAAGAAGAAAAATGCTCCAAACTGGAACAAATTCAAAAAGCTCATTGCTGACTTCACTGCTGAGTATAAAAGAAAGAAAAGGGAGCTGGTGGATGCAAAAATGGATACTGCTGAAGCCATATCAAAATGGTCAAGACAGCAGACTGATGAAGCCTACGAAAGGCTGAAGAAAAGAAAGATAACTGTTTCAGGCACTTCTAAAAAGCAAGAACAAATGATGAAGCTTGAACAGAAGATGGGAAACCTCGACACACTGTTCCGGTCTACTTTTGTAACAAACCAAGAAGAGGGAGAACAGCTGACTGAAGAAGAGGTAATAGACAAAGAAGCAGAATACTTCAAAGATACCATCACAAAAATGGTTCTAAAAGAAGAAACTTCAACAAAGCTTCAAAGCCTTTTTAAGGCACTAAACAAACCTGCGTCTCCAAACACTGCTAAAGACAAGACAGAATCTGTAAGACAAGAACTTATTGAACAAGAAACTGCAGAAGATATAGCTGCAGCTGACAAAGTCTTTGAAGAAGCTTTCAAAAGAATGTCTGAAAGTCTGCAGTTGTTTTCAAGGCCATTATCCCTCAACTCACCGTCAAATAAGTCTCTCCCAAGAAACCCACTTGGCTTAAAAATACTAAAGTGGATGTCTGATCAAAAGACTCACGTATTGACCTTGGTCAGAGCCAATGGCGATGTAAAGCACATATCAAGGAAAGAAGCACTAGGCCTTAGTGTTCAAGATTTGCAGGATCTCCTTGGGCTTTCACTGTGTAGGGATGAGGATGACCAGAGTGCAAAGGAATTTGAAGCTGAATTCAAAGAACAAGCTAAGGCACTCTTGATGAGTAATAAAGGTCCTGAATAATGAAAGGTTTTGGCATTATCTGTTCCAGGGGAGATTGTTGGGATTGAACCCTACCAGAGGAACAGATAATGTAAAGCCAAAACCAGGTCACAACAGTGGATTCACAATAAGCAGCGGTTTACACTTTGCTCTCCCCTTGAAAGTGATTTATAACAACTGATGGCCTCTATCTGCTGCTCATATTCAACTGCTGTTGTCCTTTCAACTGCTGATGAAAACCCTGAAGTATCCAATAACTGCTGGTCCTATCTACTGATGATAAAGCACTGCCCAGTCAAGGACTGATCAACCTTGAGGAAAGCACTGACATAAAGAGAAAGCAGCTGTTTAGTGAAATATCTGTTTTATGTATAGTCAGTGGTTAGGTTAGCAGTGTTTGTGTAAGGACAGTAGATACAGGTTGTTAGGCTGTTAGACGTCGCTTTCATGGTGACGTCAGCTGAGATACCTCAGTGGTTTGGTTTGCCTATAAATGTAACAGTACCCTGTACTGTTACATTTGATTGACTGAGTGGGTTCTTCTCCTCATGTCTAATCCTTTCATCTTGTGTGCAACCAACCTTGGGGTATCAGGCTGAGGGGGAGTATAGTTTGTAAGCACATCTGTAATCTTTTGCTTTGAAAATCATTTGACTCTATGAGAAGCAATTGTTTATCAAACTATTATCTCCTTTGATTGTGTTTACAGAGTTTGTTTTCACTTCCGCTGCACCTAACATGTTTTCATACTCATTGATTGTTCATTTTAAACAAACAAACACTATCATGAGAGCCTCAGATCTTAACAGTTCTGAACGCGGTCTTAGGTATGTCCTCATCCCTTACTCGTACTTGATGGTAACCCGATCGCAAGTCGATTTTTGATAACCAACTTGCCCCTTGTAGTTGATCGAAAAGATCATCTATTCTCGGAAGGGGATATCGGTTCTTTATTCACGATAGTCGATGCACATTCTCATCGACCCATCCTTCTTTTTAACAAACAAAACGGGCGCTCCCCACGGGGACACGCTAGGGCGTATGAAGCCTTTATTAAGAAGTTCTTGTAATTGGACCATTAATTCCCGTACTTCCACGGGTGCTAACCGGTAAGGGGCTTTGGCTACCGGTTTGGAATTTGGTTCCAACTCGATACGGAATTCGACTTCTCGCTCGGGTGGGAGTCCCGGCAATTCATCCGGAAACACATCCGGGTATTCATTCACTATCTTAGTATCTTCAACTCTTAAGGCACCTAATTTCGTATCGACAACATAGGCTAAGAATGCCTTACTTCCATTCCTCACGTACTTGACCGCTTCTAAGATAGTACATAATTTTGCTTCTACCTCTCTTTCCCCATGAATACTCACTCGCCTTCCCTTAGGAGATGTCACGTGAATAATTTTGTTTTCACATAAAATTTTCGCATGATGGCGGGATAACCAATCCATACCTACTACTACCTTGAACTCTCCTAAGACCATGGAAATCAAATCAATATCAAAATCTTCGTCCTCTATGGTGATTCTACAATTTCTACATATTTCGTGTAAAATGTAACTCTTACTATCGGCTATTTCTACTTCAAGTGGTGTAGGCATTCTTTCTATCGTGAACAAAGGGGAATGTGCAAACTCGCTAGAAATGAATGATCTACTAGCCCCGGTATCAAACAACACATAAGTGGGGTATAGAGTTTATCATAAAGATACCTGACACCACATTCGGGTGAGCTCTAGCTTCTTCCGTAGAGATTTGGAACATTCTCCCCTTAGCTTTGGCTGCATCTTCCTTCCTTCCTTCTTTCTTCGCTCCTTGTTTGAGTTTTGGGCATTCGGCCTTCACATGGCCCAATTCATTACAGTTGTAGCACACCCTCTTGGGATTTGGGCAATTATAATATGGATGCCCTTCTTGCCCGCAGTTGTAACATCCTCTCTTTCCCAATAAACATTCTCCCGAATGGGGTTTTCCACACGTTTTACATTGTGGAAACCCTCCTTTAGAAGCTTCTTTCTTTCCCTGGTCGTGTGTCTTAGGTTTCTTGGAAGAACCTTGTGTCGATCCCTTCTCAACTTGCCTTTTCTCCCCGCGTTCAGCCTGCCTCTTTATCTCAATTTCCCTATCCCTTGCCAGGTCGATAATCTCGTCCAAAGTTTCACATTTAGAAGGAGTTATGAACTCCCGATATTCAGCCTTAAGCAAGCCATGATAACGGATAATTTTCTTCCTCTCTGTTCCGACTATTTCTCCGCAAAACTTCAGCTGATCAAGGAAAGTATTTGTGATCTCATCAATTGATTCATCCTTTTGTCGGAGTCGGAGAAAATCTTCTTGGATTCGATCCACGGCTGATTATGGACAATGGTACTTGATAAAAGGTTGCTTAAATTCTTGCCAAGTCAAAGTTTGAACTCTATCCTCGCCGATCTCTTTACTATACGTATCCCACCAATCTTTAGCCTTTCGTAAAAGTTGCCCCGTGGCAAACATGACTTGATCTTCTTTATCACAATGACTTCGAATGAACACTCCCTCCATATTAGCTATTCATCTTTGACATTCAATGGGATCAATTTCTACATTATAAGTTGCAGGCTTACATGCCATAAAATCTTTATATGTGCATCGTCGTACATCCTTCTTGCCTTGAATCCCAGTTATCATTTCTTTCAACTCATCTATCTTACTTGTTACCATAGTCTCCACACTACTCAACACTTGGCTCTCCACTTCTTGCGCTAGTTTCGCAACATTTGCATCAAACGCCTTGACTACTTCATCCGAAATTATCTTGTCTAACTCGTTTCGAGTTATCCGTTCTGTGGTATCCGTGTTTCCTCCACTTGCCATCTACAATTAAGTATTCATGTTAAACATCATTACATTCATTCTTCCTATCTTTTTATACATCAATCACTCTTAATAATTCATTCTCATAAGTCATAAACTCATCCAATCTTTCTTTACGAACATTCTAGATGCATTACCTACTTCATTCGTTCGTGTATATAACTTCCCATTCTTTCACACATTCATCATTAAAACATGATAGCTATCTAGAATTTCTGAGTTTCATAGTCAATTTGGGGTGTTCCTAGCGTTTAACGAATGCTAGAACTTAAGTAAGGGCCTTATCATACTAAACAAACAAGTTCAGCAAGAGCAGACAAGGAGGCCCCGTCGCCGACGGCAAAGGGTGCGTCGCCGACGGGTTTGGGAAAGTTGTGTCGCTGAGAACTGCCCGTAGACAGTCAATTAACGCGTCGGGTGAAGGGGTGCCGTCGCCGACGGGCTCTCTGGTGTGCAGACGCTGTTCGATCTAAACTTTCATTCCCGGGCCCCTTTTCCAACCCGAAATGGTCTTGGGCAGTCCCGAAACCTTCTATAACATCCCATAACGTCCCAACCCAGGTTATACTAGTAATTTAACCATAACCCATTCCCGTTTCCATCAAAAAGCATAGCTCGAAATCCTTAAATCACTTACTTGCATGGCGCTTTGGAACGAATACACTTTCACAAGAGCTTTCGGTTTGAGTTCGAGCACCATAACTTGCTCGAATATCTCAAACCTAGGCTCTGAGACCAACTTGTAAGGTCTAAACTTTTGAAAGAGAGTAACAGGCTTCGTTTGACACAATATTAAACGGGTCGAATATTTCAAGAGTAAAACATCCATATTTACATTGTGATAGCTAACGAAATGGTTACAAAAAGATTTCCACAACCCAACATTTCATAACTAACTACATAGACTTTAACTACTTGTTTAACATTCAACGACTACCGAGTTAAGTTGCTTACAAAAGACCCGTTTTGTTTAACAAAAGACATCATTTACCAAAAGTTTAAACCATAACTAAGAAGTTTGCGGAAGCGTGCATCATAAGTGTGTTTGGTCCAAGTAATGACATCCATCAAGTAGCTTTACCTACATACAACCAATCAATTAGACATTGCAATTAGATAATTCATACGACATCAAGTTACTAGTCGAACTACAATATGACCCCTTTTAAACCTTCATTCGAACGTGAATTTCTCAACTTAGCACATTACCCTTTCTTGCTCATTCAACCCATATCCATATCATGTATTCAACTTACACTAACTCATTACAATTATACGGCTTCGACAAAAGAATAATGACGTTTCACATTAATACATGCTAATAATATTTTGTAACCAAAGAACTTACCTTTGTCGTTGTTCGTTTGCGACCCGGAGCGACTTGAGCTTTCTTCTTTTATTCCTACAATCCCAAATCAACTTACTTTAAATCTCACATCTTGTTTACATTCCTTTCTTAACATAAATGCATAATCAACTAAAGTTTCTAAATTCTAACAATGTAGCATTGTCTAACATGAGATTCGTTTCATTCAAGCATTTTAACAAACACTTGGCGTGCGTACTATTAATTAAACATAGTGTACAAGTATCATATGCATAACTTAGCCAAATTATATCAATATCATCAAGAACATCAAACCCAATCAATTTTCCATGTAACTTTCATTATAAATCATTCCCAACATATAATTCCTTGTTATAAACAACATCATACATAATCATTATGCTAAAATTACATAAAATTCTATATCATCCTTCTTAACATTACAATTTCAAGTGGGTTTTCACATTGACTAACGATTTAGTAAAAATTCGAGCATCACACATGTCCTAAGTGATTCTCCTAACCCACAATCATACCAATTTCACAAAAGTTCATGGATTTATAAAAACCCATTACATTCAAGATCATCAAAATATAAAATTCTACTTACCTTGTATTCAAGTATGCTTAGATGATCTAGATTCGAGACATGCATGAGCTTAGAATCACAATTAGGGCTTTAATTTGCTGATTTTTGTGAAGAATAGGGGTTTCCCCCTTTCTTCTTCTTGGCTCTGGCAACACACACACCCACAAGTGTGTGTGTTTGTGTTTTGTTTATAAATTTTATCATTCATCTTTCCATGTATGTCATATTTTCCCCCTTTAGATTCAATCTTTATTATTTGTGGCTAATAACTTTCTTTTAGTTAAACCTTACTTATGTATTAACCAAGATAATAAGTTTTATTTATCTTCCTAATATTAGTTATTTCTACACACATTCTTATTATCAACATGAACACACATATAAAGATTATGTGTGTTATAAGTTATAACTTGCTTGTAGTATTTTATGTTAACATAAGGTTGTACATAATTAAAATTTTGGGGTGTTACAGCAACGCGGGCGAGGCAAAAACTAGTTAAATGAAAATTCAAACTTTTTAAAAAAAAAATATTTTTTATCTTCCATATTAAATGACAAAAATCTATACATATAATAAAATAAACCAATTAATGGACGCGTGTCGATACGAGAGAAATCTATATTTTAGTTTTCTTGCCATATATTTATATTTATTTTTATCTTAAAATTAAAAGTTTTAAATCAATTTATCAAGTTATCCCATATTTTAAGTCAACGTTTATCTATAACTATATCTCTATATTTATATTTATCTTCTAATATAATCTTTATACTTATCTTTATTATTTTGCGAGTAAATTGCACAAAACTTCCTTTATGTTTACTCACACTTGCAGGTTCCAGCCTTAATGTTTAAAATTTGCTAAAAACATCCTTTAAGTTTATTTTTATTGCTGGTTTAATCCTTTATGACTAACCAAGTTAATTATCTCAGTTTATTTCCCACACATGCCTAACATGTGACGATCCCACTATCGTTTGATGACCGACATCAACTGACTCGCAAAATGGAATGGGGATGTAGTGCAAACGCAAAACTGCCTGAAACCCAAGCAAAATTGCCTCTGTTCTCACCGGAGATGTAATCCAAACACAATTGGATCTCTTAAATTTATGGGGCCATTTACATGGAGCAAGCCCCTTTTCATTCCGAGCTATCAAATCCACTCGGAGGAGAGATCCAGCCCGCGTTTCGCTGACTAAATGCCAAACAAGCCATATTTGCAGGTTGATAGCCTCATGTTAGTTCTGTTTGTGAATTCAAATTGAAAAGTACATATCATTTTTTGTAATTGTTTTCCTCTTTAGTTTTGATTACTTGATTGAGATAACATGTATTAAGTAGGGAAGAATAAAAACTAATATTTAGGTACAAAGCAATGGGTCATGAATGGGGAAAAGAAGAAATAAGTGGATTTAATGGACTTTTGTAATACACAAGTTTATAACCTAATAATAGAAAAATAAAAAAAAAAACAGAGTAAAATGTTCTAATATGTAAATAGTATATCAAATTTCTTTTTACTAAAAACGTATTTTGACGACTGTGTGTGTTAACCGATTACATTATATTTATTCAAGTCATGTTATACACGGGTAATTAAAGATGGGGATTATATAAAAATATATTTAATCTACCCGTGTAATACACGGGGTTCTAACCTAGTAATATATAATAGAATCTCGACTTAACAACTTTGGATCGATTAATAAAGTATTTTTATATTATAATATGAATTTAAAGTTTCAAAAATAGTTTAGCAAGTAAAATAGCATCTTCTCCTAAAAAAACGTAACATAAGATTCGGCACAGCATTTAATAATATTTTATGTTATATAAATTATCTTGAAATCTAAATGAAGATAGCAGAAAATTAAACTAAAACGAGGGAAAATTTTAAATTTGCAAGACTACTTTCAACTTCACAAATGTAACACATTATTACATTATCAAGGATGGTTTATCGGCCCGTTGTTACCGCGCTCGGTTTTGGTATCGCTTGCCAAGCTGACGCTGCAATAAGGGGCCGACTGTGCCATCCTAGGGTCAAACACCCTTCATTCTCTTCAACAGAATAACCTTCGGCGGAAAACAAAGTTAACAACATACGCGCTTGCTTGAACGCGTTGGACCCTAGGTGCAAGGGTGCAAACCCGGCACCAGTCAAACGTTCCCTCCATCTAACCAACGGTTCATGCCTCTCAACACGAGCCGATCCTTCACAACAAACCACATTGCATATCTCTCTTTGTATGTATAACTCGGCAAGGGTTTTTTCGGGTTGAGCCGTGCATGCGTCCAATGAGTCAAACATTGTCGAGTAATAGTACAGTGATTCGGTGAATCGATCCAAGAATTCTGGTTGGTTGTGGTTCGATTCCTGTTCCACAACCATCAGAATCCTTGGGTTCAAATCCCGAATCCAATCAAGGACCAGATCAACAGGTGGCCCACGAGGGCCACCTGGTCCTAGCAGCTTATGCAGCTGCATTATCGAATTTACCGCAACCGCCTCTTTCGGGCTAACTTGCAACATCCACGGCTTCACGTCGTCCAGACGTGAAGCCGCGACACCCCGAAAGGCGAAACGCACGTTAACCGATCGGGCCAATTCCGCCAACTTGAGCCCGATCTCACGTAACGAGTCACGTCCGTCTAATGACGGCGGGCCAATCCCGGTGAGCCGCAACAACGGCGGCCCACCGGGCCGCAACGCCAACGCTTGTATCAAAGCCGGCCATTGTAAACCCTGCATTAAGTTAAAATCAATGACGTGGACACAATCTTGACCGTCAAACGCTTCTAAAATCGCTTGATTCGCCGTGAAATGAGCAAACTTTAAATACGGACAAGCTTCATAATAATGATGATACAAAATCTCATTCTCATAAGCCGATAAATCCACCTGAACGACACCGTTTTGCGGCGAGTTAACCACACGCCGGCTAAGCGCGTCGACAAAAAAACTCCCAACTTTTCCGATACCACATCCACTGTTCACACGACCAAGCAAACCTTGTAGATCATCTATCAACAAACCAGCCAATGACAAATCGCCACGTTGCACCGCCTCCGCACACGTCATCAACACGTGTACCAATCGTATACTCACATCTTCCTCTAACGGCGTCACCACTTGTTGCCCAAATTCACCGTACACATTATTCACATCATTCATATTCAAGTTCAACACTGGATCCGAAACAGGTTCGGATCCGGGTACAAACCCGGATCCGGATCCGGACCCGGACCCAGACGGGTTTAATTCAGTGAGTAAAGAGTCAACCCAGGAAGCGAGGTCAGTGGGGTTGTAATAAACGGCGTCGTTTCCGATGTCTGAGATATCCACCGGTGAGGATTTAACCATGACAGTTTCGAGATGCTCCAACCGCTCGGCGACTTGGGTGAGGTCGTTTGAGCGGACTTTGTAGCCGGCGCCGGCGAGGAGGTGGTCCATCTGGTCCGGTGGTTGTGGTGGTGGTGGCTTGGTGGAGCTGGAGCAGGCTGAGGAAGATGAGTTTGAAGAATTGTAAGGAGTAGGACCCATGTGGAAGTGGGTGTGTAGAGGGTATGAATATGAATATATTGTGGATTGAAGTGGAGATATGGGGGAGATATGGATATAGAGAGAGAGTAGAGAGAGAAAGAGTGGTGAGTGAAACAGAGAAACGGTGCGTACAGAGGTCTGTGTAAGAGAGATAGAAAGAGAGAGAGAAGGGTCACTTCACATATGATAGATGCTCCTCCATGTGAACTGTGAAGTGTGAAGGCTTTTTTTTTTTTTTTTTTTTTTTTTGAAAGATATGTTTTTTTTTTTAATTTTTTAATGTTTCGATACTATCTAAATTTTTTGTGTTGGGTAAAATGATATAATAATGTTTATTTATAATCAAATCCCGATGTTTGGTATTTAAAAAGAAGGTTTTGCTTTTTGGATTTAAAATGATTTTGTTGTGAAGAGATGATACCAAGTCAATTGGGACACTTCACTTGGTTATTTGATTTGTAAGATAGTTACATAGTGTAATGTAAGTTTAATTGTGCACCATATAAATAGTTGGTTGAAGGAGTTACTATTGGATGGGACACCTTCTGATACCCTTGATCGGGTTGTATTTAGATTACAGGGATACCGTCATCACCCTCTCGGGTAGGCCATGCGGTTTGTGGTCTCAGTGAGTGATACCTGACATCGGGAAGAAGAGAGAGAGAGAGAGAGAATGTGCTTTTGTGGGGAAGAAGAGACAGAGGAAACATGGTTACGTGGTTTAGGGTATTTGAAAAAAATGGTGTCACCTATTAGGTTAGCTTAGAGTAGTTGATGGTGCATTCGAAGTCGCCACCTATTATTGGTTAAATATTAGATAGTGTTCGTTTCATAATATAGAGTGGATTCTAAATGAAATTGGAATGTAGATTCAATTCCTTATATTGTTCGGTTTAGGACATAGGACCTAGCAGTTTATTCGGTATTGGATCATGTACTCGAAGTAATCCATATTCTTGATTTACAGGGAGATTGCTATTGTCTCAGTGTCGTTCTTGTATTTTTGTTGATATATATATATATATATATATATATATATATATATATATATATAAAGTACTGCTTTTATAAATTAGGGTAAATTACAATTTTCATCATTTATGTTTATATCGAATTGCAATGGATATCCTCTAAGTTCAATAATTACAGTCACAATCATTTATTTGTAAACCCGATTACACCTTAGTCGCTTTAACACTAACCAAATTAAATCTCAAGGTTTGCTCTAGTTTCTACTCTCACAATCCTTTAGGGTAGGGTTCTAAAGTGAACACTAGGTTGAGAGTGAACTGTGTGAACTAATCTGGGCCATTGGATTACATCATCTAGAGATTTTTAAACAATGACAATATTGTAATTATAACGTTATAACTTCCTTTTTAACATCCGGTTAACATGTTAACATACAACCCATTTAATGCCCCTTAACACAAGGAGATAGTGGTTTACAATCTCGGTTAACATGTCATGTCACCGTTAATACCCCAAATGTTAGAATACACCTCATGGTCTTAGAAAATTGTGAAAGAGGCTTGTTAGGATAACTTTTGACATAATACAAGAACTTGCTTAGAATAAGAACAATGAGGTTAGGAAAGGTTGTTGACATATTTCTTTCTTGTTTTCTTTATTCATTAAGGTGGGTACATATGACTCAAGTTCAATAAAGTAGCTATAGGATTACAGGAAGTTCTAGGAGAATGTTAGCAAGTTTTTAAAGTTGTGATGCATCGAGGGAGGACACTAGAAATCATGATCGAATAACTTAAGTGTTGTGGTTATTTTCGTCTAAAAGTGAAGATTTGTGGTATGTGTTTCCATAAAATATTTTAGACGTTTATTAAAAGATGTTGGCAGCTTTTACTTATATCAATTGTCACAACCCCCGATCCCTAATCCCCGGGAACGGGCGGACGTGATCACAGAGTTTGGTGGTATCAGTTTGTTTAGTCTTGCAGCGGAATTTTCATCAGGACCGTAGTTAGGAAATGTTTATCAGAGTAAAACCACCATACTTGATATTAATAAATACATGGGCAAAACCCAAGTTTCTTATTACAATACATTATAGGGATAAACCCTATTTTATTGAATTTAAAACATCGTTTATTAGGTAACTTTTATAGCCACATTTTTCCCAAGCCTTCAGTGCTCTCCAGCTGGCTTTTCATTAATTGGTTGTTCACATTGTGTTACCTGTAACGCGTTTTAAAAACATTTGTCAGTCGGAAATACTGGTGAGTGAATCCCAGTTTAATCAAGAAACATTTTATCAATTAAAACAGTATTGAGAGCGATCACATTGTTTATTTCTACACAATTACTCATTCAGTATTTGCCACTCGACCGGATCTATGGCTATGGTCAAATTACCCGTTGGCTAACTCGTCGTCCAATGGTAATGCACTGTCATTCAGACTTACTACTACTCGTAGTAAATTTTGTATACAAAACCCCATAATACCGGCAGTAATTGAAGAACTACAAAGACTCAATCACCGCTTAATTTCATAGTAAAACATTTAAGGTTTGGTAAAACATTACCAAAAACATTAACAAAAAGAGGATAAACTCACATTGCTGTCTTAGGCTTTTCGTAAGGGTTTCCTGGATATAATCTATAATTTATACAAATGTACATTGGTTAGTATCATAACCCTTTGAAATTATTAATGATACCCTCCCCGAGACGGCATTCCAACAACTACGTCGGGCAGAACCACGACAGTTGTTACGGAACCCTAAATCAATCGGGCAGCGTAACTGTTATGAAACTGGGGTTATAATACTTACAGATTTGAGAATGAGCGATGAAAAACGTAGACTGATGGCCTTCTTATATAGTTGCTGATTTCAGTCCTGTCGCGGCCCGCGTAAGGTAAGGCTAAGCCTTACGCGGCCCGCGTCAACACCAGTCAACGTAGTAGCTTAGCTGAGCCGTTCACTAGACCGCCACGATCATGACACGTGTCGGCCTCTGGGTGTATCCACGTTTCACGAGCTCTCGCGGCTCGCGTTAACTAAGCATAACCCTTACGCGGCCCGCTTCAACTAAAGGTTTCAGCGGAGTCCGGTCACACTCTCATACGGCCCGCGTAAACTAGGGGTGAGGTATTACGCGGCCCGCCTCAGCCCTATATTTCTTGTTTTTATTTTATTTTATATGTTATAATCTATTTAGGGCTCGGTTTTCACATACGGGGTGTAATATAAGATATATAAGGGTATTTTAACATATAACAGGGTGTCGGAATAATTATAAGGGTGTTGATTTTACCGAGGGTTGTTACATTCTCCCCACCTTGTTTAGAGCTCGTCCTCGAGATCTACTGAAACAAGTGCGGATATTTCCTCTTCATTTCTGACTCGAGTTCCCATGTGTACTCAGGTCCTCTTTTGGGGTCCCACTTCACTTTGACTAGAACTAGTCTCTTATGTTTGAGATTCTTGACTTTCCTATCTTCAATCTGTAGAGGTCTTTCTACAAATTTAAGTTGTTCATTTACCTCTATATCCTTAAGAGGAACTATCAGTGATTCATCAGCTAAACACTTTTTGAGATTAGATACATGAAACACATCATGTATTCCTGCCATTTCCTCTGGCAGTTGTAGTTGATAGGCTACAGGTCCAATTCTTCTAATAATCTTAAAAGGTCCAACATACCTAGGACTTAGCTTTCCCCGTTTGATGAATCTTACTACTCCTTTCCAAGGAGAGACTTTCAATAATACTTTATCTCCTACCTGAAATTCCAATGGCTTGCATCGATTATTAGCATAAATCTTTTGTTGATCACGTGCTGCTTTCAGTCGTTCCTTGACTTGAATAATCTTGTCGGTTGTTTCTTGTACAATCTCAGGTCCAGATAGTTGTTGTTCCCCAATTTCTGCCCAACAAACTGGGGTGCGACACTTTCGTCCATAAAGTGCTTCAAATGGGGCAGCATTGATACTTGTGTGATAACTATTATTATAAGAAAATTCTATTAAAGGTAAGTGATCGTCCCAATTACCTCCAAAATCAATTACACAAGCTCTAAGCATGTCTTCCATTGTCTGGATTATCCTTTCACTTTGTCCATCTGTTTGAGGATGATAAGCTGTGCTTAACCTTAACTTGGTTCCCATTGCCTTTTGGAAACTTGACCAAAAACGAGAGGTAAATCGACTATCCCTATCAGAAACAATTGATAAAGGAATGCCATGTAAAGAAACAATTTTATTTACATATAATTTGGCTAATTGTTCCATACTAATTGTTTCTTTCATTGGTAGAAAATGAGCTGACTTGGTTAGTCTATCTACAATCACCCAGATTGTATCATTTCCTTTCCTAGTTTTGGGTAATTTAATAACAAAATCCATTGTTATTAATTCTCATTTCCAGACTGGCATCTCTAATTGCTATAACAACCCTGAGGGCTTCTAATGTTCAGCTTTAACTTGTGAGCAAGTTAAACATTTAGAAACATAGGTTGCTATGTCCTTTTTCATTCCTATCCACCAGAAATTTTTCCTTAAATCCTGGTACATTTTATCACTTCCTGGATGCATTGTATATTTAGACTTATGGGCTTCTTCTAATATACGATGGCGTAAATTTCCTAATTTAGGTACCCACATTCTCTTTTCATGGAATCTCCAAATTCCATCTGTTCCTTGTTTTAATTCTTTTAACATACCTTTTAATTTTTCAGTATCTTCCTTGATTACTGACTCTTGGGCTTCTCTTATTTGATCATTTAAATCTACTTGTAGATTTAATTTAAGAGAACGTACCCTTTTTGGCTTTTCATGATACTTTCGACTTAAAGCATCTGCCACTACATTTGCTCTTCCTTCATGATACTGGATATCACAATCATAATCACTAAGAAATTCCATCCAACGTCTTTGTCTCATATTTAACTCTTTCTGTCCGAAAACATACCTTAAACTTTTGTGATCAGTAAATATGGTAAACTTACTACCATAAAGGTAATGTCTCCAAATCTTAAGAGCAAAAATTATAGCTCCTAATTCTAGATCATGGGTTGAATAATTCTCTTCATGATTCTTAAGTTGTCTAGATGCGTAAGCTATAACTTTCTGACGTTGCATCAATACATATCCATAACCTAATTTAGAAGCATCACAATAGACTACAAAGTCTTCAGTTCCTTCTGGTAATGCTAATATAGGTGTATGGGTTAATCTTTGTTTAAGAATTCTAAAGGCTTCTTCTTGTTTTAATCCCCATTCAAACTTAACAGATTTACAGGTTAGCTTAGTTAAAGGAATAGCTATTCTAGAAAAATCTTTAATAAATCTTCTATAATAACCGGCCAATCCTAAGAAACTTCTAACCTCAGCTGGTGATTCAGGGGTTTTCCATTTGGTAATTGCCTCAATCTTTGTTGGATCTACATGAATTCCTTCATGATTGACTAGGTGTCCAAGGAATTGTACCTGTTCTAACCAAAATTCACACTTTGAAAACTTAGCATAAAGCTTTTCTTTTCTTAACAAACTTAAAAGTGCGTGCAAATGCCTTGCATGATCCTCTTTATTCTTAGAGTAAATTAGAATATCATCTATAAAAACAATTATGAATTTATCCAAATATGGCTTACATATTCGGTTCATCATGTCCATAAATGCAGCTGGGGCATTGGTTAAACCAAAGGGCATGACAGTAAATTCATAATGACCATACCTCGTTCTGAATGCGGTCTTAGGAATGTCCTCTTCCTGTACCTTTAATTGATGATATCCTGACCTTAAATCAATTTTTAGAGAAAAAACGCGCTCCTTGCAATTGATCAAACAGATCATCAATTCTCGGTAATGGGTACCAATTCTTAATTGTGACCTTGTTTAATTCACGGTAGTCAATGCACATCCGCATTGATCCGTCTTTCTTTTTAACAAACAATATCGGCGCTCCCCATGGCGATGAACTTGGTTGTATAAATCCTTTTTTCCAACAATTCATCTAATTGTTTCTTCAATTCTTGCATTTCGGCAGGTGCCAAACGGTAAGGTGCTTTGGCAATTGGTGACGTTCCTGGTATTAAATGGATTCTGAATTCAACTTCTCTATCCGGAGGTAGTCCTGGTAATTCTTCTGGAAAGACATCTGAAAACTGAGATACTACTGGAATATCTTTTAAATCTTTTCCTTTAGTGTTAGTGATTATAGAAATCAAATACACTATAGAACCTTTTCTTATACAACTTGCAGTTTTCATCACAGAGATAAATTTATTGGACTTAGAAGATTTATTTCCTTTAATTGTGATCGTTTTACCTTTTGGTGAATTTACTTGGATTAACTTTTGATCACATAAAATACTGGCTTTATTGGCTATTAACCAATCCATTCCTAAAACAACATCAAATCCTATCAGATTCATGGGATATAGGTTTGCTATAAATTTCTGATTTAAAATTTCTATGCTTGCTCGCTGCAAGATTTCAGAAATTCTAACAGTTTCTCCATTGGCTGTCTCTACTAAACATTCATGTGGTAGTTTAGTTAATGACTGATTTAGAAATTTGAAAAACGATGTATTAATAAAAGTTTGGTTTGCACCAGAGTCAAATAATACTTTAGCAAAGACATCATTAACTAAAAACGTACCAGCAATGACATCTGGAATCATCTTGGCTTCATCTGCAGTCAGAACAAATGCTCTAGTATTTTTAGTATTCTTGTTATCTGTAGCTAGAGCTAATTTTGGGCAATTCAACTTGATATGACCTTGTTCTCCACAATTGTAACATACCCTGCTGTTAGCTTTCTTTCAGCAGTTTTCTTCCTTGTGTCCCGACATTTTGAAAAAGTTACAGTATATGGAGCATTTCCCTGAATGCTTTCTTTTGCAATACCTACAGTAGGGTGCAGAGGTAGAGCTTATATTCTTCCCACGGTTAGAATTTCCAGAACGAAATTCTTGAGTCAACTTCTGGGTTAGGTTCCTCCTTTGATCCTCTTCTCTGGTACGGACTAACTCATCAGTCAAGGTATTGGCTAATTCTACAGCTTCTTCTATGGTTTGAGGTCTAGATGCCTTGACTACGTGTCTAATCTCTCCAATTAATCCCCAAATATAACGAGAGATTAACACTGGTTCTGGTGAAGCAAAAGTTGGCACTATTCTGGCATATTCAAAGAATATCTTAGTGTACCCCTTACTATCTACACCAGTCATCCTAAGATTTATGAATTTGTTTGCTATCTGTTCTTTTTCATTGGGTGGGCAGAACTTCCTTTCTACCTTGTTTTTAAATTCTTCCCATTCCATATTATAGGTTCGATCACTTCCTCTTGTCTGGAGGATAGTGTTCCACCATTCTAATGCTGCATTCTTAAACAGATTAGAAGCAAACAATATCTTATCTTCTTCAGCACACTTACTTATCCTTAAAACTGCCTCAGTCTTTTCTATCCAGCGTAAGGTTGCAATGGCCCCTTCATTGCCTGAGAATTCTATTGGTTTACAGGACCAGAATTCTTTATAAGAACAACCGTTAGGCACAGTTCTTCTTCTTTTAGGAATAGGCATTTGAAGTATAAGCCCATTGTTTACGCTGTTTTCTGGTTCAATTGGTCGCTTACTGCTATGTTTACTTTTATTATTCGCTTCTTGAATAGTTTGAATAATAAATGGCATAGCATCTATGATTCCTTGTGCCACTATATGTTGAACGGCACTATTATCCATTTGGTTTTCGTTGTTATGGATGCTCGGATTATCATTAACCACGTTAATGTTACTCTGGTTATCGTTATTCAGATTTCCTTGATTTCCTTCATCGGCCATCTGAATTTTAAACATTTACCCCATATTAATATCACAATTAATATCTAATATAGTTAATCACAATTCACATGACACGCAATTTAACCAAAAACGTAGATCATTGCTACTTACTCTTTTCATATACTTATGCGTCTATTACACACTAGTACTGAAATAAAGATTACAATACCAACAGAAATAAAATAGTAATATGCATCCGTACATACATATTTTTATTTTATTTTTATTATATTATTATTATTACTACCACTTCTTCCATTCTAACATTCATGGATATGGATTCATCCAAAAATCCATATTGCGTTCATCGTATTTCCATACGAGACGCTCTCCCACCTGACGCATCCTTTCACTACTTTCTAAGATCTCCTCCCCAAAAGTCCTAAGTTCTTGGACGTTTTCTGCACTCATTGGGGGTGCAGGTTCTAAGACTGGGTTTGGAATCTGGGGTGCGTTTTCCTGATATGGGGGTGACAGTTCATGAAATTGGTAAAGATCCTCTAATATCTCCCTAATATAATCATCTTGGTAATAGGGATCTAAAGGGTCCATACCTGGGTAAGCTTCTATATTATGTATGGGTGGATAATCCTGGATAGGGTAACGTTGCACAAAGTCCCTATTATCGTCCCACCAGGGATCATAATTCGGGTCTAGTGGGTTTGGTGCAGGTACCCTTGGGATTTCTTCTGGATTAAAGTTGTGAATCTCCTCTTGGTTTTTTTGGTTTTCTATTTCCATGGGTTGTTCTGGGTTTTGTGTTTGTGGGGCTATTAGTTGTTCCAGACCTGGGTCAGCAGCAGTTGTAGCTAAGATATGGAAATTAGCTAGGCTCCTATTTAGCATATCTTGAGTATGAGCATCTGTTTCTTTCTTAATCGCTGCTAAAGCCCTTTGCTGTTGCAGTTTTCGCATTCTCTTCCTACGAGCAAAAGCTTCTTTACTGAACCACCCTCGTTTCTTAGTAGGAAATGTTTCTTCAGATTTAGCTCTAAAGGCAAATATCCCGTCTTCCTGATCAGCAACATACCCTGAGAGGGCAGGCTGTGATGATGTACTTTCACTCTTAGGGGAATCAGATAACTGACGGTTCAGATCTGATGGTCCTTGATCACTCATACTAAAAACTAACAATTAGTCAAATAACACATAACACATAATTACAGTTATGCATGTATTTCCTTATTTTATTTCCTAACAAAAATTCAAAATTTAAGTGTCAGCAAAACACTTCTTTGGCTCAGACCAGTGGCTAGGCTCTGATACCACCTTCTGTCACAACCCCCGATCCCTAATCCCCGGGAACGGGCGGACGTGATCACAGAGTTTGGTGGTATCAGTTTGTTTAGTCTTGCAGTGGAATTTTCATCAGGACCGTAGTTAGGAAATGTTTATCAGAGTAAAACCACCATACTTGATATTAATAAATACATGGGCAAAACCCAAGTTTCTTATTACAATACATTATAGGGATAAACCCTATTTTATTGAATATAAAACATCGTTTATTAGGTAACTTTTATAGCCACTTTTTTCCCAAGCCTTCAGTGCTCTCCAGCTGGCTTTTCATTAATTGGCTGTTCACATTGTGTTACCTGTAACGCGTTTTAAAAACATTTGTCAGTCGGAAATACTGGTGAGTGAATCCCAGTTTAATCAAGAAACATTTTATCAATTAAAACAGTATTGAGAGCGATCACATTGTTTATTTCTACACAATTACTCATTCAGTATTTGCCACTCGACCGGATCTATGGCTATGGTCAAATTACCCATTGGCTAACTCGTCGTCCAATGGTAATGCACTGTCATTCAGACTTACTACTACTCGTAGTAAATTTTGTATACAAAACCCCATAATACCGGCAGTAATTGAAGAACTACAAAGACTCAATCACCGCTTAATTTCATAGTAAAACATTTAAGGTTTGGTAAAACATTACCAAAAACATTAACAAAAAGAGGATAAACTCACATTGCTGTCTTAGGCTTTTCGTAAGGGTTTACTGGATATAATCTATAATTTATACAAATGTACATTGGTTAGTATCATAACCCTTTGAAATTATTAATGATACCCTCCCCGAGACGACATTCCAACAACTACGTCGGACAGAACCACGACAGTTGTTACGGAACCCTAAATCAATCGGGCAGCGTAACTGTTACGAAACTGGGGTTATAATACTTACAATGGAGCAGAACCTCGATAATTAGGGGTATAATACTTGGCTATAATAACTTTCCTACAGAATTTGTGATTCGGGATTTGAGAATGAGCGACGAAAAACGTAGACTGATGGCCTTCTTATATAGTTGCTGATTTCAGTCCTGTCGCGGCCCGCGTCAACACCAGTCAACGCAGTAGCTTAGCTAAGTCGTTCACTAGACCGCCACGATCATGACACGTGTTGGCCTCTGGGTGTATCCGCGTTTCACGAGCTCTCGCGGCCCGCGTTAACTAAGCATAACCCTTACGCGGCCCGCTTCAACTAAAGGTTTCAGCGGAGTCCGGTCACACTCTCATACGGCCCGCGTAAACTAGGGGTGAGGTATTACGCGGCCCGCCTCAGCCCTATATTTCTTGTTTTTATTTTATTTTATATGTTATAATCTATTTAGGGCTCGGTTTTCACATACGGGGTGTAATATAAGATATATAAGGGTATTTTAACATATAACAAGGTGTCGGAATAATTATAAGGGTGTTGATTTTACCGAGGGTTGTTACATCAATATTGGTAGAGGATCCTGTACATTAATCCAGAAGTGTATTATAACACTATATATAACACTATGTAACACTATATAACACTATGTAACAAATATAACACTATATTTTGTTTGATAGGATGTCTATGATAGATGTATAGTGTTATATATTGTTATATAGTGATACATAGTGTTATGTGATGTTATATGGTGTTACATATTGTTATACGATGTTTATATGGTGTTATATAGTGTTATATATAGTGTTATAATACACTTCTCACACTTCTGAATTAATGTACACTATCTCTACCCTACCAATACTTATATAGTCTGAATATTTTGAAGTGCTCTACAGTAGCTAAAACAACGTCCCACAAAGGACTATAATATATTTTTCTTTTCAGAAAAAAGACAGTGAATTTTTTACTTCGTTTTGGGCCCCCAAAATGGTTAAGTCACCCCTTGTGACTATGAATCAGCTTATAGCAACTTCGGTTCGACCATGAAATGTTGGACCCGATCTGAACCAAAAATTCAAACGTTTAGTTGTGAGAAATCTGACTACCAAAAAAAGTGAACCCATAGGAAAAAAATTCCTGGATTTGCCACTGCTCTTAACCATACTTTTTCTCTACGCAAAACTTCCATGTTTTAAACCTTTAGAACATCCACAATAAGAAAACATAAAACATCTAAAAACTTTTCTACTCAACTGTAAGGATGAGCATTTGGTACCGGTACCCACTTTCTCTATTTTTTGGTAACGCTATCGGTACCGATACGGTACCTGTATTTACGAGTAAAACACCGGTAAGTACCGGTATAGAACCGGTGCATTCGGTACCGGTACCCATTTTTCCCGATTTTTGATACCGGTTCGATACCGAACGGATACCATGCTCATCCCTCTTAACTGCATGAAAAAACATCCAATCTATAAAAGCACTAAAACCTTGCCTGATAAGAATTTCATACATAAAAACGAGAGGCTAACACTAACCTTTAAAACTAACCTCCACAATAAGCAAAAACGAGAAAATTGGCTAGTTATGATCCAAAACTGAGAAGGAAAAAAAAAAGAGGGGTGCTCTTCTTCTTAAACTTTTTCCAACAACATTTAGCCTTCCAAATCAAAATGTTTTAATACACCATACTATATTAACATAGCCACATACTATGTTAACATATCCATTTTCCTCATGAGCACCCCCTCTCAAAGAAAAAGTAGTAACATACAAGGATAATTTAACTCAATTAAACTATATTTGAGACCACACTTTTGGTGTCGCATTTTAAAAGTCTTTTAGCTTATAGAACAACTTTGTATGTTCAATTTAATGCATTACAAGTAAAGGATTTAACCTACTTATCGGGCCTGGTTCTTAAAGAATTATGATATATAAGTTTGTATCTTCCTTATTTTAAAGTATAATTTATTCTCTTGGTTATAAGAGCACCTACAACATAAGAAAACAGATGGTCACATGACATTGATTTTGGGTCTAAAAAGCGGACTTCACCATTGGAGCATGCATATGATATGTGGTATCCAGAGATTGGTCCGGAAATCCACATGGTGCAACGGAGGGGAGAGTAAAACATATATTTAGATGCAGAAAAACAAACATTTGGATGAAAGTCGAAAAAATAATCAAACCTTAGGGATGAAAATCACATTTTACTCTAATTTTAAATTGCAATGGTACATAAAGTAGTATCAGTATATTTAAATAAAAAAAAGTCTAGGTTGATCATGGATTCTATTTAATCCACCTTTTTGTTTTTTTTTTTAAAGGAAAATTTCATTACCAACACAGACCACACCCGAAAACCGGGGGGCAAAACTACAACAAACTACATATTAACAAAATTACACCAATCCGACCAGGAAACGGACCTATTCTTCGACCTATGATTGAACCACAAAAACCCTAACGACCTAACTTCGCTAAACACTTCGTCAACCTTGACCTCGATACCCGAGAACACAGCCCTATTCCGGGCCAACCATAAGCACCAGCATGAAACAAAGATGATACCTTGAATAATATCTTTGTCCTTAGCCATAATAGAGCTCCCATTGTGAATCTCTACCAAATCTTTAAAGGAGAACGCATAAATAGGGGACAGTCTACACCAACGACTTATCTTTTGCCACAAAATAACCGCCTTGATGCACGATGTGAAGAGATGATCAACTGTTTCCGAATCCACCTTTTTGTTTAGAATTTAAAACCACGAGACTATACATATACTTCTTAAAAATAAAAATACTCCATCTCTTCAAGATGATTACATCTAGTGATCAACTATAGTAAGTTTTATTAAATAGTGGCAGCATGGATCATCTACCAAACAATGAAATGTATTGTACACATTGAATTTAAAACAAATGGTTTAACTTTTTAGACATGACGTTATAATTTTTATGTATATAATACATTTCATTGAGTCTTAAATTTTATATTTGATGTTTTTCTATATAATACTATATCAAGAAAAATATATATAAAAAATATCATGCCTAACATTTAAAAAACAATCATTTTAGGAGTTTTTGACTTTGTTCCAACTTTTAACCAATAATCTATATACACTATTGACGGAGGTATGACCCGGATCGACTGACCTGATCCGGTCATCACCTATTATTTTATTATAAATAATCAATTATATTTATGTTTATTCTAGAATGTTCCATTCTGCATGGATAAACTAAGTAACCGAATCTCCGATATTCTGGGAAGATCATGCAAATCGCTAACTCACCGGATTATCTCCTAACATACAGGAAACCCTAATTATAAACTATAAATAGAGGTAAACGTCAAAGGTATAGACATTCTGCTCTTACGAACTCTCTCCCTCTCTATATACTTTCTTACTCCCAAATTACCGAGACTTATTCTCACGCCGGAGGGTGGTTACAGGAATAACCTCATTCCTGTAACGAGTCCTAGTAGTGTTCGGTTTTGCAGCCAGCTGTTCGGAACGCTAAGGGTTGAAGTATTCGTCGGAGCCTAACCGTTCAGGTCAGTGTTTCTTCAACTATATTATAACATATGCTTAACTTTTTATTAAAATAGCACTACAATATCTTACTTAAAGATAAAAACAATCTATTTTGTGGAATGACTATTTAAAAAATAAATCATATAAAGAAATGTGTTAAGGTTAAAAAGGGTGGGTTGTGAATTTATTAGGGGGGGGGGGGGGGGGGGGGTTGTGTTAAATTAACTTTTTATCCTATTTCTTAAAGTTAAGGTAAATGAGGTAGCATAACTAAGAAATGCTTGAACCATACAACCCCATATTTTCAACTACTACAATCACAAGTGTCGGCGCCGACACGACAATAGTTCTGGCCCTTTATTGGGCTAAATGGGGGGCAAAAGAATAGTGCCAGGCAGCTGCTTGGCACTCCCCTATTGGCCTAACAAATTTACGATTTTATCCCGCTTTAAAATTATGATTTTGCCATCAGTTCAAAATTATGTTTTTGCCCCAACTTAAAAATAAATTTACGCTTTCGCTCCCAGGTAAATATTTTAATTTTGCCCCCGGTTAAAAATTACGATTTTGCCCCGTTTTAATTTACAGTTTTGCCATTAGTTTTTTGCCCTTAAAATTATGATTTTCCCATCAGCTTAAAATTATGTTTTTACCCCCACTTAAAAATAAATTTACGCTTTTGCTCCCAGCTAAATATTCCAATTTTGCCCTCAGTTCAAAATTACGATTTTGCCCCGTATAAATTTATAATTTTGCCATTAGTTTTTTTTTCTCACAGCTAAGTTACAATTTTGCCCTCAACTTAAATTTACATTTCCCCCCCCCCCAACGTTTTTGTTTGTTTTCCTGGTGACATTACAAGTTTGCCCCCAGTGTAAAATTATAGTCGTGCCGGCAGCTTCCTAGCACTCCCCGTTGGTCCATTTAGTTTACGATTTATCTCCGAATTAAAATTATGATTTGGCATTCGGTTAAAAATTACGTTTTCCCAATGTTTTAGTTTTTTTAGCAAAACTATAAAGGTTTTTTGTTTTAATTGGTTTACTCGATTTAATTTATTCCTGTGTCAAGGAGCTGCCTAACACTAGCTCATTAGTCCTGAAAATTTACAGTTTTGCCCTGAGCCAAAAAATACGGTCTTATCATCGTTTTTGTTTTTTTTTTCTAGCAAAATTATAGTACTTTTTTTAATTGATTGAGAATTATTCGGCCATCGCCCCGCAACGCGGGCGGGGTATCAACTAGTTTTATATAAATATATCCTTTACATTTTTATTAGTTACTTTTGAGTAACTTCCACTTTTGTAAGTTCTATCTTTTGTATTAAATGTAATATATAAGACGTTATATTCTAACGCTCCCTTTTATCTTATATAAATACTAGGTTATTGCCCCGTGTAATACACGGGGTGAATCATAATTATAATGTGAAATAAAAAAAATATGTTCATAATATAATCTTAGTATATATAATATAGAGTAATATGCAGACCAAATACGATAAATATTAAAGTTTGTATAGTCATTCATAATAATATGATGTGTTATTTGTTTTAGGATTTGTCATAGAAACTTAATATTTTGTACCACTACTAATATTTATTGTGACATTTTCTTGTTCAAAGGTAACGTGTCTGATTTTATCAGATAATAGATTATTCTGACGGTTAATGTTGGCATAATATTATATTTTCTACCATCCAAATATAGTTTCCTCACTTTCGCTATCATTAACATTAATATAAGGTATGCTCGTATTCAAAGCTATAAACCAATATGAATTGTACGAAATAATTACCTTTATCACAATTAGTAAGGAAACCGCCCCCTGGGCGTGATTGGTCATTTTTTTTGTTTGACGTGTTTTAAATCATGCTTTCGGGGCAAGTTGTTGGCCAATCAGCTTTATCTTCCTTTTCATTGTCCAATGAGATTATTTGATGTTTTTTATTTAATTTTATTATAAACATAACGCCCCACAATGCACACAACCCCATTACACTCATTTTAGAAAACGCTCCATAATGCATCATTGCTGACTGGGCTGCCACATGGCACAAAACGCCTAAGGATGAGGTGTTAACCACTACTAATGGTCTTATAAATATTAGAATTAACCCTTTTTCTAACAAATCTGCTTTAAAAGATAGTTTTCTTAAAAACCTGTATATACTAATTCCAATTGTACAGTAACTTTTATATTTCCTTTGACTTGAAATTTTTATACAAATATGTAACTGGAAAAAAAAGATTTTTCTTCTTACGACTTAATTAAATGATTACTAATTTTATGGGTTATTGTTTAATAATTTCAAATCAAAACTAAATCTATAAATTATAGATTAGATTTAAAACACATATTAGACTTTAGATTTACAATCAAAATAAAATTATAATATAATATTTAAATCTTTTTAATTTAAAATTTAAAATTTATCAATAAATTATTGATGCCCTCATTGAATGACATGTGTCCCATCTTTTATTATATAGTATAGATACTCTTATATTTTTTATATTAAATGTAACTAGCTTACAACCCCGTGTATTACACGGGTTGAATAACGAAAAATGCAAATTATAAACTTATATAATCCTTATTAATGAAATGACTTATTTAGATAAATTAGTAAAACAAAAGAACAGTTATATTTTCGTTAATTGTACATATGATTTGATACTTTATCAATAATTATTGTTTATATCCAAATAATATATTTTATCTTAACAAATATATATGGTTAGGGTAAAATAAAAACTTCTACGAGTTGTGAAAACTTAGAGAACTCAACCTTACAAAAGGTTTTTTGAATTTTTTTACAGAGAGTGTGAATGATGTTAAACTTTTTAATTTTGTATTCAAGTGGTTAAAACCGCTAAAACATAGGGACTCAAAAAGTAATTTACTATTAATTAAATTTGAAATTATACATCTGATCTCTAACTATATTAAATAATATTATACTTATTATATTATTTGATACATTTATATTTGTTATAGATAATTATTAATTAAATTTGAATTTATACTTTTATCTCTAAATATATTAATTAATATTATATTATATTTTATGTATAAAAATTAATATGTAATACTATTATTAAAAGGGAGAAGGCACCAGAGAGTGACACGCGTACAAAAAGATTTTCATTTATTAGTATAGGAAGATTTGTATAGATATAAATATACGCTGCCCGCCATATGGCATCCCCATCCCCATCCCATCACTTCCTGACGTCGCAGCTTATCTCGAAAACGGGTTCGCACCCAGCGTCGACAGTTGTTTAACATCAAACAATAGCCCGGTAAATTCACCCGCGGGCCTGAGCCCACAAGCGGCTGTTCTTAAGAAGAGACATCGGGACGTGTTTAGCAACCCTGCAGGCCAGGCTAGCCGAATGGATGATGTTTGGATTTCTTGATGCAAAATTGTATCGCGGAAATGTCATTTTTATTCCTTTTTTAATTTATTGTTAATCTGTGATCAACTGATCATTCTCAACCAACTGTAACCTTTTAGTGTTGTGAAACGTGAATTGCAAAACAACAAACAGATTATCTTTAATCAATATGTGTTGTTATTTACTTAAAAAAAATAATAATAATTATTATCTATAATTAGGTAGAAGAGATTAAACTAAATAATATTTTGTAGGAGATTATCTATAATTAATTAGAAGATAGTAAACTAAATGATAATTATTCATAGGGTACATGGCCTAATATGATGACAAGTGTCCCAAACATGGTTTTTTTTTTATTATATAGTATAGATAAGACGTTATATCCCAACGCGTCCTTTATCTTATATAAATATATCCTTAGAGTTTTCTTTAGTTACTTTTGAGCAACTTCCACTTTTGTATCAATAATAATTCTTTTTAGTGGATATAGGATAAATTCATTTTTTACATTTTAAATAGGTCGAAGCAAGAAAAAAAACTGGCTCGAGAGTTATAGTTCTCTGGTAAAGCAAAATAAAATATGAGTGATAATTAAAAAGAAAACAGAAAAAAAAAAGGCATGAATCATAAGATAGGGACACGATGGATAGATACATTTACATTTAAAAAACCATAAACTCGTTATCAGAAAAAGACTCTTTACCAGTATTATTTGCCTTAAAATCATCAATCAAACAACAAAAATGTATATTAAATTATTATAATATAAGTTAATATAACTGTAAAAAAAGTCACATTCCTCTAACTTCTCAAAAACTTCTTTTTAACACCTTCATAAAGTCATAAGAAGGGGTAAAAGTCGATTTGCTAAATATTTTTTTTAACTTATAAAAGTTAATAAGTCAATAAGGAGTTTCAATAAGCAATCCCAAACATGCCATAAAAACAATACAGAAAATGTCTCTTGTTCTGACTTTGATAAACTAAAATTTTTAGACTTGTCTAGAACAATGTAAATATGATACGTAACCCTTTAAATTGATCAAGATTTAATAAACCAACATTCTACATTTTACGTAGACAAATGGATATCATCTTTTTTTTAACGATAAATTTCTTTTAATCTCTATCTTTTGTGACATTGAAACCTAAGATCTTCCCTTTCCATATTCAGTTATATAAAGGCTTTGTCAATGAATTACCACCCATTAGCAAATTGATAAACCAGTAAATAGATATCATCTTACCTTGCCTAACCTTGCCTAGTTTGAGAGTTTAAAAAAATGATTTTCCCCCTAAATACATGCATTTAAGAAAAGTCTAGGCATTTAATATACCAAAATTAGTATGAGGGACCTTTTCATTTACTTTCACAAAGTGTAAAAAGTTCAAGGGGCCCATTGCTCGCAACTTTAAAATATCATTCACACCCTTTCGAATAAATTTGACTTTTTAAGTTTATTTTATTTATGTTTATCTAATTATAATTTTATTTTCTTTATAATTTTAATAATATATGGTGTTTTATATAAATTTATGATGTATTTTTGTGATATTTTTATTTTTATCTACAGTTCAAATATATAAACTTATTACATTTTTTTCTATTTAATTATCTGTTTTTCTATTTAAAAACCTGTATATCCTTATATAATTTTATTTTCTTTATAAATTTAAGAGTTAATTGCCTGGATGGTCCCTGTGGTTTCATATTTTTTCACGTTTAGTCCCCACCTTTTGGAAATAGCACATATGCTCTCTATGGTTTGTCATTTTGTTACTCGGATAGTCCCCTGACATTTACTCCGGGGACTATCCGAGTAACAAAATGACAAACCATATGGAGCATACCTGCTATTTCCAAACTAACTGACATCTACTCAGGGACTATCCGAGTAACAAAATAACAAACCATAGGGAGCATACCTGCTATTTTCAAAAGGTGGGGACTAAAAGTGAAAAAACGTGAAACCACAGGGACCATCCGGACAATTAACTCTAAATTTAATATATGGTATTTTATATAAATTATGATGTATTTTTGTGATACTTTTATTTTTATTTACAGTTCAAATATATAAACTTATTACATTTTTTTTCTATTTAATTATTTGTTTTTTCATTTAAAAACATGTATATCCTTAACATCCTGGGAATCAAAATCTGTGTGTGGAGTTTTTAAAATATAAAGAGTATAAAAAGTGGTTGTAAGTGGAGGAGAGAGAAAATATTACTGTTCATCTGTATATTTGGAGGGACACTATTCACCCACTATAATTTTTTAATATATATTAAAAGTGGTTGTGAGTGAAGAAGAGAGAAAAATACAATGATAAAGGTATAAAAATATTATTTAATTGAAAATGAGAGAGAAAAAATATTTTTTTTAGTAGAAATATATTGATATATGAGCTGTTTTATAGTGGAATGTATGTATATTTTTAAGAAACTGAATGTGAATGCTCTAAATATATCACATTTTCACCACCCTTGATATTTTACTCATGCACTAATTGTTATTGTTCAATGATAGGACTTTGTAAACACGTATGATTAAGATTAAATCCTTTTAAAGAAATGTAAAGATTGGTTTTAGATTTGTCTTAAGGGTTTTACATTTGCTATGCTTTTGGTGCTGACTACATTTTATCTTTTCTTGTTTGCGTTTTTTTACATGCTACTATTATATTTTTCACCATTTTTCTATTACTGGTAGCTTACTAATTATAAATTTTTAGTATTTTTGTTTTTGGTTGATTAGATCATGAGAAGCATTAGGCATTTGAGTATACTTTAACTTATCTTAATTCCACCTAAGTGACACATAAATCTTTTTACCACATTTAACTTTGACTCACTCCAAGGAAATGGTTTAACTTCATCTAACCCTATTTTTTAGTGGTTTTTTGTCTAAAAAGAAAAAAAAAATTAATTCAATCTCTTAACATTCAGTTAACATGTTAACACATAACTCATTTAGTACCCTTTAACCCAAGGAGGTAGTGGTTTGCAATGTCTGTTAACATGCTATGTCATTGTTAACACTCTAAATGTTAGAGTATACCCCATGACCTCAATGGCGGAGACAGAAAACTTTCCTATGGTGACGGTTTTTTTTTATCGATATCCGGGTTTGTATAACCCAGAGTCATTTATCAACAAATCGCTCTTTAACAATTCCCAATTTATCAACATAACCCAACATATATAAAATATATGTAACTGGGTCTTTTGATGATTTAAAGCTTACTATATAAAAAATACTTAATTGAGCTTAATTTTTAAACTATAAATATGTTTATTATGTAGAACGTTTAGAAAAAAAAATAAATAAAAGTGTCTCTCAAAAAAAGCAATGGTGCCGCTCGTAAAAAAAAGCAATCATGTCCCTCGTAAAAAACAATGGTGTCACTCATATTTTTGCTAATATGCGACCCATATAAGGCGTAAATTTGAATGGTGTCGGCCGACACCGTTGCTGAGTATGTGGCTCCACCACTGCATGTGGCTCCACCACTGCATGAACTTATATGCTTTTAACGGAATTTGAAAAAGGTAAATTTAATTAAATGACCTAATAAACAAGATTAAAATAACTATGTTGCTAAATCCTATTTAAATATAATGTAATTATACTGTAACAAATTAGGTAATACAAAATTACTCGATGTTGTTTATATTTACTTACATTTATTAAACTTTTAATTCAAAATTAAGTGATTAACCAAATATAAAAAGTAGTTAACCTACGTCTTAAGGCTGTTTGGCAACTCTGAATGGTTAAGTGCTGAACCAGTAAGATGTCTGAATCATAAACCATTAAGTGTTGAACTTGTAAGAGATTTAAACCATTAATTGTTAGTATAATGCTTAACCGTTCAGATACAAATGTCTAACCAATTCAGATTAGAGGTCTTAACCATTCAGACTCAGTATAATTCTTAACCATTCGGAGGCAAATGTCTAAACCATTCAGACATCTGCTCGCGAAACAAACACTCTGAACCATTAAGTGTTGAACCAGTAATAGGTCTTAACCATTAAGAGTCCAATTAAAAACTAAACAAACAGCCCCTTAGTGTTTGAATAACGTTTACATCAACATTTAGGTGTTTTGATAATTTGATGCATACATTTGGTAAGGTCTTAAATCATTCATTTAATGTAAGGTGACTTGATTAGCAGGGTACGGTGGTGGTGTGATATGTGATGTGTAAATGGTGTGATGTGTTGATGTAGGGATGAGCAAAATACCGGTACCGGTACCGAATTTACTGAACCGGGTACCTTTTCGGTACCGACTTTTGACATTTTCGGTACCGGTCCGGTACCGGTATTTACCGGTTTTTTCCCTCAAATACCGGTACCGAACCGGGTATATTCGGTACCGGTACCGGTATCCACTTTTGAGGATTTTCGGTACCGGTTCGGTACCGGACGGTACCGAGCTCATCCCTATGCTAATGAGGAGATGGTACAATGACTTGGATTTGTTGCTTACATTACATGTTTGATTTAAGTGCATATATAATTACAGGATTAGGATCAAATACAAAGGATCATAATTGTAAGAAGGATTTATAAAGTGACAAGTGTCTAATAACCTAAAAAAACCCGCTACAAAAAAAAAAAAAAAAAAAAAAAAAAAACTTAAAATCCACCACCACCAAAAACCTAACCCCCCCCACCCCTTGGCAAAAAAAAAAAAAAAAAGGGTGGTGGTGGGGGTGGGGGTGGGGGTGGGTGTTTAGGTTTTTGGGGTGTGTGGAGGGGGGGGGGGGGGTGGTTATTTTTTTTGGTGAGGTATAGTTTTTTTTTTTTTTTTTTTTTGGGGGGGGGGGGGGGGTTAGGTTTTTGGGTGGTGGTGGGGTGGGTGTTTAGGTTTTGGGTGGTGATGTAGTGGGTTTAATTTTAGGTTATTGGACACTTGTCACTATATAAATCCTTCTTACACTTCTTACAATTAGAAGCCTTTGTAGAATAACTTGACCCTATAATTACAAACAAAACTAAATTGATAACACTCATCAAAAACACTTTTTTAGAAATCACCAAACGGACCGAATTAATCCACATAAGAACAACTAAGCAATCCATAAGACATACAGAATAGTAGAACAAATCGACAGTCGAATTACTACTTGAATGAAGATACCAAGTTACCAACTAGGTTATCTCTAACTAGAATACGTACACAAATAAGATGTATCGATGATCTAATGATAGCTTTAGAGCTCTTGATCTTCAAGAAAACTCTTCAAAATATGTTTTTAGGGTTGTTTTTAGGGTTCTTGAGCGACCACGTATTCAAAATGAGCCGATGAATAAGATTATGATAAAAACTGTTAACCAAAATCTGCCTAACGCAAAACAATCAATGTGTGATGCGACCATAATTAGACCAGGTGTTACACTTTTGACCATAAGGTTTTTTTCTTGTCCACTTCACTCGTATACCCATCATAGTATAGATCTTTCCTAGTTGTAAACCCTTTATAAAAATAATCTTAAGTGTGAAATCAACCCTTATTGATAAGCTAATCTGTCGTGCTTGTTTTCAATTTGCTACCTTTTAAATTCATAGGCCCATGTGAATTTCCTTACAGACCCCATGGAAAGGAGATCTACATTGAGACCAGCGGATCTGCTCGTCTTTGGCTGGGTCGGAGGGAAACATGCTTGTGTGGATCTCACAGGAGTCTCCCCTTAGTTGGTTTAAGGGAAAGCTGGTTTGTAGCAGGACAAGCTATAAGGAAAGCGGAATAAAAAAAGGTGGATAAACACGCTAAAGCATGTACTGATAACCAACATGCATTTGTCCCCTTCGCCTTTGACACCTTTGGCTCCCTAGCTCCAGAATCTATCCGTTTGTTGACTAGGGTCCAAAAGGTTGTTCACAGCAGTTGCTCATCAACAGGGGGGCAGGAGTTTGTCTTTAATAGGCTAGGGTTTGCTATTCAGAAAGGGGTAGCGGCGCAGCTTGTTGCCCGATTACATGCGATATTGATGTGAAGTGCACTTAATTTACGTAAGTTTCTTTTTATCGTTGTAAAAAAAATTGGTATTAATGTGAAATATTGTAAAACATCATCCACTTTTGTAACAAATAATTAAACGAGTAAATTACATTTTTGCCCCTGTAGTTATATCACTTTTACTATATTAGTCCAAAATAAGAATTTTTAACATATCTGCCCTCATGGTCTCTATAACTAACCATTTTGGCCCCCATGATCTCTAGACTTAGGGGCCAAAATGGTTAGTTATAGAGACCATGGGGGCAGATATGTTAAAAATTCTTATTTTGAGCTAATATAGTAAAAGTGATATAACCATAGGGGCCAAAAACGTAATTTACTCTAATTAAACTAATAACTTGTTTTTGAATGGCACATCAAAACTAGCCGATTATTATATATTTATTTGTATGATTAGCTTTATGCATTTTAGACACTCATTAGTTAAATAGTATATTAACATGTGTATTACACAAAAAACCTTATTTAAAAATTTCATTTCAATATACAAATAAATATAATTAAAATTTAGTAATACAATAAAGCTTGATTAAAATGATTGTTCATAAAATTATATATTCATAATACATTAACAGAATTAAATATAATTTAAAAGAAAAAGGAGATAAAAGAGACTGAGGGGAGTGGGGCGACTCCTCCTCACAAGTCGCCCCAGGTCGCCTGGAACACCGCCCCCCTTGGCGTCTTCGGGGGCGTCCCACTTCCGCCCGTCTCCAGCAAGTCGCCCAACTTTTTCAATTTTCAATTCATATATCCGTTGCCAACGGATAGTTTGGCCAAACTTTTTTTTTTTTTAAATAATCCAACCTTTATAAATAATACCACATATCAAACACATTTTTACCACAATCTTCTCTCAACTCATCAAAATTTATACCAATCTTCTATCAACTCATCAAAATGTATCCCCACAACATCCCTCCTTTCAACCAAAATACACAATCTTCTAACCACAACCCGATATGGCGGACCCAAACGTTTTAAATAACCCCGCTTTTTACGCCTATTTCAATAATATGCACGTTGCTAGCCCTACACCGCAAGTATACTACAACAATACGATGATACCGCAACATATGGGGTTCACCACTTGGAACACACAACAACCCGGTGGTTTTCAAAACGTTGGAGGATCGAGACAACAAAATGGTATAAATTTTTTAGATATTTTTTTTGTAAAGAATATGTTTTTTTTTTTTAACTTTGTTTGTATTCCATCTAGTGGTTGATTTAGATGACGAAGAAGTTCCGGAGACCCAGTTCGATGTCGGTCAAAATGATGTTGAACCTCAAAAAAAGAAACGTTCACACAAGAGGAAAACATCGGGTGAAGAACGCTTGAAAACCAAACCGATACCATGGACTTCCAACGAGGAAATGAGCTTGTCCAAGGCTTGGCTAGAAATAACCGAAGACCCGAGATGTAGTAACTATCAAAAGGAAAAAACATATTGGTCTCGTATTTACAACGTTTTCCTCAAGTTGGAAGATCAAGAAGATGGATATCGTGATCCCGATGGTATCGGCGCGAAGTGGCGTAAAATGCGTCCTTTGATTCAAAGTTTCAACCAAATATACACTCGCCTAAGTAACTCGCGTGTGCGCCAAAGTGGTTCCGACGATGCGATGCTCCAAGCAAACGCCCAAAATGAATTCCGAGTCGAACACAAGAAGGCGTTTCCTTATCTTGCTATTTGGCAATTTTTAAGAAGTAGTTCGAAATTTCAAACAGTCATCGCCTTCGATCCATTTAAAACTCGTGGCCAACCGTCGGCTAAGCAGTCAAAAACCTCATCCTCAAACGACCATCAAAGTACCGGGTCGGACGCTCGGTATCAAATAAATCTCAACGACATTGAGGAAGATTTCGAAGAGCCACATGAAGAGGCCGATGCGTTTCAACCACCACAACGGCCGGTTGGCCGAGATAGGGCCAAAAAAGCCGCCCAACCGTCTTCTAGCGGTGTACGAATCGACTACACCGAAACGTTCGAAAAAGTGACCAATAAGTTAGACGGCTTGTTGCAAACGAGCCAACAACGGATCAACTTAAAAAAAGAACACGGGGACCGAAAGCTAAAGCTGAAAGAAAGTCGTCAAAAAGCACTTGATTTGCAAATATTAACAACCGACACGACAAACCTTACTGGAGCCGAGCTCGCTTTAGCCGAACAAATGAAGCAAGAAATTCGAGAAAAATATAACCTTTGTTGATTGTATTTTTTTATTTTTGTTGATGTATTTTTTTTTTAGTTGATGTATTTTTTATTTTATTGAAGTAATTTTTTTTATTGAAGTATTAGTTTTTATTTACTTTGATCAATACTTTTATAAAAAAATAGGACTTTTTTATATCTTTTACATAAAAAAAAGACAAAATAAATCAATCCACGTGTCGCAAGACGCCCCACCCAGCAAGGTTGCCCCACTCCCCCTTTTTTGGTCAAAATCCTCTAATATGACGTGGCGCCACGTGTCGCAAGACGCCCCATCAAAGGATGCTCCACTCCTCTTAGTCTTAGCAATGTGAAAGAGGCAACTAATCACATCATTGAATTATGTGGATTTTTATTTGAAAGTCAAATAATGTCCTAATTGATTGATCATGTTTTATTAATATGTTATTGGTGTCATGAACCCATCCACGGTGCTCCATTGTGTCATTTATCATGAAAAATGTCAACAAGCCAAACATACTACATCAAGCCTAAAATCTTGATCACCATTGTCACCTACCATCATAATTGACCCCTAAAGCGAGTGCGAGTCTAATCTGTCGTCACACACAAAATAAAACACGATTTCACAACCCATGTCAAGTACAAAAATGAAAATCATTGGTAGTAACATAATCTAAACCCCTAATTAAAAAAACAAATACAATACAAATTGAAATATAAACTACAAACCAAAATAAATAGTTTTTGAACCTTTTGATGAAGTAGCTAAATTGATAAGTATATGTGAAGGGAATGGAGAAAAACAAAGTGCATAAATTATAAAATACAGTTGTATTCAATTACCCGTTGATAATTTGATTTTGACTCGTAAAAAAAATTAAAGAGGTATGAGGGAGAGAAAAGAGCGAGGACATTTGTCGTCATATTTCTTTTTGAAGGTGTATTATGTACAAAGGGGCTTATGTTCAAAAGGGGTTCATATGATTCGGTTCAAAAGTGGGATCAGAGACCTCTTAATGAGATTCGGTTAAGAGAGTTCTAAACAACGTTGTGTAGAAATTCGGGCTAATATGAATCAGAAACCACTCAGTTCAGAGACTGGGCTATAGATGGATTAGAACCCACTTGCAGGTTCAAAGGTTGGATCAAAATCCGTTCGCAGCTCTCTAAAATGCCTAATAAGAAGTGATTAAAATATTGTTTAAATCAACTAGTAACCCACTACTAAAATCGATCAAATTGCTAATAAACATTTTTAATGCAACTTTTTCGGTTTAATAATTAAGGTGATACCTTAGTTGTTAACACACTTTGAATATGATAATTCACAACAAAAACACATAAGCGATTTCAGCAACAAAAGACATCCTTTTGTCATGTGCATTTTATGTTCAAGGGTCAACTTTGCTAGTACATATTTATATTTTAAGGGTATGATGTCCATTGTCCAACACTGGCCTTAACCAAAATCTTAGGGTGTCCGGTGTGGGGCGGTAAACCCACCCGGCACCGCTTACCAACCCACCGCCCACATATTGCCGAACACCATTTGCCGAAAATGTGTACAAAATCGGTGATGCATTACCGATCCGGGGAAGAGGGATGAAGGAGAGAGAGGGAGGGTATTGTGGGTGGGGTCCATTCCAATCTCAACCAATCACACATTTTTCCTTTTTTTTTTAAATAGTTTACCACTTCACCAAGTGTCTAAACCATTGCCAACACTTTTCACCAAAGTTTAAACACTTTTGACTTATTGACATGGCGCGCTCTGATTGGTCGGTTTTTTGGTTTGCCACTCAAAGTGTTTAACCACTCCCTACACCCTTATTGTTCCTTGTTTCTTGGTTTTCTTGATTTATTTCGATTGTAACAAGTATTGTTAATTTCCTTTACCTATCCGTGTATTACCATGTATGTGACCCCTTTAACATGTTCTTTTTGCATATTAAGGGTGTAGGGGAACCTTCGGGTACCCGTTTCAGGTACTTTGGGAAAATCAGGAACATCACTGTGCAATATGGGTAAATATAAGGTGACACCCTCTCATTGGTTCGTGAACCCTTACACCTTAATGTAACTCTTTATGACACGGACACGATAACACGACACGAACCTACACGAATTTATCATGTTTCGTGTTTGGCCTTAACAGGTTTCGTGTCTAAACATGTTAAAACTCGTTAACCTGTTAAGTACATGTTAATAACTAAAAATTAAAAAATATTATATGTCGGTGTGGACATGGAATCATCTGTCGTGGGACCTAGGATGAATTATACACAAATACACCCGGTTCTTTTTCCACAATCCAAAGCCTAGTTTTTAAATCTCTCTCACAAACACCACCATTCCCAATTCGGTTCACAACTTCCCCAATTCGGTCGTGTTCGTGTCTTAAACATGTCGTGTTCATGTCTTAACAGGTCGTGTTCATGTCTTAAATTGTGTCTTAACAGATCATGTTCGTGTCTTAAACAGGTCGTATGATACGTTAGTAATTTTTTCGTGTCTTAACAGTTCCTTTCGTGTAACCTGTTTATTAACAGGTTCATGTCCGTGTTTCAAAAATATGACACGATAAGATTTCGTGTCGTGTTTACATGTTTCGGGTTCATGTATTATCGTGTTCGTATCTTAACAGATCGGGTTGACCCGTTATGTCATTCCTAAAAACAGATGCCCCTTAAAACAACACCAAAAGTCACTTTTTTTTCTTCTTCCAATTTTAAGTTTTGAAATAAAATATTCAACCATATTTTGCTTTGACATACTTTTATGACCCTATATACTTCGGGTATTTCGGGAACACCGTACCTTGCAATTTTGGCTCAATCTATTTTTATTTTTAATACATACAAACTTAAGTTACAAATGTCGGCGGGAATAGTAAAAGAAAACTATTGGTCAAAACTGACGGCTGACTTTAATAATCTCTTTTTTTTTTATAAAATAGTTATTTATAAGTCCTGTTCAATTACGATTTTATCCCCCGTTAAAAATTACGATATTGTCTCCGGTTCGAAATTGAATTTATTCTTTGCCCCCAGCTTAGATCTACAATTTTGCCCTCTGTTAAAAAATACGATTTTTCCCTGGTTAAAAAAATATATATACTTTTGCCTATAATTTGGTTCCCATTTTAAAACTACAATTTCACCCCCAGTTAAAAATAAAAGTTTTGTTTGCCCCTTTGCCCACAGTAAAAAAATTACGATTTTGCCCACAATTCAAAATAAAAACATGATTTTGCCCTCAATTCAAAATATTATTTTACCTCTAGTTTAAAATTACGATTTTACCCCAGCTAAAAATTGCAATCTTCTCGGCGTTTTTTTTTTGGCAAAACTATTATAGTCTTTTATTTGACTTGGTTGACTTAATTTATTTTTATTTGTGCCAAACAGCTGCCTAGCACTCGCTAATTGGTCCTGACAAATTATCGTTTTGCCCCCAACTCTAAATTACACGCGTGCCATCGTTTTAGTTATTTTTTATCATAACTATGATAGTTTTTTCTTTACTTGGTTAACTTGATATATATTTTTTTGATATCGTGTTATAAGTAGCATGTATAACTAACCGAAATAAATGCGTACATGTTATTAAAGTGAGAAATATTCGGTTTAGCGCCCCGCAACGCGGGCGGGGCATACTCTAGTATATGATAAAATTAAAAGTGAATGAACAGTGATTACATAATTTATTATATGATTTTTTATTATATTGAACAATACCTAATAATCATTTATTAGACTATTGGGTATGGGGCGTGGGTTGTGTACAAATGCCCAAGTCACCACCCTGGGTGGGCTTGGGTTTCGGTGTGGCCTCTTGGGCGGGAGTTTCAGTCCGAGCGTTAGGCATGCCTAGCGGTCCTCCGTGGCCGGCTCTCATTGGCTGGGTTGGCTAGGCCATAGCGGCTAGGTTTAAATTTTAAAAAATAACCGTTTGGCCAAGCCAAACGGTTCACCCAAGTCACTATAAAACCCCCCAACCCCACCGCATGTCCACATCGCTACTCAAAACCTTCACTCCACCTACCCGAACCCGCTACCCACACTTGATACCGGCACAACGCGATGAAGGGCCGCCAACCCAGTGAGACCCGTTATTGGCCGGAAGCTTTCGCTAGCTACCGGCACAACGTGGGGAACGACCGGCACAATTTAAACGCGTGCCAACACAAGTGGCGCGAGCTACGACCGAAGCTCGACCGTTTTAAAGCCTACTACGATAGCGTCCTGGGCGGTGATATAAGTCACGAAGACCGGGTGGCGGTGGCCAACATCCAGTTCCGGGGCAAGGAGCGGAAGCCGTTTGACAAGCTCGCCCTGTTCGAAATCTACCTAACGCTTTAGGCTTTTTTTTTTATTTTGTAATCCTTTTTTTGTAGAATTTTGGAATTTTTAGAAATTTTTAATAATAATTTTAGGCTTTTTTTAATTATGTGTGTATTTTTCAATTTTAGTTTTTTTTTTTTAAATTTTTATAAAACTGGCCAACCCACGCGGGCTAGCCACGCCCCGCCATACCGACCCAACACGTCACTTACCAGTGGGGGGCTCGAAGTCCACGTGTCAACCCATGCCCTAAACCCCCGCCCCACCATACCCCACGGTCGAAAACACCAATGTCTTTCGCACAACGCGCGTCATTTAAAAACACTAGTTTAGGTAAATATGAAGTGAGACGTCCTCATTTGTCCTTGTACCCTTACACTCTAATATATAGATACTAGGTTAGAACCCCGTGTATTAAACGGGTTTAATAAATGTAATTTTATATTTTAAATAATAAAAAGTTATATCTTTATGAACCCCGTATATTATACGGGTTAATTCAATGTAATTTTATATTAAATAATATAAAAAGTTATATCTTTAAAAATCAAGTGTATTACATAGATTAAATAAATGTAGTTTTGTGTACTAAATATTAAAAACGTCGTATCTTTAAAAAAACTCGCGTATAATCGGGTTGAATAAATCTACCAAATAATAAAAAATTGTATCCTTAAAAACCTCGTATATTACACGTGTTGAATAGAAATAAAAAAGAGTTATATCTTTAAAAACCATGTATATTACACAGATTAAATAAATGTAATTTTGTATATTAAATACTAAAAACGTCGTATCTTAAAAAAACTCGTGTATAGTCGGGTTGAAAATCTACCAAAATAATAAAAAAAATTATATCCTTAAAAAATCTCGCGTATTACACATGTTAAATAAATCTAATTTTACATAGCAAATGATAAAAAAAATTATATCTTTAAAAACTTCGTGTATTACACGGGTTATATAAATGTAATTTTGTATAGTAAATAATAAAAAATATGTTTTTAAAAACCCCGCGTTTTACACGAGTTGAATAAATATAATTTTGTATACCAAATAATAATAAAAATTTATTTTTTAATAAATTATGATAACATTTAATATTAATTTGTTGTTTATATATTTAGTTTTACACGAGTTGAATAAATATAATTTTGTATACCAAATAATAAAAAAGGTTATATTTTTAATAATTAGTATAATATTTAATATTAATTTATTATTTATATATTTAATTAATATATATAAGATAAGTTGGAAAGAAAGGTATTTGTTTTAAAAATATATTAAATTAACAATTTAGATTTGAGGATAATATTTTATTAATGTATGATAAGATTTAATATTAAATTATTATTTATTTATTTAGTTAATATAAGATAAGTATAGATTTGAGGATATCCTCAATGAATGACACGTGTTCAAAAATTGGTTTCTTTTATAATAGTAGATAGATACATAAAAAAAACGCAACTATTTATAAAACAGATGCCCCTTAAAACAACACTAAGAGTCATTTTTCTTCCAATTTTAAGTTTTGAGGTAAAATATTCAACCATATTTTGCTTTGACATAAAAAATACAGTAATACACTCATTAAAAGTTATAAAAATAAACGCATCATTGCATAAACTCGTGTAATATTGACCTTATAAGTGTCCTGTTAAATCAAGGGTTTATGAGTTCAATAGAAACCAAACCGACCTATCTAAGCTAAAATCAAACTCACAAACTTTATGTAAAAGTTGAGTGTGTTTTCGTGTCATGTTATAAAACCATATCTCTACGTCAAGCAAACCAAAAAATAAATTTCATTCCACTTTAATTTGTCTAAGAGTAAATATGAAATATGTAAAAATACTTTTTTATATAGGGTTTTGAGCATTAGAATGACGAAATTATTCTTGTTTAAATAGTATATAAATTACTATAAATATATAACAAATTATTACCAATTAAACATGTTTCATAAAAACTTACAGTTAAGAAATATAAAGGTGTTGAATAAGTCGTTGCCTTTTTAAGTGGTGAGGGTTCAATTTCTATGGTAGACAAAGGTAATGTAGTAATGTGTGAGTTGTCTTTCTAAAAAATAAATAAATATATTTAAAAAAACAAATGTGAAATTTTGAATTAAAGATATAACTTAGTCAAAGATTAGACACATAATTATTGGCTCCATAATTAGTGCTATATGATTTGGGAACACTTAATGTTCGGTTTGAATTTGATAATTATTATCGCATTAATCACAAATTAGCATTAAAGGTGGGTGGGGCGCATGCCGATAACTTGAGCAAAAACACATGCCACAGCCACAACTGCACTTTCGAACTACCCGGAACGCATGCTTTCAACTCGGATGGAAGATGATGAAATCATTAAATCTGATCAACCATCTTCCTTCACTTATCATGCCCTTGTTCTATCAACGTGGATTGAAGCCGCAAGCTTGCGGATAGGGGGCAAGGGCGGCGGTGTAGCCATGGATACCTGCGAAGCCGCAAAGGGTACCCAAAGGTGTCCTGAGCACCCTTATTACTTACTGTTGTAATTAAATTTACACACAGTTGTAATGTACAAACTTTTAATTTACATTAATTGAGTCGTACAAAATGATAATATAAACACAATAAACTCAAAGCATAAGGTCTTGCAAATTATAGACGTTTCAAAAATTAACTGATATTCATTATTTTTGTTTTCAAAAAATCTTTATTTTATATAAAGATAGATAGTTAAGTGTAAATAAACAATACACACGATCTCATGTCACACGTGTCGTTGTACACACACAATAAGCAATAATCATATATAATAAATTAATAATACATCTGAAAAAGATATACTTTTGTAATGAGTATTTTAATATGTACACCAGTCAGTCGACGTAATCACGATTAAATTATATTTATGAGTTATTGGAATAATCTAACATACGATTAAAACAATGGAGAAATTTTTTAAAGATCAACTTGATAATATTAATATGCAAAGTTAACAGATACGTGATAAATAATATAATATTGTTTTTATTATTTAATTCATGTGGAGTTTATTATTTATTAATATGCTAGCCTTTTTTAGAAAGTAAACACCCTTTCATGTATGATAGAAAACACATATGAACTGAATATAGTATACATAATACAAAATTCAACAAGATACAACTAGAAGTCTAGAACGTTAACAAAATCATATTTTCATTTAAAACGTTAACAAAATCATATTTTCATTTAAATAAAAAATGCCAAATATCTTATTCTCTCACACATAGGTTGTTTAGAGTCAGGATATACTAGTAAGTTTATTTGGGTAGGAAGGCTAGAAAGTGTTCTTGACAATCTATTAAATAATCAATGGCTAATATTAAATGGGTAAAATTGAGGAAAAAAAAAACAAACGCGTGAATTAGTTTTGAGGGTATTCTAGTCCATCCAAGTCAATATTTTCTCTCTACTCCAATTCTTCATCGTTTTTAAAACGTTAATAACTTTTTCATACGACAATATTTTTTTTATAAAAATTACACCATAAAAACGAGCGTTTTTTATCTTTAAAACGAGTACACTATTGCTATACTTTTGAAAAAAAAATCGAAAACCCAGATGCGTAAAACGCAATGGATAGAACAACACACTATAACCCAGGTTCTAAAACACAATCGGGTTTCATATGGTCGTGATTATGTTTTAGCATGGTCATGCCTCTATTCTAACATGATCATGTTCTTTGCACTCAAATTCTGAAGAAAACGTACCTAAAACGCAATGGGTTTCATATGGTCATGTTTCTCTTTTAACATGGCCATGCCTTTGTTTTAACATGGTTATGCCTCTGTTCCAACATCCAGGTTCTAAAACGTAATGGGTTTTAACATAGACATGTTTATGTTTTAACATGGTCATGTTTTTGTTCCAACATGATCATGCTTCCCTTTTAACATGATCATGTTCTTTTACACTTCAGTTCTACAACGCAATGAAACCCAAAATCAAGATTTTGCACTACAGATTCTAAAAAGCAATGAAGTTTAAACATGGTCATGTTTATGTTCTTTGCACCCCAGGTTGTAAAACGCAATGAAACCCAAAATCAATATTTTGCACTGTAGGTTCTAAAATGCAATGGAGTTTTAACATGGCCATGTTTATATTTTAACATGGTCATGCTTTTGTTCCAACATGACCATGCTTCTATTTTAGCATGATCATGTTCTTTGCTTGTAAAACACAATGAAACCAAAAATCAGTATTTTGAACTGTAGGTTCTAAAAAGCAATAGAGTTATAACATGGCCATGTTTATGTTTTAAGTTGTAAAACAAGGTCTCCAAGGCCGAGTACTCCCCGAGTAGTCGCTACAAGGTAGGCTGCTGAGGCGACTTTCTTCAACTCCGACTAATTACTCGGAATCGATCAAATGCGGTCAACATTGGCTAAAATCGGATCTAGTAGGTCAACTCGGGCCGAGTTTGACTTAAAATAAAATAAAACATAATTTCTATGCTTATCATTTCAAAGAATGATTATCAATTTCACGTATTTTGTTATAAATATTAGTAAATTGATGTTATTTGACATATATTTAATTTCCGAAAAATAATTTCTTTATAATTTGGCATCTCCGAGTACTCCCCGTGTACTCTCCGCCTAGGTCGAGTACTCTCAACTCCCCGGTCGACCGACTAGGGAGCGCCTAGCGACTTTTACAACCATGGTTTTAACATGGTCATGCTTTTGTTCCAACATGACCATGCTTCTATTTTAGCATGATCATGTTCTTTACACTCTAGGTTGTAAGATGCAATTAAACCTAAAATCAATATTTTGCACTGCAGGCTCTAAAAAGCAATTGAGTTTTAACATAAGTTCTAACAAGCAATGTAGTTTTAACATGGGTTTGCCTTACTTCCAATATGATCATGCCTCTGTTTTAGCATGATCATATCCCTTGCACTGCAGGTTCTAAAACGCAATGAGTTTTAACGTGGTCATGCCTTTGTTCCAACATGGTCATGCTTCTATTTTAGCATGATCATGCCTCTGCTTTAACATCCAGAAGAACAAAAATGAAAAAAACTCTAACTAAAACATAATGAGGTGAAAAACGCAATTGAGGTTTGATAACCTAAAACACAATGAAAATAAAAAAATAACAGAACTTATAAAAGAACTTTGATTAACGACGGTGAACGAAGAAAGAACTCCGATACACCATGGGGAAACTGGTGGCGGTGGATGGTGGAATGGTGGTGTCAGATATGAAAAACCCAACAGGTGGTTAAAGGTGGTGGTGGTTTCAGATCTAGTTTCCGGCAAGATGGTTGCGATCGTAGGTGGTGCTAGTGGTGGTGGTGGTGTTGGTTGTGATGTGGTAGTTTATGGTTTTGAAAATGGTGGATTTGAGTATACGGGGAAGAGAAATGAATTGCAGATGCTGGGTTTTTTTTGAAGATGATGAGTTTTGACCAAAATGCCTCTCTTTATGTTTTTTCATCTTTGCCACATGTCATCCTCTTATTGCTTGCTATCGTTCCTACCTAAACTAAACTTCCTATTTGATCTTTTCCCAGATTGTTTATAGATGCTACTGTTCAAATCATATGGTATTAACTCATATTTTATATACATAACAATATAAAACATAACGTTTATCATTTTCATGAGACAGTACCGGTCATGGACCCGCATTGCCTAATACCCGTTGTAGGCATTGAGCACTTTACAATATATCTGGTATCGGGTTAGGGCTGGCACTTCTGACACGAACACGATAACACAACACGAACATACACGAATTTAACAAATTTCGTGTTTAACCTTAACATGTTTCGTGTCTATAACAGGTCGACACGATAAGACTTGTTTAATTTCGTGTCGTGTTCCTGTTTACCTATTTTGTGTTCGTGTCTTATCGTGTTCGTATTTTAACAGGTCGTGTTCGTGTCTTAACAGGTTGTATGATACATTGGTAATTTTGTGTAACCGGTTTATTATCAGGTTCGCGTTCGTGTATGGAAAATCTGACACAATAAGATTTTGTGTCGTGTTCATGTTTACCTGTTTCGGGTTTATGTCTTATCGTGTTCGGGTCTTAACAGGTTAGGTTGACACGATATGCCAGCCCTATATCGGGTTTGGTTAGGTGATTGGATTTTAAATTGTATCATATTATGTATATATTACTTCTTGTTAAAATGGTAATAAATTTATATTTTTATAATAATATGTCTCCGTTCAATAAAAACGGTAATAAGTTTATATTTTTTTATTTAAATAAAATTATAAACATCTTACATGATTACCATAAAACTAAACATCTGTAAGGGTTTATTTTGTATGAGTTAATGGAATGGAATAGACGAGGTAATGGAATGGATGAGGGAATAAAATGGATCATTACCATTCCATTCCATTCCATTTCTTGTTCGGTTTATTGTTTGATAACAGATATCGTGCAACTATCGTAGTGAACCGAATCGAAACCGAATGAACAACATCAGTTTGGTACCTGTATTTATTTTTATTGTTTTTTTCTTTTGATAAACCGACATTGAATCAATGGCGTACCGTCCCAAACAACATTGGAACAGATACCTGTATTCATTTTTATCTTTTTCATTTTCAAAAGATTTTCATTTTTACAACTCTACGTGTGACGATAAATGAATACCGGTACCAGTACCATGACAATCTGAAGCAATTGATACTGTTCGAACAACACATGTTGATTTTTATACCGAGTACATGAATCGTACCGGTACTGTAACGGATCAAACCGATACTGATCCAACGTCGGCGGTAACGTACCATCACAATGCGCAGGCAAATTACTTGGAATCTTAAAAAATAAATAAACCTAAATGTTGATTTACAATTTTACAAAAAAAAAAAAGTTAACGAATAATCAAATTGAATGCTAAATAAAATACTACTAATAAAAAAACTACATAAGAATTATAAACTACTATGTATTACTAAAAAACTAAATGAATAATAAATAAAATATTACTAAAAATAAAAAATAAATTACTTAAAAATTGACAATCACTGTTCATCAAAGCTTTTTATTCATACGTATCAATATAACTAGTGGTTATATCCGCGCTTCTCGACGGGTTGACCAATTTTTAATAAAATTTAGATTAAACGTCGACGTAGATGCAACAACATAAATAACCCATGCTCCTCATTTGCAATGTTTCTATGACACAAAAGTTGTCCATTGTTATACAATTAGTGTTTTGTAACGATCAAAAATCATAAAAACGAATATTCGTTCTGCTAACCCAATACTATGGTTGTGCATTTAGGATTTTTGTAAAGAATTAATACACCCAATTTATTAGAAAAAAAAATATCAAACCGAATATAAGTACTGATACTAAACGAAAGAGAAAAAAAATCGACCTAATATATCTACAACGTGTTTGATTTATTAATCTACTAGGTTATAACCCCGTGTATTACACGGGTCGAATAAATAAATTTTATATACTAAATAATATAAAACAATATATCTTTAAAAATCTCTTTTATTGAACGGGTTGAATAAATATAATTTTATATACCAAATAAAAAAGTTATATCTTTAAAACCGTTTGTTTTACACGAGTTGAATAAATGTAATATTGTTTACCAAATAATAAAATAATAGATATTTAAGAAACCTCATTTATTACACGGGTTAAATAAATGTAATTTTATCTACCAAATAATAAAAAAGTTACATCTTTAAAAATTTGTGTATTACACGGGTTGAATAAATGTAATTTTCGTTAATAAATAATAAAAAATATATATCCTTAAAAAAACCCCGTGTATTGTACGAATTGAATAAATCTAATTTTATATATCAAATAATAAAAAAGTTATTTCTTAAAAAACCTCATCTATTACACGGGTCGAATAAATGTAATTTTGTATAGTATATAATAAAAAAGGTATATCTATAAAAAACCACGTGTATTACACATGTTTAATAAATCTAATTTTATATACCAATAATAAAAAAGTCATATCTTTCAATATACTAATGGATAATACTCGATACGCGATGGATATGGTGATTGTGAAGATGGTTCTTGAAAAGAAGATATATTATTCAAGAAGCAAATCAATATCTATTTGAGTGACAAAATGTTGGTACCAATTTCGAAAAATTGATTTATAAATTATGTAATAAAATTGATATAATAATTTTTTTAGTAATGAAAATAAAAATATTTCATATATTAATACAAAGTTTGGTTTTCGTTATAAATAATTTGTTTTATTTAAAAATATCTTAAATTAACAATTTAAATTTTAGAATCATATTTTATTAGAAAAATAGAAGAATGGTATTCAAAATTTAAAGTAAGATGAAATTTAATATTAGTTCATTAGGGGGAGGTTCATTTGAGAAGAAAATTAAATTGAGAAGAAAAAGAATAAAGGGTACAATTGTAAAACATTAAATAGTTTTTCTCTCATCTTATTTATTATTATTTTTTACTAATTAATAATATTAGTCATAAAGAGTATCATCCTACACACTAAATTTTTTGCCTAGACACATTAAAATTTATCCTACACGTTTTTGAAATTTATCCTACACATACTGAAATTTATCCTACACAACTCGTAATTCATCCTACACACCTCATAATTTATCCTACACTTTAAATTATTTTTTTTCTTCTTTGAAAAAATATATATTTTTTTTAAAAATAAGTTACAAATTTAATTTAGTTAGCTATTAAAAAGGAAGACTAACAATTAATGATCTATCTAATTTTACCAATATACCCTTACACCCATATTAAATACAAAAATTAAATGAAGTAAAATGAAGCATTATTATTGGTTGAAGTTTGTTCTTTTTTATTCTTACAAAAAATTTCTTCTCATTTGAACTCTCCACTAGTTCATTATTCATTTATTTATTTAATTAATATAAGATAAGTTTGTAATTGAGGCGAGAAAATCATAAAATAAAATAAAAAGATGTTGGGGTCCAAAAGAGTTAGAAAAAAAAGACGTTGAGGGCTCAGATGTTAAAAAAAATTCTTTTTGGGCTAAAAGGGTAAAAGTGATATAACCACATGGGCCAAAATCGTAATTTACTCTAATATCAAATTAGATAACTAAGTTTGAATTTGAAGTAAATAGATAAATATAAAAGTAATAATTAAATTAAACAATATTTAGTAGAAGGATTATCTATAACTAATTAGAAGAGATTAAATTAAAATTATAATTATCCATAAGACATGGCATAATATGATGACAAGTGTCCCAAAGTTGGTTTCTTTTATTATATGTTTAGATTAGATTTGTATTGAACTTTAGTTACCCAATAAAAAAGAAAAACCATTTTCAAAAACTATGAAAAATTGTTTAGTTAAATAGTTTCAAAAAAGAAATATTAAAAAGTACAAAAAAAAAAAAGCAAAACAGGAAATTATCAAAACAACGAAAAAAGCAAAAAGAAAACAATCGAAATCATAAGAAGATACAAAAAAAAAAAAAAAAAAAAAAAAAAAAAAAAAACAGATTCACAAAGCCTCAGCCATAAAATGCCGCAAACTGCCACCAGACCAACTTTATAATTTGCCTTTTTTTTAACCGGCTTTAAGTTACTTCAAATACCTTAACACAAGACTCACACCCTTAAACTCAATGGGAGCAATACCTTAACACTAATGGTTTTACTAATTAAACCCAATCCCACAATCCTTTACAATTTGCTTTTGATTTATGTTGAGGAATTATATTATTAAAAAAGATAGCATGAAAAAAAGTGGGTACGTGAGCTCCTGATTGGGCACGTAAATGTTATTGTACACCACCTTTATATATGTTAGTAGGGGTGAGCAAAAGTCGGGTCAACCCGAAAAAACCCGAGAACCGGACCGAGAATTTCCTGAAACCGAATCGATATTATATATAATACATGGTCCTCGGTTCTTAATTTAACAAGAAATCGGGTTCGGTTCGGTCTCGGTTTTGGACCGAAGGTAACCGAATTGTCTAAAAGTGGAATAATGTATTATTATAGAATGCATTTTACTTGGACACGCCTACCAATTTTGACTAGTTCTACACATTAAGTAACCGACTTAAAATTACAATTATGAGCCAATGATCTCTAGATCAAGTGGTGGAGGACTTGTATTTCTCTTGAGAGAAGCAGGTTCGACTCCCACTAGGTGCAGAGTGAGACACTGGTGGGCAATGATAGGAGACCCAGGGAAACCTGGGTTGGATCCTTGAGCCAAACGGGTTTTACCGGTAATCTCACCGTCGTGCCTACGGGCGGGTGGGTTACCGGGTTTTCCCCGGAATTGGTGGTGGACTCGGGTTACTCTCGGAGTACTACGTTTGTCCAGTGGGTTCCCCGAGAGTGCTCGGAATTGAGTTTGTTGGCCGTTTAAAAAAAAAAAAATTACAATTATGACTTATCTAAGTCCAATATTGAATCATGATCAGCACATCTACCCAAAAACATATAACCGACTTGTTGACATAAAATAATAAAAGCAGCAATTAATCAATACAATCACTTTATAAACATTCGATCCAAGCAGCTCTGAAATATGCCATATAATCAATTAATCGATGAAAGTAGGAGCAAAATGGGAAGAATTGGGTATAGTTAACATGCCTTGAAATCTGGATGATCATGGAATTCTCTGGAACAAATTTTGAAGTAATATGGAATGTATTTGCAGGTTTAACATACCTTGAAAGTCGGTCTCGGGTATTAGACGACCCGATTGAGTAAAGGACCGATACCATAGGGTCCACTCTTCGGTTCTCCATATTTAATAAAATCGGTTATCGGGTCGGGTCGGGTATTGTGCGGGTCGGGTCGGTTAGTGTAGTATGCTCACCCCTATATGTTAGTACTAGCAGGGTGCCCGCGCGATGCGGCGGGGGCGACACTTTGCATTGTGATACTCATTTCTGGTAGTTTTTCTTATTCGTGCAATATTTATTAAAAACATCATTTTGGTGAATATACGCCATAGGCGAAATCATTTGTTAGTCCATTTCATTGTGGTATGTATGGTTCAGTTGTTTTGGTTCTTATCCTCAACCGAAGTCATTGGTTGGTCAATTTTATTAACCAATTGGTTTTCGGTTATCAGTTTTAATTATTTGGTTAGATTGACTATTTTTTGTTCGATTTGTTTAATAGCCAAAACCAAACTTTGGCTAATATTTTTGCTTAGAAATACATGACATTTAGGTATAAATACATGAAGTAGAAGTATAAATACATAAAATGGATGTGTAAAATATATACATGAACTAAAGGTATAAAAGCTAGAAATATATGATAATATGAATGGTTCGGTTTGGTTAATTTTGGTTAAATAGGGATACAAAAAATCAATAACCGATTTTGGTTCATTCAGGTTTTCGTTAATTGGTTTTCAGCTAATTCATTTGTTGGTTGATTTCGTTCGGTTTCGTTTATTTTCGGTTCGGATTGGTTTTGGTTAATGATTCAGTTATTGTTCACCTTAAACATTGTAATTACGTAACCTATCATTTTTTGTAAGATTTATAGTGTAAGGACTTTTTAAATTTGGAATAATGGATTTTAATAATCCAAACTTTCACCCATTGGCCGGCAACGGACCCAACTTCAAAAATAACCGGTGGTGGTCCCAACTTTTCGTATATTGTAAACCAATGGACTTTTACTAAAAAAAAACCTTAATTTCTTTTTGTCTCCTTATCCTTTTCTGTTTAGTAAAGGTCCATTGGTTTACATTATACGAAAAAGTTGCCGAAAAGGATAAGGAGACAAAAAGAAATTAAGGTTTTTTTAGTAAAAGTCCATTGGTTTACAATATACGAAAAGTTGGGACCACCACCGGTTATTTTTGAAGTTGGGTCCGTTGCCGGCCAATGGGTGAAAGTTTGGATTATTAAAATCCATTTTTCCTTTAAATTTTAAAAGTTGTTTCCCACTTAATTTTTTTCCATCCTTTTTCGTAGAAAGTTTGTTATTATATCTATACCAACATATCGCGAAACATTCATTTTAAAATGAGTCAAACCCATGCTAATAAATAGCATATATATCTAGTCAATTTTTTACTTTTTCAAATAATATCTATACAAAATCGGAATATTTATTCTTAAGTGAGTCAAACTCATGCTAATAAATAGCATATATCTAATCATTTTTTACTTTGTCAAATAATATTTATACAAAACCGAAATATTCACGTAGGTTGTTAGAGTTTTATAATATAACTAATATTTAGTCATTGAATATGTACTATAATACATTTTATAGTTTCTAGTAATCAAATACAAACATGACACAATTATTCAATAATGGTAGAATCAATAAATTTAACTCTTAAAATGATGGGAAATTGGATTTAAATAATCCGAACTTTCACCTGTTGGCCAATAACACTCCGAACTTTCAGTTTGGCCAGCAGCACTCTCAACTTTCATCCTATTTTCCCAAAACACTCCCAAACTAACATATCACTAACCAAGTTAGTTTTTAAGTTTTATTTATTACACAAACAGTCCCTGTAGTTATAATTTACTAGTTTTAAGTTTTATTTATTACACAAACAGTCCCTGTAGTTATAAAAAAAATCATAAAAATAAAAAAAAATCTAAAAATTCAAAAAAATCATAAAAATTCAAAAAAAAAAATCAAAAAAAATCTAAAAAAATAAAAAAAAAATCATAAAAATTCTAAAAAATATCAAAAAAATTCTAAAAAAATCATAAAAAACCGTTTCGACCCGTACCGTTTCGACACGTACCGTTTCGACACGTACCGTTTCGACCCGGACCGTTTCGACCCGTACCGTTTCCACCCGGACCGTTTCGAACCGTACCGTTTCGACCCGGACCGTTTCGACCCGTACCGTTTTCGACGCGAACCGTTTCGACGCGTACCGTTTCGACCCGTACCGTTTCAACGGTACGCGTCGAAACGGTCCGGGTCGAAACGGTACGGTTCGAAACGGTCCAGGTCGAAACGGTACGGTTCGAAACGGTCCGGGTGGAAACGGTCCGGGTCGAAACGGTACGCGTCGAAACAGTTCGCGTCGAAACGGTACGGGTTGAAACGGTTTTTTTATGATTTTTTTAGAATTTTTTTGATATTTTTTTAGAATTTTTATGATTTTTTATGATTTTTTTTATTTTTTTAGATTTTTTTTTATTTTTTTAGAATTTTTTTGATTTTTTTTGAATTTTTATGATTTTTTTGAATTTTTTTGAATTTTTAGATTTTTTTTTTTATTTTTATGATTTTTTTTATAACTACAGGGACTGTTTGTGTAATAAATAAAACTTAAAAACTAACTTCAGTCACCCAAAATGTCCACATCAGCAATGGAAACTAACTTGGTTAGTGATATGTTAGTTTGGGAGTGTTTTGGGAAAATAGGATGAAAGTTGAGAGTGCTGCTGGCCAAACTGAAAGTTCGGAGTGTTATTGGCCAACAGGTGAAAGTTCGGATTATTTAAATCCAATAACCCAAAAATGATTACATAAAGTTTATTGATTTACTTATTCTACTTCTTTGCAATGATCACTTGTACAATAAGGTATCATCTACCTGTACCTTTTAATCCGCACGTCGATACTGAACAAGACAACTACCAAAACGTTGACAAAAATGTATAGGTCGTCATGCTATCTTTGGAATTTTTTTTAAAAACATTATAGTTAATAAAATATGACAAGAATACGTAAAAGAATTATAAGTTTGTTGTGTAGGGGGAAAATGTAACTAATTATCTATAATTTTGTTAAAACTTAGGGAATCAGTGTAATAAGTTTAGGGGCTAAAAAATAAATAGTGTTTAAAAGACCAAACTACCCTCATTTTAGGGGTCTTTCTATAAATAAATGGGGGGAAAGTTCTTATTTTTTGGGTATCTTAAAATACCCCTCCCTCATGCATTATAATATAGTATAGATGGGTAGAGTTATTATAAAAATGGTGTGTTTTATAAGAAGTGTAGGAATGAATCTACACCCTTTGATCTATAATTTAATAGTTGAGATTATAATGACAAATTGTAAATAGTGTTTACCATTAAAATAATTAATTTTCTATATTAAGGGTGTAAATGTAAATTTAACATTTTTAAATTCAAAAACTCACATGGAATGCATTTGCAAGTCCCTCCATCTTTTTTAAACGTCAATAACTTTTTATATGTAACTTTTTTTTTCAAAAAAAAAATTACACCATAATAACGAGTGTTTTTTTATCTTTAATATGTGTACCATATTGCTATACTTATATAGAGAAAAAAATTTACGTTTCGATAGTATGTTTTAGTCCATGGTGTTTCGTCTATATTGTTTTAATTGTATAGTGATTCAAGGTGTTGTGTTTTACAGAAAAACACCATAAATGTATATAAGACACTATAACATTGCAAATACCATTTACAATGAGAAACTTGAGAAACATACTAGACCACACATTTTTCTTAAGCTTTTCATAATATACACATATGTATAGTTTAAAAGTGATTATATACATATGTGTATAATTCAAGATTTGACAATATAGATATATGTATATATTGTGACTTTTAAACTATACATATGTGTATGTTACGAAAAACTTAAGGAAATGTGTGGTTCAGAATGCTTCTCGAGTTTCTCAAATAGGATGGACTTCTCTTAGGATCAGGGTTTAGCTTTCAAGGGGCCGGAGGGGGCGCCTGACCGGCTGACCCCCCCGAACTTTTCGCTCAATAGTGTTAATGTATGTACGTTTCGTATAGAATTTTTTAGGTATATACGTTTTCGACCCCCGGATTTATAAAAAAAATACTTACGTAGAATTTTTAGGTGCGGTGACTTCAGACCCCCTGGAGGAAATTTTCAAGCTTCGCCACTGCTTAGGATCGCTACCCTATATATATATATATATATATATATATATATATATGTATGTATGTGTGTGTGTGTTTTGTTTTACGAGCATATTGGGAGATGATCGTTTAGAGGTCCAAGGAGCCAAGTTATATGACATTGGTCTCTTGGAGATTCTTGAAACTTATTGTGGCTCTCAAGTATAACTTTGAGTATATCCATGTGATGTTGTACTCTTGGATACCCTTTGTACCCTCTTAACCCCTCTTTTGCGTTCAATATGCTTCTTGATTGATTCTTGGTTTTAAATATTAATCTCTATTTTTTTCTATTTAATATTGGATGCCTTAAAAAATAGATCCGTATGCTCGTGTGTAAGATTCTCATAAATATTTAAATTTGAACAATAAATAATCATGCATTCGTGCAAAATTATAGTATGTGTAAAAAAGACTTCCTTAAGTTGTGTTTTATTGTTTAAACAAGATGTAAGCCCCGCCGCGTTGCGGCCAGGGCTTACAAATTTAGGTGTAACGTATACCAGGAATGCCAACTTCGCCTTTGTTGTGATATGTTTTCCTTTCATGTCTACGTATTTCTTTTTTTCTTAAAAAAGTACCTCAAAGCATATATAATAATAAAAAAAGTTTGGGATTACTCTATCTTCTTTTAAGTATAGATTAACATGTTTTAAATTACTATTTATTATACATCGAGTAAAAACTGAAATAAGATTAAAATTTATTTTATAGTGGGTGGTGATGTTTTTAACGGTGGCTGTGATGGTAATAAACAAAAGGTTTTACCAAAGTTAATTTTTTATTCGATAAAAGAGTTGTTGCTTACCTATATGTATAAACATCCCTAGTTACCCACTATATTTATCTCTCCCCAAAACCTTTCTCTATTTCTCACTCTCTTAAACTCAACTTTTCCTTCAATATTTGATTTCATAAATGTTGTATAACATATGCTCAAGTCTTCCAAGAATCTTTACATAAATTTCTTTTTATGAGGTTATACCTACATACATATATAATATGTTGATATACGTTAAATTATACACGTTTTTATACCCCAAAACACTTCCGTTTTAAGCGTTTTTGACCGAAAACACAACGTTTAGGTGCCAAATCCGGTACTTTTATATTTTCAGGTCTTAAACAGAGCATAAAGGAAAATTCTGATGAAAACGGACAAATTCTGATGCATTTCTGATAAAAATGGCAAAAATCTGATGAACTGCCAGGTGTGGCACGACCGTGCCACCAGCGGCACTACCGTGCCGATCAAACGACCTCGGAAGCACTGCCAGTGCGACTAGAAGTGCCAACTGTGTCTCGGGCCGCACGACCGTGCCACCCGAGTGTAACAACTCCTATTAAAAAGTCTTAATTATTATTTTAATTGTCCAACAGGAAACCCTAATTGAGACACCCAAGTGATTCTGCACAAACCCTAAAATTTTCAGAACAATCAGAATCAGGATCAGGGCCCCTAAAACTCAGGGGGGTAAAACCCTAGTTACGATTATCTACATAAAACGCTGTCAAAATTGAAATTTACGAATCTGTCAACTCAGCAAGCCTACAAACACACGTAGCTACCCTATGACTCTTCGTGTCCCTTACGAACCGTAAGGGATGTGGCTTACGGTCCGTAAGCCGGGGTCAATTTTGTGTATAAATAGAGGGCCTTGGGACTTGAATTCTGGAGTTGAAACGACGTAAAATCTCGTTACGTACACTGAGTTATATCAGAAATAGTCTAAAAACACACACGATTCACGAAGTGCTGCCGCAATACAGGGTAATAACTTGATCGCTGATACGATTCAATGTCCGATCGATTAAACTATCCAATGGATGTTTAAGTGCTGCCCACATTAGGGTTTATGCTTTGTCATTCGTTGTTAATTCAATGGATGTTTAAGTATTGCACTTTGTCATTCGTTGTGAGGGTTTTAATCTCGTGAGTTATCGTAAATGCTGTATTAGTTATTTACCGAGTTCGTGTGCACTAGGTTACAAGGCTAATTCATAGGCTAAGCTCTGCCTGTATAAATCTGCAATGTATCAAGGCTTATCTATAGGCTAAACTTTGCCCGTATAAATCTGCATGTTTATAATGTGAGTCATTCTCTTTTTATCAAATTACTTTCAAAATCAAGTTTATTTTCAAAGTTATAATTACAGGGATTAAGTCTTTGTAATCACCAAACGTACAGCCGGTATGTGGGGTTTTGTATACATTACTTGATAATCTTCACCATTGGGGCAGCCAAGGGGTGATATGACCATAGTCACAGACACCATTGGACAACGGGAGGGCCAATGGGTCGAGTGACAAAATACTGTGGGTAGTTGGTTTGATATCAGAAACATTGTAATCGCTCTTAATACTGTATATTATAACAAACGAGTCGTTTTAGTAAAAAGAATGATTCACTCAGTATTTCCCACTGACAAAACCTTTTTCAAACATGTTTCAGGTAATTACAGTAGATTGGAGTAAAAGATGGATACGACACTGAAAGGTATCAAAGAAGTGGTTTATTTTATTAATTAAATCAAAATGAAGAAATATTGTTTTATGTAATTGGGTTTATCCCTTATTAAAGCTACCTTTGTACAACATGGGTTTATCCCATCTATTTAAATAAAATCCGGTGTTTCTAAACTCTGATATTTTTCCTAACTCACGGTCCTGATGAAATTTCCGGTGCAATATTTTTCAAAATAATCACCGGTACCACTTGGCTGTTCGCGGCTCCCGATTCCGTCCAGGGTGGGTCGGGAGTCGTGACAGAAGGTGGTATCAGAGCCACTGCTTTAAGCCAATAAGTGTTGTAATAATAATACCTAAGCTTAAATAAAAGAGTTAGGAGATTGCTATTAACTGGTAGCGCACATGTTAGCATTTAGACTTGAACTTAAGAAAAAAATGCCTTAGTATCAGCTTTGAGATAAGCGAAGTACTTGTGTAAATAAAGTATGATGGATTTTGGTATGCCGTAAGAATGACAATTAGAACATTGCAAGCAATAGCACTTAATTGCTATTAATTCTTGATTATTGATATTACTTGGTCTAGAATAAGATATGTTATGGGAATACAAATTTCCTTGATTCTGGATAAAAGCCCTAATAAAAGAGGCACTTTTAAAATCTTGAAAAGATACTATTTATGGGAAATAGAAAATTTTCTCCGACAAGACTGGGTATGGTATAGCAGACTCTCCAGTTTGTCCGGATATACTGAGATTACCTCTCCGGCGCGAATCGGATAAGACGGGGTATATAATATGTCAAACAAGTGACAAGATTTCCCTAAATAGTATCATGACCAGATATTTGACGTGTTTTGGAAATATGAACCTGTTAAATACATTGACCTTATAAAAGGTATGTATATTACAGCATGTGAAATATATGATTATATAGATATGTATATCTATAAGGAATTCCAAAAGTCAATTAAGAATAAAGCACAAGCATCTGTGTCTAGATTTCTTTATCAAGAATCTCTTTTCCGATATCAAGCATTATTTCGTTTAATCATCTACCTCGTAACCCGTGCGACAATATAAACAATGGGAACTCTTTAAGTTGGGACACTATCAAAAGTATGAGAATTACCAATGAGTTACCATATACTATTAACGCAAGTAAGAAGCATGTAAAGTTGTGCTAGTGCACAAGAAAACACATGAAAATTTAATTATACATCCACAGACGTTGAAATATATCACACACGACTTCCAAGGCAAGACCTTTGGAAAATATAATTGGGCACGATGACACCAATGCTAATCCCGTCAGTAGAAGAACTATTAATAAAAAAGAAGCACTTTGCCACGCGATCCTACAAACGACATGAATATCGCTGAGGTACGTTGTAACAAAATTTCACAACCATCGGTGCTCAGTCTAATCAGAGTCATAAATATTATCACTGAAAAAGGAGTCACATACTTTTGCAAATTCCCTATTTCATTTTATTCGACATTCCCTGGTAATGTCACTTAACAACGGTTATCACTCGAAATTCCAGATAGAAGTTCTTATACTTCTTTTGTTGAAATTCTGACTTCTGCATATCATAAGTAGACTTTCGTATTACTACTTCCCCTTAATGGTCATCATACCATAAGGATTTCTTTCATAGTAGCGAATATTGATCTATTTCATTTCTTGGTAAATCTACACGTTACACATGCTCTGTTTGTTACGCATGTGATTCGTTTGATTTATGAAGACCACTGGAGGGCTTCATTCTAATTTGTTGTTTTATCCAAACTCAAATATCATTTCGCTATACTTGATCTTTGACACGGTGATCCGCATTATTGCAAAACGATGACTCTTTGATATCGAGTCAATGAATTTAAAACATTATATAAATTTAATTATATATAGGAACTTACAAAAGTAATTACCTAATTTACAATATAAATATTCCTATATTTAAAATTCTGGTTAAACCATTGAGGTGAAGAATATATATTTTTATGTTTGAGATATACACTCGTTTAAATTTATGTTTAGTTATTTATTATTGGTAATTAATATTAGTTTTATTATTATTTTTAAGTACTAGGGTTATTGTCAAGGACAGATATGGGATAGCCTAGCCTTAGTTAGGCATGGACTGATCACCTATGCTTAAACAAGGCAGCACTAACCAATATCCAACCATGATAATAACTAGTTAATGTATATAAATTAAGTCATCAATTGAAGGTGCAAGAGGAAGACATACCTAAGACTGCTTTCAGAACTAGGTATGGTCATTACAAGTTTATAGTCATGCCCTTCGGATTAACGAATGCACCTGCAGCATTCATGGACATGATGAATAGAATCTGTAAACCATATTTGGATAAATTTGTAATTATCTTTATCGACGATATACTTATTTATTCCAAAAATCAAGAAGAACATTGTCAGCACTTGCATGCACTCTTAACTTTGTTAAGAAAAGAAAAGTTGTATGCCAAATTCTCAAAATGTGAATTTTGGTTGCAAGAAGTGCAATTCTTAGGACACATGGTGAATCACAAAAGCATTCATGTAGATCCTGTTAAGATAGAGGCAATTACCAAATGGAAGGTTCCACAATCCGTAATGGAAATTCGAAGTTTTATAGGTTTAGCTGGATATTATAGACGGTTTATTAAGGATTTTTCCAAGATAGCTGTACCATTAACTAAGCTAACCGGTAAAGTAGTTAAGTTTGAATGGGGACCTAAACAAGAAGAAGCCTTTAGAATCTTGAAACAGAAATTAACCAATGCTCCAATTTTAGCCTTACCAGAAGGAACTGAAGATTTTGAAGTATATTGTGATGCTTCAAAATTAGGATTTGGATGTATGCTGATGCAACGCAAGAAGGTAATTGCGCATGCTTCAAGACAATTGAAAAAGCACGAAGAAAACTATACGACTCATGATTTAGAATTAGGAGCCGTAATTTTTGCCCTTAAGATTTGGAGACATTATCTGTACGGAAGTAAATTTACTATCTATACAGATCATAAGAGTTTAAGATATATATTTGGGCAAAAAGAGTTAAATATGAGACAAAGAAGATGGATGGAAATCCTAAATGACTACGACTGTGATATTCAGTATCATGAAGGAAAGGCAAATGTAGTTGTAGATGCCTTAAGTCGTAAATATCATGAAAAGCAAAAGCTAGTTCGTGCTCTCAGATTAAATCTACAGATAAATTTAATGGAACAAATAAAGAGTGTTCAGGAAACAACAATCAAGGATGATGCTGAAGGAATGAAGGGACAAATAAAAGAATTAGAACAAGGAGCAGATGGAATTTGGAGATTCCACAAAAGCAGAATTTGGGTACCTAAGCAAGGAGAATTAAGAAATAAGATTTTAGAAGAAGCTCATAAATCTAGGTATACCATGCACCCTGGAAACAATAAGATGTACCAAGATTTAAGAAAGAATTTTTGGTGGATAGGCATGAAAAAGGATATAGCCCGATATGTTTCTAAGTGTCTTACTTATTCACAAGTAAAAGCTGAACACTAGAAACCTTCAAGTCTACTACAACAACTAGAAATGCCTGTTTGGAAATGGGAACTCATAACAATGGATTTTGTTACTAAGTTACCCAAAACCAGAAAAGGTAATGACGCGATTTGGGTAATTGTGGATCGATTAACCAAATCTGCTCACTTTCTACCAATGAAAGAAACCTTTAGCATGGAAAGATTGGCAAAGTTGTATGTAGATGAAGTCGTATCTCTACATGGAGTTCCACTCTCCATTGTATCAGATAGGGATAGTCGTTTCACTTCTCATTTCTGGAAAAGTTTCCAAGAAGCAATGGGAACTCAACTAAATTTGAGTACTGCATATCATCCTCAAATAGACGGACAAAGTGAAAGGACAATCCAAACTCTAGAAGACATGCTTAGAGCATGTGTGATAGATTTTGGTGGGAATTGGGACGATCACTTACCATTAATTGAATTTTCCTATAACAATAGTTATCATTCAAGTATTGAAACTGCCCCATTCGAGGCACTATATGGAAGAAAGTGCAGAACTCCGGTTTGTTGGACAGAAATAGGAGAAAGTCAATTGTCAGGTCCCGAGATAGTGCAAGAAACTACTGATAAGATTACTCAAATCAAGGAAAGGCTGAAGACGGCTCGAGATCGCCAGAAGAGTTATGCAGACAATAGATGCAAGCCGTTAGAATTTCAAGTTGGAGACAAAGTACTAATAAAGGTTTCATCGTGGAAAGGAGTAGTCCGATTTGGTAAGAAAGGAAAGCTAAGTCCCAGATACGTAGGACCATTTCCAGTAATCCAACGTATAAGACCAGTTGCTTATCGTTTACAACTACCAGAAGAATTAGCTGGAGTACATGACGTATTTCATGTATCCAACCTCAAGAAATGTCTATCAGACGAATCTTTGGTAGTACCTCTTCAAGATATAGAGCTAAACGAAAAATTAAAAAAATTGTAGAGAAACCTCTTCAGATAGAAGACAGAAAAGTGAAGTTTCTCAAGCATAAACGATTAGTGCTAGTTAAAGTAAAGCGGGATTCAAAGAGAGGACCCGAATACACTTGGGAACTGGAATAAGAAATGAAGTGAAAGTATCCTCAATTATTCCAGTAAATCTCGAGGACGAGATTTTTATTAAGGTGGGGAGAATGTAACAACTCCTATTAAAAAGTCTTAATTATTATTTTAATTGTCCAATAGGAAACCCTAATTGAGACACCCAAGTGATTCTGCACAAACCCTAAAATTTTTAGAACAACCAGAATCAGGATCAGGGCCCCTAAAACTCAGGGGGGTAAAACCCTAGTTACGATTATCTACATAAAACGCTGTCAAAATTGAAATTTACGAATCTGTCAACTCAGCAAGCCTACAAACACACGTAGCTACCCTATGACTCTTCGTGTCCCTTACGAACCGTAAGGGATGTAGCTTACGGTCCGTAAGCCGGGGCCAATTTTGTGTATAAATAGAGGGCCTTGGGACTTGAATTCTGGAGTTGAAACGACGTAAAATCTCGTTACGTACACTGAGTTATATCAAAAATAGTCTAAAAACACACACGATTCACGAAGTGCTGCCGCAATACAGGGTAATAACTCGATCGCTGATACGATTCAATGTCCGATCGATTAAACTATCCAATGGATGTTTAAGTGCTGCCCACATTAGGGTTTATGCTTTGTCATTCGTTGTGAGGGTTTTAATCTCGTGAGTTATCGTAAATGCTGTATTAGTTATTTACCGAGTTCGTGTGCACTAGGTTACAAGGCTAATTCTTAGGCTAAGCTCTGCCTGTATAAATCTGCAATGTATCAAGGCTTATCTACAGGCTAAACTTTGCCCGTATAAATCTGCATGTTTATAATGTGAGTCATTCTCTTTTTATCAAATTACTTTCAAAATCAAGTTTATTTTCAAAGTTATAATTACAGGGATTAAGTCTTTGTAATCACCAAACGTACAGCCGGTATGTGGGGTTTTGTATACATTACTTGATAATCTTCACCATTGGGGCAGCCAAGGGGTGATATGACCATAGTCACATACACCATTGGACAACGGGAGGGCCAATGGGTCGAGTGAGAAAATACCGTGGGTAGTTGGTTTGATATCAGAAACATTGTAATCGCTCTTAATACTGTAAATTATAACAAACGAGTCGTTTTAGTAAAAAGAATGATTCACTCAGTATTTCCCGCTGACAAAACCTTTTTCAAACATGTTTCAGGTAATTACAGTAGATTGGAGTAAAAGATGGATACGGCACTGAAAGGCATCAAAGAAGTGGTTTATTTTATTAATTAAATCAAAATGAAGAAATATTGTTTTATGTAATTGGGTTTATCCCTTATTAAAGCTACCTTTGTAAAACATGGGTTTATCCCATCTATTTAAATAAAATCCGGTGTTTCTAAACTCTGATATTTTTCCTAACTCACGGTCCTGATGAAATTTCCGCTGCAATATTTTTCAAAATAATCACCGGTACCACTTGGCTGTTCGCGGCTCCCGATTCCGTCCAGGGTGGGTCGGGGGTCGTGACACCGAGGCACGACCGTGCCAATGCCAAATCAAGCTTTCTGACCAACAATTCTGATGAGCGGCACTACCGTGCCGATCTGCTGACCCAAGCAACTTGTCCACTAGTCCACTTGGCTGACTCGGGATCGCTGAAACTGACGTCACCCGACAAGCACCTGTGGCACGACCGTGCCAATCAGAATTTCTTCTATAAATAGCAGCATTCGCTACTGGTTCAGTTGTTGGGTTTTTCTCCTTGTTTCTAGGCGATTTCTGGGTTCCGAAGCAGTCCTGATCAGACCCATTTGAAGCTTAAAGATCGAGTGGAAGCATAACCGATCCAACCCATCAATTCCTTGCTTGTTTATGGTTCGATTCCTTGTTCTTAAAACATGTATTCTGATCATTTTGCAAGTTATGAGCTGATGTTAGTTTATGTTTAATGTAGTTTATGTAATAGTAGTAATGAACTTGTTTCTTGAATAATCTTTATGTTGTAATCTTATTTGTATGAAACTTAGTACTTTTTCTTGTTGAATCTTCATGAATATATAATGAATTTTCATTGATGTTGAGTTCCTGATTATGTTTGATTATCTTGGATAATGAATCTGTGGTTAGTGGGATGGTAACTATTTCTTGATTAATCACTTATTTGTAGACTTTGTTTACACCATGAAACTAGACCAGGGTATTGGTTTTATACAAGATATATCTTATTTTGATTAGGAATACTTTCTTGCACGTAAGGGTTCTAATGAATTATATGGTGTTGATTGCATGTTCTTAGATGCGGTTTATGATCCTTGTTTAGTAGTTTTGGTCTGAAATTGCTGACATGGTAGACTTGTGTTTAAGACTTGTAAAGGTGAAATTGTTTGTTATATAATCTACATAATTGCTTATCTTCGTGGTTGTATTGTGACCATCGGTATTGCTTTCTTTGATAAGTGAGGTTAGGAATCCAGACCCGGTAAATACCCTATCTTTAAAGGTTCGCATGAATAAATATCAATAGCTCGCTAATGAATGATTTTAGGTGGTTAACGTGTGACCATCGCGTTAACTTTCCGAAGAATCATAATGCTAGAAATCCAGACCCGGTAACTAGCTGTCTCGAAATTGGAAAATTGATTAAGTACTTTTGTGACATATCTGATAGATAACATGTTTAGGTTGTTTGTGAAACAAGATAATAGTATAGTTTTTATTTTAGTTGTAATTTAGATAATTTAGTTAAACATCCATTCACTTATCCTTTTATCTGGTAAAATACTGACAAAGATTTAGTACATTATAACGCCCGTGTTCCATGGATCGATATTTGGCTCTTACCAATACTTTGCTACATATATGACGGGATACCTTGTCCTTTGTTGTGTGTGTTTTAATGTTAAGGTATAAACCATTTTTATAAATATTAAAACCCAAGTTCGTGTGGAAATTCACTGTATAAATATGCATATATAGACTCGCACCAAGTTTTTGGCGCCGCTGCTGGGGAACACGGCGAAATTAATGGAACAATCCGAGTCATTATTTTATCAGTGTATAAACTGTCGATAACTGTTAATACTTGTAAATATCTGTATTTATTTATTTTCTTTTTTGCTAACTTTTCTTTTTCTGTTACTAACTAGTGAATACCCAGCCTGGTACGCCCACTAGGACTCACTACTAACTTGTTAATATTTAACCTTTTGACTGACCTTTCTTTTCTGCTTTACTAACCAACTAACCGTCGGACTCAACAAACCAACTAACATCACTAACTTATTTACTAACTTTTTACTAACTCTTTAACTAACATTTATTTCCGTTTATTTATTTAATTCAGTTAATGTGTTCAGGATCGAACCATTTTTCTTTCATTATTTCAATTCAGTAATTTCATTTCTGTACTTCGTTTATTTATTTATTTCAATTCAGTGTTTCTAATTCAGTATTTTATTTATTTACAATCAGTTATTCATTTATTTATTTATTTCAATCCATTTATATAACTGTTTAGTCATTTAATTATTGTACTCATTTGTTTATTTAATTACTCCATAAAAATAAAATATACCTTTCTGATAAAATCATCAGATTTTCTGATGAAGTCTGATAAACCCATTAGATGTTCTATAAACAACAGTTTACAATTCTGACGAATTTACCAGATTTTCTGGTAATTCTGATGGATTTATCAGAAATTCTGATGGAACGAAGAATTTCAACATATTTTTATCAGAATTTTATCAGATATATCAGATTTTCTGATGTTTGTCATCAGAATTTCTTGTAAACAGACAAAAACAGCTTCCGGATATAAATAAGTAAATAATCCAGTAAATATTTAATTAGATTTGTTTCGTTACTTATATGTTTGTATATTCTGTATTATCATTTTTATTACTTATTTCTTATATTAGTATTATGTTCTTTTTTCTGTATAATGCCTTCCTTTTCACATGTAGGCTAATGTCCACGCCCCCTGTACCCGCTAACGCCGAGCTAGCCAACGAACCAGAAAATAACTTGAGAAGAAGTAGGCGGCTTTGCGAAAGTTCACTTGTTGTTGCACAAAGGATTGAGGCCGCAATCGACGAACCAGTGATTCTTTCTGACAGCGAGAGTTCATAGGAGGACACAGGAAGCATTATGGCAGAAGACGACCAACCTTTGAATGAGACCGGCCGTCCAGGAGGGGAGGGCTTGCTACCGAGCATTTCCCGACCTATGATAGAAGCACCGAGTTTTGAAATTAAATCTAGCATTATTAACATGTTACAAAATTCTGTGCAGTTTGATGGAAAGGATCACGAAGATCCGGGTCGACACATCGCTTCATTTCTCGAGGTGTGCTCGACTTTCAAAATTCGAGATGTTTCTGAAGACGGAATCCGTTTGCGGCTCTTTCCATTTTCTTTGCGGGACAAAGCCCGATCTTGGCTTTTGTCACTTCCATCAGGTTCCATCACAACTTGGAACGAAATGGCAGATCTTTTTATGCAAAAATATTTCCCGCCAGAAAAGACAGCTAAGCTTAAGAATCGTATTATGATATTCAAACAGGATGAAGGAGAATCTCTGCACGCAGCTTGGGAGAGGTTCAAAGATCTTTTGATCGATGTTCCATATCACGGGTTTTCAAAAAGGCAACTTGTGTTGAACTTCTACCAAGGACTCAGCTACAACTCACAAGAATGTTTAGATGTTTATGCAGGAGGCGATCTTGGAACAAAAACCCCCAACGAAGCCTATGCAATCATAGAGAAAGCTACCTTGAAGTCAAGTTCGCGTCACAGTGGAGCACGAAGTAAAGCTTTATCTATTCCTGGATTTCATCAAGTAGATACATATATGGCTCTTGCAGCACAGATTGGAGCTTTGGCATCAAGGTTTGATCAAGCTCATAATGCTTCGAAAGTACAATCAGCATGTGAGCTATGTGGAGTGTCACACGAGCCAGGTTCATGTGAGCAGGGTGTTATGTTTACAGGACACGAAGAGGTGGACTATTTGGGCAATCAAATCAGGCCCCAGAATAACCCCTATAGCAACACGTACAATCCGGGTTGGAGAAATCATCCAAACTTTGGGTGGAAAGCCAATTCCAATAACCAAAACCCACTCGGATACGCTCAACGCGCTCCCGCACCACAGCAGCCTCAGGGACAATCTTTTCAGCCATCAGGGCAAACCTTTCAACCGCGCTACAATAATTTAGGTTCAGGAAGCACTTCCCAGCCACAATCCTCTCAAACCAACTCAAAACTAGAAGAGATGATGGCACAGCTGTTAAACAACTCCAATAATGCCAACCAAATATCTGAAAAGCGATACCAGCAGCATGAGGAGCGTTTCATGGCACAGGAAGGGGAAATGCGGAGCCAGAAGGCTTCAATACAAACTATTGAGAATCAAGTCGGCCAAGATGTTGTCTGAAAGACCCCAAGGTAGTCTTCCAGGTAACACTGAACCAAACCCGAGAGGGCACGTTAATGCAGTAATGACGAGGAGTTGTAAAACCACGGGACCTGACAAATCGGACTCACCACCGATCACTGAGACAGTCCAAACTGACGCTTTAGACGAGATGCACGCTAGGCGAGTCCCAGCAAGTACAGCACAGTTTCAGGAGCCAGTTAAAGATTTCATTCCTCCTATTCCATATCCGAGCAGATTGAAGAAACAAAAGAACAATGAACAACATGGTAAGTTTTTAGAAATGTTTAAACAATTACATATAAACATACCATTCGTTGAGGCGTTGGCTCAAATGCCTAAATACGCAAGGTTCTTAAAAGACATTCTCACAAACAAGCAGAAGCTCGAAAGCTTGTCTTGTGTGTTGATGAATGAAAACTGTTCAGCCCTTCTCCAAAACCGTCTACCTGAAAAGATGGGAGATCCGGGCAGTTTTACTCTTCCCTGTCTCATTGGCAGCATGTCTGTCAGTCACGCATTAGCCGATTTAGGAGCCAGCATAAACCTTATGCCCTATAAAGTTTTTGCTAAATTAGATCTGGGTGAACCTACACCCACTAGAATGAGCATTCGACTTGCAGATCGTTCAATCAAGTATCCGCGTGGATTCGTTGAAAACATGCTTGTTAAAATTGTTAAATTTGTTTTTCCCATGGATTTTGTTATTCTTGACATGGACGAAGACTCAAAAGTGCCATTAATACTTGGACGACCGTTCCTCAATACCGCGAGGACGATCGTTGATGTGGCAGCTGGCCAAATCACGCTCCGAGTAAATGACGATCACGTGACTTTTGATATTAAAAGATCAATGCAATATCCGCAAAGTCACGATGACATGCTTTACTATGTCGACATTGTCGATACTTGTGTAAACTCTCATTTTAAAGGCACGATAGAAGAAATTGATATGGACACACCTCTTTTGTGTGAGAACCAAGACGACATTTCACAGGAGCAGCCAGTCTGCCAAATCGGTGATGATGGTTCTCAAAGTCCATATCAATTTGTGGAAATTGACCGTGAAGTTGAAGAAAAATCAAAACCTTTGGTTGAAGACCCACCGTCATTGGAGTTAAAAGAACTCCCACCGCATCTCGAGTATGCATTTCTAGACGAGGAGTGTCGCTTGCCAGTCATCATTTCAGCATCTCTAGCAAAAGAAGAAAAGAGGCAGCTTATGGAAGTTCTAACGCTCCACAAGAAAGCCATGGCGTGGAAGATTATGGATATCAAAGGCATTAATCCTTCTTTTTGTACTCATAAGATTCTCATGGAAGACAATTACAAGCCTAGTGCACAGCATCAAAGGCGTTTGAATCCTAACATGCAAGACGTGGTGAAGAAAGAAGTTATTAAGTTATTAGATGCAGGGCTGATTTATCCTATATCTGATTCTGTTTGGGTAAGTCCAGTGCAAGTAGTACCCAAGAAAGGTGGTATTATTGTAGTTCCAAACGATAGGAATGAACTTATTCCTATCCGTACTGTCACCGGATGGCGAGTTTGCATAGATTACCGCAAACTCAACGATGCCACCCGCAAGGACCATTTCCCGCTTCCATTCATCAACCAGATGTTGGAATGTTTATCGGGGAAGTCATTTTTCTGTTTTCTGGATGGGTTCTCTAGGTATTTTCAAATTCCTATCGCTCCTAAGGACCAGGAAAAGACTACTTTCACATGTCCTTTCGGCACATTCGCCTACCGGTGTATGCCTTTTGGACTGTGTAATGCACCAGCCACATTTCAGCGCTGCATGGTAGCCATTTTTCATGACATGATTGAAGACTCCATGGAAGTATTCATGGATGATTTCTCTGTTTTCGGGAGTTCTTTCGATCAATGTCTTGGAAATCTGAAAAGAATGTTAATGAGATGTGAGGAAACTAATCTTATGCTTAACTGTGAGAAATGCCACTTCATGGTGACAGAAGGGGTAGTTCTTGGACACAAAATCTCTGAAGCCGGGTTGGAAGTTGATCCAGCGAAAGTGGATATCATTTCTAAACTTCCTCCCCCACCTCGGTCAGAGCGATTAGAAGTTTCCTGGGTCATGCAGGGTTCTATAGGCGGTTCATAAAAGACTTTTCAAAAATCGCAGGACCTATGACCCGTTTGTTAGAAAAAAGATGCTCCATTTGTGTTTTCAGACGAATGCATGAAAGCTTTCAAGCAACTAAAACAAAGGCTTATCGAAGCCCCTATTTTAGTTGCACCAGATTGGGCATTGCCATTTGAGATAATGTGCGACGCCAGTGATTATGCAATAGGAGCAGTCTTAGGACAGCGAAGGGAGAAGCATTTTCATCCTATTTACTATGCCAGCAAAACTCTACATGATGCTCAAGAAAATTACACGACTACAGAGAAAGAGCTTTTGGCAGTAGTATATGCTTTCGACAAATTCAGGTCGTACCTTGTGTTGTCCAAAACAATTGTTTATACGGATCATGCAACAATCAAATACCTTTTTGGCAAACAGGACGCAAAACCGCGTCTTATCAGATGGATCTTGCTATTACAAGAATTTGACATAGAGATCCAAGATAAAAAGGGAGCTCTAAATGTTGCAGTCGACCATCTCTCGAGACTTGAGCATGGAAATTGTGATAATTCGCTGGAGGAACCAATAAACGACAATTTCCCCCACGAATTTCTTCTAAGTATCGAGATGAATGACGAGTCACCTTGGTTCACCGACTTTGCAAACTACCTCGCATGTGGAATCCTTATCAAAGGATTTTCATATCAACAAAAGAGGAAGTTCTTTGTAGATTTGAAGTACTACATTTGGGATGAACCATACTTCTTTAGAATCGGAGCAGATCAAGTGATCCAAAGATGTGTATTTGGAGAAGAGGCAGCTAGCATTCTGCGCCACTGTCACGAAGGGCCAACCGGAGGTCATCATGGAGCAAACTACACTGCAAAGAAAGTGTTAGACTCTGGGTTTTACTGGCCCACAATCTTTCGCGATGCGCATGAATGGGTTAGAGCATGTGATGCTTGCCAGAGGGCAACAAATATCTCCGCACGCAATGAAATGCCTCAGCATCCAATGCAAGTCTGTGAAGTCTTTGATATATGGGGTATCGACTTCATGGGACCATTTCCAGCCTCACGAGGTAACAAATACTGTCACACCCCAACCGATGGCGGAATCATCGGGGCATGGCACTGAGCGAAACAGATTGTACAGAAGTTTCCATAACAATTATCAACACTATTCAATTTAAATAATACGTCCCATACCGTAACTCAAACAGTAAAATAATTATTACAGACAAAAATCCAGGCAAATATTCTGTTTCGACAACTCAGATTTAAATAGACAGCAATTGTTTATCTGCTTCTAGAGACCCTTAGTTTGACCACTACAGACAACTATTTGTTGGGCTCTAGAGCTTTATTCTAGCTTCAAATTCCTACCAAGTATGCGTCCTAAGCACCTGTCACATACGTTAAAATAAAGTCAATACATATAATGTAAAGGTGAGCATACAAGTTTGATAATAGCATATAGAGTTCGAATTCGTTTACGCATAACCAGCACGTACACATAGAGAAATGAAGCACGTTAGTTATTGACATAGATCCATCGATACCAATGACTGCGGGTTGACTGCCCGAGGCAGTTCGCAATACATGATTACCACCGTAATCCATGCAAGTAAATGTCCTTAACAACCCCCGTGTGAACGGGTGCTGAGTCCAAACTATAGTACTATCGTCGCTAAGGCAGGTAGACAGCATTCCATGTGTAAACATAACAAACAAGCATTCATAAGCCACGTATAACATGCATTAACGGTTAGCGTTCAAATAGTATGAGTAGTGTGTTCGATGTGATTTGAATAGTTGTAACGTATGTAACACTCAAAAGTGCTTAAAGCAAAAAGGGATCGAGTATACTCACAGCGGTTGATGGATTGAAGGGAGCGCTTAGCGAGTAGGATTAGCCTGAGTAGATTAGATTGTATATCGATAAGTGATGCGTAAAACGATACAAGGTACGAGTGAGTCGGATAGTAGTTCGATCGGATGGTAATCCGAGTGGACAGCAATCCGTGCGGGAATCAACCCGTTCGGATGGTCATCCGGTCGGATAGGTTATCCGGTCGGATGACTATTCGAGTGGATTGTTTCTTCCTATAAGAAGGATGTGTTTGTGTATGATGGTTTAACCTTTGAAGTTTTCGCTGTAGCATTTAGAAAACATTGAAGTATCTCTATCTTTCAAGTCGGTCGATCGGTTGACTAGTCATGCGGATGACAATCCGTTCGGATGGTCATCCGGTCGGACAGTGGTCCGGTCGGACGGCGACTTAGTGATGAGCCTACTTAATGAAAAAAAGTTCATAACAGAGGTGTCATTCGATCGGATGCCTATCTGATCGGATGGTAACTTTGTTATTGAACATGTTGAAAATTGTTTAAGTCTATAAAGTCTTAGTATCTCATGATCCGAAGAGTAATCCAGTCAGATGGTCGTCCGATCGGATTGCAATTCGTTAGATACTCAAACTTCAGATAAGGTTGTTCAAGTGTGGGTCCCAAGTGTGATCCGATCGGATGACAGTCCGTTCGGATAACCTATCCGTTCGGACGGCAGTCCGATCGGATAGCATTCCGTTCCGATTGTTCCGTTCGTCTTACACTTGGTTGTTTTTGGTTGTCTGTCGTTTTATCGAGACGTTGTGACGACGTGTTAACCAATGGAACTCCGTTTTGACCCAAGTGACCAGACCGACCAGGAATCACCCTAGTTCGGCCGGTTACCGGCTCTGTACGGTTGTTCTTGTTTAATCCGAAATCGGTAGTCTTGGTGTAGAATTCAGACCTTGGACTAGTACAACACTATGGATGAGTAGGAGACTAGAACCGGGTCCGATTCTATCAGTTTTGAGCGTAATGAGTGTGAAAGAGTTGAAAGAAAGTTGGAAAACATCTTTCAATCCTTTCTCACCACTCTTGTGTCGAGATCTTTACAAGATCTTCGTATATTTGCATGGAAATTGGTTAGATCTCGGTTGTTCTTGGTGGATTGAAGTCAAAACATGAAGTTCTTGAAGAACACATGATGACGTCATCCTAGAACACCCGAAATCTAGTGATTTCACGGTTAAAAGTTAAGATTTGAAAGATAGAAAGGTGTAGGAGTGCGTGTAGATCAAGAACGTACAAGATTTAGGGCGAGGTCTTACCTGGATTGAGAGAAATCGAAGAAAAGGTGAGGAGCACGAACAGTTCGGACAGAGGGTTTCCAAAAGTAGAAAGAATGACAAGGACATGGGTATTTATAGGATTCCAAAAGAGGAAAGGGCTATCCGGTCGGATGACATTCCGCCAGGATTGACTATCCGTTCGGATGACACCCCGGTCGGATGGCACTTGTCTTGATGGCAAGGCGGCTATCCGATCGGATGGCACCTGGATTGTTTGACGCGACGATTTTTGGCGTTTCGATCTCGATTGCGAGCGGTTTGATACGATAGGGTTTCCTAGTCAAATTAGTTTCAGTCCCAACTACTTCATATCTAGCATAATCTCTTCTCCACTAATTATCATAGTTCGATTGCGATTCGAGTTCGAGTGTGGTTGCGTTTCGAGTTTCGATTGAGTTTGATTGATTTCCACAACATATATATATATATACATAACATGCACAAGTAACACATAAGGCACACACACACGTATAATAACCAAATTAAGTCGAGTTGCGGTTTGTATCACGATTCGATGCCGAGTAGCATAGTTTGATTTTCGATTAATTAACTTTATCGCATTGTTACTTCCTATAGTTCGCAGTCGTAAGTCTGTTCGATAGCGGTTAACGCATGTCGATTTAGCAGTTAACAACACTTACTCCACATAATATAACTAAAATAAGTAGATTACTATAATTCAAATTCGTATAATCGGTCGTGACTTTGACATGGGCGTTGACTTTGACTTATGAAAACACGGGGTGTTACAGCCTCCCCTAGTTGAGGGAATTTCGTCCCGAAATTAAGCCGTAAGTCACACCGCGAATCACGTTTGAGAACATTCTCTCTCTAGACTTTCTTTTTAAACAACTGCGGGTACTTCGCCTGCATATCGCTTTCGAGTTCCCAAGTGAACTCTGTGCCTCGTTTGCCTTCCCATCGGACCTTCACAATAGGAATGCGAGAGCGTCTGAGCTGCTTGGTTTGGCTATCCATGATTTCGACAGGCTTCTCCACGAAGTGTAATGTTTCGTTTACTTGCAGGTCATCGAGAGAGACATGTAAGTCGTGGTTGGCTAGGCACTTTCGGAGGTTTGACACATGGAAAGTCGGGTGGACGTTACTCAGTTCCTCCGGTAGTTCGAGTCTGTAGGTGACTTTTCTGATTATTTCCAGAATCTTAAAAGGTCCAACATATCGAGGCGCGAGTTTTCCCTTTTTGCCGAATCGGACCACACCCTTCCAAGGTGATACCTTTAGGAGTACGTAGTCACCAACGTCAAATTCAAGGGGCTTGCGTTTCTTATCGGCGTAACTTTTCTGTCGATCCCGGGCTTTCACCAGATTGTCTCGAATTTGGAAAATTTTGTCTGTCGTTTCTTGTAATAACTCAGGACCGGTTAATTGCGAATGACCGATCTCGTGCCACACAATAGGCGATCGACATCTTCTTCCGTATAATGCCTCGAATGGTGCCATTTGGATGCTAGAATGATAGCTGTTGTTGTACGAGAATTCGACTAACGGCAAGTATTTATCCCAATTACCACCGAAGTCTAAGACACACAAACGGAGCATGTCTTCAAGAGTGCGAATCATTCTTTCAGTCTGACCGTCGGTTTGAGGGTGGAAAGCGGTACTTAGATTGAGCGTTGTACCGAGAGCTTCTTGAAATGTTTCCCACAGTCGCGAGGTAAACCGAGCATCACGATCAGAGATGATGTCACGAGGCGTCCCATGATTACAAATGATCTCGTCGGTGTAGATTCGGGCTAATCGTTCTACCATGTAGTCTTCTCGTATCGGCAGAAAGTGAGCTGATTTAGTCAAACGGTCAACAACAACCCATATGCTGTCGTGGCCTGATGACGTGTGTGGAAGCTTCGTTACGAAATCCATAGCTATTCTTTCCCACTTCCACATGTGAATTGGTGGTTGTTCGAGTAAGCCAGAGGGTCTTTGATGTTCATCCTTGACTCTAGCACAAGTTAGGCATTTTCCAACGTAGAGGGCAATATCCCTTTTCATGCTGGGCCACCAGTATCTGTAGCGAAGATCCTGGTACATTTTGTCTGCACCGGGATGAATAGAATAACGGGATTTGTGGGCTTCGTCCATCAGGATCTGTCGCAAATTGGTCCGCTTAGGGATCCAGATTCAGTCCAGAAAGTGGAATATCCCATTGGACTTGCTCACAAGTTGGGCTCCATCATGGTAGATTCGTTCCTTCTTCAGCGTGCGTTCATTAAAACACGCATGTTGGGCTTCACGAATAAGGGTTTCGAGATCGTGTTGGGCTTGAACATTACGAGTGCTAAGCAGATAGCTCCGTCTGTTGAGTGCGTCGGCAACAACATTCGCCTTGCCTGGGTGGTAACGGATCTCACAGTCGTAATCGTTGAGAAGTTCTACCCATCGGCGTTGACGAATATTAAGTTCCTTCTGATTAAAGATATGTTGTAGGCTCCTATGATCGGTGAAGATCGTACACTTGGTACCGTATAGGTAGTGTCGCCAAATCTTTAACGCAAAAACAACTGCGCCTAGCTCAAGATCATGGGTTGTATAGTTCTTCTCGTGGATTTTGAGCTGACGAGACGCGTAAGCTATAACCTTGTTCCGCTGCATGAGGACACAACCGGGACCAAGGTTGGAAGCATCACAGTAGACAATGAAATCGCCGTTTCCGTCGGGTAGAGTGAGAACAGGAGCATTGCAAAGCTTATGCTTGAGGGTTTGAAAGGCAGTCTCTTGTTTGGTTCCCCAGACAAAAGGCTGATCCTTATGCGTGAGGGCGGTAAGCGGCACAACAATCTTCGAGAATCCTTCGATAAATCGTCGATAATAGCCTGCTAGTCCAAGGAAAGAACGGACTTCGGACGGATTCTTCGGCGTAATCCAACTCTTGACGGCTTCAATCTTCGCAGGATCGACGTGAATACCTTGACTATTGACAATGTGACCCAGAAACTGAACTTCCCCCAGCCAAAATTCGCACTTGGAGAATTTGGCATAGAGTCGATTCCCCTGGAGCAACTCGAGAACCAAACGTAGATGTTGCGCGTGTTCGGATTTCGATTTGGAATAGATCAAGACATCGTCGATGAACACGATGACGAAACGATCGAGATATGGTTTACACACGCGATTCATAAGATCCATGAAGACTGCGGGTGCGTTGGTTAGACCAAAAGGCATCACAACAAATTCGTAATGGCCGTATCGGGTGTGAAACACGGTTTTGGGTATATCCTCCTCTTGTATGCGCAGTAGATGATAGCCTGAACGTAAATCAATATTCGAGAAACACGTAACGCCCTGTAGCTGATCAAACAAATCGTCGATGCGAGGTAGGGGATAGCGGTTCTTGATAGTTGATGAAACACAGGTTAACACCAAGGTTAATCTGTGGGGTTACTTCTTCTGTGGGTTCAATCTCCTTTCTTACTCGTAGAAATGACTTGGATCCTGCAAAACAGCAACACCGTTAGTCTCGTTAAGAGGAGAATATGGGGGTTTCCCTCTTAACCAGGCTCTGGCGTGAGAATAAGTACTGTTCTGAGGGAGAATAAACAGTGTGTGTTGAGTGCGAGAGTATAGAGAGCAAGATGATTCAACCTGGATGATGAAGGGTCCTATTTATAGCCGGAGGGTGAAGGAGGTAGGAGCAGCAGTGCCAGCTGTGGTTGCGCGCCAGCTGTCCGACCAAGGGGAATATCCTTTTGGTCTCCTCTGCCGTGGTCAGTGTAGTGGTACACGTGGCGCGCTTACATTTGCCTATTTTGCAGACGTCGTACTGGTACTGTCGAACTGCTCCTTGATTCGTCGCAGGCCTACCTGGCGCTTGATGACTGGTGACACGTGTTGTCCTTTTTGTCGGATGGAGCATCTTTGGTGCCACCTTGATGTTTTCCAGAAGCTTCTAGAAGCTTCTGGATGATCTTGTTGATGTCAGCGCCACATAGGATGGAAAAGTGGTGTGGTACTTGCCATGTGGGCAAGGAATTGGGACCATACCTCTTCAAGTCCCCCCAGTCCAGTGTGCCTTCTAGTTGAGTTGATCGTCTAGGAGGGATTCTGGACTTATGAAGGTAGTGGTTTGTATGGCGTGTGTTTGTTATGGGAAACTTGAAAAATTGAACCAAATGGACGCATGGCGCATGGGTTTTGGCAACTTGTAAAAGTTGAGCCAAATGGATGCATGGCGCATGGGTTTTGGCAATTTGTGAAAGTCGAGCCAAATGGACGCGTGGCGCATGGTTTTTGGCACCTTGTGAAAGTTGAGCCAAATGGACGCATGGCGCATGGGTTTTGGCACCTTGTGAAAGTTGAGCCAAATGGACGCACGGCGCATGGTGCAGGCATTTGTTGTTTTCTTATGAAAGAAGTTTTGTTGTTTTGGGAGGAGCGACTGATGTGACTGTCTGGCGTCCCCTGTCTTATCGGAGGTGAACATGCGCCTTTTCGGTCATGTCAGTTACTTTATGTCAAGGTGTCAGGCGTCTGTTTCCCACGCTCCCGAAAAAAAAGGTGATGTCTTCTCTCTCTTATGACGTGTTTCTCCCCCATTGGTTGCCTTTCTGGATTCTGACGGCCCACTACCATCGCATTAAATGCGATGGGTATAAGTACACGGCTGTTTTCTCCTTCTTCCTCACTTTTCAAAATTTGAAGTTTGAATCTCTCCCATTCGTTCATCTTTTCTCTTCCTTTTCTTTGAGAATTTCCGTCTAACTTCTGATTATCTTCGTTATGTATGGGGTGAATCCTTCTCATAGGAAGAAGAGAAATAAAGGGAAAACTCCCCTGGGTCCCGACCAGGCGGTCATAGGGTGGAAGGAAGAGGAGTTCCACAATCTGGTGAGAGAGATGGGTTTCTTGCCTGAATGGGGAGCCCAGTATCCGACTGCCGGTTCGACTTCTATGGATGCACCCCCGGGCTATATGACTTTGTATGCTGCGTTTTTTCGAGAGGGTAACTTCCGGCTTCCAATCACCAGGTTTACTGCCGACGTCTTGAGGAACTACGGGCTCCATCTTTCTCAGATCAATGCTATCGGGCTTCCCCGTATTACTCATTTTGAGTTTGTTTGCATGGCTAACCGTGTGGAGCCGACGTTTGCGATGTTCAAAGTCTTCTATTCTGTTACGTATACTAGTGGCTTTTACTCCTTTAACGCTCGGACCGGTGTTACTCCAGTTTGTTCTGTTCCCTTGAAGAGTCTTCATGACTGGAAACAAAAGTTTTTCTATATTCGCCGAGGTGTCATCCCTATGGATATGCATTACCGGTTGGTGAATGAGGGTATTCCGAAGATAGACGTTTTTTCGGGTTTTGCTGAAAAGAGCTGGTATAAGAAGATAACACATAAAGCTACGACCATTTCTCAGTTGGAGGAGATGGCTTTGGTTGGCGCTGGGATGAGTTTGCTGTGGGTTCCGAAGAACCCTCTGGGCGTTCCTGTGTACGGTCACCAAGGCAAACGTATGTATTTTGTTATTATTATTTTACTTTATTTTACAGTCTGTTTTTCCTTATTCCTTTGTGTTCTGCAGTTTGATATAGCCTGTTGAATGTTTTGGACCCAAAGGTCGCGGGTACCATGGTTGAGGCGATCCAAGAAGACGGTAAACCGACTTGGTTGGAACAGATTCGCCCACGTTTTCTGCATCCCACAAACGATAGCTTTGCTGCTTATGCCAATGTTATGCTAGGTGAAACTGATGGAGATGACCCTATTGGTCTCACCCGAGAGGAAGTTGTTATTCTCTCGAGTGGAAGTTCTGGTAGAACCTTTGGAGATCTAACTTCTCATTCGGCGCGTGCAGGTCCTGCGCAGGCTGTTGTTGATGAGCCTGTTCAAGAGAATGTTGGTGATGATGAGGATGTTCCAGCTGGGCCTACTGATCAACTGGAGAGGAGAAGGAAAACGAAAGCTGATAAGCCGGAGAGGAAGGAGCAGAGGGTTGAGGGAAAATCTGCTGGTACTCTTCGTAAGCGACCCTCCACTCTTCTGTCCTAGATTACGTAGTTGTTTCTGATACATTGTCTGGTTTAGGGACCGGAGAGAAACCTCATGGGTCCGATCCGGACGACCGCGCTACTTTGACGGAACTGATGCATAAAAAAGCTCTTGATGACAAAAAACAGAAGCTTGATGAGCAGGCTGCTGCTCTTCTTGCTGCGAAAAAGGTTAAACTACAGAAAGAAGCTCCTCCTGCACCCTCCGAATCTGAGATTGATATGGGTATATTTAGTGGGGATCGTGGTAATCTCTTGGAGGAAATATTTGCTGCCTCTGCTACTACAGGTGAAGCATTTGTGATTGTGGGCTTTGTCATCTGGATTTTTTGCTTGTTTTTTATGTTTGTGTTTATCTTGTCTCAGGTGTCAAGTCAGGTAGACCACCGCGCGTGGTTGATGTTTCAAAGATTACCCCTCCTACCTCTCCGCCGTCCAGGAACATTGACTTGTCTCCTCCTCGTGATGATTCTGGGAAAAGGAAAGAAGATGATGTGACCATTGAGCATGTGGGTGAAGGTGGTGGTGATGCTGCTGGTGGCGATGGTGGAGGTGGTGATGGTAGAGGTAAGGGTGTTGACACCACAGTGGAGTCCAGTGAAACCGCTCCACGCCAAACTATTTACACCAAGCGCCCTCAGGGTGGCGGTGGCGGGGCTACTTCAGGTATTGTCCACAGCCCTCAGTTTGAGAATGTTCATGCTGATTCTTGGGATACACAAAACCCTGCTTGTGATGATCTGCCACATGGCCCTCGCTGGAATCTAACCCAGGGTTCCAGGATGAATGATCTGGGTAACTGTCATGATTTCTTCTCGCTATCTCTCCCCCCTGCTGAGAGAATGTTTCAAAAGAAGCGCAATTGGTTTGAGTTGTTGGATGATCATGTGCGCGCTGGGGTTAACTATTTCACCACCTCTCAAGAGATTGTGCGTGAATGGAGATTGATGGGAGATGAGACAGCTGAATTTGAAGATGAGAAGAAGGCATTTGCTGAGGAGAAAGAAAAGTTTAACGGGGAAAAGAAGGGTTTGCTATGGAGAGTTGCGGATGCTGAACGGAAGTTCGAGCAAGAGAAACAGGTCAACGTTCAAAAGCAGAAGGACTGGGAGTCTGCCTGTGAACGTACTAATGTCGAGCTGCAATCCCAACGTGACGCTATTGTTCGTTTGTCTGGTGAGAAGACAAAGATTGCTGAGGAAGCTCAACAGGCGTGTGTTACGTTTGAAAAGAAAAGAAAGCGTATGTTGATCGTATTGCTAAACTGGAAAACCTTGCGAAACAGAAGGTTTCTGAGTGTGAAGCTGCTGAACGTCTTCTTGAGGAGAAAGTTGCTGAGTGCAAGGCCTCTGAACTTCTTCTTGAAGAGGTCTCTGCAGATTGCAAGTGGCTTCTTTCACGCGCTGTGCCTTTGGTAATTTCCTTTGTTTATTTTGTTTTCTGGTTTGTCGTATTGCCTTCTTACCGTGTTGTATTTTGCAGATTGCGGATCGTATTGTTAACTCTCGCGAACTTGCTACTTACATGTTTGAGCTGGGTCAAGCGGGGTACAATAGTGGTCGGAAGTATGGCTATTCTGAAGGTAAAGTTGCGGCTATTAGTAATGAAAAAGATTACCAATTCGAGCTTTACAAAGAGGATTGTGATGGTAAATATGCTGCCAAGCGCAAGGAGTTCGCGTCTCTGGAGTTTGCCATTGTTAAGGCTGCTCACAAGCTATCCCGGAAACCAAATGGAGTCGCCTTACTGAAGCAGGCTCTTGGTGATGATGGTAACGCGGCTGGAGGTGCTGGGACCAGTCATCCCGAGTGAAGGATTCCGGCCTGCGTGCCGCGTATGGCCTTAGACGGTCCTGTAATCCTTTGACAACTTTGTGAACAATTTTAATTTTTGCTTACTTGTTATGACTGTGAACATTTGACTATGCTTGACGTTTCTTATGTTAATATTCTCCTTTGTTTTATGCGAATTTTGTTATCGTCATAATATGTGCATGTATAGTTACTTTGATTCAGGTATCACGAATGAATGATGGCGCTGACAGGTTGTGTTGTGTTAGTTACAACGTTTTATTCTGTCGTTCATGTGCGCAGGTTGGTTCGTGAATACGAAGTAATCGAATTTGCAGGTTATTGTGTGGACCCAGCTATGCTCAGCCTTGGGGGTGTGTACAATGTTTGTTTATCCTGTGTTCGATGCTTTCGTGTTTAGGTGGGCACGAAGTATTTATTTGGCGTTTTTTAGGCTTTAGTTGTGTTTTTTGACCCAGCTGTGCACTTGTTTGTGACAGGCCTTGGAGGTCTACAACGTTTCCTAATGGTCGAGCCATTGATGTTTTCGTGTATGCCCAAAGTAATGTATGCAGTTGTGACAAGAAATTTGCATGCAAAGGAATAGCCAAACACTTCTTGTATTAATGCTAACTGTGTTGGCGCGTGACCGTTACAAGTACATAGAAACTTCGGCCTTTTACATGTAGCATTTTCTTAACTGTTGGGCGTTCCAGGTTCTTGGAACTTCCTTGCCGTCTAGGGTGCGTAACTTGTATGCCCCTTTTCCGAGTACCGCATCTACTACATAAGGCCCCTCCTACTTGGGGGCTAGCTTTCCCGGTTTTTCGGCGTTAGACGCCTCATTGTCCCTCAGGACGTAATCTCCTGGGTTGAAGGTGCAGATGCGGACTTTGGAGTTGTAATACTTCTCCAGTTTTGTCTTGTACTTTGCTTCATTTATTGCCGCCATCTCTCTCCTTTCTTCTAGGAGGTCAAGGTCTAATCTCCGTTCTTCTTGGTTGTTGATCAGGTTCATGGAAAGCATTCTTGGCGACGGCAGCCCGATCTCTGCTGGTATCACAGCCTCGGACCCATAGACTAAACTGAATGGTGTTTCCCCGTTACTTGTCTTGGGCATCGTCCTATGGGCCCATAAGATGCTGGGCAATTCATCGACCCAGCCTCTTCTTTTCTCTCCCAGTCGTGCTTTGATGCCATCTACGATGCTTTTGTTGACGGCTTCCGCTTAACCATTCCCCTACGGGTGCGCAACTGAGGAGAAGGTGTGCTCAATGTTTAACTCTTTAAACCACTGTTAGAGATCATCTGCGGCAAAGTTCGTTCCGTTGTCGGTGATGATCCTGAGTGGTAGTCCGAAACGGCATACGATTTGTTCCCATATGAATCTTTTGACGACAGTGGATGTGGTTGACGCGAGTGCCTTTGCCTCTACCCATTTTGTAAAATAGTCGACGGCGACTATTATGAATTTGACAGCACCTGGGGCCTCAGGAAAGGGGCCAACCATATCTATTCCCCATTGTTGAGACGGCCACGCCGTTGTCACGGGGACTAGCTCGTTCTTGGTACGCATCGTCTTTGGGGCGTGTCTCTGACACCCGCTGCATTTTCTCAGAACTTTCACCGCGTCTAAATGCATTCTGGGCCAGTAGTACCCGGCATTCATCACTTTTGCTACAACCATTCTCTGCCCGGCGTGGATGCCGCAGATCCCTTCGTGCACTTCTCTGATCAAATAGTTCGCGTCTTCAGGATCGACACATCTTAACAAAGGTCCGAGGTATGATTTTCGGTACAGGATTCCATCGACCATTTGGTAATGCTCGGCCTTGTATTGAATCTTTCGTGCTTCAGCCATGTTTTCTGGTAGGATCCCAGACTGTAGGAACATGATTATGGGGGTCATCCAAGACGTCGTTCCTAACTGAATCACATTCACTTGCCTCAACGGAACCGATGGGATGCTCAAGACTTCGATGCGTACATCCTTGGCCAAATGCTGGAAGCTTGTAGATGCTAACTTACTTAGTGCGTCGGCTGGTTTGTTCTCACTTCGATTGACATGGTGCACTTTGTAAGAATAGAAGGTTTGTAGCAACATCTTTGCTTGATTCAGGTATAGCGCCATTACATCTACTTTGGCTTCGTATTTCCCGTTGATTTGTCCGGCCACTAACATGGAGTCCACATGTGCTTCAATGTGTCTAACTCCCATTTTGATTGCCAATCTTAAGCCGGCGAGGAAATCTTCATATTCGGCTTCATTGTTCGTGCTCTTGAAATCCAAGCGTATGGCGTAAGTGAATTCATGTTTGTCAGGGCTCACCAGCCGAAGTCCTGCGCCTGCGCCGTCTTCGTTAGACGCGCCTTCTGTGTAACACCTCGAAAATTCACGTCCTATAATGCATTGACACGTGTCATATGTTTGAACGTGTGAAAGAATGTTCTGAAGGGACTAAAGTTGACAAACTTAAAAAGTATATGAAAATACGAGTTCTAAATATCAACAGTGAATAAATATATTGTACATTAACCCTACATGATGCTCATACCTTCAAACGAATAAATCATGGATCATACGAAGCTAAAAGTGAGAGATTTCAAATTACAGGGGTTAAATGTGTCAACATGTTTAAGTTATACCTCTGAGTGACCTTTTGACAAACCCGAAGCTTTGTAACTGTTAATTATGCTCACTAGAATGCACGATATAAATTTCGTAAAGTTTCGTTATCGTATGAGAAAGTTATGATCAAATTCGTGTGCGAAGGGTCAAAGCGTAAACGTTGAAAGTTAGGACCTTTCGGGTAACAATAAAGTTAACCGGGGACTTAACAAAGTGGGTATATGTTTTAAAGCCCTTATAAATCAATTATGAGGGTTCATAATGCAAGAAAGGAAGTCTAGGCAAAGTTTGAAGGGGCAAGGATCAAAACATAAAAATCTAAAACTTGGATTTGAGTCAGACGAGGCATCGCGCGACGCGAGGCCCAAGGGGGGGTCATTCGCGTCACGCCTAGGGCCATCTGTTGCGAATTCTTTGCTTCCTTGTCTGCCATAGCCTTTATGCTCGACCTTTAACCGAATTTCCTCATCTTGGACGACCCCTAGGCACCCCCTAAGCACTAGGAACACTTGTTAATCAGTTGTGGTGAGATGTAGACTTGTGTGTCAACTTCTTATGGTGATTAAATCACTATATAAAGCCCTTAGTTTGCAACAAGTTCTTCACATCTTCTTTTGCACTTCCTGATCATTTCTGGAGCTTAAGACCCCTCTCAAGTGATCACAAATCGTTCATAGGACTCTTGTAAGTTTGCTTAACCTTCTTTAATTGAGTTTAGCTTAGTTATTTAGCTAAAAGTCAAACCGTCGTAATTACGGTTTGACTTCGAGATTAATTAATGATGGCTCAGTCAAATCTCGAATTAAAAGTACCTTTGAGTAAGTAATTATGTGGGTAATAAACCCTCAAAAGGGTTCCCCCTGATTCCCACTCTAACTAGGTCAAATGTCGGGTTAAACTTACTAATAAAAAGTCAACATAATGTTTAAATTACAATTTACGCATAATTAGCAATGTAGAACACTTATAACCTGTTTGATCATTGATATAACTTGGTAATGAATGTAAGAACATGTCTAAACATGTTCAACCCGACAATTTTCAGTAGAGACCCGGTTCGGGACCGAAAGTCGCATAGTTTGACTTTCGCTTTGACTTTCAGTTCTGACCCGTTATGGGATGTTTTAGAAATTCCTTAGAGCTTTATTTGGACCAGGTTACATGCTAGTATAACCCTCTGTGATTATACACCTCGGATCATTAGTTATCCAATTAATATGCATGATTCCGTTAATTGCCCATATGTTGACCATTATGCCCTTTTCACCTTAAAACGTGATTTTTGAAAATGTAAAAGAGTAGAAACTTACTTGCTGATATTTAAACTTGCATACAAAGTTTGACATCAGTTTGAGTTATAGATTAAGAGTTATGCTCGTTAGCGTAAAATGAAAGCTTTATGTTAATTAAACGACGTAATTAGCGTATAGCCTACTTAAACATACTTTTTGATATCAAACTCTTTACCCACTGATGTAATATATTATTTTGGGAGTTTTGAAGATTTTTAATTAATTTTAGGCTAAGCATAACTTATGGTCGTAGGCTTAATCCGGTAATTGTCGGTTTTGCCCTTACGGGCTATAAAATGAGTTTTTCACATCTAAACGATTCCAAACCTTTTGCTACTGATCACATATGATAAATAAATTATTTTAAGCCTTCTGGAATAATAAAAATATCAGCTTTATGTATAGAACCCGGAAATGGCTTTTAATCGCCTTTTTAAGCGTTTTTAACGCATAGTATGTGCTATAACTATTTTAAACATACAAGGGTTGATACCTACTGATATTTAAGGAAAATTATAATATTTTAACAGTAAGCAAAGGTTGATAAACTCAGACTTCAGTTTTGAGCTTTTCGGCTTATGTGAAATTACCAAAATGCCCCTACGGTGCATAGTTTGGTTATAATTGATAAATTTCACATATGTACAATAACCTACTGATATAACTTAGCAAATTGATTACCTTTGCTGATTACATCAGACCTGTAACTCAGGATATCACTTAAACTCTTTTATAACCTTAAAAATGACCAAACTACCCCTACGAGGCATAGTTTGTGTTTAAATTCATTTCGGGCATAATAAATGATATTTTACTGATATCACAACATATTTGGAGCATATTAACTTAGGAAACCTGTAAATGGCTCTCATGATTACCCGTTACGCTTATTACGCGTTTGGTTCGGTTTATGTAACTAGTTTACATAAATTAGCCGAAACGGGTCAAACCTTATCGGTTTTATCTCAAAATCCAGAATGTGTATGAAATACCCATATTAAGCAAGTCTCCGAACTTGTTGGGTGTAAATCACATTCTATCCTATCTTCGCTTAATCGTGCGTACGAACCGTATCTTTAAAACTAACTGGTCTAAGCTTAAGCTTAATTAAAGACCCGTTAGAATTCTAATAGGTTATTATAAACCTTCGTTCCAGATTAGGAGTACCAGTAAAAGCTACTTGCATTTTGCTTATTGTGATTATTACATTGCTCAGGTAAATACTTTTAACTTATTTTCCCTATACGGGCTTGGGTTACGGTATATAGAATACCGCTTGATCGGGCATCAAATCTTCCATCGTTGGGTGGTTAATTGAATAATTTGATCGGCTCGTTTAAACAGTCTTGTTACTTAAAGCCTTTGGGGGGTTAATGACCATGTCTCGGATATCCCTGGCATCATTTTACGAAATGGCCACGACTTAAGCGCGGGGTGTAGGCGTACACCCGTCAGTGCACAAAAGAATATTGTGGTGTGTCTATTGATCTTTAACCCGGAGATGATCTGGGCTACTGAACGCACAAGGAACATGTAATTCGTTCACAAGATTATATATTTAAATAATTCTCCCAAGTTAAATAAAATGTTTATGCCACGTGCATCCAAATCAATTTTCAATCATTTTCTAAAATGAGTCAGTTGATTGTATTTACCAGTGTAAACTGACGTATTTTCCCAAAAAGATTAAATGCATCCCAAAAAGATTAAATGCAGGTACTAAGCGTAATTGGCTGGGATTTCTCCTTAGCATCACTAGAAGTCTCGCAAGCTTGAGATGCCTACCGTCTGTTGAACTATTATTTATTTTTGATCCTTCTGTGGACAAACCTTCAACTGTTGTGATACACGATATCACAAACATTATTAAAGTTGAATTATATCTTTCATTTGCTTCCGCTGTGCATATTTATATATTGTGTTGTTTGACTATCATGTTGCCAACCACGTCACGATATTCCCCTACCGGGCCCACCGGTGACACGTGGAATTCGAGGTGTGACAGATTGGTATCAGAGCCAACATTGAGTGAATTAAACACTAGCCTTTTGTGTTTGATCTCAATAACACAATTGCACATATCTAAACTTTCGAGTCTAGACATATAACATAGGACAAATTCCACTTTGTTTGTGATGTCCTTTATTTTGCATATATTTTGTTTTGTTATCTCATGCTATATTGACAGGATTAACAAAATGCCGCCAAGATTCTTTAGAAGAAGAGGACGTGGAAAGGGGCCAATCACCGCCCCCAATGACAACGAGGCAGGACCCTCGAATGTGCGAGCTCCTTCGACCACCGAGAGTGACGATCCCTGGCAGAACCGAAGGAACCTCTTTGAGCCGGCTAGACGGTCGGTTTCTCACAATTCAACACCTCCTGTTCATAACCCTTACGGGCCACAGCCAGAGTATGAGCCCAACAACCCTCAACCGTCCTACATACCGTTACAACGATCCTTATCGCATCATTCTTTTGGGGACCCTACACCTGTCTTCAGGGGCCGGTTTAACCCGGCCAATTACATACCAGAACCAGCGGGTTTTAACCCATTGGGGCCGGAGGATCATTTCTCGGGAGATCACGCGGATGATATGGACGAGGATACGGACCCCGTCGAACCTGCCAGTGGTACACCAAACCACCCGATAGAGATCTCTGACGGATCTTCTTTCCACGGATCACCCTATGTTGGTCCAGATAACTTTCAAGCTATGTTTACCAGGCACGAATGGTACTATACACCTCCTCACCATTCGTCGCCTCATCAGCAACAACAGCAGCAGGATCCCTCTGTGGATTCACAGTTTGTGGCAGTCACGCCACCACCTCCACCTCCACCGCCACCAGTTCAACCGGCACCTCTGCAACCACCAAGGGGTTGGAGAACCGGAGCGCGTATGTCTGCACGAGCGGGAGACTTTCATTTTAGTTCTCCACGCCAATCGAGTGGCAGCCATTACCCGCCACATGCACCGCAACCACCGCCCATGGGTTTTGATAACCCAATTCCAGAATACACGGGTTCCATGGCGTATAACCCGTTTGAACAACCAGTGCACACCAACTACAACTACGCAGAAGCCGACCCATACTTGGTAGCGGCTAACTATAATACCCAAGGACCGTATGGAGACCCATGGGGAATAGGGTACCCAACTCATGGGTACCAGATACCTGCAAGACCTATTATCAGGCAACAATCGCAACCACCAAGGTTCTCCCCACCAGGGCGTGAAGAAATTCTGCAAAGGTTGGACCATGTAGAGCGAGAATTTCACAGGGAATGAAGGGAGCGACAAACTTTCTTCCAAGGATTAACGAGCCTAATTAAAGGGAAGAGCAAGAAGGACCACTGAATCCTTCCATTTGTTGTTGAGCCCCTGCGCGGGCCAGTCTTGCTGTATAAACCCCTGCGTGGGTATGTTTGTTGTTTTGACCCCTACGTGGGTCTATCTTTCTGTTAACCCCTGTGAGGGTATGTTATTCGTGTAAGTCCCTGCGTGGACTATTATGTTACTAAGCCCTACGTGGGTATGTTTGTTATTAAGCCCCTGCGTGGGTATGTGTGTTATTAAGCCCCTGGGTGGGTAAGTACTTGTTTAAACCCCTGCGTGGGTAAGTTTGTTATTTGAAAAGTCCCGTTTAGGGCGACATGTAATCTTTTGATAATTAATGGAATGTTATGTTTATAAATTTCATCTTGTTATTATATGCATAAATATGAAATAAATAAATTAAAATTCATTCCTTTTAAAAATAATCTGCCTACTTTAAATATTAATTAAGGATCTTAAAGGTGAAACCTAGCCTTCGGGTCAATTAAAAGATTGGGCCAAGATGGTAAGGCCTGTTAAAAAGATTCAAATCCCTGTTAACATCTGAAAACATGTTAACACTCCTGGTAGATGTGATTCATTTGAAATCACACACGTTACTATTATATAAGGATCTTTCAAAGATTCCGAACCCAATTAAATGATCTCTGAATCATGGGTTAAATCATCAATTAAGATGATCATATTTTTACCATACGTGGTAATATGGTGCCTACGGGCCATGCTTATTTCCATATGAGCCAAAAGACAGTGGTAGCGATGACTCCCTGTCAGATAAAGGTAATGAACTAGGTTCAAACCTTCATGCTTTGATTCTCTGAAATCATAGCTTATAATTTATAAATGTCCTAGAGACTAGGCCTATTGTGCCAGTATACCTTCATGCTTTGATTCTCTGAAATCATAGCTTATAATTTATAAATGTCCTTGTGACTAGGCCTATTGTGCCAGTATACCTTCATGTTTTGATTCTCCGAAATCATAGCTTATAAATTAAAATGTCCATGTGACAAGGCCTTTTGTGCCACAAATAAAACTGTTATTGTTTTATAATTTGGATAAATTATGATAAAAATCATAAATAAATATGATTAATAAATTAACCAAATATGGTCTCTGTTTACCATGGTTAATGAATTACCCTAAGGGGCAATTCCATAATAAACTCCCAAATAAACTATTGTCCTTGTTTTCTGTAACAGTTCAATTAAAATGGCTAACTCAGACGAAATTAATAGCCATCCAGTGGAGAATATAAATAACGCCCGGATTAATTTAACGGGTGCTGAATTGAAAGCGTTGGTAGACGACGCAGTTACAAAGGCATTGGAGCGGCAATACGAAGAGTATAGTGGGACTCGGAGTAGGACCCTATCTACACCGCATACAAAGCCACCTTCCAAAAAGGATGAACCTAAGAAAGATGACGATCGACACTCCTCAAACCACCACAGTACTCCATCTCAACACATTGTATTGAACCAAGGACCCCGTGAGAAGGGTTGCTCATATAAATACTTTGTTTCATGTAAGCCCTGGGACATCACTGGGGAAAAAGGAGCCATTGACTGTATGACATGGCTAGATGAGATGGACACGGTTGTGGATATCAGCGGGTGCGCTAAGAGGGATGTGGTCAAGTTTGTGTCACAATCATTTAAGGGTGAAGCATTAGCTTGGTGGAGATCACTGATTTAAGCCACCGGGAAAATCCCATTGTACAACATGTCATGGGATCAATTCGTTGCCCTCATCAGGGAAAATTACTGCCCCCAACATGAGGTGGAGAAGATAGAGTCTGATTTTCTATCATTGGTGATGACAAACCTTGACTGTCAAGCTTACCTCACGAGCTTCAACACGATGTCCCGGTTGGTTCCGTATCTGGTAACCCCGGAACAAAAAAGAATAGCTCGTTTTATCGGTGGTTTAGCCCCGGAAATCAAGGCAAGCGTGAAGGCTTCTCGGCCAGCTACTTTTAGATCTGTAGCTGACATATCCTTGTCCCTCACTTTGGATGCGGTCAGGAAAAGATCGTTGAGGAATAAGGAGGCTGAGAAGAGAAAACGTGAAGATGATAGTTCACGGAGATCGAACAAGAAGCACCGTGGGAACGGTGACAACAAGAGGGGATCTGAGTCAAGGAAAGATGGGCATCATTCTGGTGAGAAGCCCAAGTGCAAGCTTTGCAAGAAACAACACTTTGGAAAGTGCAGACTCGTGTCGAACTCACAGACTCAGTCAAAAACCTATGCATGTGGAATATGCAAGTCCACGGATCACAAGACCTTGGATTGCAAGAAGATGAAAGACGCAACGTGCTACCGTTGCAATGAAAAGGGGCACATTAAAACCAACTGCCCTAAATACGCCAAGAAGCCTGAAGAGGCCAAGAAGACTAATGCTAGAGTCTTCAGAATGGACGCAAAGGAAGCGGTTCTAGACGACAACGTTATTACAGGTACTTTCCTTGTAAATGATGTCTATGCAAGAGTACTATTTGATTCAGGCGCTGATAAGTCATTTGTAGATCATAAGTTTTGCACATTGCTGAATTTACCTGTCAAAACCTTAAGCGTAAACTATGAGGTAGAGTTAGCAGATGGCACCATAGAAACCGTCTCAACCGTGTTAGATGGATGTGTTATATCCATTAAGAACCACTCTTTTGCTCTATCTCTACTTCCATTTAAGTTAGCCGGTTTTGACATAGTCTTGGGTATGGACTGGTTATCTCATAACCAGGCCCAAATTGTCTGCAACAAGAAACAAGTGGTGATAAAGACTCCGTCTGGTGAATCACTTACCATTCGGGGAGATACCCAGTATGGGCTGCCTGAGCAAGTGACTATGCTCAAGGCTTCAAAATGTTTAAAGAAGGGTTGTGTCATCTACATGGCATAAGTGATTATTGATGAGCCTAAACCAAAGATAGAAGACATCCCTATCATTGCTGAATACCCAGAAGTTTTTCCGGAAGAACTACCTGGTTTGCCACCAGATAGGCAAGTGGAATTCAGGATTGATATCATCCCCGGAGCAGCACCAGTTGCTAGAGCACCCTATAGGTTGTCGCCAACGAAAATGAAGGAATTAAGAACACAACTGGATGAATTGCTAGCTAAAGGTTTCATAAAACCTAGTTCGTCTCCTTGGGGAACACCTGTCCTGTTTGTTAAGAAGAAGGATGGATCGATGCGTCTGTGCATCGATTATCGTGAGCTTAATAAAGTCACGATAAAGAATAGGTATCCATTGCCCAGAATCGACGTTTTGTTTGATCAGCTACAAGGGGCAAGTTATTTCTCGAAGATTGATTTGAGGTCAGGCTACCATCAACTAAAGGTTAGAGATGAAGACGTGCATAAAACTGCATTTAGGACTCGTTATGGTCATTACGAGTTCCTAGTGATGCCTTTTGGGCTCACTAATGCACCAGCCACGTTCATGGATCTCATGAATCGCGTTTCCAAGCCGTACTTAGATAAATTGGTCATCGTTTTCATCGACGACATTCTTATCTATTCGAAGAACCAAGCTGACCATGAGAAACACCTTCGCTGTATTCTCAAACTCCTGCATCAGGAGAAGCTCTATGCCAAATTCTCTAAATGTGAATTTTGGCTTTGAGAAGTCCAATTCCTTGGACATGTGGTGAGTGAGCGTGGTATCCAAGTGGATCCCGCTAAGGTTGAAGCAGTTATGAACTGGCAGGAGCCAAAGACGCCTACAGAGATTCGTAGCTTCCTGGGATTGGCAGGATATTACAGGCGTTTCATTTAAATTTTTTCAAGGATTGCTGCATCCCTAACTTCCTTGACTAAGAAGAAGGTTAAGTTTGTTTGGGGCCCTAAACAGCAAGAATCTTTTGATATCCTTAAACAGAAATTGAGCAACGCTCCAGTATTGACATTGCCAGATGGAATCGAAGAATTTGTAGTTTATTGTGATGCATCGCACACTGGCATGGGGTGTGTGCTTATGCAGAAAGGCAAGGTTATTGCCTACGCATCACGACAGTTAAAAGTGTATGAAAAGAATTACACCACCCACGACTTGGAGTTGGGTGCCGTTGTATTCGCACTAAAACTGTGGAGGCATTATCTATATGGGATCAAGTGTGTGATCTATTCTGATCACAAGAGCCTCCAACACCTGTTTAATCAGAAAGATTTAAACATGAGGCAACGCCGTTGGATGGAGACTTTAAATGATTATGATTGTGAAATCAGATACCATCCCGGCAAGGCGAATGTAGTCGCTGATGCCTTGAGTCGAAAGGAAAGGATGAAACCCATCCGAATCAATGCCAAGCGTATGGAGATAAAGAACAGTTTGACTGAAAGGTTGTTAGCTGCACAGAAGGAAGCTGTGTTGGAAGCTAACTATCCTAACGAAAAGCTAGGGGTAACTGAGGAGCAGTTAACCCTTAGCAAGGACGGGATTCTAAGATTAAATGGACGAATATGGGTTCCAATTTATGGAGGACTTCGAGATGTCATCCTCCAGGAAGCCCATAGTTCCAAATACTCCGTTCATCCTGGAGCTGATAAGATGTACCAGGATCTAAGGGCAAATTATTGGTGGATAGGCTTGAAGAAGTCTGTAGCCACATATGTAGCTAAATGCTTGACATGTGCGCAAGTCAAAGCCGAGCATCAGAAACCGTCAGGTTTGCTACAACAGCCTGAACTTCCTACGTGGAAGTGGGAAATGGTAACCATGGATTTTATCACCAAGTTACCTAAGACAAGGAAAGGAAATGATACAATATGGGTTATAGTTGATAGACTGACTAAGTCAGCACATTTCCTACTCATCAAGGAGACTTATAACTCCGACATGTTAGCCCAGTTGTACGTTGATAAGATTGTAGCCTTACATGGCATACCTGTGTCTATTATCTCTGACCGAGATACTAGATACACGTCACATTTTTAGAAGAGTTTCCAGCAATCTTTGGGCACACGTTTGAATTTTAGTACGGCTTACCATCCTCAGACAGACGGTCAGAGTGAGCGTACTATTCAAACTTTGGAAGACATGCTACGTGCATGTGTGATCGATTTGGGTGGTAGTTGGGATAAACACCTACCACTAATTGAGTTCTCCTACAACAATAGCTACCACACCAGCATAAAGGCTGCGCCTTTTGAGGCCTTATATGGTAGAAAGTGTAGAACGCCAGTTTGTTGGGCGAAAGTTGGAGATATCCAATTATCAGGACCAGAGATAGTCTTTGAAACGACGGACAAGATTGTCCAGATTCGTGACCATCTCAAAGCTGCCCGAGATAGGCAGAAAAGTTACGCAGATCCAAAGCGTAAAGCTTTTCACTTCGAAGTAGGTGACAAAGTGTTGCTTAAAGTATCACCCTGGAAGGGGGTGATGCGGTTTGGTAAGAAAGGCAAGCTAAGCCCGAGATACATAGGACCTTTCGAGGTTATCGAACGTGTCGGGTCAGTTGCCTATAAGTTAAACTTACCGGAAGAGCTCAGTGGAATTCACAATGTGTTCCACATCTACAATCTGAAGAAGTGTTTCGCTGACGAATCACTGGTTATACCACATACAGATGTGCATATAGATGAGAGCTTGAAATTTGTGGAAAAACCATTGTCGATTGAAGATCGACAGGTTAAGAAGCTTCGAAGGAAGCATGTACCTATTGTAAAGGTCAAATGGGATGCCCGTAGAGGTCCCGAATATACGTGGGAGGTTGAATCCACAATGAAAGAAAAGTACCCTTATTTATTTCAGTAAATCTCGGGTCGAGATTTATTTTAAGGGGGTGAGGATGTAACACCTCGAAAATTCACGTCCTATAATGCGTTGACACGTGTCATATGTTTGAACGTGTGAAAGAATGTTCTGAAGGGACTAAAGTTGACAAACTTGAAAAGTATATGAAAATACGAGTTCTAAATATCAACAGTGAATAAATATATTGTACATTAACCCTACATGATGCTCATACCTTCAAACGAATAAATCATGGATCATACGAAGCTAAAAGTGAGAGATTTCAAATTACAGGGGTTAAATGTGTCAACATGTTTAAGTTATACCTCTGAGTGACCTTTTTACAAACCCGAAGCTTTGTAACTATTAATTATGCTCACTAGAATGCACGATATAAATTTCATAAAGTTTCGTTATCGTATGAGAAAGTTATGATCAAATTCGTGTGCGAAGGGTCAAAGCGTAAACGTTGAAAGTTAGGACCTTTCGGGTAATAATAAAGTTAACCGGGGACTTAACAAAGTGGGTATATGTTTTAAAGCCCTTATAAATCAATTATGAGGGTTCATAATGCAAGAAAGGAAGTCTAGGCAAAGTTTGAAGGGGCAAGGATCAAAACATAAAAATCTAAAACTTGGATTTGAGTCAGACAAGGCATCGCGCGACGCGAGGCCCAAGGGGGGGTCCTTCGCGTCACGCCTAGGGCCATCTGTTGCGAATTCTTTGCTTCCTTGTCTGCCATAGCCTTTATGCTCGACCTTTAACCGAATTTCCTCATCTTGGACGACCCCTAGGCACCCCCTAAGCACTAGGAACACTTGTTAATCAGTTGTGGTGAGATGTAGACTTGTGTGTCAACTTCTTATGGTGATTAAATCACTATATAAAGCCCTTAGTTTGCAACAAATTCTTCACATCTTCTCTTGCACTTCCTGATCATTTCTGGAGCTCAAGACCCCTCTCAAGTGATCACAAATCGTTCATAGGACTCTTGTAAGCTTGCTTAACCTTCTTTAATTGAGTCTAGCTTAGTTATTTAGCTAAAAGTCAAACCGTCGTAATTACGGTTTGACTTCGAGATTAATTAATGATGGCTCAGTCAAATCTCGAATTAAAAGTACCTTCGAGTAAGTAATTATGTGGGTAATAAACCCTCAAAAGGGTTCCCCCTGATTCCCACTCTAACTAGTAATTATGGTCGTAGGCTTAATCCGGTAATTGTCGGTTTTGCCCTTACGGGCTATAAAATGAGTTTTTCACATCTAAACGATTCCAAACCTTTTGCTACTGATCACATATGATAAATAAATTATTTTAAGCCTTCTGGAATAATAAAAATATCAGCTTTATGTATAGAACCCGGAAATGGCTTTTAATCGCCTTTTTAAGCGTTTTTAACGCATAGTATGTGCTATAACTATTTTAAACATACAAGGGTTGATACCTACTGATATTTAAGGCAAATTATAATATTTTAACAGTAAGCAAAGGTTGATAAAATCAGACTTCAGTTTTGAGCTTTTCGGCTTATGTGAAATTACCAAAATGCCCCTACGGTGCATAGTTTGGTTATAATTGATAAATTTCACATATGTACAATAACCTACTGATATAACTTAGCAAATTGATTACCTTTGCTGATTACATCAGACCTGTAACTCAGGATATCACTTAAACTCTTTTATAACCTTAAAAATGACCAAACTACCCCTACGAGGCATAGTTTGTGTTTAAATTCATTTCGGGCATAATAAATGATATCTTACTGATATCACAACATATTTGGAGCATATTAACTTAGGAAACCTGTAAATGGCTCTCATGATTACCCGTTACGCTTATTACGCGTTTGGTTCGGTTTATGTAACTAGTTTACATAAATTAGCCGAAACGGGTCAAACCTTATCGGTTTTATCTCAAAATCCAGAATGTGTATGAAATACCCATATTAAGAAAGTCTCCGAACTTGTTGGGTCTAAATCACATTCTATCCGGTCTTCGCTTAATCGTGCGTACGAACCGTATCTTTAAAACTAACCGGTCTAAGCTTAAGCTTAATTAAAGACCCGTTAGAATTCTAATAGGTTATTATAAACCTTCGTTCCAGATTAGGAGTGCCAGTAAAAGCTACTTGCATTTTGCTTATTGTGATTATTACATTGCTCAGGTTAATACTTTTAACTTATTTTCCCTATACGGGCTTGGGTTACGGTATATAGAATACCGCTTGATCGGGCATCAAATCTTCCATCGTTGGGTGGTTAATTGAATAATTTGATCGGCTCGTTTAAACAGTCTTGTTACTTAAAGCCTTTGGTGGGTTAATGACCATATCCCGGATATCCCTGGCATCATTTTACGAAATGGCCACGACTTAAGCGCGGGGTGTAGGCGTACACCCGTCAGTGCACAAAAGAATATTGTGGTGTGTCTATTGATCTTTAACCCGGACATGATCCGGGCTACTGAACGCACAAGGAACATGTAATTCGTTCACAAGATTATATATTTAAATAATTCTCCCAAGTTAAATAAAATGTTTATGCCACGTGCATCCAAATCAATTTTCAATTATTTTCTAAAATGAGTCAGTTGATTGTATTTACCAGTGTAAACTGACGTATTTTCCCAAAAAAGATTAAATGCAGGTACTAAGCGTAATTGGCTGGGATTTCTCCTTAGCATCACTAGAAGTCTCGCAAGCTTAAGATGCCTACCGTCTGTTGAACTATTATTTATTTTTGATCCTTCTGTGGACAAACCTTCAACTGTTGTGATACACGATATCACAAACATTATTAAAGTTGAATTATATCTTTCATTTGCTTCCGCTGTGCATATTTATATATTGTGTTGTTTGACTATCATGTTGCCAACCACGTCACGATACTCCCCTACCGGGCCCACCGGTGACACGTGGAATTCGGGGTGTGACAGTCTGTGTATAGCAACCACGGTTCTTCTACTTGCTGTTTTTCGGCTTTTTTCCATTGCTTTACATTCCCGATCCTTGTCGTCAGGCACTTCTGTCATGAAGTTTGCTAGCACTTGGCCCTTGATTGCTGGTCTTGGCCTGAAAACCACATTATGGCCTCCGAGTTCTATCGCCCACTTTGCTAGTCTTCCTGAAATCTCTGGCCTTGCGAGGATGTTGCCGATGTTGTAGTTTGTTAGCACGTGAATGACGTGATTGGCAAAGTACCTGCGCAGCCGTCTTAATGCATGGATCAATGCGAGTACTAGTTTCTCCATGATGGCATACCGGGTTTCTGGGTCGGTCAAGGTTCGTGACACATAGTAAACTGGTGTTTGGATACCTTGTCGATCAACAAGTAACACTACTCCTACTGCTCTGTCGAAGGCTGATAAGTATAGCACCAAAGGTTCTCCCTTGACTGGTGCAGTTAATGTTGGCAACCTGATGAGGCAATCTTTCATCTCGCAGAATGCGCTTTCGGCTTCCGGAGTCCACTGAAATTGGCTTTTCTTCATGCAATTGCGGAGTGTTTTGATAAACGGGAAAGATTTGGCTGCGTGATTGGCCAGGAAACGGTTAAGTGCTGCCAACCGCCCTGCCAATTTTTGCATCTCCTTGATCGTCGAAGGTGAAGGCATGCGTTCGATTGCTTGTATCTTATCAGGATTCACTTTGAAGCCATCTTTTGTGACGATGAAACCCAGGAATTTTCCCTCTTCCATGCCGAAAGAGCATTTCGCTGGGTTTAGCTTGATACTTACTCCGCGCAAGGTGTCAAACGTTTTTTGGATGTTCATCAGCATTGTATTCTCTTCTTTGCTCAAAATGACTAGGTCGTCCATATACACTTCGATGTACTTGCCGATAGCATCGTGGAATGTTTCATTCATCAGCCTCTGATAGGTCGCGTCCGCATTCTTCAAACCGAAAGGCATCTTGGTGTAGCAGTATAGCCCTGTCGGCGTTCGGAATGCGGTTTTGTCTTCATCTTGCACAACCATCTGTACCTGGTGGTACCCCTTGTAACAATCAAGGAAACATTTCCATCGGAATGTTGCCAGCGAGTCAATCTTTTCATCAATGTCTGGTAGGGCGTAACAGTCGCGCGGGCATGCCTTGTTTAGATCCTTGTAATCTACACACATTCTCCAACTACCATTTTGCTTCTGTACCATTACTGGGCTCGCCACCCATGTTTGGTATCTGACTTCTCTGATGATTCCCGCATTTAACAGCTCCATCACTTGCTCTTTCATAGCATCGTGTTTTATGTCTCCCAAGTGGCGTTTGGCATGCACCACCGGTTTTGCTTCTTCTGAGACGTTTAATCGATGTTCAGCTATGTGCCGTGGAACACCCACCATGTCTGCTGGTGTCCAGGCGAACACATCCATGTTTTGGAAAAACAACTTTTTTAGCGTCGCGCGCGTTAGATCGGACATTGCAGGTCCTAAGGTAACTGTCTGTTCCGGGTATGCGATGTTCAACACCCATTTTTCTGCTTCCGCGCGTGGTGCTGGTTTACTTGCTTTTGCAGGTCTGAGTTCGTCTGTTGCTAAGACTTCCTTGCTTGCGTATATTATTGCTACCCCCGTTTCTGTTGGGAATCCCACGGCTGAATGTGGACCGGAACAAATCATACTGAAGTCTCCTTGAGACTCTCTTCCCAGGAGGATGTCATGTCTTGAATGTGCGGGTAACACCATGAATGTAACATCTTCTGTTCTTGAATTCTTTCCATCTGATAGTAACACCGGAAACGATATCTGTCCGAGGGGAAAAACGGCTTCATTGTAGAAACCAGTGAGCGGGTAATCAACTGGTTCTAAGCGCGCCTTATCCTCTTGATCAAATTGATTGAAACATTGTTCATATATGATATCCGCGGTGCTTCCTGGATAAATGAAAATGTAGTCGGTTTGGTAGTGACCGATCACGCCTGAGATGACTATGGGTCTTCTTTCTCTTGGGCCTCCTCTTACAATAGGAAAAACAACCTGCCTTTCGCGCCATGAGTCGTCTTGTGTGCGCTTGTTGTAGTTTTTCCTTGACCTTCGTTGACCTCCTTGGATCATGTGGGTTTCTAATTTCCGGAGTTTTTTGTTGTCTGGTCCTTCTTTTCTTCTTTGTATTTGGCGGTAGTCGCGCTTTCCGCCTTTTACCAAATGGGTGAGTTTTCCATCTCTTAAGGCCCTTTCTATTTCTTGCTTTAAACTGAAGCAATCGTCAGTTAAGTGACCCGTGTCTTTGTGAAATTCGCAGAAAAGATTGGGATCTTGACCCCTCTTGTTTCGCATTTGTAGGGGTGGTTTGAACTGGTGATTCTTAGTGGCCAAGACCTCGGAAGGGGTCTTTGTTAGTGGTGTCCACTGTTTCTCCCTGTTTTCTCTTTTTACCTCTTTCCGGTGAGCTATCTGATTGATTGTGTGGCGCGCATCCTCTCTTGCTGGGCTTCTCTCTCTATGACCGGACGCTTTCCATGGTTGGCCTCTGCCCTTTTTGTTGTGCCAGTCGTTATGATTATACCCGCGTTGACGGTGGTCATCACCAGTCAACTGTTTGTCTGTTTGCGCAATGGTTTTGGCTGCTTCAATGAAGGTTTCCCAATCTTTGGGTCCTCCGTCTCTTCCCTTTACACGTTTGATCAGATCATCGCACTTCACTGCCCTCATGAAGTGTGCGCGCATCATCTTCTCGCCCACATCGCCAATCTCCAAACATTCCTTGTTATACCTCGTAATGAAATCTTCCACGCTTTCATGGTGTCTGCGCCATATGTTTAAACAATCAGCTGGGTCTCTGGTGTGTCTACGTTGCTGAGAGAAGTGTGCAAGGAACTTCTCTCGAAAATCGACCCATGACTTGATTCTTCCTGCTGGCAAACTGTCAAACCAAACGCGCGCTGCGCCGATGAAGGTTTGAGCAAAGAGATGGCACCAAGTCGGTAGATTCCATCCACCTGTTGCCCCGGCACCATTAAAAACTTGGAGGTGATCGCCCGGGTCTGTCAAGCCGTTGTATTTGCCCACGTTGTGTGGCATTTTCGTTTTGTCGATAGCGGCTGTGGCAATCTCTCTGATGAATTTTGAATTTTCAGCCATGTCGTCTGGACGATAGCTCAAGGTGTAATCATGCTCTGCCTTTGGGTTATAACCTGCGCGCTTGTGAGGTTTGTAAGCTTCATGCTCTGGTGGCAACCTGCTGAACACTGTGCTTTCTTTGTATGTCTCGTCGTCTTCTTCAAGTTCGTCGTTTATGTTGCGCGGACCTAAACGACTTTGTATTGCTTTCTTTGGTTGTTGGGGATACTGCACGTAGTTGCTTTCCGTTTCGCCGTAAGTGTCACGTGTGTCATGCGCACTTGGTTTTCTGATGTGTGGCACAGGTCCCTTTTCTGGACGCAAATTCCATGCATTTGTCTGCTGAGTTGTGTGAAAACTCAGAGACCGTTGCGGTGGAGTGACAAATGCTGACTGGTTAGCTTGTGCTTGGAGCAAAGCTTGTTGCGCGCTAAGCTGTGTATAAACGAGGTTTATAGACGCCATTTGTTCGGCATACCAGGAGGCCAAAGTTTTTCCTTCTGGTAGCCCTAAGAGTGCAGAGAAATTCAGCTGTGCTTGTTCCGATGGAGCTGAGGCGCCAGCTCCGTGGCTTGGTGTCTGCACTGGCGGGGGTGTTTGTCGGACTACCCCAGGTGGATGTTGGAACGTGGCTCCATTTGTGGTTTGGGTGATGATCCTAGTTGGATGTTGGAAAGTCGGTCCAGTTGTAGTTTGGCTAACAATCCTTGAGGCACTTCCAAAAATACTAGGAAAATCATTGTTTGTCTGCCCTTCTTGGATGATTTCGTTCCTTTGACCCCTTTGGACGTGTGCTGTGTCCGAAACGATCTCAAAGGAAGAAATTTCTCCGTCGACTTGGTGTGAAGGGTTTTGTTCAGCCATTTTGACGAGTGTTTTTTTAGGAAGAAAAGAGATGAGAGTGGTTTTTGCTAAAAGCGGATGGCGCCAATGATGAAACACAGGTTAACACCAAGGTTAATCTGTGGGGTTACTTCTTCTGTGGGTTCAATATCCTTTCTTACTCATAGAAATGACTTGGATCCTGCAAAACAACAACACCGTTAGTCTCGTTAAGAGGAGAATATGGGGGTTTCCCTCTTAACCAGGCTCCGGCGTGAGAATAAGTACTGTTCTGAAGGAGAATAAACAGTGTGTGTTGAGTGCGAGAGTATAGAGAGCAAGATGATTCAACCTGGATGATGAAGGGTCCTATTTATAGCCGGATGGTGAAGGAGGGAGGAGCAGCAGTGCCAGCTGTGGTTGCGCGCCAGCTGTCCGACCAAGGGTAATATCCTTTTGGTCTCCTCTGCCGTGGTCAGTGCAGTGGTACACGTGGTGCGCTTACATTTGCCTATTTTGGAGACGTCGTACTGGTACTATCGGACTGCTCCTTGATTCGTCGCAGGCCTACCTGGCGCTTGATGACTGGTGACGCGTGTTGTCCTTTTTGTCGGATGGAGCATCTTTGGTGCCACCTTGATGTTTTCCAGAAGCTTCTAGAAGCTTCTTGATGATCTTGTTGATGTCAGCGCCACATAGGATGGAAAAGTGGTGTGGTCCTTGCCATGTGGGCAAGGAATTGGGACCATACCTCTTCAATAGTTAACTTATTCAATTCCCGATAGTCGATGCACATCCGGAACGACCCATACTTCTTTTTGACGAAAAGGACTGGAGCGCCCGATGGAGAGGTGCTCGGGCGAATGAAGCCTTTCTCAAGTAATTCCTGGAGTTGGTTTGAGAGTTCACGCATTTCGGATGGCGCGAGTCGATAAGGAGCTTTGGCGACAGGATTGGCTCCAGGAATGAGGTCGATACGAAAGTCGATATCATGACTCGGTGGTAGTCCGGGAAGATCATCAGGAAACACATGAGGAAATTCACGAACCACAGGAACGTCTTTTACTTCCTTCTTCTCTTTCTTTTCCTTCTCCGCTACTACAATGTTAGCCAAGAAAGCCCTGTATTTCTTGCGAAGATACTTGCTAGCTTGGACACACGACATAAGCTTGAGCCCTTTCGAGGCAGTTTCACCGTACACGCACAATAAATCACCATTCGCGAGCGAGAACCGAATCATCTTATTGTAACACACAACTTCAGCATGGTTTTCGCGTAGAAAGTCCATGCCTACTATGACGTCGAAACTTCCGAGTTGCATCGGAATGAGGTCGATTGGGAAAATGTGATTGTTGAGCTCGAGAGTACAATCACGGATAACGGAGTTGACAGCGACAGTTCTTCCAGTGGCGACTTCAACATCGAATGTCGAAGAGAGCTTGGAACGTTTATGACTAAGGAGCTTCTCGAATTCGAACGACACAAAGCATTTATCGGCTCCAGTATCAAACAAACACGATGCATAAATACCATTCACAAGGAACGTACCATTAACCACGTTGTTGTCGGCTTGGGCTTGGCGCACGTTGATGTTGAAAGTTCTGGCGCGTGCGGCCTGTTGTTGCTGATGCTGCTGTTGTTGCTGCTGTTGAGGTTGTTGCTGCTGTGGCTCTTGTTTCACAACCCTGTTTGGGCACATGTTGGCGAAATGGTTAGGATCGCCACATGTGAAGCAGGCTCTGGCCTTGACTGCGGGTGCCGGAGGAGCTTGTTGACCCTGTGGGGCAGTGAGTAGAGCTTGATGAACAAGAGCTTGTCGAATATGGCAGTTGGCAGTAAAATGGCCGTACACATTGCAATGAGCACAGAAACGGCAAGCAATGGCAGTCGGGTGATGGTAGGTACATGTTGGGCAGAGCGGATGTGGCCCAGTGTATGCACGTTTAGCAGGAGGTGCATTGGCCACAGGCGCTGCCACTTGGCGTTGTTGAGCTGGTACAGCTTGAACTGGTGCAGCAGTGATCGCACAGTTCTTGTTGCTGGAGCTGTTCTTCCTCTTGTTGCTCGGTGTGGTGGGTTCAGCAGTTGGTGCGGTAGCGGTAGCTTGATGCAGATGCTTTGAAGTCTTTTCCCAGACCCCAGCCTTAACCCGCTTGTCATTGATTTCAGCGGCCAGTAGATAAGTCTCTTCGATCGTCGTAGTCTTAGCCGCTTGCACGAAATCAGCAACGCAGTCGGGCAGGGCCCGGATGTACTTCTTGATCGCCATGTCTGGAGTCTTGACTTGGTCGGGACAAATAATGCTGAGTTGCTTGAAACGAGCAGTAAGACCAGCATTATCACCCTCCTTTTGCTGTATGTGCCAAAATTCATCTTCTAGCTTTTGACGTTCGTGAGGAGGGCAGAATTCCTCTAGCATAACTTCCTTGAGCTCATCCCACGACAGACCGTAGGCTGCATCGTTCCCTCGCTTATTCCTCTCGGCCGTCCACCAGTCTAGTGCACGGGACTGGAAAACGCCGGTAGCATTCAGAGTACGGAGGTCATCAGGGCAACCACTCTGTCGCAGAGTAACCTCAATGGAATCAAACCAGTGGAATAGTGCAGTAGGACCTCCCTCGCCAGTGAATTCCTTTGGCCCACACGACTTGAATTGCTTGAAATTGAAGGGCCTTGCGGCAGCTTTAGGAGCTTCGGTTCTCGATTCCTCAGACGATTTGCTGGCATTCTCATAAACATCACTCACGGCCTTTGCCATACTCTGAGCGATGATGGCAGCAAGGCATTTGTCCCTATTTTCCTGACGAGAAAGTGCGTGACGGGATCCAGATGACATTGTATGCAACAGACATCGTCACAGGACTCAACACATGTATTCGAATCTCACCTCACACGTCTACTACTTACTAAAGTTCAGGAACACACATATCCACATAAGCACGTAATCATGTAGAGCACAAAATCACATAAACACATAAGCACGTAGAGCACAGAAACACATACGCATTTAGTCACTAGAGGCAGTCAGAAAACAGAAACCTATTACTCAAAGTCTGCGATCGTTCGAGAATAGCGTAGTATAAGGGCATATTGTAGCATAAAGCCGTCCATAATTCGGCGATTTGTTAACGTTTTGAGATAGAAATGCAGTGCGAGTCGTGTGTGTCGATCGAAGCGAAGGCACAAGCGATTAGTTCTTCCAAAATTAAACACATAAGCAGGTAAAAGAACATAAAACACATAAAATCGACGAATCATCAGAGTCAGCAGTTGCGGCTCTGAATTGAAACATGTAAAAATCGAGAGATAGATTGTCTGCGGCTAGTAGATTTCGACTAACCAAAGCGATTCGACTCTTCGCAAGGACTTGTCGTTCACGTTTGACCTCCAGAACTATGCCCTTGCCTCGATTCTTGGGCGTTTGGCACACGTTCCGTTAGTCATAATGTGACTTCAGGTCATTGGAGTTCGTCGAGACTTTAGTGAGAGTTTTGTAAAGTGTGCGGAACAAGTCGTCAAGGTTAGGGTCTCACCCCTGGCTTAACAACTTCGTCCCTATTTTTAATAAAATAGAGGAGATTATTCATCAAAATATGGATTTCACTCCTAATTTGGTATAATTTCCCCCATTGAACAAACGTTCGTTATTGAAAAGGAATTAAGAAATCATTGATAAGTTGATAAAACAGCATTGGTCAAGCAATTTAGTCGGGAGTTTGTGGTTTTCACGCCTAATCTCGACTCTATCGTGTATCTATAGCTGTTATTTCGAGTGTAGTGATAGTGTAGCATAAGCGGGAATAGCGAGGAATAAGCTTGTACATAATCCCTACTGGTTATGCACAAGTGTAACACCCTTAAATCTTTACTAGAATTAATTGCTAGATTTATACATAATTATACCAAAAGATATTAGATTTACATAAGTTTTAGAAGTATCATAAACCATAGTCAACACATGACTAATTTGAACATTCAAAAGTTGTTTGAGAATTGATATACAACCCATGAACAAAGTTTAAGTAGGATTAAGACACATAGCGGAAGCTTCAAAAGTGGTGTTCGGTTCTTCGACATTGCTTGATCACCATCCGTACGATCCATCTAAACACCTAGGGTCAAACCGTTAAAAAAAAACATTAGTTTTGACTTTGGTACATAACACTTAAACATATAGTCCAATCATCAACTTAAAATAAAACAAATTAAAGATTTCTGGGTTCACCGTAAATTACGGTGTTACCGTAATTTACGGTGAGTTCTGAAAACTTATGGCCACCGTAAATCAGGTGGTTTCCACCGTAAACAATTTATATCCACCGTAAATTACGGTACTACCGTAATTTACGGTAGTACCTGGAATTTCAAGTTTTTGCTTTGTTTGATTTTTAGACCAAGATTCTAACTCTCAAATTTCAGTTTCTTCTATGATACCGAAACATTAAAACCTCATATTACTTAAATGATATATATAGTAATCAATCATCAAAGATCTTTCTATCATAATCCGAAGTATTAATCATGCCTTATTTGATTGTTCGACCCGTTTAGACACCATGAGTTAATCATCAAACAAGGTAATTCAAACATCAAATTTCTAACAATTGTTTTGACCCGTCTCACTAGATTAAGACGAAAAGTCACTTCCGTGATATATTGATCTATCTTGTTTACCATGTTTTTCAAACTACAACATAAAACTATCAAATAATACATAATGTAACGAAACGGTAATTTCGTACCTTTAGAGCACGCCTTTCCCCCGTGAATTCCCTCCGGCTTGTCTGCTTGATGATCCGGACTCTTTGCCTAGAAAATTCAGTTTTACAACTTGTTTAGAACTCTTTTCATGACCATAATCGCATCATTATGAGTCATGATAAATTCTGCGTTTTCCTACTATTCTAGCATTTAAATCTTCGATTAGGCATTACTACGAACACCTAACGAGACAGATTTTTCTACAATTATTACTAAGTTCATGACTTGCAATTTAACATCCAATTTCACTATAATTAAGCCACTTGTATCATTTAAACATTCAATTTGCTGAATTTCATCATACCATTCAGTTTTTCTCTAGATTAACATTCACAATTCTAGTACTTGTCTAGTCTTCACACTATCATAAATCACCTACAATGGTGATTGTAATTTCTTCAAGTAACATGCAATGATTTTCACAATTTATCATCTAGGGTTTAATCCTAAACAACATATTGCTTCAAGATTCATTCATGCATGACCTATCTAGGTCCAATTTCAGCTATTCACCATTAACCTAGAATTTATGGTGATTCAAAATATAAAAATTTTACATACCTTTTGATCCTTACTACAAGGGGATTACTAATTTACATTCAAGACTTGATTTAGGGCAGATTTGAAGCTTCAATTTGGAGATTTGATATGAAACAAGGGTTTGAAGAAAACCCTGTGTCGCCCCCCCTTGCTCTCTGTTCGACCAGACACCAGCTTTTGGGTGTTTGGTTTTGTTTTGGTTATTATTAGTAACCTAAGTTTCAGTTTTGACAAGTTTACACCCTCAACTTTGATTTATCCTTAAGTTTGAGTGTTTTAACCCTATCATGGGTTATTTCAAGGCTTGTATTTAACTGAGTTAAAATTCCTAGTTGATTGAATCTTGTTTATTTTACTTTTAAATTTTAATATAAGGATTTATATTTTCGGGGTGTTACAAGTCCACCCCCCTTAAAAAGGTTTCGTCCCCGAAACTGAATTACGTACCAAATAAAGCAGGATGTAGACGTCGCATCTCTTCTTCGGACTCCCATGTAGTGTCCGAACCTTTCCTATGCTCCCATTTGACTTTAATTTGGTCAATTTGTTTGTTTCGTAAATATTTGACCTTTCTATCTAAAATCTCCACCGGTCTCACCGCATAATTTAGACTATTATCCACTTCGATATCATCGTAATGGATATAGGTCGTTTCGTCTGCTAGGCACTTTCTTAATTGTGACACGTGAAACGTGCCATGGATTCCACTTAGCTCCTCCGGTAATTCAAGACGGTAAGCTACCTTGCCGACTCTTCCGATAATTTTAAATGGCCCGATAAACCTTGGGCTTAGCTTCCCCCTCTTTCTGAATCTAATAACGCCCTTCCATGGGAAAACTTTTAGCATGACCATATCACCGACTTGGAATTCGATTGGCCTTTTCCTTTTATCAGCATACGACTTTTGCCTGTCTTGAGCCGCTTTCAAGTGTGCCCGAACTTTATCGATCTTTTCATTCGTGGCTCGTACTATATCTTGGTGGGCGAGTTCACGTGGACCCACTTCACCCCAACATACCGGGGTTCGACATTTCCTACCGTAAAGCATTTCGTATGGTGCCATCTTAATACTAGATTGGTAACTGTTGTTATACGAGAACTCGACTAACGGTAGGTGAACATCCCAACTGCCTCCAAAGTCGATTATACACGCCCGTAGCATGTCTCTCAATGTTTGTATCGTTCTTTCACTTTGTCCATCCGTTTGAGGATGGTACGCAGTGCTAATGAACAATTTGGTCCCCATTTGTTCTTGGAAATCTCGCCAGAAATTCGAGGTAAACCGGGTATCCCTATCGGACACGATGGACACCGGCACTCCATGACGTGCTATGATTTCATTGGTATAAACTTCCGACATCTTTTCTGACGTATAAGTCTCACGAATCGGAATGAAGTGAGCACTTTTCGTCAACCTATCTACCACTACCCATATGGCATCAAAACCACGATTCGTCTTAGGCAACTTGGTTAACAGGTCCATTGTAATATGTTCCCATTTCCAAACCGGAATTTCTAACGGTTGGAGTTTGCCGTATGGTTTCTGGTGCTCCGCCTTGACTTGTAAACATGTCAAGCATTTTTCCACATATTTCGCCACGTCCCTCTTCATTCCGGGCCACCAATAGTTTTGTTTCAAATCATTGTACATCTTGGTCGCACCCGGATGAATTGAATAACGGGATTTATGAGCTTCATTAAGTAGAAGCGCCTTCACTCCATAGGTATGCGGGACCCATATCCTTCCGGATCGAGTCTTTAATCCGTGATTCCCATGCGACAAATCTTTCAGTTGACCAATTATTCTTTCTTTCTTCCAATTCTCTTCCTTTATTGCTTCTAGATGCGCCTCTCGAATACGTTCAAGTATACCCGAAGTTACCACGAGTTGCATCGATCGTACTCGTATCGGGACATAATCCGCTTTTCTGCTCAGAGCGTCCGCTACCACATTTGCTTTTCCGGGGTGATAATGTATCTCACAATCATAGTCTTTCACCGTTTCCAACCATCGCCTTTGTCGCATATTTAACTCCTTCTGATCGAAGAAGTATTTCAAGCTCTTGTGGTCGGTGAATATGGTGCATTTTACCCCATACAAGTAATGCCTCCATATTTTTAATGCAAATACCACCGCTGCCAACTCGAGATCGTGCGTGGGATATTTCTTCTCGTGTATCTTCAATTGTCTCGAGGCATAGGCTATTACCTTGCCCCGTTGCATCAACACGCAACCGAGCCCCGATAATGAAGCATCCGAATAAACCACCATGTCTTCGACTCCGTCTGGCAATGTCAGCACTGGAGCTTGAGTTAGCTTTTCTTTTAGCGTTTGAAACGCTTTTTCTTGATCAATTCCCCAAATAAACTTTGCTTTCTTTTGGGTTAGCTTGGTTAGCGGTGACGCAATTTTGGAGAAATCTTGAATGAATCTCCTATAGTACCCCGCAAGCCCCAAAAAGCTTCTGATTTCTGAAGGGTTCTTCGGGGGATTCCATTTTGACACTGCCTCTATTTTTGATGGATCCACCAATACTCCGTCGGCATTTATGACATGGCCTAAAAATTGAACCTCTCGTAACCAAAAGGCACATTTAGAGAATTTTGCATATAACTTCTCTCGCCTAAGTGTCTCTAACACTTCTTGTAAATGGTGTGCGTGTTCAGCTTCACTTTTCGAATATATCAATATATCATCGATAAACACGATGACCGACTTATCCAGCATTGGCTTGCAAACCCGGTTCATGAGGTCCAAGAAAGCCGCGGGTGCGTTTGTTAGCCCAAATGACATCACGAGGAATTCGTAATGTCCGTATCTCGTGCGGAAATCCGTCTTCGGCACATCTTCTTCCTTGACCTTTAGTTGGTGATACCCCGATCTAAGGTCAATTTTGGAAAACCAGTTCGCACCTTGTAGTTGGTCGAATAAATCATCTATCCTCGGGAGCGGGTACCGGTTCTTTACCGTGAGTTTGTTCAACTCCCGGTAATCAATACACATGCGCATGCTCCCGTCTTTCTTTCTCACGAACAATACCGGTGCACCCCAAGGAGACACACTCGGCCTTATGAATCCCTTGTCAAGCAGATCTTGGATTTGGGACATCAACTCTTGTAATTCCGACGGCGCAAGTCGGTACGGGGCTTTTGCTACGGGTTTCGCGCCCGGAATCAATTCGATCCCGAACTCTACTTCCCGTTCAGGCGGTATCCCCGGTAAATCTTCCGGAAAGACATCTTCATAATTTCGTACTACCGGTACATCTCCAATCTTTCGTGATTCTTTCTCTGGCTCATTAGCGTATATTATGAATGCCTTGCATCCTCGCTTCATTAGCTTGTGAGCTTTCAAAATTGAGCATACTATGGGGTTGCCTCCTTTTTCGCCATAAATGGTAACGTGTTTCCCGCTCGGAGATGTTAGTTTTATCTCTTTACGGAAGCACACAACCTTTGCATGGTGTCGAGATAGCCAATCCATCCCAACGACTACTTGAAATTCTCCCATCGACATCGGGATTAAATTTATCAAATATTCTTCATCATCGATGCTTAGTTTACAATTTTCACATACATCACAAACAATAAAGCTTTTGTTATTACCTATCTCTACTTCTAAAGGCACAGGTAATTTTGTTAGAATAAATGAAGGATGTCGAATAAGTCCATATGAAACAAAGGATTTATTCACACCCGTATCAAATAACACGTGTGCAGGAATTGAATTTACAGCAAATATACCTGAGACCACGTCAGGTTCAACCTTTGCTTCTGCGGCGGTTAGTTGGAAAGATCTTGCCTTTGCCTTCGGGGCTTCACCTTTCGATTCTTGCCCATCCTTCTTTCCAACCAATTCAGGGCATTCCAACTTCTTGTGTCCCGTTCGATAATAGTTGTAACAAACCGTCACTTTCTCCGGACATGATATAGCCATATGTCCCGTCTTCTTGCATATGGGACAAGGCTTATCCTTGTAACGGCATTCGCCTTTATGACCTTTCCCGCAGATTCTACAACTTGGCGACCCGCCTTTCACATCAGATTTCTTTGTGCTTTCGTTTGTTCGTGCCTTCTTAGTAGGGCTTGGATTCACATCTTGTGCCCTTCGTTCACCCCGTTCTATGCTCTTCTTCAGTTCGATCTCCCTTTCTCGAGCAGCATTGACAATCTCGGTAAGGGTCTCGTATTTTGAAGGGGTTATGAACTCTCTATACTCTGCGCTTAGCATATTATGGTAGTAATAGACTTTTTGTTCCTCGTTTGTCACCAAATCATCACAGAACTTTATCTTGTCCATAAACATCCCCGTGATCTTGTCTATGGATTCACCCTTGTGTCTGACTTGCATAAACTCTTCCTTGATTCTATTTATGACCGCGTTGGGACTATGGTGTTTAAGAAACGGCGTCTTAAACTCCTCCCATGTCATGGCCTTAGCCGCTTCACTTCCAATCTCCTTCTTTTTGTTATCCCACCAATCTTTCGCTTGACCTCTTAATTGACCCGTACCATAAGCTACGTAGTCGTTTTCATCACAATGAGATCTCTCGAATACTCCTTCGATATCACTTAGCCATCGTTGGCACACAATCGGATCAACCTCTCCATTATATAATGGTGGTTTACAGGCCATGAATTCCTTGTATGAACAAGGCTTTCGTCCACCATGCTTTTCCTTTGCTGAATTGGAATCATCTTCCAGTTTCTTGATTCTCTCTTCTACTATTGATAAAACTGTGTTTTGAATTTTATCAATAAAACCCGACAAGCTGTTTTCGATCGCCTTTCCAACCTCTTCGGCAATCACTTCCTTCATTTGCTCGGTGACTCTTGGCACCGCATTATCATTACCTCCATCAGCCATCTTTATTTCTGAAATGTTTACATAGATTGTTAAACATTCCATTTATAACACATGCTTTACTTGTTTTGATTTAATCAAGTTCATAACTTGATTTAATCATTATTGTTTTAATTCAATCAAGTTCGTAACTTGATTTAATCATTCTTGTTTCAATTCAATCAAGTTCGTAACTTGATTTAATCATTCTTGTTTCAATTCAATCAAGTTCGTAACTTGATTTAATCATTCTTGTTTCAATTCAATCAAGTTCGTAACTTGATTTAATCATTCTTGTTTCATGCATTTCTTGTTTTTGAGTGAGCTTACACACTCTTTTCATGCATATTTGTTCATTTCTCATTTTATACATAGTACATAATTTATTAACAAAACAAGTTAATTCTTACCGGACGATCGATCAAGCTTGAACCGAACACTTATTGACAACCTTGAGCTCTGATTACCAACTTGTAACACCCTTAAATCTTTACTAGAATTAATTACTAGATTTATACATAATTATACAAAAAGATATTAGATTTACATAAGTTTTAGAAGTATCATAAACCATAGTCAACACATGACTAATTTGAACATTCAAAAGTTGTTTGAGAATTGATATACAACCCATGAACAAAGTTTAAGTAGGATTAAGACACATAGCGGAAGCTTCAAAAGTGGTGTTCGGTTCTTCGACATTGCTTGATCACCATCCGTACGATCCATCTAAACACCTAGGGTCAAACCGTTAAAAAAAAAACATTAGTTTTGACTTTGGTACATAACACTTAAACATATAGTCCAATCATCAACTTAAAATAAAACAAATTAAAGATTTCTGGGTTCACCGTAAATTACGGTGTTACCGTAATTTACGGTGAGTTCTGAAAACTTATGGCCACCGTAAATCAGGTGGTTTCCACCGTAAACAATTTATATCCACCGTAAATTACGGTACTACCGTAATTTATGGTAGTACCTGGAATTTCAAGTTTTTGCTTTGTTTGATTTTTAGACCAAGATTCTAACTCTCAAATTTCAGTTTCTTCTATGATACCGAAACATTAAAACCTCATATTACTTAAATGATATATATAGTAATCAATCATCAAAGATCTTTCTATCATAATCCGAAGTATTAATCATGCCTTATTTGATTGTTCGACCCGTTTAGACACCATGAGTTAATCATCAAACAAGGTAATTCAAACATCAAATTTCTAACAATTGTTTTGACCCGTCTCACTAGATTAAGACGAAAAGTCACTTCCGTGATATATTGATCTATCTTGTTTACCATGTTTTTCAAACTACAACATAAAACTATCAAATAATACATAATGTAACGAAACGGTAATTTCGTACCTTTAGAGCACGCCTTTCCCCCGTGAATTCCCTCCGGCTTGTCCGCTTGATGATCCGGACTCTTTGCCTAGAAAATTCAGTTTTACAACTTGTTTAGAACTCTTTTCATGACCATAATCGCATCATTATGAGTCATGATAAATTCTGCGTTTTCCTACTATTCTAGCATTTAAATCTTCGATTAGGCATTACTACGAACACCTAACGAGACAGATTTTTCTACAATTATTACTAAGTTCATGACTTGCAATTTAACATCCAATTTCACTATAATTAAGCCACTTGTATCATTTAAACATTCAATTTGCTGAATTTCATCATACCATTCAGTTTTTCTCTAGATTAAAATTCACAATTCTAGTACTTGTCTAGTCTTCACACTATCATAAATCACCTACAATGGTGATTGTAATTTCTTCAAGTAACATGCAATGATTTTCACAATTTATCATCTAGGGTTTAATCCTAAACAACATATTGCTTCAAGATTCATTCATGCATGACCTATCTAGGTCCAATTTCAGCTATTCACCATTAACCTAGAATTTATGGTGATTCAAAATATAAAAATTTTACATACCTTTTGATCCTTACTACAAGGGGATTACTAATTTACATTCAAGACTTGATTTAGGGCAGATTTGAAGCTTCAATTTGGAGATTTGATATGAAACAAGGGTTTGAAGAAAACCCTGTGTCGCCCCCCCTTGCTCTCTGTTCGACCAGACACCAGCTTTTGGGTGTTTGGTTTTGTTTTGGTTATTATTAGTAACCTAAGTTTCAGTTTTGACAAGTTTACACCCTCAACTTTGATTTATCCTTAAGTTTGAGTGTTTTAACCCTATCATGGGTTATTTCAAGGCTTGTATTTAACTGAGTTAAAATTCCTAGTTGATTGAATCTTGTTTATTTTACTTTTAAATTTTAATATAAGGATTTATATTTTCGGGGTGTTACAACAAGTCGGTCTGTTGGTTCCTAACTATAGACTAGGTTTCCAAGACATCGACCCGGACTAGGTCGAGTCTTGCCTAATTCCCTATAGTTATGGCTCTGATACCAATCTGTCACACCCCAACCGATGGCGGAATCATCGGGGCATGGCACTGAGCAAAACAGATTGTCCAGAAGTTTCATAACAATTATCAACACTATTCAATTTAAATAATACGTCCCATACCGTATCTCAAACAGTAAAATAATTATTACAGAAAAAAATCCAGGCAAATATTCTGTTCCGACAACTCAGATTTAAATAGACAGCAATTGTTTATCTGCTTCTAGAGACCCTTAGTTTGACCACTACAGACAACTATTTGTTGGGCTCTAGAGCTTTATTCTAGCTTCAAATTCCTACCAAGTATGCGTCCTAAGCACCTGTCACATACGTTAAAATAAAGTCAATACATATAATGTAAAGGTGAGCATACAAGTTTGATAATAGCATATAGAGTTCGAATTCGTTTACGCATAACCAGCACGTACACATAGAGAAATGAAGCACGTTAGTTATTGACATAGATCCATCGATACCAATGACTGCGGGTTGACTGCCCGAGGCAGTTCGCAATACATGATTACCACCGTAATCCATGCAAGTAAATGTCCTTAACAACCCCCCGTGTGAACGGGTGCTGAGTCCAAACTATAGTACTATCGTCGCTAAGGCAGGTAGACAACATTCCATGTGTAAACATAACAAACAAGCATTCATAAGCCACGTATAACATGCATTAACGGTTAGCGTTCAAATAGTACGAGTAGTGTGTTCGATGTGATTTGAATAGTTGTAACGTATGTAACACCCAAAAGTGCTTAAAGCAAAAAGGGATCGAGTATACTCACAGCGGTTGATGGATTGAAGGGAGCGCTTAGCGAGTAGGATTAGCCTGAGTAGATTAGATTGTATATCGATAAGTGATGCGTAAAACGATACAAGGTACGAGTGAGTCGGATAGTAGTTCGATCGGATGGTAATCCGAGCGGACAGCAATCCGTGAGGGAATCAACCCGTTCGGATGGTCATCCGGTCGAATAGGTTATCCGGTCGGATGACTATTCGAGTGGATTGTTTCTTCCTATAAGAAGGATGTGTTTGTGTATGATGGTTTGACCTTTGAAGTTTTCGCTGTAGCATTTAGAAAACATTGAAGTATCTCTATCTTTCAAGTCGGTCGATCGGTTTACTAGTCGTGCGGATGACAATCCGTTCGGATGGTCATCCGGTCGGACAGTGGTCCGGTAGGACGGCGACTTAGTGATGAGCCTACTTAATGAAAAAAAGTTCATAACAGAGGTGTCATTCGATCGGATGCCCATCCGATCGGATGGTAACTTTGTCATTGAACATGTTGAAAATTGTTTAAGTCTATAAAGTCTTAGTATCTCATGATCCGAAGAGTAATCCAGTCAGATGGTCATCTAATCGGATTGCAATTCGTTCGATACTCAAACTTCAGATAAGGTTGTTCAAGTGTAGGTCCCAAGTGTGATCCGATCGGATGACAATCCGTTCGGATAACCTATCCGTTCGGACGGCAGTCCGATCGGATAGCATTTCGTTCCGATTGCTCCGTTCGTCTTACACTTGGTTGTTTTTGGTTGTTTGTCATTTTATCGAGATGTTGTGACGACGTGTTAACCAATGGAACTCCGTTTTGACCCAAGTGACCAGACCGACCAGGAATCACCCTAGTTCGGCCGGTTACCGACTCTGTACGGTTGTTCTTGTTTAATCCGAAATCGGTAGTCTCGTGTGTAGAATTCAGACCTTGAACTAGTACAACACTATGGATGAGTAGGAGACTAGAACCGGGTCCGATTCTATCGGTTTTGAGCGTAATGAGTGTAAAAGAGTTGAAAGAAAGTTGGAAAACATCTTTCAATCCTTTCTCACCACTCTTGTGTCGAGATCTTTACAAGATCTTCGTATGTTTGCATGGAAATCGGTTAGATCTCGGTTGTTCTTGGCGGATTGAAGTCAAAACATGAAGTTCTTGAAGAACACATGATGACGTCATCCTAGAACACCCGAAATCTAGTGATTTCACGGTTAAAAGTTAGGATTTGAAAGATAGAAAGGTGTAGGAGTGCGTGTAGATCAAGAACGTACAAGATTTAGGGCGAGGTCTTACCTGGATTGAGAGAAATCGAAGAAAAGGTGAGGAGCACGAACAGTTCGGACAGAGGGTTTCCAAAAGTAGAAAGAATGACATGGACAGGGGTATTTATAGGATTCCAAAAGAGGAAAGGGCTATCCGATCGGATGACATTCCGCCCAGATTGACTATCCGTTCGGATGACACCCCGGTCGGATGGCACTTGTCTTGATGGCAAGGCGGCTATCCGATCGGATGGCACCTGGATTGTTTGACGCGACGATTTTCGGCGTTTAGATCTCGATTGCGAGCGGTTTGATACGATAGGGTTTCCTAGTCAAATTACTTTCAGTCCCAACTCACTGTGAAAAGTTACACAAAAAGGCCCAGGTGTTGCACGGTCATGCCAAATCGGCACGGTAGTGCAACCCTTAGTCAAAACAGCTCAGTTACTCGTGCATCGGACAGTCATCATATCGCACTACCGTGCGACCGCTGCACTACCATGCTACCCGATAACACAGGCCAAACTAGAACAGCGATCCGGATTGGCACGACCGTGCCAAATCCGCACGACCGTGCGCCTCGAAAACCGAACAGTAAAAACTAGGGTATTTAAGCGATTCTGCAGTAAAAACATAACACTTTTACGAAACCCTAATCACCGCACGGGAGTTCCAGGTCGCCTACACCCACAAATCACCTAATTTTTGCCTAGATTTCGCTTCAATCATCTTCCAAGGTATGTTTCCTACTTGTTTTGTAGATTAAACTTAGTTTCTGTTGTAGATCTGATGCTTGAACCAAGAAATTTTGGGGTTTTCTTCATAAATGTCAAATAAACCCTAGTTCTTGGGTGATTAGTGTTAAATCGGTAGTTCTAGTACTTGATTCATAGTTTATTCACTGATTACAAGTCAAATCTTGAAAGATAGAAGTTAAAATCATTGAATTAACCCATTTTCTGATGAGATATAAAGTCGCACGGTCACGACGCTTAAACGGCATGACAGTGCCAGTTAAAAATCAAGTTCAGATCACTGATTTAAAGTTGCGATGCCAAGTCGCACGGTAGTGCCGATTTGGCACGGTGGTACAACACGAGTACCTGGAAACAACCTGTTTACTGATCACAGAATGGCACGGCAGTGCCACCAGTGGCACGACCGTGCGACTGCTGAAACAGAAACAGAAGCTCGTAAACAGCCTGTTCCGGGGCCGGCGACAAAATTTTTATAATCTGCTCATATTTTGTTATATTCCTGTGTGGAGATGAATCACAGATTCCTCCAGTTCAGCGAGAACAAACCGAAAGAACAACCCTGTATTGCAAGATTAGAAGCTTTATGGAATAGACGGGGACAAATTGGTGAACCGAGAAGGATCAACTGGGACACTTTAACAACCCTGAACCAAGAACAAAGGCTATCCAACATGATGTCGCATCCGATGTCAAGGTTGTTCAACATTGCACGACCCGTTTATCTTGAACTAACATTGGAATTCTTTGCTTCATACACTTATGAAAAACCAAGAAGCGAGAATCCAAACTTTAAAAACAGAGAAACAATACATTTCAGGTTGGGAAAAAAGTGTCATAAGTGGACAGTTGCTAGACTTGGAAGAAGATTGGGCATATACTCATCTGAAGACATAAATTCAAAACTTTTCACCAATATCTACAAGTTTGATAGTGACCAGCAACAAGCCAACTTCTGGGCACAAGTGGCGATCGGACCACCTTATGAAGCTAGAAAAGCTAAAGCTTCAAGACTACGAGACCCGCTTCTGAGGGTCATTCATCAGGTCATGAGTCACACCATCTGTGAGCGCATGGACAGTGCAGGGAACTGTCCCACTCCAGATCTTCTTTTCATATATTCCTTAGTGACTGGAGTGCATGTATACCTCGCAGCTAGAATGGCTGAATTCTTTGTAAACAGCGCGGGGAGAACTACAAGCAGTGAAATACATGGCGGGGAATATGTGACTCAGTTAGCATATAATTTGGGTATTATAACAGATGAGGTAGTCAACGGTCTCACGATGGTTCACGCAGGAGGAGATGTGGATATGAGGTCTTTGAGAGCGATGGGTCTAGTAGTAGATACAGATAATGGCCCGAGACTGAGGGGTCTAAATGGGGAAATATGGGATCCACTACCACCACAGAAAGAAGTCGTCAACATGGAAGAGATCGAGCCACCACCACATGATCAGCCACAACATGAGGAGCACGAGCACCAGCATCAGTATCAGCACCAACAAAATTGCCTCCAGGTATACCTTCCTACCCTGAGTTGTACCAGCAATTCCAACATATGCAGGTTACTCAAGACGATATAAGAGCCGACAAGTTAGCTATGCGGACATCTCAACAGACCATGCGGGAGGAAATGTATGCAGGATTTTCCTACATCTTTGGAGAGCTACAGGATGTATATCCAGGCCATTTCGCCAACCCTCCATAGTTTCCATTTGGAGACCCAGGTACCTATGGGGCGGGTTCATCTAGAACACGCCACCATGATGGTGATGATGATGAGGAGTAGGAGGAGGTAGGGTGAAACAGTTCAGAAACTTATGTTTATGTTATTTCAATTTAGTACTATGTTTGGGATTTTTTTAAACTTTATGTCTGTTTTTAATGTTTTTAGTAGTATGTTTGCTTTGTTTGAATAACGGATTTGGTTGAATTATCTAACATTTTGATCAATGGTAATGATTGGCTATTTTAGCGAGTGACATAATTGGCAGATTCATAAAGAAATGCACACAGAGTTGAGACGACTTCAAATCAAAGTCTACTAAAACGAGTCAACTCAAACTCCGAGGGAGTACATCTTTCCCTTTTCACAGTATTAGTTTAGCTCTTCATAATTGCTTAACTAATATGTATTTCACATTGGGGACAATGTGAAGTTCAAGTGTGGGGAGGGGTTTAAAAGGTTTTAAACTTTGATTGTCCTTAATTGTTCTCATTTTTTGTATATATTTTCAAAAAATATATATATATATAAAAAATGGTCAATTTGTGTTCTTTAGGAAGCATCAAATTTGATAAGAATCGACAAGCCAAGTTAATTTTTGAAAAAAGATAACTAAAAAGCGTGACAAAACAAAACGAAAGACTTGCATGTTTTTATTTTTATTTTTACCCATTCCTTCCGTTTACGTGAGCATATTTTTGAGCCTTTAAAGCTTTCTTCAATGCTTCTTTGTTTTTTTCGGAAAAATGAGTGAGCCGGATGTTTTATGTAATTTAGAACTTGTCATTTGTATACTTTTCAAAACCATGAATATGTGAAATTACATAGAAATGATAGAGGCAATTAGGATAACCCCTTTGTCAGCCTTTTTCTTTGTTTATATCCCGCACCCAACATTATCCATTAGTTCGCCATGTTGAGCCTATTTTCCGTATTTTTCTTAAACTTCACCCAAATTTAAAGCCTACTTACCCAAAAATATAACCTTTTCTCATTCACCCTTATTTTCGTTAGAAATTTGGCCATAAGCTTTCCAGTTTGACATAAGTTACACTTTAGCACATTTTTACAAAAAAAAAAAAAAAAAAAAAAAAAAAACCGTTTGTCAAAACTCTCTAGGGAAATTAAAGAAAGACTATCAAGAATGAAAAATAGAGAGTTGATGTACAAATAGAATAAACTCTGAAGACCTACACAATAGTTTAGCAACGTGTTCAGAATTGTAGAAAATAAAGCACCAAGTTTTTGGCCAAGTTTTAACCTTTCTTGCTACTTTCAAATATCCATTCCATACCCTAAACCTTAGCCTTACGTTACAACCCATCAAAGACCTCTTGATTTATGCTTTTCACATATTAATTGGTGGAGATTAGATCTTATGACAAGCTTATAATATTGCATGATTCATTGACCAGGCATTGAGTGTTTTACATACACATTATATGTACGATTCAGAAATTTAACCGAGTGTGTGTGAACATTGTGAGAGATATAAAGATTTGCATGCTAAGTCAATCGAACGTAGAATCATTGCTTTATAGTTATCCTTTCATACATCCAACAAAGCTTGTTTGTTTTTAAATCTTTGATAATGACTTTTTGAAAACCAATTTGACCACCAAACAAATTAGAAAACTTTGTAAATATTCAGATTTGATTCCGTATTTTATTTTAAGTTTGCTTGAGGAGAAGCAAAGTTCAAGTGTGGGGATGTTTGATATACGTTAAATTATACATGTTTTTATACCCCAAAACACTACCGTTTTAAGCGTTTTTGACCAAAAACACAACGTTTAGGTGCCAAATCCGGTACTTTTATATTTTCAGGTCTTAAACAGAGCATAAAGGAAAATTCTGATGAAAACGGACAAACTCTGATGCGTTTTTGATAAAAATGGCAAAAATCTGATGAACTGCCAGGTGTGGCACGACCGTGCCACCAGCGGCAATATCGTGCCGATCAAACGACCTCGGAAGCACTGCCAGTGCGACTAGAAGTGCCAACTGTGTCTCGGGCCGCATGACCGTGCCACCCGAGGAACGACCGTGCCAATGCCAAATCAAGCTTTCTGACCAACAATTCTGATGAGCGGCACTACCGTGCCACCAGCGGTAGTACCGTGCCGATCTGCTGACCCAAGCAACTTGTCCACTAGTCCACTTGGCTAACTCGGGATCGCTGAAACTGACGTCACCCGACAAGCACCTGTGGCACGACCGTGCCAAATCCGCACGACTGTGCCGATAAGAATTTCTTCTATAAATAGCAGCATTCGCTACTGGTTCAGTTGTTGAGTTTTTCTCCTTGTTTCTAGGCGATTTCTGGGTTCCGAAGCAGTCCTGATCAGACCCATTTGAAGCTTAAAGATCGAGTGGAAGCATAACCGATCCAACCCATCAATTCCTTGCTTGTTTATGGTTCGATTCCTTGTTCTTAAAACATGTATTCTGATCATTTTGCAAGTTATGAGCTGATGTTAGTTTATGTTTAATGTAGTTTATGTAATAGTAGTAATGAACTTGTTTCTTGAATAATCTTTATGTTGTAATCTTATTTGTATGAAACTTAGTACTTTTTCTTGTTGAATCTTCATGATTATATAATGAATGTTTCGTTGATGTTGAGTTCCTGATTATGTTTGATTATCTTGGATAATGAATCTGTGGTTAGTGGGATGGTAACTATTTCTTGATTAATCACTTATTTGTAGACTTTGTTTACACCATGAAACCAGACCAGGGTATTGGTTTTATACAAGATATATCTTATTTTGATTAGGAATACTTTCTTGCACGTAAGGGTTCTAATGAATTATATGGTGTTGATTGCATGTTCTTAGATGCGGTTTATGATCCTTGTTTAGTAGTTTTGGTCTGAAATTGCTGACATGGTAGACTTGTGTTTAAGACTTGTAAAGGTGAAATTGTTTGTTATATAATCTACATAATTGCTTATCCTCGTGGCTGTATTGTGACCATCGGTATTGCTTTCTTTGATAAGTGAGGTTAGGAATCCAGACCCGGTAAATAACCTATCTTTAAATGTTCGCATGAATAAATATCAATAGCTCTCTAATGAATGATTTTAGGTGGTTAACGTGTGACCATCGCGTTAACTTTCCGAAGAATCATAATGCTAGAAATCCAGACCCGGTAACTAGCTGTCTCGAAATTGGAAAATTGATTAAGTACTTTTGTGACATATCTGATAGATAACATGTTTAGGTTGTTTTTGAAACAAGATAATAGTATAGTTTTTATTTTAGTTGTAATTTGGATAATTTAGTTAAACATCCATTCACTTATCCTTTTATCTGGTAAAATACTGACAAAGATTTAGTACATTATAACGCCCGTGTTCCATGGATCGATATCTGGCTCTTACCAATACTTTGCTACATATATGACCGGATACACTTGTCCTTTGTTGTGTGTGTTTTAATGTTAAGGTATAAACTATTTTTATAAATATTAAAACCCAAGTTCGTGTGGAAATTCACTGTATAAATATGCATATATAGACACGCACCATATGTATCTGTATATGTAACCCTCTCAACTGTGTCCAAATTCTTGAAAGTTATTTCCAACCCCCACCATCTCAAAACCTCATCATCAGAGCACTTAAGCACCGACACCGCCTCGCCAGAAAACTGGTTGATGGTTGTTGTTGCTTCCTAGGACCACCCCCTCTCTCATTATGCATTCAACATCTCCTTATTTCTGATTCGACGGTTCGGTTTTTAGATTTTTAATAACCGAAAATTTTGGTTCGGTTTTCGGATAACCATTTTCAATAACCGAAAATAATCGAACCGAAGCGATATGTTATAATAGTATGTCAAATCCATATATTTTTATGTTTAAGTGTTTAATCCATGATACTAAGAATTATTATTAATTTTATTCTTGATTGTCAAATATTTATAATAAGAACATAACATGTTTATGTATCATTAAAATGATTTATCCATTGTTTATAAGAAATAACTAAATTTAACATAAAAATTAAATGATTTTCAAAGTATTGTAAAAGAAAACGTCTTAATAAAAACATGAAAATGGATTAGAAGGTTATGTTTATATGAACACTATTAATAAAAAAGACTAAATATATTAACTTAAATGTAAACATTTAAGAAACATTTTTAAACTTTGAATTATACTTTTAATTTTTGAATCTAACTTAATTTGTTTAATAAACCGAAAAACCAAACCGAACCGTTGTTAAAACCGTAATAACCGAAAACACCGAACCCGAACGGTTTTCAAAAATCAAATTTTGGTTACGGTTTTGATTTTACTCAAAAACCGAACCGAACCGTGCACACCCCTAGCCACCACCCAAGAAAACCAATAAAAGGATAAATGGAAAATGACTTGTACAATATATCTAGCACAACTTACAAGTAATGATGCCTAAGATTCTTATAAATTAATGGTATATAAATAGCTTAGACCCCCCCGTAGTGGGGCGTTTTTTTTTTTTTTTAATTTCAAAAATAACGCCCAAAAACGCCCGGAACCCATTACATAGGGCTTTTTTTTGCGTTTTAAAAAAAAATGAATTAGCGTTTTTTAAACCACGCTTTGAACATTTTGACCGGCCAATCATGAACTAGCAACGGCTAGTTCTTTAACGGCTATTTCCTTTTTTTTTAAACCTTTTACCTATATATATATATATATATATATATATATATAGGATTAGGTTCAAGAGTGAACACTAGTGTAGTTTGCGAACTGAGCGAACTAATCCTGGCCATACATGTGTGTAGATCAATAGTCAGGATTTGATGATGAAATACACTAGTGTATTTTACGACTTGATGATGAAATCCTAACCATCCACGTGTGTAAATCAATGGCCAAGATTTGTTCACTCAGTTCGCAAATACATCAGTGTTCACTCTAGAACCCCACCCTATATATATATATATATATATATAAACTCATTCAAAATTAACCAAAACTCTCTCAAAAACTCTCTCAAAAACACTACCATTTTATAAAAAAACTTGATGGATTCCCCTAGTTCTTCATCCATGGTAAATTTTTACTACAAAGAGTTTTTTTGCGGATGGCGATGATTCCACCGATGAGGAGGTCGAGTAAGAGGCGGTTACGAGTGCTTGTCAACTAGCGGTGAGATATGTGAAGCATTGTCGTCGCCCCTCATGGATATAAATGTTTTTGAACAATCTCCGTTGTTAGAGGAGTGGATTTCTGGCAAAGCTCCAAAAGCGTCGTTTTACGCAAATGGAAACTACTACCCTCATGGATATTATTTGAGCGACGGAATTTATCATAGGTATTCGATTTTCGTGAAGACGTTTAGTGATCCTATTGGTGAAAAAAGAGCATACTTTAAAAAGGTTCAAGAGTCTTCACGAAAAGACATTGAGAGATGCTTTGGGGTTCTTAAACAACGCTGGCAATATTTGAAAAATCCTTGTCGTGCATGGAGCAAGCAAAAAATGAGAGATGCTATGTACGCTTGTATAATCATGCACAACATGATTTTGGAAGACGAAGGAAAGGCGATATGCCAAAATTATGTGCCAGAAGCCGTTCAAGAGGAGCATCCACAGGCGTCAATGGAAGAAAGAGTGAATAATGCGCGGGAGTTGCGTTACGAACCGTACCATTCTGAGTTAATGGTTGATTTGGTACAACACGCATGGTCGGTTCGGTATGTACTACCTGAGGGTGAGGAAGAAACGGAGGACGAGGAAGACGAAGTTGGCGAGGGTGAAGAAAGCGAAAACGAAAACGAAAACTAGTGTTTTTTTTTTTAATTTAGTCGGATTTTTTTTTTTATTTCTAGTGTTGTATTTTTTTTTAATTTAATGAAGTATTTAAAGTTTTTAATTAAAAAAATAATTGTTTAATGATTGGAAGGAGCGTTATTGGGCATTATTCCCACTACGACACTTTTGCAATAACCCCCAATAATGCCCCATGCTGACTGGACTGCCACGTGTCGCAAAACGCCCTATGGTGGGGGCATTATTGAGCTAAACCACTACACATGATCTTAGAGATGTCTAAAATTCAAACTTTACACTTTGATTTTAGTAGCAAGGTGTGGCTACTCAACTCAAAACTCCTACGAAAACACAAACCAAAGAAAAGGGGGTCGCCACTGATAAAGGGCAGAGAGCGGTCGTGTCCGACTGTGTGAGTTTTCATACATACACTTATTTGTTTTCAAGTTTACAAGGGTATTTTGATCATTTTAGAACAATTTAATTGAAACTTTAATGAAAGTTAATGCTAAATGCCAAACTTACTATTATTATTATTTTTTTGAAAAGTAACTTTCATTAACAACAAATGCCGGCCTAAACCGGGCCAACAATAACAACGAAAACAACATACCTGTGTCAAACATGTAACTTAGAAATAGTAAAATGAAACTTTTGAATCTTATAAACTTGTGTAAGCCTACATGATATTAAACGAGACTTGGGATTAGAATTAAAGAAAAATCAACAAGGATGTGTAGTATAGATAATTGATGATGAATATAAATCGTCTCTTGTATACATAAGTTATTGAAAGCTTTATCTTGATATGAACTTGATTTAGAAATTAGAACCTATGGTGTTAGGGTGGATCTCCTAGACTTGTATCTTTCTTAGAACATGGTTGAGGATAGAAGTTTTTAAAGACGTGTAATCAAGATATGCAAATGAAACTTTTAGGAGGATGACACATTTCTGTTTTTGGATTCTTGCCTTAGAAGCTTAGCTTTTCAATTATTTTTGATAGCCTTTACATGGTATCATTTGTTTGGGGGTATATATGTGGTGTGTTATATGTCCATATTATACATTTTAGTACTTGATACCTTTTGTTTGTTGTGAGTATTAGCTACATGTCTTTATTTGTTTTTATTTTACTTATATATCTAGATGTTGCTTTGGAGTTAGAGTCTCCTTGAAGCAACCTCTTTATTAGCAGAGATAGTGGTAAGGTTGCCTAAATTCCACCCTCCTCATGCCATACAAACAACTTCTAGCTATGCGTAGGATTACACTGGGTATGGTTGTTATTATTGTTGTTGTTAAAAGAGCTTTAGACGAGTGGTCATGTGCAAGAACCATTTCATGAATATGACCATGACTTGTGGAAAATATATAAAGGGGATTTTGGTGCTATTTTTCAAGTACATTTATCAAGGGACCCAATTTGGCAAATACATACAACCTTTTCAATAGGGAAAGGCTACTTAAACGTAATTAGGTCGTATTTTTACCAAATAATATTTGGTCTAGCGTTTCCAATGAATTAAATAAAGTTTTGTGATTTAAAATGGCGAGGGTTCAATTCTTGTAATGGGCAAAATGTTATCTAGTAGTAGAACTAGATAAAGTATGATCGAACTCATACTGCACAAATAATTACTTATGCATTTTTATCTCTACATTATTTAAAGTGTATATATATATAGAGAGAGAGGGGATAAAATAAAACTCACTTGAGTTGAGAAAAAAATCCATGAAAATTCACTTTACATTTTTTTTAGGGTGACTTTCAATATGTACATGAACCATTGGTCACCGGGTCCCCGTCAATGACGGTTACCCGTCAGCCTAGCATTCTCAGACGCGATGTTCTATCGGGCCCCGGCTGCCGCTTTGACTGACCTTCACCCTGAAACCATACTGCCCCACACGAGAGACTCGTTGGGGGTAACAACTGGGTAAAACCGGGTTGCCCTCCGGATCGAACCATGCCTCGGTAGGAAACGATCCATCATTGGAACGACCCCCACAATACGCCGCAGCCGGGAGTCGAACCGGTGACCTCCAAGGAGGAACCGGCCCGATCAACCACATGGGAACCAACTGGGCTGGAAGGGGGTTTATGAAAATTCACTTTACATAATATATGTTATTATAGGTTTTACAGAAAAATGATATTTAAAAAAAAAACTTTATTAATGTCGTTTTGTGTTACACGTGTAATAAGTCTCTCTATATATATTGTAATAACCACAGCATATAATAAACATGGTAAAAAAAATTAAAATAAAAATTTCACGGGTTTTTCTCAACTCAATTAAGTTTTCAACAAAACGACTTAATTTGAGATAACGAAGTAGATAAATTTAAAATATACCATGAAGATTATTAGAGTTCACATAAAACATTATATATACACATAATATTATAAAGATACAAAATTCTAAATTAGTAAAACTAAAAAAATAAATTAAAAAAAACTAAATAATCACGGATCCACATTGGTAACTTCTTGACCCTACGAATCTTACTAGTTCATAACTAACGTTATTGGTCCTTTGAGTGTGGCGACGATTGCCTAGTGTCCCACTAAAAAAAAGCTTAATTTCACTTCACATGTAAATTATATTGGTAGGTGAAAATCTTTTCTCATCGCTCTCTCCTCTCTCTCTCTGAGCTTGTGGTAGGGTGCTCGACGATGGCATTCTAATTCCGGCTAGCGTGTGGGGATCCGTCGATCGAATCTCTCGAACGATCTTGATACTTCCGTTCATACTAGTTGGTTTAGATCTCATCCATTCGCTCCCTACACTAGACTCAGATCTCGTTTTTCATTATGAACGTGGGGGATGATGGAGGGAGTTGGAAGGACGTCCCTGTCAAGAAGAAATCCTGGGGTAATGGCGACAGCAGCGATAGCAGTAACAAAGATGTTATTACTAAGTTCTACATTACCAACTTACCTTCGGGTTGTAGACCTTGGGATGTTGCGGAGTTTGTAAAGGTTTTTGGAGAGGTCGCGGGGGTATATATCGCAAGGAAGTTAGATAAAGAAGGAAGAAGATTCGGGTTCGTAAGCTTTAAAAATGTGAAGGACGTGAAGGAAATGGAGCGTACTCTTAGCGGTACCAAGATGGGGGGGATCGAAGCTCGTCGTAAACTTGGCAATGCACTCAAAGGAAAATGTTGGTTTCTATGGCAGGAAGGTTGGAGATGCTGAAGTTAATGTCAAGAAACAACCTGTTTTTGTCCAGGAAGTGAAGAACTACCACCATAACCCTGTGCATGGAAGAACTAGACTCTTTAGTGACTTGTTTAAAAATGAAACTTCAGATTCAGATGGTAAGAGTAATCCGGTTGTGGAGGAAGGAATCCCCATCGACATAACGGATAATACGTCAGCATTCAGCGAGTTGACAGGAAGAGCCCTCGTCGGGAGATGTAAAGATTTGCTGATCTTAAGGAAACTCAATATCTTTTTAGCGGAGACAAAAATTCGGGGTGTTCGTTGAGTTATTTGGGGGGTCTGTCCATGTTGCTGAAGTTCGAGTCGGAAGAATCTTGTGTCAATCTCCTGATGGATCATCATAGATGGAAGTCGTGGTTTTCAAGCTTGGATCCTTGGAATAGTCAATCACTCTCGTTCGAAAGGTTGGCGTGGATAAAGATTCAAGGTGTGCCGATGCATCTGGCGGAGAACGATGTGATCAACAATATTGCAGAACACTTTGGTAAGGTTGTTCATGGGGCACAGTTGGGTCCGGAAGATAAAAATCTATCGGTAAGCTGGATAGGCTTGTTGGTCGGTGACGGGGATAGGATTCAGGATCATGTCACTTTAAGATGGATGAAAAAACAATATCGAGTATGGATAGAAGAGGTGTTAAACGATTGGGAGTCGGTTTCAGTGGGAACAGTGGTTATCAGCGATGAAGAAAAGAGAAGTCATCATACGGGAATTCTGGGAGGCTGTTTGCCGGAGGACTTTTCCGGTAACAAAGTTACGTCGCCAGGAAATCAGTCGAACATGGAAGAAGCTGAAAAGGTGCATGATGATAATGCAGCCGACGTTGTGGGGAATCGTAACGTCTATCCAGATTCCAATGTAGAAAAGGTTGCTTTTGGTTCATATTCCAACATGGGGACAAAGCCGCCTAATCAGTTGGGTGGGGCCCTAGATACAAGTGCAGGGAATGTTTCTAGTAGGAAAGGGGTTTTTATTTCAGATCCGATAATCAAGTGTTGAGGCCCAAAAAGAGAGTGGCCTTAATTAGGCCCAGGAACAAGGCCCAGTCTCAACATGGACTCTCCACACCTATCTCAGGAGAAAGACCTTTTAAACGGGCTAGAGGTGATGGTCTGTTTAATTTTGACCTCAATTTGGCAGCCGGTGACAACACCTTTAATAATATCCAGGATGCGGATAAGGCCACGTCCTTCCAGAAAGTTGTGGATCCTATCAATTTTTGTGTAGAAGGTTTTTCGAATGGGAGGATCAGTATCAGTGAAGAAGACACAGAGAAGTTAGACTTGGAAATAGAGGAGACGGTAGAGGTGGCCGATACTTTCGATAAACAGAATGACGAGGAGGTTGAGGCAACGATCAAAATTGGCAATCTGTTGGGTGTGGATCTGGCTAATCACGACACGCTTGTCAGAGAGGCGATAATCGGTGAAGGTATGAATGTGGTTAACAAATGAATATTCTTTCGCTTAATGTCAGGGGCATTTTCGGGGGTGCAAAAGGAAGTTGGGTTAAAGAGATTAGATTAGCTAATAGTATTGGGGCTGTTGCGTTACAAGAAACTAAGGTCAATTCTGTGTCGAAAGCGGGTTTAACCAGTTTTTGGGGCAATAGCAACTTTGATTTTGCGGTTGAGGCATCAGTTGGGTTATCAGGGGGTTTAATTTGGTTATGGGACCCTAAAATCCTAAAGGTTGAAGCGGTCATTAATAACAGATGTTTTCTGGTTATTAAAGGAACATTGGTGGGTAGGGGTTCTGTGGTTAACCTTGTCAACGTTTATGCTCCTCAAAGTGTTGCGGCCAAAAAACAATTATGGGGAGAGCTCACAAACTTACTCAGCTCTTCTGATGGTCAGTGGGTAGTGGCTGGGGTTTTTAATGCTGTTCGGAATCCTGACGAACGGAAAAACTCAGCCTTCAAAGCGGCCTGTGCAGAAAATTTCAATAGCTTCATTTTTAGAACGGTTTGCTTGAGTATACGATGCAGGGGCGAAATTTCACGTGTATTAGGGACAACGGCAGGAAATTGAGTAAGTTGGACAGATTCTTAGTGTCTTCGGAATTTTTTAACGAGTGGCCGTCTGCTTGCGTTAGAGTCCTTCCCGCTAAGCTCTCTGATCACTGTCCTATCATTCTGGAGGTTGTCGATCTTCGTTTTGGTCCAAAGCTATTCCGGGTGTTTAGTTCTTGGATCGGACTGGTGGGTTTTGACGAAGCGGTTAAAGAGGCGTCGGACAGCTTTACCCTTTTTTCTCCCCCAGATGAAAGTCTTTCAGCTAAATTTGCTCTCATCAGGTCTCGTCTGAAGATGTGGAGGGATGAGTTCTTGTCCAAAGAAAAAGAAAGTGAAAACCTTGCGCTTGCGGATTTGGAAGTTCTGGAAAAAGAAATGGAATTGAGAAATTTATCGGAGGAAGAGGAGTGGGTTATGGCGGAGAATAAAAAAATTATTAGAGAAGTCGAATTCAGAAAGTATTCAGACATCAAACAAAGAGTTCGCGCTAAGTGGGCTTTGGAAGGTGATGAAAACTCGAAGTTCTTTCATGCTTTGGTAAATAGTAGGAAAGCTGCTAATGCGATACATGGCCTTAACATTAATGGTGAGTGGGTCTCTAAGCCGAAGGTTATAAAGAAGCAGTTTCTTTCGTTTTTCGAAACAAATTCAAAGATCCTTATCCGAAGTGGGTATGCAATAATATCAAAAAATTATCGGAGGCTGAAAGTAATCTTTTAATCGAGCCTTTCTCGGAGGAAGAAATCAAGGCTGCAGTTTTTGATTGTGGGGATGACAAATCCCCGGGTCCGGATGGGATGAACTTCAGATTCATTAAGCACTTTTGGGAATTATTTAAAGAAGATTTTGCTAAAGTTTTTGACTGGTTTCATTCGCATGGTGACATTACCTTAGGAAGTGGGTCGTCTTTTATTGCCCTCGTTCCTAAGATTGCCGACCCGGTCATGCTTAAAAACTATAGGCCTATCAACCTGGTTGGTGTGATTAGCAAGGTGATTTCTAAAGTTCTCGCGAACCGCATGAGATTGGTGTTGGATGGGGTCATTTCGGAGTCCCAATCGGCTTTTCTGAGAGGTAGGTATATTCTGGACGGTCCTCTCATAGTCAATGAGATTATCTCTTGGATTAAAAGGAAGAAATCCAAAGCCTTTATCCTCAAACTGGATTTTGACAAAGCATATGATAATGTTAATTGGAAATTCGTGGTGGACGTGCTTCATCAAATGGGCTTTCATGATACTTGGTGCAAGTGGATATGGGGCATTTTAAAATCGGCTAACTCTTCGGTATTGGTTAATGGCTCGCCGACTTTCACGTTCAAATGTGAAAAAGGGATGAGACAAGGGGATTCGCTCTCTCCATTCCTTTTTTTGGTCGTGATGGAAGCCCTTTCGTGCATGATCGAGAAGGCGAAGGAAGAGGATGTGATTACAGGCATTGGTTAAGCCTTTTCGTGCATGATCGAGAAGGCGAATGAAGTGGTGTACGTTGTTAGAATTCTTCGGTGTTTTTTCTTAAGTTCGGGATAAATCCAATTTATACGGGCTAGGAGTGGGAGTGGAAGAAGTTGGAGAATTAGCTAGTATTGTGGGTTGCAAACCGGAGTGTCCGCCCTTCATCTACCTCGGGCTCAAAGTCGGAGCGAATATGAACCGGATCTCTAATTGGCAACCGGTGTGTGACATTTTCCGTGCTCGGCTAGCCAAATGGAAATCTCATCTTCTCTCTATTGGTGGTAGGGTGGTTCTCATCAAATCGGTTATGGAAAGTCTACCAACGTATTACTTTTCACTTTATAAAGCTCCAAAGAAAGTGATCGCGTCATTAGAGTCTATGATAAAAAATTTCTTGTGGGGAGGTAATTTAGAAGAAAGAAAGATGCATTGGGCCGCGTGGGAGAAGGATACTCGGCACAAGAAAAATGGAGGTTTGGGCTTGAATAATTTAAACGTGATCAATATGGCTTTGTTATCCAAATGGGGATGGAGGTACAAGGTTGAGAAGAATAATCTTTGGAAAAAAGTCGTCGATTCCATTCATTCGAGTCGGAAGGGGTGGGAGTGCATCCCTTTTAAAAACTTGTGCTCCGGTGTTTGGCTTAACATAGCAAAAAACTTCATCAAACGAAGGTAGGGTGATGTGTGCAAAATGCAACATATAAATTACACCAATAGTGGCATAAAACTAACCATTTTTTAGTACTAATGTTGGAAAAGTGTGTTTTTGTCTTCCTTTTGTATTTTCATGATTAAATGAGCTCAAATTAACAAAAGAAGCAAAAAGGCAGCTAAATCTAACATAAATACAAGAAAAGGAACAAACGTGGCATGCCCGACCTCCCCGAAAGCATCTTCCCAAGCAAAACAAGAGAGCAGAAGGCTGAACACGCCCCGTGCTCAGTGAGCACGGGGGCGTGCCCAAATGTCAGCATAAAAGACAAAGTTATAGAAGCTTCTATTGCCCACCACAGGGCCGTGCTCAGCGGACACGGGGTCGTGGTCAACTATAAGATTCGCAGAATCTAGGCAAATCTTGATAGTACAGATATGCTTCTGCACACGGGGTCGTGCCCAGCGGACACGGGGCCGTGGTCAACTAATAAAGACAAAGAGCAATTAATGAAGAAAGAGAAGGATGTGGACACGGGGCCGTGCCCGAGCTTCTGTTCAGCCTATAAATAGGAGTGCTTGGTTCAAGCTCAAACCATCCCTTGGCACACCACCTCTCTCACACTTCACCCACCACCCACCACCACCATACCACCATCATCCACCACCATCATCCATTGTCCATTATAGAGTGTGTGAGTCGTCTCGGGATCCAAGATTGATCGTAAGAGTTCTTGACAATCAAGGCTATGTTTGCCTAAGTCTCTAACATCACTTGGTGAAGACAAAGTGTCTAGTGTAATACTTTTTATTTTTAATCTTTTCGCACTTTTTAATTGGTTATGTATTAATGACTTTAATAACTAGTTTCTTATGTTGAAGGTGATTCTTCCTTATCGTTTGTCCGTGGTGTCTTGGCATTATTTTACTGTCTATATAAAATAAAAGATTTTCACCATTCATATCTCCACGGTCTATATGGAGGTATGTTGGCTACCTGGTCGGGGGTTAAGGGAATGGTTTGGTAAGATTCTTGCCGTTGTTCAGCGTTTAGAGATCCTGCAAGGGACCTGGGTCAAATTTAGTAGGACCTCCTTCAATACTTAACGGTATTGGATGGCGGGGGTCCAAACTCTTTGATCCCCTCATAAGTTAAACTACTATTAATACTATAACCCGGCTACTTAGGACTGTATCCTTGCTGACTCAGACTACTTAGCCGAGGGTAACGTCACCTTCAAAAGAGGGGCCTACCATAATTTGCATTAATAACTTAATTCATTATCTTTCAATAATCCGACCCTTTAGGATTGTATCCCTGCTGACTCAAACTACGGGGTTGAGGGTAACGTCACCTCCAAAAGAGGGGCCTACTACAATAACTAAGATAATCCCTTAAATAGTGCAAAAGTGCGGAAATAATCAAAGGTTACACTAAACACGAGTCGGAGCCAAGTGATTCATCTTGTCTATCTGTTTTTTCTTTTATTTTTATTTTTCAGCATTTTAGTTAATTTTTATTTTCTTAGTTTAAAACATTTTTCTAAACTTTTGATTTGATTAGACGTTGAGGATAAACCGGTACTAAAAGCTCTTGTGTCCTTGGACGACCTCGGTATCTTGCCAACACTATACTACGCTCACGATGGGTGCACTTGCCCATATGTGTGTTTAGTGTTAGTAAATATCGTGTTTTATAAATTTAAAACTTGGCTAAAAAGTGTTAAAAAGGGCTTAATAAATATATTAAAAACTAACGACACTTCACACGCATCAAGTTTTTGGAATCGAAGATACTGTATCTCGCCTTATCTCCGACACCGAAAAGAAAAACTCGGATCGATTTCAGCAATTGGAATCGAATTTTAGAAATCAACAAGCTAGCATTCAAAATATTGAAAAACAATTAAATCAAGTAGCTCAAAATTTCTCCGAGAGACCACAAGGCGCGTTACCTAGCAATACCGAAACCAACCCAAAAGCACAAGTACACCTCATCACATTGAGAAATCGAACCGTGGGTCCCGAGGAGGCTCCATTACCGCCAGATGAAAGAATCCAGTCCAGCCAAACCACGACTCCACCCACACCCCAACCAGAAAAGGCTTCTTTACCAAATCAAGAGCCCACCAAGACTCCTCCGATTCCATACCCCGGTAGGTTAAATCGTCAAAAGGCCAATGAGCAATTCGCAAAGTTCGAAAATTTACTAAAACAATTGCATGTTAATATTCCTTTATTAAGGTCCTTACCCAAATGGCTAAATATGCAAAATTTATGAGGGACTTCCTCACTCATAAAAGGAAAATTGAATCATTGCAATTAGTTAACTTAGGCGAAGAATGCTCCGCCTTAGTACTCAACAAACTCCCACAAAAGAAAATTCATCCCGGAAGCTTCACGATTCCTTGCTCGATTGGGGAATCCCCCGTTCGTAATGCATTAACTGATCTTGGGGCTAGCATTAACCTCATGCCCACATCGATGTTCAAACAACTCGGCCTAGGAACAACGAGCCCTACAAAGATGAGCATAGAACTCGCCGATAGATCCGTCAAATTTCCACAAGGTGTCGCTGAAAATCTATTGGTCAAAGTTGACAATTTCGTTTTCCCAACCGACTTTGTCATCCTAGACATGGAAGAAGACGCCGATGTTCCTCTAATCCTCGGGAGGCCATTTCTAGCCACCGCCCAAGCAGTGGTTGATATGAATGACGGAACACTAACATTGAAGTTTGGGGACGAGGAAGTGAAGTTTGGAGTTGGAAAGAGAGTAGAAGACGAAGACCTGGTCGACTACATGAAGGTCATAGACTCAAGCTGGGATGACGCTCTCCGACGGTGTAACATGGGATGCGAAACATCCCACTTGAGTGACATATGACCAGGCTTTGGGTCTAGCCAAGGACCCTTATAAACGTGGCGCACCACTGAGGCATTCCGCGGAACTATCCTTAGTTTAATTTAGATTAGTTTTTATGTTTCTAGTTTAGTTTTAATTTTCAGGAATAAAACACACTCGAGATGGCAAAGGATACAAGGGAAAACTTGAACCAGCACCCCATGAAGGAAAACAGGGCCATCCGACGATTTTCTTCATTAACAGTAAGCTCAGCACGGGCCGTGTCCGCCCAACACGGCCCCGTGCTGCACAGTCTGCAGAAAAGACCCAGTTCAGGTAACTGGACACGGGCCTGATGGGTGGTCCGTAGGACAACCCTTAAAAGGCTTAATACAATGCACATTCTACATTTTATTCGGTTAATCGCTTGAACTTGGTAACCACTTTATGTTTGATAATGTAGGTATTAAAGTGCTCAAGATACGGATTTTATGATGATTGGATGGAAGTCACAAGTGATGGAAACAAGCTTGGATTATGAGGGAATAAACAAGGAAATGAAAGAGAAAAAATTCACATATAGCCGTAAGCTACGCCTCCCAGCCGTAGCTTACGGCCCTCATTGAATCCAAAATCAGCTTGCCGTAAAACAGGAGATACATGCCGTAAAGGATTGATGATAGCCGTAAGATACGGCACCCAGCCGTAGCTTACGGCTCCTGCTGTTGACTTTGGGCTCATTGACTGCCGTAAGCTACGGCAAGGAGCCGTAGCTTACGGCTCCGACTGATATTGTTATGTAACTTCCACATTAAAAGCTGATTTCAAGAGGGATTTATGGGACTTATCATTGCCATTTTCGGTTACCATCATCTTGTTCACGAAATTGAGAGCATTTTGGGAGACTTGGGAAGGAAGAACACTTGTTAATCTTTAGTTTTATGTGTGTGATTCACTTGAACATCAAAACTATATTTGCTACAATGTTTGTCCAAGCCATGAGTGGCTAGTTTTCTTATGGTCATCCTAGGTTGGAGGTTTGTATGAGACAATTGTGTTTTGGATTCCATATTTCTAGAATGGTAAACTTTATCTATGTTTTGTTTATCATGGTGTGTGATTACTTATTTGTAAATTGTTGATTCTTATGATATTCTAGTTTGAAACCATACGTTCTTGGTGCCGTTGGCAATCGAGATATCATGGGTAGAATTAGGATTGGGTAAGGGTTGATTGGTCATCGGGTAACAACCTCACGTTCTAGGAATCTGAGTACTTCGTTCTCTTTTATCACAATAAGTAATTGCACATGAACTATGTCTATGTAGTTCTTTCTAGTGGATGATAGCACAATTGTTGAAGCAAACCGAAAACCTAGGATGGTCATTTGTCCCTAAATTGTTTACAAAACCAATTCTCAATTCGCAATTTAATTAGTATTCTTAGTTTTAAAACAAACAATCCAACTCTTTGAATTTACTTTTATTGCAATTAGTTTAATCTTAGTTAACTTAGATACACTTCCAAATAACACATATTCCACAAACTCCCTGTGTTCGATACCCACTTGCCACTATCTATATAGTTGTTATTGGGATTAAATTTGATTGTGACCACGACATCACGTCAAATTTTGGTTCCGTTGCCGGGGAGTAGTGCGCAACGTGTGTTATTTTCTTTCTTTTTAAGTTTGTTATTTTTCCGGTTTACGCTGGGTGTGTTAGTGTGCAGGTATTGACAGGTGCATGCGTACTAGGAGCTCTCACAAGCTATCACCTTTGGCATTTGATCCGGAAATTGAGCGAACGTTAAGAGGAAACAGAATTTTGCTAAGAGAGAACAGAATCAGTGGTTCACCAACAACACCAACTACACCAATCACACCAATTCGATACATGGATCCACCACAACCACCACCCACTACGGGTGAACCTACTTCACCATTCATACCAACATCCACTCAACCTTCACCAAATACCACCATGCCCGGTTCTACTACCGCATTTACTTCACCATTTGATATCCCATCACCCAACACTACATTACCTACCAATACTCAAACTGAACCTACCATTACCTTTAGCCCTGCTTCTACAATTTCACCACTTACACATTTCTTTCCAGCTTCAGGTCAATCATCATCCACCTATACATTACCACAAGGCTCAACTGTTGTTCATGCTACTTCATCATTTGGAGTACCAAACCAGTCCGGTTTTCAATACTCATCTATTCCATTTGGGCCATCATCGGGGGGTATAGAAGGAGATGGATATGAAGAAGGATATGAAGATTTCGAGGGTTACGAGGAAGAGGGTTATGCTTATGTGGGTAGTGGAGATCAAGGGGAGTTGACTTATGTACCTGGTCAAACGCAAAGAATGTCAAGTGTTGGTGGGATTCCACAACAACAACTCATACCACAACACATTAGACCAAGGCCACAAGGGGTACAAGTGCAACGTCCTATTCCTTTGCAACAAATTCGGCCACAAAACATACAACCTCCATTCCAAAGGCCGATTCAATATCCACCGATGCCCCAGCAACAATTTCAACAACCAATCGCACCACAAGGGCATATACCAAGACCTATGGGTCCTATTCGCCCAAGGGGTCGAGTTGGTGTTCCAAGAAGGCATCTTAGGGAACAAGCACGGGGGATAGAAGCACATTTCAGACCAATCATCACTCAAAATCCTTCACCGGTGGTTATCCCTCACAACAACCAAGGGAGAACTTTTGAAGTAAGAACAAATTCGTTGCAAAGTCTACCGAAGTACAAAGGGCTAGCAACGGAGGAGCCGTATTTTCATCAAGAGGCCTATGACTCAATTTGCAACACTTTTGGGAGTCAAGGTTTTTCGGCTGATGATGTCAAGTTGGTCTTATTTCAGTTCTCTTTGGAGGATAAGGCAAAGAAGTGGTTTTACACTTTGCCTTCAGCATCTATATACACATGGGGAGAGATGCAACAAACTTTCCTCGATGAATTTTATACCGCCCAAAAGACAAACGATGCTAGAAAGGGATTGAGAAGCTTCCAACAACAACATGGTGAGATGTTCCATGAGGCATTTGAACGTTTTAACATGATGATTAAAAATTGCCCTCACCATGGAATTGAATTGTGGGAATTAATGAATGCTTTCCACGAGGGGTTGAGTGCTGAAGATGCTCGTGATCTCATGTCTATTACCGGTGGGACTTTCGGTACAAACTACGAAAATGATGATTGGGAATTTTTGGAGAACATGGCCACTACATCAAAAAGAAAAGCTCAAGCATCGAGGAGAGCTCGACCGGCCATTGCCCGACCTCAAGTGCATGCGATAGATGACGGTAATGTACAAACTTCTAATCAAATTTATGATGTTTGTGCTTTATGCAATGAAATAGGTCATGCGGCTGAAAATTGCCAAGGGATGGTGGAAGGGCAATATGAAGAAGTTCATGCAGTTCAAGGTCAAGGAGGGGGTGGTAGAAATTACAACAACATGAATTCTAACACTTACCACCCTGGGTTGAGGAATCATCCGAATTTTCGTTATGGGAACCCTTCGAATCAATCAAACCCGAATTTTCAAGGTAGCCAAGGAAACTATGGTTCGCGCCAACCTTATAACAATCAAGGTGGATATAGAAGTGGGAACAACCAAGGGTACCAAAGGAAACCGGGTCAAGAACAAGGGGGTCTTCGGGTGGAAACGAAATGATGGATATGTTGAAGAGCATGCAAGCGGAGATGCAAAAGAGAAACCAACTGGATGATGCTCGTATTCAAAAAGATGAGGCCCGAGATAAGGCAATTCAAACTTTGACCACCCAAATGGGTCAAATTGCAACTGAAGTGTCAGAATTGAAGAAAAATAAAGGTCAATTACCAAGCGACACTAAGGTAAACCCATCTCATGGTACTTCTAGAGGTAATCATGTTCCCATTCATCATGTAAGTGTTTTGAGGAGTGGGAAAGAGTACAAAACCAATCCTTTACCGGATTTGGTTGATGGGGTGGTTGAAGATATCACGGGTCAAGATAGTGAGGAAGAAAATGAACCACCTATTGTTTCTTTTAAAAAACCCAATTTTGAAAAACCCGAAGCTAGTAAAGAAAAAGAAAAGATAAATGAGGGTGAGGGATCTAGTGAAGTACCATTTCCCTCGGCTTTATTGGATCCGGGTAGAAAAAATTTTATTTCAAAATGGGGTCCTCAAAAAGAGGAAATGTGGGAGGTTTTTAAACAGGTTAAAATCAATCTTCCTTTGCTTGAAGCTATTAAACAGGTACCCGCTTACGCGAAGTTTTTAAAAGAATTGTGTACCCAAAAGAGGCAACAAAAAGTGCCTAAATTGGTTGATTTGAAGGAGCGGGTAAGCGCGGTTTTGAAAGGAGATCTTCCTCCTAAGCTACAAGATCCGGGAACGCCTTTTATAAATATTCAAGTAGGAAATTTTCAAACTGCGAGGGCGTTATTGGATCTTGGAGCCGGAGTAAGTATCTTACCGGGGGGGTTATATGACCAATATGATTTTGGTCCATTGAAACGGGTTGAGACAACGGTGGTGTTAGCCGATTTGTCTCATAAACTTCCTCGGGGTATTGTACGGGATGTGATAGTTAAGGTTGATGAATTTTATTATCCCGTGGACTTTCTTGTGCTAGACTACTCATCCGCGGACCCAATTCAACAACAAAATATTATTTTGGGTCGGCCGTTTTTAAACACCGCACATGCCGTTATTGATTGTCGATATGGTACGGTCGACATGACATTCGGTAATAGAAAGATGAGATTAAACGTTTTTACTAATGGTACTAATGTTTATGATGAGTGTTTTGTAGCAAACTTCATAGATGAATATGACCCAAAGGAGTTCGAGGAAGAGATTTTGGGTTCTTGTGTTCGTGGTGTGTCTTTGCAGGTGCACGCATGTGATTTGGAAAAGGAGGAGAAAGAGCAAGAGGCTCTTGCGGTAAAGGAAGGAAGACCGCCATGGACCCACCAAACGGATACTCTACCGGTGGAGATTGATTCGGGTACAAAGCCTTCCTTGGAATGTCCACCAAGTGTGGAATTGAAAGAGCTACCAAAGCACCTAAAATATGTATTTTTGGGGGAGAATGACACTTTACCGGTAATCATTGCTTCCAATTTGGAGGTAGCTCAAGAGGACGAGTTGATACGGGTGTTGAAGGCTCACAAGGCGGCAATTGGGTGGACAATAGCTGATTTAAAGGGTATTAGTCCTTCCATTGTAATGCACAAAATCATTACAAGTGAGGATGCAAAGCCGACCCGTGAAACACAAAGAAGGTTAAACCCGAATCTGAGAGAGGTGGTAAAAAAAGAAGTTATTAAGTGGTTGGATGCGGGGATCATATATCCCATTTCGGACAGTGCGTGGGTAAGCCCGACTCAGGTAGTGCCTAAAAAGTCGGGCATTCAGGTAATTAAAGATGAGCAAGGTGAGCAAATCGCCACCCGCCCGGTAACCGGGTGGCGAGTTTGTATCGATTATAGAAAATTAAACGCCGCTACCTCCAAAGACCATTTCCCGTTACCCTTCATTGACCAAATCATTGAAAAACTTTCTGGTAAAAAATACTATTGTTTTTTGGATGGGTATTCGGGATATAACCAAATTGCTATTCACCCGGACGACCAACACAAAACCACGTTTACATGTCCATATGGTACATTTGCTTTTCGGCGGATGCCATTTGGACTATGTAACGCCCCCGCCACATTCCAAAGATGTATGATGAGTATATTTTCGGACATGGTGGGGGATTCTCTTGAAGTGTTTATGGATGATTTTTCCATTTTTGGGCCAAGTTTTGACTCTTGTCTTAATGAGTTAGAAAGAGTTTTGAAAAGGTGTGTGGAGACAAACTTGGTCTTAAGTTGGGAAAAGAGCCATTTTATGGTTCAAGAGGGTATTGTGTTAGGGCATGTGATTTCGGACCGGGGAATGGAGGTAGATAAAGCAAAAATTCGGGTAATTTCATCTCTACCCCCACCAAAGAATGTTAAGGGGGTGAGATCATTTTTGGGACATGCGGGGTTTTATAGAAGGTTTATTAAAGGCTTTAGTGTAATTACAAAACCTTTATGTAACTTATTGTTGAAAGATGTTCCTTTTGATTTTACTGACGAATGTTTGCAAGCGTTTCATGTGTTGAAGGAACAGTTGGTGAAGGCTCCAATCTTGCAACCACCGGATTGGTCGAAACCGTTTGAAATTATGTGTGATGCTAGCGATACGACCATTGGAGCAGTTTTGGGTCAAAGAGTTGATAAGAAACCGGTGGTGATCTATTATGCAAGCAAAACTTTGTCCGAGGCGCAACTGAATTACACCACGACCGAGAAAGAATTATTAGCGGTGGTGTATGCCTTGGACAAGTTTAGAGCTTACATTTGGGGGAGCAAGGTGATTGTTTATTCGGATCATAGCGCGGTCCGATATCTAATGGAAAAGAAAGATGCAAAGCCCCGGTTGATTCGTTGGGTGCTTTTGTTGCAAGAATTCGATTTAGAGATCCGGGACAAAAAGGGGTGTGAAAATGTTGTTGCGGATCATTTGTCCCGAATCCCATTGGAAGGTGTTGACGACCCGAGTGAGATTAATGAACGGTTTCCCGATGAACAATTGGTAGCCGTTTCTACTTTTGTTGCACCTTGGTACGCCCATTATGTGAACTATTTGGCCAAGGGTTTAATTCCAAATCATTGGACGAAGAAGAGACGACAACAATTCTTGAGTCAAGTTAAACAATACATTTGGGATGAACCGGATTTGTTCAAGATTGGACCCGATCAAGTGATAAGGAGGTGTGTTCCCGAAACTGAAGTTTTAGAAATTTTGACCCATGCTCATTCATCGGCATGTGGTGGGCATTTTAGTGGGAACAAGACGGGTTATCGGGTGCTATCATGTGGGTTTTACTGGCCCACAATTTTCAAAGATTCTTGTGAGTTTGCCCGGAATTGCTTAAATTGTCAGAAGGTTGGAAGTATATCGAAGCGGGATGAAATGCCTTTACAACCGATTTTGGTGGTGGAGGTGTTTGATGTATGGGGAATAGATTTTATGGGTCCGTTTCCTAATTCGAATGGGTTCTTATATATATTGGTTGCGGTTGACTACGTTACGAAGTGGATAGAAGCCATTGCTACAAGGACTAATGATCATTCCGTTGTATGTAAGTTTGTGCAATCCAACATATTCGCTCGTTTCGGTGTGCCAAGGGTAATAATAAGTGATGGCGGTTCACATTTCAAAATTTTTAATTTTGCAAAGTTGTTGAAACGATATAATGTGAACCATCGTGTGGCGACACCGTACCATCCGCAAACAAGTGGACAAGTTGAAGTGTCCAACCGTCAAATTAAGGAGATTCTCATGAAGACGGTAAGAACGGATCGAAAAGATTGGTCAAGTAAGCTTGACGATGCGTTGTGGGCATATCGGACGGCTTACAAGACTCCAATTGGTACTACCCCTTATCGGATGGTGTATGGGAAGGGGTGTCATTTACCAATGGAGTTAGCACATCGAGCGCATTGGGCCATTAAAACCGTCAATGCGGATTATGACGAAGCGGGTCGAACAAGGAAGTTGCAATTGAATGAGATCGAGGAGATACGAGATGAAGCCTATGAATGTGCTTCTGCATACAAAGACAAACTGAAGAAAGTTCATGATGCAAAGATAAGGAAAAAGAACTTCGAAGTGGGTCAAAAGGTGTGGTTGTACAATTCAAGGTTGAAGATGTTTGCGGGAAAACTTAAGAGCAAGTGGATGGGTCCTTACATCATCCGAAGAGTGGGAAAATTTGGTGATGTTGATATAGAAGACGAACAATCCAATAGGCATCAAACGGTGAACGGGCATCGACTCAAACCGTACTTGGAAGGTAACGACATTAACCATATTGATCTCGACAAAGTGGGCTTCATTTTACGCCCATTGGATGATGAGGAAACTTGAAAGAGGCCCAGGTTTGGTATTTTGTACATATTGTAGTGTAGTTTTGTGTTTTGAATAAAGTCCCGTTTAGAACCGGTGTTTGAAACAAGTGTGGGGAAATCCTTGCGAATTTCCCGAGCATAGTGTTGAGGACAACACGGGTTTTTAACGGGGGGTAGGGTTAGATTTTCATGTTTTCAAAATATTAAAAAACCATAAAAATTAAACAATTTTAAGTTAAGTTAAAAAAAAATTAATTTTTGGCATGTCAATAAAAAGTCAGATTTTATGTGCCCAGTGATCACCGTAAGCTACGGCACCTGGCCGTAGCTTACGGTCAGCAGCGACAAAAATGAGTCTTACGGCTGATGCTTCCTGTTTTACGGCGAAGATATCATCACCCAGATCTGGCCGTAGCCTACGGCAGGGAGCCGTAGGTTACGGCTCGTAGCTGAAGTCTTGAGGGTTACCTGTTGTCGGCATTTTAGGCATAAAAAAAAATAAAATAAATTAAATAATAACAAAAACCGAAAATAAAATAATAATAATAATAATAATACTTTTAATAAAACAACAATACTCCCCAACCACACATTCTCATTAATCCCCAACCACAACTTTCATCTTCTTCACCTTCATCTTTCAAGAACCCTAGTTCTACCATCTTCAAAACTTCATATCTCTCTCAAATCAAGTCCGATTTCAGTGATTTTTGGGTCTATTTTGGGTGAAATTTCACAAGGAATTCAGATTTACACTTGTATCTTGAAGATTCCTTTGTTTTGGGGTCGGATTTGAGCTTGAGGGGTGCCGAAAATTTGGGGGTTTTTTTGTGGGTTTTTGTTTGAACTTCAAGTTTTTGTGATTCTCATCTTCTACAACACCAAGGTATGAAATTTCTTGTCATTATTTGAAGTACATTAAGGTTTGTAAGTTTTCATTATAGTTTTTGCTTACACACTTGCTTGTATGAGATAGATGATAGGATTTTAGTAAGCCTTTGAATGTTTGGGTGTAAATGTGTTTGATGTCTAGTGGAAATTTTTGGAAAAATTCTGATTTATAGGGACATCATGCCAAAATTTTGTTTGAAAGAATGAAACTTTGATTTTTGCACATCTACACCCATAATATGAAGCAAGTGTGGGGAAGATTTGGGAAAAATACTAACTTGATTTGTTTGTGTGGTTTTGAATGTGTGTAGGCATGGTGACGAAAAAGGGAAAAGGAATTGCGAGTTCTTCTAATGCGCCTCAAGAGGAGCAACAAAAGAGGAGGAGATTGACCCGTGTTGGTGACCCGGACTCGGAGGAGGATGCACCTCCAAGGGGTCCAAAGCCGGATTGGACAACCGGCTCATTGTTAGATCAACCTGAGGAATGGAGAGAGGATCTGTTTCATGAACAAATGAACAACTTAAAACAAAGGGGTGAAGCGTTTATTTGTGAGAAGGAAATCAAAGAGGTTGAATTCGGGCCATTCGGGATAATTGACAGGTTTAAAGCATTGGGTTGGGGTGCAGCTTTGAAATGTTATGACAAGGAAGTGAAGAAGATGTACGACAAGCAGATTCAAGAATGGGTGGCTTCACTTGAATGTCCCCCGTATAAGTCCCCAAGCAAGATGAGGCTCGTTCGACGGTGTAATGGGGTGAAAGTAGAAATGTGTTATGACTCTTTGCGCAAAATAGCAAAGTTTGACGACATATCCGCAAATGAGTACATTAACCCGAGTCTCAAAGATCTCTACCACGAGCCCAACAAGCATCCGCAATGGCAAAATATGCTTGACTACGTTTTCCTTCCGGGCACAACACATGGGAAGTTATATAGGAGCAATTTGAGAATGGAAGCGAAATTGTTGTTGACATTGTGCATATATAATGTGGTTCCAAGGCGGAGTGACAAGATGGAAGTGCGGCATCAAGAAGTACCGATTCTATATATGCTGATGCATGGATCTCCCAAGGCCCCTTTCCGATTTCTTGTGTTGCATAACATCTGGTTGAGCAAAATTAGTGGAGAAAGAAAGATTATACCTCATTGCCGGTTGATTACGGCATTGTTAAAAAAATATGGGGCAATTAAAGGTGATGAGAAAGGTTCTTACAAGAGGTTTAGACCACTCGACCTTAAGAGTCTTGGGTCAGATTGGATTTACACAGAAACGGAGAGGTATCATAGGTTGAAAACAGATGGGAGAAGGTGGAGAGCGTTGAAGGTGGACGCGAGGCCGTTACGACCGGGTGAGGCTGAGGAGCCGGAGGCAAGTGGAGATGAAGAGGTAAGTGGAGATGAGGATTACCGCGAAGATGCCTTTATGGTTGATGCTCCAGTTCAAGGGGCCGGTGTGCAAGCTGGTTATGTGGGGGGTGCATTTGATTATGCACAGCAAGCCTACGATCCCTATTGGGCCCACGCGGGAGATATGGGTCAAATTATTGAACGAAGGCGGCCTCCCACTTTTGGAGGATGGAGTGAATCAAACCAAGTGCTTTTTGATCAACAAACTTTCATGGGGGCAAGTATAGAGAGGGCTTTGAAGCGGAGCTATGATAGGAGTGAGCAATGGAACCGTGCTCATATGTATGCTCATGAAGAAGAAGTGAACAACCGCTATTTAGATGATCGTCAGAGACGTGTACATGACCAGTGGCATTCGGGCCAGCCAATTGAAGCGGATCCGCCAGTTGTGGACTACACTACATTGCCACCGTATGACGGTAGTGTGTCGCATCCCACCCCACCATTGCATCATTCTCAGTGGGTGGATCCACATGCTATGAGTTATCAACAGGCGAATCCGAGTGATGATCAAGGAAGCAGCAGTAGCGGTGGAGCATTTGGTTTTGGCGAATGGAAGGATATGATGACATCCATCTTCGGGCCTCCTCAGCCAAAATATTACTAGCCAGGTCGTATCTTGCTCCTTTGTACATTTGTGTATATTCGTTTATGTCGTTTGTTATGTTTATGGTTGGGAGGTAGGGTGGTGTTTTGATGTTGATATGTTGTTGGGTTGTGAATGTTGGTGGTGTCTAAAAAAAAAAAAAAAAAAAAACTTGGGATTTGAGAATTTTAGCAAAAGTTGATGTTGTGGTTATAAGCGATCCTTCCCTCAAAGCCATACATTGGGACAATGTATCCCAAGTGTGGGGATGGGGGAAATTTTTTGAGAATTTTAAAATTGTGTAAACCCAAGCGAAAATTGCTAAAATTTGAAAACTTGATATTATGCCATTTGACACACCGACACCCATTCCTATTCTTTTCTTGGTGAGGATTTGAGCCACGCATGATTATTATAGAGATTTCATTGTTTGAGTGGTGGTGTGTGTTGTGTGTTAATAGAACTTGTGTGTGAATACTTGTTAAATCCTAGAGTTAGCATGCTTTTGGAAATGATAGGGGACTTGTAGGTAGCCTCGTCTAGATGTGTGAAGAGTGCGGGATTGGTGGGTTGGACCTCATACTTTACATATATGAGCTTGGTATTGTGAGGGGTGGGGGGTTTGGTCTTTAGATTGCCACGTTTGAGCCTTAAACCGTTCGTTTGTGACCCAAGCCTACTTCCTACAAAATTTTACCGATTGAGATGACCCGGTTTAGGAATTTAGTTTGTAGTGTTGATGTTTTTGTATTTATTCTTGAAGTTTATTGTTGAAAAAAAAAAAGAGAGAGAAAAACATGAGAAAAATGCAAAAAGAAGTATTTAGTTGTAATAGTAGTTGAGAAGTTGAAGATATCTTGTATATAGTTGATGGTTGTTTTGCTTAGTAGTGAAAATAAAAACCGGGTCAAATCAAATTAGCTCTTATATATATGTTCTACCATTTTCCTACCTTTGCACCTAGCCCCGTTACAACCCGTAAGTTTCCCTTGATTCATAAGCATGCTAAATATTTGTTAGGAGGAAACTTGATTCTTATACAAGTTTATTGTCGCATACACACATACACGCATTGAGTGGTTTAGCATTATGTTAGTAATTCTTGTCACCGAGAGTTTGGCGAGGGGTGTGTCTTATGGTATGGTTGAAGGTTAGTAAAAGGATGGCATGTTTAGCTTGGTTTGCATAATTGGTTGTTGTGTTTTTTGAAACTGATTTGAATGGGTTGCTTGGGACAAGCAACGGGTAAGTGTGGGGATGTGATGGGTGGTCCGTAGGACAACCCTTAAAAGGCTTAATACAATGCACATTCTACATTTTATTCGGTTAATCGCTTGAACTTGGTAACCACTTTATGTTTGATAATGTAGGTATTAAAGTGCTCAAGATACGGATTTTATGATGATTGGATGGAAGTCACAAGTGATGGAAACAAGCTTGGATTATGAGGGAATAAACAAGGAAATGAAAGAGAAAAAATTCACATATAGCCGTAAGCTACGCCTCCCAGCCGTAGCTTACGACCCTCATTGAATCCAAAATCAGCTTGCCGTAAAACAGGAGATACATGCCGTAAAGGATTGATGATAGCCGTAAGATACGGCACCCAGCCGTAGCTTACGGCTCCTGCTGTTGACTTTGGGCTCATTGACTGCCGTAAGCTACGGCAAGGAGCCGTAGCTTACGGCTCCGACTGATATTGTTATGTAACTTCCACATTAAAAGCTGATTTCAAGAGGGATTTATGGGACTTATCATTGCCATTTTCGGTTACCATCATCTTGTTCACGAAATTGAGAGCATTTTGGGAGACTTGGGAAGGAAGAACACTTGTTAATCTTTAGTTTTATGTGTGTGATTCACTTGAACATCAAAACTATATTTGCTACAATGTTTGTCCAAGCCATGAGTGGCTAGTTTTCTTATGGTCATCCTAGGTTGGAGGTTTGTATGAGACAATTGTGTTTTGGATTCCATATTTCTAGAATGGTAAACTTTATCTATGTTTTGTTTATCATGGTGTGTGATTACTTATTTGTAAATTGTTGATTCTTATGATATTCTAGTTTGAAACCATACGTTCTTGGTGCCGTTGGCAATCGAGATATCATGGGTAGAATTAGGATTGGGTAAGGGTTGATTGGTCATCGGGTAACAACCTCACGTTCTAGGAATCTGAGTACTTCGTTCCCTTTTATCACAATAAGTAATTGCACATGAACTATGTCTATGTAGTTCTTTCTAGTGGATGATAGCACAATTGTTGAAGCAAACCGAAAACCTAGGATGGTCATTTGTCCCTAAATTGTTTACAAAACCAATTCTCAATTCGCAATTTAATTAGTATTCTTAGTTTTAAAACAAACAATCCAACTCTTTGAATTTACTTTTATTGCAATTAGTTTAATCTTAGTTAACTTAGATACACTTCCAAATAACACATATTCCATAAACTCCCTGTGTTCGATACCCACTTGCCACTATCTATATAGTTGTTATTGGGATTAAATTTGATTGTGACCACGACATCACGTCAGGGCCGTGTTCACCCAACACGCCCCCGTGCCCACGCTTCTGTTTCTTTTGTTTAATTTTTGTTACTGGCACTTGAACACGGGGCCGTGCCCAGACAACACGGGGCCGTGTCCAGCGCCCAGTAACACAAACTTTTGCTTAATTCACACCTTTTACACATTCAATCAATCTAAAAACTTATTTTTGGGACACATTGAGGACAATGTGTAATTTAAGTGGGGGGGGGGGATACTAAAACCTTGAATCTTGTAAGTCCTAATAACAAGCCTTACACAAAACTCTATTGGAACCGCTAATCACCCCAAATTTTTTCCAAAATTTTCATTTTTTTTTACTTGTCTCGGTTTAATTTGGGAATTTCAAAATTCTAAAAAGGTTATATTTTCACGAATTTACAACCGATAGCGTCGTGATAAAAAGAACCAACATAAGAAAATTATGAAAAGACATGACAAGCCTAGTTAAAATTTAATTATATATACTTGATCACATAAAAACCCATTCCCACAAAAGTGAGTTTTGAGGCTTTATTGAGCATACAAATACATATCTTTAAATTAAATGCTCATTTTTCGTTTCTTGTGTGAATAGCCGCTTGGTTCTTACAACTCTAGAACTTGTCACAACGATACATTCCCGGTCCTTACCAACTTAAACCCGAGTAAGTAAATGATGGAGGCATTAGGACTAACCCTTTTTATTTCTACACCATTTTATTTTTTATTTTTTTTACCACCTACCCAAAAATCCCCCTAATTAACCCCTTTGAGCCTAAACCTTTTCATTTCTTAACCCAAACCAAACACCCTTTCACCCACCAAAACCTTTTTATTTTTAACCCTTTTTTTAACCCTTTTGTTTTAGTAACAAGTTCGGTTTTTCATTTGACTTTCTTCAAAAAAAAAAAAATGTGTTGATGATGAAGCAAAAATAAATAAAGAAGCAAGTTCATCAAAAATAACTTTGTTTGGAATTATGACTTCATCAAAATAAAAAGTTGAAAAATAGAAAGTCTTACGAAAACCGATACTTTTTACGCTTTTTCGCCCTTTTCTACTAACCACTAACCCAACCACCTACCTTTAACCGAAGCCTAACCCTTCACCCAAAAGTCCTCTTGATATTTACAAAGGTATATAGTTAAAAAGGAGGAGGATTGATTGCTTGGCAAGCCTATGGTAGGAGTAAGTTCCATGCCGCTCTCGAGTGATTCACTAAAATACATCTTCGGCCGAGTGTTGAGTGATCCACCGTGAGGTATGTGAACTTGTATATAAATAAAATTTTAAAGAGGCATGTTATGCCCTAATAAGTAATTTATCTTATGAAAAGTTTTAAATAAATCATGACGAATAGGATTGTAAATAAATAAAAATAAAACTAAATAAAGAATCTTGGAAATCCCGACACTCTATGACAAGCCCAAAAACCTTCTTTTCTACCCATTCCATTTGGGAGTGTAAAGCCACATTATAAAGAGTTTTGCTTGAGGACAAGCAAAGATTCAAGTGTGGGGGTATTTGATGTGTGCAAAATGCAACATATAAATTACATCAATTGTGGCATAAAACTAACCTTTTTTTAGTACTAATGTTGGAAAAAGTGTGTTTTGTCTTTCTTTTGTATTTTCAGGATTAAATGAGCTCAAATTAACAAAAGAAGCAAAAATGCAGCTAAATCTAACATAAATACAAGAAAAGGAACAAACGTGGCATGCCCGACCTCCCCGAAAGCATCTTCCCAAGCAAAACAAGAGAGCAGAAGGCTGAACACGCCCCGTGCTCAGTGAGCACGGGGGCGTGCCCAAGTGTCAGCATAAAAGACAAAGTTATAGAAGCTTCTATTGCCCACCACAGGGCCGTGCTCAGCGGACACGGGGTCGTGGTCAACTATAAGATTCGCAGAATCTAGGCAAATCTTGATAGTACAGATATGCTTCTGCACACGGGGTCGTGCCCAGCGGACACGGGGCAGTGGTCAACTAATAAAGACAAAGAGCAATTAATGAAGAAAGAGAAGGATGTGGACACGGGGCCGTGTCCGAGCTTCTGTTCAGCCTATAAATAGGAGTGCTTGGTTCAAGCTCAAACCATCCCTTGGCACACCACCTCTCTCACACTTCACCCACCACCCACCACCACCATAACACCATCATCCACCACCATCATCCATTGTCCATTATAGAGTGTGTGAGTCGTCTCGGGATCCAAGATTGATCGTAAGAGTTCTTGACAATCAAGGCCATGTTTGCCTAAGTCTCTTACATCACTTGGTGAAGACAAAGTGTCTAGTGTAATACTTTTTATTTTTAATCTTTTCGCACTTTTTAATTGGTTATGTATTAATGACTTTAATAACTAGTTTCTTATGTTGAAGGTGATTCTTCCTTATCGTTTGTCCGTGGTGTCTTGGCATTATTTTACTGTCTATATAAAATAAAAGATTTTCACCATTCATATCTCCATGGTCTATATGGAGGTATGTTGGCTACCTGGTCGGGGGTTAAGGGAACGGTTTGGTAAGATTCTTGCCGTTGTTCAGCGTTTAGAGATCCTGCAAGGGACCTGGGTCAAATTTAGTAGGACCTCCTTCAATACTTAACGGTATTGGATGGCGGGGGTCCAAACTCTTTGATCCCCTCATAAGTTAAACTACTATTAATACTATAACCCGGCTACTTAGGACTGTATCCTTGCTGACTCAGACTACTTAGCCGAGGGTAACGTCACCTTCAAAAGAGGGGCCTACCATAATTTGCATTAATAACTTAATTCATTATCTTTCAATAATCCGACCCTTTAGGATTGTATCCCTGCTGACTCAAACTACTAGGTTGAGGGTAACGTCACCTCCAAAAGAGGGGCCTACTACAATAACTAAGATAATCCCTTAAATAGTGCAAAAGTGCGGAAATAATCAAAGGTTACACTAAACACGAGTCGGAGCCAAGTGATTCATCTTGTCTATCTGTTTTTTCTTTTATTTTTATTTTTCAGCATTTTAGTTAATTTTTATTTTCTTAGTTTAAAACATTTTTCTAAACTTTTGATTTGATTAAACGTTGAGGATAAACCGGTACTAAAAGCTCTTGTGTCCTTGGACGACCTCGGTATCTTGCCAACACTATACTACGCTCACGATGGGTGCACTTGCCCATATGTGTGTTTAGTGTTAGTAAATATCGTGTTTTATAAATTTAAAACTTGGCTAAAAAGTGTTAAAAATGGCTTAATAAATATATTAAAAACTAACGACACTTCACACGCATCAAGTTTTTGGAATCGAAGATATTGTATCTCGCCTTATCTCCGACACCGAAAAGAAAAACTCGGATCGATTTCAGCAATTGGAATCGAATTTTAGAAATCAACAAGCTAGCATTCAAAATATTGAAAAACAATTAAATCAAGTAGCTCAAAATTTCTCCGAGAGACCACAAGGCGCGTTACCTAGCAATACCGAAACCAACCCAAAAGCACAAGTACACCTCATCACATTGAGAAATCGAACCGTGGGTCCCGAGGAGGCTCCATTACCGCCAGATGAAAGAATCCAGTCCAGCCAAACCACGACTCCACCCGCACCCCAACCAGGAAAGGCTTCTTTACCAAATCAAGAGCCCACCAAGACTCCTCCGATTCCATACCCCGGTAGGTTAAATCGTCAAAAGGCCAATGAGCAATTCGCAAAGTTCGAAAATTTACTAAAACAATTGCATGTTAATATTCCTTTATTGAGGTCCTTACCCAAATGGCTAAATATGCAAAATTTATGAGGGACTTCCTCACTCATAAAAGGAAAATTGAATCATTGCAATTAGTTAACTTAGGCGAAGAATGCTCCGCCTTAGTACTCAACAAACTCCCACAAAAGAAAATTCATCCCGGAAGCTTCACGATTCCTTGCTCGATTGGGGAATCCCCCGTTCGTAATGCATTAACTGATCTTGGGGCTAGCATTAACCTCATGCCCACATCGATGTTCAAACGACTCGGCCTAGGAACAACGAGCCCTACAAAGATGAGCATACAACTCGCCGATAGATCCGTTAAATTTCCACAAGGTGTCGCTGAAAATCTATTGGTCAAAGTTGACAGTTTCGTTTTCCCAACCGACTTTGTCATCCTAGACATGGAAGAAGACGCCGATGTTCCTCTAATCCTCGGGAGGCCATTTCTTGCCACCGCCCAAGCAGTGGTTGATATGAATGACGGAACACTAACATTGATGTTTGGGGACGAGGAAGTGAAGTTTGGAGTTGGAAAGAGAGTAGAAGACGAAGACCTGGTCGACTACATGAAGGTCATAGACACAAGCTGGGATGACGCTCTCCGACGGTGTAACATGGGATGCGAAACATCCCACTTGAGTGACATATGACCAGGCTTTGGGTCTAGCCAAGGACCCTTATAAACGTGGCGCACCACGGAGGCATTCCGCGGAACTATCCTTAGTTTAATTTAGATTAGTTTTTATGTTTCTAGTTTAGTTTTAATTTTCAGGAATAAAACACACTCGGGATGGCAAAGGATACAAGGGAAAACTTGAACCAGCACCCCATGAAGGAAAATAGGGCCATCCGACGATTTTCTTCATTAACAGTAAGCTCAGCACGGGCCGTGTCCGCCCAACACGGCCTCGTGCTGCACAGTCTGCAGAAAAGACCCAGTTCAGGTAACTTGAGGGGGTCACGGTTTCGGTTTACTCGGATCAGTGGAGGTAGAGTGCAGAACCGACAGGTACATTTTCTGTTAAATCAGTCAAACGATTGTTGAAAGACGACGAGGCCCAAGGAAGCTCGTTCGTTTTGAGGTGGTGCAAATGGGTTCCCGCTAAGGTTAACATACACGCGTGGAGAATGGAGATGGATAAAGTTCCGACCGCTGAAGCTTTAATAAGGAGAAACATCGGTTTCGCCACTTTCGTATGTCCGATGTGTAACTCGGAAGAAGAAATTGTTGATCATGTGTTTAACTCGTGCATGATTGCTGCAAACGTTTGGAACGGAGTTAGTGTTTGGTTTAAGATCCCTAACATCTTCGCCTTTTATCTCAAAGACCTTTTATCGATCTCCAAAGACCTTAAGGTTTCGGAGAAGAAAAAGGAAGTGGTCCAAGGCATTATTTTGATTGGATGTTGGAGCTTGTGGCGAGCTAGGAACAACGTTAAGTTTTCCAATTCTCCGGTTAGAGTAGAGAAGATTTTGAGTGAGATTAAGGCTTTAGGCTATTTATGGTTTTCTAATAGATCGAAACATAAAGGTTTAGAGTGGAGGGATTGGTTATCGTTTGTAAATATGTAATTGTTTTTGTTTTGTTTTGCCGGCCCGGCTTGGGTCGGTGGTTGTGTTAATGATAGTTACCTTTCAAAAAAAAATCACTTCACATGTGACTGCTCTACTTTAATATGCTACTTTCCTCTTTACTTTTATTTTATAGTTTTCATTTGTTAAACTAGACGGTATGGTGGCTTGAAAATGGGTGTGGAAGTCCTTTTACGTGGGGCACACCGGCTCGTAGGGTGGCATGGAGGAAGGGGCAGGAGAATCATCACCGGCACGAGGAGCAAAGGTGGGGTGATTTGACGTGATTTAATTGACGGTTTATGGTAGAAGATTCTGATTAGTGTGTTTTTTAATTTTTTAAACAATAAAAAAAAGGTGAGGCCATCCACGCCTAACACCACTCAGTGGTTTTTAGGGCTTCAAGGTGGCAACCACGCATCGCTCCACGCCATCCCTTGTCCATCCATAGCGTGTAGTCTTGAGATGTAAAATTTGTACATCTTTTTGCTAGTCCAGGAACCGGCGAGTTTGACGGAGCCACGGTCCCGACCCGACGTGTTCGGTGCGTTAATTATTACTAAGAAAGGAGTAGAAAATAGATACCACACCGAGCAGTCACTTACAATCTGGTCTCTATTCATATCTTGATAATTACAACACCGTGAGACCAGTTGGACAACATGTCCCTTCAGAGACCAAAAGCTTGTCCAAATGGGAACCCCAAGTCCCTATTTATTGGCAACAGCCTATCCAGTCCAATGAGATAGTGTCCATCCGTCCGGATGGACTTTACATTATCAACACCTATTTGACCGGATGGGGTTTGGACTATTCTATTGTCCATCCGACGGGATGGTCATCCGTCCCGATGGACTTTGACAATACTAAAACATGTCCAACTTTCTGTATTCTATACAATATTCAACACAAGCTCTATCTAACTATTCGCACAGTGGTAGACGTACGAAATATGCACCAACAGATTCTCCCTCGGCTGTCACTGTCGAATCGTCACTAACACTTTGAGAACCTTGAGCCGTGTTTGAATATTCTGCAATCTTCAACCATTCTACAACTTCAATCAGGCATCTTGAAATCTGACAATAGATTCCCCCTTGATTGATGATTCGGGTTTGCTTTTAACAATATAGAGCACTAATTCCCCCTGAAATGAATCTTCAGGTCTTTTGCACAGTTCACGACTCTTCTCTGATTTGCTAAACTGCAACCTTCATGATCAATCACCAACTTGAAACTAGTCAATGCAGTATCCTTTGTTTCAACTTTAACCGCATCCGAGCTCAGTTTTTGATATGACATGTCAGCACCACGATCTCGCATTCCGCATGCTCGATCTAAGAATGTACAAAAACTCAACCGGCAATTGATAGAAACTTCAAATGCCCCGCTGGTTAACTTCAAATCCGTGATCCCCCCTGAAGATCTGATATCCCGTTTACTGTGATCAATGTTAACGCACCGTAAGAATGACAGATCCGTGTAAACGGTATTATCCACAATCAACAAATCTTCATCGGAAAACAGATCATCTGGTAAAGTTATCTGATCTCCGAAACATTCTTCTACAATCAGATTCATCTCCTCGGATAATCTAGATCTCAGAAGCTATCATCCACGATCACTCTCAGATCTCCGATGCTTTCGTCCACGATCAGATATGAACACCTCGGATCATCTTGATCCCGGAAGCTTTCACCCACGATCAGATTCACATTCCTCGACAATCTGATGAACATCTGATAACATATTCAGATCTTAGAAACATTCATTCACGATAATAATCACGTTCTTCCTCTTCAGTCATGATAACAGATGTATGGTCTTCTCCGCTAGATCCGACAACAACTTAACCAACAAACATCATCATTCCCCGGAAAATAGTCCGAAAAACAATTCATCTGCTCGAAGATTAACCATTCTGACACTTTAGACTATCACACGTCTGTGATATATTTTAAGCATCCACAATACTGTTTGCATCTCCTGATGCTAATCCTGCTGACCGGCTTGACGAAGACCCGTGACTCAAACCCTAAGACGTCAATCTGACCTGATATGTAGAGTCTGAACTTCCTATGATCACGAAATCACAAATCCAGATCTTATGCATGTCCAGACAATCTTGAAGTCAGAACCACCCGAATACTGTTGCAGCGTCACGAATTTAAAAAATGCCAGATCATCTGAAAATTTTTATTCCCCCTCATTTTTGCAAATTCTAACGTCTCTATTACTGAATTCCCTCTTAAACTAAGCAATTCAGTCCTCTTTTATCTCTGAAAAACTCGACTATGCCGAAAATATGTTAATTTTACTCAAAATGTCAGTTTTTCATTATTACGGATTTTACGTTTTGGCCCATAAATAGTCAGATAACCCAGAAGATAACCTTTCTGCACCAGTATCATGACTACCCCACTAATTTCCACAATCCATGATCGCATCATCAAATCTGATCACTGAAGCCTCAGACGGTGTCCCCGAACAACCCAGCTTGGTCGTTAAAAACCCGAAAAAATTTTCAATCATCAAATTTTTTCTGGAGACTCTCCTTGTCGTTGCGATCAAAAAATTCCTTTTTTGTTTAGGCATTTGTTCATCCGATCGAATGGGTTTTTATGGTTCGGATGATCATCCGCTCGGATGGTCATCCGATCGAATGGCAAAAAGGGACAAACTTGTGTTTGTGGATCGGATGGTCATCCGATCGAATGATCATTCGAGTGAAAATAAACAAACACAAGATAATGAGATGGCTCGGATGGTCATCCGATCGGATATGTTCTAACAGCTCAAGAACACTCCAAATCACGTTTTTTTGATCCAGAATCTTTATTTGTGTGAATTTCATGATGAAACTTCACAGGATTGTGCGCGAATCAATTCCGAACAGAATGATGTCTTCAATTTCAAAATCCATCCGTGAATTGACCTTTATTTTGATGATTTTCTCTATTTTAACGTCAAAACTCATGTTTAACCCAAAATTGATGAGCTTTGGGTGATTTAACCGACTGTTAGATCGATTAAATCGGTACCATAGCTCTGATACCACTGCTAGTCCAGGAACCAGCAAGTTTGACGGAGCCTCGGTCCCGATCCGACGTGTACGGTGCTTTAATTATTACTAAGAAAGGAGTAGAAGATTGATACGACACCGAGCAGTCACTTACAATCTGGTCTCTATTCATATCTTGACAATTAAATCACCGTGAGACCAGTTGGACAACATGTCCCCTCAGAGATCAAAAGCTTGTCCAAATGGGAACCCCAAGTCCCTATTTATAGGCAACAACCTATCCAGTCCAATGAGGTAGTGTCCATCCGTCCGGATGGACTTTACATTATCAACACGTATTTGACCGGATGGGGTTTGGACTATTCTATTATCCATCCGACCAGATGGTCATCCGTCCGGAAGGTCATCCGTCCGGATGGACTTTGACAATACTAAAACCTGTCCAACTTTCTCTATTGTATACAATATTCAACATACGCTCTATCTAACTATTCGCACAGTGGCAGGCGTACGGAATATGCACCAACACTTTTTATCTTAAATAGCGGAAACTGATACTAAGCGGTGGGACATTTTTATTTATTTCATATTTTGTTTTCATTTGAACTATAAATTTTTATAACATGTTTTTGAATACACGAGTACACTATTGTGATATGTCTATTATTTAGAGAGTGTAACTGACTAAATTTGAGTTTAACTCATTAAAATTATGAGGACTTGAGCTTGAGTGCTTTAGTTTTTAAGCTTGAGCTCGTCTCGTAAATATATTTTCAAGCTTTAACTTGGCTCGAGCTTGACTCGTTTTGTTTTTTATTTATTAATCTTTTATATATAAATATATATTTAATACATTACCTATACTATATTACATTACAAATTGCAACCTTTGTGAATAGTGCTTTTATTTTGACCTTTTTGTGTTTTTGTATTTAACTATTTTTTTTTATACTTTTACCGTTTAACTTTTAGCATTGACACTTATAACCTAATAATTTTCTAGAGTCTTTGTAATTGAGTTTTACGTGTTTATTTTTATGTACTTGTTAAGTAACCTTTATATAAATAACAAGCTCGTTTTAGCTCATGAGTCTACTCGAGCTCGATAAGTGAAGCTTGGGATTGGTCTTGTTTGTTAAACGTGCTTATTCTATAAGTTCAAGCTCGTTTAAGATCGACTTTATTCGAGCTTTTAGTGATTCAATCTAGCTCACGAACTGCTTGACCCGTCTACACCCTTGTTATTATTTATAATTTGTTACAGTTTTTATAAAAAGCTGAGTCTTGCTAGGATAAAAATGTTGTAATAGATACAACTCAATTTAAGATTAAATTTATATCCTAACCGAGATAAAAAAAATAGATCAATCATAAATAGGTAATTGAATTAAAATTAAACACGATAATTAAAAGTTAGAAATAAAACAAAGTTGTAATATAAATTAAAAATAGTAAATAATAAAAGAAAAGAAATTTACATTAGTTGGTGATTAGTATGGCCCTTTTATAGGCGTGCTATTATGATTAGGCAAAAATTGATAAATTAACTCCTTTTACAAATTAATTCAGTACTTACTTGTATAAATTAACTCCTTTTATAAATTTATTCAGTATTTACTTGTATAAGATTTTTTAAAATTAACTCCTTTTATAAATTAACTAGGTTAGAACCCCGTGTATTACACGGTTTGAATAAATGTAATTTTATATACTAAATTAAAACAATTATTCTTTAAAAATCTCGTTTATTACACAGATTGAACAAATGTAATTTTATATATTAAATAATAAAAAAAATTATATCTCTAAGAACCCCATGTATTGTACTGAATAAATGTAATTTTATATACCAAATAATAAAACCCGTGTATTGTACGGGTTGAATAAATCTAATTATATATACTACATAATAAAAAAAGTTATATTTTTTAAAAACACTGTGTATTACACGTGTTAAATAAATGTAATTTTGTAACCTTGTATATTACACGGATTGGATAAATGTAATTTTATAAACTAAATAATAAAAAAGTTATATCTTTATAAACCAGCGGGGCGAATATATACTAAATAATAATAAAAAAAGTTTTATCTTTAAAAGCACCATGTATTACACGGGTAAAATAAATGTAATTTTGTATAGTAAATAATATGCTATTGGATTCGTTTAAAAAAGCATAAATTTGGTTCGGTTTAATTCGAATCAAGTCATAAACTTGGTTAAATTTAATTCAAATTGATTAGAACCCCAATTTGGAAAATCTAAAACAGAATTATATTATAAGCTTCTCTTCCTAATTAGTGTTTTTTAAAGTTTGATCTAATGTCTAATAAGTTATTTTGTATATTTTGTTTGTACTTAAAATTTTTTATATGAGCGTATTATTTTTTTAAGTTTAAGATTATTGTTTTGTGCTATTATTTAAAAAAGAGTTAATTACATAGTTAGTCCCTGTGGTTTGCACAAAATAACATACTTAGGTACTAATAGTTTAAAATCACCTTCTAGGGTATTAACTTTTCATTTTGTAACGTTTAGATGTATTAACTTCTAGGGTATTAACATAGGTAGTCCCTGTGGTTTGCACAAAATAACATATTTAGGTACTAATAGAATGTGATTTTAAGCCTACAAATAACGTTAATACCCCCAAACGTTACAAAATGAAAAGTTAATACATTAGAATGTGATTTTAAACTATTAGTACCTAAGTATGTTACTTTGTGCAAACCACCGGGACTAACTATGTAATTAACTCTTTAAAAAATCTTTAATTTATAATTTAAATTTGAAGATAATATATTATTAGATTAAATAGAATGATTATATCCGACATTCAAAGTAAGATAAGATTTAATATTAATTGATTATTTATTATTTAATTAATTGATATAAGACAAGTATGAAAATGCAGGAAATTAAAATGTAGACGCCTTCAATGAGTGACACGTGTCCCAAAGCTGGTTTCTTTTATTAGACCACCCGAAATGGGGCGGTTTTTTTAAAAAAAATTCAAAAAAAAAAAAAACGCTCAAAAACGCCCTCCCCCCATTACACTAGGCGTTGTTTGGCTTTTTTTTGAAAAAAAATCAAATTGGCGTTTTATATAAAACGCTGAATTGATACATTGGGGCAAGAGGTGACCGTTGCCAACGGTCATTTCTTTACTTTTTTTTAATTCCAAAATTTACCCACTATATATATAATACCCACTTCTTCCTATTTTTTATAAAAAAACTCACACTTTCTCTCCTACTTTTTCTATATTTTATACAAACATGCATCCATTCCGACCCCCCTTTGGTGTCCCCGCAAGACCCATGAACCCGAACACAACCCAACCGCAACACCTGTTTAACCTTCAAGACATGGACCCGAGCATGTTAACGTACGCGGCTTACTTGAGTGGCGCCACTCCGTTCGTGCCTCCCACCTTCGGCTTTGGTCAAGCCGGCGGGTCGCAACGTTCGCAACAACAAGCCGAACCCGATGTCGATGTCGTGCCGGAGACGCAACCCGAACCGGCGCCAGAGAAATCGAAACGCGGCAGAAGGTCGCATAAGAAGAAGGAAAAGGACGAACCTCGACGTAAAAATACTCACATTAAATGGACGAAGGAGGAGGAATTCACGTTGGCTCGGGCGTGGCTCGACGTTTCGGAGGACCACGAAATTGGTAACTTTTATATTTTTTTTTACTTATTTTTTTACTTATATTTTTACTTTTATTTTTAACATACAACTTATATTTTACTTTTATTTTTTCAATTTGTAGCAAACTTTCAAACGGGCCCCGTTTTTTGGGATAGGGTTCGTGCACTCTTTTATAGCACGTGGGGTCAAGGCGAGCATCGGGACAAAGATTCCATTTCTAGCAAATGGACCGACATCAACAACAAGTGTCACGCCTTCTAAGAAGTGTACCAACGTAACTACGATAATCGCCCGAGCGGAGAAAGTGACGTCGAGGTTTTAACGAGGACTTTGGAAGAGTACGACAAAACAAAAAAGCCCTTTCCCGTACTATAAGTGTTGGGATCTACTATGACAAAGTCCAAAGTGGGCGCTAGTAGGTACCATGATGTCTAGTAGTAGACGTCGAGCTAAACGGTCAAAAACATCATCCTCCGTTGACCCTGAAACACCGACATCGGATGCCCGCAATGTCGATCTAAATGATGTTGTGGAGCTTGACGAAGAGCAACTTGAAGAAGAGTTGACCCGACCGCAAGGTAGAAGAAAGGATAAGCGAAGCGGGAAAAAAACGGTGGAGTCGTCTTCCGATCTCGAGTTGAAGGAAGATTTCGAGGAGATGAACCGTCGTCTCCAAGACATTCGCGACCTCGGCCACCAACGTTATGAGATTATGAAAGAACGAGTGGCCGAAACCAAAAAGTTTAACGAGATGCAAGAGGCGAGACAAATGGAAAAAGACATTGAGTTTTTGTCCAAACCGATCGACCACCTCCAAGGCGACGCGTTGATACTTGCGCAAATGCATCGCCAAAAAATTCTGGAAAAATATGGACTCTAGATCATCTTCTTTTTTTTTAACTTTATTTTTTTTCGGTTTTTTTATATTCTGTTTTTTTCGGGGTTTTTTTTTCAAGTAGTGTAATTTTTTTTAAAATTAATAAAGATTTTTATGTTTTAAATTAAAAAAATAATAATTGTGAAATGATTGCATGGGGCGTTATTGGGCATTATTCCCACTACGACACTTTTGCAATAACCCCCAATAATGCCCCATGCTGACTGGACTGCCACGTGTCGCAAAACGCCCCACGGTGGGGGCATTATTGGGGTAAACCACTACACATGGTCTTATATAGTATAGATTCATTATTTACTTGTATAATATTTTTTTAAAAAAAGTAGGGACCATTTTCTTAAGAAGGTAAAATGTTGTTTCCATTAATATTGCATTATAGCTAACTAGCAGTGTACTCATGTTGCTTGATTCTATGTTTTTATAGTACTAACACGTACTATGTTTGTTATGTGTCAAATTTGAAACTGTACTTTTTTCAACTTTATATTTTTCTAAATGTCGCATTTATTAGTTTGTTACTTTGTTTATTATTAGTTTAGGTTAACTCATATAAATCTCAACATATCGGTTATTCAAATTCAACTTGACAAATTATCATATTTCTTGATATAGGATCCTTTACATGTCATCATTAAAATTAGATTTGTCAAGCACTATAATGTTGGTTTAAAAAGAAAAAAAAGATATTGATCATACTTAGAAATTTTTTGAGAATCTTGAGTATGAGATGTAGTGAAATTGTAGTCAAATTGCTCTAGTTTCTTTCTTTCATTCTTTAAAAAAAATACCTAAAATAGAAACTCAGTGTCCTGGGTTAAGGCGTTTAGACAACCCGTTGTGGCTAAAGTTAGCCAAAGTGAGCACCAATATTTATACTGTAATATTGTTTCACCTGGTGCTGACTGGATGCTAACTGGACACTGGATAAAGCCATCGCTGAAGGTTCATCACCCTGTTGTGGTACAGGTAAGCGGTGGCTTGAGCGAGTTTTTTTTAAACAAATATAAATAATCAATATAAATTAAAAACATATATTTTATAAAATAAAACATAGAACATACAACTAAATAAAGAAAACATAAAACATTTTTTTTTTTTTAAAAAGAACACACTTAACAAAATAAAAATCTAGTCCGTTGTGCTTTGGTCTGTCTCTAGCTCCTTAGCGATACGCTCCTGTTCCTTTTCAAGTATCGCCCGACGACTTGGTGACAGGTTGCTGAAGTCCCTTGTAAGAAAGTCCAAATTCCTCAACCTTTGTTTCACTTTTTTTCGCTAGCGCCATCGCCTCGATGCTACTTGAGATTTTCCAAATCTCAGCACAAAATTCATTGTCGGCGTCTGCTACTGTTTTTTCCCCGATCCCTTCCAGCTAAATGATGTGGTGCCTCTTCTGCGGCTTCATACTCGTCGGTGTTTAGATCAATCCCCACATGAGCATCCGAGCTACTAGAGGAGACTAATGCCCCCGACGAATTAGTTTTTGTACGCTTTGACCCCGAGTCGGCCATTTCATCTACGCTAATTAACTTTGACCATTTCCAAAATACTCTAGCTTTTTGGTAGCCCGCTACATAAAATATATAAAATAAGTTTACGAAACCAAAAAAAAAATTATATAAGAAAAGTATATAAAAAAGTTTATGAAACAAAAAAAAAATATATAGAAAAAGTATATAAAAAAGTGTACGAAAAAACAAATAAGAGATAATATTCTGGCTTTTCAATCCTTCGATATTTCAATCAAAGCACGACACAATGAAATTTTCTCCTCTTTCGTCCAAGGGGTCATGACACGTCTTGTTCCAGACGTTTCACCTGGCTTTCTCAAGGTTCCACCTATTCCGGTTTTCTTTGAACCTTTTTGAGTACTTTTTTTTGAACTTGAACCAGATCGTCTTGTGTTTCCGGAATAACGAAGTTGGAAGAAAGCGGTGGCATTTGATTTTGTTACACTCGATCCCTGTTTCGTTCTCGTTACCGCTTGATCTCCACCTCTTCAAAGGATTCCATCATGGGCCGGTAACAATTCGCGAGCCATAAATCGGGATTCATTGTTTTTTTTTATAAAGAGGGTGGAGAAAGATTGATATTTTTATGGAGAGAATGATAAGAAAGTGGGTATTTTTAAATGGTTTTGAGCGTTTAAATAGGTTTTTAATTAATAATTGATTTTTTTATTAATGTCTAACGGTCGAATGGTGGTCCCCACCTCCAACGGTCTTCTTCCCTTCCATTACCAGCCTCGCGGTGGACTTTCTTCGCTCACGCTAGTGGGACGATGTTGTGGTGTGCACGAGGCTCACGGTGGTCTCCTCGCGCTTCCGCAACGTGCAGGCTTAGCATGAGTCCATGAATAGCTGGCTGGGACCTTAAGAATCAAGTCAGTCACATGATGGATAGATATAACACATTAATCTTGTAGGACTAATATGTCACTTTAACCGAAATTAGAAATTAAACAAATTAAATCATAATCTTTAACATAGCTTCAAAGTTCATAGTTAGATCTAAACCTAAAGTCCTAGTGCATAGTTTGATCTTTCTGGATTAAATTATAATATAAGACAATAATTTTTATTATTTTCTTAATTTTTATATGTTATCCTCAACATATATATGTTTTTTTTTTTCTAATCATTTATTCACCAACCACTTAAATCATTCGCTCACCATATTTGTTATTCTATATCATGTATAAAGTATTCACAACAACCTTTAAAACTTATATACTATATGACATTTCAATATCTTTTATTAATTTTGTATTTTCAGAAATATACATTTAACAGATATATATTTATGATCCACAATTAGTTGATGATGCTAAGTTGTTGGTTTCCCGTTTCCCTTTTTAGGGTCATGTCCTACTACTCTATTAGGTGTTTGATAACTTGTCTAGTTACACTTTTTGCTTTTAAATCTTTTGAAGTTAAATTCTTTACTCAGAAGTCTTAAGAAAAAACATAGATTAAAATTTGAAGAGTTAATTTTTTTGAATTATCATTATTATTACTACTCTTGTTGCTATTGTGTCACCTTAAATTTATGACCCTTAAATGATTACTCTTTTAGCCCATGACACCATACTAACATGGCTGAGGCACCCTAGTTTTACCTCCGAAGCTCGGGTTCGAGTCGCACCCATTGCACTTTGGGTGGGGGCACTCAATTGTCATGGTTGTCTTTGAGCCGGGGTTTTATCCAGTTGAACGTCGTGTCACTTCTGTGCTAGCGTGTGCTCTGTTGTAATGAACAACCGTCTGGCCTTAGTAGAACTAAGCCTCCAATGGGGAGGTAGATGAGTCGATGTAAATTAACTTGCCGTTCAAGAAAATGATTACTCGTCTGATACACTAAACTCTTAACTCACAAAAAATTCGAAATCAATGGCTCAAAGTTACTACTCCTGACCCATTTGACGTGATCTTATTACATACCTAAACACATCTCTACCATTGGCGAAGCTTTGAAGGGGCCGGGAGGGGCGGCCGACCCCTCGAACTTTTCGCTCAATAGTGTTATATATGTAGTTTTCGTATAGAAATGTTTGGGTATATACGTTTTTTGACCCCCCGGTTCTATAGAAATTTTTGGGTATATAAGTTTTCGACCCCCCCGTCAAACATGTCAAGCTTCGCCACTGATCTCTACTACTATATATATAACTATTTGATACTAAGTTTATAACAACAATATTGTTGTGAAATAACATTTGTACATCAATACTAAGTTGTATGACAATATTGTTGAGAGAAAGATGGGACCCTTGCAACTAGAAGGAACATGTTGTGTTTGGGACAAACGGACACAAGGCCACAATATCACGTTCTACACACACACCGTTATATCTAACTATGTGTGTTCTGAGTGAGACAGCCCATTGCAAAGGGACCATCTCACAGACCCCCATACTTTTATTTATTATCACTTTTACACCCTAAGTTTTTAAAACTTTATTATAAGCTGCTATCAGAAACAGGATCCAATGCATAGTTACTAAGTGGTCTATTCTATTTCTATTTGAATATGTATTTTATCATTTATTTGTGATATATATATTTATCGTAATGTGTGTGGAAAATTGACCATACAAGTTTTTTTTCGTATTCACAATAATGGAAAATTTATCATACATATGTTGGTTTAATCGCTTGAATTTTTTTATTTTATTTTTTATCAAACCTATGATAATTAATGGCATTTCAATATATTAATGACGTGCTATCCGGGTAACTTAATATTTAGCTAAGGTTGGGGTGGGTAGAAATATATTAACAAAAAAAAAAAAAAAAAAAAAGTAGTGCCAATTGAGAAGTTGATGGTTTAGCTATGAACTTTTTTGAAATATATTAACCAAAAAAAAAAAAAACCAAAATTAGCTATGGGTTGTGAAATAGCTAATTTGAACTGTTATTAAACCCCATGCTTTATATTTATTTTATAAAAATGATAGTTATATGTCAGAAACATTTTGTTTAAATTTCTTTTTAAACAATATATTATTTTTCAATCCCTCAATATAAATAAGCATGTATGTTTATTTTATTTTATTTTAAATTTGACCCAAATTCTAACCGGATTAATCAGTTTAGATAGGCTTATATTGACGTAGCCTTAAAACTGGTGGTTATGGGCTAACACCCTTGTCCACATCAGCCCAAAAGGGCGTGAAACACCCCCTCCCCATGGGGCGTGAAGGGTTTAGATGAGAGCGTGGTCACGAACATTGGTTTGGTATGTGTGTAACCCCATGTGACTTGGGGAATTAATGCAGTGGGTTTTAGGATATTTTATTTGTAATAAAGTGGTTTTTAGGATATTTTATTTGTAAAAAGATTTTTTTAGTTATCAAATAACTATGGTTATGCATGGTAAATGAAAAGCTAAGTAGTGTTTGCAGTTATCAAAATATAAAACTTTAATAGCGAAAAATAAAATAAAACACTTTGAGCAATAAGGAAGAAAACACTAAACATCAAACCCGAGAGAATAGAACAAACAATGGGCTAAATGTCATGTAGAACTAGAACCAAGCCTATTGAACTAAAGTAAAGCCCAAAACAATGGGCTTAAATGCAGTGGGCCACGGATCCAAACCTTATTAACCAGCATCTTTCAAAATATGGTCATTCTGTTTAGTGGTCCAAACCAGCTCAGTGCTCACCTCCATCAATATGGCAAAAGCCCACCAGCAGGCAAGTTGGCAACCCACTTTTTCTTAAACAAAAGTGGGTAAAATATTGTATCGAAAGTACCAATCCTGTAAATCGTCAAAAACGAGTACCGAAATTCAATCGGAATGCTACGGTTCAATACGAGTACCAGTATTTTTGGGTACCCAGTACCATTTAATCATTTGTACTTCAGACCGTGTCTTTTTTCCATCATTCGTGAATACATATAAAACAAAAGCGTACCTTGAATAAATGTAAAATAACGGACATTCAATGTAATTACCTTAGTTAAAGACACTGCATGCAATTTAGTATAAAGTTAAATGACCGAAAAAATTGCAATTCACTTAACCATCTATATCCAAAAGTTTAAATTTAGCTTTTCTAAGTCCATTACTAGCATTTTCATGTCAAACAGTGCCACACCATTAATACCGTCCTTCTGTTAAATTTGCGTAAAACGACCACAAAGCTCTGTTGGTAAAAAATAATACGTATTAAAAGTATTTTAAAAAGTAACAAAGAATCAAGTTCTTAACACGTTAATATATATTAAAAGTACTAAGTTCGTAACCTATGCATTACACGGATTGAACAATAAAAAATGATAAAATTCATAAAATTTGTAACATAGGTTGAATGTTTAAAACTTGTTCTTATTATTTTTTTTTTTAATATGTGGAAATGATCATATAATAATAATGTAGTAGAATTTTTTTTTTTTTTTTTTGAGTATTTGTGTTTTATTGATTTTAATCACGAGTTAATAATATTTTTTGTAATTTCTCTGTACTTTACATCAATATCGCAGGTAAGCGAGCAACAAGCTGCGCCGCTACCCCTTTCTGGATAGCAAACCCTAGCCTATTAAACACACTTAAAATGGTATCAAATGAGTACTTGTTTATTGGTTAAAAGACAAACCATCCCATTTCTAATTTCAAGTTTTACCAAGTTTATTTAAATAGCATAGTGTAAACTTAAATATAAAGGAAGTTACAATAATGCTACTTAGACAAAGCATACAAGTTTATTGCCCAAGGTAATGTTGATATGTCCCATTAGTAGCTCAATTCAAATGGACGTTCCACTAATCCACTTATAATAAGAAATAACTTTTCAATCTCTAAATAATACATTTAATAAATATTAAATGAACTTAAATCAAATGTGGATCAGGACAATGAGTTTAGTCATCACATATCTGATACTTGCAATAATTATAAGGTATCACACAACTCAACTGATACTCGCAATAAAATTTAAAAACACTAACCATTTAAGCTGATACTCGCAAGTGAGAGAAGCCGTATGCAGTAGATAATTAGATAATAACACGTAATACACATATATAGCTCCATTAGTGGGATTGAAAGCAAAATAACATAGATTTGAATTTGAAATTTGAAATCTATCTATAACCAAAAGGATGAAAAATAGGAATACCTTAATCGGAAGAAATCAAGCGCGGGATTGATTCAGTTTTACTATATTGAGGAGCGATTGTTTAACCGTAACTCACCGATTAAAGCGTCAAAGGGAAAGTGAAGAATAAAAAAGGTCAAATTGAAACATGAATTACAGAATTTATCTGTTAGTTTGTTAAGTCTAGTCTTGTTAGGAACAATAAAAAAAATTCTGCTTGCAAACAGATGTTGGTTTCATAAAAACTGTTCCGTCTAAAATAAGGTTTTGGTCACATTAAGATGTAGATGTGAGAAGAACTCATGGGAAGTCTATACCCAACCTGGGACGTAGCTTTCAAGGGGCCGCGCGCGGGGGGGGGGGGGGACCCCCCGAGTTTTTCGCTCAGTAGTATTATGTATGTACGTTTCGTATAGAATTTTTTAGGTATATACGTTTTCGACCCTCCGGTTTTATAAAAAAAAAATACTTATATAGAATTTTTAGGTTCGGTGACTTCCGACCCCCGGTGGAAATTTTTAAGCTTCGCTACTGTACCCAACCAACCATAAACAAATCATGAGCAAAACAAACAAATATTGATTAGCATGAGAAGTCAAATTTGAAACTAGTCGTGAACTCTTAACGAGTAAAACAAACAAAATAATTGGTTGATAAGAAGAGTTAAATGGGCCAATTACAAGGCCCATTTTTGAATCAAAACTATTGTAACATCATTATCACAAATAATTATCAACTTGTTTGTAGCTTTCCGAATCTTATTCTTTTATTGAACTCTGATCTATACAATCTTTGGGCCTTGTAACCCATCGGTGAAATGCAAAACATTTAAAACAACCCAACAAGTGTCTTTAAGATCACCAATTACAATATTATACAAAAACATAAAACAAAATTATACATAATTCACAATTGATTTTGATCTAACAAATGGTGAGCCCAGAAGAAAAAGTGACCCCAGCCATGTTTGAGCCCTGCATCTTAAACTCAGGAAGTGGGTCCAAAGCCCATTTTGACTTTTCTATGTCAAAACTAAGCCAAATAATATCCCAAACACCCTCAAAATTTGACATCAAAATGGCCCCAATTGTCCCTTCTCTTTCTTCCAAACAACCCATCATAACCCCATAAGGCTTCTTAATCTCATCAATTAGCCCATTTGGAACCCTTGAAACAAAGGCCCATTGTCTTCCATTTGGGCCCAAACCCCACAACTCCACACCTTTCACAACCCTAATTCCTTGATTCGCATCGTCCAAGCTATCGGGCCCAGACCGAACAATCAACATCCGCCCGTCACCATAAATATGTAACCGATTAATCACGCTTCCCCAACTAAACCCAACCGCCAACTCCCCATCCTCAACAACACCCGAAAACACCGGTTGCACAACAACGGGCTCGTTCATATCCGGCCCAACAGAAATCACAACGCTTCTCCTCGGCCCATTCGACGCACTTAAAAATATCCTATCCCCATCTCTATTCTCGATACGCGACGGGCTCATATTCGGGCTCACAACACTCTCCCTCGCGACGGTTGACTTCCACTCGTTAGTCCTCGAATCATACTCGAACAAAGTCGGGCTATTACCAACCATCTCCGCAAACAAAAACCGAAACCGACCCGAACCCGGTGGGCCCGCTAGCAACTTAATCCCGGACCGCCTCCACGACGACGTGCCACGTGGGCCCAATGGGCTATGTGGAACCTTTTGGACTTTTTTAGTCATGGGATTAACCGAAACAACTTCCCGGCTACAATTCAAAGCAAAAAGGAAAAAGTTGCCGGAGGCCGTCAAGAAATAAAGATCTTCACCGGGAGGAATCACCGGTTTCAATATATCTCCGATCATCACCTTGAACCACCGTTCAGATGAGCGTGTAAACCCATGGATCACCACCGGATCACGGTGCCATCTTTTCTTGTAGACAAAGAGCCACGTGGAGGAGCTTGATCGGAGATTGTAATCACGGAGAAAGTCTTGATCGGAGATGACGGAGGTGATGAATTTGTTGACGGATTTTAAGTGGAAGATGTCCGGTAAAGCTAGCCGGAGGATTATGAAGTGGATGAGCTCCGATGGGAGGAGAGTGAAACCGACGGTGGTGGAGTTTGGCCGGTTTTCCATGAAAGTTTGATCGGAAAAGTTGTGATGGTTGTAGACATGATGGGTTTTATATATATTTTTTGTTGAATGGATGAAGTGGGTCTTGAAGGTGGATTAAATTAAAATAATGAAATGGAGGGTGATGTTTTTTTGGGTTAAAAGTGGGTTAGTGGAAAAGCCATAGGTTTAAGTGGTTTTGTATTTTTAGTTGTTAAATATATGTTTGTTTGTTGTCACTTTGATTTTGATACATATGTTTTTTATTAGTTATAATATAAGGAAGAGTTAATTACTGTTTTTTACCCGTGTTTTGTCAAAAATCACTATTTCAGTCCATTAGTTTAAAAATTGTGATTTCAGTCCCTATGGTTTTACTTTCGTAACCATTTCTGTCCACCTAGTAACCATTCCAGTCCCTGTACTTAACAGAATAATGGATTGAAATGGTTACGAAAGTGAAACCCATGGACTAAAATGGTTACGAAAGTGAAACCATAGGAACTGAAATCGCAATTTTTAAACTAATGGACTGAAATAGTGATTTTTGACAAACCACAGTGACGAAAACAGTAATTAACTCTATAAGGAGTTATTTAAAATGCTTCTAAGGTGGGACAAAAACCGTTCGCTTCTTCAACCTGTGAGTCCTCGAGCTTGGGAGCCTGAATGGTGTTCCCGTAGGTTACGTGCTTACGACTAGCCTTTTTTCTCTCACATACCCTTCTTCATCATCAAGAGCAACTTCTTGCGGGTTGGGACTTTGACATTTTGTCCAAACTAATAACCAAAATTTTTGTTATTAAGCAGATTTATTCTCGAGGAATAATCTATTTGCACTCAAATACACCATCTTGACAAGATTAATTAACTATTATATTTAATTAAAATATAGTTTTATTGTGTATCACCTTAATATAATAACATATTAAATACATTCGTACACTTCATTAAAATATAATTAAATTATTTTTATATACACTTTGATATAAATTTTATTAAAAACTTAATGAATTTTTTTCTATGTTACCAACATATATTATATTGAATATGACTAAGCGTACATAAAATATAGAGTTAATTACTGTTTTCGTCCCTGAGTTTTGTCAAAAATAACGGTTTCAGTCCATTAGTTTAAAAATTGCCATTTCAGTCCATTAGTTTCATTTTCGTAACAATTTCAGTCCACTAACTTAACTCCATCCATTTAATTTGTTAACTTTGGGTAAAATTACCAAATTACCCCTGCTAACTTAACAAATTGTAATAAAAAAATTCTAAAAAATCTAAAAATAAAAAAAATTCCAAAAAAATCAAAAAAATTCCAAAAAATCTAAAAATAAAAAAAAATTTAAAAATCATAAAAATTCTAAAAAATCCAAAAAAATTCTAAAAAATCCAAAATGTTTCATTAAATGTTTCGAACCAAACCGTTTCGAGCTGAATCGTTTCGACGCGAACCGTTTCGAGCCGTACCGTTTCGAGCCGAACCGTTTCGACGCGAACCGTTTCGACCCGTACCGTTTCGACCCGTACCGTTTCAAGCCGAACCGTTTCGACGCGAACCGTTTCGAGCCGTACCGTTTCGACCCGTACCGTTTCGAGCCGAACCGTTTCGACGCGAACCGTTTCGACCCGTACCGTTTCGACGCGAACCGTTTCGACCCGTACCGTTTCGACGCGAACCGTTTCGACCCGTATCGTTTCGAACCGTGTCGAAACGGTTCAGCTCGAAACGGTTCGGGTTCGAAACATTTAATGAAACGGTACGGGTCGAAACGGTTGGCGTCGAAACGGTTCGGCTCGAAACGGTACGCGTCGAAACGGTTCGCGTCGAAACGGTACGGGTCGAAACGGTTCGCGTCGAAACGGTACGGCTTGAAACGGTACGGGTCGAAACGGTTCGCGTCGAAACGGTTCGCGTCGAAACGGTTCGCGTCGAAACGGTTCGGCTCGAAACGGTACGGGTCGAAACGGTTCGCGTCGAAACGTTTCGGCTCGAAACGGTACGGGTCGAAACGGTTCGCGTCGAAACGGTTCAGCTCGAAACGGTTCGGGTTCGAAACATTTAATGAAACATTTTGGATTTTTTAGAATTTTTTTGGATTTTTTAGAATTTTTATGATTTTTTAAATTTTTTTTGATTTTTAGATTTTTTGGAATTTTTTTGACTTTTTTGGAATTTTTTTGATTTTTATATTTTTTTGGAATTTTTTTATTACAATTTGTTAAGTTAGCAGGGATAATTTGGTAATTTCACCCAAAGTTAACAAAATAAATGGATGGAGTTAAGTTAGTGGACTGAAATGGTTACGAAAATGAAACTAATGGACTGAAATGGCAATTTTTAAACTAATGGACTGAAACCGTTATTTTTGACAAAACTCAGGGACGAAAACAGTAATTAACTCTAAAATATATGTTTGAACTTGGCTAAAAACAAGCAAACTGTAATACATATTCAATTATATAAAAAAATTATATAATATTCTATCTTGTTAAAGTTATAAAAGAACGCATTTTAATTAGTCACACATTAATATAGTACTTGGTAAATCTTTATGGGTAAAAATTATTAGGTCCTCCTAAATGTTTTCATAATAAAAGGATTGCAAACAAAAGTCTTATAATACAAAAGAAAGTAATAATAGCTCAAAATTGAAGGACTGGAGTGTAATTAGTCGTAAGTACACAAAAAGGAGTAGGCAACGTCGTCGTTTCATAAAAAAATATGATTGGTCGAGATTACACGCGTGATGCAAAATGCCAAAATGACTAGGCTTGTTCTTAAATTAAGTCATAGAAAGTCAACTATTTACACGGGCCCACTTCATGTTTCTTGTAGGATTCGACTATGCACTTTGGAGTGTAAATTATAAAATATTAAAATACGAAACTAACATTTGTTTAACCTTAATCATTGTATTATTTTAAGTAGATTTGATTAAAATACATCAATTATAAATTATATAATATAATAAGTATAGGTGTGACTGTGGTACTCAAAAAATGAATGGTTGGGATCATGACTTATAACATATTTATTTATATTTATATACATAACTAGGTTATAACCCCGTGTATTACACGGGTTGATTAATAAACTTATATACTAAATAATAAACATTATATCTTTAAAAACTTCCTTTATTGTACGGGTTTAATAAATATAATTTTATATATTAAATAATAAAAAGTTATATATATAAGAACCATATTGTACGGGTTGAATTAATGTAATTTTATATACCAAATAAAAAAAATATATCTTTAAAACCACATGTATTACACGGGTTGAATAAATGTAATATTGTTTACCAAATAATAAAATAATACATCTTTAAAAAACCTCATTTATTACACGAGTTAAATAAATGTAATTTTATATACCAAATAATAAAAAAAAACGTTAGTAAATGTAATTTTGTATAGTGAAAATAAAAATATTTAATATATTAATACAAAATTTGCTTTTCGTGATAAATAAATTTAGATTGATATAAATAGATTATTTTGTTGTAGCAAAATTTGTTAATGAAGTCTCAATAAATTTAACCCATTATTTAAAACTCCATACATGTATAAATGATAAATAATATTAATTACAGTAAATTACGATTTTGGCCCCTGTGATTATATCACTTTTACCATTTTAGCCCAAAAAATATTTTTTTAACATCTAAGCCCCCAAGGTCTTTTTTTTCTAATCCTTTTGGCCCTAACACTAACCACATCCATTAAATGTTAGGGGCCAAAAGGGTTAGAAAAAAGACGTTAGGGGCCAAAAAGATTAAAGAAAAAGACGTCGGGGGCTCAGATGTTAAAAATTCTTTTTGGACTAAAAGAGTAAAAGTGATACAACCACAAGGGCCAAATTCGTAATTTACTCTATTAGTTAAATAAATAATATTATAAATGAGAAGACGATTAAACTAAATAATAATTATCCATAAGAAATTAAACTAAATAATATTTAGTAGAAGGATTATCTATAATTAATTAGAAAAAAAATTAAACTAAAATAATACTTAACTATAAAACATAGCCTAATATAATGACAAGTGTCCTCAAAATGGTTTCTTTTATTATATAGTATAATAATAATAATATTATAAATGAGGAGGAGATTAAACTAAATAATAATTATCCATAAGAAATTAAACTGAATAATATTTAGTAGAAGGATTATCTATAATTAAATAGAAAAAAATTAAACTGAAATAATACTTATCTATAAAACATGGCCTAATATAATGACAAGTGTCCTCAAAATGGTTTCTTTTATTATATAGTATAGATATAGATATAGATAGATATTTTAAAAATAAACTACGTAAAGCATTGTTATTGTTTAAACTTTAATTTAAATCAAAGTATTCTTATTTTATGTGTTTCGTTCGTAATTAATTTCCACTTGTCGTTTATATACTAACATATCTTTTAAATATACAACGAAATTTGTGTAGGAAAGTAAATAATTTTAGGCTATTTATGAATTTTACCTTTAATTATCAAATCTATACTACTTTATAAAGCATATAGGAAGGATAGAATGGTCATTTGCCATTTGCCATTTTACAAGTCTTTGAAGTCCATTGTACAAACCTGTTAAGCACAAAGTGTTGAAAACTTGTTTTCAACACCTGATACCCACGCGGATCTTACCCGGATCAACTTGACCTGTTTTTAGTTTGATGGATCCAATATAATCTTTCTCACTCTCTCTAAACCACAATCGTTTCATCCGTCGCTCCACCTTTCTCTACAAACCCTAGATCCTCCACCGCTCCTCCACCTTTCATCCATGGAACCGGTCGTCGCCATCACCGTCTTCTCCCCTTTCATCCATGGAACCGGTACCGTTTTTTACCCTATCTTGTAAGTTTTTTTTTAAATCTTTGTCAGATCTGTGATAATACTTTTAGATCTGTGTTGGTTTTGTGATTTTTTTAATGTTCTGTGAATGGATCAACGGAGAATATTGATTAGGGTTTTTGTTTTCTGGAAATGTGAATATAGTTGAAGACGAAGACCGATGAACAGGTGAAAGAGAGAACACTGCGGCTTGGTTCAAGAACCTTCAAATTCATCCTTAGTGGTACCGTTTTTTACCCTATCTATAGTTTTGTTTGTTAAATTTTATATCTTTTAAGTTTTTTTTTTAAATCTTTGTCAGATCTGTGATAATACTTTTAGATCTGTGTTGGTTTTGTGATTTTTTTTAATGTTCTGTGAATGGATCAACGGAGAGAGTATATATTTTTGTATTGATTAGGGTTTTTGTTTTCTGGAAATGTGAATATAGTTGAAGACGAAGACCGATGAACAGGTGAAAGAGAGAACACTGCGGCTTGGTTCAAGAACCTTCAAATTCTTCCTTAGTGGTACCGTTTTTTACCCTATCTATAGTTTTGTTTGTTAAATTTTATATCTTTTAAGTTTTTTATAAACATCTTTGTCAGATCTGTTATAATACTTTCAGATCTGTGCTGGTTTTGTGTTTTTTTTAATGTTTTGTGAATGGATCTACGGAGAGAGTATATATTTTTTTTATTGATTACGGTTTTTGTTTTCTAGAAATGTGAATACAGTTGAAGATGAAGACCGTGGGGTCTTCATTCTTTTGTGAGCATCATGTTGGCTGTTTGCTGGATGCACTCGCGAATCGTGGTTTGTCGAATACATTGGCTACTCGGATATTGGTGAGATTTTCATGGTTTCTAGGGTTTTTATGTCTAAATATGTGGAAGCTGGTGTTTTAACTTTTGATTTGATTAAGTATTTCGTGTAAGGTAGTGTGTTGCTAAATTAAGTGATTTTTTAATGTAATTAGTGAATGCTTAGTGTTTTCTTGATCTGTAAGTTTAATATCTTGAAAGTGGTGTTTTAGTTTTTGATTTTTTAATTAATGCTTTTGCTTAAGGTAGTGTTTGTTGCTAAAATCAATTGATATTTTAGTTTAATAAATACATAGGAAGATAACAGAAATGAAGAGAAGGAATTGTTATAAAATAATTTAAATTTGTAAACTTCATTTGGAGATTCTAATTCAGATGGAAAATTCTCAAATATTAGTTTAGGACTTACTGTTTGTCGGTCTAACTTGGCCTGACCCTGTCAGTCTAACGGTCTAACCTGGCCTAAACCATTTTAAGTTGGCTGGCCTGATCCGTTTTAAGTCGATGCATCATTTGACATGAACACCACAAAAAAAGATCATTTTCACCAACCATTGGGCTTGGTTTAGAAACCATAGGGGTGGATTTTGCTACGTAATGAAGGATTTAAGGAAACTTGGTATTAATTGAAGATTTAAAAGTTAAATGCTTTACTAATTTTAGATGCTACACGTTTATTGATCCGGGGATTTTATCTATATTTGAAATTGTTATCTAAGTTTATAAAAGGTTTAGTTCTCTTTAAAAGGTTTCATTTTGGTGTTGTCTTATATTTCATTGAGTTTTTTTGCCATACAAAGGGATCGGCTGGCTCATGAGTCAAAACCATGAGTTAAAGTGTCGTTTTTTGCTATACAAAGGGATCGGCTGGCTCACGTCTACACTTTGGCAGATAATGATTTAAACGGCAAATGACCACGCAGCAGCAGACGGGTGTAAAGCCTTTTAATGGCGCGTTTACGGCTGCAAATTGTGATGTATTTTTTTGTTGTACAGCAACTTCTGATTAGATCTGGTGGCTGATGGGTCGTGGAGCGAAACCCTAACAACGTCGACGAGCTGAACGGTATATGAAGTCTAAATCTGTATTTTCATACGTTTTTGTTCGCTATTTGAGTCTGATCTGTTTAATATTTATTGTAACACCTCAAAAATTCACGTCCTATAATGTATTGACACGTGTCATAAGCTTGAACGTGTGAAATTATATTTAGAGGGACTAAAGTTGACAAACATGGAAAGTATGTGAATATAAGGGTTCAAAATGTCAACAAGGGATAAATATACTTTACAGTAACCCTACATGATGTTCATAACCTCAACCGAATAAATCTTGGATCGTACGAAGCCAATTGTGAAAGAAAGTGAGGAATTACAAACTACAGGGGTTAAATGTGTCAACATGTTTAAAGGTATACCTCTGGGTGACCTTTTAGCGAACCCGGAGCTTTGTAATGCTTAATTATACTCACAAGAATGTGTGATAAAAATTTCACAAGGTTTCGTTAAGGTATGAGAAAGTTATGGCAATATTCGGATACGAGGGGTTAAAAACGTCAACGATTTAATTTCTCGCGATTTTTACGCAACCGACGAACGAACACGCAAACATCGACTACCAATCCTAATTTGCGTATTTTAGTATTAATATTATGCTCTACGATGCTTCCATGATGTTCGGGTGCGAAGATGGGCTTGTGGGCCTTGGGCCCAAGCCCACAAAACCGCCACTATATAAATAAAAAGAAAAAAAAATAAATAAATAAAAATCATTTCACCATCTCTTTCTCTCTCTAAAACTCTCTCTATTCTCTCTCTCTCTAGAAACTTTCCGGCGACTTTTCCGGCGACCGGCGATTTTTCCGGCGGCCGTTTTCCGGCCAAGAGTACACTTTTTCGACTATATCCGACGTTCCGGATCGCGTGGTGTGGTTAGTTTTAGCTAATTCTTAGCGGTTTGAGCTCTATGGCAACTCCGGCGACATTCCGGTCAAATTCCGGCGAGTCCGTTTTGAACTTTTGACTTTGCAGATGCTTCGATCGGGACTTTAGGAGCATTCCTGCACAGTTTCAAGAAATTCTATTCTCCGGCGAAATTTCGACTTCTGACATGATTCTGGCGAGTTCCAGCCATCAGTTTTCGATGAAAAATATATTTTTGGACTCCTAGTGACCTGTAGAGTCCATCGAACCACTTTCGACTCGGGTGAAAAATTTAAGTTCGGGACGCTCTCGGGCTCGACTTCTGACATGATTCTGGCGAGTTCCAGCCATCAGTTTTCGATGAAAAATATATTTTTGGGCTCCTAGTGACCCGTAGAGTCCATCGAACCACTTTCGACTCGGGTGAAAAATTTAAGTTCGGGACGCTCTCGGGCTCGGTTCAACATGGTCAACAGGTCAAACGTGGTCAAAACTGGTCAAGGGGAAGTTTTGAGTCATGTTAGTGCCTCGGTTCAGTTTTGGGTTCGGTCAAACCTGGTCAACATCGGTCAAACGTGGTCAACTGCTGGTCAACGCAGTCAACACGAGGCTCGGTAAAATTTTTAACGATTCAAATTTTGTTATATTATGTGGGCATTAAACCCTTAAAAGGGTACCCTCTGATTCCCACTCTAACTAGGTCAAATGTCGGGTCAAACTTGTTTTTAAAAAATCAACAGAATGTGTAAATTACAATTTATGCATAATTAGCAACGTAGAACACATACAACCTGTTTGATCATTAATATAACTTGGTAATTAGTGTAAGAACATGTCTAAACATGTTCAACCCGACAATTTCCTGTTTAGACCCGGTTCGGAACCGAAAGTCGCATAGTTTGACTTATACTTCGACTCTCAGTTCTGACCCGTTATGGTATGTTTTAGAAATACCTTAGAGCTTCATTTGGACCAGGTTACATGCTAGTATAATCCTCTGTGATTATACACCTCGGATCATTAGTTATCCAATTAATATGCATGATTCCGTTAATTGCTCATATGTTGACCATTATGCCCTTTTTACCTTAAAACGTGATTTATGAAAATGTAAAAGAGTAGAAACCTTAACTACTGATATATAAACTTGTATGCAAAGTTTGACATCAGTTTAAGGTGTAGAATAAGAGTTATGCTCGTTAGCGTAAAAATTAAAGCTTTATGTTAATAAAACGGCGTAATTAGCGTATAGCCTAGTTAAGCCTACTTTTTGATACCAAATATTTTACCCACTGATGTAATATATTATTTTGGGATTTTTAAAGATTTTTAATAAATTTTAGGCTGAGCATAACTTATAGTCGCAGGCTTAATCCGGTAATTGTCGGTTTTGCCCTTACGGGCTATAAAATGAGTTTTACATATCTAAACGACTCCAAACCTTTTGCTACTGATCTTAAATGATAAATAATTTATTTTAAGCCTTCTGGAATGGTAAAATATCAGCTTTATGTATCGAACCCGTAAACGGCTTTTAATCGCCTAATTAAGCGTTTTTAACGCATAGTATGCACTAAGAGTATTTTAAACATACCATGGGTGATACCTACTGATATTTGAGGCAAATTATAATATTTTAACAGTAAGCAAAGGTTGATAAACTCAGACTTCAGTTTTGAGCTTTTCGGCTTATGTGAAATTATCAAACTACCCCTACGGGGCATAGTTTGCGATTAAATTCATTTCGGGCATAATAAAAGACATCTTACTGATGTCACAACATATATGAAGCATATTAACTTAGGAAACCTGTAAATGACTCTCATTACTACCCGTTACGCTTATTACGCGTTCGGTTCGGTTTATGTAACTAGTTTACAAAAACTAGCCTAAACGGGTCAAACCTTATCGGTTTTATCTCAAAATCCAGAGTGTGCATGAAATAGCCATATTAAACAAGTCTCTGAACTTGTAGGGTCTAAATCACATTCTATCCGGTCATCGCTTAATCGTGCGTACGAACCGTATCTTTGAAACTAGCCGGTCTAAGCTTAAGCTTAAATAAAAGACCCGTTAGGATTCTAATAGGTTATTTAAAAACCTTCGTTCCAGATTTAGGAGCCCAGTAAAAGCTATCTGTACTTGCTGATTTGATACGGCTGGGATTGAATTTATATTTAGCTCAGGTAAATACTTTTAACTTATTTTCCCTATACGGGCTTGGGGTACGGTATATAAAATACCGCTTGGTCGGGGCGTTGAATCTTTAATTGAATGAATGATAATTAAAGTATTGAGATGTCTCGTTTAATATTGTTTTGTTTGCTTAAAGCCTTTGGGGGGTTAATGACCATGTCCCGGATATCCTTGACATCATTGTATTATAAAATGGCCACGGCTTATGCACGGGGTGTAGGCATACACCTGACAGTTGCTTAAGGGAAACGGTATCTCACTTCCATGTGGGCCTATACTTGTGGTGTGTCTATTGATCTTTAACCCGGCTCGATCCGGGCTACTGAACGCATAAGGAACATGTAAATCCCTACAAGCATTATATTTAAATAATTATCCCAAGTTATAAAAGGTTAATTTTGCCTCTGTGCATTTTAATCAAATTATAAAACATTTATGCCATGTGCATTCAAACCAATTTTAAATCATTTTCAAAATGAGTCGGTTGATTGTATTTACCAGTGTAAACTGACGTATTTTCCAAAAAGGCTAAGTGCAGGTACTAATCGGAATCGGCTGGCTACTCCTAGCATCATTAAAGAGTCTCGCAAGCTTAGATGCCTAAAGTCTGTTGAACTATTGTTTCCATTTTATTTTCGATCCGTCTGTGGATAAACAATCGACAGTTGTGATATATGATATTACAATATTATATTCGGTTGAATTATATCTTTTAAATTGCTTCCGCTGTGCATATTAAATATTGTGTTGTTTGACTATTATGTTGCCAACCACGTCACGATACTCCCCACCGGGCCCACCGGTGACACGTGGAAATTTGGGGTGTGACAGGTTGGTATCAGAGCCAACACTGAGTGAATTAAACACTAGCCTTTTGTGTTTAATCTCAGTTACACAATTGCACATATCTAAACTTCTGAGTCTAGACTTAACTTAGGAATATTCTAAATCCTAATCTAAGAACTTTTTACTTCCAAATTTTTATTGGATACGTCGCTAAGCGAAGAAGCCGTAATAGGAGTTCTCCACACCCGGAGCCTTGAAATGCTGAGCTTCGTACCGCGGCTAGAATGAAACGAGCATACAAGGAGAAAGCATTCAGAAATAAAATGAAGAAGAAACTCATTTTACTGAAGATCGTTTCCTTAATAGTCCTCATATGGACATAATTATCTTTCAGTCCCTACGAGGACAACATTATTCCTTTCAAGTCCCGCTTAGGGCAACTTTATACTTTTATTTTTATATAGTGAAATGATTAAGTTTAAACTTTCATTCTAAACAAGAAATATTAAATAAAAGGAGAATAACATTTCCTTTTGCAAGATCTACCATTATAATAAAATGGCAAAATCTAAAAAGGACAAGACCTAGTTTCGGGTCATATTAAGACCGGCCAAGTTGGTAGTTCCTCAATTTAGATTCAGATCCTTATTAACATTTCAATTTAGGATTGCTCTGCGTTAAATGTTAAAAGAATCTTAAGAGTGAAACCTAGCCTGAGTGTCATTATAAAGACCTGGCCAAGATGGTAAGACCTGTTTAAAAGATTCGAATCACTGTTAACATCTGAAAACTTGTTAACACTCCTGGCAGACGTGATTGATTAAAAATCACACACGTCATTTTTATATAGGATTCTTCAAAAGATTCCTAACCCAGTTTAATGATCTCTGAATCCTGGGTTTACATCATTAATTAAGATGATCATATTTTAAACCATACGTGGTAACATAATGCCTACGGGCCCTGCTCATTTCCATATGAGCCAAAAGACAGTGGTAGCAATGACTCCCTGTCAGATAAAGGTAATGAACTAGGTTCAAACCTCGAATGCTTTGATTCTCTGAAATCCTAGCATATAATTTATAATTGTCCATGTGACTAGGCCTATTGTGCCAACATACTTTCATGCTTTGATTCTCTGAAATCCTAGCATATAATTTATAAATGTCCTTGTGACTAGGCCTATTGTGCCAGTATACCTTTATGCCTCGATTCTCTGAAATCATGGCTTATAAATTAACTCGTCTACGCGACTAGGCCATTGGTGCTATTATTAACTTATAAATTAGGATTTATGACAAAAATCTTGAATAAAATAAATATCCTTCCTCCCTGTCAGTATGCATTTTAAAAAGAGTCTTAAAGGTGAAACCTAGCCTACGCGGCCAAGATGGTGAAACCTACTCAAGGGATTCAAATCCTTGTTAACACCTGAGAACGTTTTAACACTCCTGACAAATGTGATTCGATAAAATCACAACAGTCATCCCTATATTGGAAATTTTTTTTTAATTCCTAATTTGCCTTATGATCTAGAAATCATGGATTATATCATCTTAATAAGATAATCATATTATAAACATCCGTGAGTGATGAAGTGCCTACGGGCTAAATTGGTTGTCCTATAAGACAACGACAGTGGTGGTTTTTGACCCTGTCTAAAGATGTTGGAATACGTCCAAGCATAATAGTCGGTAGGATCCATACGATCTCGACTAATATCATCTGAAAAGATGATCATACCATAAATATCCCTTAGGAGGGAAATGCCTACGGGTTATAATTAACGTCCTCCGAGACTAAAGACAATGGTAGCCTTCAACTCCCTGTCAAGAAAAGATGTTTTGCCTACGGGCTATAATAAATGGTCCATTTGAGACATTGACATTTTGATCTTTATGATTCCTTGTTTAAGGTGGTGAGCTATGCTCAAGCCAAATAGTCAATATGATTAATAAAATAATGACTTATATCATCTAATACGATGAACCTATTATAAACATCCATTAGTGATGTTTCGCCTACGGGCCATGTTATATTGTCCATTGTGACACAAACATTGTGATCTCTACGATCCCCTATTTAAGGTAGCGAGCTGTGCTCAAGCCTAATAGTCTATATGATCAATGCGATCATGACTAAAATCATCAGTACGATGATTAAAATTTAAACATCCCCAATGATGTTTTGCCTAAGGGCTATATTATATTGTTAAATTAAGACAAGGCAATTGTAATCTTTTGTGATTCTTTGCCCAAGGGGGTGAGCTACGCTCAAATCCCATAGTCCATGTGATCATTGCGATCCTGACTAGTATCATCAGTATGATGATCATAAATTCATAATATTGACATCCCTAGTGATGAAATGCCTACGGGCTATGCTATACTCTATTGCCGATAAGACAAAACAGTGGTGATCTTTATGATCCCCTATTCAAAATGGTGGGATTATACCCAAACCTAATAGTCAATATGATCGAGGTGATCATGACTAATATCATTAGATACTATAATTATATATAGACATCCATTAGTGATGTTAATTGGTTTACCTTTCTGTTAAGTGAATCGCCTTTCAAGACGATGACAGTTGTAGTTTATGACTCCCTGTCCAAAGGTGAAGAACTATGTTCAAGCCTTAAAACTCTTGATCTAATAGGATTGAAGCCTATGAATTGATGTCATTGTGACAAATCCACAAGTTATATTTCAAGTCACCCATAACAAGCCTCCGAGCTATAATTCGTCGTTCGTGTCAAGTTAACATACTAAATGTTAACATCCCTGGTGACAGGCCTTAGTGCCATATCCTATAACGTCCTAGGACAAGGCCATTTGTGCCGTATCTGAATGTCATTACGACAAGGCCTACGCGCCATATGATTACTTATGTCCTTCATGACTAGACTTTATGCCATATCTTTCTACGTCCCTCGCGACAGGCTTCTACGCCATATATGTATATATATATAACCAAAGTCATGTAAGGCTAGCCTTTGAGCTATTTATAATCCTCCTTGTGACAAAGACAATTGTGACATTATGGTCCCCTGTCAAGCAGGTATTGGACTCACTCCAAACCTTGAATGCCATTGATGGTCCTTTTGTGACCTAGGCTAAATATAATGGATATACATTCAAATAACATTCACTAGGAATGTTCAGAACAGAATAGCCCATACGGTTTATGAATGCCGTGGCTAATCTAAGTCGGGTCATCAGGATGATGACTAATAATTGTTAAATTTTGGTGATTGGTACCAAGTTTCAAGTATGGAAGACTTGAATGAGGTAGACGACAGTCGCAATACTATTAAGGCGACGAAAGTTAATAAAGCTACAAACGTAAATCTCAATATTAATGGAGTTAATCTCCAAGCTGTGGTTGACGCAGCAGTTGGAAGGACCAAAGCAGTGTGACATCTGCAAAGGAACGGGTCATCATTTTCCCATGAATGTAGGGACATACAGAATGCAGTCTGTCACGACTGTGGTGAGTAAGGCCGCATCAGAACTAGATACCATAAAGCTGCCAAACAAGGTGCAGCTAAGCCTGGAAAGGCTAAGAAAGGAAACGCCTGAACTCACCTGATGAATGCCAAGAGGCAGTTCACGATGTCATCAAGTACATTCCTTATCATTTACCAATGATAATTTCTGCTAAGTGTCCTGATTTAATACAGGCAATAATAAATCTTCATAAACCATGAGCTTAGCAAACTTTTATATTATCAACAAGGTATAACTTACCAATGAAATCATAGTAACCGATTCTTCTAAGTATCGGCAAGGGATCCTTCTGAAAAATCTAAGAGTACTCTTTCTTCGAATAGAGTACGACAATATATATTACTTTATTTTATTTTATTATTTTCTCATTGTTTTCTATCGACTACGAATGCCAAACTATGTTTGCTAAAAGTGCCATATGAGGATTGGCGTATCCTAGTGTGTCCCATAGATTGCTTCCATGCCTGATCAGTATGGAGGTTTAATGCATGGAACCCCTGAGATATCTCAATGGTCATATTGTACCAAAGTCGACTAGTAGTATTCAAATAAGATATCCAGAATGGAATTATCCAAGTAAATGTTCCCGATTAAGGAATTCATGGACTAGTAACATAAGTGTGTCACTTAATTGACACAAGCAATGATTGATAAATTGGAGCCTGAGATTTGTAAAATCTCTGTAACCTCCTTGTACCTTAATTATCTTCTCCAAAGATTTCCCTGTTTACCCCTGAGGGGCAGGTAGAGTTAAGGTTTATATCCCATTTAAGGCTGTATTATTATGAAATCTCCAAGACGGCTAGCATCATCATTGGAAGAATCGAAACCCTGATTAACTAAGTTTTAAAATAGAGGGTTCATATAGCCTAACTCAATATCCTGAGGATTCGGTATAGTTAATTATGAAAGACGGCTCTTTTTGCTTATGCATTTTTACCGCAACCCTAGTTAGGCAACAATTAAGAATTTGCCATCAACTGCCCAGGATCGTCGATTTGTTCGACTAGCTGTAAGGATTGACTATTCCTTAAAAAAAAAAATTGATTAAGAAGTGGTTGGAATAACCATCTCACCTTAAGATAAGCTTTCCTATAATAGTTGATGTATAAGTATCAAGGCTACTCCTTTGGAGACCTTGTATAAATGGATTGTTAAACATCTATTGTTAGGACAATAGATTGGTAAGTCCAATTATCGGGATCTGAAAGTTGCATTGGAAACAAAAAATAAGATCACGCAAATTCATAATCATCTGTAAGATGCCAGAATTCGGCAGAAAATCAAGGATGAATGAAAATAGCAAACCTCCTAAATTCTTGATTTAGGAATAAGGTTCAACAATAGATATCACCCAGAAAGGGTGTGCCAAATCTGTTAAATTATCAGGCTAGTTAAGCTCTGAATATATATAGAATCATTCGAAGGAAATCGAATGTATCAAGATCAGGTAGCTTATAAGCTAAAACCTATTTAAGGAGCTTGGCGGAGCTCGCAATACATTACACACTAGTGACTGAAAGGCGTGTTTCGCCAATAAGTCAAGAAGCACTATCACATAATGTTATGCAAATTTATGATGTGATGAGCATCCTGTATCGATTGAGGATCGACAGGTTAAGAAGCTCCAAAAAGGATACATGTACCTAATCTAGGAGTCACTTTAGGAGCTTGGAAAGACTCTAGGTATGTTATGGAAGTTAAGTCCATTATGCGACAAAAAGTACTTCCATCATTTTAGAAAATCTCGAGGTCGAGATTTCTTTTAAGGGGGTGAGGATGTAACACCTCAAAAATTCACGTCCTATAATGTATTGACACGTGTCATAAGCTTGAACGTGTGAAATTATATTTAGAGGGACTAAAGTTGACAAACATGGAAAGTATGTGAATATAAGGGTTCAAAATGTCAACAAGGGATAAATATACTTTACAGTAACCCTACATGATGTTCATAACCTCAACCGAATAAATCTTGGATCGTACGAAGCCAATTGTGAAAGAAAGTGAGGAATTACAAACTACAGGGGTTAAATGTGTCAACATGTTTAAAGGTATACCTCTGGGTGACCTTTTAGCGAACCCGGAGCTTTGTAATGCTTAATTATACTCACAAGAATGTGTGATAAAAATTTCACAAGGTTTCGTTAAGGTATGAGAAAGTTATGGCAATATTCGGATACGAGTGGTTAAAAACGTCAACGATTTAATTTCTCGCGATTTTTACGCAACCGACGAACGAACACGCAAACATCGACTACCGATCCTAATTTGCGTATTTTAGTATTAATATTATGCTCTACGATGCTTCCATGATGTTCGGGTGCGAAGACGGGCTTGTGGGCCTTGGGCCCAAGCCCACAAAACCGCCACTATATAAATAAAAAGAAAAAAAAAATAAAAATAAAAATAAAAATCATTCCACCATCTCTTTCTCTCTCTAAAACTCTCTCTACTCTCTCTCTCTCTAGAAACTTTCCGGCGACTTTTCCGGCGACCGGCGATTTTTCCGGCGGCCGTTTTCCGGCCAAGAGTACACTTTTTCGACTATATCCGACGTTCCGGATCGCGTGGTGTGGTTAGTTTTAGCTAATTCTTAGCGGTTTGAGCTCTATGGCAACTCCGGCGACATTCCGGTCAAATTCCGGCGAGTCCGTTTTGAACTTTTGACTTTGCAGATGCTTCGATCGGGACTTTAGGAGCATTCCTGCACAGTTTCAAGAAATTCTATTCTCCGGCGAAATTTCGACTTCTGACATGATTCTGGCGAGTTCCAGCCATCAGTTTTCGATGAAAAATATATTTTTGGACTCCTAGTGACCTGTAGAGTCCATCGAACCACTTTCGACTCGGGTGAAAAATTTAAGTTCGGGACGCTCTCGGGCTCGACTTCTGACATGATTCTGGCGAGTTCCAGCCATCAGTTTTCGATGAAAAATATATTTTTGGGCTCCTAGTGACCCGTAGAGTCCATCGAACCACTTTCGACTCGGGTGAAAAATTTAAGTTCGGGACGCTCTCGGGCTCGGTTCAACATGGTCAACAGGTCAAACGTGGTCAAAACTGGTCAAGGGGAAGTTTTGAGTCATGTTAGTGCCTCGGTTCAGTTTTGGGTTCGGTCAAACCTGGTCAACATCGGTCAAACGTGGTCAACTGCTGGTCAACGCAGTCAACACGAGGCTCGGTAAAATTTTTAACGATTCAAATTTTGTTATATTATGTGGGCATTAAACCCTTGAAAGGGTACCCTCTGATTCCCACTCTAACTAGGTCAAATGTCGGGTCAAACTTGTTTTTAAAAAATCAACAGAATGTGTAAATTACAATTTATGCATAATTAGCAACGTAGAACACATACAACCTGTTTGATCATTAATATAACTTGGTAATTAGTGTAAGAACATGTCTAAACATGTTCAACCCGACAATTTCCTGTTTAGACCCGGTTCGGAACCGAAAGTCGCATAGTTTGACTTATACTTCGACTCTCAGTTCTGACCCGTTATGGTATGTTTTAGAAATACCTTAGAGCTTCATTTGGACCAGGTTACATGCTAGTATAATCCTCTGTGATTATACACCTCGGATCATTAGTTATCCAATTAATATGCATGATTCCGTTAATTGCTCATATGTTGACCATTATGCCCTTTTTACCTTAAAACGTGATTTATGAAAATGTAAAAGAGTAGAAACCTTAACTACTGATATATAAACTTGTATGCAAAGTTTGACATCAGTTTAAGGTGTAGAATAAGAGTTATGCTCGTTAGCGTAAAAATTAAAGCTTTATGTTAATAAAACGGCGTAATTAGCGTATAGCCTAGTTAAGCCTACTTTTTGATACCAAATATTTTACCCACTGATGTAATATATTATTTTGGGATTTTTAAAGATTTTTAATAAATTTTAGGCTGAGCATAACTTATAGTCGCAGGCTTAATCCGGTAATTGTCGGTTTTGCCCTTACGGGCTATAAAATGAGTTTTACATATCTAAACGACTCCAAACCTTTTGCTACTGATCTTAAATGATAAATAATTTATTTTAAGCCTTCTGGAATGGTAAAATATCAGCTTTATGTATCGAACCCGTAAACGGCTTTTAATCGCCTAATTAAGCGTTTTTAACGCATAGTATGCACTAAGAGTATTTTAAACATACCATGGGTGATACCTACTGATATTTGAGGCAAATTATAATATTTTAACAGTAAGCAAAGGTTGATAAACTCAGACTTCAGTTTTGAGCTTTTCGGCTTATGTGAAATTATCAAACTACCCCTACGGGGCATAGTTTGCGATTAAATTCATTTCGGGCATAATAAAAGACATCTTACTGATGTCACAACATATATGAAGCATATTAACTTAGGAAACCTGTAAATGACTCTCATTACTACCCGTTACGCTTATTACGCGTTCGGTTCGGTTTATGTAACTAGTTTACAAAAACTAGCCTAAACGGGTCAAACCTTATCGGTTTTATCTCAAAATCCAGAGTGTGCATGAAATAGCCATATTAAACAAGTCTCTGAACTTGTAGGGTCTAAATCACATTCTATCCGGTCATCGCTTAATCGTGCGTACGAACCGTATCTTTGAAACTAGCCGGTCTAAGCTTAAGCTTAAATAAAAGACCCGTTAGGATTCTAATAGGTTATTTAAAAACCTTCGTTCCAGATTTAGGAGCCCAGTAAAAGCTATCTGTACTTGCTGATTTGATACGGCTGGGATTGAATTTATATTTAGCTCAGGTAAATACTTTTAACTTATTTTCCCTATACGGGCTTGGGGTACGGTATATAAAATACCGCTTGGTCGGGGCGTTGAATCTTTAATTGAATGAATGATAATTAAAGTATTGAGATGTCTCGTTTAATATTGTTTTGTTTGCTTAAAGCCTTTGGGGGGTTAATGACCATGTCCCGGATATCCTTGACATCATTGTATTATAAAATGGCCACGGCTTATGCACGGGGTGTAGGCATACACCTGACAGTTGCTTAAGGGAAACGGTATCTCACTTCCATGTGGGCCTATACTTGTGGTGTGTCTATTGATCTTTAACCCGGCTCGATCCGGGCTACTGAACGCATAAGGAACATGTAAATCCCTACAAGCATTATATTTAAATAATTATCCCAAGTTATAAAAGGTTAATTTTGCCTCTGTGCATTTTAATCAAATTATAAAACATTTATGCCATGTGCATTCAAACCAATTTTAAATCATTTTCAAAATGAGTCGGTTGATTGTATTTACCAGTGTAAACTGACGTATTTTCCAAAAAGGCTAAGTGCAGGTACTAATCGGAATCGGCTGGCTACTCCTAGCATCATTAAAGAGTCTCGCAAGCTTAGATGCCTAAAGTCTGTTGAACTATTGTTTCCATTTTATTTTCGATCCGTCTGTGGATAAACAATCGACAGTTGTGATATATGATATTACAATATTATATTCGGTTGAATTATATCTTTTAAATTGCTTCCGCTGTGCATATTAAATATTGTGTTGTTTGACTATTATGTTGCCAACCACGTCACGATACTCCCCACCGGGCCCACCGGTGACACGTGGAAATTTGGGGTGTGACAGGTTGGTATCAGAGCCAACACTGAGTGAATTAAACACTAGCCTTTTGTGTTTAATCTCAGTTACACAATTGCACATATCTAAACTTCTGAGTCTAGACTTAACTTAGGAATATTCTAAATCCTAATCTAAGAACTTTTTACTTCCAAATTTTTATTGGATACGTCGCTAAGCGAAGAAGCCGTAATAGGAGTTCTCCACACCCGGAGCCTTGAAATGCTGAGCTTCGTACCGCGGCTAGAATGAAACGAGCATACAAGGAGAAAGCATTCAGAAATAAAATGAAGAAGAAACTCATTTTACTGAAGATCGTTTCCTTAATAGTCCTCATATGGACATAATTATCTTTCAGTCCCTACGAGGACAACATTATTCCTTTCAAGTCCCGCTTAGGGCAACTTTATACTTTTATTTTTATATAGTGAAATGATTAAGTTTAAACTTTCATTCTAAACAAGAAATATTAAATAAAAGGAGAATAACATTTCCTTTTGCAAGATCTACCATTATAATAAAATGGCAAAATCTAAAAAGGACAAGACCTAGTTTCGGGTCATATTAAGACCGGCCAAGTTGGTAGTTCCTCAATTTAGATTCAGATCCTTATTAACATTTCAATTTAGGATTGCTCTGCGTTAAATGTTAAAAGAATCTTAAGAGTGAAACCTAGCCTGAGTGTCATTATAAAGACCTGGCCAAGATGGTAAGACCTGTTTAAAAGATTCGAATCACTGTTAACATCTGAAAACTTGTTAACACTCCTGGCAGACGTGATTGATTAAAAATCACACACGTCATTTTTATATAGGATTCTTCAAAAGATTCCTAACCCAGTTTAATGATCTCTGAATCCTGGGTTTACATCATTAATTAAGATGATCATATTTTAAACCATACGTGGTAACATAATGCCTACGGGCCCTGCTCATTTCCATATGAGCCAAAAGACAGTGGTAGCAATGACTCCCTGTCAGATAAAGGTAATGAACTAGGTTCAAACCTCGAATGCTTTGATTCTCTGAAATCCTAGCATATAATTTATAATTGTCCATGTGACTAGGCCTATTGTGCCAACATACTTTCATGCTTTGATTCTCTGAAATCCTAGCATATAATTTATAAATGTCCTTGTGACTAGGCCTATTGTGCCAGTATACCTTTATGCCTCGATTCTCTGAAATCATGGCTTATAAATTAACTCGTCTACGCGACTAGGCCATTGGTGCTATTATTAACTTATAAATTAGGATTTATGACAAAAATCTTGAATAAAATAAATATCCTTCCTCCCTGTCAGTATGCATTTTAAAAAGAGTCTTAAAGGTGAAACCTAGCCTACGCGGCCAAGATGGTGAAACCTACTCAAGGGATTCAAATCCTTGTTAACACCTGAGAACGTTTTAACACTCCTGACAAATGTGATTCGATAAAATCACAACAGTCATCCCTATATTGGAAATTTTTTTTTAATTCCTAATTTGCCTTATGATCTAGAAATCATGGATTATATCATCTTAATAAGATAATCATATTATAAACATCCGTGAGTGATGAAGTGCCTACGGGCTAAATTGGTTGTCCTATAAGACAACGACAGTGGTGGTTTTTGACCCTGTCTAAAGATGTTGGAATACGTCCAAGCATAATAGTCGGTAGGATCCATACGATCTCGACTAATATCATCTGAAAAGATGATCATACCATAAATATCCCTTAGGAGGGAAATGCCTACGGGTTATAATTAACGTCCTCCGAGACTAAAGACAATGGTAGCCTTCAACTCCCTGTCAAGAAAAGATGTTTTGCCTACGGGCTATAATAAATGGTCCATTTGAGACATTGACATTTTGATCTTTATGATTCCTTGTTTAAGGTGGTGAGCTATGCTCAAGCCAAATAGTCAATATGATTAATAAAATAATGACTTATATCATCTAATACGATGAACCTATTATAAACATCCATTAGTGATGTTTCGCCTACGGGCCATGTTATATTGTCCATTGTGACACAAACATTGTGATCTCTACGATCCCCTATTTAAGGTAGCGAGCTGTGCTCAAGCCTAATAGTCTATATGATCAATGCGATCATGACTAAAATCATCAGTACGATGATTAAAATTTAAACATCCCCAATGATGTTTTGCCTAAGGGCTATATTATATTGTTAAATTAAGACAAGGCAATTGTAATCTTTTGTGATTCTTTGCCCAAGGGGGTGAGCTACGCTCAAATCCCATAGTCCATGTGATCATTGCGATCCTGACTAGTATCATCAGTATGATGATCATAAATTCATAATATTGACATCCCTAGTGATGAAATGCCTACGGGCTATGCTATACTCTATTGCCGATAAGACAAAACAGTGGTGATCTTTATGATCCCCTATTCAAAATGGTGGGATTATACCCAAACCTAATAGTCAATATGATCGAGGTGATCATGACTAATATCATTAGATACTATAATTATATATAGACATCCATTAGTGATGTTAATTGGTTTACCTTTCTGTTAAGTGAATCGCCTTTCAAGACGATGACAGTTGTAGTTTATGACTCCCTGTCCAAAGGTGAAGAACTATGTTCAAGCCTTAAAACTCTTGATCTAATAGGATTGAAGCCTATGAATTGATGTCATTGTGACAAATCCACAAGTTATATTTCAAGTCACCCATAACAAGCCTCCGAGCTATAATTCGTCGTTCGTGTCAAGTTAACATACTAAATGTTAACATCCCTGGTGACAGGCCTTAGTGCCATATCCTATAACGTCCTAGGACAAGGCCATTTGTGCCGTATCTGAATGTCATTACGACAAGGCCTACGCGCCATATGATTACTTATGTCCTTCATGACTAGACTTTATGCCATATCTTTCTACGTCCCTCGCGACAGGCTTCTACGCCATATATGTATATATATATAACCAAAGTCATGTAAGGCTAGCCTTTGAGCTATTTATAATCCTCCTTGTGACAAAGACAATTGTGACATTATGGTCCCCTGTCAAGCAGGTATTGGACTCACTCCAAACCTTGAATGCCATTGATGGTCCTTTTGTGACCTAGGCTAAATATAATGGATATACATTCAAATAACATTCACTAGGAATGTTCAGAACAGAATAGCCCATACGGTTTATGAATGCCGTGGCTAATCTAAGTCGGGTCATCAGGATGATGACTAATAATTGTTAAATTTTGGTGATTGGTACCAAGTTTCAAGTATGGAAGACTTGAATGAGGTAGACGACAGTCGCAATACTATTAAGGCGACGAAAGTTAATAAAGCTACAAACGTAAATCTCAATATTAATGGAGTTAATCTCCAAGCTGTGGTTGACGCAGCAGTTGGAAGGACCAAAGCAGTGTGACATCTGCAAAGGAACGGGTCATCATTTTCCCATGAATGTAGGGACATACAGAATGCAGTCTGTCACGACTGTGGTGAGTAAGGCCGCATCAGAACTAGATACCATAAAGCTGCCAAACAAGGTGCAGCTAAGCCTGGAAAGGCTAAGAAAGGAAACGCCTGAACTCACCTGATGAATGCCAAGAGGCAGTTCACGATGTCATCAAGTACATTCCTTATCATTTACCAATGATAATTTCTGCTAAGTGTCCTGATTTAATACAGGCAATAATAAATCTTCATAAACCATGAGCTTAGCAAACTTTTATATTATCAACAAGGTATAACTTACCAATGAAATCATAGTAACCGATTCTTCTAAGTATCGGCAAGGGATCCTTCTGAAAAATCTAAGAGTACTCTTTCTTCGAATAGAGTACGACAATATATATTACTTTATTTTATTTTATTATTTTCTCATTGTTTTCTATCGACTACGAATGCCAAACTATGTTTGCTAAAAGTGCCATATGAGGATTGGCGTATCCTAGTGTGTCCCATAGATTGCTTCCATGCCTGATCAGTATGGAGGTTTAATGCATGGAACCCCTGAGATATCTCAATGGTCATATTGTACCAAAGTCGACTAGTAGTATTCAAATAAGATATCCAGAATGGAATTATCCAAGTAAATGTTCCCGATTAAGGAATTCATGGACTAGTAACATAAGTGTGTCACTTAATTGACACAAGCAATGATTGATAAATTGGAGCCTGAGATTTGTAAAATCTCTGTAACCTCCTTGTACCTTAATTATCTTCTCCAAAGATTTCCCTGTTTACCCCTGAGGGGCAGGTAGAGTTAAGGTTTATATCCCATTTAAGGCTGTATTATTATGAAATCTCCAAGACGGCTAGCATCATCATTGGAAGAATCGAAACCCTGATTAACTAAGTTTTAAAATAGAGGGTTCATATAGCCTAACTCAATATCCTGAGGATTCGGTATAGTTAATTATGAAAGACGGCTCTTTTTGCTTATGCATTTTTACCGCAACCCTAGTTAGGCAACAATTAAGAATTTGCCATCAACTGCCCAGGATCGTCGATTTGTTCGACTAGCTGTAAGGATTGACTATTCCTTAAAAAAAAAAATTGATTAAGAAGTGGTTGGAATAACCATCTCACCTTAAGATAAGCTTTCCTATAATAGTTGATGTATAAGTATCAAGGCTACTCCTTTGGAGACCTTGTATAAATGGATTGTTAAACATCTATTGTTAGGACAATAGATTGGTAAGTCCAATTATCGGGATCTGAAAGTTGCATTGGAAACAAAAAATAAGATCACGCAAATTCATAATCATCTGTAAGATGCCAGAATTCGGCAGAAAATCAAGGATGAATGAAAATAGCAAACCTCCTAAATTCTTGATTTAGGAATAAGGTTCAACAATAGATATCACCCAGAAAGGGTGTGCCAAATCTGTTAAATTATCAGGCTAGTTAAGCTCTGAATATATATAGAATCATTCGAAGGAAATCGAATGTATCAAGATCAGGTAGCTTATAAGCTAAAACCTATTTAAGGAGCTTGGCGGAGCTCGCAATACATTACACACTAGTGACTGAAAGGCGTGTTTCGCCAATAAGTCAAGAAGCACTATCACATAATGTTATGCAAATTTATGATGTGATGAGCATCCTGTATCGATTGAGGATCGACAGGTTAAGAAGCTCCAAAAAGGATACATGTACCTAATCTAGGAGTCACTTTAGGAGCTTGGAAAGACTCTAGGTATGTTATGGAAGTTAAGTCCATTATGCGACAAAAAGTACTTCCATCATTTTAGAAAATCTCGAGGTCGAGATTTCTTTTAAGGGGGTGAGGATGTAACACCTCAAAAATTCACGTCCTATAATGTATTGACACGTGTCATAAGCTTGAACGTGTGAAATTATATTTAGAGGGACTAAAGTTGACAAACATGGAAAGTATGTGAATATAAGGGTTCAAAATGTCAACAAGGGATAAATATACTTTACAGTAACCCTACATGATGTTCATAACCTCAACCGAATAAATCTTGGATCGTACGAAGCCAATTGTGAAAGAAAGTGAGGAATTACAAACTACAGGGGTTAAATGTGTCAACATGTTTAAAGGTATACCTCTGGGTGACCTTTTAGCGAACCCGGAGCTTTGTAATGCTTAATTATACTCACAAGAATGTGTGATAAAAATTTCACAAGGTTTCGTTAAGGTATGAGAAAGTTATGGCAATATTCGGATACGAGTGGTTAAAAACGTCAACGATTTAATTTCTCGCGATTTTTACGCAACCGACGAACGAACACGCAAACATCGACTACCGATCCTAATTTGCGTATTTTAGTATTAATATTATGCTCTACGATGCTTCCATGATGTTCGGGTGCGAAGACGGGCTTGTGGGCCTTGGGCCCAAGCCCACAAAACCGCCACTATATAAATAAAAAGAAAAAAAAAATAAAAATAAAAATAAAAATCATTCCACCATCTCTTTCTCTCTCTAAAACTCTCTCTACTCTCTCTCTCTCTAGAAACTTTCCGGCGACTTTTCCGGCGACCGGCGATTTTTCCGGCGGCCGTTTTCCGGCCAAGAGTACACTTTTTCGACTATATCCGACGTTCCGGATCGCGTGGTGTGGTTAGTTTTAGCTAATTCTTAGCGGTTTGAGCTCTATGGCAACTCCGGCGACATTCCGGTCAAATTCCGGCGAGTCCGTTTTGAACTTTTGACTTTGCAGATGCTTCGATCGGGACTTTAGGAGCATTCCTGCACAGTTTCAAGAAATTCTATTCTCCGGCGAAATTTCGACTTCTGACATGATTCTGGCGAGTTCCAGCCATCAGTTTTCGATGAAAAATATATTTTTGGACTCCTAGTGACCTGTAGAGTCCATCGAACCACTTTCGACTCGGGTGAAAAATTTAAGTTCGGGACGCTCTCGGGCTCGACTTCTGACATGATTCTGGCGAGTTCCAGCCATCAGTTTTCGATGAAAAATATATTTTTGGGCTCCTAGTGACCCGTAGAGTCCATCGAACCACTTTCGACTCGGGTGAAAAATTTAAGTTCGGGACGCTCTCGGGCTCGGTTCAACATGGTCAACAGGTCAAACGTGGTCAAAACTGGTCAAGGGGAAGTTTTGAGTCATGTTAGTGCCTCGGTTCAGTTTTGGGTTCGGTCAAACCTGGTCAACATCGGTCAAACGTGGTCAACTGCTGGTCAACGCAGTCAACACGAGGCTCGGTAAAATTTTTAACGATTCAAATTTTGTTATATTATGTGGGCATTAAACCCTTGAAAGGGTACCCTCTGATTCCCACTCTAACTAGGTCAAATGTCGGGTCAAACTTGTTTTTAAAAAATCAACAGAATGTGTAAATTACAATTTATGCATAATTAGCAACGTAGAACACATACAACCTGTTTGATCATTAATATAACTTGGTAATTAGTGTAAGAACATGTCTAAACATGTTCAACCCGACAATTTCCTGTTTAGACCCGGTTCGGAACCGAAAGTCGCATAGTTTGACTTATACTTCGACTCTCAGTTCTGACCCGTTATGGTATGTTTTAGAAATACCTTAGAGCTTCATTTGGACCAGGTTACATGCTAGTATAATCCTCTGTGATTATACACCTCGGATCATTAGTTATCCAATTAATATGCATGATTCCGTTAATTGCTCATATGTTGACCATTATGCCCTTTTTACCTTAAAACGTGATTTATGAAAATGTAAAAGAGTAGAAACCTTAACTACTGATATATAAACTTGTATGCAAAGTTTGACATCAGTTTAAGGTGTAGAATAAGAGTTATGCTCGTTAGCGTAAAAATTAAAGCTTTATGTTAATAAAACGGCGTAATTAGCGTATAGCCTAGTTAAGCCTACTTTTTGATACCAAATATTTTACCCACTGATGTAATATATTATTTTGGGATTTTTAAAGATTTTTAATAAATTTTAGGCTGAGCATAACTTATAGTCGCAGGCTTAATCCGGTAATTGTCGGTTTTGCCCTTACGGGCTATAAAATGAGTTTTACATATCTAAACGACTCCAAACCTTTTGCTACTGATCTTAAATGATAAATAATTTATTTTAAGCCTTCTGGAATGGTAAAATATCAGCTTTATGTATCGAACCCGTAAACGGCTTTTAATCGCCTAATTAAGCGTTTTTAACGCATAGTATGCACTAAGAGTATTTTAAACATACCATGGGTGATACCTACTGATATTTGAGGCAAATTATAATATTTTAACAGTAAGCAAAGGTTGATAAACTCAGACTTCAGTTTTGAGCTTTTCGGCTTATGTGAAATTATCAAACTACCCCTACGGGGCATAGTTTGCGATTAAATTCATTTCGGGCATAATAAAAGACATCTTACTGATGTCACAACATATATGAAGCATATTAACTTAGGAAACCTGTAAATGACTCTCATTACTACCCGTTACGCTTATTACGCGTTCGGTTCGGTTTATGTAACTAGTTTACAAAAACTAGCCTAAACGGGTCAAACCTTATCGGTTTTATCTCAAAATCCAGAGTGTGCATGAAATACCCATATTAAACAAGTCTCTGAACTTGTAGGGTCTAAATCACATTCTATCCGGTCATCGCTTAATCGTGCGTACGAACCGTATCTTTGAAACTAGCCGGTCTAAGCTTAAGCTTAAATAAAAGACCCGTTAGGATTCTAATAGGTTATTTAAAAACCTTCGTTCCAGATTTAGGAGCCCAGTAAAAGCTATCTGTACTTGCTGATTTGATACGGCTGGGATTGAATTTATATTTAGCTCAGGTAAATACTTTTAACTTATTTTCCCTATACGGGCTTGGGGTACGGTATATAAAATACCGCTTGGTCGGGGCGTTGAATCTTTAATTGAATGAATGATAATTAAAGTATTGAGATGTCTCGTTTAATATTGTTTTGTTTGCTTAAAGCCTTTGGGGGGTTAATGACCATGTCCCGGATATCCTTGACATCATTGTATTATAAAATGGCCACGGCTTATGCACGGGGTGTAGGCATACACCTGACAGTTGCTTAAGGGAAACGGTATCTCACTTCCATGTGGGCCTATACTTGTGGTGTGTCTATTGATCTTTAACCCGGCTCGATCCGGGCTACTGAACGCATAAGGAACATGTAAATCCCTACAAGCATTATATTTAAATAATTATCCCAAGTTATAAAAGGTTAATTTTGCCTCTGTGCATTTTAATCAAATTATAAAACATTTATGCCATGTGCATTCAAACCAATTTTAAATCATTTTCAAAATGAGTCGGTTGATTGTATTTACCAGTGTAAACTGACGTATTTTCCAAAAAGGCTAAGTGCAGGTACTAATCGGAATCGGCTGGCTACTCCTAGCATCATTAAAGAGTCTCGCAAGCTTAGATGCCTAAAGTCTGTTGAACTATTGTTTCCATTTTATTTTCGATCCGTCTGTGGATAAACAATCGACAGTTGTGATATATGATATTACAATATTATATTCGGTTGAATTATATCTTTTAAATTGCTTCCGCTGTGCATATTAAATATTGTGTTGTTTGACTATTATGTTGCCAACCACGTCACGATACTCCCCACCGGGCCCACCGGTGACACGTGGAAATTTGGGGTGTGACATTTATACAGTGTTTGGATAGGGTTCAATGACACCGAATCGATGATTTTCTCTCTATTCGACACAAGATCCACTGGGGTTGACCTCTAGGTATCGTTATAAACCACATATAATGTTTTTTGTTTATTATTTGAGTCTGATCTGTTTATAACTTCTACATATGTGTTTGGATTTGGTTAACTTTATGTTTGCGACAAGAGTTATGTTTATTGACTTGAGCAATCATATTAATGGTTTTTTAATAGAAAATAAATATTATTAGTTCATTACCAACTAAAAAGATTCAGTAAAATATTTTATTGAGATTTTGTAATCACTAATCATATATTGACCAATGTGTAAATATAAGACATTCAAGATTTACCTTATCCGAGCAGGCGAGCAGGAGTTGCAGCAGAAGCAAGAGGTCGTGTAGCGAAACCCTAACAACGTCGACGAGTTGAACGGTATATGAAGTCTAAATCTGTATTTTCATACGTTTTTGTTCGCTATTTGAGTCTGATCTGTTTAATATTTATACAGTGTTTGGATAGGGTTCAATGACACCGAATTGATGATTTTCTCTCTATTCGACACAAGATCCACTGGGGTTGACCTCTAGGTATCGTTATAAACCACATCTAATGTTTTTTGTTTGTTATTTGAGTCTGATCAGTTTTTGTACTTGAATTCATCAGTTTTTGTACTTGAATTCATAAAGTTTAGATTGTTATTTTTGGTTTCTAAATGCAGTGGGAAAACTACCAGCAACTCAAGCAAACCCTGATGTTTTCTTTGCATTTTAGGGGGAACATGGGTGCTTCTCTCCCAGGGCATACAAAACACAGGTTAATTGGCGACAGCTCGCCATATTTAACATATAAAAAAACTTTATATGTTAAATTGGTGGGCTGCCGCCAATAACCTGTGTTCTGTATGCCCTGTGGAGAGATGCGCCCATTTCCCCCCTAAAAAGCATAGAAAACCTTAGGCGATTCAACCTGCCGCAAGTCGAAACCGACAATGAATCAGGTAAAAACTCTAAACAGCTTTGCACTTGCATCAAATGATAACTCTTTTGAATAAACTTATTGTTTGACAGATTAGATCAGCAACTGATGGATGTACAAACGCAGGCGAGCAGGAGTTGCAGCAGAAGCAAGAGCCATAGTAGAAGTCGAAGCTGTAGCAGAAACCTGCAAACGCAGCAGAAGGTATGAACTGTGAAATTCAGTTTTTGTTCTTAGATTCATAGATAGAAGACGTTCTTAGATTCAATTTTTGTTCTTGAATTCATTTCTTGTTCTTAAACTCAATTTTTGTACTAAAATTATCATTAACAATATTGTTTTTATTACTAAAACAATAATTTACAAATAGAGAAGTTTTTTTTTTATGAAACGGTATATGAAGTCTAAATCTGTATTTTCATACGTTTTTGTTCGCTATTTGAGTCTGATCTGTTTAATACTAATACAGTGTTTGGATAGGGTTCAATGACACCGAATCGATGATTTTCTCTCTATTCGACAAAAGATCCACTAGGGTTGACCCTGATGTTTTCTTTGCATTTTAGGGGGAACATGGGTGCTTCTCTCCCAGGGCATACAAAACACAGGTTATTGGCGGCAGCTCGCTATATTTAACATATAAAAAAACTTTATATGTTAAATTTAGCGGGCTTCCGCCAATAATCTGTTTTGTATGCCCTGTGGAGAGACGCGCCAATTTTCCCCCTAAAAAGCATAGAAAACCTTTGGCGATTCAACCCGCCGCAAGTCGAAACCGACAATGAATCAGGTAAAAACTCTAAACAGCTTTGCACTTGCATCAAATGATAACTCTTTTTAATAAACTTTTTGAATAAACTTATTGTTTGACAGATTAGATCAGCAACTTTTTGAATAAACTTATTGTTTACTTAGAATCCAACTTCAAGTTATAATCCAAAGACTTTTTTCATATTCTTAATAAGTCTTTAGTTAGAATAATATCTTTTAATATATCTCAACCTTTTCAGAAACCAAGTCAAGTCAGAAATGGTCTGTTTGACTTTTTTCCTTTTTGTTTTTTTTACTACTTAATAGTCATGTCATCTGTAAAGCAAGATTTTACTATTAGTCTGAAAGAGAGCATGTTTCTAAAGCAAGATTAACAATATTGTTTTTATTACTAAAACAATATTTTACAAATAGAGAAGTTTTTTTATGAAAACAATTAAAACCAGTCAACTATTACCCCTTTCATATTCTTAATAAGTCTTTAGTTAGATTAAATCATATAACCCTTTTTAGTTATCATGTCCTAAAACCCTTAAATCATGTCCTAAGAGGATTATTTCTTAAATCATGTCCTAAAAGGATTATTTCTTAAATCATATAACCCTTTCTTAAATCATGTCCTAAAAGAACTTAAATCATATAACCCTTTCTTAAATAATATAACTGGTTTCACCTTTTTAGTTATCGTGTCCTAAAAGGATTATTTCTTAAATCATATAACCCTTTTTAGTTATCAGTCAACTATTACCCCTTTCATATTCTTAATAAGTCTTTAGTTATATTAATATCTTCTAATATATCTCAACCTTTTCAGAAACCAAGTCATGTCAGAAATGTGTGTTTGACTTTTGTCCTTTTGTTTTTTTACTACTTATCAGAAATAGTCATGTCATCTGTAAAGCAAGATTTTACTATTTTACTGTTGTCTGAAAGAGAGCTTGCTTGCTTCAGTCTCTATAAATACTTCATCAAGCTCAACACTCTACACTCAACTACACTCAACTGACGTACTGCTTTTACATCTACAGCTGTAAAGCAAGATTTTACTGTTGTCTGAAATAGAGCATGCTTGCTTCAGTCTCTATAAATACTTCATCAAGCTCAACACTCTACAAACACTCAACTACACTCAACTGAGACGAATTGAACTTTCAAATTGTAAGTTTATCTCAGTTCAACTAAATCCTACTTTTAAATCTTGCATCAATTAAACCTTCAAAACATCAACCTAACAACTTCTATTTTACTTCGATTTCAGAATATATTGACTCTTTGCATCTGGATCTTACGTTGTTTCTCGGCTCTCACATCAAGGTTTCACATTTTTTGTCGGCTTTTTACATCTGCCTCTTGCATTGTTGTAAGTTCTTCCAAATTTCTTGGTTTTTTTGTAACTTTTAACTGTGTCTTTAAACTTTAGAAGGTTGTAAATGTTGAAATAACTGTGGTTTTTGGATCTGTATTGTTTAACTGCCTCTTTGTTTTTTTTATTAATTAGTTTTTGTTGTTGAATCCAGATGTATTGTTTAACTGCCTCTTTTTATTAATTAGTTTTTGTTGTTGAAATCCTGTCAAAATTTTATCGGTTGAAGGTTGATTGTTTGATATAACTGTTTCCTGATTGTTTGATATAACTGTTTGATATAACCATTCGGTTTTTACCATTTAACGATTCGGGTCGATTCGGGTTGAAACTTAAAACTGATCATCTAGGATGAACTGATTGTTTGATCTTTTTATCATTAATTTTTTTATACGAACTAATGATTTAAAAGATATTTATAAAAATCAGTTTAAACTAAGAAAACATAACCCTTAAATTACCACATATGTAAACTATAGGTCGGCAACTGATTTGGTTTGTGGCTTTCCAGATTTTTTCCGATGTTAACATTAAATTTAGTATGCAAATATTCACTCAAATTAGTGTTAATATTTTTCGAGTTGCACATTAATTTTTAAATACCAATACCTCTTATATTATATTATATTATACTACATATACATTTATCAAGTTGGTTATAGTGTTATAGACAGCACCTTTCATTCCAGTTTGTACATATTAGTTTGATGGATTACATATTAAATTGTTGGCCTTTGATATCAAAAACAGTTCCACCATCACTTCATTCAAAAAAAATATGATTAGCATCATGTAATATCAATTCCGAGGATTCTAAAAATGTTCAACAATTTTATAGGATTCATGTCCATTTATCAATTTGAACAATGCACACAAGGTTTTCAAACACAGATAATATGACAATTCCAAAGCACGTTTTTTCTTCAATCTTTAACAATTAGAACTAGAACTGCATCCATTCATAGAGTTTCTTACGATTGATCCAGTATTTTCATAAACATACAAAAATAAAAATCAAACGATTAGAAATAACTAAACTGATAAATTACATAACAAAATTACCATTAACAATTTGATAAAAATCTGTTACATTGTGTGCATATAATGTTCCTCAAGTTGCACATTAATTTTTAAATACTAATACCTCTTATTTACTGTTTTAATTTCATATGTTTTCTGGGTAATTTTTCATTTACTATTGTCTGCGTGGTTTATTACCAATTCAAGAAAACCCATAATACGGTGTTTCCTAAAGTTACATAAATTTTATTAACAACCAATGGGCAAAATATTTACGAAGATTGATTGGTTCGATTAAAGTTAAATAAATGAATATGAAGGTGTTACTTTAGTGTGCGTTTGCATCTCTAAAATTATAGAAGTAAACTTTATATTAGAGTGATTTAGCTTATATAAATGTAAAAACAAATAAAAGAAAAAGGCGTTAAGAAAAAAAGAATTATATTTTGGTTAGTTAAAAAGTAAATAAAATATAAAGAGTAGTTGTTTGGAGATAAATATAATTATAAAAATTGTATGTTTCAGTTTACACAATCCTTTTTTTATATTTAACCAAACTATTTTTATTTGCTTTAAAATTGATCTTTATATCCAATCAAAATTGTATTTTTCAGTTTATAAATCACTCCAAACAAATATCAATTGAGAGGTATGGGTGGTGGTTATCCAATTCCCGTTGAACCACAAGGGTCAACAAACCATGGACGATCATCCCGTCGCCATTTAAACCTTCCTGATTCAAACCCTCTAACTTCAAACCCTGAAGTTAGAAACCCTTTTCGTCCGATGGCAAACCCACCTCCGGTGGCAAACCCTCATCCGTTGACAAACCCTGAACATGATGATCCATTTGGTTGGACGGATGAAGAGTTGAATTGGGCGTATGATTATACATTCGCTCAACTACAATTTGGTGGACTACAAATTGAGGAGGGGCATCATCGTCCGGTGGCAAACACTCCTATACTGCCTATGCATCCTCCACCTTCAAACCCCCCTTATGTGGAAAACCACAGTTAAACACAAGAACTACCGAGCTGGGCTGAAGGGTACAAAACTGACCCTGGGGCGGTTTACGAACCACCATTGGATGAAGAAATGGTTTGGGAACCTTAGAACAACTTTGATGATGACTGTAGTTTTTTTTTTCTCGAATTAGTTTGAATCTTAATTATGTAAATTTTAATTATGTATTAGTATAATTTTAAATTTGTTGTTTAATTTTAATCATGTTTTAGTTTAAGTTTAAGTTTCTGGAGTTTTTATTTTTTTAGTTAACTAACATTGAACACTTAATAGGATATGTCTGATCATTTTTCCGTTGAAGAATTTTCATCATTGAGAAATGATAAAGCATGGTATAATATAATCTTTGTTAAGGTGGAGTTTATTTGGCATGACGTTGATGAAAAGAGATTAGTGGTTATTTTTCTTGATCAACACGTAAGAACATTATTTTAATTTACTTTGTGTTGTACGAGTAAGCGTTTTTCCACCACTAAATTTCTTTTCTTTTTAGAGACAAAAAATTGTTGCGTTCGTCCCACAACATTTGATACACATATATAATGACGCGACATTGATGGGTGGTTTTTTTCCTTGAATCATTTCCAAATTGAGAATCTCAACTATCATGAGTGCCCAAAATACCAGAATTACGTGTTAGTTTGGTCCGAGAAAAAAATTGTCATCAACGAATATACAAAGCTTTTTCACTTATGCTTACGATTCCAAGGGGTGCTTCTTTATATCCATTGGTCCCTTCCATTATAGAATTGAAGCATGACATGAGACCTCAAATGGATATTGTTGGTACATATAAATTCTCTATCTATATTTTTTATTAAATATATAAAACTTTATATATGTATGTATAATATATGGTGTATACGATTTGGCTGATTTTGTTATAGATGTGGTTGGGAGAATAATAGAAGGCAAACGTGATCGATGTTGTTTTGAACTTTCTCTTCAAGACAAGATGTAAGTTATTATTTATTATTAACATATTACAAACATAATATTTACATTATATGTAAGAAAATATTATTATTAGAAGAACTTTAACCCAAAATCGTAATATACAGTGGTCACACAATACAATTGTTTTTGTCTGCCCTGAAGCCTTCCGATGTTATACGTTCCATTCGAGCCGTGCAACAAAGGTCTATCATATATGTATCACGTGTCAAGTTGGTTCATCTACCATATAGTATGTTATGCTTTACACATGAACATTCTAAAAATTAGTTAGATTTAATGGCTCATGTAATTTAATAAAAATTATATTTTATTTGTTATTTCAGTTAATATTTTGAAGTCTACGGAGTTGAGTACGATTACGTACGAACCAGATATGGCCGAGGCACGAAATATTTAAATTATTGATCATTATCCAAGTTTGTGTTTAAGTTAGAAACATTTGGTGTTGTTTTATGTTTAGTTGTTGAATATTAAAGTCTCTTTTGGTGTTTCGTGTTTTGCTTTTTGTTTCCCTCATATTGAAGTAATTGTAGAAGTATGCTTTACTTTGTTATTACAAGTATGTTATATTACTTGATTTACATGTAATGGTTACACCTATGTTTCACCAAACTATAATCTTCTTAGATTGGACAACTAAATAATCATTATCTGTGTTAAACAAAGGTATAACCATGGCTGACCTTCCTGTTCATACAATCGTGTGTGTGATATTAACGAGGGTGCCAGCGAAGGATGTAGGTCGTTCTAAGAGTGTATGTAAGCAATGGTATGCGTTACTGTCAACACAAGATTTCGTAAGGATACATTGTTCTCGCTCATTAGTTTCATCTAACCAGAGAGTTCTACTAATTGACGACGTAACATGCTCTGTTCGTCCGATCATCTCTAAATCCAATGACTATGGGCCAAGCTCCATAGTTACATTTCCATTCCATCACCAAAATAATGATGTCTCAATACTTTCACATTTGAATTGATTGTTGTGTGTTTGCTTGAATCATACATACGAGCTGCTTCTTTGGAATCCAACAACTACTGCTTTCAAGCGTTTGTCAACTCCTGATTCTCATGGATTCTATATAAATAACCTTGATGCCGTTGGTTTGTACGTTGACGCTAACGATGATTACAAGGTCTTGCATATAAAACGTAGGAGTGGTGTACTTGGTGTCTATGTTTATTCTAGGGAAGTAGACTCTTGGAGAAATATTCCTTTCATAACAAGACAAGAGTACCTAAGCCCTCATTTCAATTCGTCAGCTGGCACATTTTGTGGTGGTACTCTATATTTCACTGTTTGCGAATGTTGGCTTGGAGGTACTAAAAGGGTGATGTGTTTTGATGTTAATTCGGAGCAGTTCAAGGAGATAAGCTTTCCACCCGTTCCTTCTATAGGAATGGTTCAAGGTGTTTTAGTGAATGTAAAAAATGAGCTTCACATGTTTGCTAGCACTGGCATGTTTGAGATGACAATTGACCCATGGACGCTACAAGGGGATTACTGGATTAAGGTCTTATCATGTCCTCCGATCCCCCCGATATCATTGTCATTGTGGTGCGATATAACACATTATGTGACAAATGGTAATTGGTTTGTGATGACAAAATTAGGGAAGTTGTTTACAATTGAAATAGATATGAAGCCCTTCGAATGTTTTTATCCCGTTTCTTGGTTTCGAGGTTTTAAGGGTGCGGTGTTTGTGGAGACCATTGTTTCACCAAGTATTTAGATTGGCTTTCACTTAATGTTATCATTATGTATGTCAATGTTTTAAGGATTTGTGTTTTTTTTTCTCTAAGTCACGATATTCAGTTTAAGTCATGTATTTTAATGTTATCATTATGTATTTTAATAGAAGACGATGAATATCTATCACAATGTCTCGAAGAAGCCTCTACGTTTCAGTTTCCCAATGCTCTTAGAAGGTTATTTGCGACCATAATGATTTTTTGCCAACCTGGAGATATTCGAAAGTTATGGAATGACCACTTTGATTCACTGTCTGAAGATCATCGGTTACACTGTCAAAGTATAGAACGAGTTCAAAATATGGTTATTACCGAAATTAGTGTCTTGGTACAATCCATGGGTAAAAATTTCAATGAGTTCGACCTTCCTAAGATAACAGACGATGTTAACTTACAAGATGCAGGTTATCGTGAGTTACAAGAAGAGTATGGGATTGTTTTGGAACCTGAACACTTGAGTGCCAAAGATTCACTTAATCCGGACCAAAAAAACGTGTTTGATGAGATCATGATGCATGTTGATAATGATCTTCCAGGCGTGTTCTTTATTGATGGTCCAGGTGGAACTGGAAAAACATTTTTGTACATTGCCTTGCTTGCTGAAATTCGGTCACGTGGTCTTATTGCTCTCGCAACAGCTTCATCAGGTGCAGCGGCTAATAATATGCCAGGAGGTAGAACGGCTCACTCGAGATTCAAGATTCCTCTTAATCTTGAAAATAATTCAATGTGCAATATCAAAAAACAGAGTGGGGCCGCTAAACTGATTCGGTCTGCCAAAATAATCATATGGGATGAAGCGTCGATGGCTAAACGACAGGCGATAGAGGCAGTCGATCGTACATTCCAAGACATTATAGGTGTTAGTCTCCCATTTGGTGGAAAGATAATGGTTATGGGAGGTGACTTCAGACAGGTGTTGCCGGTTATTAAACGTGGCACTCGAGCACAGATTGTAGACTCCAGCGTACGAATGTCACCTCTTTGGTCTTTGACTAAGAAGATGCGGTTGACCATAAATATGAGAGCGCTGAAAGATCCATGGTTTTCTAAATTTCTTTTAAGAGTCGGCGATGGAACTGAAGAACCAATCGAAGGAAACTATATCCGCATACCCGATGACATGACAATTCAGTGCAACAACAGAGAAAACGCTATAAAAGAATTGACCCATGCCATCTTTCCATCAATTGAAGATAATGTATATTCTTCAGATTATATAATCTCTAGAGCAATATTGTCCACTAAAAATGATAGTGTTGACGAGATTAATAATCAAATGATTGAAATTTTTCAAGGGGAGGAAAGAGTTTATTACAGTTTTGATGAAGCTGAAGACGATCAACGCAACTTCTATCCGGTCGAGTTCTTAAACTCGCTAAATGTTAGTGGTTTGCCGCCTCATAAGCTTCGTTTAAAAATTGGATGCCCAATAATATTGTTACGTAATATCGATCCATCACATGGCCTGTGTAATGGCACGCGGTTGATATGTAAGGGTTTCATACGAAATGTTATTGATGCGGAAATTGCAGTCGGTCAACATGCCGGAAAAAGAGTTTTTTTTGCCAAGAATCCCTCTAACCCTTTCTGAAGATGACATGTTCCCATTCAAGCTGAAAAGAAAACAATTTCCAATTCGACTTAGCTTTTCCATGACGATTAATAAAGCTCAAGGTCAAACAATTCCGAACGTTGGTATTTATCTACCGGATTCTGTATTTTCACATGGACAACTTTATGTCACGTTATCAAGAGGGATTTCAAGACAAAGTACGAAGGTGTTGGTACATCTCGCCAAAGAATTCAAACAACGCGGAGTTTACACATCAAATGTTGTCTACCAGGAAGTGTTGCGTGATTAATTAATCGCATCCGTATAAAAAAGAAGGTAAGTTAGTAGATTTTGTGCCTTATTTGCTTCCAGAAATTACATTTTAATTACTATTTTAAACCACCTGTAGGCGTTTAACATTTTTTTATGTGTCGAAATCTGGTACAGTAGAGGAGAAGATACAAGAAAGTCATAAGCGAACGGATGTATTGGTAAAACAGGAAGAGATACAAGAGACTCCCCGCATGGTGTTTCTATTGTTTTGTCCAGCTACTTGACTGTTTTGAACTCTTCTTGTTTTTAATTACATCTACTTCCTTGTTTTGTACTATTCTTGTAGAAGATCACCAAATAATCGATAAACTAACAGAAAACCAGTGCCATTATATCACGAATAAGAAAACTAACTTAAGTACTATACAATATTTCATGAGACGACGGATAAACTAACGGTAAACAATTATACTATTGTAAATTGCTACTCCCGCCGCATCGCGCGTGTAAGTGAATATATATATATATAGGGTCGGGATTTAGAGAAAACGGTGGAAACTGTGAGAACGCTTATGGATCGTCCGATCAAAACAGTCTATGGACTAGATTGGCGCGGTGACGTTTTCGTAAATAACATCAAATTTATTACGTGGACGCGCTTCATTAAGGGTAAAAGCGTCTTTTGACTACTCCAAACAAAATGCCATCTCGTGAAAATAAAACGCCAAACAAAAATCACACACCATTCTAACTATAAACACCATTAGATATAAAACGCCAAACTTAATTATAGTAAAATCAAGCCTAAACAAACCGTCAAAAAAAATCCTATATATACAACAACTCAGACCTTCAAAACAAAACACACACAAAAACCCCAAACGCCATAATTAATATATACCATTCGTCTGATAAACGCCAGAAAACCCAAACATCAAATATATTGTTGACAATAAAGTGTAGCTGTATGGTGTGGACAACATTGTCAGTTATCTTTCTTAACTGAGGATTAACAATGTTACCCATCACCATACAGCAACACTTTATTGATTTTAGCATGATCAAATTTACAGTTTTAAGATGGTTTATTTTGTGGCGTTCTTTTTCTCGGTAAAACGCCAAAAAATATAACATTTTGGCTGAAATAGTGTAAACTCAATAACATTTTGCTGCATGAGATGGACAAAAATTATAGAAAAAGAGGCTGATTTCAGACTTTGTGTTTCCAAACGGCTACAAAAAAACTACTTCAAAAAACAAAAATAAAAAAAATCATACGAAAGTCGAAACAGCCAGTGAAGATGCTTCAAAAGAAGAAAGAGACTGGTGACAGTGAAGATTTGGAAGATCAATATTTATTTTGTTTAATTTTCTTTTTCAGTTGATTGTTATATAATAAGAACGCCATATCTAATAAAAAACGGCAAAAAGCCAAATGTCTTACACCTTTGGCATTGATGATTAGAAAGATGAAGATCACCATGAAAAAAAAGCGAAAAACCCACCCACACACCTTTGGCGTTGATGATTAGAAAGATGAAGATCAACATGAAGAAAAAATGAAAAACCCACCCACACGTCATAGATCTATGTCCCCAAACATCCACAAAAAAACCACTATGCAAAATAATCAAACCAGTGGGTTTGTTAAGTTTTAAATAAAACGCCATATTTTTTGTGACAGTTCTTGTACTATTAAAGAACAGAGAGACTGATGACAGTGAAGATTGTGAAAAGAGATCTGATTAGGATTTTTAATTTATTTTCTTCGCTTGTATTTTTTTTACTGTGGCTGAAATATAATCTAACACTTGTAAAACGCCAAGATACCACAAACGCCAAAATGTTCATAAAAAATAATAAAACAATGGGCCATTTTTTTTAAAACGCCTTGAAAAACGCCATTCAGATAGATTTCCTGACCACCCTTGGTTCCAATGGTATACGATTTGAATAAACGCCATAAACGCCAAAATGTTAATACGCTTTTCCATTAAACGCCATTAATTATTGAATTTGGTTAACGCCAAAAATCTTAAACCCCAAAAATTAAAACAATATTCGGAAAAGCGGAATTGGACAAGCAGAAAATGAAAGGACAAAAAAGCCCCTCCGCCCTTCTCTATGCCGCGTGACAAGTGTTAGGCCAGGATGCGTTCTCACCGTTCTCACACTTTTGAGCGTTTTCTCCTGATCCCATATATATATATATATATATTAACGGCCAACAGAATCAACCCCGAGCACTTTCGGGGTACCCACTGGACCAAACGGAGTACTCCGAGAGTAACCCGAATCCATCACCAATTCCGGGGAAAACCCGGTAACCCACCCGCCCGTAGGCACGATGGTGAAATTACCCATAAAACCCATTTGGCTCAAGGATCAAACCCAGATTTCCCTAGGTCTTCTATCATTGCCCACCAATGCCTCACGTCTCCTATCATTGCCTACCAATGCCTCACTCTCCTTCAAAAAAAATTTAACTGAAAATCTAGCCATAATTTAAAAAAGAAACTCAAATGTACAATTCAAAACAAACAACCACCACACCACCTTTATCTTGTTGCATTGAATTATCATTAATGAACAACTACACAATCATGAAAATGAATGTGATAAAGAAACCTTGTGAGCCAAATTAAATTTTCTAGGAGTTACTTGATGGATACTCAAATACAAAATCAATTTTAATTGTACGAAAATCATATAATCACTAAAATATGTTATTTTAAATGTGATACATAAAATAATAATTTTAAGGGTATTGGATTTAAATAAACCAAACTTTCACCAATTGGTCGATAACACTCTCAACTTTCAATTTGTACACCACTCCGAACTTTCAACTTTCTAGCCGATAGCACTCATAAACTAACCCACACTAACCCGATTTGCTGACATCATCTGCCACGTCACCAAACCAGTGCCACATAAGCTGCTACATCATCAAAAAGAACCAAGTCAGATGCCACATCAACACACAAATACCACATCTGCAAACAAACCAACTGAGTTAGAGTTTAGTTAATTAGTTTGGAAGTGTTATCGACCAATAAGTTAAAAGTTGAGAATGATGTGATACAAATCGAAAGTTGAAAGTACTATCAATCAATTGATAAGTTAGAGTTATTTAAATCAAATATATTAATTTTAAATGCATCTCTTTCTCTCGTATGACATGTTTGTCTTTCTTGCACTAACATATAATGAAAAAAATATTAAGGAATGAGAGCTTATTATTAATTTATTCATAATCCTATACAAAAACGAAATAAGGCATGAAAGTTGCCGTCACTATGATGAAAAACGAAAACATAAAACAAAAGTATACAAAAACACAAAGGAAAGGGCCATGCAAGCTCGAGTCACCAATGACCAATCCCCACCAATTTGTATAAAGGTTAATAATAGTTTTTGTGATAATGTAAGCGTGAGTCATATTAAAAATGTTTATATACACGTTGTTTTTTTTGTTGAATTTGAATTACGAAAAACAAGTTTATATTATTTGCAATTATATACTACCTCCGTCCCATTAAAAGTGTCCTATTTTGAAGTTTCAAAGTCTTTATTTATAAAATTTGACCTTAAATAATTTTGTTTGTGTTAGATAACACTTGATGAAAGTTATATGATTTGAGTGCGTTTTACAAGTGTTTTTATCAGGTTAATTTTCATCAAGTTTTATATAACACAAAAGATATATAATTAAAGTCAAAGTTTATAAATAAAGACTTTGAAAATTCAAAATATGACACTTTTAATGGGACGGAGGGAGTAATTATTATGAGCATATTTTAATATTAATAAAATATGGAATTATTGTAATCGCACTTTTTTAGTGAATATGTAAAATAAAAATGATATAATTATGTAATTTGTAAAAAAACTTCACATAACTGACATATATTTATTATTGTATGACAATTCACACAACTAATTTGAATTTATCACAAAAACCGGTATATGTTCATTTACAACACTAAAAATACTCTAATAGGCTGTATATTACACATGTTGAATACTAAAATATATGCAATACACAAATATATATATGTATATTTTCTTCATATGACTTAAAATACGTATTATATTATATATAATAGTATATATAAATAATATGGTTTTTTATTGAGTATCTTTTAAATGAAACTATTATTTAAAGTAAATGAAATTAAATTTATTGGTATGTTATAAATATTTGTTTTTCTTATTACTAATTGTTTATGCTAATTAATAATTAGTTATTATAAAATTATAATCTAAGGTTTATATATGATGAATACAATATTTTAATAATTGATGATTAATTTACTATATTACAAATGGGTAAAAGAATAAATTTATAATGTTAAAATATGATTAAGATACTCTTTTCTTTTCTCACCTTATAAAATATTTCTTTATTTATGGTTAAAGTGAATTACATCGTTAGTCCCATTGGTTTATCGAAAGTAACAAGGTTATGTACTAATAGTTTAAAGTCACACTCTAAGGTTCTAATTTTTCAATTTGTAACAACCTAGGGTACTAATACAAACATATGTTAATTTTTCTGTTAAGTTTAAGGGCATCTCAATCATTTTATACTAAAGGACTACTTATGTAACATTATGGTTAACGAAGGACTGGTTTTGTAACTTACTAAAAAATAAATATATTTTTATATTGTTATTCATTATTATATATAATTTATACCAAGAAAGAGAAAGAGAAAGAGAGAGAGAGAATATAAATATATATCTCCACCCCTTATAACCATCACGCACCACCAATCACCATCTATAGTCAACCACCACCACAAACACTGTCATCCCAATGCCCACTCCCATACCACTACAAATCACATCATCGCTAACAAAAACCATCTCACCACCACCCATCATCCACCTCATTCGTAAAACAACAATCACCATCCATCGTCGCTCTCTGATTCACTTTCCAAAATTGGCATTAAACTCCCAAACCATAACACGGCCACCATCATCTTCACTGTTACCCTTCCCCTTGGTCTGCCTAACACCCTCTTAACCACCATTTATTGCCAACCACCAAATTAAAAACCCTAGTCCGATTGAACGGTTCTTTCTCCCCCAAATCAACCATCGGCACATCGTCTAGACATCTCTTTCTATCTAGATTTTGTTTTTTTCGCAGAACCCTTATATCAGTGCTTTATGTTCAATGAGAATAAATAGACATCTTCTTCTCACAAACCCTAGAAACGAAATCGAAGCCCTCAATCTGTAATTATGTTTGATTTTGGATTTGGGAAATCAAAATCAAGAATAGATGATGCTAGGGTGGTCAGACGGGAGGGACTGGTGGTGTTGGAAGAAAGCGAGATGGAGAGAGATATGGTGATGTAATCAATGTAAACCGAGAGGTGGAGGATCAATTTAGATTTGGAGGTAGCCGACGATGGTAGTGGAGGTGGTGGCCGGCACCGGAGAAGGTGGAGGTGGTGGCTAGCGGTGCTGGTGGAGGTGGTGACAGGATGAATTCAGAAAATGTTTTTGTGTTTTTATTTAGGGTAAATTACTTTTTGAGTCCCTGTGTTTTAGGGGTTTTAACCACTTGAGTCCAAAAGCAAAATGTTTAACGCCCTGAGTCCCTATAGCCACTTTTCTTAACCATTTGAGTCCAAATTTTTAACGCTGTTAGAATTATCTTGTTAACTTTTGTTAAATGACCAAATTACCCCTACACTTAAAAAAACCAATTTATTATTATTAAAATTCTCATTACATATATAATGTATATCATCCATCACACATGCATAAATTCCGCACACTCTCTCTTTACCTTATCTTTCTCTCTCAACAAAACCACCACTACCACCACGATCACCACCGCACCACAACCATCCCCATCACCATCACACCACCTCCACTATCATCACCATCGCACAACCACATCCACCAACTTCAGATAATTAAAACAAATAGTTGGTGGGCATAGGCAAAAATGATCGTTTTCATGACATGTGCATATTAATGAACGATCAGAAAATTTTATGTCGTTGAGCTGCTAATAGCAAGAGATAAAAACAGATAAAACAAATAAATTTTGAAGATCTATACGTGGAAAGTGAAAATTTCGAACTTTAGTAGGCATACAGTCAGTCAATTGGGGAAAAACATAAAGTTCTACAATAAACAAAAGAATTGTATGAAAGAGAGAGACAACCGGCCTTTATTTGGACTGAGAATTTTTTTGCGGCAAACAGGGAAATAATAGCTTGAAGCATCATCCATGGAAGTAAGGGACTTGAAGCTCGAAGAAGAATAATAGATGATTTTGATTTGAGTTATTGGTAAATTAAAGAGTAATTCATAAATTTAGCCCCTGAGTATTCAATGTTCACCAATTGTGCTTTTTTGTAAGTTAGAAAATTGAGTAAATTACTTTCTGATCGTTCATTAATATGTACCACAACCATCACCATCACAATCACCATCGCAACTACCTCCACCTTGAACACGAACCGAGCCCAAAAGGTCAAGTTCGACCTCGACACCATCTAAAACAACAGAAATCGAAGATTGCACCTGGTTGTGCTTGAAACCGAAGAAAAATTAGAAGTAATGGTGATCGTAGTGGTGGTGTGTGTCATAGAGGGAGAAACGAGCGGGGGTTGGGGAAGTGGGGCAGCACTGGTGGTGGAGATGAGATGGTGGTGGAGGGTTTCTAGATCTGGACTATGATTTTGGTAGAGATGATGGTAGGGCAGTGGTGGAGATGGTGGTGGTGCAATGGTGTTTGAGAGAAGGAGGTGAGTGTGTAAAGATGAGAGAGAATGTGTGTAGGTGTGTGTGTTTATATCATATATATATATATATGTGTGTGTGTGTGTAATTTATTTTTATATATATTATATATTAAAACTTTATGCATTAAAGAGTTTTTCATTGTACTCATGTGCATATAAGATGTCACACCCTGACTTTTGCGGAAGCGTGATTATGTGTGACTTGCTTAATATCATTGCATTCAATCATAACAACATCTATATGATAAAACCAACGATGATCATCCATTAAATAAGTTTAAAAACATAACAACATTGTCTTGACACGTAGACTTCAAATTCGAATTACAAACCATACGAATTGTTTAAAGTTCCATAAGGACTCAACAAAAGACTTTAAATAAAACCAGGCTTTGGAAGATGTGTCTTGTCCAGGATAAGACACACTAACCAAACTCTAAGACCATGGATGACATCTTTTATTCTTAACATAACTTGAAACCTTTCAACGCCCGGTCAGATCCACATTTAATTCCCTGAAATACATGTAGTTTGAAAACATCAAAAAAAGTTGAGCGAGTTCATGTGTTTGTTTTGTGTGCATGAATAAACCTTTGAATCAGTGAAAGTATGTAAGTATGTTTGTAAATCCTGGTATGAAAGGGAATATGAACAGATCAATTAATGGTTTGCAAGGCCATCAACACGTGTGCAACGGTGTAGGAAGGCTCAATCCTTTGCGTATTCCGTACCGGGCCTCCCGGCTGGAACGACATAGTCACCACATGCGGTCAACTCGCGGACCCATGGTGGGGCTCGCAACAACCAAATAGATCTATCACTCATGCCCCTCGGTCCTTATAAAGGATTAATGGTCTCAGGTTAATGCCTATCCATTCACATGATCTAACAGTTCATTTCTTAGTTAACCATTTGTAATCATAATCATTTATAACATGTACTTCACCCCCGAAGTTATAAAACGAAAACAGTTAAACAAATGGGGGAACATGAACTCACAGTCTTGCGTCTTCGTATCACAGTAACTCAAGCTTCGCCTGGCGTACACGACTACCTATAATCGTACTAACGTCTATTAGACGAGCGGGTCGTGCCTTGACTTAGTATTAGTTAGTGTCTTTGAGTTACGTTTCTTTGTGTCTTCGATATTATTCCAAGTTATAATTTTTTGTTAAAATATTAAATATTTTAACTTAAATTATTTATTAATTTTTGGAATAATAGTTAAAATAATATATTTTAACTTGATACTTCTCAAGTATTTATACATGTATTTTCTTCCCAATGATGGGTGTACTTGTGTTCGTATTCTCATACTTGTATATTTTGTCATTTATGTGGGGTCGTATTCCGGAGTGTAATTATACGTACGAAAATACGTATTTCTTGTAATTATTAAGTATCCTTATACTTAATGTTAAATCAACTTTTCCGGAATTGTATTTCTAGTAAAATACATTAATATATATTTCCAAAATATATATTTTGAGGAATATTATTTAGAAAAATTAGTTATAATTTTTCATTTGGCAAAAATATTTGTATTTTCATATAAGTTCCAAAAATAATATATTTTTGAGTCTAACTCGGAAAAAATAAACATATGCCTATTTTTTCACAAAAACAATATATTCCGTTTTGTTTGAGAAAATATTCATTTCTTCCAAAAATAATATATCTTCTAATATTTCCAAGAAAATACATATTTTTATTCACCCAAAAGTCAAAAATACGATATAACTTTGTAATAATTGTAAAAATCATATTCTTATTTCCCTTGGTGTCCAAAATATTATTTACCAAAAATATACTTGTGAATAAATTCCCGGAATATTCTTGTGAGTTATATTCTTTAATTCGGTTCCACTAATATTTTGTGTATAACTTGTATATTCATATTCTTGGAATTTTGGTAATATTTTGGATTGTAATTTTTGGTATTTTGATGAGTTATATTATTTCAAGTCCTAAAATAATATAACTAATACACAAAATATACAAATAATCACACATATGGTGTCATCTAAATATATATTTCCTAAATACATATTTAGTCACTTTTATTTATAAAAACCAACCTCCAATATTTGTAACTTTTGTAACAAAATTATGGCAAAGTTTATGTGAAAATCCATGGTTTGAAATATACTTGTAAATATTTGTTTAGAAATATTTTTCTAAGTGTTTAATTTCTAGAAAAATTTTGCCATAGTTTCCCCTAAAAATGGAGGATTCCATACCTTGAAGGTATATCATTTTCTTTTGTAAAATCAACACAATCAATCAACAATCAACAATAATTAATCTATACTTACCAATCTTGCCAAAAACAAGCATAAACTACCACTTCATGAACTTGAAAATTTATAAAAATTTGTAGTAACTTACTAGTGTTTTTTGTAAGTCTTGTTACCCTTTAAAGTGTGGTTGATTCTTTAAAAAAACATCATTTTTAAAGAATTTAGATCTTTACAACTTACAATCTTATTTTCTAAAAATGTTTCTTCATGAATTTTTCTTGTTACACATATACTTCTACACTTTATTAACCACCAAAAATAAGGTTTATTTGTTTAAGAACCAAGATTAAGTAAAACTTGTATTTTTAACTTGGTTTCTTGAGAAATCATCCATGAAATTTTAGATCTACAAGTATTACAACTTACTTTGATCATTAGTTTACAAGAAAACCGCATATTCTTTCAAGTTCATGTTCTATGTGAGGATGATCTATAATCCTACAACATTTTCATCCTCTCATCTTGCTAGATTATGTTTTTAATCATGATCTAGCAAGATCATATGATGATCAACATCAAATCCATGAATAAAAAAACAATCATCAAGCATAACAACACATAAACATTAAGATTTCTTCATGATTTAAGCTTATGTTTCAAGTTTCTTTCTTGTGATTCTTAGTGTTCTTCATAATAATCAACATGTATCATTCTTTAACCACTTGAAATAGATGTAAAATAGAGTGTATGATGTTCTTACCACTAGCTCAAGGCTAGGGATGATCAAGAGAAGATAAGAGATGGATAAAAGCAAATGAAGGAGGTCCTTGAACTTCTACAAGCTCCTAGCTCCTTTGTGCACCTTCTATCACACTTGTATAAGCTTGAAATGGATGAGAATGATTGAATGATGGTGGTGGTGTGTGGGTTGTGTTTCGGCCAAGAACGCAAGAGGGAGGGAGGAAGTGTGTGTGTTTTGTGAGAATGATAAAATGAGAGCTTATGTCTTCCAAGGTTTACTTATAATCCATTTCTTATGAGTTTCCATTGGGTAATATGTTTAGGAAAGCATAAACAAGATCAAATATTATAATCTTATAAAATCTTGAGCTGGGGCCATGTATGGGCCGATTACATAGGTGGGGGGGGGGTAGTAGGCTTAGGTTGTAACTAAAAAAGGGTAGTTGCACGGTACCCCTGACCGCGGAAGGGATCTCCCTTCCCAGTTCACCACCCGACAAGGATCCCTGGCGACAAATACCCATAGCCATCAAAGAGGGGGTAAGAAACATGTTTCAAACCCGAGACCTCGAGTGTCCTCGGTCCGGCTTAAAGCGGGTGTCGGTGGCCACCAAAGTGGCACTAATGGGAATTGAACTTGGGTCTCCATTGGAGAACCCAAGTCACTCCACCACTAGGCCACTTGTGGTGGTTGCTTAGGTTGTAACTAAGTTAGTTATTTAAGTTAAAATCTAAGTATTTAGTTAGATACTTTAGTTACTAGATATTTATGTGGTGTTATGATGTTCGGGGACCATAACTAGCTTGGTAATGTTAGAACAGTGCTTCTAGTGAAAATTTGGTGTTTCTAGTAGTGTCCGGTTGTTCGGTTGGTTACCGGTTCGTTAAGGTGCTAAACTATGCAGTTTAGTGTGCTTTATGTTACCTTTTGTGACACTTTTGATTCCCGACACTTAGGAAAGCATTCAGGACCATTTAACCATATTTCTGCATGACATTAGATTGTTTAAATGCTGAAAATTGCTGATTTTTGCTGAATTCAGCACTTTAGGTGAGTTTTAGGCACTTTCCGACACTTAAACTAACACTAGGAAGACAGTTTTATGATCCTTACTTTCCTACACACTATACTAGTGTAATACTTGGTTTCTGGCTCATTTTGTGTCTCAACACACTGTCTGTCTATGTACTGAACTCCGTCAGCATTTTCCTGATTTGTCTGAATACTGTGTTTCGTGCATCATTTGAGTCAAATAAAGTTCTTATGCATTAATGATATATCATTTGCAATATATGATGCACATGTATATATATGGCAGTAATCAGAAAGCAGTTCAAGTCATTAATTGTAATGCAACACAGTAATTAAGCACTAATTATGGTTTAATAGTTGTACGGATACCTGAAATTTTGACAGTTGTCACATAAGACTTGTACTTTGTGTGTAAATGACCAAATTACCCTCATAGTTAACTGACTTGGTGGATGGTGTTAGAAATTTGGACTCAAATGGTTAAGAAAGTGGCTATAGGGACTCATGACGTTAAACATTTTGATTTTGGACTCAAGTGGTTAAAACCCCTAAAACATAGGGACTCAAAAAGTAATTTACCCTTTTATTTATAAAAGAGTAAATTCTTTAGTTTACGTAAATGGTCCCTTCACTTTATAAAGAGTAAGATTAGTCCCTAGATGTGAAAAAATTGAAATACCCATGAGCTTAACATAAAACTTAACGAAAGTTAGTGTTGATACCCATACTTGTAACAAAATGAAAAGTTAGAATCTCAGAGTATGACTATAAACTATTAGTACCTAACCTTGTTATTTTTCATAAACCGCAGGGACTAACATTGTAATTAACTCTTTATGGTTATTGAGGGATTTGAGTGGGAAAAAAAATTGATAAGATAAAATATGGTGGTGGTATATGTCCAATTTTGTATTCATTATTAGGTAAGTAAGGAGCTGTTTGACAACATCTGAATGGTTAAGTGCTAAACCAGTAAGAGGTCTGAATCATTAAGTGCTTAACCAGTAAGAGGTCTGAACCATTAAAAGCCTGTATAATGCTTAACCGTTCATAGGCAAATGTCTGACCAATTCAAATTAGAGGTCTTAACCATTCAGACTCTGTATAAATCTTAATCATTCAGAGGCAAATGTCTGAACTATTCAGACATCTACTCGTGAAACAAACAGTCTGAACCATTAAGTGCTGAACCAGTAAGAGTTCTGAACCATTAAGAGCGTCATTAAGAGGTACACAAACAACTCCTAAAACTGGATAGATAGATATGTATTTTTGCTATAAATTTCATTAAAGCAAACCATGTAAAAAAATCATTGTTAACAATAACCTTATTCTATTTGTATTTTTTATATATTTAAAGAATATACAAAAGTTGTTTATTGATGATCTTATTCTAAGCAAGCCCACAAGGGGGTAATAAAATTTGTTTAGTTTTAATAAAAGTATTTGAATGACTCACAAAATACGAATCTATTTATATTATATGAATATATTTTGAATCATACACTTTTTTTTCCTTTTACAAATTAGATGGCATGAACCGACCAAATTTTTATTAGCTCTTGGGTGTAGGGATGGCAAAAATACCCGAGCCCGACGGGTCTACCCGAAACCCGACAAAAATGGGACGGGTATACCCGATACCCGGTGGGTATTGGGCCGGGTATGGGATTAGTTTTAAAAAATTTCACGGGTATGGGTCGGGTATGGGATTAGGTGATACCCGACCCGATTACCCGAAACCATATACCCGTTTACCCGAACTATATACCCGATCATATAGCTGGATTTTTTAATTGATATTTTTATTTTTTTATTAACCTTTGTCTATATATAAGTGTATAAGGGGCTGTTTGGTAGCCTCTTAATGACCATTCAGATGCTACCTCTTAATGGTTTAAAACCTTTAAATGTTAAGAGGTAACCTCAAGTCTGAATGGTTAAGAGGTAACATCTGAATGGTAAATCATCACATGTCACATTCTTCTACCTTCTCATTGGTAAAATTCTTAATGGTTCCATTAAGAGGTAGCCTCTTAATGACCATTCAGAGGCTACCAAACAGCCCCTAAGTATTATAAAGTTTTTATTTTACATGGTTTGAAGTGTGTATATATATATATATATAGTGTAGAAGTGTTATAAAGTTATTATTAATTTATGATATAACTTATATGTATGTGATGTACATTTTTTTTGTTATAATAGTTGTTGTATAAATAAAATTATATAATAATTATAATCACAAAGAAATGTATTTAGAAATCTCAATGTATATGTTTGAACAACTAATGGGTATACCCGATACCCGACGGGTAATTACCCGACAAATACCCGACGGGTATTGGGCCGGGTATGGGATACGATTTTACAACCGGGTATGGGTATGGGATTACCAATACCCGACCCAAATCCGACCCATTGCCATCCCTACTTGGGTTCCACTAGAATCATCATTCTTTTATGGCTTTTGGACACTATGTGACGACCAATTCTTTCTTTTATTTGTTTTTATATGAAGTGGGTTAAATCATGCCATGTCATTTTTATTTTCCTTGACGAACTTTTTGTATATAAATTTCCTGGTTAGGAGTTTGCTAAAAAGTCCAAATTTCCTAAAAATAAAAAGTGTAAAAAATCATAAAACACCATAATGTCAACCATAAAACACACCAAAAACCCACAAATAATATAATGAAGATTACTAAAACATCATATATGTGGGTTTTGTGTTGTGTTTTAGATGTTAAGGCTATGATTATGGAATGACAAATATTATTGTGTTTTATGTTGTTTAGCATTTTGTGTTTTATATTCATAGTTCTACGATGGTGTGTTTGAAGTTTTTATGGACTATTAGAGTTTGAATATGGTGTTTTAGTAATCTTCATTCTATTATTTATGAGTTTTAGGTGTGTTTTATGCCTGAAATTATTGTGTTTGATGACTTTTTACACTTTTTAGGAAAAACACACTTTCCGTAGGATCCCCACTCTTTCCTATACTTACATTTACCAATGGGGAATAGTGCAAGGCAGCTGCCTGACACTCCCCCATTGTACCAACTAGTTTACTATTTTTTAACCATTTTAAAATTACGTTTATACTCATGTTTAAAATTTTCGTTTTACCTCTAGCTCAAAATAAAATTACGCTTTTCTCATCATCTCAAAATTACGATTTTGCCCTCAATGCAAACTTACGCTTTTGGCTGGCACTCCCCCATTGGAACAACCAGTTTACTATTTTATATCCATTTTAAAATAACGTTTTTGCCCCCAGCTCAAAATAAAATTACTCTTTTGCCCCCAGCTCAAAATTACGATTTTTCCCTCAATTCAAAATAAAATTGTGGATTTGCCCTCAACTCAGAATTACCTTTTCGCCCCCCAATTCAAAATCAAAATCTGTTTTTGCCCCCAGCTAAAAATTACGATTTTGCCCTCTGTTAAAAAATGTGATTTTTCCTCGTTTAAAAAATTATGATTTCGCCCTCAGTTCAAAATTACGTTTTTTCCTCAGTTCAAAATAAAATTATGCATTTGCTCCCAACTCAAAATTACGATTTTGCCCTCGGTTCAAAATAAAATTGTGGTTTTGCCTCCAGCTTAAAATTACGATTGTGCCCTTAGTTCAAATTTATATTACGCTGTTACCCCAAGTTCAAAATTACGAATTTGCCCCTGTGAAAATTTACAATTTTGCCCCTGGTTCAAACTTACAATTTTGCCCCTGGTTCAAATTTACAGTACTACCATCACTTTAGCTTTTGGCAAATTACACTTTTACCCCAGTCAAAAAATACAAATTTCCCTCAGTTAAAAATTACAATATTGGTTGACTCGATTTAATTGTTTTTCGTGTCAATGAGCTGCCTAACACTCGCTCATTATTCGGCCATCGCCTCACAACTCGGGCGGGGCATCCACTAGTTAAAAAACGTTATTTAAAGAAAAAGCCAATTAAGACAAAAAAAGTTACCATTAAACTACAATAAAAGGAAATACAAGACACAGATAAAAATAAATTATTAAAACAACCAATAAAAAACCCCTAGTTTAAATATTTTGCTCGAATTCGCTAATTCTTAGCTTCGAAGATTGCTTGGTCCCTTGACGAGCAATGTGAAAAGTCTTTCTCAAGAAACTTTAAATCCTCTCGCATTTGTTTTTCCTTAAGATATTCGTTCTCTTCTTCCTTGAGCGTGACTAAAAGAAAGATGTGTTCTTCCAACTCATCCGATCTTGATCGACCCAAGGGATTAGTGGATGGGCCCGAGGGATTAGTGGATGGACCCGATGGATTAGTTGAAGTTGATTGGGACTTTCTTCAAGCGGCTTTGCTTCTATCTCTCCATGGTGGGCGTGCCAACTCTTGTGGTTCTTCAAACTTAAAGTCGTCATTGTTGTCGTTTAGGTTTAAGGTTGAACGAGCGTCCGATGCACCTTGAGAGGGGCGTGGTAGAGGTTGATTTCGACCATTTAGACGACCGGCCTGTGGTATTTGGGTTAAATGGCGGTACAAGGTGTAAACGGTTTTGAGAACTTATTGTGTGAATCCAGGAGCTAATCAATACATATTATTTGGGATCTAAATCATTCTATGTTTTTCTAGTGTGGCGGTTATCGTTTTTCACTTAGCTTTCTTTGGGGATACTTTGTTTATATACATTCAAACACTTAATCTATAGATGTTTGTGTGTTAATCAATCACTATCAGTGTCAATCCGTTGATAATGAATCTACAATGACGCCTATGCGTCATGGAGGAGGTCGCTTGTGTTTGGGTTTCCGAAACACTTTGAGTTTCCGGTATAGATTGTGGCAGCCATGGGGATTGTGAAGAATTTTGCGTTGAGGATGACATTTGCGATTAAAACATAAAACCCGGTATCGACATTTACGAAGATAGTGGAGTGGGCAAGATGGGATGGCACTCTACCTCACCCGTTTGCGTGTTCGTTCGGTACGGGTTCTCGGGGTCAATCGGTTGACGTTGAGCATAAACGGGTAATTTGGGCTAAAAGCAATGAGGTTGTTGTTGAGAAACATGATGATGAGAGTTTTTTTTGCTAGTGATTTGAAAATTTGTCCTTTTTTTTGTTTGTTTGTAGAAATGGTGTAGTAACAATGGTTTAATGGGTTTGTTTATATAGTTAAAAATGGAATGGATAATAATTGAAATTAATATAAAAATCTTTTTTCTATTTAAAAAAATATTTGTACGGTTTGAAAACAGTAAAATCAAAACATTAAAACCAAAAAGAGTTGTTGACACTCACCAACCACTTCGCGGAACCAACGATAGCACCCCCATTTAATTGACGGGGGCCGGTGCACAGGGTGCCATCGTGCCTTGTTGGCACGGGGCGCTTACCCGCACCGTTTAGCCTTATTATAATCAAATTGGAATAATATATTCAGCTCGATTGCTATCCTGTTTGTTTTAATTATACTTTAAAAATAATGAACAATATATATATATATATATATATATATATATATATGTGTGTGTGTGTGTGTGCGCGCGCGCGCGCGCATTATACACAACGATATATTCAGTTTCATAAAATTTGAAAGATAAAAAGCGTACCCACGAGTGAATAATAAATTTAGATAGGTTAGATTAGTTAATGGTTGTTGATATACATACACCACTGAGGAAATTTGAATCGACTGACATTCTATACGAGTCGCATAGAGTTATACGACTCGTACAAGCTATTAGTGATGTTAGGTTTGCTATACGAGTTATATAGTTCTATGTTTTTTGATGAACAACCTCTAATGGAGGTTATACTAGTCACTAAATGAGGAGCTATAGTGCTCGCATAGCTATATATGACTTCTATAATTCTATGTTTCGTGTTGAACAACCTCGTTTGGGGTTATACTAGTCACCAAATGAGAAGCTATTGGTTTTAATTGGAAATCACTAAACTATTAACTTGATTTTGGTTATGAAAAAGAAATTTATGGAAACTATAAAATATTTATGATTTTATCTACTTAAATACATGTTATTTGTCGATATAGAGTTAACTCCTTTGAGCAATACAAAGTGGCAGTTAGAGTTCTAGAAATGATAGATATGATATTATATATATAACTAAGATAATAAAAAGCATACCCGTTGTCTCAAGATAAATTACTTAAGTAGAGAATTGATTTTATGGTGTGTAAGTCTACACGAGAATCTTGTCTTGTGAGGTGGGTGATCCATGCTCAAAAGCCAGTTCTGATGCCCAAGTCGGACTATGTCTTAGAACGATGACTCTCACATCAACGAAAGACATGTTTCTACTCGTAATGAAAAAGATCTGGTTATGAACTAGTATAAAACATATTTGGAGATGAACAATAGATAAAAGAGGATCTAATCCCAACGTATATCTCTAAAGTTTACCTCAAGTTAGTTTTTTTCTTAACACCGCTATTAAGTTGATATAAGTAACTATTGTTTTGGTTCCTTAGGTTTAGTCAGATTTATTGTTTGATTGTTTTTTGCTTTTGATAATTTACTTTGCAAAAAGGACACTGTGGTTTGCAATTTGTTGTACTCCAAGAACTCCATGAAACCTCGTTCACTTACCTGAAAAAAAACATGCTTAAATCGTCAACATAATGTTGGTGAGTTTATAGGTTTAAACCAATCCCAATAGATATATTCGACTATTTCAGCGATCTCAACAAACTAATGGTTACAATAACAACAACACGAGGACTTTCCGAGTTCCCAAACCAATGATATAACTTATGCGTACATAATAGATACGATGGATTTCATGCCCAAATACCATACCCATTTACCAAGCATGTATCTCCCCAATTTATAAAAAGTTAAAACAAAAAGGGCTATGAAAACTTACCTAGCGATTCGTGCAAACAAGCTAGCTAGTACAAAGTCCAAAAATGAAATCCGACCTACAAGTGTCCTAAACTATATAAGACACTAAGGTCTAAACATGTGTTTACTTGACAAGTTGTTCACCCTACTTGCTTAAACCAATGAGATGTTAACATTTTAGACATAACATTTAGCTTAACGACCCGTTGGTGATTAATTATCCAAGTTTTTACCATTATATATATATATATATATATAGGGTTGAGTTTATTTCAGAACTCTAAATTCCTACAGAACTTTCAGAACTCCTAATAAACAATCATTTTATATATAAGTTTTTGTATTTAGGATCTTTTTATCATCTATTATATGTATTTATGTGTCATAGTTAATTACATATATGTAAAAAAAACTAGTTTACATATGTGTAATTATAAAATTACATATAAGAAATGATAAAATTACTCTTAACATGTATGTAATCGTAAAAATACACATAATAAATGATAAAATTATCCTAAACATAAAAATATATAAATAAAAAGATTGTTTATTAGTAGTTCTGTAAATATTTATGGTTCTGAAATGATCCTCGCCCTATATATATATATATATATATATATACATATATATATAGGGTAATGATAGTGTAAAAAGGGCCTAAAGTGTGAGAAGTGTATTATAACACTATATATAATACTATATAACACCATATAAACACAGTATAACAATATGTAACAACATATAATACCATATAACACTATGTAACACTTTATAACATTATATAACAAATATAACACTATACATCTATCATAGACATGCTATCAGACAACCTATAGTGTTATATTTGTTATATAATGATATATAGTGTTACATAGTGTTATATAGTATTATATGGTGTTACATATTGTTATACGGTGTTTATATGGTGTTATATAGTATTATATATAGTGTTATAATACACTTCTCACACTTTGAACACATTTTTACAGGATCCTCTACCTATATATATATATATATATATAGGACAAAGATCCGTTAGGAACCACCTCTTATTGCGAGAACCGCGAGAACCAATGTGAACACAACCAAAAATGCCTAAAAATAGCTAAAAATCACACAATTTTTTTTAATATTTTTTATAAAAAAATCGCTACTTTTCGAAGCTAAATTTTTTTTTTAAATTATTTAAAATTTTTTTTTTGGCTACTAAAAGTAGCGATTTTAATAAAAAATATTAAAAAAAATTATATATATATTTTTTTTGATTTTTTAGTTTTTTTGGGGGTTTAGTTTTTGGGGGGGAGGGGTGGGGGTTAGGTTTTTTTAGCTATTTTAGGTTGTGTTCACATTGGTTCTCGCGGTTCTCGCAATAAGGGTGGTTCTCGCATGAACCTTACCCTATATATATATATATATATATATATATATATATCATTCTAGCGGCTCCCTATATATATATATAGGGAGGGGTTAACGTACATTAACTGTTATCGTACATCACATACGCGAAGCAGGGAACCGTCGGATCCGGCCCTAATCACGCATGGGACACAAAAATAACGCATGGGATCATTTTTGTAAGATAATCACGCATTGGACCCTAATTACGCTAGTTCATTTGATGAAACCTTGTTGATAATCACGCATGGACCCTAATTACGCTAGTTCTATTTCGGTGTCGTACGTTAATGTAGGTTAAGGGTTTTTGCACATTATACTTTCTATATATATATATATATATTTATATATATATATATATATATATATATATATATATATATAATAACACAGATATATAATAACACATAATTTCATAAACACTAGGATTCCATCCTGAGATCTCGTTTAAAAACTTAGATAGAAATATAGATAATAAGCCTGTTGCAACGATACGTTCAGAATTTTATATAACATTATTTTTTAAAAGTTATTTTAGAAAGTAAAAAAAGTGTTATGGATATCACACATGTCATCTTATTCTTGGTTCTAAAATATAAATTACCTATATTTACAAAAAAACAAAGTCCCCGAATAGTAATTGTTTATTACCGGTGCAGAAGGACGGCTAAAAGAAGTTAGGGGAATAGTGCCAGACAGCTTGCCTGGCATTTCCCCCATTGGTTCAATCAATTTATGATTTTATCTTAAGTTTAAAATTACGGTTTCTTCCTTTGTTCAAATTAACGTGTTTGCCCCCGGTTCAAAATAATATTACGTTTTTGCTCCTAGATTAAAATTACGATTTTGCCCTCAATAAAATATGATTTTGCCCCAATCAAAATTACGATTTTGCCCTGAATTCAAATTTACGTTTTGCTCCCAGTTCAAAATAAAATTATGCTTTTATCCCGGCACAAAACTATGATTTTGCCCTTAGTTCAAAATTATGATTTTTCCCGCAGTTCAAAATAAAATTATGATTTTGCCTCAAACTTAAAATTACGAATTTGCCCTCAGTTTAAAATTATGATTTTGGGCCCATTTTAAAATTTACAATTTTTCCCCGTTTGAAATTTTTGTCTTGCCATCGTTTTGTTTTTTTTTTCAAAACTGTAGTAGTGTTTTCTTTTACTTTTTGTTTTACTTGGTTGACTCAATGTAACTTTTTTTGTCAAACAACTGTCTAGCACTCGTTCATTGATCCTGAAAATTACAATTTTGCCCCAAACTTAAAATTACGGCCTTGCCATCGTTTTAGTTTCTTAGCAAAACTATGTAAGTGTTTAAGTTTAATTGGTTCACTCGATGTATTTTTTTTTTATTGAGATTGTGTTATAAGTAGTATGTACAAGTAACCAAAATACACGTGCACATGTTATGAAACTAAGAAATATTCGGCTTAGCGCCCCGCAATGGGGCAGGGCATAATACTAGTTAAAAACATATGACAAACTATAACGTTTAAGTGGTTATATAACTAAAGATGAGGGAGTCAAAATGTAAATACTATTCAACACTTATTGTAAAAGAATAGTGATTTCTCTAACATGAAAAGTTTGCAAATTAGTGATTTCTCTAACATGAAAAGTTTGCAAATTAACATATATTTGTGGCACTTTAAAGATAATCTCTTTATTTTATTTCTTTAATACTTTTCTTATAAACACATTTATCGGGATCGATACAAACAAAAGTTAATCAACACATGTGACATTTATACTTATTTTAATATTTAGATGACTTTAATGAAATTTTTATAGTAGACGAGAAGTAATATGTGTTCTTTGTTTTGTCATATTTGATTATAAATAATATATCTTCTTTTGTTTAAATAAGCTTTTTGAATCAATGTCAATAAAATCAAAACTATTGGAAATAATTAACTAGTTATTGATTCAACACGAAAAAGGAAAGGAGTGGTCAATGTCACGGCGATATAATCTTTCGTTTTATAGATTGGAAATTTGACCATGTTCAGAAGTTGTATTATTCAGAAATGAAAGTTGGTAAACGTTTTATTCCCAACGTAAATTACAAGTGATTATATTGATCTTGGTACTAAGATGGTCAAGCCAACTAATCACTATAAGGGGGGACGGGGCTACCCGTTGTGAAACCCCCATCACTCGTGAAAGTATAACGCACACCGCCGCCACTAGTTTGATCACGCGTGAACTTTATAACGCGTGATATTTATCACGCGCGGTAACTTGAAAAAATTGTTGAAAATTGGATAGAAATGAGGGAAAATTGTTGGGTGTGGTGAGTGATGGACATTTACACTAAAATCTACCACTAGTGACAGTGGCGGATCTAGGATTCCGACCAAGCGGGAACGTTTTATAAATAAGCGGTAACGAAATCGAAAAAAGTCAAATTTTTGCAAAATTTACACTAAAAACGTCAAAAATTTTCCGGCCAAGCGGTAGCGGAGGCTACCCCTTACATCAAGGTAGATCCGCCCCTGACTAGTGATGGAATAAATCTCGATGACATGGCGGAAATTGTTTGGATATTGTGAGTGATGAGTGGATGATGAGTGATGGGCGCCCATACCCCCCCCCCCCCCCCCCCCCCCCCAAGAATGAATTTAATAATATCCCACGTCATTAATTTTCTAAAACTTTTTTTGAACGACAAATTTGGATCACTGGCGAACCACTAGAGTATCATCGTACCACCAGCGGAACCATCCGATCATATCCATCTCCACTAGACAATAGTGTCTATACACAAATTCAAGAGGAAACCCAATAAATTTGGGAAAATACCCCTTTGTGGGAATCGAACTTAGGATCTAATAAGTATTATCCAACCACAAGATGCCACTCATGTACAATTTTTTTAATATCCCACGTCATTAATTTTCTATAACTGATTTAGAAGGAACAAGGGGTGAAAAATCATAAAAAAATATTTAGTTTTCTTTTGTTATGTTTATATGCTCTTGAGTCATTTGAAACACCCTGAAATATATAAACTCAACTTACTTCGTTTTTAGAGAATGAAGTAGATGCATAAACATATAAATACGTGAAATATAAAGTAGAATTTAGGGGTGTGAACTGTGTTAAGCTAACGGATTTCAGGTTAAGTATTAAGATATGCATCATATTTTATCATATATTAGCATATTTCATGGTTATAGATTTAAAAACATAACTGATTTTCTTCATAAAAAAACTTTCTTCTCGTGTGGTGCAACATAAAGTACTTAAACCGATATATGTATTGAGATTCAAAAAAGTATACACACATAACGCTTTTGAAAAATAAACAAAGTACTTAAACCAATATATGTATTGACATTCAAAAAGTATACACACATAACGCTTTTGAAACGTAAAAAAATGTTTTTTTAAGAGAAGTGCCTTTTGTTGATCTGATACGCAATTCTAGGGCCCGTGATGTTATGAATCTTGACGGACTCGTAAAATCAAGCAAACCACCTATACAAGGATAGGGTCGGGTGGAGTTGAAATTGACGAGATTTGAACCTTATACACTCACACATCATTTGAAGGGTCTTTATCTTGAGACCGGTCATAGCCCAACATATGTGACCATTTGTTCATGATTTTAAAAGATGAAAGTCTTTGAAAAGGATATAAGTTCAAGAAAGATGCCAACTCGTTTCATGGGCCTTATGTTCATAATATGAAAGATGATATTATTTCATGGATAATCTTGTTATCCATTGCACAAACGGCCTCAAGAGTGGGGTGAATTGTCCCTATTATCAACTACTCCCCTAAGATCTCTTTCAGACTAATTATAGTGACATTAGCAAGTCATGTAATCAAGTATACACAAGAAACATATAGATGTGATGACTATGGGTTATGCATTTGCCCTACCGAATCAACAACCCTTTATAACTGGGTTTATTAGTTAGGATAAAGTTATTCTACAGAGGCTCCTAAAAATAAAAAGTGTACGAAGACAAAATGGATCCCAAAATATAAAACTATGGCGAAAAATATAACAAAATGTCGAAGTAAAAAGACACAATAAGTCAAAAAAAAAAAAAAAAAATGACACAAATATAGAAAAGATACGATGATAAATAAAAAGCAACTATGATGTAAACAAAAATTTTAAATCTACAAGCTAAACATCTAAAAGCAAAAACCTAAAATCTCATATCATAGAGTTCGATGAGACGGTTCCAATGCCGCTTGAATGAGGTCAATCGGAGTCCGTTTGATACCTTTCTTATGACTTTTTATTTTTAGAAGACTTTATATTTGATTCAAACCCTATTAGCTAAGGGACCCGTTTGTGTACTTTGTAATCAGAATCCACAAAAAATAGCCCGATTGGATTTTCTGGTTATGCTAGCCTTTTAAAACCGGGCTATATTAACCCGTCCGTAGTAATGAAATGTTTAGTACCATCTTCTATTTAAATTTACCTCTAATAAACCTCTTGCAATGTTTACATTGTGACTTGGCTTGTCCATCCAACATCTTTCCAAAACTTGTTTGTCTGTTATCCAGAAGTTCAACATTCTAGTCACATGTTTCTTCAACATATTGAGTTGGTGCATCATCTTGCTATGACATTGACGAACAAATACTTGTTGATAGGACAAACATGAAAACGAACTAACATGAAAAGCTAAGACATCTTATGTTCAAAAAAAAAAAAAAAAGCTAAGACATTAAGACATCTTATGTTTTAAAAAGGATTAAAACAGTTTTATGATCATGATTCCTACCCTAGAACTGTGATTGATTAATACCTTGGATGTGAACTGAAAATAGCATTTGTTCTGCTTTAAGTATCTAATAATTATAGGGGGCAATCTTGACCAATTCAATAAAGAATTGGCTGATTTAGAAAAAAATAAATTGTATATGGGTCAATTTGGGTCACCTCAAATTAGTCACCAAGTTAATACTCATTTTGCTCCCAACCCGTTTGACCCGAATTCATTTTGTTCCAAACTATATTGACCCGAACACATTTTGACCCATGCCCAAAATCCGCCCGACCAGCCCAGATTGCCAGGCCTACCACCAAAGATCCACCACTGTGTAGCTAGATCACAATTTGTAATCCCATGCTTGAACTCTTCTTGTTGCACCAATGATGTGCACTAATTCTTGCATCTTCGTGTTCTTTAAATCCCTTGTGATCAACTTGCAATCTAGTAGCTATTTGACCAGATCATAATCAAGACTTTTCCAACGTTAAAGAGATTGACTTCTTGGCAGATTTCATGCTCGACTAAAATCTTTTCATTGATTGCACATATATTTTGGATAAGAAACAAAGCCACACAATATTTTTATTTTTATTTTTATACACATCTTCATGAACTAACCATGATATGCTGTCTCGATATGTCATTTTCTTGATCATGAATCCTTAAGTCACTTTGAATCCATCAGTGGGAGGAGGCAACTGTGAAACATGTGTCCCAGAAATATAAATCTCTTCCAAGCTTTCAATGTTGCTTAGGTAAGTAGGAAGTTCATGCAGATTAAAACAACCACGAAGATCAAGAACTTTAAGGAACTTTGAGCTGCAAATGCTGTCTGGGATAACCATGATCGCAGAGCTAGAGGCACGAAGTACCTCTAATGATTCCATATCACCCAACGCTGGAGGTAGGTATTTGAGACTCTTGCAATCATGGACATTAAGATTTTTAAGATATTTGCATTTCCTAATGCTGTTTGGAATAGATCTAATGCCGGTGCTTGATACAATAAGGTCCTCTAAAGATTCTAACTGGTCGAGATTCTCAGGCAAACTTCCAAGACTAATACAGCCATGGAGTTGAAAAGTTTTCAAATCTTTCAATCTGATGGTGGTCGCAGGAAGTGTGCGAAGATTTGAGCAATAAGTGAGATTCAAACGAATAAGATTGGTTAGATTTCCAATTGATGAGGGTAATTCTTGTATCATATTATGAGACAAATCAAGATTTAACAAGTTCTCCAAATTCCCCATGGATTCTGGAAATTCTTTCAGTTGTATGCAACAAGAGAGGTTTAAGTAGGCAAGATTTTGCCGAATCCCCATCTTAGAGTATACTACACTCAGGTTCAGAGGCATTTCAATACTCAAGCAATGATGAAGATCAAAAGTTTTCAAACATTTTAACCTAGAAATGGCATCAGGAAGATGTCTTACACCGGTGCTAGATGCAATAAGATTCTCTAGGCGTTGTAAGCCGTCCAAGTTTTCTGGCAATTCCTCAAGATTTAAGCAATGGTGGAGATCAAGAGTTACCAGACTGGATAAGTTAGTAATGGTGTTTGGTAAAGACTTCAAATATTGGCAGTAGCTTAGGTTTAACTGCACAAGACTGTAGAGATTACCAATTGTGGGAGGTAATTCTTCAATCATACAGTGAGAAACATTAAGCTCTGCCAAACAGCCCAAATCCCCTAATGATTCTGGTAAGTTCTTGAGATTTGAACATCCAGACAAACTCAAGTAAACAAGCCTTCGTAATACCCCAACAGAAGTATGAACCTCAAACAAATTCAAACAGAACTCGAGATTTAGTCTCTCAAGGTTTGGAATCTGGTTAAAATCTGGGGTCTTAATTAGCTTCGAGTAGCTTAAATCAAGAAACTTCAAGTTGTGTAGAACCTGTTACAATTTAACAGATAAGTTAGTATGGCTTCACTAGAAAAATATAACATATTTACACATAGCTATTTTGACAAAATGGGCGTAATCTATAATATGATGCGGATAATTATCTAAACAAACCATAGGAAAATATTTGTATGTACCTTTGCTTCCTTCCTGTCCCACAGTTGTTTAATTTTACTGTGAGGCATTTCAAGTCCAACAAGTTTGTTTGCATGAAAACTTTCTGGCAAAGAATCTAAATTGAAATGATTCCAAGTAAGCCACCGTAACTCGTTAGGCAGATAATCAGGTCCGTGAGGAGCCATTTCTTCGGTCATGGCATGGAAATAAAGCAGTCTAAGTTTTTCCATGTTTCTAAAAGCTTCTGTAATGTTCATTGAATTTGCCTCATGCAGATCACCCACTACAATAGCTTTGATCTCTTCCTTACCCTTCAAAATAAAAGATAAGAAAATAAAGATGTAGTGCTAGAAACCAGGGGTGTAAATGAGTCGAGCTACTTGGGCTCAGCTCCTTAAAAGCTCTACACGGCAGGAACTAAACTCGCCATAAGCCAAGATCGAGCTTCACATGTGGCTCATCTAATAAATGAGCTTTAGACCGAACTTCCAACACAAAGCTCGATTAAACTTGCAAGTCTAGGCGAGCTTATATGCAATTATATATATATAATTTAAGCAATACACATTTTAAATTTATATACTATATACACATATGCATACACATACACATACACATATGTACAATATTAGTGTAATAGACAAACGAGTCGAGCTTGAGCATGTACATCCAATCACAAGCCAATCCTGAGATTTACACATACACCTAGAAATGAGCTTGAGCTCGAGCTCGCGCTCAATCTTTCTTAAATTAGATGAGTTTACCGTATTTTCTTTCAGAATGTCTGCGATTTCATGAGGGTCCCATAATCTGCTATGTTTGCCAAGCGTATTGGGCTGCATCTTACGTACAATATCTTTTCCCATTTCTTGTATAAGATCATGCACCCACAAACGTTCATTTGAGATGTTTATGAGGGACTTCTGCTCAAGAACTCTGACAACAATATGCGGGTAGAATTCACAACTTTCAAGTATCCGAAATACAATATCTTTCTCCCACCCTTTGAAAAAACATGCAATATGAAGGAAAACTTCCTGGTACTCATGATCCAAACTGTCATAGCTTATTTTCAAAATTTCCATAGTTTCTTTTTCTGGAATCTTTCTCAGTTTGTTCAAGGCACTTGTCCACTCAGCCAGACTTTTGTCACATAAGAACGAACCCAAAACTCTAAGAGTCAAAGGAAGGCCAGTAGCATAGTGTACCATCTGCTGTGAGGCCTCTTCATACTCTTTTGAGGGGGTACTTCTCTTAAAAGCATAACTTTTGAAGAGTTCACTTGCTTCATTGTCATTTAGCAAACTTATCTTATAGATGTTCTTCTTTTCTACCCCATGTCCAACCAGAACATGCTCATCTCTTGTTGTAATTACAATTCTACTTCCCTTACCAAACCAACTGGATGCTCCAGCTAAAGCCTCTAGTTGACTCATAGCATCCACATCATCAAGAACAAGAAGAATCTTTTTACGGCTTAATTTTTTTATTAACATGCGTCTTCCATCAACAACACTGCGTACTCTCAAGTTTTCTTCCTTTGTAACATCCTCAAGAAGCAACTTTTGTACATGTTGTATACCATAGTGTTGTGAAACTTCTCTAATATTTTCAAGGAAACTTACACCTTCAAAGTGACAAGAAATCTCATCAAAAAGGGCTCTGGCAAGAGTAGTCTTACCAGCACCACCCATTCCCCGTATTCCTATCATGCAAACATCATCTGGTCCATCTAACAATGATAGAACCTCTTCTATGCGACATTGCAATCCAACTAAATTCTCATCAATAGTAACTGAAGGGTTGTGCTTAAGTTCTCTCTTAATGGTGTTAACGATATCTTTGATGCACGTTGCTTCATGCCTGAAATTCAAACAGGGAAGTATAAGAAACAATATCATATAGACGAGGTTATCTAATTGTTTAAAGTTTAAACTAAACATTTCTTTTTGTTTACTCTCAGACGCCTTTAATCCTGATATACTTAGTGATCAATTAACGTTAAGTTTATAAATTGCATTTCTATTTAACTAGTATATATATAGTCCCTACCTTTTGTATATGCATATACTTGCATATAGATGAGTGTATTATAACTGAAATATACTTGTAATTAAGAGTTTGATTCCTCCTCTAACCAGTGGCGGACCCATGAAATATTTTCAAGGGGTGCAAATGAGGTGTTTAACCAAATTTTCAAGGGACGCGGGCGGGATTTTGCCCTATAAAATATACTAAATATTTTTTTTCAAGGGGTGCGCCCACCCACCCAACTTCCTTACTAGGTCCGCCCTGCCTCTAACTCTTTCATCTATTTTAGTAAATTGCAAGGTCTTCTAGGGTTGTAATCCGCCCAACTGTGTTATACAGAACCGATTGTTGGGGCATTAAGAAGACGCAAGTGCGAAAGGTAGTGGTTGCGGAGGTGAGGATGCTAAGGTGGATGTGTGGGCACACGAGGTTGGACCACATAAGCATTAGGACATATTGGGGTTGGCAGGCCTTTCTAGTAAGACAAGGGAGGGGAGATTGAGATGGCTTAGCCATGTGCAGAGGAGGCAAACCATAACACCATGGAGGGGATCGAGAGTAGAAGTAGAGCAAAAATGACATGGGATGGCCAAATTATGAAGGATGTGTTAGAGTTGAAGCTCTCCAAGGACATGATTGGTAATATGAGTTCTTGGAATGTTAATGACTTTTAAGGGAATGTATAGATTAGTCTTAGCTTAGTCTTCATGTTTTCACTTATGCTAGCCTTTTGGCTTTGCCTTTCTTCTTAGGTTTTGACTCAAGTTACCTTTGTTAGAGTATCACAGCTGTTGGAATGTGATTGCTTATGACTTAAGTAACCCGAGTGTTAATCATAGCAGTAAAACACAACTTAAACTACGGACTGCCATTGAACTTCCCTTGACGGCTGAGCACAGGACATAATAGCAGCAATTGGCAATTGCTGATGATGAAAGCTTGCTGCAAAAGTGACCATGCTTGATGAACAACTGATGTTGATCATCTTGTAATTAACCTGCTGATGCTCGGATGCTACTTGCTAATTGTTGCTTCTGTTAATCCTAAGACTTGCTGTGGCTGCATTCATGATTATATTTGCTGCTGTTACTGATCTAATGGACTGTTATGCTCAACTGTAATAATCAGCAAGGTCTACTGTTGATTCTCAATGGTGATGATGGATTGCTATTGATTCTTGACTTATAACAGAAACAATATTCCAGATATCGCCGCACCCTCCTATCTCTATCTCTCTAACTTACACAAAAACTAATAAGAAAGTAAGAGATACATGAGATTTACATGGTTCTGTCTAAACCAACCTATGTCCATGGTCAGCACTAGACGAGTCAATATTATTTCTGAAGTGGTGAGAATTACAATTACATTAGGGATATATTTATAAATTATAATAGAAGGATAAAGATTGAAAAAAACATGTTGGTTAATCTTAGTATCTAAAATAACACAATACTAGCGCCGACTACCCAAAATAGCCTTCGCACATAACAACCATCAAGGTGGTTCTTGATCATTTTCTCATCATTTTTACTTATCTTCTGTTTTCTTTTATGTGCTCCTCCCTCTTTTTATCTCTCATGCTATTGATTATATTCTCTATGTTACTAGTATTTTTTACTGTCTCATACTATTTGACGACGAGGGTCCCCGCTTGGGCTCCTCGTCTGGGCTCATCGCCCTAGATTGGTGACTGGGCTTGAGCCCACTTGTGTCTTCCTCGGTATGTTTAGTTGGTTTGAGTGGGCCATGTCCTGATAAGCCCACTCTTGGACCAGTCCATTAGGGTTATGGCCCATGTGTCTTATTATAAAAAGGAAGCTCATCTTCTAAGAAAAGGCAGACAATATCTCCCACCACTTGAGGTTACTACTTCCTTCCATGTTCTCATATTACTCCTGTCCCTCTACTCTCTCTCTCTCTAAATCATACTTGCACTTATAACATCTTTACCACACAAGATACTGACTTGAGCGTCGGAGTGCCCTCGGGGTGAACCCCCTCGGGCCCTCTAACTAGAGTTTCATGTGGATGCAGCCTGAGACCCGACACTCCGCAAAAGGAACTGCCACCGTGACGGCGAGAGGACGAACCTGAACCGGAGCTCACCGAATCTAAGGTTAGTACCGCCAAGCCCTTCGAATGACCTCAGGGATTTGGGGATTCGACATTGGCGCCATCCGTGGGACCGAGTACAAGCGTGTCTCGGTCTCTTCATATGAACGGTCGGATCTGTGATTCTCACATGCTCAACATGCTTCCCAGATCTGCATCCATCTCCGGTTAACAGGTTCCGCATCTCATAACATGCTTAATACAAATGACCTTTGAATACCTAGAAAGTTGCTTACATCATCAGGTCTTGAAAAACTTTGTTTTCATATCCAAAAGTGATATATGTGGTTCATGTAACCATGAGTATATCCTTGAACGTAGACCCCACACAAAGCTAAGTGTGAGTTAAATGGAAGTTTTACAAAATGAATGATGGGTCACTGTGAAAAAGCTCACCAAAGGCAAAAACGAGGCCTTTTCTTAAACTATTTTATAATAAAAAAAATCAAAGGTACAGTGCATGTGCCGATGCTTACACTACAACTTTGCAAGCTTTTTCTGAACAAAAAGATACACTTCTGGTGAAAGATTATACTAAGGAAGTGGAAATGAACTCTCCTGAAAACATAAAATCTCTTTAAGACAAAGTTACAAGTATCATAGCATAAAGTACAAAGTGCAACTAAATAACGCATGACTATGGCATGGATATTTTGATAAGGGTTGAACATCCCTCACTTTTTAATCCATCGAGGGCTGCTTGATAAAATGTAGTTTGTTTGGAAAGTGAAGTTACAAGTTTTAGCATGGAAGGTACAAATGGTTAATGCACGGTTAAACCATGTGCTCATGCTAGAGCCATGATTTTTTTTTTAATTTTATATGAAACAAAATTAGTGAGTTGATAAAAAGTGGTCAGGCCAACTTTTACTACACATGATGTTAGAAACACATGGGATGTGTCCTTTCTTTTTTATCTTCTACCCTAAGCAAAAAAAAAAAAAAAAAAAAAAAAAAAAAAAAAAAAAAAAAAAAAAAAAAAAAAAAAAGGATGATGGAAAGAGAATAAAAATTTAGTTCAAATACAACTAGATAAGATGTGGTCTAACTACTATCATTTACCCTTAAAGCACAAGTGCACATCAACCTTCCTAAACGTACTTTTGTATGCATGTATGTACACATCAAGTTACAGTACTTTTGTACTTTCACACAAGACCTACTTTTTTGTTTAAAAAAAATTTGGTAATAATAATACACATACTTTATGTTAATTCTAAAGTGGGTGAAAAAATTACAAAGGTCTATGCATAATGTACAGACACATGATGCACAAAAAGGGTTTCACATTATTCTAGGATGACAGAATGATATGACCTTACTTTTTGACAAAAAAAAAGTGATGATGCCTTCACTATTACCATGTGATAAAGTTTTCTTATTAAAAGAAAATTATTTTGGCTTTCTTATAAAAAATAATATTTTACTAGTACCCAGGTCCTTCCCCGGGTCCTTTAACTGGGCCCCTTCCCCTGGCCCCTTCCTCAGGTCCTTCTTCAGGTCCTTTCACAGGGTCTTTCATCAGGCCCTTCCACCAGGTCCTTCCCTGGGTCCTTTCATGGGGCCCCTTCCCCTGACCCCTTCCTCAGGTCCTTCAGGTCCTTTCACAGGGTCCTCCCTCAGGCCCTTCCACCCGATCCTTCCTCAGGACCTTTCCTAGGTCCTTCCACAGGGTTCTTCCCCGGGTCCTTCCTCAGGCCCTTCCACCTGGCCTTTCCTCATGTCCTTTCACAAGGGTCCTCCCTCAGGCCCTTCCACCCGGTCCTTCCTCGGGACCTTTCCTAGGTCCTTTCACAGGGTCCTTCCTCAGGCCCTTCTAACAAGGTCCTTCCCTAGGACCTTCCTCAATTCCTCTTCCTCAGGTCCTTTTCTAGATCCTAACACAAAACACTTGAGCAAGGCCCTTCTTTGAGGTCTTGCGTCATACACCACTTCTAGACACAGATTTATCGTTCCCATTACAACGTTGTTAGGATACGTAGGCTACCCCCATTAACGATATGATGATCACATGTCTTCACAAAATAAAGCATGAGGCACAAGTACTTGTACACACAACACGACATGTTTAGCACATGGGTAAATTGATCTTTGGTATGACTTACCTCTTTGAAAGTGTTTTCGTGGCAAGTATCGAAGCATGAACATGAACAACACAAGAAGCTATTAGTCACAACCTATGATTGGTCGACAAAGGCTAATATTGGACTGGATGATGTGCACCAGAGAAACAAGGCATGATCTTTGAAAAGACATTGAAAAATAGTGATCACCTTAAACATCCTTAAACAAGGATATAGCTTCGGGTAGGAGGAAAGTGACACAACATTAGTAAAAGCAAGAAATACCTTTGTGCAACATTAAACTAAGGGACTAATATGTCTAGGGGGATATTGTGGGACAGAGTTTTTGCTAACCACGGGCTACTCTCATTCAACAAAGAATCATCTGCCGGATACATCTATCGGTTATATCCTTGCGTGCTATCGTGTCTCGGATAAGGACATCACTCATTAGAAGTGATTATGATTTAGAAGACTTCCGATACTCATCAAAAGTAACTATGTTCTTCATTCACAACCGAGGGTCTAGACAGACGGGCTCAAGGATAGCTTATTTCATAAGTTCAGTAATACCAACTACGCTTGACAACACTGAACTGGGGAGCTAGCATGGTATAACACCATCGGGTCCTACACTGAAGAATTCTCGAAAGGATCTTTATTTTTGTATTACCTCCTCTGAAAAGGATTAAGCATCTCCATAAGTTCTCATGTTCGAAGATCTCAAAAAAAAAAAAAAAAAAAAAAAGGAGGGAGGGGGAATGGGCATGAACTGCCTTACTAACTCCTCCACTGGAAGAAAAGAAAAGCCTGGGATGTGTACTTGGCTCCTTCCCTGAAGGAAAAAGAATCAGTAAGCTGCATCATTTGTCCTCCGCTTGAAGACAGGGAAAAGCCAAGGATGTGTATTTGGCTCCTACCCTGAAGGGAAAAAGAATCAGTGGGCCGTGTCACTAATCCTTTACTTGAAGAAATGGGAAGCCTGGGCTACATATTTGGCTCCTCGCCAGAAGGAGAAACACTCCCTGGACTGCGTAATTAATCCATAAACCGGGACACTCACTCCTTGAAGGAAGGAAGAACCCCCTCCTGCGAGCCGCTAATTCAGTCTCTTCCATGGAGAAAAATAATCCACACAATAAGTTCCCAACACTTATACTCTATATCTTAGGGGGGAAATGAGCTCCTCCCATCAGCTAGCATCTACAAAGATTCTACAAGGAAAAAGAAAAGGAGGGAAACCTTAATAAGCATACCTTCGCTTTAAGGGGAAAGTGAAGTCCTTCTACGGTCTTTCGTGCTCAAGAAACCCTGGTCTCCTTGAACAAAGCGATATTCTCTCCTAAAGACTAAAGCATTTCGGAAGTCCCTTCCATCAACAAGAAAATCCCTTCTCTTGTGGACAAGGTACCTCAGCAGTCGCTTGCAAGAACAGGAACGTATACTTCCCATGGAACCACGTCTAGGAAAAGTTCCATCCAAGAATATGAAGAATATCCCATTATCTGGGATCAAGTATTTTAGAAGTCCCTTTCGTAAACAGGATACCCCTTCCTCAAGACTAAGTCTTGAAGAAACTCCTTCCAAGAATAGGAAGGAACACATCCCTCCAGCGGGATCCAGTCTTAAATAAACTCCTTCCAAGAATAGGAAGGAACATATCCCTCCAGCGGGATCCAGTCTTAAAGAAGCCCCTTCCAAGAATAGGGAGGAACACATCCCTCCAGCGGGATCCAATCTGAAAGAAACTCCTTCCAAGAATAGGAAGGAACATATCCCTCACTCGAGATTCAGCCTTGAAGAAGCTCCTTCCAAGAATATGAAATGAGGAAGTACATGGGCCGTTCGGTCATTAAACAAAAGTTGAATTGAATAAAAATACAAGAGGAATGTGGGAGGTAATTAAAGTGGGAGTAAATGAGTCGGGGATCCAATGTGTCATTATTTGAAACTTAAATGTGGGAGGTAATTAAAGTGGGAGTTTCACGATGGGGATTAGTATATCTGAGGATTAAGTCTTGGAGGAGCCACCTCCGAAAAAATGAGGATGTCCCCCTATGTGATTAGGGGTCTCGTAAGTCTCTTCAATGAACAGGAACAAGTTTCTCCCAAGAAAAGGAGGGTATCCCCTCCCATGGGATTAAGTATTGCAGAAGTCTATTCAACAAACAGAAGTGCACCCGGCTACGGGATCAAGTATTGGTAAAGTTCCTTCTAAGGACGGGAAAGTACATCCCTGGGATTTGATATATGAGAAAAATCCTCCTTGAAATTTGGCATCTGAACAACTTATTCAAAAAAGGGGGGGGGGGGGAGAGGCCCCTTGACAAGGGACTTCGAATCTAAAGAATCCTTTCCTTGAAAAGAAAAGATCTCCGCCACAGGTCTGTGTTTTAGAAAGTATCTCTCCAAAGAAGAGGAGCCCCATCTCGGGGTCGCATACCCCATCTCGGGGTCGCATACGTTTAAAGAAGTCTCTCCAAGAGTAGAGGGTTGCACATTCCATGGGCACCCATTTTTAGAGAATTACAACACCCCTCAGGGGAGGAAAGAGCCCTTAACAAGGACTCACATAGGAAGTTTCCCTTTACATAACAAGTGTTTTTAAAGGCCTCATAAAATCCCTCCAAAGGGAGAAGATGCCACCCCTTCTTGAAGAACAAAAACCTAAACGGTTTGAGGACCTTGCTAACGGGTCAAACAGGATCATCTAGGCAGACGTGCCGAACGATCTTACAATAAAATGAACATGTACATAGGCATACAGACATGCCGCCTTAATCAAAACAAGGCAAAGCCCGGCTGTGGGGCTAGGACTAAGTCGACTACGTCCAAAAAACGCCGAAGCAGGCATATGAAAGTCCAAGTGGCCCAAACGCCATTGGACAACAGGCCCAACAGAAGCTTAAACAACTTAAAACAAGTTACAAAGAGGGCCTAGGCAAAGCCTTTACAACTTGAGCAAGTTACGAAGCAAACTATAGAAAGCTTTAACAACCCAAGCAAGTTACGAAGCAAACTTATATAAAGCTTTAACAACTCAAGCAAGTTACGAAGCAAACTTATATAAAGCTTTAACAACTTAAACGAGTGACAAAGCAAACTATAGAAAGCTTTAACAACCCAAGAAGGTTACAAAGCAAACATGTACAAAGCTTTAACAACTTAAACCGGTGACAGAGCAAACTCATATAAAGCTTTAACAACTTAAACGAGTGACAAAGCAAACTATAGAAAGCTTTAACAACCCAAGAAGGTTACGAAGCAAACTTGTACAAAGCTTTAACAACTTAAACCGGTGACAGAGCAAACTCATATAAAGCTTTAACAACTTAAACGAGCGACAAAGCAAACTATAGAAAGCTTTAGCAACCCAAACACGTTACAAGGCAAACTCATAGAAAAGTTTTAACAACTCAAGCAAGCTATGAAGCAAACTTACGCAAAGTTTCAAACGAGTCACAAAGCGGGTCTATACAAAGTTTAACAACTTAAAAAGTTACAGAGCGACCCATAGAAAGTCTTAACGGCTTAAACAGGGTACAACGATAATTCATGAGAAAGTTTAACAGTTCAAGCAATACAAAAACCCTCATTAGAGGAACACAATACAAAGAGTACAACACGGTAAACAAGGCATCCCGGTCGATGCCCTTTGAGAAATTACTCTCGAACGAGTACTTTGATCGAAATGCATCTAAGAAGTATATGCAAAGATGGTCTAAATAGCATAAACGCTATAAAAAAGCACTATCAAACAAGTGGATTGGAAGAAACGCCTTCAAGGAGGCATAGATTAAAGTAAGGTATTGTGCTACCCTACTTGAGGGGTCACCTTGCTATTTTGAGTACTAAATACAAAGTTGTCCTAAGGATAACTAAATAGATAACTTTGGCATAACGTGCCTTAGACTACATGTACTAGACGGATAGGGCGACAGTTAAAGGGCGGATAGCGACCCGCCTAGATTTTTAGGGACTGGAACAAGTCCTGCACCCATTCATGAGTAAATAGGCTTGGACTAAGGATGACTTGACGACGAGGATCCCCACTTGGGCTCCTCGTCTGGGCTCATCGCCCTAGATTGGTGACTGGGCTCGAGCCCACTTGTGTCTTCCTCGGTATGTTTAGTTGGTTTGAGTGGCCATGTCCTGATAAGCCCACTCTTGGACCAGTCCATTAGGGTTATGGCCTAAGTGTCTTATTATAAAAAGGAAGCTCATCTTCTAAGAAAAGGCAGACAATATCTCCCACCACTTGAGGTTACTACTTCCTTCCCTGTTCTCATATTACTCCTACTCCTGTCCCTCTACTCTCTCTCTCTAAATCATACTTGCACTTATAACATCTTTACCACACAAGATACTGACTTGAGCGTCGGAGTGCCCTCGGGGTGAACCCCCTCGGGCCCTCTAACTAGAGTTTCATGTGGATGCAGCCTGAGACCCGACACTCCGCAAAAGGAACTGCCACCGTGACGGCGAGAGGTCGAACCTGAACCGGAGCTCACTGAATCTAAGGTTAGTACCGCCAAGCCCTTCGAACGACCTCAGGGATTTGGGGATTCGACATTCTCTATGTTATCTCTCATGCTATTGATTATATTCTCTATGTTACTAGTATTTTTTACTGTCTCATACTATTGATTATATTCTCTATGTTACTAGTATTTTTTACTGTCTCATGCTATTGATTATATTCTCTATGTTACTAGTATTTTTTACTGTAAAAAGAAATGTAAAAATCGAAAAGAAAAATGATTTTTTTAGTTGCCGACTCTCAATAAAACCGCCTCTCTATCTCTTGTAATGGAGGCAAATTTTGCCCCATCTCACCCCACCCCCAAACCGTAGTGAGCTATTACTGGGTATGTTTGTTTTGCAAGGTCTTCTAGATAATTTGTACATTTATCATTGTGCTTGGATTTTGCAAAATAAGTGAAAAAATAACTCAGGATAAATTTAGACTCGACAATAAAATAAAGGAGCTACAAAGACATAATCTAAATATGCAACTTACCCGTTCGCAACGGTCTTCAAGTCCCAGCCAGACAAATTAGCAGCTTCTACAAGAGCCTCTCTCCATATTTTCATTTTATCTGCTTTGTAATTCCGAGCATAACCTTCCCCAAAACGCCCTTGCTGTCTCCGCACATCTGAGGGACTTGCATCATAGAACACAGGAAAAACAATAGTTCCGCGCATCTTATGACAACTCATTATCTTTACAAGTTCATCCAAGCACCAAGTGGAAGAAGCATAGTTCTTTGAGAAAATAATAACACAGATAGTTGATTCTTCAATGGCCCTTAAGAGTTCTGGGGCTATTGATTTTCCTCTATCAAGTGTTTCATTATCATTATAAGTACTTATTTCATACCCTTCAAGGGCAGCACGAAGATGGTCAACAAAGTTCTTGCGGGTGTCTTCTCCTCTAAAACTCAAGAATACATCATATGTCCTCCCCAACTTTGACAAATTGGCCATTGAGAACTTGCTAGAGTGTACTTCTGAAGAGAAGGATCCTAGTTCAGAGGTATATAAATGACCAAAATAAAATCATAATATAAACATAATATGTTGCTACTTCACATAAATATGTTGTTAATTATATAAACTTGACTTTAGTACTTAGTATTACATTTGTAATTAAATGTATTAATACCCTATATTAGTTTCCGAACAATAATTTTGTAAATTCTAGGTTTAGTTATTAATGGTTACCGTTAAACTTATTAAATTTCGATATGGCCAATATTGTTTTCATTGATCTGTCTTTCTATCATCCCAAAAGGGATATAAATACATAAAAAGGCTTAAAATTAGGCCATGATAAAAGCCTTTAAAGAAGGCAATACAGAGGCAATAAGAAAGGGAATAACAATTGAGAATAATTTCCTCCAATACTCCCTCTCAAGTTGGAGTATGCGAGTCACAAATGCCCAACTTGCCAAGTAGCGATTGCAATTTTCGAGACCCCAATGACTTCGTGAATAAGTCCGCCATCTGAGATTTCCTGTCAATATGTAAAGGTTCCACTTCTCTTGATTCAACGCGCTCCTTTACGAAGTAACAATACATCTCCACGTGCTTTGTTCGTTCATGGAACACCGTGTTATGGCCTATATGTTTGACAACCATATTGTCGCAAAATAACTGGGTTGGATTATCTTGTTCGACACCAAGATCCTTTAACAGCCATCGTAACCAGAGAATTTCACTAACAGTGACCGCCATGGCCCGATATTCAGCTTCCGCCGAAGAGCGGGATACAACTGATTGTTTCTTTGACTTCCATGAGATGGGCGCCCCACCTAGAAGTAAGAGATAACCAGTTCTTGATCGTCTTGTATCCGGGCAATCGAGCTAATATGAGTCGGTATAACCTACGAGGTTGATTCCACCTTCTTTGGAGAGGAGGATTCCTTGTCCTGGTGTGCCTTTCAAATACCTTAATACCCTCATTGCCGCCTCCATGTGGTTTGCTCGCGGGTCACTGACAAATTGGCTAAGAACATTGACTGGGTAGGTGATGTCTGGCCTAGTTGCTTGAAGATACAAAAGTCTACCCACAAGTCTGCGATATTGGCTAGCATCAGCTCGAACTTCTTCATCACTTCTTCCAAGCTTGATGTTTTGTTCCATGGGGAATGCACTTGGCCGACAACCCATCATTCCACTGTCTTTGAGAATGTCAAGGACATATTTTCGTTGATTCAAAATTAGTCCTTTCCGAGTTCGTGTTACTTCTATCCCCAAGAAATACTTTAAAGACCCGAGGTTCTTGATGCTGAATTCCTCATCGAGGAAAGATGTGGTTTCTTTGATTTTTCTAACGTTATTCCCCGTGAGAATCACGTCGTCTACGTATATAAGGGCCGCAACGAACGATTCTTTGGTCTTGAAAGTGAATAAGGAGTGATCGGCTCGAGATTGTTGAAAGCCGATCTGTTGCAGAGCTGTGGTAAACTTTTGGTACCGATTCCTTGATGCTTGTTTCAAACCATAGATCGATCTTTTGAGCCTGCACACTTTGTCTTCTCTTCCCTTCTCGAACCCTTGCGTAATTTTCATGTATATTTCCTCGTCCAGCTCTCCGAGTAAAAAGGCATTGTTCACGTCGAGCTGGTTGATCACCCAATCCCTTTTTGTAGCCACCGTGAGTAGAGTTCGAACGGTAACAAGCTTAGCGACTGGCGCGAAGGTGTCATGAAAATCGACTCCCTCCATCTGTGTGAATCCCTTTGCAACCAATCTCGCCTTATATCTTTCTACTTCCCCATTCGGTTTATACTTTAGTTTGTACACCCATTTTGATCCTATGGCATGTTTTCCTTTTGGCAAGTCCTCAAGGGTCCATGTTCCATTTCGTTCAAGTGCTTGAATCTCTTGCTTCATGGCCCCTCTCCAGTTTGAATCCTGCACTGCTTCGTTAAACGTCTTCGGCTCATCATTGGAACTGATGGCCGCTAAGAAAGCTTTGTGTGTGTTAGAGAACTTGTCATAAGATGTAAAATTAGCGATTGAGTGTACCGTGGAGTAGTTTTGATTTGAGACGGGTGGATCTTGATCTATGGTTGGTGGGAGACGGACGATGTAATCGTTTAGATGCGCGGGTCGTGATCTATTTCTCTTTTCCCTCGTTGGCATTGGTAGGGCTGTAAATGAACCGAACGAACACGAACACGAACAAGACCTTGTTCGTGTTCGTTTGTTAAGAAATATATGTGTTCGTGAACCGTTCACGAACACTTATCGAACGAGATTTTATGTTCGTGTTCGTTTGTTAAGGAAATGAACTTGTTCGTGTCGTTTGTTTTTGTTTGTTAATTTTAGGCAACGAACGTTGACGACCACAAATGAGCACAAACTAATGTTCATGAACACAAATGGAAACAAACGAATACAAACAATCGTTCATCAACAGAATATATAATACACTCACACTTATTAGATATTTAATTTGTCGGAATTTTGAAGTATTTAAATAAATATAAAAAATAAAAACACTAATGAACTATCGAACACAAACGAACATGTTACCGAACGTTCACGAACATAAACGAACGAACACGTCCTATGTTCATGTTTGTTCATTTAACTAAACGACCGAAATTTCTTGTTCGTTTTCGTTTGTTTAATAAACGAACGAACACAAACGAACTTCCCGCCGAACGGTTCACGAACTGTTCACCGAACGTTTGGTTCGTTTACAACCCTAGGCATTGGTGCTGGTTCATGACTTTCTTCTTCATGATTATCAGTTTGACCTACCTCATCTGCCATGATGTCCTCTATTTCTTCATTGTGAAAATGGCCCCCTTCGTGATCTTGCATGGGGATATTTTGCTCATGCAAATGTACATGGCTTTCTCCTTGCTCATTAGTGCATAGTTCATCATGTATGGGATGATACCATGGAGGTAAGACAAGAATTTCTGGCTCCTTTTCTTCAAAACGAGCATTGACTTTGTCATGTGGAAAAATATTTTCCAAGAATTTTACGTCCCTCGAAACTACAAGTTTGTTATTTTTGATGTCTAGGACTTTGTACCCTTTCGTTCCGAATGGGTATCCCAAAAATATGCCCGGCCTCCCTCTTACCTCAAACTTGTCACCCTTCGTTTTTGTGCTCCGATAGTAGGCGAGGTAACCAAAAACCCTCATATGATCATACTCGGGCTTCCGGTTAAAGACTATTTCATAGGGGGTTTTGTTACCGATGACTTTGGAAGGCAACTTATTTATGATGTAAGCTGCTTTGAGGATGCACTCCCCCCAAAAGGTCGATGGTAAACTCACCTTAAATTTCAATGCCCGCGCAGTTTCGAGCAAGTGCCGGTGCTTGCGTTCAACCACCCCGTTTTGTTGAGGGGTGTTTGGACAAGTGGTTTCCAATATTATTCCTTCTTGATTGTAAAAAAATGTCATTCGATTTGATGTGAACTCCCCTCCATTGTCGCAGCGGATTCTTTTTACGTTCCTATTGAATTGAGTCTTGACCATTTTGTGAAAATTAACAAGACAATCACTAGCATCTGACTTGTGTTTTAAAAGATATATCCAAACTGATTGACTAAAATCGTCGACTATGGTCAAAAAATAATTTGCTCCTGTTAAGGAAGGTGTTCGGTACTTTCCCCATATATCACAATGCAAAAGCTCAAAACATTCTTTCGTTTTAATGGAACTATCAATAAAAGGAAGTCTAGCAAATTTTGCTTTCACACACGAATCACAGATGTCATCATTTGCCTTTGAAGAAATAAAATTGAAATAAGAGAGTTTACTATGAGACGCATGTCCCAGACGTTGGTGCCAAATATCACATCCCACCATCATTGTCATCCTCTCGCTTCCCACCATCCGCATCCGATATAGGCCTTTCTCGCACCTACCCGTCCCAATCAATCTCCTCGAATTCAAGTCCTGCATGACAAAAAAATCCGGGAAAAACGTTATGGCACATCTGAGGTCTTTGGTCAATCGGCTAACAGATAGTAAGTTGCAAGTGAATTCAGGAATATATAAGACATTGCAAATCTTTGACCCATCTGGTAGGGTACTTGACCCCCTTCCCTTAACAGGTACTGAAAAGCCATTAGGAATAAGTACAAGGACTTCTTGTTTTGTTTCTAAATCACCATGAAGTGTTTTAAGGACATTGGTAATTATGTACTCGGTACAACCCGAGTCCACAATCCAATCGGTACCTTCATCGAATATACCTGCCATGTTTGCTACAGGCTGTGGAACCTCAACATTGCCTATACCTTTCCCGCTGAGCATGTGCATGAACTGTTTGTACTGTTCATTGCTCAAGCCAGGAATGGGGCTTGTCTTGTTTTGAATCGGCTCATTTGCTGCCGCACCTGTCTCAACATCACTGGCTTTAGGCTTTCCCTTTTCTCCTTTGCCTTTCTCGGGCCACCATTCCGAGTACCCAATCAGCTTGAAACACCCGTCACGGTTATGCCCGCTTTTATCACAAAAATTACAATGTTCTACTTCGTCATTAGCCGTCTTCTTATTGGTTTTAGTTGTAATTCGGTTCCGGGTGCCACCTGCTCCCTCTTTCTTCATCAAGGCATGAAATGCAGCGGATTCTGTGCTTGTTTTATTCCCGGTGACAACAGCCTTTTGCTGCTCATTTTCAAAAACTAGGTGATACGCCTCCCCCAGGGTGGGTGTCGGCTTCATGGCAAGGATCTGCGTTCTAATGGTCGAAAATTCATTGTCAAGTCCGAGTAGAAACTCATATAATCTTTCCTTGTCTCTGGATTCTGTCATCTTTTTGCCGATTTCACATGTGCCCCCGTTACAAGAACATCTAGCGACAGGGAAAACGGAACCGATTTCGTCCCATAATGTTCTCATTTTGGTGTAGTATGCCGATACATAGGATCCATGTTGCCTGGTCGATGACAAAAGTTGCTTGAGTTCATATGCCCTAGGGGCATTTTCTTTACCGAATCGTTCCCGCAGGTTCTTCCAGATCTCTTCTGCAGTTTTAGCATATTTCACGCTAACCCGGATTTCCTTTTCCATGGCCGTGGTCAGCCAACCCCTTAGCATGGCGTCACAAGGAAGCCACAACATGTAATCACCGTGTGCTTCTGCTGGTTTCGGTATGGTTCCATTGACAAAACCTATCTTGTTCTTTGCAAACAAGAAGGTTTCCATCTCCTGAACCCAATCGATGTAGTTATTGTCGTTTAAAGCCTCATTCACGTGCATCTGCCTGGGGTAATCAGACGGGTGCAGATAATAAGGTGAGGTGTGATCGTTCCCAGCGCTGCTGGTGTTCTTCGAGGTGTCTTCTTTGTCTCCGGCCATGTAGATAGTCGCCGAGTATAATTTGGTTTGGTGGGTTTTTTTCTAAGAAATAGGCTCTGATGCCATATTAAATTTCGATATGGCCAATATTGTTTTCATTGATCTGTCTTTCTATCATCCCAAAAGGGATATAAATACATAAAAAGGCTTAAAATTAGGCCATGATAAAAGCTTTTAAAGAAGGCAATACAGAGGCAATAAGAAAGGGAATAACAATTGAGAATAATTTCCTCCAATAAAACTACAATCGGTGTGATGGTTGGGTTTTTTGGTGACAAATGACTGTCAAACTTAATGTATATATATGATGATTCTACATACAGCAATGGTCATCACCAAGAAATCTACGTTTTCCACTAACGCATTCTTCTTGTTATCTCGTGTTCATTATTATCTTCCAAATCAAGATTAAGGATCAACTCCAATATATGTAGAAGTTAATAAAGTTTGACATAAATTATTGTAAGAAAATGAGAGAATGTTAGATTACTCCACAGTATGAACATCACCTGATTTGGCCTTCAAAAATCTTGCATTTTCTTTGTGAGGCTTTACTAGTTCTACTACATTTTCAGCAATGCTAGAAAAATGCACGCGGCCTAAATTCCTCAAAACAGTTTCAGCAATTTCCTCAACAAAATCAAGGTAATCCCTGCCAGTGAAAATGAACATCAGTTTGTACAAAATCTTAACACTTTTATAAAGGCAAACTTTAAAAGGTCGGTCTAAAGCTAAGCACTTTTTAAGTTTTATGTTAAGTTGTTCTTTGACTGTTTATTTTGTTGGTTGTTTTTTGCTTATTTTATTTGACGGTATTTTGGTTAATATATGTTTAATGCATGGGTTTGAACCAAATATCATATTGTGAGTGTTCTATTTGACAATTTGTGTTTTTTTCTTAATAATAATCATTATAGGTTAAATTATAAAGTATGCATTTTTAATTTGTGTGAACCGCGAGAACCAATGTGAACACAACCTAAAATAGCTAAAAAAACCTAACCCCCCCCCCCCTCAAAGCTAAATGCTAAAAACTAAACCCCCAAAAAAACTAAACCCCCAAAAAACCTAAAAAAATCTAAAAAAAATCTAAAAAAAATCTAATTTTTTTTTTTTTACTATTTTTTAAGTTAAAATCACTACTTTTAGAAACAAAAAAAAAAAAAATATTTAAAAAAAAAAAAAAAATTAAATTTTTTTTTTAGCTACTAAAAGTAGCGATTTTTTATAAAAAAAATTAAAAAAAAAAGTTTGTGTGTTTTTTAGCTATTTTTTGTTGTGTTCACATTGGTTCTCGCGGTTCTCGCAATAAGGGGTGGTTCCTAACGGATCTTTGTCCTATATATATATATATATATATATATATAGGGAGGGGCTCATGCGAGAACTACCCTTATTGTGAGAACCTTGAGAACCAATGTGAACACAACCTAAAATAGCTAAAAAAACATAAAAAAACCTAACCCCCCCCCCCCCTCAAGCTAAAAAAAACCTAACCCCACCCCCCCCCCCCCCAAAAAAAAAAAAAACCTAAACCCCCCTCCCCCACCCCCCACCCCCCCCCCCCAAGCTAAAATGCTAAAAACTAAACCCCCAAAAAACCTAAAAAAATAAAAAAAAAAATCTAACATTTTTTTTTGATTTTTTTAATATTTTTTAGGTTAAAATCGCTACTTTTCGAAGCAAAAAAAAAAATTTTTGTTTTAGAAAAAAAAAATTAAAAATTTTTTTTGGCTTCGAAAAGTAGCGATTTTAACCTAAAAAATATTAAAAAAATCAAAAATAATCAAATTTTTTTTGTGTGATTTTTAGCTATTTTTAGGCATTTTTGGTGTGTTCACATTGGTTCTCGCGGTTCTTACAATAAGAGGTGGTTCTCGCATGATCTTCTCCCTATATATATATATATATATATATATATATATATATATATATAAATTATAAGTTATAACGTTCTCCATTTACTTTTAGGGGCCAAAGAGTTAGAAAAAAAGACGTTAGGGGCTCAGATGTTAAAAGATTCCTTTTTGAGCTAAAAGAGTAAAAGTGATATAACCACAGTGGCTAAAATCGTAATTTACTCTTTATTTTTTCTTTAAAAATAAACATGCTAGCACAAGCTTTTTACGAGCTGAGCTTGAGCACATATGTTGAAGAGTAAGAAATTACCAATTCGGTATACTCTTCAATTTCAGCGTCAATCCGTGAAAATCAGTCAATTCCACAATAGCCTGCCTCCATAATCTCACACTTTCATTCGAATATTCACCAAACGCGTTCCCAAATGTTTTCCCAAACCGCAGACTCATCCGCTGCATTTCCTGAAAATGCCAATCAGAGTTGCGAAGTTCCAAAGGATGGACATCATAGAACAGTGGAAGAACATTTAAACGTCCTTCAATCGCCTTTCTCACTTCCATGATCTTCACAAGCTCGTCCAAACATCTTGGGGTGGTAACATAGTTTTTGCAGAAGATAATCACCGCCGTTGATGATTGTTTCATCGAATCAAAGCCCCCTTGCACGAGATACGACAATCGAGCTCCTCCTACGCTTATGTCAACCATACGCGTGGAGACTCCCTTTGTTTCAAGTGCATGGAAGATATCATCTACAAAATTGTTACGTGTACTCAGGCCATAGTAACTCAAGAATACATCATGAATTTTTGGAGAATATTCTGAGAGTGTAGACGCCATTGATGCAACGGAATCAAAGTGTATACCATTGAATTCTGCCATCATACATGATTTATATTATAATTTTCAACCTTTTTGAAAACTATTTGAATAATGGTTTTATATATTAGCTTTTCAAAGTTAAAGAAACACGTGAAATCTGTTGTGCCTGATTTTATGTTATAATTTTCTGTCTTCAACATTTCAACTGTCGTAGGTAGTAGACATGCATCAATATTGTCAAATAAAACTGAATTAAATGAATTTTATATAGGGAAAATAATTAATATAAGAAGATTTCTTTGACTGATATAACCCAATCTAGCAGAATCATTTGACAAAATAGTTTTGGGACTACCATGTCACTTCGTGTATTATCAAATACTGAAATTACATAAAACTAGGATGCGTGAATATTGGCTGTGTATAAATACTAATTAAACCTTGTGTATCTCTGTAGGAATCCGTTCGTGTAAATAAATAAAAAAATTTATTAACTTGAATTACAAGAACATAAACGCCAATGATCCTATGGCCCAGTGGTGGGTAGGCCAGATTTCTCGTGAGAGAGTCTGGTTCGATCCCCACTTGGCACATATAGGTGAGGTCAGGGGGTTTTACATTGCCACTTGTTGCGTGGTTTCCTCCTGGAACGGGCCGGATGAGAATTAAATGCCTATGATACCATTCGCGTGGCTTAATGTCCCGGATGGTTTGAGGGCCAAGGTGTACCTCGCCCTAAATGGAGGGTCCCTTGGTTTCGAACCCGGGGTCGCTTCTTGACCTTACTGAAGTTGGAGCGAAAGCCCAACCAGCTGGTCTGTTACCGTTCAAAAAAAAAGAACATAAACAGAATTACAACTGAAAGTAAGTACAATTACAACTGAAAAAGGAAAACAAAACAGGAAACACGAACATAAAAATTGTTCTTGGCTGAGGATCGTGTTAGACACGGGTCCCTTAAAACAAATTTCGTGTCTCCCAGGAGAACACGTTTATTTCCAGGATACAACAGCCTCAAGCAGTTGCACTGCCGGTCTTGACTCCAACCCGAAGGTGTACCTTGCTGCTTGAAAGATGAAGATTTCAGAGAGGAGAGATTGTCTTTACTGTTGGTTTTCGGTATGTCTGATTCTGCAGCTGAAGCCTTTATTTATACTGCAGATGAAGGTCGAAACTGAAAAACGAATTTAATGGGAGAATTAAACTGCATTAAACGTCTTCAATGCACCTTAATTCGTCATTAAATTCTCAGTCAAACGCATTAACTACGTCAGTTTCGTATGCTGAAACGTAACTGCACTGCATTTCCTGCTGCTGGAAGCTTCTGCGCGCGCGTGCGCGCAAGTCACACTGGTGCGCGCGCATGTCTGCACCCTCATGCGCGGTGCGTCCATTTGGCTCACTGCCATGCGCGCGTGCGCCCCACTGGCTCAATCCCATGCGCACCTATGCGCGTGCGCCACGTCACCTGTAAGCCTCTACGAGCACGCCACACAGTCGCGTCGTTTTGGCTCACTTGGTGCTCCGCGCACGACACCTCAGCGCCCATGCTCCATGCGCGAGAACGCGCCACGTGTACTCGTGCGTGGATGCACATGACTGCCACGTCATGCACCACCTCGCGCGGACCCATCTGGGTCACATGCCTGCTTGCCACGTCTCTAGCCACTTGGTCCTTGCAGCCCCTGTGCTCCACCACACGCATGTGGTCAAAAATACAAAGGCGGCTCTCAAGCGGCGATGCGAAGTGCAAAGTGCGCCATCAAAGTGCCACATTGCGCCTCATCGCCCACGCCACGCGCTCGTGTGCGAGTGCGAGTTAGGGTGCTCCGCACCCTTCGCGAGTACACTAGTGAGTGCTTCCATGAAACAATAAGGATGGAGAGTTCCCACTTAAATACCCCTTTAAGTTCCATCTCTCCTCCTATGTGGGACAAGGTGCTACTTTCCCACTTATTTCAGCATTCAAGTTTCAAACACCAAACTTTGAGCATCGATATCTCATTCATCTTAGCTCCGTTTTGGACATGGTTTAGTTCGTTGCGAAGCGCTTCCGACATAGAACACAAACCCACAAATAAATATATAAAATCCGCTAATTTTATTATATTTATTTTTAGTCCAAAATAGAAAAAAATCATTTTCCTATATTTGTGAAAAATGCTATTTTCACAAAATTTCCAACAATCTCTTCAATTGCATTGAACCTTTATTTGTTATTAACATTCACGTAACATGCTATTCTTCCATTTTATTCATAATAATAGGCTAGGGTTTGCTATTCAGAAAGTGGTAGCGGCGCAGCTTGTTGTTCGCTTACCTGCGATATTGATGTAACTCGGCCAGTTTTTTATATATAAATAAAGTTTGAGAATAAAAAAAAATAATAATACTATTGTAGAGAAATTGGGAATTAAGCGTGATAGTCTAAAGATATAGGTGCTGTTTGGCAACATCTGAATGGTTAAGTGCTGAACTAGTAAGAGGTCTGAACCATTAAGTGCTGAACCAGTAAGAGGTATGAACTATTAAGAGCCTATATAATGCTTAACCGTTCAGAGACAAATGTCTGACCAATTCAGATTGGAGGTCTTAACCATTCAGACTCTTTATAAATCTTAACCATTCAGAGGCAAATGTCTCAACCATTTAGACATCTGATCGTGAAACAAACAGTCTGAACCATTAAGTGCTGAACCAGTAAGAGGTCTTAACCATTAAGAGCCTCATTAAGAGGTAAACAAACAGCCCCATAGTTCAAATAGCGCGTAGGGTCATGGTCGATATACATATGTGCCTCAAACATCTTATAGATGGGTTTTTCCTTTTGGCTTTCTTGTATAAAACTATATTCTGTTAGTATCAAATACTAATAAGTTTTATAGTGCGAAGTGTAAGAAGTGAAGGAAGACATTTTCATAACTACGTCTCCAAATAGAGTAATCATGCTATAACAAATTTAACTTAAATGTTCGCATATTTCGCAAGCTAAAAGTTATTTATACCGGATGACACCTTAATCACTGGAGTGGAGAACATGGTGAATAGACGCCATTGATGCAACGGAATCAAAATGTAAACAAATCGGGGGAAGAATTGACGAATGCATAAACCGTTGAGTTATATCTTCTTACATGATTCTGTATTATAATTTTCTATCTTTTAGAAAAATATGTCTTTCATTTTTAAACAGTGTAGAAAACATTTGTATAATATATTAGCTTTTCAAAACTGAAGAAACACGTGAAATTACTTTTTATTATAGTTTTCTATCTTTGTGTAAGCATGTACTGGATGTAATTATGGTGGTAGCACCTTCCTACAATTAATAAAATTTTCTGTCGTTCGTTAAAAAAAATTATAGTTTTCTATCTTCAACAGTTCAACCGTCGTAGGTAGATATGCATCAACTAGCAATTAGACCCGCGCGCGTTGCGGCGCGGGTACTCGCAAACATTAGTTTAACGTATTACTTGTTTAGTTGATTTCATGAAGCAAAGTCGATTGCATTATATTACAAACTTCGGATCTTTACCTACGACATCATGAGACACCAATAAGTCAACGGACACAAATGCTTGGTAAACATACACTGGTCATCTTAGGATCCAACTTGCCCTACTTTTACTGTTAAATTCAGAAAGCTTCCAGTAAAAGAAAAGAATAACCACAATGTATGTGGACATTGCATAGAGATATGCATAGCAATAAAATTAAAATATAAACATATAACAAATAACAAATAACAAAGCAAATATCAAAAGTGATAAACCAAAAATTTATACACTCCAGAATACATTGTTCACAACCAAATTGCAAATTATCATCCAACCTAAATTTTTAAAAACCTTTAGAAACACACCAAAGATGCGAATTGGAAAAAAGTAAACACAATAAGAAAGAACAACAACATAAGATAAAAAACTTAACTTACCTGCAACGAAGACGACACCGAGAAGGCCAAATTCCAACATGCAAATTACGACGCAAAATACTCCACAAACACATTGCTGGACAATGACCAACCTTCAAAACTAAAGTTACCAAACTACCATTAAATTTGACATGATTTATAGTATAGTATTAAAAATAAAAATGGGATATTAGTGCTAGAATATTTCTATATATTAAACTGCTGTATAAGAATAGTTGCAATAACTCTCAAAATATAGAAAATGAATTTCATAAAGATTAACAAAAAAAGCATTACACCAGCATCTTGAATCTCACATTAGATTTGTGGACAAATAATTTGAGATCATTTAAAAGAGGTCACACAAACGAATTGATTGATAATTTACTGGTAATAACAAACTCTTAAAAGAGGTCACACAAACAATTATTAATGTTATCCTGCTAAAAGGCATACCGTAAACGGAAGACATGTTACTTTTTAAAACATAACACCCAACATGAAGCGGATGACTGACCCATGTTTGTTACTAATGAAAACACTATAGTTAAGATATTTTAAATCCATAAAAAATGGACTATGAAATTTAAAATCCACCATAATATTGAAAGACAGAAGATAAAGAAGTCTCATCAAAAGGAAGCAAACCAATCTTCGTAAGACGCGTAAGCTAACCGGATTAGTGTAAAACGGAAAAAAATGCACACGCGATGGATTTACGGTTTAGTGCCTCATGTCGTACGATGTGAGTTCTATCTGCAGGATGCAATAAGCCGAGCTTTGTTCCGTCGTTCCAAAGCGACTTTGAAGTGACTTTTAATGTTCTTTTATGCAAATAACAAATGCGGATGAGCACTGAAATGGCAAAAATCAAATTATACTTTTTTTACAAACGAAAAACATTAGAATCCTACATTTACTATTTAATTATGTTGAGTACCATTGCAAGCCGATGACCAACATCCACATGCGTCAGTACTATCAGCAACGAAAAGCAAAACTCAGATCTGAGTTGTACACAATTACCTATATATAAACAGAACCTTTTGACTTTAAAACATTACTTAACATTTTAATTACCTATATATAAACAGAACCTTTTCACTTCAAAGATATTACTTAACATTTTAAACCAGTATTTGGGAGATAGATATGATTTACAAATTGAGTCAGAAGAGGAATGCATAACTAAGGCATGGTGTCAGTTTGTGTATGATCTAATCTGGCTTCCTCTCTTCGTACAAATATCACAACTATCTTGTACCAAAAAGCACTATTAAAACACACACTACTACACTTTACGTGTTTTTAGCATGGGCTGTAATAATAATTTGAACCATACACCGTTTATTTCTTGACCAGCAACACAAAGTTCAATTACCCACCTGGTAATTCAATTATCACTCATCCCTTTACTTTATGAATTCATGCTCTGTTTGTAGATTGAACATATATTAATATTAAACAGAAGACAAAATTGTTAAATTCACTATCCAAAACCCAACTTTTGTAAAGCAATCGTTCGCGATTTCATTGAAATAATGAATATTAACAAATAGAAAAATAGCCCTAAACCCTAATAACGAAGAAGCATAAACAGAACAAAATCCGAATAGACAACAACAAAATAATACAAATTCCTAACTTACCGACAACGGAGACAACTCAGAGAAGGCCAAATTCCGAGATGCAAATAACGAACCCATATGAGCACTGATATAAGCAAAAATCAAACAGCGAAGGAACAACAAAAGATGAAAGAAGATAAGAAATACAAATATTGTAAGTAAGAACAGACGATCAAGTAGCACATAACCATCAACGTAGAGAAAAAACAACTGGCCGGAGAAACACCGGAGAATGACTTAAAGTTAAAATTGACATATAAGAAACGCAGGAGCTAGGAAGAACAAAGAAAAAGAAACAAACAAAAGTAGATGGGTCACTTTACCGTCGCAGCGGACGTCTTGGTCATATTCCACTGACGCCACAGGTTCACGGCGAAATCCGGCCATCTCTCCGGTCGTCTCTCTTTCTATGCTCTATAGATAGAAACCCTAGTCTGATGGAGTGTGGCACAACACAACGTGGAGGACTATAAAACGTATTTGGTCGGTGGCGAGTCCACCGACTTTGTGCTTTAAGTATATAGGGTAATATTATTGTCAAATAATAGTTAATTTAATGGTTTTATATTGAAAAACAAACATATTCATGTAATGTGGTCATAGTCAAATCACAAAAGTGGTTATTCCTTATGCGACTACCATGTTAGCGTGTCAACTTTCTTCATGTATTATAAAAACTTCGGATGCGTGAATATATTTAAATTAATTTTTTGATATCTCTTTCATCGAAACTAGGATTTTGACCGCCGCATGTTGCGGCGGCGTCGGAAGTTAAGGTAACTCGTATCTATACTGTATATTTGACCTGACTGTTTACTTATAAAAATTACATCGCCATCGAATGAAAACGTATTATATTTGACCCGAATTGCTTTCAAATACAGTTTACAAACGTACACAAAATAGGTATATATATATGGCTCGCTCATTGCAGTGTAAAGTTGTAACAATATTTTAGACAACCGTGTAAAATCGTAAAAGTAATTTAGACATTAATATGGTTAGACATAGATAAAAAAAAAGTATACTAATGTGTGACGCTATGGTCTAAAGTCGTAAAAGCAATTCAAATAAAATGAGACGTTAAGTTATTAAGTAGAAAAAGTTGGCAGATCAAAGTTGTCAATTACCAAAAGTTAAAAGTGAATGTTTAAGTTACCTAGTTTGAGAGTGTGAATTGAAAGAACTAAAAGTATAGGGGTTAAAAAGTAAAAATATAGGGATTAGAATTGTAATATATGAAAATTGAAAGGAGATAAATATATAGGGGCTAAGTGTGTATTTTTGTAAAAGTTGAGGACTTAAAGACAAAGGTCCTCCACCGACCTTTGTCTTTAAGATTATATACATAGATAAAAAAAAAAGTATAATAATTTGTCCTCGTTGCGGTGTAAAGTTGTAAAAGTAATTTAAACAAAAGGAGGTGTCAAGTTATTAAGTAGAAAAAGTTAAGAAGGTCAAAGTTGTCAATTACTAAAAATTAGAAAGTGTAAATTACGTTTTTGGCCCCTGTGGTTATATCAGTTTTACTATATTAGCCCAAAATAAGAATTTTTAACGTATCTGCCCCCATGGTCCCTATATCTAACCATTTTGGCCCCTGAGACTAACTCCATCCATTACCCTGGTTAATTATTTGTCACATGCAAGTCACATGATGGGTATTTTTGTAATTTCTCCTCCCCTTTAAATCTAACCCAGATCTTCATCATCATCATCAACCATCATCATCCCCAGATCTTCATCTTCAATTAAGAACTTCATCTTCAATTAAATCTAACCCAAATCTTCATCATCATCAACCATCATCATCATCCCCACATAAATCATCATCCCTAGATCTTCAATTAAATCTAACCCAGATCTTCATCATCTTCAACCATCATCATCATCCCCACATAAACTTCAAACACAAATCAAAACCCGACAACACACAACTGGTCCAACAATAACCAACTAACAACAGCCCAAAACCCAACACACAACTGATCAAGCAACCCGCCATCACCTCCGCCGTCACTGCTACACCGACAACCATCCTCCACCATCGATTTCACCTACCACCGTCGCACAACATCATCATCAACCACCACTGTTCATCACCTCCCTCCGATTCAATCTTCTTCAGTAGCCCTAAATACAGATCCTTTGAATATGATATGCAGAATTTTAACTCGACGAAACAAACAACAAACAACAATACTGATCTATATTGCTTTCAGTTTCGATTCAAATCTGGATTCCAAGACTCGTCGCAAATATACACCTGTTATCTTCTTTGAAAACCTTCAACTAACAATCAACAATCAAGTACACAAAAATGTTTTTTAGATCTGAACAACAACCACGACTTAAAACAGATCTGGTATTTCGATTCAAATCTCAAACAGATCTGAATAAATCTCAGATTTTAACCGATTCAGATTTGAACTTGAAGTTATGTTCGACTAATAGCAACAGGAACATCTGCCAATTTTCTCTTAACACCTAGTAATTTCTCCTCCTATATGTTCTTCGTTCCCAGAGGATGAATAGCCTAGAGACTGGTACGGCGCTCTTACGGTAGCCCTGTCTTTTCTCGTTCATCGACAGATTTAGTGGTGGCTGGAGATTACAGGTGGTGATCCGGTGGATGGTGAACCAGGTGTTGGCAGAGAATTGAAAATAAAACAAAGAAGAAGAAGAAGTGATTAAGTAGTTAGGGTTTTTTTTTCTTTATAAAGTAATTAAAAAGGGATGGGAAATTACCAATTTACCCACCATATGCATGTCATGTGACAAATAATTAACCAGGGTAATGGATGGAGTTAGTCTCAGGGGCCAAAATGGTTAGATATAGGGACCATTGGGGCAGATACGTTAAAAATTCTTATTTTGGGCTAATATAGTAAAACTGATATAACCACAAGGGCCAAAAACGTAATTTACTCAATTAGAAATGAATGTGCAACTTACTTAAAGATAGGGGTTAATAGTGTTTCATGTCAAAAAAAAATAAGGGCGTAAAGTGGAAAAAACTTGAAAGTGTAAGGGCCTTTTTTGTTGGTTCAAAAATTTGAAGGAAAAAAATGAAAAAAGTCAAAAACTTGAAGGTTAAAAGAGAAAGGTCTCCACCGACCTTTCTCTTTAATAGTATATAAATAAGAATATAACGTCTCACACATTGTGATGTAAAGTCGTTAAAATAATTTAAACAAAAAAATTGAAATGTTGGAGAAGATGAGGTGTGAAGTTATTGAAGGTGAAAGTTGGTTTTTCACAAAGACATTGTCTTTTTTTTCGTACGCACGAAGATGTTAATTGAAAACTGAATGTTTAATTAAGAAATTTTTGTCATGATAATATACTTTTTAAGAAAAAAAGACTACTTTACTCTTTATTATAAAAAATAGTAAAAACAATAAAATCATAATTTATTTTGTTAATCATTTGTCAAGTATTTTAGTATATGTTTATAAGTATTTAAGTGTTTAATCTCATTGAGGTGACATGTGTGAAGAAGTAAAAAAGCTGAGGGTATGAACATAAAATTTCATAAATGAACATTTGTTGTATTTCCACCACACTACCCTCACCTATTTCACAATTTGTTTTTTTTTTTTTTTAACGGACAGATGACGGTGGCCTTTGGGGTCACGTGAGAAAGGCATGGTCGAACCACCGACCTTTGTCTTTCATATTATATAAATGAATTTTATTTCAAAGTAGATATGTACGAGAAGTACATTCACTACAAGAAACAAGAGCAATAGAGGTGACGAATGTAGTGATTGGCATGCGTTATTGATATTCGTGTAGCATGTTATTCCTTTTATACTCTTGGAATATTCATAATATATATTATAGAACGAAAATGGAATCTAAGGTGGTGTTTGTTTTTTTAAAAAAGATCTGCGCAGGATCTTCTGCCTGCGTCGCACAGACCACGCGTAGACAGTGCCATTTGCAGACTGTTTGTTTTTCCGAAGACGTTTCACTAAAAAACGTCTGCGCTAGCTCTTCTTGATGCAGATTTGGCCCAACCACTTCTAAGATCTTCTAAGGTCTGCAGATCGTTAAACACCACCACCACCGTCCACCACCCACCACCGTCCATCACCACCACCAACATCCACCATCCACCACCACCACCCACTGTCCAGCACCACCACCACCACCACCCACCACCACCAATTTATTTTTGAAGGCTACATACGTTAAAAACAAACAGACTTCTTTTTGCAGACCGGAGAGGTTTGGTCCACCTCTTCTTCTACATATGTCTACAGATGTGGTCCGCAGACTGCAGACATTTTACCTCTTAGAAAACAACCAACACCTAAGTGTGATAATGTAAAGATAATTCTACTTTGCCAAGGGTCGTGACTATGGGATAATGAGTGAATGATAAAAAGCATAATTCAATTGAAACAATACAGAGGCTTAAATTAGCCAATTACAAGAATCACAATTCAATCTATATAAGCTATTATGGCTATATTTACGATAGTCAATAACTTCCACTATCCTATCTATAATTATACTTGAATTTTAAAACAGAAACAACCAATTTACAATATTATTATTTACATAATATTCTCCATAATATGACCCCGCAAGATGGAGGATTCATCGGATACTCCAATCTTGGATCTTAGACAATTAAACGGTTCACGGCCTAGACGTTTTGTAAGAACAACGGGGAGTTGGTCTTCCGAGTGAATGTGTTGAACCCGTAGTGAACCATTTGTAATTTTTTTCTCGAACAAAGAGATAGGCTAGTGTCACGTGTTTCATACGAGAATGGTAGACCGGATTTGCACACATGTAGGTAGCCCAGCATTGTCATAAAATAGTGTAGGAGTTTTTGGCATACACAAACCAAGTTCCAACAATAAGTTTTCCCATGAAAGTTCAGCCACACCATTTGCTAATGCTTTATACTCAGCTTCGGTAGAAGAATGAGAAATGGATTTTTGACGTGATGAGCGCCATGAGAGGATATTTGAATGAGGATGATTGATATTGGATTGCTTATTAGTATGAATTAGTAGTATATTATGAATAATTCTTATGATTTTAGTACTATAGTATGAATAGTTCTTATGGTGCATATGTGTATAGGTTCAGTATTGGTTATGATGTTGATTATGTGGTTGTGTTGATCTTTCTATGAAGTTATGCAAGTTAGATTCAATATCTTCTATCTCTAGGTTATATTGACGTCCATTAACTTAGGGCTTGAACCTTAATCAGTAATGGATAACTAATTATCATAGTTGGTAAAACATGCATTCTACATACGTGAAGGATCTGATTAAAAAGGTCTAGAAACTAATTGGAGTTTCTATATTTGGCTTACCTTAGTGGTTCGTAAACCACAATGTTCGTTGTTCAACCTTGGCACTAGTTTAGAAACCCTAAATAATAAGAACCCGTATTGATACTAGTTTTATTGGATTAGGTCTACAGGTTTGTCTATATCCTTAAACCTAGTTTAATAGAATTAACCTTAATCGTTTTAGTTCACGTTAACACTTCATACGCTATTATCAAGTTACGTCTTGAAATAGTTTAATAAGTTTCACTTGTCATCAATCTAGTCAATATTCGTTGATTTGAGTCTATGATGGTTATATTTTCCTAACCTTTTATAATATTTCTAAGTTAATTGAAGTTTGAGTAAGTTATAGTTTAAGTTAAAATTATTCATAGATTGCATATTAAGTTATAAGTTTACTACTAATAGTTTTTGTGTCCTGGGATTAATACTAGATAACTTACCTGAATTATACTCTTACACTTGCCCATTACGTGTGTAGTTAGTATTCTTTGGTTTTTTTACCTTAAAGTCTGTCTGTGTTTTGTGTTCAATTTATCTGTTACTATCTAAGCACATCAGTAAAATAAAACAAAAAAAAATGATACAACATACTCGGAAAAAACTTTGATTAAGGTATAGATAAAAGGGTCCTTTTGAAGCAAATATGATAAAAGTAAATTGTAAACCCTAATCAGACAAAACATAAATCGTGAAGATGAACATTGCGAAAACTAATAAAAGAAACAATAATAAAAACCGTAACATAACCTTGACCGCGGCCACAAAAAGCAAAGACCAAGCAAAACCCTAATTGTTGAAAGACATGAATGATTACCTTTGATTCTAGCAAAAGTGAAAGAATAATTGGATGGTTATTAGTTGTTAATCGCCATGGAATTAGTGTTTGAATATGAGGAAGAAGAGTTTCTCCAATAGAGTGATGAAGGGGAATGAGGTTAGGGTTTACAAAATAATCGTGATCCCCAATCTATGTATTGCAATGATAGGAGTACCACTAAAACCAAAACATAGATAGTCGCATCAAGGGTCAAGTGTCCCAAAACCATTTCATTTATTAAATATAATAAATTTGTTCAAAATATATTCAAATGATAATACTAAATACCAAATAATATTTTAATATAAGTTTTATTAAAAACAGAGTTGTATTCAAATTTGGTATTATAAACTATACCCAGTACCAAAACGGTACCAATAACGTCACGAACCAAACCAATACTGATAGAAACCGAATTCATGCCGCATCGTGTAGGAATTCCACTAGTTATTAATTAAAAAGCTCGTCTTATAAAATAAATATTTTGAATAATTGTTGGTTTTTCATGTGTTATTGCAACCTTGTAAACAAACCGAGCACAAATAGAGTATATTCGTGTTCATTAGTTTAACTTTTATCAAACATATAGATGGACATATGGCTTAACCAAATCAACTTCCTTGTTTTTATTCATTAAGAAACTGAATGTGCTCATATTCTTTATGTTTGTTCACTATTATTCTTAGCAAACGTTTCTTGACCATAAAGAACACAAATATATATAGACGAATACAAATAAATTTAAATGAATGAAAAAAATAAACTCACACCAATTAAAAGTGACTATAAATATTCAATATATTATATAATAACAATTTTCACGTAGCTACAGTGAATATTTTTTTAGGTTTTTGTTTTTGTGTTTTATATTCTATTTAACTCTTTAATATTTAATATACTAGGTTGTAACCCCGTTTATTACACGGGTTGAATAAATGAATTTTATATACCAAAAAATAAAACATTATCTTTTTAAAAGCCTCCTTTATTGCACGGGTTGAAGAAATGTAATTTTTATATATTAAATAATAAAATAAGTTATATCTATAAGAACCATATGTCCATATGTGTTGTACGGGTTGAATAAATGTAATATTATATATCAAATAATAAAAAAATTATATCTTTAAAACCATTGTATTACACAGGTTGAATAAATATAACATTGTTTACCAAATAATAAAAAAGTTATATTTTAAAAAATCCCCGTGTATTACATGGGTTGAATAAATATGATTTTATATACCAAATAATAAAAAATATATTTAAAAAAACTAACGGATTTTTTTATATTTAGTTAATATAAGATTGAAAAATCATATGATTGAATAGGTGAGAGGTTGTATTATGATAAATCGGTTAACCGTACTGAATGATAAAGATAATAGTGATTGTTGAACAAATTAATTAATCGAATTTAACAGAAACATTTGTGATGTTAGGCGGATTTTTTTTAATCATTTGAAAGTTAATATCAACTTTGGAATTCGTATGAATTCTTATTAGATTTGATTAAATATTATTGATAATAAAAATTTGTATTAGATTAGATTTTAGATTTGATTAAATATTATTAATAATAAGAAATTGTATTAATTTAGATTAAATATTATTATTTTAGTATATTAATAATTTTAATCAATTAAATGAGATAATAACAAGTGTCTCAAAACAGGTTTTTTTTTTTATTATATAGTATAGATAGATAGATATAGATTATTTAATCAACATATAACCAACTAAATTAAAAAATATATATATATTTACTTCTATTATCTCCTAAACATCACCAGTTGGTTTAAACACACTATTGGATAGAAAATCACCAATTTCCATCTGCAAACTCTTTAAATAATAGATATTCGTGTTCTACCATTTATATTACATGTAATAAATAAACAATGTTAAAAAAAATCGTTGAAAGAATTAATAATCTCATTTGCAAATGAGATTATTAATTCTTTCAATGAAAAAAAAATCATTGAAAGAATTAATAATCTCATTTGCGATGAAAAACATTGAGAGAAAAAAACATACCTTCTCAACAAAAACCGAATTTATTCAATTTGAAGTAGAAAATTAAGAAGAAAAATTCTATAGTGGGTTAAGATTCTTTAAATTAAAATGTCGGCATTTTATATTATTATATTAGATTTTAGATTTACGCCCCGCTTGCGGTATGCTCATATAATGTGTATATGTGTGGGCGCTCGGGGGGGGGGGGGGGGGGGGCAAAAGCGAAAGTGCACTAATTTTAACGTTATTTTACTAATTTCGTGAAAATAACGTTACAAGAGGGGATGGTTAATCATGCATCATGTGGTGGCGTTGATAGCCGAAAGACAAGGGGGGTACATGCACTAATCGGCGTTTGTCTCAATTGCTGAGTGTTATGTGCCTTATGTCCAAGGCTTGATGCAAAACTACAATCGAGCCGGGGGTCTCATTGGAAGCAGCCTCTCTATTCCTACGGGGTAGAGGTAAGGCTGTCTACATCCCACCCTTCTCAGACCCTACCTTAGCTTTGCTATTGGTGGGATATACTGAGTATGATGATGATGATGATGATGATGATTTTAGATTTGATTAAATATTATTAATAATAAGAATTTGTATTAATTTATATTAAATATTATTATTTTTAGTATTATTAATAATTTTAATCAATTAAATAAGAGAATGACAAATGTTACAAAACAGTTTTCTTTTATTATATAGTATAGATATAGATATTTCATCCAACCACTCAAATTAGATAAGCTTATTCCTCCACTCACGCACACACCAACGCTTTACTTTAATTTTTGTTTACACCTGGCCTTTGCAGTTTAGTTGACTGGTTTTTTTTTTCCGTTTACTTTAACCGACTTGAACTACAACCCCTAAACATTAAAAAATGGCATTATTAGTTTTTAAAGAATTTGAAGTTACATTTTTATGGGTTTTATTTTATATATCAATGTGCCACGCTAGTTATGTTTATCTGCTTTTCCGCTTGAATTTTCGTAACGATGTTTTAAACCAATAGGTTATTTTAAATTGTTCGTTTTTTTTAAATGTCTGATGCTCAACTCTAAATACACAATGGGATGATCTACGTTTAAACTGATCCCATGTAATGTGTGGTCTTCGTGTTTATCTTTATAGGGTGGAGATACAATAGAAAGTTTATTTGGCTAGGAAGGCTAGGAAGTAATCTTGACCATCCATTTAGTTAATCAAGGTCTAAGATTAAATCAGGGAAATTGAAGGGAAAAAAATAGGCGCGTGAGTTTGTTTAGGGCATTCTAGTCAATCCAAGCCAATAGTTTCTCTCTCCTCCAATTCCCCCCATTTTTTAAACGTTAATAACTCTTTCATACGACATTATTTTTTTATAAAAATTGCACAAAAAAACGAGCGTTTTTTTATCTTTAAAACGAGTATATTTTTGCTATATTTAAAAAAAAAATTTAAAACTCAGTTGCTTAAAACGCAATAGAAAAACCCCCAGTTACATAAAACGCAATGAAAAAAACCCCTAAAAAATGACATTTTTCTAAAACGCAATGCACCAAAAACACAAAGAAATGACTTATTTGTAAAACGCAATGGCCAGAAAACACAAAGAAATGTCTTTTTTCTAAAACGCAATAGCCTAAAAACTCAAAAGAAAATGTACTTTCTAAAACGCAATGGACTAAAAACACATTTTTAATGCACAAAAAACACAAACAAATGTCTTATTTCTAAAACGCAATGGCCATAAAACACTTAAAATGTACGTTTTCTAAAACGCAATGGACTGAAAACACATAAAAAAATGTTTTACCTAAAACGCAATGCACAAAAAACACAAAGAAATGTCTTATTTGTAAAACGCAATGGCTAGAAAACACTTAAAAATGACTCATTCTAAAACGCAATGACTAAAAACACTTAAAAATGTGTTTTTTTCTAAAACGCAATAGCCAGAAAACACATAAAACTCTCTTATTTCTAAAACGCAATGGACACATAAAACTGTCTGTGAATTGTCTGTGAACTGTTTGAATTGTCTACGAATTACTGTCTTCGAAATGAGCCAATTTCTAGAAAATTAATTTTTCTGATGCATTTTTATTACAGCAATTTAATCGGACCCCGCCAGGGGCTGCCACCCCTGGGACCCCGCTACCAGGGGCGCTGCCCCCGGACCCCCGCCAAGATCGTAAAACGCAATGACTAAATCAAAAACCCAGATCGTAAAAATGAAATTAAAGAATTTCTTACATGGATCGAAGTGATTTCTTCAACAATTGACGAATTTTGAATGATTGAAACAATTATAAGCGCTCGAATCGAACGAATCGAGTGATTATCTCCAAAATCACCGGAAAAAAACGAGATTTTTTTATGAAATTAACCTGGGTTTTCTTCAAAAAAGCTGAAGAACACGTTGATCGGGTGTTTGAATCATTGATTGGTGATGAAAATCGCACTATAATGTAGTGATTATTGAGATAGAAAGTGAAGAAATGGTAGAAGATGGTGGGTTTTGAAAATGGTGGGTTTTGAAGTTACTGGGTTTTGAAAAGGAAGAAGAAAAGGTTGGATTGACTAAAATACCCTTTTTCTTTATTTTAAATGTTGTCACATGTCCTAATCCTATTGCTTCCTACACTTCCTAGCCAAAATAAACTTTCTATTTGATCTTTTCCTTATCTTTATATACGTTTCGGAGTAATTGTCATTCAAATACCTTGGCTTTTGTATACAATGATGTAAGTTTTTCATAACTTTCAAATATACCGTCGCAACGCAGTTTTTTTTTGTGTCATCATCACAATTTGCTAATTTTACCTGCTTTTCAAAACTAGCGCGAGGAGCTGGTGGTAACCTACTAGTTTAAGTCTAATATCATCATCCTTACATCCATCAAAATATATCCAAATTAAAGTCTAAGTTAAATATTACAAATTCGAGTTGGTTGTAAATTAATGTTAGTAATAATATATAAATGTGAGTGAATATTTAAGTAAACATAACGAACGAACATAAATTAACAGCTACAAACAAACGTAAATGAACGAGCGTATATGGATTAACATTGATGAGTGTTCACGGACAGGACATATGTTCATCGTCGCTCGTTTAATTAAATGAACAAAACAACCATGTTCTTTTGTTAAATTTAATTATATAAACAAAATGTTGTCGTCATGTTCTTTTGTTTATTAAATGAATATAAACATAAGTGAACTTCCTCTTGAATTGTTCACAAACTGTTTATTCAACATTTGGTTTCTTTAGACCATCTGTAATGGTTAATGTTCCCTAAGAGACGTTATATGTCACATCAGCATCAATGTCGTGACGCATTTTAGAAAAAAAAATGTGTAATAGTTAATGTCCCTTAATACACTTAAACGAGGGCTTTATTGTTAACTACAATGTAGTGAGATAAAACTCCATAAAGCCAATGGCAGTGTTACTCAATTGTTATTTTTTTTAATTTAGATTAATAATAACATTATTATGAAATTAAAATAAAATTACATTAGTTAAAAAAAATAAGATAAAACATAAAAAGCACCAATAAACTAAAATTATAAAAATGCAAACCAACTTCATTAAAATAAAATAAAAACGGCGTAATTCCACTACTCACAACCTCGCAAAATTCTCCTAGTGAAAAGATGACGAAAACTTGTGTTGTGAAAGTGTTGGAACTCGACACGTGTCAATCGCTTCATCTTCAGTTAAATCATCTTCACCATTCAACGCATTGTTAAAAAAACTCTCATATCTAGCACACATTGTTCGAATCATAAAAAAACCTTTAAGTTATTTGATGCACATTACGATGGTTTGCACCCACATGTTGATGAAATCGTTTCAAATTACCAAGTTCCAAAACGAATTGAGAATCTAGAGGTTGCCCTTGTTTGGCGACATGCACCTAACCCGTTGGCAAAGCAATGTCTTTCTCGGCCAAATGGCGCGCAATATGAAAATCAATGACTAAAAAATATAATATAAAGAGTGGAAGAATATAGAGTGAGTTGTGTGAAAGTTTTGGAATGAGTTATGGTTTAAATGGCTATTTATATAGGTTTTAAATATATTTTTTTTATTTGAAGTTACCGTTGTCAAAACGGTCAAAAAGGAAAAGGGCCCACAATTAATCCGTTATCGCTCGTTATGGGGCTGGTGAAACCCCTAAGGCTAGAGGGTGTGGGATGGAGCCCTTGGGGGTTATAGATGACACCTCAGCGCCACGTAGGCGCCACGTCAGCCAAGTGGGCTTTATAACGCCCCCTTTAATATGGTGGGTGTGGGGTATAGCGCCCCGGGCGCTATAGAGAAAAAAAAATTAAAAAAATTTTTTTTTTTGATTGGTGCAAAAAGAGGGCCCCACCTGATAAAGCCCCTTCCCTCTCGTTATCACCATGGAGCCTCATCTATAGCGCCCCTTCTTAATTCGGGCGGTGTGGGTGTATAGCGCCCGGGGCGCTATAGACGGTGACGTGGCGGGTATGGCGCCCCCCACACCCTCCAGCCTAATGGGACGCTCTAGGGATGAGGTGGCACATGGCGCGAGCCTATATCATATAGCGTTACTGTTATGAAACACATAATTAATTCACTTAGTTATTTTTTTTTTGTTAATCCAGAAATATTTTATGATTTGATGAATATTAAAATACTGTCATGAAAGCAATTAAAAATGCAACAAAATAAAAGCCAAGTAAATATCATATTTTAGAATGTCAGTAGATGCAAAAAAGTAAAGCTAAGGGTGTTACTCTGCCCGTAGTGGGGCGTTTTTTTTTTTTTAAAATTGAAAAAAAACGCCCGGAAACGCCCATATACCCATTACACCGGGCGTTTTCCGGCGTTATAATTGAAAAAAAATCATCCCGGCGTGTTTAAGAAAACGCTGCACATGCACATGGTGGGGGTTGACTAGCCAATGGTTGAACATGCACACGCTGATTATGCTCACATGCAGAGACCATTTTGTTTTTTTTTTTTTTTCTAATTGGAAGGGGCGTTATTGGAATAATGTCTCACTACGCCACTTTTGGAATAATGCCCCATGCTGACAGGGACGACACGTGTCGGATAATGCCCCATGGTGGGGGCATTATTTTTCTAAACCACTACGGGTGGTCTTAGGAGTGGTTAAACACTTGAGAGTGACAAACTAAAAAATCAACCAATCAGAGTGCGCCACGTCAATCAGTGAAAAGTGTTTAAACTTAGGTGAAAAGTGTTGGCAATGGTTTAGACATTTGGTGAAGTGGTAAACTTAAAAAAAAAAAAAAAAAAGTGTGATTGATTGAGATTGGAATGGACCCCACCCCACACTACCCTCTCTCTCTCTTTCCTCTCTTCCCCGCGTCGGCATGCCCTCCCCGCACCACACCCCTCACCGCCTCGGCAAAGGATTGGCGGCAATGTTTGCCGCGCGGCAAAACCTTTTGCCGCAGCCTTTGCCGCTACCACTCCTAACACCCTAAGTAAGTGTCATATTTTAGAATATCATAAATTATCCATTTTGGAGCCAATATAGATGGAATGGAACAATTACGAACGCATCCCGTTGATGCTCATGGAGTTATTTTTTCTGACTTTTAGTACAACACCAAGACCCTTACTAAGTTCATCATTCATCGTCGGGACCCCCAAACTTTTCGCTCAGTGGTGTTATATATGTAGTTTTCGTATAGAAAATTTTGGGTATATACGACCCCCTGCGTCTTCATTGTGTTGCTTTAAAAAAGAACTTTACAATACAAAATGCTTTAACCATCAGTTGGTCTGTATCTTGGTTTCTCAAATTGCTTTAGAGTAATGTTCGGATAATGCACTTGCTTAAAATCGGAACTTGATGAATCAAGCGAAACAAGGTTTTAAATGTGATTATACATTAGTCATCAGTGGTCATCTTTGATATAAAACTTATGATTAGTACACACTTTGAACCACACTTTTAATTCTTATCTTCCAGCAAGTACGTGCGCATTTTCAAAAGTTTCTATTTTAAAGATGCTAATATGCAATGTTTGAAAGTCATATAATCCATAAAAATGACAAGCGTAACATGCCAAAAGGCGATTTGGCAAGCTTAATGAACTGTTGATGGTTTTACAAGATCAAATACATCTATGCAGATGCGGTTGAGATATTAAAAGTTTAACCGAAAGTAAACATAATAGAATTATGCAAGGATCAAATACTATTGATGGTTTTAGTTCGAATGGGTCAAACGGAGCAAACCAAGGATCAAGTAGTCTAAATCTTATATTAAGTTATGTACCTTCAACATGATACATTCAGAAAACCGATATTGATATTTCACCAAGAACAAAATTTTGCATCATATAATCCTTACCAGGTTACCACAATTTCTGTATACTCGAAATATAGTGACTTTAAGTACATGGAAAACTTTAAGCAATCATGAAATTCCATACAAATGTAATGTTTTATTTTTCTTTTCTTTTGCACAGATCTCTGTTGCAACACCCACTTTTCACATAATATAACATCGTAAATTAATGTAAGCGAACCAATTAACGTGACACCTAAATGCTTTATGCTTATCAAATCATACTTGACGAGAAAACAACATAATACGATAGATTTGCACTTTAAACTATTTAATATCCATACATACAAGTCATAGCAAAAGTAGAGCTCTAAGCATATATCAGACTGTCACCAAACTAAGTTATCCTACAATAGAAATATCCACTTACTCAGATTCCAATATTCAACAACCATTGATATCGATGACAGATTAAGTGGAAGAAAAACATAAACAAAAGCTTAGATTATTCATCGACCATAATCTTAGACATTAAACAGCGGCTTGCAAACAAATTCGAGGTGTACCTTCTTAAGGTGAAGCTCAGCAAAAGGTGCGCCCTGGTTGTCCTCTAGCCACTTGGTTGTTTCATCAATGACTTTCTTCATTACCTGCAAGATCTCATGGTGCACACTCTTCTTGACACTATGCTCTTCGATCTTATTCTTCATGTTGTATACGCAATCCTCTAAATCATTGAGTGCTTCCGCTTTCTTCTTGAACTCTTGGTCCTCATGTTTGTACTTCTCAGCATCATTTACCATCTTCTCAATCTCTTCTTTAGAGAGTCTTCCATTTTCATTGGAAATTACGAGTTTTTTCATCTTACCTGTGGATGTTATTGAGGAGGTGACTGTGAGGATACCATTGGCATCTATTTCAAAGCAATTCATAACATCAGAGACTCCTTTGGGAGCAGGTGGTATTCCAGAAATGTTAAACTTGCCCAACAAATGGTTATCTGTAGATTTTGATCTTTCACCTTGATACACCTTAATAGTGGCAGAAGGTTGGTTATCATATACTGTCACATATGTTTCGGCATTACTCGTAGGAATTGGAGTATTTCGCGGGATCACAACATCAAAAATACATCCTTTTGTTTCTACACCAAGTGATAAAGGAGTGACATCATGTAGCAACACATCTTGAACACTCTTATCACTTGCACCACTTACTTTTGCAGCCATAACGGCTGCACCATACGCAACAGCCTCATCAGGGTTCACACTCTTGCATAACTCTCTGCCATCAAAAAAATCCCGCAACATATGTTGGACCTTGGGGATCCTAGTTGAGCCACCAACAAGAATCACTTGTTCTACACATGATTTCTTCATCTTAGCATCACTTAAACATGTCTCCAAAGTCTCAATGCACTTATTAAACAAACCCATGTTCAGCTCTTCAAATTTAGCTCGAGTAAATTTCATAGAAAAATCAATCTGCTCATACAAGCCATCCAGTTCAACTGATGTCCAAGTAGCATACGAGAGGATCCTCTTTGCTTTCTCACAAGCAAACCTCAACCTCCCCATTGCTCTTTGGTTCCCACTCAAGTCCCTATTCCATCTCCTCTTGAATTCCTGAACACAGTGATCCACCATGCGATTATCAAAATCCTCACCTCCCAAATGAGTGTCACCAGCAACAGCTTTCACCTCAAAAATACCCCCTTTCTCGATAGTCATTACCGAAACATCAAAAGTGCCACCGCCCAAATCAAAGACAAGCACATTTATCTTGCCAACAATATCAGACTCATTATCTAGACCATACGCGATTGCAGCTGCGGTAGGCTCATTGATCATACGAATAACATTCAATCCAGCAATAGTACCAGCGTCCTTGGTAGCCTGACGTTGAGAATCATTGAAATAAGCAGGAACAGTTATCACGGCATTTTTTACAACTTTTCCAAGGTACGCCTCAGCAGTTTCTTTCATCTTGCCAAGAATCATTGAAGAAATTTGTTCAGCCAAAAACTTCTTCCTTTCACCATTATAAGTGACCACAATCTTCGGGGTGTCGGAACGCCCTTTGATAACCTTAAAAGGCCACAACTTAATGTCTTCCTGCACTTTGGAGTCACTGAATCTCCTTCCAATCAACCTCTTAGAATCTGGAAACAAATCCATGATTAGTCATAAGTTTTCATCGCGATATAAAACAGCAATAACTAACCGACAGATATAAACATCAAGCAGCTAGCTAACCAAGCACCTAGCATGATCAGAACCTGAACCTATATATGTAACATAGTTAACTAATGTTATCATTGTTAGCAGCGCGAGTGATACTAAAACCCCAAATATAAGTATCTGCATGAAATATTATCCTACAACTTTGGTAACGTGCATTTTTTGACGATCTAATAACCGACATTGAGTATAAAGTAGAGAATAAAACTGATAAACTAACCAAATAGGGTGTTAGCAGGGTTCATGGCTACTTGATTCTTGGCGCCATCACCAATTATACGCTCTCCATTGTCAAGGAAAGCAACCGCAGAAGGTGTGGTTCGGTTGCCTTGATCATTAGGTATGATCTCGACCTGATTGTGCTTCCAAACAGCCACACATGAGTACGTTGTTCCAAGGTCAATGCCGATCGCTAGCTCATCGTTTCCACTTCTTCCAGCCATTGCACTCAAAATTTCGAAGTGATCAGGTAGAGTATGAAACTGTAAAAGCGGTTTTCCGTTTTTTTTGTGGTGACTTCCAAGTGCTGACAGTTTTGCGTCCCACTTTCCACTTTATGTTATTTTTTTTAACTGCTGACGGTTGCTTTTATTTAATTAAATCATAATTTCACATTAGTTAAAAGTTGAGTATGTAACTCAACTGAAAAAGAAAAGCTAAGTGACTTAATTCGGATAGCTTATATAAACAGGTATACATGTTTTTTATAACTAGTACTAGGTTAGAACCCCGTGTAATACACGGGTTGAATAAATGTAATTTTATATACTAAATAATAAAAAATATATATTTAAAAGCCTCGTTTATTACACGGGTTAAATATATCTAATTTTATATACCAAATAATAAAATAATATATCTTTAAAAATCTCGTTTATTACATGGGTTGAATAAATGTAATTTATATATTAAATAATAAAAATTATATCATTAAGAACCCCGTGTATTATATGGGTTGAGTAAATTTAATTTTATATATTAAATAATTAAAAAGCTAAGAACCTCATGTATTGTATGGGTTGAGCACATGTAATTTTATATTCCAATCAATAAAAAATTATATCTTGTTATATATTTATAAATCATGTGTATTATAAAACCTTTGGACTAAACTGACAAAATAGCCCAAATAACAGGGACTAAAATGACATTTAACTCTTTACATTATATTAATTTATATCTAGTGTACGTCTTTTGTTAATTCCAATATAATAATTTTGAAATCTAATAAATATTTCAAAAGACTATTATCTCCTGTACAAATTGTTTAAATTTATATTAAATTTTATTTTATAATTTTATTCAAAACGTGTAATGCACAAGGTTTTTTTTTTAAATATAACTATTTTTATTATTCACCATACAAAATTCTATATTTTCAGCCCGTCTAATACAGGGGGGTTTTAAAAATAAAACTTTTTATAATTATTATCTGGTGTATAAAATTACTTTTATTCAACTTGTGGAATATACATGGTTTTTAATTATTTAACTAGGGTTAAGACCCGCCCGCGTTGCGGCGCGGGTACATCGTAAACATTGAATGGATTAGTCCAAACGTTATATGATGCATTAACCATATGAAACATACATTTGGACGTATCCAGTTGAACTCAGTGTAACCTGTATAAGCATTGTGATTGGATCAAACGTAAAGTAAATGGAATTCATATCGAACAATCATAACGTATTATATGTGACCCAAATTATACAAAGAAAACGTAACGGGTATGAAGGAAAATATGCACATGTAATCGAAAGAGATTAATTAGAGCTTTCGAAAAAAGGGGAGAAAAAGAAACCATAATTTGACTCCACTCGGTTCGAAACAAACTTTACGAAACGTAAATAAAATAAACATGAAAACATATTATATTTGACCTGAATCATTTCCCAGTTTACGTCGAAACGTAGAACAACTTGAATTTATACGAAAACGTACATAGAAATATCCACGAAAAAATGGTTTCTTTAAACGAAAACGTATTATATTTGACCTGACTCGTCTATAAAAAAAGTTTACGTCGGAATGTAGAAGAAATCATATTTACACATACCCGTACATAAAATATGCACGTGAAAATAGTTTTTAAGTAAAGGAAGTATAGGGGTAAACCGAAACAAAAAAATTAGTAAAAAATTTAATAGGTTAAAAACGTTCGTAAAACCGTGCCAAGTAGCACCAATGTCACAACCACATCGACTCTCAACATCGTAAAAATAAAATAGATAAAATGGTAAAAATTACACTGAACGAAAAGCAGACTAAAATTGTTGAACCACACACACCCGTTACAGTATCTTACTACGAAGAAATTAACCAGAAAAGTAAAACGTAGAAAATAATAACTTAGTCGATCTACGACCCGCCCGTTGCGGCGAACTTTTCAAAAGGGGAAAATGGACGCGTTGCGACGGGTCTGTCAAATATGAAAAAATAGAGCAAAAACGTTGAACCTCACATGCACGCTACAACATGTTAACTCACAAAATTTAGAACGACGCGAAAGATAAAAAGTATGAGGTACGAAAGTTGTAAATAATAAAGTGTTGTGTTAAATTATAAAAAATGAAAAACTTTGGGTTAAAAGTATAAAAAATGAAAAGGGGTTAAAATGTAAAATATGAAAAGTTTGGGTTAGAAGTGGAAAAATCAAGTTTTTTTTTAAACACTCCCTAAGCGTAATGTACAAGTCATGATGCACAAAAAAGTTGCTTATTAATATATGGAATAATATATAAAATTATATTTATTCAACCCGTGTAATACACAGGGTTCTAACATAGTATTCTAATTAATAATAAAAAATTCTAATCTTCCTAATATATTGTAATTTATTTTTAAATTTTATGTAATGTAATATTTATCAATGTCAAAAACGTGATCACTTTTAATGTGATATACGATCTTCAAATAAAAAAAACGTGATCACTTTTATTCTGATATACGATATTCAACTAAAATAATTATGGGTTTTTTCATGATGGTTTAAGTGACAAAATAGCTCAAATCACAATGACTAAAATGACATTTAACTCTTTACATTATATTAATTTATATTTAGTGTGCGTCTTTTGTTAGTTCTAAGATAAATAATTTTGAAATCTAATAAATATTTCAAAAGACTATTATCTCCTATACAAATTGTTTAAATTTATATTAAATTTTATTTTATAATTATCTTTTAATTAATATTAATTATAATTAAGTAGGAGATAGATATGAGAAAACTAAAAAATAGATGACTCCAATGAATGGCATGTGTCCCTCCATTGGTTTCTTTTATTATATAGTATAGATATAGATTGGCCATACTTTGCGGCGGAGTCGTAGGAGTATGCTAGCAAGTATACATTTTTGTTATCGGGTATCTCGATTATTAGTGTCAGACGATTTAAGCTTTAACCTAAAGAGTAATAATAAGCAAACAATACGGTTAAAGTTAGCTTTAACTGTAGTAGGTTGAATAAGAAAAGATAATTATATTTGTTGCATGGTATATTGAAGTGTTATTATAGACTATGCATGCTTTAATCTAAACGGCGTTGCAGCGAGAGTTCGATCAGGTCGCACACTATGACAAAGGATAAAGAAAACCAAAAAAATGTTGTAACATTAACCATAATAATATTTACATGTGCTCGGTTCGTTGTAATTGCGAATCGGCTCTAAACATCAAAACGTAACGACACAAAAGTACGCCGTAATTTAAACAAATCGTGATCGTAAACCGGTATCGACCACGTGAAAATTTTACACAAAAGAATCTTTTTTTAAGGATGAAGGAGTGTTGGCACACGACATTATTTCAAATTGTTTATTATAAAAATATAATTGTATTAAATAACTAATTATATTTTAGATAAGTCAAAAGTAAAACATCAATATCCAGCTAAATCATAAGATATTTATATGCATATGAAAAAAAGTTATTGAATGTAACATTAGTATTAGTGATAATATTTGTGTGAGAAATTTATATCTTCATTGATGAAGATCATCACCTCTTTACGATTGATTCGTAAATGGATATGTTTATATTGTTACTGAAGTATACCACATGAATCTTTCATTGATTGATTCGTAACTGTATGTTTTTTTTTTTTTTTTTTTGAAAAGAGAACTTCATTAACAACTCAACTCAAAGAGTCCTCAAAACAAGGACCTAAGAGCGAAAAAACCAACAAAATCAATCCAAGGGACAAATGCACCACACTTTCCAATCGATATCTTTATATCTAGACCTATGACGATACCAGAAAAACGTAGTAGATTTTACATGCTCTACTAATTCTGCAGGTCTTCGGCTTTTGTTATTAAAAACCCGATTATTTCGCTCGTTCCAAATCACCCACATGGTTGTGTAAACGATACCTCTCAAAATAAATCTCGTGCTTTTTGAGCTTGTATTATTGTCCAGAACCTGCAGAATATCCGCAATATCAAAAGCGAAACTGTGAGGCAAGCGGCACCAAGACTCGATGCGAAACCAAACTTCCTGCGCAAAAATGCAGCCCGTGTACAAATGCAGCGCTGATTCCGTCTCCGCCTGACAAAATCTGCAGGCCTGATCATGAATGTTAACGCCCCGTTTGATGAGCTCGGCAACAGTGGGAAGACGATTTAAAGCAAGCCTCCAAACCATGATTTTACACTTCAAGGGAACCCAACTCTTCCAATGAATGAACGAGCTAGAATTGACCGGATCGTTTTGCAAAAGAAGCTTCTTAGCCGAGGCTACTGAGAATATACCATCCTTATCGAATTTCCATTTCCACAAATCCTTACCATCTCTCCACGGCATATCATGAATATCGCTGAGAAGTAGAAACAATTCAGAAACTTCCTCAGCCGAAGAGGGCTGAGATCTCCACTCCCAATTCATAACTTTGGAATTGTTGACCCGTAATATCCGCTGCGACACCAAGACCCATTTATGTTTTTCGAGTCTAAAAAGATTAGGATAAAGATCTCGAAGCGGGGTATCTCTCAACCAAACATCACCCCAAAAACTAATCGATTTCCCGTCTCCTAAGACGCTGACAAAGAACGAATTAAGAGACGACCCATTATAAATTCTTTTTTCCCCGACTTTAACTATAGATTTCCAACACCCGTTCAACGACCCGTTACAAGGGAGCATAGCCCAAGGCCTACTCGACCCATGACAACCCATGATGATCTTCTTCCATAAACTATTGCCATCCATTTTAAACCTCCAAGTCCATTTTAATAACAACGCGTCGTTCACCTCTTGTAACTTAGCTACGCCCAAACCCCCTTTTTGTTTCGGAGAAGTAACGACTTCCCATGCAACCCATGAAATCTTTTTCTCATCACAAGTTCCCGCCCATAAAAATCTTCTCATAATGGATTCAATAGAATCTATGACCGCCTTAGGGGCTTTGTAGAGAGAAAAATAATAAATAGGTAAATTTTCCAAAACCGATTTAATAAGAACCAAGCGACCTCCAATGGATAGAGTTCTAGCTTTCCAAGAGGCAAGCCGATCTCTAACCACCTCAATAACCGGGTTCCAGTTACTAACCCGAGACATCTTGGCGCCAACTTGAATGCCGAGATAGTTGAAGGGAAAACCACCTCTTTTGCACCCCAAGAGTTCCATCATATTGTCCACCTCCCTATCCTTCACACCAACTCCAAAGATATTAGACTTATGAAGGTTTATACGGAGACCCGAGCAAAGATAGAAAATACGAAGAACTCTAGCGATGCTCTGAATATTATCACGAGACCATTCACCCATAATGAGGGCGTCGTCAGCAAAAAAACAAATGGGACAACTCAGCTTCATTACTCGTGATGCACACCCCTTTAAAAATACCAATCTGATGAGCTTTTTTCAACAACCACGATAGAGCTTCCATCACGATTAGGAAAAGAAAAGGAGACAAAGGATCTCCTTGTCGGAGACCTTTTTCACACCTGAAATCGAAAGTCGGAGACCCGTTAACCAACACCGCGGCTCTAGCAGAAACACAAACGCCTTTAACCCATTTACACCAAGTCGGATGAAAACCCATCTGAGCCATAATAGACAACAAAAAATTCCAGTTAACATTGTCGTAAGCCTTCTCAAAATCAATTTTCAACAAGAAAGCCTTTTTATTTCTTTTCTTTATATTGTTAAGGAATATACCACATGATTATTTCATTATTTTTTTATTAATTAATTAGTTACTTAATAATATTATTATTGATTTGAATGAAAGAATTACACGTGGCACTAATTCGAATGCTTTATTAGGCCAGAGGGTGTGGGGGGCACCATACCCGCCACGTCACCGCCTATAGCGCCCCGGGCGCTATACACCCACACCGCCCAAATTAAGAAGGGGCGCTATAGAGGGGGCTCCATGGTGGTAACGAGAGAGAAGGGGCTTTATCAGGTGGGGCCCTCACATTCATCCAATCAAAAAAAAAAAAAAAATTTATTTTTTTTCTCTATAGCGCCCCTAGGGGGTTATACCACACCCTCCATATTAAAGGGGGCGTTATATAGCCCACTTGGCTGACGTGGCGCCTACGTGGCGCTGAGGTGTCCTTTATAACCCCCAAGGGCTCCATCCCACACCCTCTAGCCTTAGAATTAAATTAGATTAATATAAAATGAACAAACCCATATTTCTTTGACCATAACAGTACGTTAACAACTCCCTTAGCTATTTGTATTTCCCTTGCATTAAAAGCAAAACAATATACTCATATTAACCATACCTACTAGATTCTTGCCATAGGACGCGCGTTGCGGCGGCAACGACTTAGTTGTTTATAGTTAAGGACATGTTATGTGATGCGTTAATCATATGAAAATGTGTGTTTCGACGTATCTGATCTAACTCAGTGTAATCTATATAAGCACTACATCATCGTTATATTTGAATCAAGATCTAGCAACATCAACATTCAGTGACTCGAATTTATACTGTCGAATGACCAGAGTCAGACTTGTTTCCAAACATAATTTACGTCAAAACATAGACCAACCAAAATCGTATGCAAAAATAAGCATGAAAACGTATTATACTTAACCAGAGTTGTTTCCGAAAAAAAATATGTCGAAACGTGAATTTATATCGTTTACACTGAAACATGAATTTATAGCCACCATAAAAATAAACATGAAACGCATTATATTGACCCGACTTGTGTCCGAAAAAATACGTGAGAAAAGTTACGTTGAAACGTTATAACGACACGTACTTAAAAATAACCATGTGAAAATATAGTTTTTTTTTTATTTTAAGCTAAATAATGAAAATACGGATTAAAAAGTGGATAGTCTACACGAAAAACAAACATCTACATGCATACCTACATATATTCATCTATATTCATTCATAGTTAGATATATTTATTATTTGCATGTATACATAAAAAAAAGCTAAATAAACAAATGTATGTACTAAATGAAAAAAAAATAGATAGCAAAAAATGCAGTGGAAGAGAATCGTACTTGAGTCTGTTGGTTACATCAGCTAAGCCTTAACCAATACATGTAACTCTCATTTTGTTACCAACTTTCAGGTTACTTTAATATATATAAAAGAATGGGTCGGTGGCTTTGATGTGACAGCCACCGACCATTCTCTTTAAGATTATACTAGGATTTTGACCCGCCGCGCGTTGCGGCGGCGTCAAAAGTTAAATTAACTCGTATTTATACTTTATATTTGACCCGACTCTTTACTGAAAAAAAATTACATCGCTGTCGAATGAAAATGTATTTATACTTTATATTTGACCCGGCTCTTTACTGAAAAAAATTACTGAAAACATGTTACCTGGCTGTCGATTGCATCTCTCAAGCACCGAAAACGGCATGAATTGGTCTCGAGTGCGAGTGATGTGTAGGTTTTTGCTGATCCACCTTCAGCAATTACTTCAAATGACGATATAATTATCTGCATTTGATGATAATATTGTTTGTATCTTCTATCAACCAGTGCACATAAAAAAAATGTTCTTGAGTTCTTGGTTTTGTATTCTTGAAAACCAAAAGAATAAAGATTGGAATTTGAAAAGACATGGTGAACCTTTATGGTATCCTTTACACATTTCAAATAACAATAAACATAAAATTTTAACCAGAGCAACATTAATTGGATCAAACATGTGCAAGTGTTCATATAAAACAGAAAACTTGCTTCTTTCAACATAGATGATAGCCTGGTCATCTTGTTCTCTAAATCTTTTTTTTCTGCAGCGAAAAGTTGACTGATAGTTGCTAACTTTCCTCTTCCAAATCCCAATTTCTCATCCCCAGATGCCATTTTTCTTCCCACCCACCACTATCATTAAAAAGATCCAAACTTTCCTCTTCTTCACCACTCTCTCACTTTTTAACCGTCATCAATGGCTGCCACACCCACAGAAACCCTAAATCTTGAAATCAAATAAGTGGGTCAGTTCAAGATTCGTCATTTACTTCATATATATATGTATTTTTGTTTATATAGACAACTCATTCAACTCACTTTTTCTACTTACCCTGTTCTTTCTTCCTCCTTGGCCCTTGCGAAACCGATCTTACTCAATTACAACAGATTAGAAATTCCTATCACATAAAACAAAATCCTTTGAATAACAGTGAAGACTCAAATACACATACTTGGGAGCTAAAGTCGAAAGGCTGATGATTCAGGAATCGCAGCAATTTCTAATTTTTTACATCAATCAATTTTTCACAAAAAAAAACCCTCCAAATTACAAAAACAATAGCTCAAATTCCCCCATCTAACCTAATCCACATCTTGCAATCGTTCTCCAATGCTCGTAAACAACACAAATATAGAATAATGTTACACTTGGTCACTTGGTGACTTGGATACCTTCTAGACATGATAATCATATAACTACTCACATAGCAACTAAAGATGTAAAACTCATAACAAAAAACAACAACCTTAACTTTTCACATGAATCAATTTTTCACAAAACAACCGTAAAATTACAGAAACAATAGCTCAAATTTACACATCTAACCTAATCCACAGCTCGCAATCGTTCTCGTACACTCGTAAACAATACGAATCAACATCTAGTAAACGGAAACGAAAACGGAATCGAAATGAAAATAGAAATCGGAGTGAAGACTTACGCGATGATAAGGTTGAGTTCTTGAGAACCGGTGAAATTACCTACACATGAATGAGTGACATTCGTCGGCTTGTGAGCTGTGACGACGTAATTATACGTACTCATCTTCTTCTTCGAAATGGAACCCTAGAAACCCTGTTCTTCTCGGTTCTTCGATTTCTGTTGGACACCGGCACCGCGAATGCTACTTTGTTTGATGAAGGGTACACATTTCAAGAGATAAAAGAGAAAGGGTTGTCTAAAAACACTTGCTGAAAACATAAATTCACCACAAATCAGAAAGAACAATCATTTTATTCACATATCTAAACGCAAGTAACTATGAACCGCCCCTGGTTATCATGATTCTCAAGAATTTTTAAATTAAATTGTTGGTATGCAAAAAAAAAAAAAAAAAAAAAAAAAAAACTATATCCAGCCAGAACGTTTAACACAAATCTTTAGGTGAAGCCGTAAGACAACGAAAAGTATCAGGACATAGGTGTTGCTTGAGATCTTTAGATGTTGTGTTGTGCTGACAACACATGTGTCACACATAACAATAATTAAAGAAAAGTTATGAAGAGAGGGAAAGATCGTCACCTTAATTGTGTCTCTAGAAAGGGTTTCCGTTTGGCGATGAAAGCGTTGTGATCGACGTTCGACGGAGACATCGTTGGCTACAGACAAAGGCGAAGATCCGTAGAGGACACGACGTTCGTGGGAGTCGTCTGCTCCGCCACTTTACCGTCGCAACCGTCTTGGTCATATTCCACCGACGCCGCTGGTTCACGGCAAAATCCGGTCATCTCTCTTCTCTGCTCTGTAGAAACCCTAGTCTGATGGAGTGTGGCAGAATGATAAAGATCTGGAAGAAATAACAGTAGGACTTCTTTGTTGAGGGGTATTATTGTCAAAAGAGTGTTCCACCGACATTTCCTTTTAAGATGTTATAAATAAATTAACTAACTACAAGGGCTAGTTTCAGTTTTTGTTTGCAGAGATGGTTGATAATAGCCCACTTTGTTCGAGTATGAATCTAGGACAAACAAGTGGAAGCAACGGAGGCGAGGGAGAGCGTAGTAAGTGCATCGTCTATCGACAATAAAGATGGGGGTTGGATATTCTGAAGTGCGTCAAATGGGCCGAGGAGAAGTGTTGTGATCTCTGTTAGGCCGGACACGAATGAGCCCGTTGTACAACCGGTATTCTCGGGTGTTGTTGAGGAAGGGGTGTTAACCGATGGATTCAGTTGGGGAAGCGTGATCAATCGATTAGTTACATATGACGGGAGAATGTTGATCGTTCGATCAGGGCCCGAAGGCTTGGATGATACAAATCAAGGTATCAGGGTTGTAAAAGGTGTGGAGTAATGGGGTTGGGCCTAAGTGGAAGGAAATGGGCCTTTGTTTCAAGGGTTCCAAATGGGCTGATTGATTAAATCAAGAACAACTAGTTTAATACCCGTCCGGTGGACGGGTTACGCTAACAGCGTAACAAACAAAGATATCTATATTGAGGGTGTTTGTGATTGCTTCTCCTTTTCTTCAAGGTTATATGCAGGGATGTTGGAATATTTTCAGATGATAACGGGATTAGACGTTTGGCACTCACTGATGTTCCTTTTTATGTAACCTTTTACCGTTTACCAAACAAAAGTCTCAGGTATTATATATGCATACTAAAAAGCATAAAAAACACGTTCAATTTGCTTCAACCTTTATATAACATTCATAATGTTTAACCATTTCTGAGTGTTATGTGCCTTATGTCCAAGGCTTGATGCAAAACCACAATCGAGCCGGGGGTCTCATTGGAAGCAGCCTCTCTATTCCTACGGGGTAGAGGTAAGGCTGTCTACATCTCACCCTCCTCAGACCCTACCTTAGCTTTGCTATTGGTGGGATATACTGAGTATGATGATGATGATGAATGTTTAACCATTTCATACAACAAAATACACAATTCATTCATTACAAAATACTATTATTTGGCATATATATGCATACAGGTATACAAAAAACTATACATGTATACATGGAGAGACTTGGAAGATAGAGAGAGACCCGCCTTCTTGAGTTTCAAGTATAGACATATCTTGCACAAAGTCTTGAAGAGATCAACCGCTTGGTGCCCAGCTTGCAATCTCTTTTTTCTCCATCCTCATCACCTCACCTCGTCTTTTGAATCAATTTCCTTCTTCTACATGTATCAGTTACAAAATTGGATAGATTTGGGGTAAAAAAACATGTTTTCCTTTTCCATTAGCACTATTTATTTATTAAAATAACGAAACTTTTAGACAAAGTGTTCCCGCGAAACCGGAACCGACCCATCAACAGATTTCAAATCTTGAGTTTCTTGTATAGTAGGTCACAATTTTTACCGTTGTAGAGATTCTTCAATTGTAATTGCAATTAATGCTTCTTCATATTGATGTCTTTCTTTGTCAATGTTAGACAAGACCTCTTTTATCGCCATCCGTAGTTCATCTGCAGCATAAGTTCACACAAAACATTTTAAGGAAAATTGTAAGATTTAACAACAGAATACAAAATTACAAGAAAACCTCAAAGTAATATTTAACAATCAGTTGTAACATCTAATATGATTTTTTTAAGTATATAAGGATGTGAGAAGAACCTGTGTTTTATCGGTGCTAAATGGAGTAGTGAGATGTTCAAAGTTTTTATCGTGATACTTAACATAAAGATAGATAATGTATTATTCACGAATTGACCAAAATGATTGAAGATATGTTCGTGCAATGATGTATTATCGAAGTTGTAGAAGACACACGTAATGGGATCGGTGTATACATGGCAAAAAGGGTGGGTCGGGTCAGGTTGAATAACGGGTCAATACGGGTCCGGGTCAAAACGGTCGTTTTAAAAAAAGGGTCATTTTGGTCCAGGTCAGAACGGGTTCAGGTCAGGATATGGGTGTGGGTCAGTATGGGTTAAGGTCAAAACGGGTCGTGTCAGAACGGGTTCGGGTCAAACGGGTCGCTTTAAATCATCATGATTAAATTATTGTTTGAGATCGCTTATTTATAATCGTTTGATTAATTATTGTGTAAATTAATTAATTAATAATCATTTGATTTGAAATAAAAATATATAAAATAAATTAAATACTCTGTCAATAGTCATAACTCATAATAAAATATTGGGAAAATACTTGTAATAGAAATTGCAACACGAAGATTGATTAATATTTTAATAACTTAACAAAAAATTAAAGTGTGATAAAGATAAGGAGCAACAAACTATTACCAGATACAACCAGCTGCTTCAGCATCTTCGCCCACCGCCTGTCACCTGCCACCCACTGCCATTCACCTCCTTCTTGTCTCTCTCCTTCGATTTCCATGTGTATTCCTTTCGTCTCTCCTCCGTAACCCAGGTTGCAGGTACCCGTGTCCAGAATGACCCGGGGGTCTTTATAATGACCCATTCTCAGTTATGAGTGATTACCCATCTTAGTTATAAATGACCCATCCGACCCGTGTCCAGAATGACCCGGAGGGTCTTTATACCAAACTCATGCCTGCAGACCAGTTTATTCAGGTGTAATATATGGTATGGAAGTTATGTGCATTTGAGGTTATTAAATTTACAATGGTACATACACACATATTGAAAGCTATTGAACTTTGAGATAGTATACACTGTTTCAAACTTTCAATTTAGTAACTTTCAATTTACTAAATAACTTTCAATTTAGTAATCAGACAAAAAACTTAAAGTTAATACATTAAGTGAAATCTTATGACATCCATTTTAAGGTAGAGATGAAATGATAACCTGCAAGTTTTTCCGGTAATGAAGTCGACCATACCCTCCCAAGGCGCATGCCAAAATTCCTGAAAAGACTTAAAGTAACCTTGTATACCACCACGGCACCACTCTTTGGTGGTTCCCATGGTATCGGAAATAAAAAAGTAATATGCATTCGCTAACCTCTAGCAATTTTTAAAGGATATCTCATTATAAATGGTAAAAAAATAGAAAAACAAAAACTTAATGAGGAATCTATGAAGATTGTATTATAAAGAAAAGTCCCAAAAGAAACCATAACCTTTTGTTTGTATGATCACATACCATACCTGTGTTCTGTCCGTTGTGCGGAACTGTGCCTCTGGTTGTAAACTCGCACTCGACTATCAATTTCCTTAAGGTCAGAATCTTCCGGTATAACTGCAATGACATTTTTTGTTACAAACTATTTAGAAACAAACGTACTGATATGATGATTAATCGCGTACCATTACACACATATCTTGCAGCTTGATCAGATGTTGCGTGCACTTCAAAATATTGGGTTATAACTTGTGTTGGCTTCATGATTAAATATTGTTCCTGTAGGAAAGTGTTCAAAAAAAAAAATATATTTCCTCTCTAGAAATTCCATATCATTCATTATTGGGAAGAAACTCGCAATAAACGTTCCTCCATCGATATCACATAAAAATCACAATCTAATTGGGTAAGAATTAACCTGATTACCCATTCGAGAAGACGTTCTGATTCTTACTCGCCAGTCTCATTGGGGACACCGGAATCTCTTTTCTGACCGACAATTTCACCTCCTGGTCCGACAATTTTCCATTGGTGTTCTGCTATAACATGAACTGAACCAATGACAAAATATATACCAGCGAATTATGTGTCCAAAAATTTCCTATTGGTGTTCTACAACGACATGAACTGAACCATTGACAAAATATATACCAGCAAATTCTGTAATCAAAATCAAAAAGCCAGTAAGAGTAAAATGAATGTTATGAAGATTTGAAATCATTAAATGACCTTGAAACCATAGCCGACCATCGGTTTTGAAAGATGCTTCGAATTCATTCAGGATGAGGCGAAAGGAACTTCAAATTGGGAAGAGTGGGTGGTTTTTTTGATGAGAAGACTGAGGGAAAACCACCGGAGCCAAATCAGCAGCTAAAACCACTCCCAACTGCTGCTTCTAGAAGGTTTAGGGTATTTTAAACGGCTGAGATCTCATCTCAGCTTGATCAAACGGTCAGAATTCAATCAAATTTCAGTTTCTTTTAACGGGAACATAAGAATAGATAATAAGAAGAGCACTTGTACACATAAATCAAAGTGGTAATAAAGTGAAGACTCCAAAGAAAATTGTAAAAGAACTAATAAAAACAAACATTAGTCTTTAAAAAATAGTAAAAGGACATCAGATAGACAACCTTTTAAACTATTGTGCATTACTAACTAAACTTCAACTGGGATGAGTAAATTTGTAAGCCAGTAAGCATCATACATTGTAGTAAGAGGGCAGTTTACCCAGTAGATAGACATAGACAACCTCCTCACTGAGTTCACGGTGAAAATGCGACTTTTAGAGATAAAAGTTAGGCCAGATGAAATGATCTCCACGCTATCACTGTATTTATGAAATTAAACAAAAAATTAAGATTTCAAGTGTAATAAAGACACTTAAAATAAGATCAGGCATTTTAAAAAACCTAGTACCTCAGCTTATAATATGCAATTTGACAGTACCTCGGCTTCATAAGATTTCAATGTGGTCAAGTGCATTTGAACCTGCCCCTGCACAAACCATGTCACCGATTTGTAAGAAATTTCCCATCAAAATTGCAACTATTTTTATTTCAACAGTTACTGTTTTATGCAATTTGAACTAATTTCGGTGGACTTGCATTTCACCCTAACCCCTTCTCACTGGATGTTCGAATCACCATCTTACATACAAATAAAAAAATAAGAAACCTTGTAACATGCATCGGAGATGTTTTCTTAGAATTTAACAATGCAAATTGACATACCTTGACGAAGATATAACCTGGGATTTCACTTAGCTCAAAAATTAAACCCTAAAACATAAACACAAAATTGATTTATAAAAACTGGCCAATAACTATGATGAATACATAAGTGAAACATACCAATCAATGAAAAACCCCTTTTATTCAAAAAACCTAACTATCATTGGTTTCAAGTCCACCGTCGCCGTCGATTTCGATTGAAATAACCTAGTCAGAAATGCGGCGAGAGGAAATCCGAACACCGATCCACCAAACCACTCCAAAGGATTGTAAGATGAGCGGATTTTTGAATATGCTCCATTGCTATTATAGAAAGGGTACACGGAAGTTACAGAAAATGTGTGGAGGACGTGGGAGAAATATAATTAGAAACCGTCGCTAAACCTCCATGAACTTAAAAGGAAGTGTCCATAGAAGTTACAGAAACGTGGGGAGGAGACGACGTGGGAGAGATTAAATCAGAAAACCATTCAAAACTTCCTCATTTTAGGAGAGAGAGAGTATAACTTCTCTGAACTGCCATTATTAAAGTTTTTTATTTGAGTTTGAAGGGCCAAGATCAAAAGTTGATGAGTTTAGATGGCTAAGATTATCCTAAAAGTTAGTTACACTTAATGGGTTCCATATATATATATAATTGCGGCTATTTTGATGTCAAATTTTGAGGGTGTTTGGGATATCAAATGGGCTTTGGGCCCGCTTTCTGAGTTTAAGATGCAGGGCTCAAACTTTGCTGGGGTAACTTTCTCTTCTGGGCTCACCATTTGTTAGATCATTAGCAATTGTGAATTATGTATAATTTTGTTTTATGTTTTTGTATAATGTTGTAATCGGTGACCTTTAAAACATTTAACTCAAACTATTAAATAAAGAGAAATAAAAAGAATTTGACGTTTGTGGCTCGTCTACTTGCTATCCTTATGTAAATTGCCCAAATTATTGGAATGAAATATATAAATAATATTGTGGATAAAAAAAAAATTATTCAAAAAATTTTATTTAAAAAAAAATAAAAATCTTGGTATTCATAAAAAATCAAAGCTCTTAAATAGTACTGATTCCCATGACAAATGGCGAATATTGATTATAGTCACAGATTATGAATCTATTGAATGACTTTGTACCATAAGGCCATGGGCAAAAAGAAGTTGATGATAGACTAAAATGTCTTGGAAGTAAAATTTCTAATTCACTTATGTAAACCGAGCAAAATTAATGGTGGTTGCGCAGGGTTGATGGTTGGCAGTCGGTGGTTTCCTAACCGTGCCTGGTAGAGGTTGTGTGGCGGCGTTGGAGAAAAATAGAGAGCGAGGGTGAACATTTGATGAACAAAAAGAATTGTGCACCAAATGTATTACGTATGAGGGGTAGGGATGAAACATATAGATATATATATATATGGAGCGTTAGCAAATTTAGCCTGGTCATCCTAAAAATTGTGTAAAATTACATTGGTGTTCATCTAAAATGTTTTATAATACGATTATACTTATGATGACCTTTGTGCAAGAAGATCAAAGTATGTCCATGAAGTTGTTGCATATGCTGCTGGTTGTTGGTTCAAGATACTTGGAAAGAAGGTACAAATTCTTTGAGTTCTGTCCTGTGTTTGTGCATTCTAAGTGTTGTGGCTGTTTCTTGTAGGATCATGCAATTCCTGTTGTCTTGGTTGAGAACAGCAGCAAGTGTAATAAAAACGACAGCAGAGAAGGGATTAGTAATCGCGTTTTTACTCAAGCAAATTCCTTTAATTTTATTTTTCTGCTTAAATTTTTAATTATTTTTTGTTGCGTTAGATTCTTCCAATGGAACTGTTTGGTTGCACAACATGGTTGAAACCATAAAAAACGTTGCTACAAACGGAAGCCAAAGCATTTTGGTTGACCAAAAGCCGATTCATCGTCCGGACGCAAATAAACAAGGGAAAGCGTTCATTCCTCTCATCTTAGCATGTTTCAGTTTTCTGAAAGTCTTATGTAGACGTGGCACATGGGCAGGTTGGATTGTTGGAAGGCCGGTCATAACGGGTTAGGATCACGACGAACACTTTTTCAATATGGGTCGTGTTGAGTTGACCTGAAACATTCTTCGGTCCGAAACTTTAGCTATTTTATTATTAACGGCTGTCAAATATGATTACATGAAGTATAATATTGAATTTTTTGCAGAAGTAGGCGTCTTGAGCAAGAAAAGAGTGCCATTAGGTGGGTTACCAATTTGTTTTCATATATAGGTAAGTTGTGGTTCAAATCAGCGACCTTGTAACACCTTTTCTGCAAAAACTGCATAGTTCTGCAAAAGTGAAACAAGTTGCTGAAAGTCGCTGAATGATGATACAACCTCCTTTAAAGTCGCTGAATGATCATACTATCTTGTGAAAGTCGCTGAATGATGTAACAATCCTTCTGAAAGTCGCTGAATGATCATACAATCTTGTTTAAAGTCGCTGAATGATCATACAATCCTTCTTAAAGTCGCTGTTTGGTACTGCTTTCTTGCTGGAAGTCGCTGTTTGGTCATGCTTTCTTGCTGAAAGTCGCTGAATGATGTAACCAGCTTGCTGAAAGTCGCTATTTCATACTGCTTTCTTGCATAAAGTCGCTGAATGATATAGTTTTCTTATAAAAGGTCGTTGTTTGATATTGCAGTCTTTAAAAGGTCGCAAATTCATATAACTTTCATGTTAAATGGTGCAAGGCAGTGGTCACATGTGAGTTATAATTTTAAATTGGGGCTACGATACATGCAATTGTTTTTTGCACTAGGTCACTGTTTGACCTTGTCTTTTTGCAGCAGGATATGTGAGTGGCGACATTGAATTTCTGGCCATACAGCACCCTTGCATGTAAGATATGACTAAACCCTAGGGTCTCCTTGCATGTATTATCTTATCTCTCACATGATATGGAATCAACCCTGCAAACTTTAAGAGCTTTGTGTAAGAATTCAACTGTAGTGTAAGAAAAACACTGTTCTTCAATATGGATTCGAAAATTGATGCACTGAAACAAGTCTTTTAATTTGAACACAAAGCAAAGCACTCGAGATACCACAATTCGTTTCAAACACCTATCAAACGAAGCTTCAATCCTTGCTTTACCGATAAATTTTCTGTGAACTTTGATCTGCCGAAGATGAGTTTTGAATGTCATCCGGGTCCTCTTAATGCATCGGTGTTGTTTTTGAACAAGGATCACCAGGCGTTTGAGGTATTCAAAAATCAAGAAAAGTATAGTAACCCAATAAATATTAAACGATCAGATCGATCGTTCTGATCGTTTAATATTTATTGGGTTACTATACTTTTCTTGATTTTTGAATACCTCAAACGCCCGGTGATCCTTGTTCAAAAACAACACCGATGCATTGAGAGGACCCGGATGACATTCAAAACTCATATTCGGCAGATCAAAGTTCACAGAAAATTTATCGGTAAAGCAAGGATTGAAGCTTCGTTTGATAGGTGTTTGAAACGAATTGTGGTATCTCGAGTGCTTTGCTTTGTGTTCAAATTTAAAGACTTGTTTCAGTGCATCAATTTTCGAATCCATATTGAAGAACAGTGTTTTTCTTACACTACAGTTGAATTCTTACACAAAGCTCTTAAAGTTTGCAGGGTTGACTCCATATCATGTGAGAGATAAGATAATACATGCAAGGAGACCCTAGGGTTTAGTCATATCTTACATGCAAGGGTGCTGTATGGCCAGAAATTCAATGTCGCCACTCACATATCCTGCTGCAAAAAGACAAGGTCAAACAGTGACCTAGTGCAAAAAACAATTGCATGTATCGTAGCCCCAATTTAAAATTATAACTCACATGTGACCACTGCCTTGCACCATTTAACATGAAAGTTATATGAATTTGCGACCTTTTAAAGACTGCAATATCAAACAAAGACCTTTTATAAGAAAACTATATCATTCAGTGACTTTATGCAAGAAAGCAGTATGAAATGGCTACTTTCAGCAAGCTGGTTACATCATTCAGCGACTTTCAGCAAGAAAGCATGACCAAACAGCGACTTCCAGCAAGAAAGCAGTACCAAACAGCGACTTTAAGAAGGATTGTATGATCATTCAGCGACTTTAAACAAGATTGTATGATCATTCAGCGACTTTCAGAAGGATTGTTACATCATTCAGCGACTTTCACAAGATAGTATGATCATTCAGCGACTTTAAAGGAGGTTGTATCATCATTCAGCGACTTTCAGCAACTTGTTTCACTTTTGCAGAACTTTGCAGTTTTTGCAGAAAAGGTGTTACAAGGTCGCTGATTTGAACCACAACTTACCTATATATGAAAACAAATTGGTAACCCACCTAATGGCACTCTTTTCTTGATCAAGACGCCTACTTCTGCAAAAAATTCTCCAAATCTTGTCACCCAACTATTTGATATCTCTCGGTTTGGTTTAATTTCTTTTTTAAATTGCTTTGCTATTGTTTGTTGTGTAGTTCTTGGTTAAGCAACTTCAAAAATCGATCAAGGATGATATAGCTAAAGAACCCAAGTATTACTGGAGTTGCTGTTGCTGCTTGTTCCTTCATTAAACTTTGTTTTTGTCTGATGGATAACAGATGGTTGTTCGTGGCGGTTTTAACATGGAAAATAATTGGGTGGCAATTCAGACGGTTTTGCCGATTATGAGATTTTATGATGTTGACATGTTTTGTTTTAATATATCTTTGAGTTTGTCATCAGGGAAGTTTATGTGCAGCTACTTGGCACCATGCCACCAGTCACACTGCAAGTAGTAGTTTTTGTGCAGGTCTTAACCTCTTAACAGCCAAAATAAACGGTGTTAAATGTGAAGGGGTTGAAAGGGTGCAATTTTTATAATTTCACATAACCTCTTAGGTGTCAAAGCAAACGATGGTAAAACTGGAGTCGTTGAGCTCATTTTATAAACGAGATTGAACCCGAGTTTTATGTTCTAGCTTGACTAAGCTGACAATTTAGATGACCGTTGACTAGTTAAGATAAAAGTAGTTAAATAACTATGTTTGTCTAGATGAAGTAACTATTCAGTTAATTTATACTGAGAGATTAATATAAGTCTAGCTTGAACTTAGGCAAGCTTCAACTCAGCTCCACTCGTCTTACAGCCTCACTTTGAACCTAACATTTTGAAGCAAGGCGCACTTTGAGGCGAAGGTCTGCACTTTATGCTACTTAAGGTGTGGGTTGTACATGAGGCGCAACTGATGCGTAACTTTTCTACTAAAGAACAGCCTGAGGTACAGCTGAGGCGCACGCCGATTGTACATGATGAGCCTTTGTGCATCCATATGTTGTACATAAAACTTTTTAGGTTGTACATGTAGGTAATTAATATATTAAATCATATATACAACATATTTATAGCTAAATTTCAGATAGGAGATGATAAAAACTATGAGGTATATAAAAATAGTTATATAAGATACTAGCGCCATGAGTGTAAAATTATGCGCTTTTGCACCTTGCGCTTTGCGTCTCAGTTTTAGACCTTGTTGTCTCGGTGCGCTTCTTATTTGAACGGAAAAGTTTTCTCTATAGTAACCCAATTTATGAAAGCATGTCTCAAATTCTTGTTTTGGTTATACGAGACTACAAAAGATCACCATATTTTAATTATTAACTGATTGGCTTGATTGTATGTCCAGTACATCTACACTTTGTTACACACTCTATTGTATACTCTTTGTAATGTGTTTTAACTGTTAAGAGAGACCAAAGAGCTTGTAGCTTAGCGGTATCAAGAGGAAAGAAAGTCATCCAGATGGATCATAGTCTCCTAGCATTACCCATTTAACATAACATATTACAGTTAAACTACTGCAACAAAACCAAAATAAATAACAAAATTGGCATATGAATCATTGTATTGTTATTAGACAAAACAAGCAAAGTTCACTGCTATAACAATCCAAAGATGCCCATAGTATTGGTCAAAAAAAAAAAAAAAAAATTGGGTGACAATTAGCACATAAAAGTATATAACTAACCCAAACCAAACCTCTTCATATGAGAATCAAAAACCTTATTCTTGATCTTTTTCTGAGTAACCATCAGCATCATCTTTGTTCTCCACCAACTTAGATGCCACCGGATCACGCTGCAAAGATGCACCGCTAACTCCACTAACCGACTGCTGATACAAAACACCTCCAGCGATCGTCACAAGCAAACAAAACAACCCAAACGGACTAGCATGCTTATCCCAAATCAAAACATTTATCCCCACAGTCAAAAACTTATTCACAACACCAGTAACAGTAAACGCAGTCGCAGACACAGCTTTCCGACAAGCAAACCCAAAGAAACTAATCAAAAGCCCAAACACACACGACAACAAAACCGCCATAACCGCCACACTATCAAACACCCCTCCACCATTCTCCCCAACAGCAGCCAACACATTCAAATACTCACCCGTAACAACCCAAAAAACCGGAGCCATCATCAACGACAACAAGTTATTATAATAAACAAAACCCCAAGTACCCAACCCAAGATTCATAACCATATGTTTAATATACACCATCTCCGTCGTGATCGTAATCAAATACGCAAAAGCCCAAGAATAAGCCGTCAAACTAAACCCCGAATCATTAACAACATAACCAACAGCACCACCCAAGATGATCACAAGTGAAAAACATGTAAACTTTGATGGAACTGGTTGCTTTCTAAAACTTGTGTCAGCAACTGCTACAAGAATAGGTGTTAATGATCTAAACACTATAAAGGTGTCAACGTTTGCATGGCGTAACAAGTTTGTGTTCGTAAAGATTGCGAGATAGAAGATGAAAGCTGCTGGTAAGAACTTGTTGGCGGTTTCAAATACGAATGGGTCGTGGGTTAAAAACCCTAGTTTTGATAAAACCCTAACGCCTAAAGCTGAAGTTAAGTATTGTAGAGTGGTTAAGAGACCTGGGTAGTTGAAGTTGGTGATGGCGAACTTGTTGATGATGGATAATAAGCTTGAACATAGAGCGTACCCGATTACAAGACTGGTTGTGGTGTAATGTTGTTTCGGTGCAACCATTGTTTGGTTAGTTTGTTTTGAAAAGTTTTCAGTTTTTATGGAAATTTGAGGTAGATGCTACCGGTTGATTATGGTGAATTTGGGGAGATTGAGTGGTGGAATTGGGGTTGAATTGTTTAGGGATGAAATGATTATAATCGGGTTCAGATGGTTGTGAAAGTTTATGAAGACGTAAATGGAAAATGTAAACTTGAAGGTTATAAATGGGCGTGTTGCATGGGAAATGGGCTTGTGTATAAATGGATGGTTGGGTTGACGGCCCAAATCAATACTTTTTCTTAAGGGCTTTTCAGATCATATGGAGTGGGCATGAAAAAGTAGCGTGGAAGCCTCTTCATGTTAGAAACACCAACCCGTGTATGGTGTAAAGGGTAGCGTGGTGTTGGGGGCGGGAGGAATCTAACCGGCGTGGAGGAGGAAGGCTTGATGAGATTGAGGCTCTTGATTGGTGGGTGTTGTTTGGGTTTGTTTTGATTTGTTGATGTTTATTTTTTTTAAAACGCCACCTTCATGACCCTCCCACTCCGTATAATCTTACAAATTTTCTTTAGATTTTCCCGAATCATAGAGAACCGTAATATTTTTCCTCAAACTAATAATTTAGTTTAAATATAGTGTAAGAAATATAAATGGATTTTAACGTACTAAGACCATTTGTAATGGTTAATGCGCCATAAGGATCATGAGTTCCCGCCACATCAACATCATAACGTCCCTTTAGAAAATGTGTAATGGTTAACGTTGCTTAATGCTTTTTCAATCATTACTTTTCCGTTTTGTATTTCTCTCCATTGGGCGTTGTAGTGGTGATGGTGGTCGTAGTCGTCGTAGCAGAATTAGCAGCAGTAGTGGTAGTAGGATGTTTAAAAATATAAAAAAATACAAAATCTACGAGTTAAGTTGTAACAACCCTCGGTAAAATCAACACCCTCATAATATTTCTGACACCTCTGTATATTTTAAAAGACCTACATATGTCTTTATATACACCCCGTATGTAAAAATCGAGCCCGAGATACAATATAGTAATTAAATAAAATATAAAAATCTGAAACTCAACTTGAGGCGGGCCGCGTAGAACCCACCTCAAACTTACGCGGGCCGCGAGAGTTATGAATGGTGGCGCAGCCCTGAGCTGACACGTGTCGACATCGTGGCGGACCTACACGTTGACCCAGCAAAGCTATATGTTGACCTAGGGGTGACGCGGGCCGCGTAAGCGACCCTTGTCTTTCATGCGGGCCGCGTGAGAGTCCAATATCAGCACTATATAAAGGAGGCCTCGGGTTTCATTTTCCGTCGTTCATTTCAATTCTCAAAGCATAATTTCTGTAGTAGAGTTATTATACACGGGTATTATATCCCCCTAATTAGCGAGGTTCTGCTCCGTTGTAAGTATTATAACCCTGGTTTCATAGTAGATACGCTGCCCGATTGATTTAGGGTTCCGTAATAACTGTCGTGGTTCTGCCCGACGTAGTTGTTGGAATGCCGTCTCGGGGAGGGTATCATTGATAATTTCAAAGGGTTATGATACTAACCAATGTACATTTGTATAAATTATAGATTATATCCAGGAAACCCTTACGCGAAGTCTAAGATAGCAATGTGAGTTTATCCTCTTTTTGTTAATCTTTTTGGTAATGTTTTACCAAACCTTAAATGTTTTACAATGAAATTTAGCAGTGATTGAGTCTTTGTAGTTCTTCAATTACTGTCGGTATGTTGGGGTTTTGTATACAAAATTTACTACACTGTGAGTAGTAAGTCAGGATGACAATACGTTACCATTGGACAATGAGTTAGCCAATGGGTAATATGACCCACAAGTCAGGATTGACAGTACTAATGGAGTAATTGTGTAGAAATAAACAATGTGATCGCTCTCAATACTGTTCACTGTGACTTTTTATTTAAACTTGATTAAACTGGGATTCACTCACCAGTATTTTCCACTGAAAAATGTTTTTAAAACGTGTTTCAGGTAACACAATGTGACAGCCAATTAGTAAAAAGCCAGCTGGAGAGCACTGAAGGCTTGGGAAAAATGTGGCTATAAAAGTTACCTAATAAATGATGTTTTAAATTCAATAAAGTAGGGTTAATCTCTATACATTTGTAATAAGAAACTTGGGTTTTACGCATGTGTTTATTAATATCAAATATGGTGGTTTTACTCTGATAAACATCTCCTAACTACGGTCCTGATGTAAATTCCGCTGCCAAATTAAAAACAAAACTGATACCACCGTCACTGCGCTCGCGTCCGCCCGTTCCCGGGGGTCAGGGATCGGGGGTTGCGACAGGAGGTGGTACCAGAGTCTAGCCACTGGTCTGAGCCAAAGAACTATTCTACTGACACTTAAATTCTAAATTTTGTGTTAGGAAATAAATTATAAACATAAGTGCATAACTGTATCTATTTGTTATGTGTTATTTGACTATTTATTAGTTTACAGTATGAGTGATCAAGGGCCCTCAGAAATAAGTCGTCAGTTGTCTGATTCACCTAGGAGTGAAGGTACCTCTTCACAGCCTGCCCTCTCTGGGTATACTGCTGATCAGGAAGACGGGATGTTTGCTTTTAAAGCTCAGTCAGAAGAGTCATTCCCTCCTAAGAAACAAGGATGGTTCAGTAAGGAAGTCTTTGCTCGTAGGAAAAGAATGCGAAATTTGCAACAGCAAAGAGCCTTAGCAGCTATTAAGCGAGAGACAGATGCCCATACACAGGATATGCTTAATAGAGGCCTAGAAAATTTCCATATCCTAGCAACAACTGCTGCTGACCCAAGTCTGGAACAATTAGTAGCCCCACAACCACAATTGCAAATCCCAGATCAACCCACGGAGATAGAAAACCCTGAAAACCAAGTGGAGATGCATGACTTCAACCCAGAAGAAATCCCTAGGGTACCAACACCTAACCCCCTAGACCCAAATTACGACCCCTGGTGGGACGACAATAGAGACTTTGTGCAACATTACCCAATCCATGAAGATGCACCTATACAGAACATAGGAGCCTACCCAGGTATGGACCCTTTAGATCCCTATTACCAAGATAATTATATTAGGGAGATCTTAGAAGATCCTTACCAATTTCAGGCACTTTCACCCCCATATCAGGAACCAGCACCCTAGATTCCAAACCCAGTCCTAGAACCTGCACCCCCAATGAGTGCAGAAAACGTCCAAGAACTTAGGACTTTTGGGGAGGAAATTTTAGAAAGCAGTAAGAGAATGCGTCACGTGGGAGAGCGTCTCGTATGGAAATACGATGAGCGCAATGTGGATTTTTGGATAAATCCATATCCGTGATGTGATGGAGGAAATGGTAGTAGTAATAATAAAATAATAATAAAATAAAATATGTGTGTACGGATGCATATTAATATTAGTGTAATTTTCTTTTTGTTGGTATTGTAATCTTTATTTCAGTACTAGTGTGTAATAGACGCATAGTATATGAAAATAGAGTACAAGTCGCAATGGTCGACGTTTTTGGCTAGATTGTGTGTCATGTGATTAACTATATTACCTATTATCTTGTGATATTAATATGGGGTAAATGTTTAAAATTCAGATGGCCGATGACGGAAATCAAGGAAATTTGAATATTGATAACCAGAGTAACATTAACGTGGTTAATGAGAATCCGAGCATCAATAACAATGGAAACCAGATGGATAATAGTGCCGTTCAACACAGAGTGGCACAAGTAATCATAGATGCCATGCCATTTATTATTCAAACTATTCAAGAAGCGAATAATAAAAGTAAACATAGTAGTAAGCGACCAATCGAACCAGAAAACAGTGTAACAATGGACCCGTACTTCAAGTGCCCATTCCCAAAAGAAGAAGAACCATGCCTTATGGTTGTTCTTATAAAGAATTCTGGTCTTGTAAACCAATGGAATTCTCGGGCAACGAAGGGGCCATTGCAACTCTACGCTGGATAGAGAAAACTGAGGCAGTCTTAAGAATAAGCAAGTGTGCTGAAGAATATAAGATATTGTTTGCTTCTAATCTGTTTAAGAATGCAGCACTAGAATGGTGGAACACTATCCTTCAATCAAGAGGAAGTAATAGAACTTACAATATGGAATGGGAAGAATTTAAGAACAAGGTAGAAAGGAAATTTTGCCCACCAAATGAGAAGGAACAGATAGCAAACAAATTCCTAAACCTTAGAATGACTAGTGTGGATAGTAAGGGATACACTAAGTTATTCTTCGAATATGCTAGGATAGTGCCAACTCTTGCTTCAGCAGAGCCAATATTAATCTCCCGTTATATCTGGGGATTAATCGGAGAGATTAGACATGTAGTCAAGGCAGCAAGACCTCAAACCATAGAAGAAGCTGTAGAACTAGAAAATACCTTGACAGACTAATTAGTCCGTACCCGAGAAGAGGATCAAAGGAGGAACCTATCCCAGAAGCTCACACAAGAATTTCGTTCTGGAAATTTTAATCGTGGGAAAAATGTAGGTTCTACCTCTGCACCTTTCTGCAAAGTCTGCAAGAAAAAGCATTCAGGGAAATGCTCCGCTCTTTGCAATTATTGCAAGATGCCAGGGCACAAGGAAGAAAATTGCAGGAAGAAATCCAGTAATGGACTATGCTACAACTGTGGAGAAAAAGGTCATATCAGGCCAAACTGTCCAAAACTAACCCCAGCTGCAAACAACAAGAATACTAAAAATGTTAGAGCATTTGTTCTGACTTCAGATGAAGCCAAGATAATTCCAGATGTCATAGCTGGTACGTTTTTAGTTAATAATATTTTTGCTAAAGTATTATTTGACTCTGGTGCGAACCAAAGTTTTTTTAATACATCATTTTGCAAATTTCTAAATCAGTCATTAACTAAACTACCACAAGAATGTTTAGTACAAACAACCAATGGAGAAACCGTTAGAATTTCTGAAATCTTGCAGGGAGCAAGAATAGAAATTTTAAATCAGAAATTTATAGCAAACCTTTATCCCTTGAATCTGGCAGGATTCGATGTTATTTTAGGAATGGATTGGTTAATAGCCAATAAAGCCAATATTTTATGTGATCAAAAGTCAATTCAAGTAAATTCACCAATAGGTAAAACGATCACAATTAAAGGAGATAAACCAAATAGATCCACAAAATTCATTTCTGTGATGAAAACTGCAAGTTATATAAGAAAAGGTTCTATAGTGTATTTGATTTCTAAAATCACTAACACTAAAGGAAAGGATTTAAAAGATATTCCAGTAGTATCTCAGTTTTCAGATGTATTTCCAGAAGAATTACCAGGACTGCCACCAAATAGAGAAGTCGAATTCAGAATTTATTTGATACCAGGAACATCACCGATTGCCAAAGTACCCTATCGTTTGGCACTTGCAAAAATGCAAGAATTAAAGAAACAGTTAGACGAATTGTTAGAGAAAGGATTCATACAGCCAAGTTCGTCGCCATGGGGAGCGCCGATACTGTTTGTTAAAAAGAAGGACGGATCAATGCGTATGTGCATTGATTACCGTGAATTGAACAAAATCACGATTTAGAACCGGTACCCATTACCGAGAATCGATGATCTATTTGATCAACTGCAAGGAGCTCGATTTTTCTCTAAAATCGATTTAAGATCAGGATATCATCAATTAAAGGTACAGGAAGAGGATATTCCTAAAACCGCATTTAGAACAAGGTATGGACATTATGAATTTACTGTCATGCCATTTGGTTTAACAAATGCCCCAGCTGCATTTATGGACATGATGAACCGAATATGTAAGCCATATTTGGATAAATTCATAATTGTTTTTATAGATGATATTCTAATTTACTCTAAGAGTAAAGAGGATCATGCAAAGCATTTGCACGCACTTTTGAATTTATTAAGAAAAGAAAAACTTTATGCTAAGTTTTCAAAGTGCGAGTTTTGGTTAGAACAGGTACAATTTCTCGGACATCTAGTCAATCATGAAGGAATTCATGTAGATCCAACAAAGATTGAGGCAATTACTAAATGGAAAACCCCTGAATCACCAACTGAGGTTAGAAGTTTCTTAGGATTGACCGGTTATTATAGAAGATTTATTCAAAAATTTTCTAGAATAGCCATTCCCTTAACTAAGCTAACCTGTAAATCCGTTAAGTTTGAATGGGGATTAAAACAAGAAGAAGCTTTTAGAATTCTTAAGCAAAGATTAACCCATACACCCATATTAGCGTTACCAGAAGGAACTGAAGACTTTGTAGTATATTGTGACGCTTCTAAATTAGGTTATGGATGTGTGTTGATGCAACGACAAAAGGTTATAGCTTACGCATCTAGACAACTTAAGAATCATGAAGAGAATTATTCAACCCATGATTTAGAATTAGGAGCTATAATTTTTGCTCTTAAAATTTGGAGACATTACCTTTATGGCAATAAGTTTACCATATTCACTGATCATAAAAGTTTAAGGTATATTTTCAAGCAAAAGGAGTTGAATATGAGACAAAGACGCTGGATGGAAATGCTTAGTGATTATGATTGTGATATCCAGTATCATGAAGGAAAAGCAAACGTAGTGGCAGATGCTTTAAGCCGAAAGTATCATGAAAAGCCAAAAAGGGTACGTTCTCTTAAGTTAAATATGCAAGTATATTTAAATGATCAGATAAGAGAAGCACAAGAATTAGTAATCAAGGATGATACTGAAAAATTAAAAGGTATGCTAAAAGAATTAGAACAAGGAACAGGTGGAATTTGGAGATTCCATGAAAAGAGAATATGGATACCTAAATTAGGGAACCTATGTTATCGTATTTTAGAAGAAGCCCATAAGTCTAAATATACGATGCATCCAGGAAATGATAAAATGTACCATGATTTAAGGAAAAATTTCTGGTGGATAGGAATGAAGAAGGACATAGAAGCCTATGTTTCTAAATGTTTAACTTGTTCACAAGTTAAAGCTGAACACCAGAAACCCTCAGGTTTGTTACAGCAATTAGAAATGCCAGTGTGGAAGTGGGAATTGATAACAATAGATTTTGTTACTAAATTACCCAAAACAAAGAAAGGAAATGATACAATCTGGGTGATTGTAGATAGGCTAACCAAGTCAGCTCATTTTCTATCAATGAAAGAAACTTTCAGTATGGAACAATTAGCTAAATTATATGTAAATGAAATTGTTTCTTTACATGGCATTCCTTTATCAATTATTTCTGATAGGGATAGTCGATTTACCTCTCATTTTTGGTCAAGTTTCCAAAAGGAAATGGGAACTAAGTTAAAGTTGAGCACAACTTATCATCCTCAAACCGATGGACAAAGCGAAAGAACAATTCAAACAATGGAAGACATGCTTAGAGCTTGTGTAATCGATTTCGGAGGTAATTGGGACGATCACTTACCTTTAATAGAATTTTCTTATAATAATAGTTATCACACAAGTATCAATGCTGCACCATTTGAAGCACTTTATGGACGTAAGTGCCGAACCCCAGTCTGTTAGGCAGAAATTAGGGAAAACCAACTGTCTAGACCTGAGATAGTACAAGAAACAACTGATAAGATTATTCAAGTCAAGGAACGACTGAAAGCAGCACGTGATCGACAGAAGAGTTATGCTGATAATCGACGTAAACCATTGGAGTTTAAAGTAGGAGATAAAGTATTGTTGAAAGTCTCTCCTTTGGGAAGGAATAGTAAGATTCATCAAACGGGGAAAACTAAGTCCCCGGTATGTTGGACCTTTTGAGATTATGAGAAAAATAGGACCTGTAGCCTATCAGCTACAACTGCCAGAGGAAATGGCAGGAATACATGATATATTTCATGTATCTAATCTCAAAAAGTGTTTAGCTGATGAATCACTGATAGTACCTCTTAAGGATATAGAGGTAAATGAACAACTCAAGTTTGTAGAAAGGCCTCTACAAATTGAAGACAGGAAAGTCAAGAATCTCAAGCATAAGAGATTAGTTCTGGTCAAAGTGAAGTGGGACTCCAAAAGAGGACCTGAGTACACATGAGAACTTGAATCTGAAATGCAAAGGAAATATCCGCAATTATTCCAGTAGATCTCGAGGACGAGCTCTAAAACAAGGTGGGGAGAATGTAACAACCCTCGGTAAAATCAACACTCTCATAATATTTCTGACACCTCTGTATATTTTAAAAGACCCACACATGTCTTTATATACACCCCGTATGTAAAAATCAAGCCCGAGATACAATATAGTAATTAAATAAAATATAAAAATCTGAAACTCAAGTTGAGGCGGGCCGCGTAGAACCCACCTCAAACTTACGCGGGCCACGAGAGTTATGAATGGTGGCGCAGCTGACGGGTGGTCCATAGGACAACCCTTAATCATGTTAAAAGACGAGTTAATCCTTCACTTAATCGCGTAATTATCTTGAATTAGATAACTACGGTTGCTTATGTTTCAGGTGCGGTTCGGGAGCTTTAAGTCGATAAAATGCAGCTTTGGAGGGTTTGGAGTTGAACGAGTCGTGCGCGAAACAAAAGATGAAACAAAGTGAAAAATCTAGGTTGCCACCGTAATTTACGGTTCCACCGTAATTTACGGTGGACCTGAATTTTGTCGTTTTCTAACCGTAACTCAGACTGATTGCACCGTAACAATTTGAAGGTCACCGTAACTTACGGTGGTACCGTAAGTTACGGTGGAAGCTGCGGAAAACTTGTAACTGCCATCATTAAGTCGGTTTTATGGTGTCTTTTGAGATATTCTCATGATTGGTCGGTTAGAGAACACATTGGGGGCGATTTTGGCTGTTCTTGCTTGGTTCTAAACAATTTCTAACATTCGTTTTGTGTTTTCGATTGGTATGCATATTAATCGTTGTGTGATGATGATGTACCAAGTAATGCGTGGCTAAACTTTTGGTGATCATCCTAGATGTAAGGTTTGCTTTTGAAACACTATGTTTGTGCTTGAATTTCTAGAATAATAACTTTGAATGTTTGTTTGAGTTATTATGGTGTTTGGATATTTGTTAGTAAATTATTGATTATTGTTTGATATTAATCTAAACCATACGTTCTTGGTGCCGTTGGCAATCGAGATATCATGGGAGGGGTTAGGGTTAGATAATTGTCAATTAATCATCGAGTAACAACCTCGCATTTTATAATCCGAGTACTTAGTTCTCTTTCATCACAAACAGCTAATCAAACACGAGCCATGTCTATGTGGTTCTTTCTAGTTAAGCATAAACATTAGTGTGGATTAAAACCTGAAATCTAGGATGGTCGCTTGTTCCTAATATGTTTTACAACCAACATTTGATTTGCAATTAGTTATTAATTTAGTTTTCTAAAACAACAATCCAATTCATTGATCTTTATTTTCTGCAAATTAGGTTAATTATAGTATAATCGCAAAGCTATAAAATCAGCACACTTTCCACATACTCCCTGAGTTCGAAACCCATTTACCACTATCTATAGTTGTTATTTGGATTAAATTTGCGTGTACCACGACAAACACGTCAAATTTTGGCGCCGTTGCCGGGGAGTAGTGCGCAACGCGTGTCAGTTTGTTAGTTTTGCTTTGTTATTTTCGGGTTTACACTGGTGTGTTTAGTGTGCAGCAGCCCTGAGCTGACACGTGTCGACATCGTGGCGGACCTACACGCTGACCCAGCAAAGCTATATGTTGACCTAGGGTTGGCGCGGGCCGCGTAAGCGACCCTTGTCTTTCACGCGGGCCGCGTGAGAGTCCAATATCAGCACTATATAAAGGAGGCCTCGGGTTTCATTTTCCGTCGTTCATTTCAATTCTCAAATCACAATTTCTGTAGTAGAGTTATTATACACGGGTATTATATCCCCCTAATTAGCGAGGTTCTGCTCCGTTGTAAGTATTATAACCCTGGTTTCATAGTAGATACACTGCCCGATTGATTTAGGGTTCCGTAATAACTGTCGTGGTTCTGCCCGACGTAGTTGTTGGAATGCCGTCTCGGGGAGGGTATCATTGATAATTTCAAAGGGTTATGATACTAACCAATGTACATTTGTATAAATTATAGATTATATCCAGGAAACCCTTACGCGAAGTCTAAGATAGCAATGTGAGTTTATCCTCTTTTTGTTAATCTTTTTGGTAATGTTTTACCAAACCTTAAATGTTTTACAATGAAATTTAGCAGTGATTGAGTCTTTGTAGTTCTTCAATTACTGTCGGTATGTTGGGGTTTTGTATACAAAATTTACTACACTGTGAGTAGTAAGTCGGGATGACAATACGTTACCATTGGACAATGAGTTAGCCAATGGGTAATATGACCCACAAGTCAGGATTGACAGTACTAATGGAGTAATTGTGTAGAAATAAACAATGTGATCGCTCTCAATACTGTTCACTGTGACTTTTTATTTAAACTTGATTAAACTGGGATTCACTCACCAGTATTTCCCACTGAAAAATGTTTTTAAAACGCGTTTCAGGTAACACAATGTGACAGCCAATTAGTAAAAAGCCAGCTGGAGAGCACTGAAAGCTTGGGAAAAATGTGGCTATAAAAGTTACCTAATAAATGATGTTTTAAATTCAATAAAGTAGGGTTAATCCCTATACATGTATTGTAATAAGAAACTTGGGTTTTACCCATGTGTTTATTAATATCAAATATGGTGGTTTTACTCTGATAAACATTTCCTAACTACGGTCCTGATGTAAATTCCGCTGCCAAATTAAAAACAAAACTGATACCACTGTCACTGCGCTCGCGTCCGCCCGTTCCCGGGGGTCAGGGATCGGGTGTTGCGACATAAGTGCCATTTAATAATAATAATAATAATAATAAGTTAAAAAAATAGAAAATTTGGAAGTTAAATGTCATTTACGTTCCTAGAGTTTAAGTGCCCTTTAAGCATTTACGTCCCAACGCTAACTGAGTTATGAGAGTTTTTTTAACTGGGTTAGTTTTTTAGCTGAAATGGCATGTTTTAAGAATGTTAGGAAAAAAAATTTAAGTTTAATATGAAAATGATAAAAATGAACAAACTATAAAGACACAAATGGCACTTAACTCTTAATTATTTATTCGGATGAACAAACCATAAGAATGCGGGAAGGGGGGGGGCTTGGGTTGGGGGCTTTTCGCGACATGTGGCGATTTTGGACTCCACCGGACCACCCCAAAAAAAGTGGGGTGTGGCAACGACGTGGGTTAGCGGCGTTGGGGTGCTATGTTAGCTGATTTTATATTTTTTTATATACTTGAGATTTATAAAATAAAATACAAACTTATATTATTTTTTAAAAAAAATTACATAACATCCTAAAAATTAAAAAAAAGTAGTTAATAATTCGTAAAAAAATTACAAAGTTCTATAAATATTAAAGTGGGGAACCTACTTAAATTCCGGATTCCCGTCGTGCCTCCACTCAATCTTCGCGATCTCCATTCGATCGTCGTGGCTTAGCTCCCCCGCAGAGACACAGTCGAAACAAACTTTAAACCGATCCAGCTTCGATTTTAGTTCACGCCACTTGTGCTGACAGGCGTTTAAATTGTGGCGATTGTTACCAACGTGTTGTTGGTATTGTTGGAACGCTTGTCCCCAGTACGCGGTTTGACGGCGTTGTAACGTACGTTGTGCATCAACGATCGAATGACAAGCGCGATCTCCTCCTCCTCCGTCCAGTGCACCATTTTCGATTTTATTGTTTGGTTGAAAAAAATCGAAAGTTTGGAGTGAGATTGGTTGAAGAATTTTGTAAAAATTTGTAGGTGTGTGTGTGGTGGGGGGGGGGGGGGTATTTATAGGTAAAAATTTGTAAGGTTTTTTAAAAATTTGATTTTTACCATTGAAACTGCCAAGGCCAACGGCTATGGCTAACGGTCAAAAGTGAACATCCAATCCTAGATAGCCAGCTCACCCCCTCCCCGCGCCGTGCTTCAAAGCGACACTGGCTGGGCAACGCCAAACACAACGCTGGCACGGAGTGGGTTAGCCAGCGTTGTCTGGCTTCCCCCGCCCAACCAAAGCCCCCACTCCCCGCAATCTAAGGATATAAATGGCACTTAACTCTTAATTATTTATTCGGATGTAATAACTTTACAACTCACGTATAAGACCACAAGTAATGGGCATTATAAGGGCGTGAAGTGGCTTGATAATGTCCCCAACACCATCCCTTGGGGCTTTATAGGGGCATGAAAATGAAGGGGCATTTCTAGTATAAAGCCCAATGAGAAAAACAAAATTGAAAAGTAAGGGGACCCGGGGTGGCAAGCTATTTGCACGTTATGGAACAATATAACGAGTGATGGAAATGAAGATACCACCGCCGGCCATGAATGTTCACGCGTTGAAGTTAGATTCCGTCAAAAACTTGACGCGTTATTGGGTTTTCGTGATAATTGGATGTGAGGGGGTGTGGGGGTTTATTGTTGGGTGTGGTGAGTGATGGGCATTTCCACTAAAAAAAGGTTGTGAGTGATAGAATAATGGTTGATTATATGGCGGAACTTGATTGGATGTTGTGAGTGATAAATGGGTGATGGGTGATAACCACCCCTACCCCTCTAATAATGGAATGAGGGTATTAGGTTTTTTTTAGGTTTTTTAAGTATATTTGTAGAGTAACTTTGATAGTTATTGATAATTACAAAAATGTCACCTTGTCTTTTTGAGTTTTCCTTCAATTTGTATGTTTAGTATGTTAAGATTATTTAAGAACTTTCCCCTTATGATGCCCGTAAAGTGTTTGATAAAGTGCGTCGGTTAATCGAATTTTATTATAGCCGGACCAGACCTCAACTAATGTTTCTTTAATTGCTGCTTCTTTGCTTGGAAACTTCAATTTATTATTTAGAAGTGCAAAACGAAACGATCTTGAAAAATTCGAAATCGTGAACAACTAGTCTTCAGTTTCCTGCTTCATTGTTCTTGAAGGAGTTTCGGCGAGCCGATGCCAGCACAGTCTTGTCTGCAACTATAAAATAAGCTGCTCCCGCCACTGCTTGTTCATATAAGTTCATGTTACACAAGTAAAACCATATTACTAGACTGTATAATTTACACGTAAAAAAAAAACAGTCACTTTACTCTAAGGTTTGGCGGATCCCACCAATAACTATGCTACGAGGGAGATTTTAATGGATATGTCTGTTAATTTGTTTTACGCATCTATGTAACAAAGAAGCATAAATATAAGACAAGTTTTAAAGTATAAAAATGTAGTTAACCTGTGGAAATAACAAGGGCCTGTGCAGTGTAATTGAGATTAGATCTGCCCCAAGACAGCTTCTTTGCAACAGCCATCTGCATTACATGCAGATATAGACATAAATACATATATAGACATAAATATAGATATTTGAGAAAGTGTGTGAATATGAGGTTCAATAATGGACTAACAGTTGGGATAGCAGTGACAATTGCAGCTAATACAGCAGCCTTGGTTCCTGCAACAACTCCATCTGAACATCCAACATAAAGTTATGTACTTCAGTTATCTAATTTGACAATTAATTATGTAAAAATATAAATATAACATGCAACTACCATGAGATTGTTTCTTGGCTATTTCTTGGTTGAATGAGGCCATTTTTAAGACTGAATAGTGTAGGATTAATGAAATATGGTGAAGTTCATGTAGTTGAAGAAAGTAGTGAAGTGATAGATAGTATTTATAGGTGGTGAAGTCGGCTCTTTTTTCAAATGTATTATTTTATTATTGTTGTTGTTATTATTATTATTATTATTAGCAATAATAATATATTAATAATATGGTGTATTTAGATATAGTATAATCTATTTTTGGATATACCAGAATAATCTACTTTTAGATATATTTATATGTCATGTATTCATCTTATATATTCACATACTATGATAAATGTCTTGAAATACATTGAGCTAACCCATGATTTAATTTACTTGTTTTCAATATTTATACACATGGGCGCAACTTAAGTAGGGCGGGAGGGGGCGGCTGATCTCCTGAACTTTTCGCTCAATAGTGGAGAGTATGTAGTTTTCATATAGAGATTTTTTGGTGTATAAGTTTTCAACCCCGCGATTTTATAGAAATTTTTAGGTCCGATGACTTCTGCCCCCAGTCAGAAATCTCAAGCTTCGTCACTGTTTATACTTAATATTTCATTTACAAATCTATATTCTTATAACACAAGTGAGGTTTATACATTTCAAAACACGAATTACTTCATATTTGTTTACAACTTTAAAGGTATATATTATATATATATTGATATTCATTTGATATGTTTTGAAACTATGTCTAAAAATATTCAGTTTGATAATCTGTTTAACTAAAGTTAAAAGATGAGGTGGGGTTGGTTTCTTTATCTGAAATTTGGATAAATCCTGCTGCTATATCCACTAGGGATCCTCACCAGCACAACATTTTATGCCTGGTCCAGTACTGTACTTCATATCAAGATTATTTATTTCTTTATTTTTTTTTTCTATTTTAAAACACCATACAAATAACCTAAACTACTCTACATAACATGAAGTCTTGTTTGTAAATTTATTGATTCTTGGTGATATAATAAGGGTGTTAATATTCCCACACCCCTCAACTCTATCTCTCCCTATATATACATAGAATAAAACCAAAAGATGTTGCCATTTTCTTTAAATTACCTTCTATTCTCTAAAGTAACAAGATTTTCTTCTCTTTTATTATAACTTATCACTAAAATAACAATATTTTAATAATTTCATCTCTTTTGTTATAAAGTTATTATATTTTTAACTAGTTGATTTGCACCGCGCTTCGCGGCGGTATTTCAGCCGATATCAATTTGGTTTGTTTTTTACCGGTACTATACAAACATTCGATATAGCAATCACCACACGTTTTACATCGATCGAAAACAAAAAACAAACATGGTACCGGTATCGATGTTGTTTGGATGATATAAGTTCAGTTGGTCACAGTATCGATATTGTTTCGCTGACGGAGTTGTATAAATGAAATATTATCAAAACCAAAAACCATAAAAAAGAATACGGGTACCGCTACCGATGTTGTTTGGTTCAGCTCGGTACAGTGCAGTACAGTTGTGATATGGTGGGTTAGTTTATCGAAACTAAAAATCATAAAACTAAATGTCGGTACCAATACTGATGTTGTTTGGTCAATTTTATGTTCAATATGATAACACACGGTATCCATTTTCAATAAGATTGATCAAAAACCATAAAAATGAATATCGGTACCGATGTTATTCAGTCGGTTTTCCGTTCGGCATGGTAGCGGCGCAACATCCATTTTCAATAAGATTTATATCGGGATATTGGAAAAAAAAATCAAATATAGTTGCGTCTTTGGATCATTTTTTAAAACTTAACATACGCAAGTTATTAGCAAAAATATCATATTATATAAAAGGTAAAATACTATTAACAAAACTAAAACAAATACTTAAAATTTTATTTACTATTCATGGTCCTTCGTGCCGCTACCAAACAAAATCGAAACCAATTGAAAATTTTCTGTATCGGTACCGGTTTTATTTTTATTGTTTTTGCTTTCGATAAACTGACACCGTATTGCTACCATATTTTACCAAACTGAACCGAACAACACCAATACCAGTATACATTAATTTTTATGGTATCCTGTTTGATAACGGATACTTTGATCATATGTTAAAAGTTATATAAAAATATGCTTAAAATCAAATGATGTAATAAACCAATATAATATCAAACCTTAGAAAAATTCAATATTAAAAAAATTGAAGCACTATTTATCGTTTCTGTTAATATCTATATCCATCACCTGTTTCTGTTAATATCTATAATAATATGTATAATATAATAATTGTTTGGTTCTAACCTATGCCAGCACACTGCCTATTTTATACTACCTCCGTCCCATTAAAAGTGTCTTATTTTGAATTGTCAAAGTCTTTATTTATAAACATTGACTTTAATTATATATTTTTTGTGTTATATAAAACTTGATGAAAATTAACCCGATAAAAACACTTGTAAAACACACTTAAATCATATAACTTTCATCAAGTATTATCTAACACAAATAAAATTATTTAAGGTCAAAGTATATTAATAAAGACTTTGAAAATTCAAAATAGAACACTTTTAATGGGACGGAGGGAGTATCTTACAACAATGATTTGAAGTTATTCCAGTGTTATTTCAGTGTGAAAGACTTGAAAGTCCGATTAAAAGGCGGCCTTCCTTTTGCTTTCCATTTTGTCATAAACTAGGTGATGTCCCGCCCGCGTTGCGGGGCGATGGCCGAACAATTCTCAACCAATTAAAAAAACAGTATTATAGTTTTGATAGAAATAAAAAGTAAAAAAAATGTTAAGCAGCTTTTTTATACGATTTTTAGCTATGGCAAAGTCATATTTTTATTTTTACTTGGGGGAAAATCATTTTTTTCCGAGGGTAAAATCCTCATTTTTAGCTAGGGGAAAATCGTATTTTTAGTTTTCATGGGGGGCAAAAACGTAATTTTGAATTGAGGGTGATCGTAATTTTGAACCGAGTGGAAATTCGTAAATTTTAGCTGGGGGCAAAAGCATAAATTTATTTTGCACTGGGGGCAAATACGTAATTTTAAACTGTGTGCAAAACCTAATTTTAAAGTAAGTATAAAATAATAAACCGGTGTAAATTCGTAATTTTGAGCTGGGGGGAGGGGGGGAACAAAATTTTATTTTTAACCGGGTTGAAAACGTAATTTAGACCGAGTGTAAAAGCGTATTTTTTTACTGAGGGCAAAATCGTATTTTTTAGCTCGGGGCAAAAGGGTAAATGTATTTTGAAGCTGGGGCAAAACCGTATTTTTTAACGGGTGGCAAAACTTTAACTTTAAAGTGTGTATAAAATAATAAAATGGTTGGTCCAATGGATATTGCTCGCCACCCATTTGAACCAATGGCAGAGAAACACAATTCCGGGACAAAACCGTAATTTTAAAACGTGTATAAAATAATAAATTGGTTGGTCAAATAAGAAAGGGGCGGCCGCTCATTTCAGCCAATGGCTACAAACCACTATTCCCGCCCACGGGAATTGTATATGTTGAAAATGTGGGGATATAAAGTAAATAAATAAAGCTGTCATTTTGTAGTGATATTTTTCTGGGAGGTGGGAAATTGGCAGTTACCCCCTGAGACAGTGGTCCATGGTAAGCCTATCACAATCACCTTATGATAAGAGGTTTCAGTTTGAAACACGTGTCCTGGAGTGCAAAATATTGTTCATTTCTTTATAAGTTCCGGCCCGGCCCAGTGGGCTTCAGCCCAGATCCATATCCATGTATTTAATATGAATTAAATCCAACACATTTAGTATGGAGTACATGCTTCATGCATGAAACAATATGTAGGAGGGCTTAATAATATGTCAAAAGAGATTAAAGATCTTGTACATTAATTCAAAAGTGGGAAAATGTTAGAAATTTTGTGGAGATGACATGTCTTCTCAATCTAAATTAATTCAAAAGGTTAAACAAGTAATTTTCTCATTGATTCAATTAATTGATAACCTTCTATAACCGCCACCCTTTATTATAGGAATACGAATTAATCTACGAATTTGTATTTTTTTATCGTTCATCAATTATAATTTCTGAAGATCACAGACTGAAGTTTTTATAGAGTGTTATATAGTGATGGTTGCAGAATGCAGGGGCGGATGTAGCATATAGTAAGGGGTGGCGTCCGCTACGGCTTGACGTTCCGGCGGTAGTGTAAAATTAGTGTAAATTTTGGAAAAATTTGACGTTTTTTCGATTTCGTTACCGCTTATTTATAAAACGTTACGGCTTGGTACGAATCCTAGATCCGCCACTTGCAGAATGAAGGTTTTTATACAATGTTGTAGTGTTATATAGTGTTATAGTGTTATATTTTCTGGTGGCAGGTCTATGATGGATGTATAGTGTTATATTTTTCCGGTAGCAGGTCTATGATAGATGTATAGTGTTATATAGTATTACATAGTGTTATATGGTGTTATATATATAGTGTTATATATATAGTGTTATATATTGTTATATATTTCTGGTAGCAGTTACATGTTTCCGGATTTTTAGGATAAGTTTAAAAATGGATCGCTGGAATTTAGGCGAGGTTACCTTATTTGAAACATATAATAAAAAGACACTATTACCCCTACAATTTTCAAATCAGTTCAAATAATTAAAACACATTTTTACAAGTTGGTCTCTATAAATCTTAACCATTAGATCAAAGATGTAATGGTTTAAAATACTTCTTACACTTCTCACACTTTAGGTCCTTTTTACACTATCCCTACCCTGTGAAAACAAATAAATTTCTAATATAAATTTAAATGGGCTTGATTCCTCTTTATCAACAGTTATTTTGTTTTCACACTTACATGATTATTATATTATCTATATTAATTCAAATTCAAAGTCACGATGAACAGTAATTTAATTTTCTTTTCTCAGTATTGTTTTTCTAAGTTTTCATATTTTATTACATTAATTGATTTTAAACTTAGTTTTCTCATGTAATTTTTATCGTACGACGATCAAAGTAACCGTTATCAAACAGAAAACCATAAAAATAAATGTAAACCGGTACCGAGGTTATTTGGTTTACTTCGGCATGGTATGATAGTGGGGGGGGGGGGGATAGTGCACGGTCCTCCCAACAGCCGAAGTGATCCCACTCCGGGAGCCATTACCCGACCAAGCTAGCTCCGCGGTGAATTCCCCTTGCCGAGTTCTTATCCTGGGCGACATATGCCACTCCCAAGACTCGAACCCGGTACCTCTGGGAAGAGGTGGGTGTCGGTGGCCAACTGGGCTACCCCAGTTGGTTCGCACGGTATGATAGTGACACGGTGTAAATTTATCAAAAGCAAAAACCATAAAAATAAGGTATCGATACAAATGTTGTTCAATCGGTTTCGATTCGATTTGCTACTATAGCGGTACAATATCCATTTTCGAAAAGAATATCGCAATGAACTAAAATAAACATAGAATGCAAATGAACCAAACCGATATCAACTAAACACCATTGCTACCAGTATCGATATTCATTTTTATTGTTTTCAATCGATGTATTGTTTTCTCTTTCGATTACTATAGCGAGTGTCAGTACCATACCGAACCAAATTGATACTGACTAAATTCCCGCCACAAAGCGCGGGGGAATCTTACTAGTTCTATAATAATTCTAAACTGTTACTAAAATAGCAATTTACAGTTAAAATAAATAGAGTGTTTATATTTCATTTGACAAAAAGATATACAATTCCACCTTACAAAGATTGTTTATATATATTTAGTTCTCCAATTGCATAACCGAGCCTAAAGCAATTACATACGGCCCATTCTTTTAGTGGCCCAACTTATGTTGCACTTCATTGGATTCCGCAGACCCCGTTGCATGTGCCCTTATTGACTAGCCTAAGTAACTGATCGGAGACGTCAATACGCCACCCCGAACACCACCACAATCGACAGACTAGCGACCGGCACTCTCGTCTATGAGACTTCAATTCGCTAGTCAATCAGTCGCCTATAGTCCTCTTAGTTTGTAAGTTATTTTGTTTTGTATTTACATGAAACTTTGATTACACAAACATAGATGACAAAAACGGAATTCAAAAGTTTAAAGGACCCAATACGTAATTTAAAGAAACATGAATGCCAAAAATTGTAAAATACTTTTTTAATAAATTTATTTATCGTTTAATTTTTTCCACAGATGTGCCTTCATATGTAAAATACTTTTTGGAGGCAGTTCGGTTCTTGTCTAGAGTTCAGCGTGTTGTCCACAGCAACTTTTCGACCCCCCAGGGGCGAGGCTTTGTTTTTAGTAGAATAGGGTTTTCTATTCAGAAAGGGATGGCGGCGCAGTTTGTTGCTCGTCTACCCGCTATCCTTATGTAAAAAAAAACAAAAAAAAAAACAAAAAAAAAAAAATTTATATAAAAGGGTTATTAAAAAAAACATGTAACTGCCATTGACTGTGAAAACATTTGAATAAATACTTACTGAATGTTAGAATTAAAAAAAAAAAAATCTCTATGGTGTACAAATTTAGCATACTTTTCATGTTTATGGATAGGGTGGAAGGTTCAAATGAAAATAATTTTTTTTGTATAAAGAAAAAAGAAAAAGTTTCAACCAATAAGAATGCTTTAATTTACTTCATTTAATATTTGCATTTAATTTTAATATAATGGTATATTGGTAAATTTACATAAATCGTTAATTTTTATTTTTCCCGTTTAATAACTAACTAAATTAATTTGTAACTCCTTTTCAAATATATATTTTTTTCCAAATTAAAAAAAACAACTTAATTTAAAGTGTATAATAAATTACTAGTTGTGTATGATAAATTATGAGTTGTGTATGATATATTTCGAGGTGTGTAGGATAAATTTCGACTGTGTATGATAAAATTTTATAATGTATACGGTATATATAGAAAATTTTTTATATGTGTAGGTTTTGTATATTATATGTAGGATAATTAATGGTTAGTTGACTAATTAATTAAAGAGAGAAAAATTAATAATATGAGTTTTTTTTTTTTTGAGTATTTATTTTTATTTTAATCATCAGGGCAAATTACATAAGAATAGTAGGTAGACGAGCAACAAACTGCGCAATGAAATAGTATTTTACTAATATGTCATTTCTTCTTTTTCTTCTCACATTAAATTTCTTCTCAAATGAACATTCCCCTATGGAGGGGAAGGATCCACTAAAAAGTGGATTTTGCCTAAGTAGCCTAAGAAGTATTGTGATGATGACATGTGACACTCCTAATAAGTAGGAATGAAGAACATTTTGGTCCTTATAAATAGGAGTGAAAATTACATGTGGCACCCCTATTGTTTTTTAAAAATACAACAAAAAACTCTAGTATAAAAAAATTTAGCACAAAAAATCTAGTACAAAAAAATATAGCACAAAAAGTGTAGTACAAGAAAAATATAGCACAAAAAAATCAAGTACAAAAAATATAGCACGAAAAAATTCAACAAAAAAATGTAGTACAAAAAAATACAGCACAAAAATTTGAGAAAAAAAATTAAGAAAAAAAAAGACAGCACAAAAAATTTAGCACAAAAATATAGTATAAAAATCTAGCACAAAAAATGTTATACAATTTAGAAACACAACATATTTTCGTGGGTTTTTTAGTTTTCATATTTTAGAGTTAATTATATAGTTAGTCCCTGTGGTTTGCACAAAATAACATACTTAGGTACTAATAGTTTAAAACACCTTCTAGGGTATTAACTTTTCATTTTGTAACGTTTGGAGGTATTAACTTCTAGGGTGTTAACAATTAAACATAGTTAGTCCCTGTAGTTTGCACAAAATAACATACTTAAGTACTAATAGAATGTGATTTTAAACCTAAAAATAACGTTAATACCTCCAAACGTTACAAAATGAAAAGTTAATACCCTAGAATATGATTTTAAACTATTAGTACCTAAGTATGTTACTTTGTGCAAACCATAGAGACTAACTATGTAATTAACTCTCATATTTTATGTAGTAATATGGTACTCAAATTTTAAAGATAAAAAGACACTCGATTTTACGGTGAAATTTTTATGAAAAAATAATGTCGTATAAAAAAGTTATGAACGTTTAAAAAATATGGGTGGAATATGCATATGCCTTGCATGTTGAGAGAGAAAGTCTATAAATAGGATTTTTCCAAGATACCCTTGTACTCTCCCTTTCTCCTACACTTTCATCTTAACCATTGATTTGAAAAATAAATAGTTAAAATTCATTCTCATCCTACTTAGGCAAAATAAACTTTTTATTTGATCTTACCCCTCTATCATAGTATTCCTTTTGAAAATTGGTATTAGAAAATGCATATTTCATTTTACAACTTTATTAACAAAGCAAGAGTTTAAGCTACATTTCATTACAGATAATGGAATAGATTCTGAATAGAATTAGAATATGGATTACATTTTTTAAGTTGTTCATTTCAACAAAAATATTGAATTGGAATTTAATCTAAATCGTTCGTTCACCTCCTTTTTCTAGATACAAGGTAGTTATGTCATTTTACATATTTTACATTATAATTCCATTGATAATTATACTAGGGGTGTGCAATAACCGAACCGTTAACCGAAAACCAACAAAACCGAACCGAAATTAACCGAAAGTCGGTTAACGGATATTTTCTTTTACCATCGGTTAACCGAAATTAACTGAAACGAACCGAATCATTTATTTTTTTATATATTTCTAGCTTTTATACCTCTATTTCATGTATTTCATGTTTTATACTTTCATTTCATGTATTAATACATCTATTTCATTTCTTTATGCCTTCATTTCGTTTATTTATACCTTCATTTCATTTATTTATACCTTCATTTTATGTATTTAAACATCTATTCATGCATTTATACCTCCATTTCATCTATTTGTACATCCATTTCATGTATTTATACATCTATTTCATGTATTTATACCTCCATTACATGTATTTCTAAGCAAAAAAAATTAGCCCTTGTTTGAATTGGTTATTAACCAAAAATTAACCGAACCGAACTGAAAACCGACAAGTTAACCGAATTAACCGAACCGATTAACCGATGACTTCGGTTACGGTTATGGATAATGCTAATAACCGAACCGAACCGTGCACGCCCCTAAATTATACCAGCCAAATACATTGTAGGATTTCAAATGTATTCTTTAAAATTCAATATTCCAATTCCATTTCCAATTCAAATTCAAATGAACACTACCTAATATTCTTGATGAAATAAATCATGGTGGATCAATTACATAATTTTTTTAGAATCATAATGATCTCCTGTTAACCCTTCCTTAAACAACACAAAAATTCAAACTTTCCTTACAGTCGGTTCATTTTTCGATTGATGATTTATCACCGAACGGGTGCTCAATGAAATGGTGGATCAATGAAGAGGTATGGTCCCAATTCCTTGCCAACTTGGCAAGGACCACACCACTTTTTCCATCCTACGTGGCGCTGACATCAACGAGCTCATCCAGAAGCTTCTAGAAGCTTCCGGAGAATATCTAGGTGGCTCCAAAGATGCTCCATCCGACATAAAGGACACAACGTGCCACCAGTCACCAGGCGCCACGTAGGCCTGTAACAAACCTAAGAGCAGCCCGACAACGCCGGTACGACGTCTCCAAGATGGGCAAATGCAGGCGCGCCACGTGTACCACTACACTGACCACAGCAGAGGAGACCAAGAGGATATTCCCCTTGGTCGGACAGCTGGCGCGCAACCACAGATGGCATCGCTGCTCTTCCCTCTCTCACCTTCCGGCTATAAATAGAACCCTTCGTCATTCAGGTTAAGGGATCTTGCTCTCTATACTCTCACACCTAACACACACTTTTTATTCTTCCTCGGAACAGAACTTATTCTCACGCCGGAGCCTGGTTAAGAGGGAAACCCCCATATTCCCCTCTTAACGAGACTAACGGTGTTGCTGTTTTGCAGGAATCAAGCCATCTCACGAGTAGAAGGAGAGATTGAACCCACAGAAGAAATAACCCCACAGATTAACCATAGTGTTAACCTGTGTTTCATCATTGGCACCATCCGCTTTTAGCAAAAACCACTCTCATCTCTTTTTCTTTTCAAAAAACACTCGTCAACATGGCTGAACAAAACCCTTCTCACCAGGTAGATGGAGACGTTTCTTCCTTTGAACTCGTTTCGGACAACGTACACGTCCAGCGGGGTCCAAGGAACGAAATTATCCAAGAAGGGCCGATGAACAATGAGTTTCCCAGTATCTTTGGAAGTACATCCAGGATCGTTACTCAAAACGCACCTGGTGCTACTTTCCAAACTCCACCCAGAATCATCACTCAAACCACAAACGGAGCTACGTTCCAGCCTCCGTCAGAGGTAGTCCAACAGACACCACCACCAGTGCAAACTCAGAGCCATGGAGCCGGCCCCTCAGCTCCATCGGATCAAGCACAACTAAACTTCTCTGCACTGCTAGGGCTACCTGAAGGAAAAACCCTGGCTTCCTGGTATGTCGAACAAGTGGCGTCTATCAACCTTGTTTACACACAACTCAGCGCGCAGCAAGCTCTACTTCAGGCACAAGCAAACCAGTCCGCATTTGTCACTCCACTGCCAAGGCCTTTGAGCGCTCCCATGCCTCAACAGACCAACGCATTCAATCTACGCCCTGAGTCAGTACCTCCACCACATATTAGAAGGCCAAGCGCGCACGACACGCGCGACACTTACGGTGAAACAGAAAGAAATTACGTGCAGTATTCTCACCAACCAAAGAAGCCAATACAAAGTCGTTTAGGTCCGCGCAACATAAACGACGAATTTGAAGATGACGACGAGACGAACACAGTGTTCAGCGGGCTGCCACCAGAGCATGAAGCATACAAACCTCGCAAGCGCGCAGGTTATGACCCAAAAGCGGAGCATGATTACACCTTGAGCTATCGTCCAGACGACATGGCTGAGAATTCAAAGTTCATTAGGGAGATCGCCACGGCTGCCATCGACAAAACGAAATTGCCACACAACGTGGGAAAATACAACGGGTTGACAGACCCAGACGATCACCTTCAGGTTTTCAATGGTGCTGGAGCTACAGGCGGATGGAACTTACCAACCTGGTGCCATCTCTTCGCTCAAACCTTCATAGGCGCAGCGCGCGTCTGGTTTGACATCCTGCGAGCAGGAAAAATCAAATCATGGGTCGATTTCCGAGAGAAGTTCCTGGCACACTTCTCGCAGCAACGACGACACACCAGGGATCCAGCCGATTGTTTGAACATATGGCGCAGAGACCACGAAAGCGTGGAAGATTTCATTACAAGATACAACAAAGAATGTTTGGAGATCGGCGACGTAGGCGAGAAAATGATGCGCGCACACTTCATGAGGGCTGTCAAGTGCGACGATCTAATCAAGCACGTAAAAGGGAGAGACGGAGGACCCAAAGACTGGGAGACCTTCATTGAAGCAGCCAAAACCATCGCACAGTCGGACAGACAGCTGACCGGTGATGATCACCGTCAGCGCAGCTACAACCATAACGACCGGCATAGCAAGAAAGGTAGGAGCCAATCGTGGAAAGCATCCGGTCACAGAGAAAGAAGCCCGGTAAGAGAGGATGCGCGCCACACGATCAATCAAATAGCTCACCGGAAAGAGGAGAAACGAGAAAACAGGGAGAAACAGTGGACACCCCTCACGAAAACTCCTTCAGAAGTCTTGGCAACCGAGAACCACCAGTTTAAACCGCCCCTACAAATGCGCAACAAGAGGGGCCAAGATCCAAATCTTTTCTGTGAATTCCACAAGGACACAGGCCACTTAACCGATGATTGTTTCAGCCTCAAACAAGAGATCGAAAAGGCCTTAAGAGACGGAAAGTAAACTCACCTGGTCAAAGGTGGAAGGCGTGATTACCGCCAGATTCAAAGAAGAGAAGAAGGGCCAGATAACAAAAAACTCCGGAAGCTAGAAACCCACATGGTTCAAGGGGGTCCACGAAGGCCAAGAAAAAACTACAACAAGCGCGCGCAAGATGATTCATGGCGCGAGAAACAAGTCGTTTTTCCAGTTGTAAGAGGAGGCCCACGAGAAAGAAGGCCCATAGTCATCTCAGGCGTCATAGGGCATTACCAAACAGATTACATTTTCATCGATTCGGGGAGCACTGCGGATATCATATATGAACAGTGTTTTAATCAGTTCGATCAAGAGGATAAGGCGCGCTTAGAACCAGTTGATTACCCGCTCACTGGTTTCTGCAATGAAGCCGTTTTTCCTCTAGGACAAATATCATTCCCAGTGTTGCTCTCGGACGGAAGAAACTCAAGAACAGAAGAAGTCACATTCATGGTGCTGCCAGCACATTCAAGACACGATATCCTGCTGGGTAGAGAATCCCAAGGCGACTTCAGCATGATCTGCTCTGGCCCACACTCAGCTGTGGGATTCCCAACAGAAACAGGAGTAGCCATCATATATGCAAGCAAAGAAGTATTAGCAACAGATGAGCTAAGACCTGCAAAGGCAAGAAAACCAGAACCACGTCAAGAGGCAGAGAAATGGGTGTTAAACAGCACATACCCAGAACAAACAGTTACCTTGGGACCTGCAATGTCCGACCTGACGCGCGCGGCGCTAAAAAAACTGTTGTTCCAAAACATGGACGTCTTTGCCTGGACACCAGCAGACATGGTGGGTGTTCCACGGCACATAGCTGAACATCGCTTGAACGTCTCAGAAGAAGCTAAACCGGTGGTACATGCGAAGCGCCATTTGGGAGACATAAAGCACGATGCCATGAAAGAGCAAGTGATAGAGCTGTTGAACGCAGGAATCATCAGAGAGGTCAGGTATCAAACGTGGGTAGCAAGCCCAGTGATGGTCCAAAAGAACAACGGTAGCTGGAGAATGTGCGTAGACTACAAGGATCTGAATAAGGCATGTCCACGCTACTGTTACGCCTTACCAGACATTGATGAAAAGATTGATTCACTTGCCACATTCCGATGGAAATGTCTCCTCGATTGCTACAAGGGGTACCACCAGGTACAGATGGCTGTGCAGGATGAAGACAAGACCGCGTTCCGCACACCTACAGGTCTATACTGCTATACCAAAATGCCCTTTGGTTTAAAAAATGCGGGCGCGACTTATCAAAGGCTCATGAACGAAACCTTCCACGATGCCATCGGCAAGTATATAGAAGTGTATATGGATGATCTGGTCATTATGAGCAAAGAGGAGAGTACAATGTTGCTGAACATCCAAAAGACGTTCGACACCTTGCGCGGAGTCAGTATCAAGTTAAACCCAGCGAAATGCTCTTTCGGCATGGAAGAGGGGAAATTCCTAGGTTTCATTGTCACGAAAGACGGCTTCAAGGTGAACCCTGATAAGATACAAGCAATTGAACGCATGCCGTCACCTTCGACGATCAAGGAGATGCAAAAATTGGCAGGACGTTTGGCAGCACTTAACCGATTCCTGGCCAATCACGCAGCCAAATCTTTTCCGTTCATAAAGACTCTACGAAACTGCATGAAGAAGAGCCAATTTCAGTGGACTCCGGAAGCCGAGAGCGCATTCCGCGAGATGAAAGACTGCCTCATCAAGCTGCCAACATTAACTGCACCAGTCAAGGGCGATGTAACACCTCGAAAATTCACGTCCTATAATGTGTTGACACGTGTCATAAAGTTTGAACGTGTGAAAGAATGTTATAAAAGGACTAAAGTTGACAAACATGGAAAGTATGTGTTTATACGGGTTCTAAGTGTCAACTGTGAATAAATACAATGTATATTAACCCTACACGATGCTCATACCTTCAAACGAATAAATCATGGATCATACGAAGATAAAAGTGAGTGATTTCAAACTACAGGGACCAAATGTGTCAACATGTTTAATTTATACCTCTGAGTGACCTTTTGACAAACCCGAAGCTTTGTAAATATTAATTGTGCTCATGAGAATGCACCCTAAAATTTTCATAAAGTTTCGTTAACGTATGAGAAAGATATGATCAAATTCGTGTGCGAAGCGTTAAAGCGTAAACGTCGAAAGTTAGGACTTTTCGGGTAACAATTAAGTTAACCGGGGACCTAACAAAGTGGGTATATGTTTTAAAGCCCTTGTAGATCAATTGTGAGGGTTCATAGTGCAATAAACAAGTGCCTATTCGAGTTTTGAAGAGACAAGGACTAAATCGCAAAACAAATAAAGAGCTGATCATACACGTCCTCGCGCCACGCGAGGGGTCCCTCGCGCCACGCGAGGGACTCCCAGTTGCTGAATTGCGGCTGTTGACTGAAATGGCTCTTGTGCGCGATTTTACCCGATTTTCCACATTCCTCTTGACCCCTAGACACCCCCTAAACACTTAGGGACATGTGTTGAAGTATTGTGGGCACTAGTAGACACAAGTGTCAAGGATTTGTGGTAGATTAAACACTATATAAAGGCTTGTTATGAAAACATTCACTCACACCTTCATCTGCAATTCTTGAGCACTTCTGGAGCTTAGGAGCAGACCCAATACCTTCCTACTCGAGCTTAGGACTTGGGTAAGTATGCTAGACCTTCCTCGGTTTAGTTTTTGCTTAGTTATTAGCTTAAAAGTCAACCGTCGTAATTAACGGTTGACTTAACGATTAATCGCTAATGGTCCAGCGATTGGTCGAATTAAAAGTAGTTATAAGTTGGTATTTATGTGGGTAATAAAACCCCAAAAGGGTTTCCCCTGATCACCACTTTAACTAGTTCAAAAGTCGGGTCAAACATATACTTAAAAAGTCAACAGAATTCTTAAAATGTCAATTATGCATAATTAGCTATCTAGACCATGTATAACCTGTTTGATTATTGTTATAACTTAGTAATTAGTGTAAGAACATGTCCAAACCTGTTCAACCCGACTATTTCCTGTTTAGACCCGGTTCGGAACCGAAAGTCACATAGTTTGACTTTCGCTTTGACTTTCAGTTCTGACCCGTTTAGGCATATTTTAGAAATGCCTCAGAGCTTTAATTGGACTAGGATACATGTTAGAACAACCCTCTGTGATTATACACCTTGGTTCACTAGTTATCCAATTAATATGCATATTTCCGTTAATTGCTCATACGTTGACCGTTATGCCCTTATTACCTTAAAACGTGATTTATGGAAATGTAAAAATGTAGAAACCTTAGTTACTGATATATAAACTTGTATGCAAAGTTTGACATCAGTTTAACTTGTAGATTAAGAGTTATGCTCATTAGCGTAATTACGGTGCTTTATGTTAATAAAATGGCGTAATTAGCGTATAGCCTAATTAAACATACTTTTTGGTATCAAAAGAATTACCCACTGATGTAATATATTATTTTGGGAATTTTAAAGATTTTTAATTAATTTTAGGCTGAGCATAACTCATAGTCGTAGGCTTAATTCGATAATTGTCGGTTTTGCCCTTACGGGCCATAAAATGAGTTTTACACATCTAAATGACTCCAAACCTTTTGCTACTGATTAGTTATGATAAATAAAGTATTTTAAGCCCTCTGGAAATATAAAAATATCAGATTTAAGTATCGAACCCGGTAATGGCCTTTAATCGCCTAAATTAGCATTCTTAACGCATAGTATGTTCAAGAATCATATTGGACATACCCGGGTTGATACCTACTGATATAAGAGGCAAATTATAATATTTTAACAGTAAGCAAAGGTTGATAAACTCAGACTTCCGTTTTGAGCTTTTCGGCTTATGTGAAATTACCGAAATACCCCTACGGGGCCTATTTTGGTTAAAGATGATAAATTTCACATATATGCTTTATCCTACTGATATAACTTATCAAATTGAGTATGTTTGCTGTTTACATCAGATCTGTAAATCAGTTAAACATTTAAACTCTTTTACAAACTTTAAAATGACCAAACTACCCCTACGGGGCATAGTTTGTGTTTAAATTAGTTCGGGGCATAACGAAAGACATCCTACTGATGTCACAACATATTTGAAGCATATTAACTTAGGAAACATGTATATGGCTCTTACGGATACCCGTTACGCTTATTTCGCGTTCGGTTCGGTTTATGTAACAAGTTTACATAAATTAGCCGATACGGGTCAAACCTTATCGGTTTTATCTCAAAATCCAGAATGTGAATAATAAACCCATATTAAACAAGTCTCCGAACTTGTCGGGTCTAAATCACATTCTATCCGGTCTTCGCTTAATCGTGCGTACGAACCGTATCTTTGAAACTAGCCGGTCTAAGCTTAAGCTTAATTAAAGACCCGTTAGGATTCTAATAGGTTATTAAAAACCTTCGTTCCAGATTAGGAGCCCAGTAAAAGCTATCTGTACTTGCTGATTTGATATACGGCTGGGATTGAATTTATATTTAGCTCAGGTAAATACTTTTAACTTATTTTCCCTATAAGGGCTTGGGTTACGGTACATAGCGTACCGCTTCTTCGAGCATCAAATCTCCACGCTTAGTGGGTAGTTGAATAATTTGATCGGCTCGTTTTAAACAGATGTGTTTACTTTACAGCCTTTGGGGGGTTAATGACCATGTCCCGGATATCCTCGGCATTATCTTACGAGATAGCCACGACCTGAGCACGGGGTGTAGGCGTACACCTGTCAGTGTATAACTCTAGAATTGTGGTGTGTCTATTGATCTTTAACCCGGATACGTTCCGGGCTACTGAACGCATAAGTAACATGTAAATCGTTCACAAGATTATAATATCAAATAATTCTCCCAAGTTAAAAAGATTAATTTTGCCTCTGTGCATTTTAACCAATGTGTCAAGATATTTTGTGCCACGTGCACTCAAAACAATTTACAAACTCTTTTTCCAAAATGAGTCAGTTGAATGTATTTACCAGTGTAAACTGACGTATTTTCCAAAAAGGCTAAATGTAGGTACTATACGAAATTGGCTGGATATGTCTCCTTAGCATCAATAGAAGTCTCGCAAGCTTAAGATGCCTAAAAGTCTGTTGAACTATTGTTTCCATTTTATGTTCGATCCTTCTGTGGATAAACTTTCGAATATTGTGATAGTTGATATTACAATAAAAAAAATTCGGTTGTATTATATTTTCAATTGCTTCCGCTGTGCTTAACAATATTGTGTTGTTTGACCATTACGTTGCCAACCATGACGTCACGATACTCCCCACCGGGCCCACCGGTGACACGTGGAAAATCGGGGTGTGACAGGTTGGTATCAGAGCCAACACTGAATGAATTAAACACTAGCCTTTTGTGTTTAATCTCAGTTACACAATTGCACAATCTAAACTTCTGAGTCTAGACTTAACATAGGAATAATCTTAATCCTAATATGGAAATTTTTGCTTCCAATTTTTATTATTATTATTATTGGATACGTCGCCAAGCGAGGAAGCTGAACTAGGGATTCTCCACACCCGGAGCCTTGAAATGCTGAGCTTCGTACAGCGACCAAGATGAGACGTGCGACCAAGGAGAAAGCATTCAAGAATTGAATGAAGAAGAAACTCCTTTGCTGAAGATCGTTTCCTTAATAGTCCTTATAAGGACATAATTATCTTTCAGTCCCTCCGAGGACACATTATTCCTTTTAAGTCCCGCTTAGGGCAACTTTATATTTTTATTTTTATATAATGGAATGATTAAGTTTTAACTTTCATTCTAAATAAGAAATATTAAATAAATGGAAAAATAATATTTCCTTTTTGCAAGATCTACCATTATAATAAAATGGCAAAAAAAAAAAATAATCTAAAAGGGCAAGACCTAGCTTCGGGTCATATTAAGACCGGCCGAGATGGCAGTTCCGCAATTTAGATTCAGATCCATATTTACACCTCAATTTAAAATTGTTCTGCGTTAATTATAAATTAAGAATCTTAAGTGTGAAACCTAGCCTCGGGTCAATTATAAGACCGAGCCAAGATGGTAAGACCTGTTAAAAAGATTTAAATCATTAATTAAGAATCTTAAATGTGAAACCTAGCCTAGGGTCAATTATAAGACCGGGCCAAGATGGTAAGACCTGTTTAAAAAGATTCAATTCCCTGTTAACATCTTAAAACATGTTAACACTCCTGGCAGATGTGATTCAATTAAAATCACACACGTCATTTTTATATAGGATCCTTCAAAAGATTCCTAACCCAGTTTAATGATCCCTGAATCCTGGGTTTATGTCATCAATTAAGATGATCATATTTTAACCATACGTGGTAATATAGTGCCTACGGGCCTTGCTCATTTCTACATGAGCCAAAATACAGTGGTAGCTATGACTCCCTGTCAGATAAAGGTAATGAACTAGGTTCAAACCTCAAATGCTTTGATTCTCTGAAATCCTAGCATATAATTTATAATTGTCTACGTGACTAGGCCTATTGTGCTAATATACTTAAAGGCCTTGATTCTCTGAAATCATGGCTTATAATTTAAAATTGTCCTTGTGACTAGGCCTGTTGTGCTATTAAATAAAACAGTTGTTGTTGCTTTGATTCTCTGAAATCATAAGCCAAAAATATATAAATGTCCATGTGACCAGGCCATTGGTGCCACTAATAAAACTATTAATGTTTTATAATTGGGATAAATTATAATAGAAATCCTAAATAAATATGATTAATAAATTAACCAAATATGGTCTCTGTTTACCATGGTTAATGAATTTCCCTATGGGGCAATTCAGTAATAAACATCCCTTAGAAGGGAAGAGCCTACGGGCTATAGTTAATGTCCTCTGAGACTAAAGACAGTGGTAGCCTACAACTCCCTGTCAAGAAAAGGTAGTGAACTTTGATTCAAACCTTAATGCCTAGATTCTCTAAAATCATGGCTTATAAATTTAACTTGTCTACGCGACAAGGCCATTGGTGCTATTATTAACTTATGAATTAGGAATTATGATAAAAATCCTGAATAAAATAAATATCCATCATTCTCTGTCAGTATGCAATTGAAGGGAATCTTAAAGGTGAAACCTAGCCTACGCGGCCAAGATGGTGAAACCTACTCAAGGGATTCACATCCTTGTTAACACCTAGGAATGTGTTAGCACTCTTGACAAACGTGATTCGAGAAAATCACAACAGTCATCCTTATATTGGATTCTTCCAATTCTCAAATCTAGCTTAGTGATCTAGGAATCATGGCTTATATCATCCTATAAGGTGATCATATTATAAACATACGTTAGTAATGAAGCACCTACGGAGTAAACTAGTTGTCCGATAAGACAACGACAGTGGTGGTCTTTGATCTCCTGTCTAAAATGCTGGACTATGTCCAAACAAAATATTCTATGTGATCAATGCGATCATGACTCATATCATCTAATACGATGATCATATTATTTAACATCCTTTAGTGATGTCTTGCCTACGGGCTATAATATATTGTCCATTTGAGACATTGACGTTGTTATCGTTATGATTCCCTGTCCAAGGTGGTGAGCTATGCTCAAGCCTAATAGTTCATATGATCAATACGATCAAGACAAAAATCATCAATACGATGATTAAAATTTTTTTTAACATCCATAAAGATGTTTTGCCTAAGGGCTATAATTAGATCGTCCAACTAAGACAAGGCAATTGTAAAGCTTTTGTGATTCCTTGCCAAAGGGGTGAGCTATACTCAATTCCCATAGTCTATACTATCAGTGCGATCCTGACTAGTATCCGCAGTATGCTGATCATAATATTAACATCCCTCGTGATGAAATGCCTACGGGCCATACTTTATTCTAGAGTCGGTAAGACAAAGATAGTAGTGATCTTTATGATCCCCTGTTCAAAATGGTGTGATTATACCCAAACCTAATAGTCAATATGATCGATGTGATCATGACTAAAATCATTAGATACGATGGTTATATATAAACATCCATTAGTGATGTTGCTTGGCATATTTTTCTGCCAAAAGAATCGTCTTTCAAGACAATGACAGTTGTAGTCTATGACTCCCTGTCTGAAGGTGAAGAACCACGTTCAAACCTGGAAGCCCTAATCTAATAAGATTTCGGCTAATAAATTAAGGTCCTTGATAATAGACCATCGAGGTTATGTTTTAAAGTCATTCATGACAAGCCTATGTGCTATAATAGGTCATTCGTGACAAGTTAACATATTAAATGTCAACATTCCTGGTAACATGCATTTGTGCCAGATTTGATGAATGTCCATATAACAAGGCCGTTTGTGCCATATCTAATTGTCCTTCGTGGCAAGGCCTTCGTGCCGTATAATCATTTATGTCCTTCATGACTATGCCTTATGCCATATTTTCTACGTCCCTCGCGACAGGCTTCTATGCCATATATATATAACCGAAGTCATGAAAGGCTAGCCCTTGAGCTATTTATAATCGTACTTGTGACAAGGACAGTTGTGACATTATGGTTCCCTGTCAAGCAAGTAATGAACTCGCTCCAAGCTTCGAATGCCATTGATGGTCCAGTTGTGACCTAGGCTAAGTATAATGGAAATACATTCAAAATAACATTCACTATGAATGTTCGGAACAGAATAGCCCATACGGTTTATGAATGCCGTGGCTAATCTAGGTCAGATTATCAGGATGATGACTGATAAAGGTTAAATCTTGGTGATTGGTACCAAGTTGCGAGTATGGAAAACTCGGATGAGGTAGACGACAGTCGCAACGCTATTCAGGAGAAGAAAGTTAATAAAACTACAAACGTAAACCTCAATATTAATGGAGTTAATCTTCAGGCTGTGGTTGACGCAGCAGATGGAAGGACCTAGAAAGGTCATGAAACAATCCAAAGAGCCGAATGCTTCTCGCTCTAAATCTCATTCAAAACCATGTTTAAATTGCTTATGAGGAGATTTTGTTCACACTTCGTATATGAAGGATGAACCAAAAGAAGGATAATAACTTCCAGAAATCTGAGAAAGAGAGCAAGTACAGGCTTAATAAGAAGCAACGAAAGTTCAGTAAGAAGCCTGTATACCTCTGAGACTGCTTCAGCATTATTAGATGGATGTTTTATATCCATTAGGAATCATTTTTCCGATGTCCTAAGTTTCGTTAAAAATAAGGACTCAATAAAGTGATAAAAAAAAATCGATGGTTGCCTTAAAAATCAAACCCATATTGTGGGTGATAAGGCGCAATTAATTATCAAGACTCCTTATGAGACAACCCCCGTAATTACACGTATCCGTACGATTAATTAATATTAAACATGAAAAAATGGTGGAACTGGCCGTCCCCGGATTCGAACCCGGGTCTAGGCCGGCCGCACCCTTTCGCGCGCCTAACCAACTGAGCTAGGTGCCTAGTTTGTGAAAATCTCCATTCTAATTAAATATAAGCACTTGTACAATAAACTTCCTTATCATGTATCAATGATAATTTCTGCTAAGGGTCCTGTTTTTAATACAGGCAATAATAAATCTTCATGAACCATAAACTTAGCAAAAATTTTTATTATTATCCACATGGTATAACTTACCAAGGAAACCATAGTAACCGATTCTTCTAGTATCGGCAAGGAATCCTTCCGAAAAATCTAAGAGTACTCTTTCTTCGCATAGAGTACGACAACATATGTTATTTTAATTATTTTCTCATTGTTTTCTATCGCCTGCGAATGCCAAACTATGTTTGATAAAAGTGTCATATGAAGATTGGCGTATCCTAGTGTGTCCCATAGATTATTTCCATGTCTGATCAGCATGGAGGTTTAATACATGGAACCCCTAAGATATCCCAATGATCATATTGTACTAAAGTCGACTAGTAGTATTCAAAGAAGATATCCAAAAATGGAAAAAAAATTTTCCAAGTAAATGCTCCCGATTAAGGAAGTCGTGGACTTATAACATAAAAGTGCCACTCATTTGACACGAACAATGGTGGATGAACTGGAGCCTGAGATATGGATAATCTCTGTAGCCTCCTTGCAATCTTGATTATCTTCTCATAAGTTTTCCCTGCTTACCTCCGGGAAGGCAGGTAGAATTAAGATTGTATTCCGCTGTGGGCTAGAGTATTGTGAAAACTCCATATTGATTATGGAATAATCGAAACCTTGGTTTAGTAGGTTTTAAAACATAGGCACATAAAGCCTGACTCAATATTCTGAGGGTTTTATGTTATTAAATAAGAAAGACGGTTCATATTGCTTATGCATACATGCCGCAACCCTAATTAGGCAACGATTAAGAATGTGCCATCAGCTACCCAGGATCTAAGGGCAAATTATTGGTGGATAGGCTTAAAGAAGTCTGTAGCCACCTATGTAGCTAAAATGCTTGACTTGTGCGCAAGTCAAAGCTGAGTATCAGGAACCGTCAGGTTCGCTACAACAGCTTGAACTTCCTACGTGGAAGTGGGAAATGGTAACTATGGATTTTATTACCAAGTTACCCAAGACGAGGAAAGGAAATGATACGATATGGGTTATAGTTGACCGACTGACTAAGTCAGCTCATCTCTTACCCATCAAGGAGACTTATAGCTCCGATATGTTAACCCAATTATAAGTGAATAAGATTGTAGCCTTGCATGGCATACCTGTGACTATTATCTCTGATAGAGATACTAGGTACATGCCACATTTTTGGAAGAGTTTCCAACAATCTTTGGGCACACGTTGAATTTTAGTACGGCTTACCATCCTAAGACAGGCGGTCAGAGTGAGCGTACTATTCAAACGTTGGAAGATATGCTACGTGCACGTGCAATCGATTTAAGCGGTAGTTGGGATAAGAACCTACCGTTAATCGAATTCTCCTACAACAATAACTACCATACCAGCATTAAGGCTGCGCCTCTTGAGGCAGTATACGGTAGAAAGTGTAAATCGCCAGTTTGTTGGGCGAAAGTTGGAGAAGTCCAGTTATCAGGACCAGAGATCGTGTTCGAAACAACGGACGAGATTGTCCAGATTCGAGACCGTCTCAAGGCTGCCCGTGATAGGCAGAAGAGTTACGCTGATCTAAAGCGTAAGGATTTTCACTTCGAAGAAGGTGACAAAGTCCTACTTAAAGTGTCACCCTGGAAAGGAGTGATGCGGGTTGGTAAGAAAGGCAAGCTAAGCCCGAGATACATAGGACCTTTCAAGGTTATCGAACGTGTCGGGTCAGTTGCCTATAAGTTGAACTTACCTGAAGAGCTCAGTGGAATTCACAATGTGTTCCACATCTGCAATCTGAAGAAGTGTTTCGCTGATGAATCACTGGTTATACCGCATACAGATGTGCATATAGTTGAGAGCTTGAAGTTTGTGGAAAAACCCTTGTCGATTGAGGATCGACGGGTTAAGAAGCTTCGAAGGAAGCATGTACCTATTGTTAAGGTCAAATGGGATGCCCGTAGTGGTCCCGAATTCACGTGGGAGGTTGAATCCACGATGAAAGAAAAGTACCCTTACTTATTTCAGTAAATCTCGGGTCGAGATTTATTTTAAGGGGGTGAGGATGTAACACCTCGAAAATTCACGTCCTATAATGTGTTGACACGTGTCATAAAGTTTGAACGTGTGAAAGAATGTTATAAAAGGACTAAAGTTGACAAACATGGAAAGTATGTGTTTATACGGGTTCTAAGTGTCAACTGTGAATAAATACAATGTATATTAACCCTACACGATGCTCATACCTTCAAACGAATAAATCATGGATCATACGAAGATAAAAGTGAGTGATTTCAAACTACAGGGACCAAATGTGTCAACATGTTTAATTTATACCTCTGAGTGACCTTTTGACAAACCCGAAGCTTTGTAAATATTAATTGTGCTCATGAGAATGCACCCTAAAATTTTCATAAAGTTTCGTTAACGTATGAGAAAGATATGATCAAATTCGTGTGCGAAGCGTTAAAGCGTAAACGTCGAAAGTTAGGACTTTTCGGGTAACAATTAAGTTAACCGGGGACCTAACAAAGTGGGTATATGTTTTAAAGCCCTTGTAGATCAATTGTGAGGGTTCATAGTGCAATAAACAAGTGCCTATTCGAGTTTTGAAGAGACAAGGACTAAATCGCAAAACAAATAAAGAGCTGATCATACACGTCCTCGCGCCACGCGAGGGGTCCCTCGCGCCACGCGAGGGACTCCCAGTTGCTGAATTGCGGCTGTTGACTGAAATGGCTCTTGTGCGCGATTTTACCCGATTTTCCACATTCCTCTTGACCCCTAGACACCCCCTAAACACTTAGGGACATGTGTTGAAGTATTGTGGGCACTAGTAGACACAAGTGTCAAGGATTTGTGGTAGATTAAACACTATATAAAGGCTTGTTATGAAAACATTCACTCACACCTTCATCTGCAATTCTTGAGCACTTCTGGAGCTTAGGAGCAGACCCAATACCTTCCTACTCGAGCTTAGGACTTGGGTAAGTATGCTAGACCTTCCTCGGTTTAGTTTTTGCTTAGTTATTAGCTTAAAAGTCAACCGTCGTAATTAACGGTTGACTTAACGATTAATCGCTAATGGTCCAGCGATTGGTCGAATTAAAAGTAGTTATAAGTTGGTATTTATGTGGGTAATAAAACCCCAAAAGGGTTTCCCCTGATCACCACTTTAACTAGTTCAAAAGTCGGGTCAAACATATACTTAAAAACTCAACAGAATTCTTAAAATGTCAATTATGCATAATTAGCTATCTAGACCATGTATAACCTGTTTGATTATTGTTATAACTTAGTAATTAGTGTAAGAACATGTCCAAACCTGTTCAACCCGACTATTTCCTGTTTAGACCCGGTTCGGAACCGAAAGTCACATAGTTTGACTTTCGCTTTGACTTTCAGTTCTGACCCGTTTAGGCATATTTTAGAAATGCCTCAGAGCTTTAATTGGACTAGGATACATGTTAGAACAACCCTCTGTGATTATACACCTTGGTTCACTAGTTATCCAATTAATATGCATATTTCCGTTAATTGCTCATACGTTGACCGTTATGCCCTTATTACCTTAAAACGTGATTTATGGAAATGTAAAAGTGTAGAAACCTTAGTTACTGATATATAAACTTGTATGCAAAGTTTGACATCAGTTTGACTTGTAGATTAAGAGTTATGCTCATTAGCGTAATTACGGTGCTTTATGTTAATAAAATGGCGTAATTAGCGTATAGCCTAATTAAACATACTTTTTGGTATCAAACGAATTACCCACTGATGTAATATATTATTTTGGGAATTTTAAAGATTTTTAATTAATTTTAGGCTGAGCATAACTCATAGTCGTAGGCTTAATTCGATAATTGTCGGTTTTGCCCTTACGGGCCATAAAATGAGTTTTACACATCTAAATGACTCCAAACCTTTTGCTACTGATTAGTTATGATAAATAAAGTATTTTAAGCCCTCTGGAAATATAAAAATATCAGATTTAAGTATCGAACCCGGTAATGGCCTTTAATCGCCTAAATTAGCATTCTTAACGCATAGTATGTTCAAGAATCATATTGGACATACCCGGGTTGATACCTACTGATATAAGAGGCAAATTATAATATTTTAACAGTAAGCAAAGGTTGATAAACTCAGACTTCCGTTTTGAGCTTTTCGGCTTATGTGAAATTACCGAAATACCCCTACGGGGTCTATTTTGGTTAAAGATGATAAATTTCACATATATGCTTTAGCCTACTGATATAACTTATCAAATTGAGTATGTTTGCTGTTTACATCAGATCTGTAAATCAGTTAAACATTTAAACTCTTTTACAAACTTTAAAATGACCAAACTACCCCTACGGGGCATAGTTTGTGTTTAAATTAGTTCGGGGCATAACGAAAGACATCCTACTGATGTCACAACATATTTGAAGCATATTAACTTAGGAAACATGTATATGGCTCTTACGGATACCCGTTACGCTTATTTCGCGTTCGGTTCGGTTTATGTAACAAGTTTACATAAATTAGCCGATACGGGTCAAACCTTATCGGTTTTATCTCAAAATCCAGAATGTGAATAATAAACCCATATTAAACAAGTCTCTGAACTTGTCGGGTCTAAATCACATTCTATCCGGTCTTCGCTTAATCGTGCGTACGAACCGTATCTTTGAAACTAGCCGGTCTAAGCTTAAGCTTAATTAAAGACCCGTTAGGATTCTAATAGGTTATTAAAAACCTTCGTTCCAGATTAGGAGACCAGTAAAAGCTATCTGTACTTGCTGATTTGATATACGGCTGGGATTGAATTTATATTTAGCTCAGGTAAATACTTTTAACTTATTTTCCCTATAAGGGCTTGGGTTACGGTACATAGCGTACCGCTTGTTCGAGCATCAAATCTCCACGCTTAGTGGGTAGTTGAATAATTTGATCGGCTCGTTTTAAACAGATGTGTTTACTTTACAGCCTTTGGGGGGTTAATGACCATGTCCCGGATATCCTCGGCATTATCTTACGAGATAGCCACGACCTGAGCACGGGGTGTAGGCGTACACCTGTCAGTGTATAACTCTAGAATTGTGGTGTGTCTATTGATCTTTAACCCGGATACGTTCCGGGCTACTGAACGCATAAGTAACATGTAAATCGTTCACAAGATTATAATATCAAATAATTCTCCCAAGTTAAAAAGATTAATTTTGCCTCTGTGCATTTTAACCAATGTGTCAAGATATTTTGTGCCACGTGCACTCAAAACAATTTACAAACTCTTTTTCCAAAATGAGTCAGTTGAATGTATTTACCAGTGTAAACTGACGTATTTTCCAAAAAGGCTAAATGCAGGTACTATACGAAATTGGCTGGATATGTCTCCTTAGCATCAATAGAAGTCTCGCAAGCTTAAGATGCCTAAAAGTCTGTTGAACTATTGTTTCCATTTTATGTTCGATCCTTCTGTGGATAAACTTCCGAATATTGTGATAGTTGATATTACAATAAAAAAAATTCGGTTGTATTATATTTTCAATTGCTTCCGCTGTGCTTAACAATATTGTGTTGTTTGACCATTACGTTGCCAACCATGACGTCACGATACTCCCCACCGGGCCCACCGGTGACACGTGGAAAATCGGGGTGTGACAGGCGAGCCTCTGGTGCTATATTTATCAGCCTCCGACAGAGCAGTAGGAGCAGTGTTACTTGTTGATCGACAAGGTGTTCAAACGCCAGTCTATTATGTGTCACGAACTCTGACTGACCCAGAAACCCGGTACGCAATCATGGAGAAACTAGTACTCGCACTGATCCATGCATCAAGACGGCTGCGCAGGTACTTTGCCAACCACGTCATTCACGTGCTAACAAACTACAACATTGGCAACATACTCGCAAGGCCAGAGATTTCAGGGAGACTAACAAAATGGGCGATAGAGCTCGGGGGTCATAACGTAGTGTTCAGGCCAAGACCGTCGATCAAGGGCCAAGTACTTGCAGATTTCATGACAGAGGTACCGGATGACAAAGATCGAGAATGCAAGGCGATGGAAAAAGCCGAGAAACAGCAAGTGGAAGACCCATGGTTACTATACACAGATGGTGCGTCTAACGAGGATGGCGCAGGTGCTGGTCTCCGGCTGGTGAGCCCTGACAAACATGAGTTCACCTACGCCATACGCCTGGATTTTAAAAGCACAAACAATGAAGCTGAATACGAAGCTTTCCTTGCTGGTTTAAGGTTAGCAATCAAAATGGGAGTACGACACATCGAAGCGCATGTGGACTCCATGTTGGTGGCAGGGCAAATCAACGGGCAATATGAAGCCAAGGGAGATACAATGGCACTCTACCTGAGTCAAGCAAAGACGCTGCTACAAACCTTCTATTCCTACAAAGTGCACCACATTAATAGAAGCGAGAATAAACCAGCAGACTCGCGGAGTAAACTCGCCTCTACAAGCTTCCAGCACCTAGCAAAGGATGTACGCATAGAGGTTTTAAGCAACCCGTCAGTGCCACTGCGAGAAGTAAGCGTCGTTCAACTAGGAACAACGTCTCGGATGACTCCGATAATCGCGTACCTCCAATCTGGAATACTCCCGGAAAACAAGGCAGAAGCGAGGAAAATCCAGTACAAATCCGAACATTATCAGATGGCTGATGGGATTTTGTACAGAAAGTCATACCTCGGGCCTTTGTTAAGATGTGTTGACCCCGAAGACGCAAGCTCTTTGATCAGAGAGGTGCACGAGGGAATCTGTGGTATACATGCCGGACCAAGAATGGTGGTAGCAAAAGTCATGAATGCGGGATACTATTGGCCCGGGATGCATTTAGATGCGGTTAAAGAATTGAGAAAATGTAGTGGGTGCCAAAGACACGCTCCCAAAACAATGCGCCCCAAGAATGAATTGGTACCAGTCACGACGGCGTGGCCCTTTCAACAATGGGGAATAGACATGGTCGGACCTTTCCCCGAAGCCCCAGGTGCTGTCAAATTTATAATAGTCGCAGTCGACTATTTCACCAAATGGGTAGAGGCAAAGGCCCTCGCATCAACCACAGCCATGGTTGTCAAAAAATTCATTTGGGAGCAAATCATATGTCGTTTTGGATTACCCCTCAAGATCATCATTGACAATGGAACCAACTTTGTCGAAGACAATCTTCAACAGTGGTTTAAAGACTTACACATTGAGCATACCTTCTCCTCGGTCGCGCACCCGCAGGGGAATGGTCAAGTTGAAGCCGTCAACAAGAGTATTGTCGACGGAATCAAAGCAAGGCTGGGAGAAAAAAGAAGAGGTTGGGTAGACGAACTGCCCAGCATCTTGTGGGCCCACAGGACGATGCCCAAAACAAGCAACGGAGAAACACCGTTTAGCTTGGTTTATGGGTCAGAGGCAGTAATACCAGCAGAGATAGGATTGCCGTCACCCCGAATGCTCTCAATGAACATGATCAACAATGAAGAAGAGAGGAGGATCGACCTTGACCTCCTAGAAGAAAGGAGAGAAATGGCGGCAATCAATGAAGCAAAGTACAAAACGAAGCTGGAAAAATATTACAACTCTAAAGTCCGAGTCTGCACCTTCAACCCGGGAGAATACGTCCTCAGAGACAACGAGGCCTCAAATGCAGAAAAACCCGGGAAGTTGGCTCCCAAGTGGGAGGGTCCATATGTCATCGACACCGTGCTCGGAAAAGGAGCCTATAAGCTGCGCACCATCGACAACAGGGAGATTCCTCGCACATGGAACGCCCAACAACTGAGAAAGTGTTACCTGTGAAGAAAATTCTTGTAATTGCAATGGCCAAGTCGCCAACACATTTATAGTTATACAAGAAGTGTTTGGCTATCTTTCTATCATGCAAATTTCTTTGTCACAACTGCATATATTACTTTGGGCATACACGAAAACATCAATGGCTCGACCATTAGGAAACGTTGTAGACCTCCAAGGCCTGTCACAAACAAGTGCACCGCCGGGTCAGACACACAACTAAAGCATAACAAACGCCAAACAAATACTTCGTGCCCACATAAACACGAAAACATTGAGCACAGGACAAGCAAACATTGTAAGCACCCCCAAGGCTGAGAACAGCCGGGTCTACACAATAACCTGTAACTCGATCACTTCGTATTCACGATCCAACCTGCGCACGAATATGACAGAATAAAACGTTGTAATAAACACAACACAACCTGTCAGCGCCATCATTCATTCGTGATACCTGAATCAAAGTAATTACACATGCACATATTATGACGATAACAAAATTCGCATAAAAACAAACAACTATTAGCATCACAAATGTCAAAGCATAGCGAAATATCCACAAGCATAACAAGAAAGTTAAAATTGTTCATCCAATTGTCAAGTACAAGACCAACCAAGGTCATACGCGGCGCGCAGGCCGGAGTCCCTCATTCGAGATGACTGGGCCCGGCACCTCCAGCCGCACCACCCTCATCGCCAAGCGCTTTCTTCAACAACACAACACCATCAGGTCTTCGAGCCAGTTTTTTCGCAGCTTTAACCACAGCGAACTCCAAAGATGAAAACTCTTGTCTTTTCGCGGCGTAAGCAGCAGTGCAATCCTCCTTCCACAACTCGAAATGATGTTCTTTCTCCTTATTAAGGGCCGCAGCCCTACCCTCGTTGTACCCATCCTTACGCCCGCTGCTGTAACCAGCTTGCCCCAGCTCAAACATATAATTGGCAAGCTCGTGGGAGTTGACGATGCGATCAGCAATCTACGAGAAACACACAAATAAGGGACAATTCACGAAAGTCAGAAAATAAAGTAAAAGAAGCTACCAGAGGCACCGCGCGCGAGAGCAACCACATGCAATCAGCTGACGCTTCCTCAGCAAGGATTTCAGAGGCGTTGCACTCAACGGTTTTCTCTTGAAGAAGACGTTCAGTAGTCTCATACCGCCTCGCAAGCTCCTCTAGCTTAGCTATATGATCGATGTACTCCTTCTCTTTCTTCTCAAACGCGACGCGCGCCTTTTGAGCTTCCTCAGCAAGCTCAGTCTTCTCACCAGACAAGCGTACAATAGCGTCACGTTGAGACTTAAGCTCCACGTTAGTCCGCTCGCACGCTGCCTCCCAATTTTTCTGTTTATCAGCATTCGCTTGTTTCTCTTGGGCGAGCTTCTCCTCTGCATCGGATACCCTCCACACCAACCCTTTCTTCTCGGTATTAAATCTTTCTCTCTCCTCCGCAAACAACCTTTTCTCATTTTCAAACTCAAGAGTGTCCTCCCCCATCAACTTCCATTCACGGACAATCTCCTGAGAAGTAGACCAGAAGTTAACCCCGGCTTGAACATGATCATCCAACAGTTCCAACCGGCGGTGCCTCTTCTGAAATAACCTTTCAGCTGGGGGGAGGGGCAGAGAGAAAAACTCATGACAATTGTCAAGGTCGTTCATACGGGAGCCCTGGGTTAAGTGCCAGCGAGGCGCATGGGGCAAATTATAACAGGCTGAGTTGAGAGTATCCCAGGACCCAGGACTCCGCACCGCCCCGGAGGATGCACCACCACCATCACCCGGCGGACGTTTTGTATACACCGTTTGATGCGGAGTAGTTTCACTTATCTCCACTTCAACTTCAACATTCTTACCACGATCACCACCAACAGCACCGCCCGCATCACCACCTGTCTTACCACCACCTTCTCCAACCTGCTCAACGGTCACATCTTCTTTCTTCTTCCCGTCAGGAGTATCATGAGGAGGAGATAGCCCAAATGTCCTCGACGGCGGAGATTCCGGAGGAGTAATTTTCGAAATATCAATCTTGTGTCCAGTCTTGGCTGTTTTGGCACCTGCCCCAAAACGAGCAGCACATTCAGAGAAAAGAAGGACACACAAGCAAAAAATGCAAGACAAGCTGGAAGAAGATAAAACGAATACTAGAAGCTTCAAAAATCTTCTGTAACAAATCCCCAGGTTTCTCAGCAAAAATACCCATGTCAATCTCCGATTTAGAAGGGGCAGGAGGATTCTCCTTTTGAAGTTTAATCTTCTTCGAGGCAAGCATAGCAGCAGCCTGCTCATCAAGTTTTCGTTTTTTATCCTCGAAAGCCCTTTTCTGCATCACTTCCGTTAGAGTCGCGCGGTCTTCAGGGTCCGACTCAGGACGTTTCTCTACAACTCCTAAACCGGACAACGTATCAGAAACGACAACATAATCAAGGATACGATGAGTATGAAGTCGCTTACGAGGAGACTTAGTGGCAGTTTCTTCAGCCCTTTTCCCCTTCCCTTCCGCCTTGTCAGCTTTCGGTTTTCTCCTCGTCTCCAACGGGTCAGCAGTTTCGACCGGAATCTCCAAATCATCACCAACAGGCTCGTTCACCGGTTCATGCACAACCCCCTGCGCCGGACCTGCACGCGCGGAACGAGAGGTTAGGTCTTCAAAAGATCTGCCAGACCCATCACTCGAGAGAACGATAACCTCCTCTCGAATGGAATCAAATGCATCATCATCATCATTCTCACTATCTTCACCTAAGACAGTTTTGACGTAAGCGGTGAAACTCTCATTACTCGGATGCAGAAACCGGCCACGGATCTGATCCAACCAAGGTCGTTTATCAGGTTTTTGTATCGCCTCAACCATTGCACCCGGTGCCTTAAGATCCAAAACGTTCAACAACTTGAAACCTACTGCACAAAAAGACGGAGATAAAGAACAATGCACAAACAATACAACGTACAACATACAAAAAAAAAGAGATTATGGAGCAAGACGTACACTTGCCATCATGACCATAAACCGGAACCCCCAACGGATGTTTAGGAACCCATTTCATGCTCATACCGGCACCAACCAACGCCATCTCCTCAAGCTGGATTATCGGAGTGGCTTTACGAGTCAACCTCTTATACCAATCTTGATCAGCAAAATTTGCAACCACATCAACTTTGGGGATACCCTCATCCACAGATCTGTAGTGCATGTCCACAGGAACAACACCCCGGCGAATATAAAAAAACTTCTGCTTCCAGTCATGGAGACTCTTCAGTGGCACAGAGCAAACTGGAGAAACGCCGGTACGAGCACTAAAAGAGTAAAACCCACTTGTATATGAAACGGTGTAGAAGGCGTTGAACATCTCAAACGTCGGATCTAAACGGTTTGCCATACAAACGAACTCAAAGTGAGTAATACGAGGGACCCCGATGGCATTAATCTGAGAGATGTGGAGACCATAACCCCTCAACACATCAGCAGTAAATCGAGTCATTGGAAGCCTGAAGTTGCCCTCCCGGAAGAAAGCAGCATACAAAGTCATATGACCGGGAGGAGCATCCATGGCGGTGGAACCAGGAGCAGGATACTGAGCACCCCAATCAGGGAGAAAACCCATCTCCCTTACCAAATTCTGGAATTCCTCCTCTTTCCACCCTATTACCGCCTGATCCGGGCCAGGCGGAGTTTTACCTTTGTTCCTCCTCTTCCTCGAAGAAGGATTTACAGAAGACATTACAAGGGAACAAGCAGTAATGCAGATGAACTCAAAGAGGAGAAGAGAGAAAATAAGGAAGGAGAGAGAATCCCGGAATTCAAATTTTGAATAGTGGAGAAGAAAGAGGAAACCACCATATATTTATACCCATCGCATTTAATGCGATGGGTAGTGGGGGCGTCAGAATCTGAAAAAGCAACCACTAGGGGAGAGACACGTCAGACGTGAGAGAAGGCGACAACCCTTTTTCCGGAAGCAGGTGTACAGACACCTGACACTTCGCCGAAAAGCAACTGACGGTGACTGAAAAAGTAACTATTCACCTGACAACAGCCAGTCACATCAGTCACCCCTTCCCAAGACAGATAAAGCTTCCTCTCGACGACAACTTTTATAAAGGGCCAAAACCCATGCGCGGTACGCCATGCGTCCATTTGGCTCAACTTTTTAAAGTGCCAAACCCATGCGCGGTACGCCATGCGTCCATTTGGCTCAACTTTTTAAAGGGCCAAAACCCATGCGCGGTACGCCATGCGTCCATTTGGCTCAACTTTTTAAAGGGCCAAAACCCATGCGCGGTACGCCATGCGTCCATTTGGCTCAACTTTTTAAAGTGCCAAACCCATGCGCGGTACGCCATGCGTCCATTTGGCTCAACTTTTTAAAGTACCAAAACCCATGCGCGGTACGCCATGCGTCCATTTGGCTCAACTTTTTAAAGTACCAAAACCCATGCGCGGTACACCATGCGTCCATTTGGCTCAACTTTTTAAAGTGCCAAAACCCATGCGCGGTACGCCAGGCATCCATTTGGCTCAACTTTTTAAAGTGCCAAAGCCCATGCGCGGTACGCCATACGCCCACCCGGCTCAACTATACAAGTTGCCAAACTCCACGCGCCGTGTGCCCATCAGGTGCAGATTCCTTAAAGATCCCATAGAAACCGACAGGCCATAACGAAATACCACATTCATAAGTCCAGAATCCCTCCTAGACGATCAACTCAACTAGAAGGCACACTGGACTGGGGGGACTTGAAGAGGTATGGTCCCAATTCCTTGCCAACTTGGCAAGGACCACACCACTTTTTCCATCCTACGTGGCGCTGACATCGACGAGGTCATCCAGAAGCTTCTAGAAGCTTCCGGAGAATATCTAGGTGGCTCCAAAGATGCTCCATCCCACATAAAGGACACAACGTGCCACCAGTCACCAGACGCCACGTAGGCCTGTAACAAACCTAAGAGCAGCCCGACAACGCCGGTACGACGTCTCCAAGATGGGCAAATGCAGGCGCGCCACGTGTACCACTACACTGACCACAGCAGAGGAGACCAAGAGGATATTCCCCTTGGTCGGACAGCTGGCGCGCAACCACAGCTGGCATCGCTGCTCTTCCCTCTCTCACCTTTCGGCTATAAATAGAACCCTTCGTCATTCAGGTTAAGGGATCTTGCTCTCTATACTCTCACACCTAACACACACTGTTTATTCTTCCTCGGAACAGTACTTATTCTCACGCCGGAGACTGGTTAAGAGGGAAACCCCCATATTCCCCTCTTAACGAGACTAACGGTGTTGCTGTTTTGCAGGAATCAAGCCATCTCACGAGTAGAAGGAGAGATTGAACCCACAGAAGAAATAACCCTACAGATTAACCATAGTGTTAACCTGTGTTTCATCAGATATGGTATTATGTGTTAGACAAATTTGGTGTCATGTGCTTTACCAATATTACCTAACAACACAACTATAGACGATTATGCAAAAGTAAGTGTGTAAACGAGCTTATCTTAAGCTCGTCGTCTTAGCTTATGCTCTATTTCTAAAACTCGAGCCTAGCTTATAGGTAGTTTTGCCAGCTCCAGCTAGGTTTATTTTTCTATTTATTAATTGTTTAATTATTTTCTTATATATATATATATATATATATATATATAATTTTTATTGTATATTTTATTCTTTATATATATATATATATATAAATATTCTTTTGGTATATTTATCATAATTTTATATGTAATAGTAATTATTAATATGTAATATATATTTAATATATGAATAATAAGATTGCAAGCATAGTAAAGCTCGATTAATGAAATCTTATGTACATTTCAAGATTGAGCTCTATTGATTTCTAATATCAATATGCCACCAGTCCATCACCATTATATGAGCTTATAATGATACTTTTAGATTATAAATGTTGTCAGTGGCGTCTCTGAGAATTCATGTACCTTGTTCGAGGTCAAAAAATGTGCCCTTATATCTTAACGATAAACAAGGCATTTACGAAAAAGACAAAATCGTATTATTCGTTAAACAATGTGTAACATCTGCCAAAAACGGATCTCCGATACCCATCCGGTTTGAAAACTGGATCCTAAACGAACTTTTTTTATTTATATTAGATGTCGCGTATTTAGAAACTAGTATAACTAGTTTTTTCGGGTTTAAAATATTAATTTTATGAATGAAACTTGTTAGTCCCGTTAATAATTACAAAAGAAATAACTAATCTAGTTATAAATTTTAGATTAAACTAATTTCCTAATTGAAGGGACTGATTTGGTAATTCTTTAGAACTTTTAAGTGCAGGGACCAGTTGTGCAATTATTTGAAACTGTTAAATGAAACTCAATAAAAAAGAAGTGAACCAAGGGACTCGAACCCGGGTCTCACCGGGCCCAAAGAGGTAACCAAAACACGTGCACCACTGCACCAAAGATCATTTTATCTATATTGTTTGATTCGATTTCAATTTATTAACATATATATATTAGTTAAAAAAAATACGCGTGCCCCTCGAAATCACGGGCCCTGTGCGGAAGTCCTCCCCGCACACCCTCATAGCCGCCCATGAATGTTGCATATTGTTGTCTCCGTATTTCTTGTTATGGAATGCGACATGTATCCTATAATTCCAACAAGCGGATTGGCACCTTTTAGACGACAAGGTCTTTTAAGAGGATAGTATTTGGGTGCAAATATGTTAAAACTGTAAGTACCTCTCGTCTTTTGATGATAATAAAAGTTAAGAGTGTGTGATTTAACTTATAGATAGTCAAACATCCCACTACAAACAAATATTGTTCACGGCACTAACCTATGGTTTTGTTTTTGGCTACCAATACTAGAACTTGCTAACGAAGATATCACTCATTTCGATCTACTTTCTTCCAATCACATTTGATTGTAGAGATCTGATTGGACCCATGGTGGCATTACAATGCATTATTTATGGCAAGGTGGTATTCAACCAACATTTCTCATGGCCATGGACGATGTTGTCAAAAGTAGTAGGAGATCATACTTCTTCATATTACTCTCGTCCAAACACGCTTATCTATGGAGTGCGTTATGTTTGTGCCCCCAAAACGTGTTATGCTTTGTAAGTCGACCCCATATTTTTATCCCGTCATCTCTCATATTCATAATCAATTGAGATTTCCTTAGGACGATACAGACACCCCTTAGCCACCTTAAGAACTCATCATCCTCAATGAGGTTTGCCCCACCATCCAGAACTACAAGAGTTACTCTTATACTATATTATAACACCCTTACCATGACCATGGTATCATTTGCTTTACCCACTAGTTCACGGCTTGACTTTTGGCGTAAAAACTTACCATGAGGTCACCTATACAACTCTTGTTTGAGCAGGCTAAACTTTAAGGTTCATGTGGGACCAATAATGCTAATGCATGCAAAATGCGTAACGAATGGTACGATACAGCACTATATTGTCCAAAGATCACTCATGTCTTTACAATTGATAGTAAAGTTTGTTCAAGGTGTTACGAATACAAATAACCATATGTTCATATTTTATACTAAAATATCAAATATACAAGTATAAGTGAAATATCAAAAGATACCAAATCATCAAAAATTGAAGAAAAAAATGGTGAACAGCTAGGTGGATGGCATATGCACGATATGTGATTGGTTACTTGGGATGAGAACTTTTTAAACATAAAATAAAAGATATAGGATTTTAATAATCCTAACTTTCACCTGATGACAAACAATAATCCCAACTTGAGAAATCCCCCCAAACAGTCCTAAGACTGCGGGGTATGGGGCGGGAGTTTGGGCGTGGGTAGGGGGAAAACGCTTCGGCGTGGCCCTTGGGGCATGGGTTTCAAGCCGGGCGTGGGGTGGTCTGGCCAAGCTGACATGGCGGGCTCTAATTGGACAAACCAAAGAAGCCGTTGGGCTAGCCGTTGGCCAACGGCTATCTTAAAAAAAAAAAATATTTTTCCACTATAAACCTCACAATTTCTTCCATTTTTTTACCACATTCATCTTCAATTCTCCATCTACAAAACGAAAAAATGCATCCTCATAACCGTCCTTTTGACCCGACCCACCCGTATGCACTCCAATGAAAATAATCCTAGCCCACCACCCATTCGTCCAATGCCTCGTCCATTTATGATACACTCTTCTATGCCCGAAGAAGCGAGTTATGCATCGTATCTTGGGAATTGTTTGTTTACTAACTTCCCACACTCCGATGATGCGATACCTACACCGTTTGCACAAACGTCCATCAACCTTTCACCAACCTCCATCGACCTTTCACAAAACGAAACCGTCCCCGAAACTCAACCACCCAACGATGGTCCTTCCGCACCCCAACCCATAAAAAAGAGAAGCCATAAGAAAAAAACCGAGGCGGATAAAGCACTTGAAACCATCAAGCGAAAACAACTAAAATGGACCGTTCCTGAAGAACTTGCATTGGCGAGGGGTTGGTTTCAACAATCTCAACATTCAACTTTAGGTATTCTTAAACTTTGTTTTTATTAATGTTTTTTTTATATAACTTTGTAATATATTAAATTTTGTTTTTATAAAAACAGGAAATTCTCAACATCGAACCTATTTGTGGCAAGGGGTTAGTAGAATATTCCATCAAGAATTGGGAAAAGAGGTTTATCGTGAAAACGATAGCTTATCCTCGAAGTGGACCGAGATAAGCGGCCAACTTACAAAAGATAGTGGTTTTTTAAATAAAGCAAAACAAAACCCAAAAAGTGGTGAAACCGAAGCCGACATTGTGACGAATGCATTGGTTCAATTCAAGACAAATGTGGGGACCGACTTCCGTTTCATGCATTGTTGGGAGATTTGTAAGTTTCATCCAAAGTGGGCGAATATCCCCAGTGGTAGCGAAAGCAACACGTCTTCCAAAAGGTCGAGGGCCTCGTCCCAAACCCAATCTGATGCACGAGATCAAGAGATTGAGGACCTTTTTGATGATTCGCCAAGCCCAAACCAGCCTGAGTATGGAAGAGATGCCACAAAAAGGCGTGCTCAAAAATCAAGATCTGCTACGGCATCACCTTCAGCTGGGAGTTCGCTCTTGCATAGAGGAATATACAGCGACCAGTTGGATGACATTTCATCCAAAATGGATACATTCAACGTCTTCCAACAACAAAGGGCCGAAATTCGGAAGAGCAAAGAAGCTAGAGATGCCGCTAGAGAAGCCCAGAGACAAAGACGGGAGGATTTGAAAATTCTATCACAGCCGATTGATCACCTAAAGGGTGACGAGTTGGAAATAGTCTTGGAGATGAGAGAAGAGATAAAAAACAAATATAAACGTTAGGAAATTTTTTTATGTAATTTTTATGTAATTTTCTTTAATTTTTATGTAATTTTCTTTAATTAAAAACAAATACAAAGAGCCCAGCCGGGTCAGCCCAGCGAAGCCCACCAAACCCCCGCCCCACCATACCCTGTTTAAATGTGGGTCGCCCCATGTCTGCCACCCCAAGCCACGTGTCAACAAATGCCCCAACCCAAGCCCAACCCCCGCCCCACCATACCCTGCAGTCTAACTTGCAAAAAAATTTCATCCACCAATCCTTTTCTAACTAGGGTCTAATCCAACTGGGTTTTTGCTGACGTGGCTGATGAAGTGGACAAAAACTTAGTTAATTGTTGATGTGGTTGCTTATGTGGCACCGTCACAACCTCCATTCACCATCAGCCACCACCACCCATCACCATCCACTGTTTGCCAACACCATTCTACCACCAGAAATAACCTTATCACCTCCGATCACCTCCAATCACCTCCGTTACCAAGAACAACCTATAACCAAACTCACCGACCACCTCCATCACCTGAGCACCCCTAAAGCATTTTTGAATCTACAACCAACCACCAACTTCACGTACACCATCTATCACCACGCCGCCCACCTGTTAACTATCACTGGAAACCTATGCCACCATCACCACCTCAACTCACCACTTGAAACCACCATACACCTCCACAGCAACCACCTTTGACCCCCATTAACACTACCGTCCAACAACCACCCACTTGAGTAGCCATCTTCGTAGGCAACTGTTACTCCACAACTATTAAGGTTGTAAGTTTTATGTTCTTGATTTACAGGTTTGTTTTATGAAGAAGATGGTAGCGACTGTCATTATTTTAGATATTAGGGTTTGTGGTGGGTTTCCTCCTATCGAAGAGAGAAGGAGAAAGAGAGTAAAGAGTAGAATGAGACTTTGTTTGTCTTGTAGCAATATTTAGGTGGTAGCAGACAATGGATGGTGGTGGTGGGGTGGTAGTAGGTTAGGGTAAAGCATGGTGGCCGATGTTGGTGGTGGTGGAGGTTGTGATGGTGTCACATAAGCAGTTACGTCAGCAAATAACTAAGTTTTTGTCCACTTTATCATGAACTAACTGGGTTAAACCTCAGTTAAAAAAGGATTGATGGGGGAAAATAATTTGCAAGTTGGGATTGTTAGGATAAATTTATTAAACTAAGATTATTACCAGCCAACATTGTAAAAATTAAAATTATTAAAATCCCATATCCCATCAAATAAAGAATCTCCTTAGACTATGGGGTATGAGGCTTGGGTTGGGGCGTGGCCCTTGGGGCTTGGGTTTGAAGCCGGGCGTGGGGCGGACTTGAGATCCGATATGGCGGCCTCCTATTCGCTGTCCACCGCCATGTCATAGCGGGTGTTTGATTTTTTGTAATTTTTTTTTAATAAACTGTCAAGCCACGCCCCCAACCCAAGCCCCACCATACCCTACGGACACGCCATTCACCGGTGGGAGGGCTCTAACTCCACGTGTCAACTCATGCCCCCAACTCAAGCCCCACGGTCTTATAAAAGAACTAGAAAAATGTTTTCAATTGAAAATGCAAACAACCAATGACCCCCTTTACAATTACAACTAGCAATTCGAAATAGCGAAGCACCAAATCCATAACTATGATTTTCCTTAGTTTACCTTTAAAGATGTTATTTGGAAAGAAAAAAAAAACATTTCAATATTTTCCTTTTTAAAGTATATTTATTATATATTACACACACATATATTATTATATATATTACTTTGAAGTGATGATTGTAGTTTTTGAGAATGATTCTACTCCAAAGAAATCTTACCACCGTAAATCACTTTAATCATGCCTACCTTTTTATTTAAACCTTGAATTGATATGACATTCTTAACCCGTCCTTTTCATTCAACACAAATATTTTTTATATATATTTAGTTATGTGTCAAGGAAAAACGATATTTTCAATTATGCATATGCATACTTTATAAAAAATGTGTATATATATAGGGAGAGTATCATGAGAAAACTACATCTAAATGAGAAAACTAGAAAACTAACTAAAAAAAGCTAAAAAACATACCAATTTTTTTTTACAATTTTTTATAAAAAATGGCTATTTTTTATATATATAAAAAAAATTCAAAAAAAAAATTTGTTGTACTACACATGTGCATTATATGTGTACTACACATGTGCACTATATCCGTAATAGTGCACATATGCAATACAACAAAAAAAAATTATTTTTATTTATTTTTTTAATTTTTATTTATTTTTTTCCATGCAAAAAATATAGAGATTTTTTATAAAAAAAAATGTAAAAAAAAATTTAGTATGTTTTTTAGGTTTTTTTAGTTAGTTTTTTGGTTTTCTCATTAAATTAGTTTTCTAATGATCCATCTCATATATATACACAAAGATAATAGAAACGTACCAATATGCAAAATCAAACTTTTTTCACTCATTTTAGTTTTTACTTATTATAGTAGTTGGAATAGTAATACATGGTTAAATCTTTTTTTTTTTTTTTTGCAACTTCATAGCCTCAATCCTCATTGTTACTATTATTATTAATCCTTTACTGGATAATCACATTATACTTAACAGAAAAGAATATCATTGTTACCTTATAAAGAAATAGGGTTTTTCTCAATTAATACTAAAGATTTTTTTTAGCAAATTAAAATATCTGCAATAACAGAAAATAATTGAGAAAAAAAGGGGTGGAAAAAGTGAGTGCCGCATGCAAAATGGGAGCTGACAAACTGACCAAAAATTCATGAAGAGTCTTTTGAATGATGAAATCATAACCTCCTCCACTTGGACTCTCATAATTTTGTGTTGACTTTATCTTTTTGGACTCATACAATCTATAAAGTATTATTTATAATCATTTTTCAATAAAGAAAATTTTTAATATATCAATTATATCTTTATACATATATACACACACAGAGAGAGGGTGACTTCATCATCAAACATTTTCTAGATAATTTAATTCGGTGTCATATAAATGTACTAGATACTAGTTGATAACCTGCTTGCGCTGCGGGGCGATGGCCGAATAATTCTCAATCAATTAAAAAAAATACTATTATAATTTTGCTAGGAAAAAAAAAACAAAAACAATGATAAGACCGTAATTTTGGGCTAATGGCAAGACTGTAATTTTTCAGGACTAATTAGCCAATGTTAGGCAGTTGTTGGTGCGCTTGTGTCTGTACTTTGTCTGTATTTAGTCCTAATACGAAACGATGTCTTTGATGTAAGTTTGACCAAGTCAATCATCCTCCTGGTTTGACTTGGCCAAACAGTCAACATTATGTTAGTAATATGGCTGGGTCGAAGGATAAGTCATCGAAGGATTGTCCTATATCCTTCGATGATCAGCTCGAAACATGAACCTTCGATAGATGGACCACGAAAGATCACATCTTTCGAGGTACATCTGGATCATTCGAGCTGTTTCTGGTCGACAGATGATCGTTCGACCAGTCTGCATGATCCTTCGACCGGACCTGCTGTATTGGGTATAAATACCCGTGTGTTGTGTTCATTTCGACAGAGTTCGAGAGTTAGACATTTCAGACAAAGTGAGAGCATTCTGTTCAGAGAACACACACACACGAAAGATAGAGAGAGTTTATAGAATACATCTGTAAACCTTGTGCTTGTAACCGAACCTTTCATACGTTTAATACAAGTGGTGTTAATCGTTGAATATTGCGTGTTGTGTTTATCATTGTGCTTGTTCTATCCCGGTTTGCATGCTAGCTTGGGTTCCGCACTCGCTAGTGTGTTAGACATAACAAGGAATAGGTTAAACCTCAACCTCCGAGGGACCTACAGCAGTTCCTTGACACGAAAAAATATTAAATCGAGTAAACCAATTAAAACAAAAAACCTTTATAGTTTTGCTAAAAAATACTAAACCGATGGGAAAAACGTAATTTTAACTGAGTGTGAAATCATAATTTTAATTCAGGAATAAATCGTAAATTAAATGGACCAATGGTGGAGTGCCAGAAGATGCCGGCATGACTGTAATTTTAAACTTGGGGCAAAATTGTAATTTCACCAGGAAAACAAACAAAAACGATTGGTAAAATGTAAATTTAAGTTGAGGGCAAAATCGTAACTTGGCTGTGAGGAAAAAAAACTAATGACAAAACTATAGATCTATACGGGGCAAAATTGTAATTTTGAACCGAGGGCAAAATTGGAATTTTTAGCTGGGAGCAAAAGCGTAAATTTATTTTTAAGTGGGGGTAAAAACATAATTTTGAACTGATGGCAAAATCGTAATTTTAAGGGAAAAAACTAATGGCAAAACTGTAAATTGAAACGGAGCAAAATCATAATTTTGAACCAGAGACAAAATTAAAATATTTAACTAGGAGCAAAAGCGTAAATTTATTTTAAGTGGGGGCAAAAACATAATTTTGAACTAATTGCAAAATCGTAATTTTAAAACGGGCTAAAATCGTAAACTTGTTGGGCCAATAGGAGAGTGCCAGGTAGCTGCCTGGCACTATTCCCCCTTGCCGCCCATTTAGCCCAATAGAAGGCAGGGACTATTCCCGCCGACATTAATGTTTGTAGTTGTTGAAAATATGGTATAAATTATAAGACTGTGGGGTATGGGGGGCTTGGGTTGGGGCATTTGTTGACACGTGGAATGGGAAAAAACCCACCACCAAAACCCACGCCCATGGGGTATGGTGGGGCTTGGGTTGGGGGGCATGAATTTGGTTTGGCCATTGAGAGCCAGCCATGTCACTTACTAGCCCGCCCCACGCCCGGCTTCAAACCCACGCTAATGGGGCCACGCCCAAACCCACGCCCCAACCCAAGCCCCCGGGGTGGTGGCTTGGGCGTTTTCCCCCAACCCACGCCCAAACCCCCGCCCCATACCCCACGGTCTAATGTTATATACATTAAGATACTGGAAATATAAAGTAAAAAACTTATTTAAAAAGAAAATTGTTTTACAAAAAAGGAGTTATAAAAGTATTAAAGACGATGATGGATATATGTAATTATTCTACCTCACTTTAATCTTTGATAAAGACAAAAAAAGACGTGTATATCATCAATAAACAAAATAGTTAAAGCCCACCTCATGTAGAAAAAAATTACTTAAGGGTGAGAGGGGCACTCCTCTAAGAGGGGAGTCCCCTCTCTTACGCACCACCAATCAGCATATGCCACGTCAACTCCCCTCTTAAACTCCCCTAACACCCCAATTTGATGGCGCCACTCCCCTCTTAACACCCCTTGTTTTTTTATTCAAAAAAAAAAAAAAAAAAAAGAAGAAAATGTTTGATTGGTCTAAATTGCGGCTGGCCCCACCATCACTCACTTCCCTCTCCGGTGACTTCACCCCGACTTGGCTCCCCGATTAGGGTCCCCGCCTGGATGGCGGGGGTGTTCCCGCTCGGTAAAACTGGTCCCCACACGGGGTCACCGCGAACGCCCCGCTCACCCTAAACAAATAAACCAACCAACAAACTTTTTTACAATTACCCAACCAACATACGTGACGTGTTTAGTTGAACTGGTTACACAAATCATGTTTGGGTTACATAATTTAAATGTGTCTTTGGTTAGAGTAGATGTCTTTGACACAGATAAATATCTGGTTCGTGTCTTGATTTATCCACTCGACCCCCTAATACCAAGCCCAACACGATTGTCACCCGTGGATGATTATTAATTAAAAGTATATAAATAAAATAAAATAAAAACAGATCATATCCGATTAAATGTGGATATTAATAAAAGGATTGAACTACTGCAACAAAATGGATATATAAAGCTCAATGATAGTCATCAATAGTTTAAGTAACTGTGAATTAATGTATAAATATTATGAAAATTTGCATTATGCATTATGCATTGAGGCCTCTAAAAAATAATCTTATACTTTTTGTTAGGTATTATGAAAAACAAAATTAGTATGTGTGTACATACTTTAAGTTAGAGATTTTTTAATAGTAATAAAAACTATCAGTAAAAGTGTGTAGAGAAATCAGATATAAGTAAATACTTCACTAACGCGTCTGAAATAGAAATTAAAATCATTCTTGTTGTGCTAATGTTTTAGGGGTGTTCTTTTATATAAATTAAAAGAAAAATAATAATTTCCATGATTTAAGAGGTAAGTAATAATGGTGATCACATGAATTCATGAGAGGAAAAACATGGGAGTGCAATGAGTTGCCCCCATACTTTACACCTACAAGCTTCTCATAAATATAATATAAATTAAATTAGATCTCTATGCAAGAAATCCATGACCTCAACTTGTAAATATTCCAAAAAGTGCTTTGTAATTTATTAATCACATGTCAATGACTTAACTTTTTTTTAGTTAGTTGTTTACCTCTAAATATGCATTATGTTTTTGTTATACAATTAGTATGTATGTATATATGCATTTAAAAGAATATTTATCAAAATATATAATTATGCATAAAAAGTTAACATTCTCTTCAAAAGTTTCACCTTTAAAACATGAAAAATGATTTATGAACAACATATGTATATGTATTACAAGGAGATTGAAACAAATGATAAAATTAAAACAGAAGATAAAAGAAAGCAAACCTTACATTAACAACAAAAAACTATGTATTAAACCATTAATACATTATTATCTATCTACAAATCGTCATAAAATTAGGCTAAATCCTATTTTCCGCGGCTAAATATTGTCGATTCAACTAAACATGTATGTAATAATTTATACTTGTACGTATTAATAATTATACATAGTTTTAAAACCAAAAATCCGCAACAAAAAAAAACAAGATTAGCCTAAAATTAGTTCTTATTTACATAATATTTCTAAAAATAATCAAAATGATGATTATTATTAGGGATTTGAAAAGGTGCATCACTTTGTTTTTTGCTCATTAGCTTGGGCACCACTACCTTATTTCTCACCTTCATCATCTCACTTGGGACCTCTGGGGGCCTAACTGACCTAATCAAGGCCCAGTTCACACCCTTAAAGAACTCATGCTTTTTAATCTCTATTGAACCCTTTAAACTTCCAATTCTTTTTTTAGGGTTCTTTACAAGCAACCTTGCAATAAGGTCTTGAACCTTCACCATTTCTTCATATTCTTTACTTGTACTCACACCAATTCTTGGAAAAGTTAATGGTTTCTTCAATATGTTGATTAGTGTCTTCTCATTATTCTCACCCTTAAAGGGTGTGACACCATATAACAATTCATATAAAAAAACCCCTAGGGTCCACCAATCGACCGCGCCCCCATGACCCTGACCTGAGATCACTTCGGGGGCGAGGTACTCGTGGGTTCCAACAAATGACTTTGATCTAGCATTCACCGGTTCAGCCACTAACTCGGTGTCACATTCTTGAAACTCGATTTTTTCGGTTATTATAGTGGTGGTAGGGGTGGTTTTGTTTTTTCGGAATGAGAAACATGAAGAGAGGACAGGTTGAATTGGGCGTACACAAGAGGGTGTTGAACATTTTAGGTCATGTTCATCTTCATCATGGGTAACTTGTCTAGACGGGTCGGGTTTGGACCGGACGAGTTTGGGCACAACTTCACATTTTAGTGAGAGATCAAAATCCGAAAGCATTATGTGACCATCTTCTCTAACAAGCACATTTTCAGGCTTTAGATCTCTATAAACTATGCCCATCATGTGTAGATACTCTAGTGCTAGCAACGTTTCCGCGGCATAAAATCTAAAAATATTTTAAAAAAAATCATACGTCAGTAAACAGTAAACCAGACAAACAAACGTACCCAGTAATATATCACTTATATAATAAAGTATGGTCTGTCTTTATTATTTTTTTATTACAGACCCAACTTAATTATATACCAGCCTCTCAGAGTTAGAACACATTCTGAGAGGCTGGTTTTAACAGCATCAGCTAAGTATATACTGCAGTAGCAACTTACTTAGCTGACGAGATGTTGAAACACCTCGCGGGCTGGCGTTGCCGGGCAGCATGCAAGTCACCACCGGGACAAAACTCCATAACCAAACAAGAATAATGAGAAGCATCAAACTCGGCGTAAAGCGTGGGCAAAAACGGGTGATCCAAACCCGAAAGGATCTCCTTCTCCATCTCCGCCCTTTGCAACTTCTTCCGAATCGCCAACGCCTCTCTATCCACCACTTTCATTGCATAATAACTATTCGGTAAGCCCACAACCGGGTTCCGGATCTGGCATAGATAAACATTCCCTATATCACCCGACCCGACCCGTTTCAAGATTTTAAAGTGTTCTAAACTCACTTGACCACCTTTTTCAAACCGAAGCCGCTTGATGGCTTCCCAAGCGGCTTGGTTTGCTTTGTGTGGTTTGTGAGACGGGTCGCCGGAGATAGAGCTCCGGCGACTACCGAAGCTCACGTTGCTCATCCAACTCCGGCTGGATTCCGGCACGGTGATGGATGAGCAACTACTGTCGTAATCGGATTCATCTCGGGTTGTGGTTGCCATGATGGCTTGAAGAGAGAAAAAGAGTGATGAATGTTTGTGTTTTGTTTTGGCATTTGGAGTGTTTATATATGTATATGTGGGGAGACAGGCTTTTATGGGAAAAGCAGTGGTTTATTATTTTTTTGGTTGTTTGTATTATATTTATCTATGGTCTTTGAAAACCTTTTTGAAATCAAGATTTTAAGGTATTTTGTTTAGCTTTATAAGTGTTATAGTGCGATTAAATAAGTTCATTATGGAAAGTCGATTAGACTATTAGAGACTATTTGTCGATTTTGAACAATTAGATAGAAGTAAGGGTGGTTTATAAAGTTCATTATAGAAAGTAAGGGTACTAGTTGTGTAAAAGTGGAACGTTTTAATATAGGATCAACTTTAGATTGGATATTTCATACCTCTTACTGTTTCAGCATTTAATGATTCAGACTGTTTGTTTCGTGTGCAGATATATGTCTGAATGGTCCAGATATTTGCATCTGAATGATTAAACATTATGCTGAGTCTAAATGGTTAAGACCTGTTATCAGAATTGATCAGACATTTGTCTCTGAATGGTTAAGCATTATACCGGCTCTTAATGATTCAAACCTCTTACTGGTTCAACACTGACCCATTCAGAAGTTATCAAACATCCCATAAAGTTGATACATAAACGATTATCTGACTGTTTAGTTATTCATTTTATGTTACTCACTATGGGGAATCTGTACTATATTCAAGTTTTTATTGGATTTTCGTGACTGTCTATTAGGGCTGTAAACGAACCAAACGTTCGGCGAACAGTTCGTGAACCGTTCGGCAGGAAGTTCATTTGTGTTCGTTCGTTTATTAAACAAACGAACACGAACAAGAAATTTCGTTCGTTTAGTTAAATGAACAAACATGAACAGAGGTCGCGTTCGTTCGTTTGTGTTCGTGAACGTTCGGTAACATGTTCGCTTGTGTTCGATAGTTCATTAGTGTTTTTAGTTTTTATATTTATTTAAATATATCAAAATTCTGACAAATTAAATATCTACTAAGTGTCAGTGTATTATATATTATGTTCATGAATGATTGCTTGTGTTCGTTTGTTTTCATTTGTCTTCATGAACATTAGTTTGTGCTCATTTGTGTTCGTCAATGTTCGTTGCCTAAAATCAACAAACAAACACAAACAAACACGAACACGAACAAGTTCATTTTCTTAACAAACGAACACAAACATAAAATCTCATTCGATAAGTGTTCGTGAATGGTTCGCGAACACATATATTTTTTAACAAACGAACATGAACAAGGTCTTGTTCGTGTTTGTTCGATTCGTTTACAGCCAAACTGTCTATTAAACTTTCTCTAAGTCAATAGAGTTAACACTATATTTCTAAAAGTGATTGATTTTTTCCTTATATATGTTTAGTTATAAATGTAGTTATATAAAGTGTCAGCTGGTATATTACAAGAAGTTAACGACTAAATTGAGTTCAGAAGTTCCAAAATTAAATACCATGTAAAAACTATTTTTTTGAAGATAATTAAAAGAAGTTAAAATAAATATAGCTGGTATGTAAATCTGATTTTTAAAATATGAAATTGTAATAATTACTTTTAAAAAACATTAGTTAACTTTAATCAAATACTATCATCATTATATTTTCACCATCATTTTCACTCACAAATGATTTGTTACTTTTGGCCATTATGCACTAATATATAACTCGATCACTTGTATAATTATCTTGATCGTTTATAATTAAAACATCTAATGTTTTTAAATTCGTTATTTACGATGTATCGCTACTTGTAATTATCGATACAAAATTAATATTGTAACAAATAAAACACACAAATATTACTATGTTTAAAATAATAGTACAAATCATAATATTATTATTATAGTAATTGGTGTAGATGCAATAATGTTTTTTTTTAACGGCCAACAAATGAATTTTATTAAATACAAGGTTAACATAAGTTAACCAACATTATATCCAACATTTCACCCAGGGGCGGATCCAACATATAATAAGGGGCAACCCCAGCTACGGCTTGGCGCTCCGGCGGTAGTGTAAAATTAGTGTAAATTTTGGAAAAATATAACATTTTTTTGATTTCGTTACCGCTTTTTTATAAAACGTTACGGCTTGACGGATTTTCTACCGTTTTTTTATAAAACGTTACGACTTGGCGGATTTTCTAGATCCGCCACTGATTTCACCCACCATTACATTACAGTCACCATAAGATGCAATAATGTTACGTGTTGGTTTATGTAAGGACCAAGAAAGTAAGAAGGTGATACTTTTGCTAAATGTGAGGAACCCTAAAAATATTTGTAGTATCTTGCACTTAAGTCGCTCACATGTGCAGCTATTATTATACTTTAAATTTCACACCAACATGTTTAATTTTGTTTTTATGTTTTTTTTATTTTTATTATTATTTACTTTTCATCATGATATGTTAATTTTTAAGTTGTGTGTGCGTGTAGTGTAAACTTTAAAATTCGATTACTTACGAATTTTTACTTGTATTTAACTAGCGGATTAGAGAGCAGGCATCCAACAAATTTCCTCTATTGATCTTTTCTTTTTTACTAAAATGAATATTTCAGGTCACCTTTTTGTTAGATGAAATCAACGGGTATGACAGGAATACCGCCCCAAGTCCCGTGGATGGGATATATAGGATGTGATATAGCACAAGTGAGTAGGGTTCTAGAGTGAACAACATCCCAAGAGTGAACTGTGTGAACTGATCTGGACCCTTAATTTCCTTTTTAGTTGTTAAGGGTAGGATTGTAATTATACATAAAATAGATTTAAATCATTATTTTAATAATTGAATTAAGTTACATCTTTCCTATTTTAAATTCATTATCCACAATATCTTTCCTATTTTAAATTCATTATCCACAATATCTTTTATTTCAATTTTATTTTTCAGATTTTATCACCAGAATTCAAATTGTGATTTTTAAGATCCACGTAACCTTCATATTTCAACGGTATACACATGTGTACTTGGATATGAATAGAACAGTACGCATGTGTACTCAGCATCCTACATATGTGTAATTGGCTACATAAGACATACATAGAAACAAAACCTGTAAAGCTATTTTATATTTAACAAATTACAAGTTCTATAATGTTTGCCAAACCAAGCAAAAAAACATACAATTACAAGTTCCAGTTTCGTAAAAACAATAAACGCAACATAATCGGAAAAACAAAAAACATAGTCTTTTACAACTATTCGCCACGTTGTATGCTGAATCATTCTTATCGACCAAGCAAAACAAACATACGTGAATCATCCTTATCGACCTCATACGTGAATCATCCTTATCGACCTTCCATCTCTACTTTTTTCGTTAACGACATCTCCTAGCACAAAAAAAAAACTCAACTAATACTTTGCATAATTCACAAGTGTACATCAACAAATTTACACATTGAATACACAAAAAATTATGACATATTACAAAAACAGACGCTATACACATGTGTACATCACATTAAAATCAAATCAAAATCAGAATACACATGTGTACATTGCATTAAAAACAGAGCAAAATCAAAATACACATGTGTACATCGAGTTAAAAATAGAGCAAAATCTAAAAATTGAACAAAAAAAACTCAACAACTAATACTTTGCATAATTCACAAGTGTACATCAACAACTTTACACATTCAATACACAAAAAAATTTGAGATATCACAAAAAACAGACGCTATACACATGTGTAGATCACATTAAAAACATAACAAAATCAGAATACACATGTGTACATCGCATTTAAAACAGAGCAAAATCAAAAAATTGAACTCCAAAAAACGCTAAACAACTTAACAATAATAACAATCTTCAGAACCTCATAACAATCTTTAGAACCTCAATCAAACAATAATAATTTTCAACATCAAACAATAAAAAATTACAAACTTTTTTTTCAATAATCAAACTCATAACAATCTTTAGAACCTCAATCAAACAATAATAATAATAATTTCATAGTCACCTTCCACGTTAAACGTCTTTGACCCTACCTTATCAATATGCTTCATTTCATAGTCACCTTCCTGTATGTAGTAGTTAAATTAAAAACAAAACATGAGATGCTTAAATGAGAAAAACAAAATATATACTCACCATTCTTCCACTAGGAGTGGTTAATGGGCATGCTGATGAATATTTGAAATTGTTATTAGGAAGTATAACTGGTTGTTCACTGATAACTCCAATACCCCTATTAAAACAAAGTTGTCAAAAACACTTCAGCAATGTATAACTGGTTGTTCACCGATAACTAAAATACCCCTGTTAAAGTATTTTTTTTTTATCATTAGTTGATTGCAAATTTCAAGATTTTAATACTCAAGTTCATCGTGAAGGGGTAATACAACATTAACACCTACTTGATGCTTTCATTATATGCCGTTGATTCTCACCGAACTGACGGCTTCGCCGTCAGTCGCCGCCGCCGTCGCGCGGCCCTCTGTTTCTCCCTCTCATCTCTCCCGTTGTTCTCTTTCTCTCTCCCGTTCTCCTGCCGCTCGATCTCTTTCTCATCGTGGTTCTGAGTTGTGTGTGTTCAGTATAAGAAGAAGGAGGGTTGGGGAGTTGTGTGGAGTGGCTTGCCGGAAAAACGGCCTGAACCCGACGGATTTGTCGCCGGAGTCCGGCGGCGGACTCTATACTTTTTTTTCCAGATCTAGGGTTAAATATGTTGATTACTTGATTTATGAGAGAGAACGGGATTTATGCAATCAATTTAAAATGGAAATTACACATATACCCTTTTTGTATTTAATTAAATGGAAAAAATTAACCACATAATTACCATCATGCCACTCATTTAAATCTAAAGATCATAAAAATCAAGGGTCCAGATTAGTTCACACAGTTCACTTTGGAGAAATTGTTCACATTTGAACCTAATCCTAGCACAAGTTTTAGTGTTCCAGATATTTAATTTTGTATTCGTTGAAAATGTGGCACATTATTATTGGATGCTGGGTTAAAATGGAGTAGCGGGATCAACTATGGGCTGGTGTTTGATGGGGAGTGAGTCGCGATTCCTGCGGTGTTAAAAGACAAGGTTTTCTATTTCAGTTCGGACAAATTTTTAGAACCGTTGGTTTCGATGCCTCATATTCAATGTCACAAACATTTCACGTCATTCTGATCGAGAGGCTAATTCTTTGGTTAAGAGGTTTTCGAAGGCGGAAATGAAGGCGACTATTTGTGAGTGTGACGGGAATTGGGCCCCGAGCCCGTATGGTTTTAGTTTCAAATTTTTGAGGAAATTTTGGAACTGTTTTAAGACTGACTTTTTGAATATGTTCGAGGAATTTTATGATGAGGCTCAATTCCATAACGAGTGTACTTCATCCTTCGTTGCCTTAGTTCCAAATGTGAACGACCCGACTTTAATTTTTGAATTCAGACCGATTTGCCTTATTGGATGCTTAAACAAGTTGGTGTCCAAGGTCCTTGTGAATTGGATAAAAGGCATGATCAAGCCCCTGATCTCATATATTGCGGGTCAGAGTATTCTTGATGGTCCTCTAATCTTGAATAAGCTCGTTGCTTAGATGCGTAAAACCAAGGTTAAGGGGATGTTTTTTAAGGTAGATATCAATATAGCTTACCATTCGCTTAATTGGGGTTTCTTGGATTCGGTAACGGAACAAATGAATTTCCCGTTGAGATGGAGAAGATGGATATCGGCTTCAGTGTCCACTGCCCGTGCATTTGTTTTGGTGAACAGTTCCCCTACTAGGGAATTTGTTGCTTCCATGGTCTAAGGCAAAGTGATCCTTTGACTCTGTTTTTGTTTGTTATAGTTATGGAAGCGTTAACATATGCTATGAATAGGGCTTGCTTAATTGGTTTGTTTCAAGGTATCAAATGCATGTCTAATGGGTACTATCACACTTTTTATATGCGGATTGTGTTTTTGCGTCTTGGTCATCATCTAATGCTAGAAATTTATTCGATTCTAAGGCGTTTTAATTGAGCTTTGGGCTTCAATATGAATTTGGTAAAATGTCGTCTCTATTAGGTTGGAGTGGAGAATCAGGGGGTGTGCAACATGGCCAAGATCCTTCACTGTAAGATTGGTTCATTTCTTGTTAAGCACTGAGGTTTGCTTGTCGGAGATAACATGACCCATGTTAAAAATTGGAAACTTGTTGTGGATTCATTTAGAAATTACCTGTCAATATGGAAAGCCAAGTCTTTGTCTATTGAGGGATGCTTTACATTGATTGAAGTTTTCCTAAATTCTCCCCCACATATTTTTTTCCTTATATTTTCTAAGGGGTGGTTCGGATGACAAGGCTAAAATGAATTGGGTGACGTGTGAGAAAGTCATTTCTGTCACACCCCGACCACGTAAAACGACAAATCGTGGTGGAATCGTCGGGGAGTGTTGTAACAGAATCATTGTTTCATAACACATGGAAATTGAAATTTTGTTTTATTGATTAAAAGAAATTACAATGTCTTAAAAACAAGGAAACATAACATAATTAACTAGTCTTGCATCTTTTATTGTCACTAAGGCCCAAATCCGCCTAAGTGTAACTTGATCAATCCTATGCATCATCTCCTGAAACACATGTGAAAATAGGTACGTCAGCATAAAAATGCCTGTGAGATACATAGGTTTTATTGATTTAGGATTCATGACTTATAATTTTAAAGAAGATGTTTTACAAAAGTTAGTCATGAACCTTGTAAAAATGTTTTCTTTTATAAATCATATAAATAGTGACAAGAAATCGAATGATATAAAAGAAAGATGCACAGATAAACAAATGAACAAGCAAAAATGAGTTTGTATAAAATGTGTTGATTGTAAAACAATGTTTCATGAAGATATGATATAAGTGTAAAATGTATTATGTCTAACTTGAAAGAGGTTTAAATAACGCTACGATATGTAATACCATAAAAGTACTTATATATAGGAAGTTCCAGCGGCGTATCCACCATGCTTTTATCATATTACACACGCCTCGTTACTTAAATCACTTACCAAAACAAACCACCCAAAAGTAATGTTCAAACAAATGTTGAAATGTTATTGTGTAAACAAATGTAATGTATAGTGAATAAAAGCATTTATTGATTAAAAGCATTTACTCAACCCTATAAGAAAGAAATGTACAAAACAATGCATTTGATAAATTATAATCAAAAGTTATGTTTTGTAAAATAATGCATGCTTTACTGATACAAACATCTATGCGGTAATGTTAAACGTCTACATCCAAGCCTTGCGACTGTGACGATAAACCCTTAATCGAAATTAAAGGTTTATCTGAGTTAATGTATGTCGAATTCGGTCATTCCTTCCATCCAAACAAACCTAGGATTTCAGGAACGGGAGTTGTCAATTCCTATGGTACCACTACCTACTAACGAGCGGCGTGATCAATGTTAATGAATGTATTAGTTTCGTTAAACAAACCAAATGTTATACCAAATGTTATACCAAATGTAAGCATGTTTTATGAAAACAATGTACCTAGTATGCTAAGTGAACATACAAGGTAGAAATGTAAAACAATGTGTCCATATGCTACGAGAACATATGCAACAGAAAAGCAATGTAAAACAATGTACTAAGTATGCACTAAATGGACATACATAGCATAAAATGTAATGTAATGTAAAATAATGTACTAAGTATGCACTAAATGGACATACATAGCATAAAGTGTAATGTAAAATAATGTACTAAGTATGCACTAAATGGACATATTTAGCAAAAACATAATGAAATCATGTACTATATGTGTACTAATGAACATAACAAGCAAATGATATGAAAACATGGAAAGCACGAAAGTAACAAGTAGGCACATGTGTTCCACCCCAAAACAGTTTGAAACAGTAAAAGAGGGTTCTATGTACTCACTTGAGGGTGCTTAGAAGTCTTGAACAACAACCAAGCAAAGCTAGATGGGTCACGGAAATAAAACAGCACCTAATATAGGTAACTATGTTAATAACCGGACCTAGATCGGATAGAATGAGGTTTCGTAAACCAAATGAGTATAGGAACTCATGTAATATAGTTTAACAAAGCCTACACTCTAAAATGAAACCTAACCTAAGTGCTTACGACCCATTACGACTCGTTTAGGTAGCTTACGCTACTTTAACGCGTCGTTCGCGTAAAACGCATTTGGACCGCCTAACTAGTCCTATGATAGGTAAAATATGCCTTAACATGTCTAATTATGTTACCTAATCAGTTTAGATGTCAAAATTTAGGTTACACATGATTAAAATGGATTTATGCGCAAAAAAGGCATTTTGGTAATTTTCCTAAGGCATATAGACTACCTATCATACAACTAACTAAACGTAGTGACCATAAGGTATAACCTCGAAAGGTTATTCCCTATACAACTATGGTCACCTAATGTGTTTGGTCAGATCCTAATGATCGACCAAACGGGTCGGGTTCGAAAGTCTAAGCGGTTGTTTAGACCACTTGACTTTATGACTGTAACACCTCAAAAATTCATGTCCAATAATGTAATGACACGTGTCATAAGCTTTGAACGTGTGAAAGAATACTTTAGAGGGACTAAAGTTGACAAACAGAGAAAGTATGTGAATATAAGGGTTCAAAGTCTCAACAATAAATAAATATACTTTACAATAACCCTACACAATGTTTATACCCTTAAACGAATAAATCATGGATCATACGAAGCTAAGAGTGGAAGAAAGTGAGAGAGTACAAACTACAGGGGTTAAATGTGTCAACATGTTTAAAGTACACCTCTGAGTGACCTTTTAGCAAACCCGAAGCTTTGTAACGATAAATTATACTCACTAGAATATGTGGTAAAAATTTCACCAAGTTTCGTTATCATATGAGAAAGTTATGACAATATTCGTATACGAGGTGTTAAAAGCGTCAACGTTGAAATTTATGACCTTATGGGTGATCACAAAGTTAACCAAGGACTTAACCAAGTTTGTAAAAGTCTTAAGGTCCTTAAAAATCAAGTTAGAGGGCTGGAAATGCAAAATTGGAAGTTAAAACCACGCATACAAGGACCAGGGACCAAAAATGCAAAGATTGAAACTTGTTTGGCCTGTTCTGGATGGCCATACCGGCCGCGTAAGACCACACAGGTCCCTTACGCGGGCCGCCTAAGCACCCCGGTATCAAAAAACGCGCACATGTGTCTGTCCAGGCCTGTTAACCGACTTTGGAAGCTTGTTTTGCATACCAGGGGCTGCCCCAATGGTATTTCATGCATAGGGGGCACTTGTCTTGATCAGGAAACAATTGTAGACCTCCTTGGCATGATCTTAGATGATCAAAGTGGGTATATAAAGAGCTCCAAGTTGCAACTTTTATGCACATTCACTTGGGAACTCTCACAACTCAACTTCTGGAGTTTGCTGGAGCTCAAGGACATTTCTTAGCAGTCACTAATCGTGCATAGGACTATTGTAAGCTTCCATAACCCTTCTTAATTCAGTTTAGCTTAGTTAATTAGCTTAAAGTCAAATCATCGTAATTAAGGTTTGACTTCGTCATTAGTCTTAATTTGTTCAGTCAATTTCCAAATTGAAAGTACCTATGAGTTGGTAATTATGTGGGCAATAAACCCTTAAAAGGGCACCCTCTGATTCCCACTCTAACTAGGTCAATTGTCGGGTCAAAGTTAATCTTAAAAAGTCAACAGAAAGCTTATTTTCAAATTAATGCATAATTAGCAATGTAGAACCCATGCAACCTGTTTTATCATTAATATAACTTGGTATTTAATGTAAGAACATGTTTAAACATGTTCAACCCGACAATTTTCAGTATAGGCTCGGTTCGGAACCGAAAGTCGCAAAATTTGACTTCTGCTTTGACTTTCAGTTCTGACCCATTTAAGCATGTTTTAGAATTGCCTTAGAGCTTTATTTGGACCAGGTTTCATATAAGTATAACTCTCTGAGATTATACAACTTGGTTCATTAGTTATCCGATTCATATGCATGTTTCCGTTAAATGCTTAAATGTTGACTATTATGCCCATATGACCTTAAAACATGATTTTTGAAAATTTAAAAGAATAGGAACCTTAGTTACTGATTTATAAACTTGTCCCTAAAATTTGACATCAGTTTGAGGTCTAGATTAGGAGTTATGCTCATTAGCGTAATTAGAAAGCTTTTTATTAAATAAACGGCATAATTAGCATATAGCCTATCTAAACCCGATTTTTAATACCAAAATTTTTACCCACTGATATAAAATAATATTTTAGGATTTTTGAAGATTTTTATTTAATTTTAGGCTGAGCATAACATAGAGTTCTAAGCTTGATTCGGTAATTGTCGGTTTTGCCCTTTTGGGCTATAAAATGGTTTTACAAATCCTTTTGATACCAAACTTTTTTCTACTGATCTAATATGATAAATAAAACATTTTGAGCCTTCTGGAATAATAAAAATATCAGCTTTTCTTTAAAAACCCGGAAATAGCTCAAAATCGTCTTTTTAAGCGTTTTTAACGCATAGTATGTATTAAAACTATTTTAAACATATAAGGTGTGATGCCTACTGATATTTTTAGTAAATTTTTATATATTAACAGTAAGCAAAAGTTTTAAACTCAGATTTCCAGTTTTGACCTTTTAAGCCTATGTGAAATTACCAAAATGCCCCTAAGGTGCATAGTTTGGTTTTAAATGATAAATTTCACAAATATATAATATCCTACTGTTATAACTTATTAAATTAAGTATTTTTACTGATTATATCAGACCTGTAACTCAGATTATTATTTAAACTCTTTTATAACCCTTAAAATGACCAAAATGCCCCTACGGGGCATAGTTTGAGTTTAAATCCATTTCGGGCATAATAGAAGATATCTTACTGATGTCACAACATATTTAAGGCATATTAACTTAGGAAACCTGTATATGACTCTTATGGTTACCCGTTACGCATCTTGCGCGTTCGGTTCGGTTTATGTAACTAGTTTGCATAAATTGACCGAAACGGGTCAAACCTTATCATTTTTGTCTCAAAATCCAGAATGTGTTTAGTTTACCCATATTATACAAGTCTTCAAACTTGTCGGGTCTAAATCACATTCCATTCCGGTCTTCGCTTAATCGTGCGTTTGAACCGTATCTTCCTTTAAAACTAACCGGTCTAAGTTTAGGCTTAATTAAAGACCCGTTAGGAAATCTAATAGGTTATTAAAAACCTTTGTTCCAGAATAGGAGACCCAGTAAAAGCTACACGCACTTGCTATTTGTGATTAATACTTGCAAAGGTAAATACTTTTAACTTATTTTCCCTATACAGGCTTGGGGTACGGTATATAAAATACCGCTTGGTCGGGTATTGAATCTTTAATCGTGTGAAGGTTAAATTATTGAAATATCCCGTTTAAATTGTTTTGTTTGCTTAAAGCCTTTGTGTCACGGCCCCCGACCTGGTTTGACCCGTTTCAGGAGCCGCGGGACAGAAAATCCCGTGGTATTTATTTAACAGCGGAAGTTTTCATCAGGATCTTTTAAAAACTGAAATATTTCCCGATTATTTTATTTCACAACTCGGGATAAAACCCGGTAATTTACAATCTTGAGATTTCACGAAGAAATCTTTTATTTTACAAAACATTTTTCTTTATTTTTATACTGAGCCACTTCCTTAAGCTTGTAGTGCTTCGCGGCACTTTTCCTGGATCACAACAGATCACCTGAAACATGTTTGAAAAAGGTTTTGTCAGCGGGAAATACTGAGTGAATCATTCATTTTGCTAAAACGACTTGTTTGTTATAATTTACAGTATTAAGAGAGATTACAATGTTTCTATATCAACCAACTACCCACAGTATTTGTCACTCGACCGGATCTGTGACTATGGTCATATCACCATTGGCCACCCGTTTGTCCAATGGCAAAGATTATCAAGTAATGTATACAAAACCCCACATACTGGCTGTAATTTGGTGATTACATAAACTTAATCCCTGTAATTATAACTTTGAAAATAAACTTGCTTTTGAAAGTAATTTGATAAAAAGAGAATGACTCACATTGCAGATTTAATTTGAGCAGAGCCTAGCCTACTGATTAGCCTTTTTAACCTAAATTTAATAACAAGCACACAATTCGGTTAGTAACTTAATACAGCATTTACGATAACTCACGAGATCAAACCCTCACATCGAATGACAAAGTGCGATACTTAAACATCCATCGAATTAACGACGAATGACAAAGCATAAACCCTAATGTGGGCAGCACTTAAACATCCATTGGATAGTTTAATCAATCGGACATTGAATTGTAACACCCTAGATTTATACCCTTGATAATTTATATAGTTAAAGCACATGACTTAACATTAGCAAAATTAATAAGTATTCAAGATCCTAATCAAAAAGTGAGTAAGTTACATCATTTCAAATTTTTGTTTACAACCCATATTTAAAGACTACAAAAGATCTAAGACATTGCGGAAGCTTCAAAATAGAGTGTTCGGTTCTTCATTAATCACTTGATCGCCATCCGTAAGCTTCATTAATTACCTATGATCAAACCGTCTAAGACGTTAGTTTTGATGTTAGTATGTGATATAGTTCCAAGAATTTAACATCAAAGTTGACATAACAAAATATAAAAAAAAAATTTAAATCTGGGTCCACCGTAAATTACGGTATCACCGTAATTTACGGTGAGTCTTGGATTTGTATGATCACCGTAAATCAGTAGGTCCATACCGTAACAAATATAACCTTCACCGTAAATTACGGTAATACCGTAATTTACGGTGGTACCTGGAAATTTCAGGTCTTGTTTGTTTTGTTCATGTCCCTCGAACCAAACTATTGGAACGTACTTTTCTAACAACTACAACATCAGATTCTAGCAATTCTAACATGTTATAAATATATCAAGCAATATCTAAGACAATCCATCATATTCCGTAGTATTAATCATGCTTTAATTTGGTTATTTGACCCGTTTAGCTTGTCTACGGAAATTCCTTCCTTATGACAACTACCAACGGATTATATCCAACTTTTAACCAATTATTCTCTATATAGCGACACAAATATTTAATTTCATAGCATTCTTTATTCTAAACTCGAGTACTCATTACAAAATTATCCAATCTACTAAATGTAACGGAACAAGTTACATACCTTCAAAGTTTGCCCTTTAAACGTGGTTCGCCACCCGTGTGTCCGCTTGACGTTCCTGCGTCCGTTCCTATAGAGTCCATTTATGATGCGTTTTAGAACTCTCTTTAAATCATAATTCGCATAACACACCAAAACCTTATGATTATGCGTTTAAGCTCCAAATTTCAGTTTTAAAACCTTCATAGAGGTATTTCAACAAACACTTCATGTGCAGAATTTTTTATATCTTTAGAAATCAACTTCTTAGCTTATTAATTAGCTAACTTGACAACAATAGAGCCATCCTATAGTGTTTTAAGCATCATATTTTCTGGAAATCACTTTCAACAATCAAAATACACTAGAATAATCATCCTAAACCCTAGTGTTCATCTTCATCTTACAAAACCCATAACCTAGCTTCCATGGATTCTTAAAATTTCCAGAATTTGGGCATGATTTCATATGTAGTTGTCTAGGTTTCACTTCTAGACACTACATCATCTCTAATCATATCAAACAACACACATGCAATTATCTAATCTTAGATTTCCAAAATCATGAGAATTTCAAACAAAGGATTAACACGAATTTTTACATACCTTATGATCCTCTTGTGATGAGGATCGATAATCTAAACTCGGATTTCGTTTTGGATTAGAATTGCATCTTCAATTTGAGAGTTTTTGTGAGATTGAGGTTTTTGGAATGGGGGTGTCGCCCCCTGTCTCTTTTGATCGACCAACAACCCTGGTTTGGGTGTTTGGTTTATTTTTATTTCTTAAATTTTAATTAAGTTTTAGAGTTAACAACTATGGTCCCTCTATTTTGTTCCACTTATAGTTTGATAGCTTTTAATCACTCTAGAAGCTATCTCTAGACTAGTTAACTAACTAGGTTAAAATTCCTAGTTAGTAAACTCTCATTTATTTAGGCTTTATAATTCTGATATAATATTTTATATTTTCGGGATGTTACAAGTCCATCCCCCTTAAAGAGGGTTTCGTCCCCGAAACCAAAGTACGTACCAAATAACGTAGGGTGAAGACGTCGCATCTCCTCTTCGGACTCCCATGTAATGTCCGAACCCTTCCTATGCTCCCATTTGACTTTGACTTGTTCGATTTGTTTATTTCGTAAACGTTTGACCTTTCTGTCTAAAATTTCAACCGGTCTCACCGCATAATTTAGACTATTATCCACTTCGATATCATCGTAATGAATATAGGTCGTTTCGTCAGCTAGACACTTTCTTAATTGAGATACATGAAACGTGTTATGGATCCCACTCAGCTCCTCCGGTAGTTCAAGACGATAAGCTACCTTGCCAGCTCTTCCGATAATCTTAAATGGTCCAATAAACCTTGGGCTTAACTTCCCCTTCTTTCTAAATCTAATAACACCTTTCCATGGGGACACTTTTAGCATGACCATGTCACCCACTTGAAATTCAATTGGCCTTTTCCTTTTATCTACATACGCCTTTTGCCTGTCTTGAGCCGCTTTCAAGTGTGCCCGAACTTTATCGATCTTTTCGTTCGTGGCTCTTACTATGTCTTGATGGGCGAGTTCGCGTGGACCCACTTCACCCCAACAAACCGGGGTTCGACACTTTCTACCGTAAAGCAGTTCGTATGGTGCCATTTTAATACTAGATTGGTAACTGTTGTTGTACGAAAACTCGACTAACGGTAGGTGAACATCCCAACTGCCTCCAAAGTCGATTATACACGCCCGTAGCATATCTCCCAATATTTGTATCGTTCTCTCACTTTGTCCATCCGTTTGGGGATGGTACGCAGTGCTAATGTACAACTTGGTCCCCATTTGTTCTTGAAATTCACGCCAGAATTTCGAGGTAAACCGGGTATCCCTATCGGACACGATGGACACCGGCACTCCATGACGTGCTATGATTTCATTGGTATAGACTTCTGACATCTTTTCTGACGTATAAGTCTCACGAATCGGAATGAAGTGAGCACTTTTCGTCAATCTATCCACCACCACCCATATGGCATCATAACCACGATTTGTCCTAGGCAGTTTGGTTAACAGGTCCATTGTAATATGTTCCCATTTCCAAACCGGAATTTCCAACGGTTGGAGTTTGCCATAGGGTTTCTGATGCTCCGCCTTGACTTGTAAACATGTCAAGCATTTTTCCACATACTTCGCTACATCCCTCTTCATTCCGGGCCACCAATAGTTTTGTTTCAAATCATTGTACATCTTGGTCGCACCCGGATGAATTGAATAACGGGATTTATGAGCTTCATCAAGTAGAAGCGCCTTTACTCCACAGGTATGTGGGACCCATATCCTTCCGGATCGAGTTTTTAACCCGTGATTCCCATCCGACAAGTCTTTCAACTGACCAATTATCCTTTCCTTCTTCCAATTCTCTTCTTTTACTGCTTCTATTTGTGCCTCTCGAATACGTTCAAGTATACCCGAGGTTACCACGAGTTGCATCGATCGTACTCGTATCGGAACATAATCCGCTTTTCTGCTAAGAGCGTCCGCTACCACATTTGCCTTTCCGGGGTGATAATGTATCTCACAATCATAGTCTTTCACCGTTTCCAACCACCGTCTTTGTCGCATATTTAACTCCTTCTGATCGAAGAAGTATTTCAAGCTCTTGTGGTCGGTGAATATGGTGCATTTCACTCCATACAAGTAATGTCTCCATATTTTTAATGCAAACACTACCGCTGCCAATTCGAGATCGTGCGTGGGGTATTTCTTCTCGTGCATCTTCAATTGTCTCGAGGCATAGGCTATTACCTTGCCCCGTTGCATCAACACGCAACCGAGCCCCGATAATGAAGCATCCGAATAAACCACCATGTCTTCGACTCCGTCCGGCAATGTCAGTACCGGAGCTTGAGTTAGCCTTTCTTTTAGCGTCCGAAACGCTTTTTCTTGATCGACTCCCCAAACAAACTTTGCTTTCTTTTGGGTTAGCTTTGTTAGCGGCGATGCAATCTTGGAGAAATCTTGAATGAATCTCCTATAATATCCAGCAAGCCCCAAAAAGCTTCTAATTTCCGAAGGGTTCTTCGGAGGGTTCCATTTTGACACCGCCTCTATCTTTGACGGATCCACCAAAACTCCATCGGCACTTATGACATGACCGAGAAATTGTACCTCTCGTAACCAAAAGGCACATTTAGAAAATTTTGCATATAGCTTCTCTCGTCTAAGTGTCTCTAACACTTCTTGCAAGTGGTGTGCGTGTTCAGCTTCACTTTTCGAATACACCAAGATATCATCGATAAACACGATGACCGACTTATCCAACATTGGCTTGCAAACCCGGTTCATGAGGTCCATGAATGCCGCGGGCGCATTTGTCAGCCCAAATGACATCACGAGAAATTCGTAATGTCCGTATCTTGTGCGAAAAGCCGTCTTCGGCACATCTTCTTCTTTGACCTTTAGTTGGTGATACCCCGACCTAAGGTCAATTTTTGAGAACCAACTTGCGCCTTGTAGTTGGTCGAATAAGTCGTCTATCCTCGGGAGCGGGTATCGGTTCTTTATCGTTAGTTTGTTTAACTCCCGATAATCGATACACATGCGCATACTCCCGTCCTTCTTTCTCACAAACAACACCGGTGCGCCCCAAGGAGACACACTCGGCCTTATGAATCCTTTATCAAGCAAATCTTGAATTTGGGACATCAACTCTTGTAGTTCCGACGGTGCAAGTCGGTACGGGGCTTTTGCTACAGGTTTCGCGCCCGGAATCAATTCGATCCCGAACTCTACTTCCCGTTCAGGCGGTATCCCCGGTAGATCTTCCGGAAAAACATCTTCATAATCCCGTACTATCGGTACATCACCAATCTTCCGTGATTCTTTCTCGGTCTCATTTGCATAAATTAAGAATGCCTTGCATCCTCTCTTTATGAGCTTGTGAGCTTTCAACATCGAACATACTATGGGGTTGCCTCGTTTTTCGCCATAAATGGTGACGTGTTTTCCGCTCGGAGATGTTAGTTTTATCTCTTTGCGAAAACACACGACCTTTGCATGGTATTGAGATAGCCAATCCATTCCCACGACTACTTGAAATTCTCCCATCGACATCGGGATTAGATTTATTAAGTATTCTTCATCATCGATGCTCAGTTTACAATTTTCACATACATCACAAACAATAAAGCTTTTGTTATTACCTATCTCTACTTCTAAAGGCACAGGTAATTTTGTTAGAATAAATGAAGGATGTCGAATAAACCCATATGAAACAAAGGATTTATTCGCACCCGTATCAAATAACACGTGTGCGGGAATTGAATTTACAGCAAATATACCTGAGACCACGTCAGGTTCAATCTTCGCTTCTGCGGCAGTTAGTTGGAAAGATCTTGCCTTTGCTTTCGGGGCTTCATCTTTCGCTTCTTGCCCATCTTTCTTTCCAACCAGTTCCGGGCATTCCGACTTTTTGTGACCCGTTCGATAACAATTGTAACAAACCGTCACCTTCTCCGGGCATGACATAGCCATATGTCCCTTTTTCTTGCATATGGGACAAGGCTTATCCTTGTAACGACATTCGCCCTTATGATTCTTCCCACAAATTTTGCAACCTGATGTGCTACCTTTAGCATCTGATCTCTTTGCGGATTCATTCGTTCTTGCTTTCTTGGTAGGGCTTGGATTCACATCTAGTGCCCTTCGTTCACCCCGTTCTATACTCTTCTTCAATTCAATCTCCCTTTCCCGAGCAGCGTTAACAATCTCGGTAAGGGTCTCGTACTTTGAAGGGGTTATGAACTCTCTATATTCCGCACTTAGCATATTATGATAATAATAGACCTTTTGCTCCTCGTTCGTTATCAAATCATCACAGAACTTCATCTTGTCCATAAACATTCCCGTGATCTTGTCTATGGATTCACCTTTGTGTCTGAGTTGCATGAACTCTTCCTTGATCTTGTTTATGACCGCTTTGGGGCTATGGTGTTTAAGAAACGGTGTCTTAAACTCCTCCCAAGACATGGCCTTAGCCGCTTCACTTCCAATCTCCTTCTTTTTGTTGTCCCACCAATCCTTCGCTTGATTCCTTAGTTGACCCGTACCAAAAGCTACGTAGTCTTCTTCGTCACAATGGGTTCTCTCGAATACCCCTTCGATGTCACTTAGCCATCGTTGGCACACTATCGGGTCAACCTCCCCATTGTATACTGGTGGTTTACAAGCCATGAATTCCTTGTATGAACAAGGCTTTCGTCCTCCACGCTTTTCCTTTACTACATTTGAATCGTCTTCCAGTTTCTTGATTCTATCTTCTACTATTGATAAAACCGTGTCTTGGATTTTATCAATAAAGTCCGACAAACTGTTTTCGATCGCCTTTCCAACCTCTTCGGCAATCACTTCCCTCACTTGTTCGGTGACTCTTGGCACCGCATTATCATTGCCTCCATCAGCCATCTCGATTTCTGAAATGTTTACACAGATTGTTAAACATTCTATTTATAACGCATGCTTTACTTGTTTTGATTTAATCAAGTTCGTAACTTGATTTGATAATTCTTGTTTCTATCCAATCAAGTCCATAGCTTGATTTGATTCATTCATGTTTCTATTTAATCAAGTCCGTAACTTGATTTGATAATTCATGTTTCTATTTAATCAAGTCCGTAACTTGATTTGATAATTCATGTTTCTATTTAATCAAGTCCGTAACTTGATTTGATAATTCATGTTTCTATTTAATCAAGTCCGTAACTTGATTTGATAATTCATGTTTCTATTTAATCAAGTCCGTAACTTGATTTGATAATTCATGTTTCATGCATTTCTTGCTTTTTGAGTGAGCTTACACACTCTTTTCATGCATATTGTCCATTTCTCATTTTATACGTAGTACATAATTTATTAACAAAACAAGTTAATTCTTACCGGACGATCGATCAAGCTTGAACCGAACACTTATTGACAACCATGAGCTCTGATACCAACTTGTAACACCCTAGATTTATACCCTTGATAATTTATATAGTTAAAGCACATGACTTAACATTAGCAAAATTAATAAGTATTCAAGATCCTAATCAAAAAGTGAGTAAGTTACATCATTTCAAATTTTTGTTTACAACCCATATTTAAAGACTACAAAAGATCTAAGACATTGCGGAAGCTTCAAAATAGAGTGTTCGGTTCTTCATTAATCACTTGATCGCCATCCGTAAGCTTCATTAATTACCTATGATCAAACCGTCTAAGACGTTAGTTTTGATGTTAGTATGTGATATAGTTCCAAGAATTTAACATCAAAGTTGACATAACAAAATATAAAAAAAAAAATTAAATCTGGGTCCACCGTAAATTACGGTATCACCGTAATTTACGGTGAGTCTTGGATTTGTATGATCACCGTAAATCAGTAGGTCCATACCGTAACAAATATAACCTTCACCGTAAATTACGGTAATACCGTAATTTACGGTGGTACCTGGAAATTTCAGGTCTTGTTTGTTTTGTTCATGTCCCTCGAACCAAACTATTGGAACGTACTTTTCTAACAACTACAACATCAGATTCTAGCAATTCTAACATGTTATAAATATATCAAGCAATATCTAAGACAATCCATCATATTCCGTAGTATTAATCATGCTTTAATTTGGTTATTTGACCCGTTTAGCTTGTCTACGGAAATTCCTTCCTTATGACAACTACCAACGGATTATATCCAACTTTTAACCAATTATTCTCTATATAGCGACACAAATATTTAATTTCATAGCATTCTTTATTCTAAACTCGAGTACTCATTACAAAATTATCCAATCTACTAAATGTAACGGAACAAGTTACATACCTTCAAAGTTTGCCCTTTAAACGTGGTTCGCCACCCGTGTGTCCGCTTGACGTTCCTGCGTCCGTTCCTATAGAGTCCATTTATGATGCGTTTTAGAACTCTCTTTAAATCATAATTCGCATAACACACCAAAACCTTATGATTATGCGTTTAAGCTCCAAATTTCAGTTTTAAAACCTTCATAGAGGCATTTCAACAAACACTTCATGTGCAGAATTTTTTATATCTTTAGAAATCAACTTCTTAGCTTATTAATTAGCTAACTTGACAACAATAGAGCCATCCTATAGTGTTTTAAGCATCATATTTTCTGGAAATCACTTTCAACAATCAAAATACACTAGAATAATCATCCTAAACCCTAGTGTTCATCTTCATCTTACAAAACCCATAACCTAGCTTCCATGGATTCTTAAAATTTCCAGAATTTGGGCATGATTTCATATGTAGTTGTCTAGGTTTCACTTCTAGACACTACATCATCTCTAATCATATCAAACAACACACATGCAATTATCTAATCTTAGATTTCCAAAATCATGAGAATTTCAAACAAAGGATTAACACGAATTTTTACATACCTTATGATCCTCTTGTGATGAGGATCGATAATCTAAACTCGGATTTCGTTTTGGATTAGAATTGCATCTTCAATTTGAGAGTTTTTGTGAGATTGAGGTTTTTGGAATGGGGGTGTCGCCCCCTGTCTCTTTTGATCGACCAACAACCCTGGTTTGGGTGTTTGGTTTATTTTTATTTCTTAAATTTTAATTAAGTTTTAGAGTTAACAACTATGGTCCCTCTATTTTGTTCCACTTATAGTTTGATAGCTTTTAATCACTCTAGAAGCTATCTCTAGACTAGTTAACTAACTAGGTTAAAATTCCTAGTTAGTAAACTCTCATTTATTTAGGCTTTATAATTCTGATATAATATTTTATATTTTCGGGATGTTACATGAATCATATCAGCGATCGAGTTATTACCCTGATTGCGGCGGCGATTAGTGATCCGTGTGTGTTTTTAGAAGTGTTTCTGTGATATCTCAGTCTACGTAACGAGAATTTACGTCGTTCAAGTGCCAAACTTCGATTATTTATAGTAAATTTTTACCCTTGCTTACGGACCGTAAGACTTATCCCTTACGGTCCATAAGGGACACCTAATCACTATAGGGTAGCCACGTCTGGGACTAGCCTAGCTGAGTTGACAATTTCGTAAAATTCAATTTTGACAACGTTTTATGTAGATAATCGTAACTAGGGTTTACCCCCCTGAGTTTTACGGGCCCTAATCCTGATTCTGATTGTTTTGAAAATTTTAGGGTTTGTGCAGAATCACTTGGGTGTCTTAATTAGGGTTTCCTATTGGACAAATTAATTTAATAAATATGACTTTTGATGAGAGTTGTTACATTCTCCCCACCTTAATAAAAATCTCGTCCTCGAGATTTACTGGAATAATTGAGGATACTTTCGCTTCATTTCTGATTCCAGTTCCCAAGTGTATTCAGATCCTCTCTTTGAATCCCACTTTACTTTAACTAGCACTAGTCGTTTGTGTTTGAGAAACTTCACTTATCTGTCTTCTATCTGAATAGGTTTCTCAATAAATTTTAACTTTTTGTTTACCTCTATATCTTGGAGAGGTACTACCAAAGATTAGTCTGATAGACATTTCTTGAGGTTGGATACATAAAATACATCATGTACTCCAACTAACTCTTCTGGTAGTTGTAAACGATAAGCAACTGGTCCTATACGTTGGATCACTGGAAATGGTCCTACGTATCTGGGACTTAGTTTTCCTTTCTTACCAAATCGGACTACTCCTTTCCAAGGGGAAACTTTCAACAGTACTCTGTCTCCAACTTGGAATTCTAACGGCTTGCGTCTATTGTCTGCATAACTCTTCTGGCGATCTCGAGCCGTCTTCAGCCTTTCCTTGATTTGTGTAATCTTGTCAGTAGTTTCTTGCACTATCTCAGAACCTGATAATTGACTTTCTCCTATTTCTGCCCAACAAACTGGAGTTCTGCACTTTCTTCCATACAGTGCCTCGAATGGGGCTGTTTCAATGCTTGAATGATAACTATTGTTATAGGAGAATTCAATTAATGGTAAATGGTCGTCCCAATTGCCACCAAAATCTATTACACATGCTCGGAGCATGTCTTTTAGAGTTTGGATCGTCCTTTCACTTTGCCCGTCTGTTTGTGGATGATATGTCGTACTTAGATTTAGTCGAGTTCCCATTGCTTCTTGGAAACTTTTCCAGAAATGAGAAGTGAAACGACTATCTCTATCTGATACAATGGAGAGTGGAACTCCATGTAGAGATACGACTTCATCTACATACAACTTTGCCAATCTTTCCATGCTAAAGGTTTCTTTTATTGGTAGAAAGTGAGCTGATTTGGTTAATCGATCCACAATTACCCAAATCGCATCATTACCTTTTCTGGTTTTGGGTAACTTAGTAACAAAATCCATTGTTATAAGTTCCCATTTCCATACAGGCATTTCTAATTGTTGTAGTAGACCTGAAGGTTTCTGATGTTCTGCCTTAACTTGTGAACAAGTAAGACACTTAGAAACATATCTAGCTATATCCTTCTTCATTCCTATCCACCAGAAATTCTTTCTTAAATCTTGGTACATCTTATTGTTTCCAAGGTGCATGGTATACCTAGACTTGTGGGCTTCTTCTAGAATCTTATTTCTTAATTCTCCCTGCTTAGGTACCCAAATTCTATTTTTATGGAATCTCCAAATTCCATCAGCTCCTTGCTCTAATTCTTTTATTCGTCCCTTCATTCCGTCAGCATTATCCTTGATTGCTGTAGCTTAAACATTTTTCAATTGTTCCATTAAATCTAATTGTAGATTTAACCTAAGAGCACGAACTCTTCTTTGTTTTTCATGGTACTTACGACTTAAGGCATCTGCAACTACATTTGCCTTTCCTTCATGATATTGAATATCACAGTCGTAGTCACTTAGGATTTCCATCCATCTTCTTTGCCTCATATTTAACTCTTTTTGCCCAAATATATATATCTTAAACTCTTATGATCTGTATAGACAGTAAACTTACTTCCGTACAGATAATGTCTCCAGATTTTTAGGGCAAAAATTACGGCTCCTAATTCTAAGTCATGAGTCGTATAGTTTTCTTCGTGCTTTTTCAATTGTCTTGAAGCATACGCAATTACCCTTTTGCGTTGCATTAGCACACATCCAAATCCTAGTTTTGAAGCATCACAGTAAACTTCAAAATCTTCAGTTCCTTCTGGTATAAGATTGGAGCATTGGTTAATTTTTGTTTCAAGATTCTAAAGGCTTCTTCTTGTTTAGGTCCCCATTCAAACTTAACTGCTTTACAGGTTAGCTTAGTTAACGGTACAGCTATCTTGGAAAAATCCTTAATAAACCTTCTATAATATCCAGCTAAACCTATAAAACTTCTAATTTCCATTGCAGATTGTGGAACCTTCCATTTGGTAATTGCTTCTATCTTAGCGGGATCTACATGAATACCTTCATGATTCACCATGTGACCTAAGAATTGCACTTCTTGTAGCCAAAATTCACATTTTAGAATTTGGCATAAAGCTTTTCTTTTCTTAACAAAGTTAAGAGTGCATGTAAGTGCTGACAATGTTCATCTTGACTTTTGGAATAAATAAGTATATCGTCGATGAAAACAATTACAAATTTATCCAAATACGGTTTACAGATCCTATTCATCATGTCCATGAATGCTGCAGGTGCATTCGTTAGTCCGAAGGGCATGACTGTAAACTCGTAATGACCATACCTAGTTCTGAAAGCAGTCTTAGGTATATCTTCTTCTTGTACCTTTAATTGATGATATCCGGATCGTAAATCAATCTTAGAAAAATATCTAGCTCCTTGAAGTTGATCGAAAAGATCATCAATCCTAGGTAATGGGTATCGATTCTTAATTGTAACCTTATTCAATTCTCTATAATCGATACACATTCTCATGGAACCATCCTTCTTTTTCACAAACAACACTGGTGCTCCCCACGGGGATGAACTAGGTTGTATGAAACCTTTACTTAGTAATTCATCTAATTGCTTTTTCAATTCTAACATTTCTGTGGGAGCTAACCGATAAGGTGCCTTGGCTATCGGTATAGTTCCTGGAATTAGATGAATCCAAAATTCTACCTCCCTATCTGGTGGTAATCCTGGTAATTCTTCTGGGAATACATCTGGGTATTCTGAGACTACTGGTATTTCCTTAAGTTCCTTACCCTTAGTGCTAATGATTACCGAAAGCATATACACTATTCCTTGCTTTCGTTCATAACTAGCAACTTTCATTACTGATATGAATTTCATAGGCTTACGTGGTTTATCTCCTATAATTATAATTACTTCTCCGGTGGGTGCTTGAATTTCTATGGAATTCTGATCACAAAGAATTCGAGCATGGTTGGCTACTAACCAATCCATTCCTAACACAACATCAAATTCGGCTAATTTCATAGGTAATAGGTTTGCAAAGAATTTATGACCTGAGAGTTCTATATTTTCTTTTTGCAAAACTTTATCTATGCTAACAGATTTTCCGTCTGCCGTTTCGACTGTAAAGATTTGCCTAAGTTTGGTTAAAGGTAAGTTAAGAGCTTGGCAGAATGAAGTATTGATAAAACTTTGGTTTGCACCAGAGTCAAATAATACTTTGGAATATACGTTGTGGACTAAGAACGTACCAGCTATCACATCTGGGATTAACTCGGCCTCCTGAGTTGTTAACTGAAAGGCTCGAACATTCTTCTTTGTAGCTCCGTCAGCTGGTTTAGCTTTGTCGTCTGCTGGTTTGACCAATTTAGGACATTCTGTTTTGAAATGCCCAACTTCTCTACAATTATAACAGATCCTGGTTTTCCTTCTGCAGTCTTTTTCACTATGTCCTATGGCTTTGCAAAAGTTGCAGGTCACATTACATCCTCCATAATGTTTCTTTCTGCAATTCTTGCAGAAAGGTGGAATTGGGGATTGCCCTGTTCCTCTTTTCTTAAAACTGCTGGTATTATCCGTACGAAATCCTTGAGTAATTTTCTGAGCCAGTTCCTTCTTCCTGTTTTCATCTTGTGTGCGTACCAGCTCGTCAGTTAGGGTGTTAGCTAATTCCACCGCATCGTCAATAGTGCGAGGTCTCGCAGCTTTAACGATATTGCGGATTTCACCAATCAAGCCCCATATATAGCGAGAAATGAGTACCGGTTCTGGCGAAGCCAGTGTTGGTACCACTCTAGCATATTCAAAGAATGTCGAAGTATAACCGCGACAATCTACACCCATCATTCTATGATTTAGAAACTTATTTGCCATTTGATCTTTTTCATATTCAGGACAGAATTTTCTTTCTACGAGACTCTTAAATTCTTCCCAGTTCATTACATACGCCATCATCCTTCCTTTTGCTTGTAACACCGTGTTCCACCATTCTAGCGCTCCTTCCTTGAAAAGGTTTGACGCGTACATAACCTGATCATCCTTGGCACATTTACTGATTGCAATCACTGCCTCGGTCTTTTCTAACCAATGCAGTGATGCGGTCGCTCCTTCATTGCCTACAAACTCAGTGGGTTTACAAGCAAGAAATTCTTTGAAAGTGCAACCAGGTGTTGCAGCTTTCATTTTCTTAGGGAGCGGAGCTTGCCGTAGTTCCTCATTATGATTAACATGATCATTGCCTCCGTTTACGCTATTACTGAAGTTATCTTCAGAAATACGTTTGCTAGGAACGATTTGTTGCGGTTCGATTGGATTTTTAACAGCAGCAACTATGGCTGGAATAGCATTGGCTATCCCTTGAGCAACTATTGCTGGAATAGCGTTGGCTATCCCTTGAGCAACGATATTTTCTATATCTTGCCTAGTCATATATTGATCCCCTGGTTGTTGCTTAGATTGATTAACCTCATTAACTGGTTCATTATTAGCGTTTTCCATCTGATAATTAAAATATATAATTTATTAGTATTGATTAAATAATAATTATACACAAAACAATTATATGAATTTCAAATATACACATATAGCCAAAACTATCGATTTCTCGATTTCCATTTTTATTTTTAATAGTATGCATCAATACACACCATTACTGATTTAAAATTTTATAATAAAATTTCATAGAAAACCTTTAAATATTATTTCATATTGGGTAACTACAAAACAACCAAATATGAAAACATACTAGGTTTTATTTGTAAATTTATTTATTTACTGGATCAGGTTTCTGACTTATATTTAATAAGGGTGCTAAAACTTGAATCAAAAGATTTAAGGATTGTATTTACTGCTACAGTGGCTAACATATAAAGATCTGCACATACTGTACATAATTAGTCAGATAATAAAACACATAATCACAAAATAGCAATTAGTAAAATTAAGTATTTTCTAAATACTTAATTGGCTTAAATCAGTGGCTCTGATACCACCTTTTTCTGTTACGGCCCCCGACCCGGTTTGACTCGTTTCAGGAGCCGCGGGACAGAAAATCCCGTGGTATTTATTTAACAGTGGAAGTTTTCATCAGGATCTTTTAAAAACTGAAATATTTCCCTATTATTTTATTTCACAACTCGGGATAAAACCCGGTAATTTACAATCTTGAGATTTCACGAAGAAATCTTTTATTTTACAAAACATGTTTCTTTATTTTTATACTGAGCCACTTCCTTAAGCTTGTAGTGCTTCGCGGCACTTTTCCTGGATCACAACAGATCACCTGAAACATGTTTGAAAAATGTTTTGTCAGCGGGAAATACTGAGTGAATCATTCATTTTGCTAAAACGACTCGTTTGTTATAATTTACAGTATTAAGAGAGATTACAATGTTTCTATATCAACCAACTACCCACAGTATTTGTCACTCGACCGGATCTGTGACTATGGTCATATCACCATTGGCCACCCGTTTGTCTAATGGCAAAGATTATCAAGTAATGTATACAAAACCCCACATACTGGCTGTAATTTGGTGATTACATAAACTTAATCCCTGTAATTATAACTTTGAAAATAAACTTGCTTTTGAAAGTAATTTGATAAAAAGAGAATGACTCACATTGCAGATTTAATTTGAGCAGAGCCTAGCCTACTGATTAGCCTTTTTAACCTAAATTTAATAACAGGCACACAATTCGGTTAGTAACTTAATACAGCATTTACGATAACTCACGAGATCAAACCCTCACATCGAATGACAAAGTGCGATACTTAAACATCCATCGAATTAACGACGAATGACAAAGCATAAACCCTAATGTGGGCAGCACTTAAACATCCATTGGATAGTTTAATCAATCGGACATTGAATCGTATCAGTGATCGAGTTATTACCCTGATTGCGGCGGCGATTAGTGATCCGTGTGTGTTTTTAGAAGTGTTTCTGTGATATCTCAGTCTATGTAACGAGAATTTACGTCGTTCAAGTGCCAAACTTCGATTGCCAATGCCTGCTATTTATAGTAAATTTTTACCCTTGCTTACGGACCGTAAGACTTATCCCTTACGGTCCGTAAGGGACACCTAATCACTATATGGTAGCCACATCTGGGACTAGCCTAGCTGAGTTGACAATTTCGTAAAATTCAATTTTGACAACGTTTTATGTAGATAATCGTAACTAGGGTTTACCCCCCCCCCCTGAGTTTTAGGGGCCCTGATCCTGATTCTGATTGTTCTGAAAATTTTAGGGTTTGTGCAGAATCACTTGGGTGTCTCAATTAGGGTTTCCTATTGGACAAATTAATTTAATAAATATGACTTTTGATGAGAGTTGTTACACTTTGGGGGGTTAATGACCATGTCGCGGATATCCTTGGCATCATTTTACGAAATGGCCACGACCTAAGCACGCGGGTGTAGGCGTACACCCGTTAGTGCATATATAAATAATAAGGTATAACCGCCGGTTTCGGGAATAACCCGCCGCGGGACTATATTATGTGGTGTGTCTATTAAGCTCTAACCCGGTGTCAACCCGGGCTACTGAACGCATAAGAAACATAAAATTCTTTTACAAGTTTATATATAAATAATTATCCCAAGTTATAAAAAGTTTTGTGCCTTGTGCATTCAAATCAATTTTCTAAACCTTTTCAAAATGAGTCAGTTAATTGTATTTACCAGTGTAAACTGACGTATTTTCCCAAAAAAGGTTAAGTGCAGGTACTACGCGTAATAGGCTGGCCTCTCCTTAGTATCGTTAAGAGTCTCGCAAGTTTGGATGCATTTAAATCTGATGAACTATGTTTTCTGTTTATTTTGATCCGCCTGTGGATCCGTTTCAACTACATTGTGATACTTAATATTACAATTTTATTCGGTTGAAATAATTCTATCTTTTGCTTCCGCTGTGCATTTAAAATTGTGTTGTTTGACTATGATGATATCAACTACGTCACGATACTCTCCACCGGGTCCACCGGTAATACGTGAAAATATCGGGGTGTGACAACAACCCTATATAAGCACTACACTAAAAGTGACGAATTAAACATGTTGAAACATGTTTAACTAAGTTTGAAAACAGGTTTGGTATCAAGACAAAGGGTCTTGATACCCAAAAGTAGTTTGGTTGCAAAATACGCACTAAAGCGTATTTTGACCGAAACTACGACTCGTCACTACACCTAATCAACGTGGTAATCAGTAGGTATAGTCACAAGGGACTATGACCATCGTGATTACGCTCACGTTGCGAAGTTCAAACGAACTTCTTGTTGACCATTGAATGGTCAAGGCTGAAAGTCAAACATTGGTTTGACTTTCATGCTTAAAACGCATAAAAGAACGAAAGAGGACTTACAACGGGTCTGAGCAATGGAGTCTTGATCCGATTAATCTCAGGTATGAGGTAAAAGCACCTCAACTTAGAGAACCATCAGATCAAGTGTGAGTTGCAACAATGAATGGGTGGGGGTATTTATAGTTTTTGCACAACCGTTAAGATCGTTTCTTGAAAACCGAGCTTTGATCTCAACCATACATGTGCACCCCCTGATTTCTAAAACCATGGGAGCCCCTAAACCAGCCCATATGAACCACAAAACCATTTGCAAGACTTGGGAACAGCTGGATCAAGCTGGAACACAATTCTGCTGATCTGGGGGGTCCTTACGGACCGTATGGGTTAGTGCTTATGGTCCGTAAGCCTTGTGCAGGTCAGCAAGTTTCAAAAATGCCAGAACAAGCCCCTGTGACTCCAAACTTGATTTTTGATGCGTTTTGACACGTTTAAGCCCCGTTAATCTCATTTCAAAGTTCTAAAATGAAGTTAAAGTGTAGGGAACTTAAAATATGCTCAAAAACATCTCGGATGTCGGTTCGTTTGGTCGTACGGTTGCGTTGTTCGGTTAATTACGACGAAACACGAACGGACGCGAATAACAATCCAAATTACACGACGAATGGGATTTTATCATGCCAATCACTAAAATAAAATATTTTAATGATTACATAAATTTTTGGATGTCCGGATATACTCAGAACGTAAGATATGCGCAAAAATGCAAACTTATGCACTTTTTGACGCTTTTAGTCCCTGTTGATCAAATAAGTTTATTTTTGCGCACCAAACACCTCTAAGCCTATTTCTAAGCTATGAAAAGGATATTTAGGGCATGTTTAACTTATGATCATATTCCGGAATGTTCGTTACAGTACGAATCGGCAAACTTTCGCGGTTTGTCGAAATTAGTCCCTGTAAGCGAATAAACTTGATTTCGATACACCAAACCCTCCAAAACTTATTTCTAAGTTATGTAAAGGTTATTTAAGGTATGTTAAGCCTATGTCACTACCCCGGAGTGTTTGTCGCGTTAAACTGATTAAGTTTACGCATCAGTTCGCGTATAACTTTCCAGAAAGCGATTTAGGGCTCGAAATCGAACAAGAATTGATATGTGCAAATGACACACATATTTATACAAATCCCAAGTATGAAACACAATGTTTCATTGGTTTGGTATTTTTTTGATGGTCGTGGAGGCACAGGTGTCACGGTCTCCCCTACCTCAGGAAATTTCGTCCCGAAATTCATTTAGAGGAAACTTGTGAGAGCTTGAAACATGAAGTTGAAAAGATCAAACAACACTGGTTAGAGTCCTGAACTTCTAGTAACTTTAAATAACATCATGCTTGCAATGTAAGAGGGACACTTATATACAAGTTTATGAAGCGCCATTGGTGCGTCCACCATACCTCCATTACATTGTTCACATTTCGTTATTGTTGCCACTATCGGTTCTTACACGTAATAAATCTTACTTGGTTCCTGTGCACTGAATTTCATAATTATGTACGCGTCCATAATTACGTAATTCCTTGCATAGTTCACACAGTATATTTTATAATGTGTAGGGGAAGAAAAACAACGAACGAACCTGTGATGAGTGTGACTAGACCACCATTGGGTCCTTTTAATTAAATCAATAAATGATCTCTTTAAATAGACCACCATGGAGTCTTTCCAGCTATAGCATCACATACCGTTCTTAACCAGATTCTGAATCAATCTCTTGACTAGACCACTCAAAGGGTCTTTTTTTGAATCATGGAATGGTACTATATAATCCAAGGGTCTTAACTATCAGGTAGAAGCCCAATAAGGATTTAAGGTAGTACATTTTTGAATATCCTACTATGAATCCCTCATATGAAGATATGAAAGATTCTACGAGGATTTGGATAACGAATATCCAGATTACTTAAAAACACAAAATGCATAAAAGAAAACACATAAACACATAATCACATAATTGTTTAACTTAATCTTCAATTTGTTATCATTTTGTTAATTTGTTTGTTAATTGTGCACATGTATTTAAAGCTCACCTTGAATCCAATCCATGGATTTCATTTGGTACTTTAAACATTTTCAAGAATCTAACTATAAGGATATGAAGATCTTTAATAGGAATTCGGCTTGTCCTTATTGAATCGTAATGTACGTATTAAGGCATACAGAGAATTCAATTAATGACTCTGAGTTGAGTAATAATTATCCACAAGGATCTAATTGTGAAGATAAGAAGATCCCATATGGATTTTAGAAGTTGAAGATGTTTTGAAACCTTGCACTGGATGTGCTTTAGTCAAAACATGAGGTAAAAATGCTCATGAAGTTGAGATCCTAGATATGCCAAGGCGACATATGAAGCAGAATTTGAAGGTTAAGCCAATGTATGAGAAAAATGTTTTTGAAAACTATGCATGAGGTTTCTTTTAGAAATGTGTTTAATGTTTTTGAAACCTTACATAATACTTTTGAAATCATAAAGTATGTGTATTTAGATAAATATATATTTATAAAAATGTTTTAAAATGAATTTTATTTTTGAAATTATGTATAAGGTTTTTGAAAACATGGGTAATGCTTTTTTTGAAATCATGCACTTGATATATTAAGTAAATATACTGTGTTAATATTGTTTTCAAACTATATGAAACATTTCGAAATCATGAAGTTTGGTTTTCAAAACATAGACAATGCTTTTGAAATCATGCATTTGATATATTACATAAATATACTGTGTTAATATTGTTTTCAAACTATATGAAACATTTTGAAATCATGAAGGTTGTTTTTTGAAAACATAGACAATGCTTTTGAAATCATGCATTTGATATATTACATAAATATATTGTGTTAATATTGTTTTCAAACTATATGAAACATTTTGAAATCATGAAGGTTGTTTTTTGAAAACATAGACAATGTATATTGTTATGAAAACCAGAATGTAATGATATGGGTATGAGATTGAGAAATGCCTTAGTTTTCTAACCAAGGATTTAAAGGCACATATGTGCAAAAAGGCACAATTACTCATAATGTCACTTTATTTTCTGTACTTCGTTCCTTAGAATGAAACGAGTACTTAAAATTTTCGAGGAAATCATGAGCGATCACTTGAAAAGGAGAATCACAAGAGTAGCTTGTAAAGAACATAGTTCCTTGATGTAGGTATCATAGGGAAATGCCATACACACATGTAACTACACTTGTATATCATAATTTGAGAACAATGATTTATTTATATACTAAGCATATCGTTTCCGAGTTCAACACAAACAAAAGAAACAAAAACAGCAGATACAAATTATTCAAAGTAGCTACGTCTTCAAATCAGCCAACTGCTCATCCGTAGGTCAGACTTGTATTGACAACCCATGGTCACTTGTTCCTGAAGTAGCCCGTTTTGCCATAGTTGTACCAAGTACCAGATGGTAAACGAGCTTGAGCAGGGTAGACTTGGGGTTGGTTTGGACCACCTTGGGCTGGGTTGAATTGACAAGCATTTGCCAGATGACCGAGTCGTCCACATGAGGCACACAGACGACATTGCAGGTAAGCTCGGTGAGGTGCATTACACTTGTTGCACATCAATGCAGTACCGGCATATGGTTTCCTGGCAGGAGGTTGAGCAGTAGCAAAGTTTGTAGTAGCTTTGTTTTGGATAGCAAAGCGGCATATGTCAACCAAATGTCCCCATCGTCCACAATGGGTACATTTGAAACATGGTGTTTGATCTGGATGATGACACTTGCATTGATTGCATAAGGGAGCGGTTCCCTTGTACCGCTTCTTAGCTGGCGGTGCTGCCACTTGGCTAGGTCCTGCTGGAGTTGGCGCAACTGCTGCAGGTTTCTTTGAAGCCCTACGCTTCTTTGATGTTGGTGCAAGCTTGACTTCTGCCTCCTTCGGTGTCTCTTGAGTGGCTTCATTGTTGAGACGAGACATGGCGACACCTAAATCAACAGACTTTTGGATTACTTCGCCTATTCGCTGGGCAAATTTGGCAGTTTACTCGGACATTTGAGTGTCGCTGCGATGAAGAGACATTCTGGAGAAAATAGGAGGAAACAAGTGTAATGTTATCGGATAATCAAAACAGAATGGCAACGCATAAAAATTGCGATCATTTGTTTGTTACCTAAGGCAAACAAATGAGACGGTGACTAATCAAAGTAAGCGGGTCATATTAATGTATCACTGAAGACATGCTCGCCTATAAGTGAACACTCACCCCAAGAGTTCCCAGGTAAGAGTGACTGGTCTGATACTGCGGATTTGTACGAACACTCTAGCCTTAGACAGAAAACTCAGGGTACAGGCATTCATCCTTCCAGTTTGCACGTGTTCACATTATAAGACCCAAACTTTGACGAGATTTTGAAAACTTTGAAGGTTCAAAACCTTATAATAAATCATCCTAGAACAGATGAATGGTTTTCAAAGCATATTTGAAATTCATGTTCTTGTCGTGGTTGTCACCTAAGGATAGGTAACGGTATTGTTTTATGTTCTAAACGCAAGTAAACTGCGTTAGGGTCCTAGGAAGGTTATAGACTAGGTCAAAGCATTACTAATAACCTAATTCCCTATCACCAGTGCTCTGATACCAACTTTTCTGTCACACCCCGACCACGTAAAACGACAAATCGTGGCGGAATCGTCGGGGAGTGTTGTAAAAGAATCATTGTTTCATAACACATGGAAATTGAAATTTTGTTTTATTGATTAAAAGAAATTACAATGTCTTAAAAACAAGGAAACATAACATAATTAACTAGTCTTGCATCTTTTATTGTCACTAAGGCCCAAGTCCGCCTAAGTGTAACTTGATCAATCCTATGCATCATCTCCTGAAACACATGTGAAAATAGGTACGTCAGCATAAAAATGCATGTGAGATACATAGGTTTTATTGATTTAGGATTCATGACTTATAATTTTAAAGAAGATGTTTTACAAAAGTTAGTCATGAACCTTGTAAAAATGTTTTCTTTTATAAATCATATAAATAGTGACAAGAAATCGAATGATATAAAACAAAGATTCACAGATAAACAAATGAACAAGAAAAAATGAGTTTGTATAAAATGTGTTGATTGTAAAACAATGTTCCATGAAGATATGATATAAGTGTAAAATGTATTATGTCTAACTTGAAAGGGGTTTAAATAACGCTACGATATGTAATACCATAAAAGCACTTATATATAGGAAGTACCAGCGGCGTATCCACCATGCTTTTATCATATTACACACGCCTCGTTACTTAAATCACTTACCAAAACAAACCACCCAAATGTAATGTTCAAACAAATGTTGAAATGTTATTGTGTAAACAAATGTAATGTATAGTGAATAAAAGCATTTATTGATTAAAAGCATTTACTCAACCCTATAAGAAAGAAATGTACAAAACAATGCATTTGGTAAATTATAATTAAAAGTTGTGTTTTGTAAAATAATGCATGCTTTACTGATACAAACATCTATGCGGTAATGTTAAACGTCTACATCCAAGCCTTGCGACTGTGGCGATAAACCCTTAATCGAAATTAAAGGTTTATCTAAGTTAATGTATGTCGAATTCGGTCATTCCTTCCTTCCAAACAAACCTAGGATTTCAGTAACGGGAGTTGTCAATTCCTATGGTACCACTACCTACTAACGAGCGGCGTGATCAACGTTAATGAATGTATTAGTTTCGTTAAACAAACCAAATGTTATACCAAATGTAAGCATGTTTTATGAAAACAATGTACCTAGTATGCTAAGTGAACATACAAGGTAGAAATGTAAAACAATGTGTCCATATGCTACGAGAACATATGCAACAGAAATGCAATGTAAAACAATGTACTAAGTATGCACTAAATGGACATACTTAGCATAAAATGTAATGTAAAATAATGTACTAAGTATGCACTAAATGGACACTAAATGGACATACATAGCATAAAGTGTAATGTAAAATAATGTACTAAGTATGCACTAAATGGACATATTTAGCAAAAACATAATGAAATCATGTACTATATGTGTACTAATGAACATAACAAGTATATGATATGAAAACATGGAAAGCACGAAAGTAACAAGTAGGCACATGTGTTCCACCCCAAATCAGTTTGAAAACAGTAAAAGAGGGGTCTATGTACTCACTTGAGGGTGCTTAGAAGTCTTTAACAACAACCAAGCAAAGCTAGATGGGTCACGGAAATCAAACGGCACCTAATATAGGTAACTATGTTAATAACCGGACCTAGATCGGATAGAATGAGGTTTCGAAAACCAAATGAGTATAGGAACTCATGTAATATGGTTTAACAAAGCCTACACTCTAAAATGAAACCTAACCTAAGTGCTTACGACCCATTACGACTCGTTTATGTAGCTTACGCTACTTTAACGCGTCGTTCGCGTAAAACGCGTTTGGACCGCCTAACTAGTCCTATGATAGGTAAAATATGCCTTAACATGTCTAATTATGTTACCTAATCAGTTTAGATGTCAAAATTTAGGTTACATATGCTTAAAATGGATTTATGCGCAAAAAGGGCGTTTTGGTAATTTTCCTAAGGCATATAGACTACCTATCATACAACTAACTAAACGTAGTGACCATAAGGTATAACCTTGAAAGGTTATTCCCTATACAACTATGGTCACCTAATGTGTTTGGTCGGATCCTAATGATCGACCAAACGGGTCGGGTTCGAAAGTCTAAGCGGTTGTTTAGACCGCTTGACTTTACGACCCTATATAAGCACTACACTAAAAGTGACGAGTTAAACATGTTGAAACATGTTTAACTAAGTTTGAAAACACGTTTGGTATCAAGACAAAGGGTCTTGATACCCAAAAGTAGTTTGGTTGCAAAATACGCGCTAAAGCGTATTTTGACTGAAACTACGACTCGTCACTACACCTAATCAACGTGGTAATCAGTAGGTATAGTCACAAGGGACTATGACCATCGTGATTACGCTCACGTTGCGAAGTTCAAACGAACTTCTTGTTGACCATTGACTGGTCAAGGCTAAAAGTCAAACACTGGTTTGACTTTCATGCTAAAAACGCATAAAAGAACGAAAGAGGACTTACAACGGGTCCGAGCAATGGAGTCTTGATCCGATTATTCTCAGGTATGACTTAAAAGCACCTCAACTTAGAGAACCATCAGATCAAGTGTGAGTTGCAACAATGAATGGGTGGGGGTATTTATAGTTTTTGCATAACTGTTAAGATCGTTTCTTGAAAACCGAGCTTTGATCTCAACCATACATGTGCACCCCCTGATTTCTAAAACCATGGGAGCCCCTAAACCAGCCCATAGGAACCACAAAACCATTTGCAAGACTTGGGAACAGCTGGATCAAGCTGGAACACAATTCTGCTGATCTGGGGGGTCCTTACGGACCGTATGGGTTAGTGCTTATGGTCCGTAAGCCTTGTGCAGGTCAGCAAGTTTCAAAAATGGCAGAACAGGCCCCTGTGACTCTAAACTTGATTTTTGATGCGTTTTGACACGTTTAAGCCCAGTTAATCTCATTTCAAAGCTCTAAAATGAAGTTAAAGTGTAGGGAACTAAACATATGCTCAAAAAATCTCGGATGTCGGTTCATTTGGTCGTACGGTTGCGTTGTTCGGTTAATTACGACGAAACACGAACGGATGCGAATAACCATCCAAATTACACGACGAATGGGATTTTATCATGCCAATCACTAAAATAAAGTATTTTAATGATTACATAAATTTTTGGATCTCCGGATATACTCAGAACGTAAGATATGCGCGAAAATGCAAACTTATGCACTTTTTGACGCTTTTAGTCCCTGTTGATCAAATAAGTTTATTTTTGCGCACCAAACACCTCTAAGCCTATTTATAAGCTATATAAAGGATATTTAGGGAATGTTTAACTTATGATCATATTCCAGAATGTTCGTTACAGTACGAATCGGCAAACTTTCGCGGTTTGTCGAAATTAGTCCCTGTAAGCGAATAAACTTGATTTCGACACACCAAACCCTCCAAAACTTATTTCTAAGTTATGTAAAGGTTATTTAAGGTATGTTAAGCCTATGTCACTACCCTGGAGTGTTTGTCGCATTAAACTGATTACGTTTACGCATCAGTTCATGTATAACTTTCCAGAAAGCGATTTAGGGCTCGAAATCGAACAAGAATTGATATGTGCAAATGACACACATATTTATACAAATCCCAAGTATGAAACACAATGTTTCATTGGTTTGGTATTTGTTTGATGGCCGTGGAGGCACAGGTGTCACAATTTCCCCGGTGAAGTATGGTGATTTGGGCTTGTGATCAATGCAAGAAGCGAATTTGGCAAAGTGGTGGTAGAGATTCAAGGTGGATCACATGAAGCTATCGAGAAATATGGTGCGGGCAATTCATTATAACGCCAAGTCAAGGAAATTTTATCCTAAACATGTTCTCTTCCTTGGGTCCGTGGAAACACATAAACAACAATTTAGTTAATTTACTGAATAAAGTTAAGGATGTTAACAGGATGATTGAGGGAATGCTTAGTTGTGGCTTTAAAATTATGTTTTAGAAAGATTGTTGGCATGAGTCTAATTCTTTCCAGGTCTCTCATCCTGTTTGTTTGTCATCTATAGAGTTTAGGCTTGTGCGATTATTGATCAGATCTGAATGGTTGGTGGGACAATGATTTAGATATGAGGTTGGAGCATGGTTTCCTCTTCTGGTGCTGAGGTTTCTGAGCTGCAACAGTTGATTAGGTATCTTCCAGGGCTGGCTCCATAGGCTTGCCAATCTAGGCACGGGCCTAGGGCCACCATAAAATAAGGGCCTCCAAGTTTTTAGAAAGTTTATATATAGTATATGTATTAGGCCCAAATAAATACGTTTATTTTAAAACTAAACTAGTTTTTCATTAAAGAAACCCAAAGTAAATATTGTTTAGAAAAAAAAAACCAGTTTCGAAGCCAATTTCACATTAATTTTTAGCTATTACAACATAGCAACAACCATTGACCTAATCATCATTATTCAGCGGCCTAAAGCCCCTAAAATACAGCCGCGATCATCGTTCTCACTTCCCATCACAACCTGCATTCAATTTCTAGGCTATAGGCTATCAATAGATGAAAAAAGTAACGGTAATCATCCATGGCGAGGGGTCCATCAGGATTGGAGGAGAGTTTATGGGCGAAATTAGGGCCACCACTCCGTAGTTCGCTTAGGGTCTCTAAAAATGTTGGAACGGCCCTGGTATCTTCGCCCGGCTGTGTTAAATCAGGAGGATGATGATAGGTGGTCTTAGGAGCTAGATGGGTCAGGAGTTTTTACGTTTAAAAGCCTGAAACTAAGGTTACACAGATGGAATCGGTCTCCTATGGTACATGCTTTTGTATGGAACAGTTGGGTTCCAAAGAAAGTTGGGTTTGTGGTAGGGGTGCTAAACGGGTCGTGTTTCCAGGTTGGCGGGTTCAACCCGACCCGAACCCGAAAATTTTAGATGATCCCGAACCCGACCTGAACCCGAAAATCTTGCCATACATATGAACCCGACCCATTCAACCCGAATTTTTTAATTTTTTTAAGTTTTTTCAAGAAATTAATATATTAATATTAACATCTACTAGAAAAAAAACACAAATTTATGTAATAAAATTACATTAAAATCATAAAATGTTATGTCAATTTCCCTTTTTAAGTTATATTTATAGCATAAACTTAACAACCAATTTAATTTATAATATAAAACATATTGTAAAAAATAAAATATAATAGAAAATGGTTAAACGGGTCAACCCACCAACCCGACTGGGTTGACCCGAACCTGACCCGTTTAGCTAAACGGGTTCGCGGGTTCAACCTGAAACTGACCCGAACCCGTTTAGACTAAACCCAAACCCGCAAATTTCGTGTTAGGTTCGTGTCGTGTTTTCGGGTCGTTTCAGAAATTCACACCCCTAGTTTGTGGCTTGGCGGGATGGTTTGGACCGCCTTCCTACATTCGTGGCGCTGCAAAAAGAAAACATTTCCATTCCATTAGCTGAAGTGTATATGTCTTGTTGTTAGTTTAATGAATCGGTTAAACATATTTTTCTTTGGTGTGTTTTTGTCCAAGCAATCTAGGAGATTTGTCCCAATGGTGCTAGATTCGGCCTATATTCACTCTCTGTGACCTGATAAAAATTGTGACCTGATCGAAAAAAAAAATAAAAATCGTGCCATTATATGATTCTAATGTAAAAATAACTAAGTTGTATTTAGTTGGACTATATACAACTCGTGAAATTATACATTTGTAAACTCATATTTCTCTTATACAAAATTGATGAAAAATAGAAAATAGCATGTTCATAAAAGATTTTATTACGTAAAGATAGGATTAGGATCAAATACAAAGGATCCTAATTGTAAGAAGTGTAAGAAGGATTTATAGAGTGACAAGTGTCCAATAACCTAAAAAAACCACTACACAAAAAAACCCAGTAAAAAAAAAAAAAAAAACTTAAACATCCACCACCACAAAAAACCCCCACCCCCACCCCCCACATCACCCACCAAAAAAAAAATATATATATATATATATATATATATATTTTTTTTGCCGAGGGGTTGGGGGGTGGGGGTTTAGGTTTTTGGGTGGTGGTGGGGGTGGGGGTGGGTGTTTAGTTTTTTTTATATTTTTTTTTAGGTTTTTTTTTTTTTTTTTGGAGGGGGGGGGGGGTAGGTTTTTTTAGGTTTTTGGGGGTGGGGGGGTTAGGTTTTTTTTAGGTTTTTGGGGGGTGGGGGTTAGGTTTTTTGGGGGTTTTTTTGGTGAGGTATAGTTTTTTTTTGTTTTTTTTTTTGGGGGGGGGGGGTAGGGGGTGGGGGGGTTTAGGTTTTTGGGTGGTGGTGGTGGTGGGGTGGGGGTGGGTGTTTAGGTTTTTGGTGGTGATGTAGTGGGTTTAGTTTTAGGTTATTGGACACTTGTCACTCTATAAATCCTTCTTACACTTCTTACAATTAGAAGCCTTTGTAGAATAACTTGACCCCGTAAAGATATATATAAAGGGAGCATGCAAAAGAAAGCATGCAGTTAACCATAGTTAGGCTAACTCCATTTCATCCGTAAATCTCTCGCCCGTGATGAGGTGGATAATATCCTTGTCTAAAGGCCCATTGAAGTGTATTTGAAACAAACTAAGAACACCTGTAGTGGGGCGGTATTTTTGAAAAAAATCCAAAAAAAACGCCCCCCCCCCCCCAAATTACATAGGGCGTTTTGGGGCGGTATTTTTGAAAAAAAATTTTGTTTGACGTGTTTATTAAAACGCCTAAAATGGATTGTGATGGGTTGACTGGGATTTGACTGGCCAATGAGAAATTAGTTTGTTTTTTTTTTGTTTAATGATTGGAAGGGGCATTATTTGGGCATTATTCCCACTACGCCACTTTTGCAATAACGCCCCATGCTGACTGGACTGTCACGTGTCGGATAATGCCCCATGGTGGGTGCATTATTTTTCTTAACCACTACACATGGTCTAATATCCGACGAAGGGCAAGATAAGTTTTGGTTCTTGTGCCACTAAAGCAATGTTTATTAATTTTTTATTTCAACCGTCCCATTATCAACTTCTTTTAATTCATTTATTTGTCATATTTTGGTTCAGTTCAATATTGAGTTTATTTAATTTGCAACCTACAATTTTAAACGAAACAAGAAAACCGGTTGAACTTCACATCCACCATTAACCAATTTCATTCTTATGCATGCAATTTCTATGTTTTTATGTTTATTTTTAAATTGTTTGTTTTTAAATCTAGTTTACTTTTGTTTTTAAGTAATGCAATTTCTATGTTTTTATGTTTTTTTTTATTTTACTTAAATTATGTATCTTAATTATCTAATCATTTAATTTATTTTAATATATTTTAATAATTTAAGTAAGTGAATTTAAAAAAATGGGTAAACTTAAATAAAAAATGGGTGATGATGTGGAAAATGTACGATATGTAAGGATGTTTGTATGGTTGGAGATGAAATTGGTGGTTTTTAAGGATTTTTAAGGATATGATGTTGCAACTGATTAGGCAGTAAGGGCGCCTAATGGCGTCGTTTGCATTGGAGATAGTCTTAGGGGCTGTTTGGTATCCTCTTAATGACCATTCAGATGCTAGCTCTTAATGGTTTTAAACCTCTGAATGAATAAGAGGTAACCTCAAGTCTGAATGGTTAAGAGGTAACATCTGAATAGTAAATCATCACATGTCACATTCTTCTACCTTCTCATTGGTAAAATTTTTAATGGTTCCATTAAGAGGTAGCCTCTTAATGACCATTCAGAGGCTACCAAACAGCCCCTTAGTAACTGCTCACAACTTATGTGAACCTATGATCACAGTGACCCAGGTTTGTTCATCCTTTTTCAACCTGTTAAATTGATTCTTAGAAGTTTGTATGAAAAATAGAATACTTAAAAAAGTAATCTATAATATATCCATTTAAAGTAACTTTTTATACACCAAAACTATAAAATATAACGAGGTCTTTATCTATGGGTGTACCTATTGGCACACCAATGTGCCTATATGCACACCAAAAAGGAGTTTTTTGTCTTATATGCACACCCTGCAGTGTCGAACTGTGGCCAAAGCGTGACGTTAAGGTCCGGTCAACCAGACAAAGACTGACGGGTGTCTGACGGGTCTGTTGATCGAACCAAAACACCGAGCTTTGGCCGCGTTTTGGTCCTGTCAACCAGACAAAAGACTGACCGGGTGTCTAGTTGACAGGACCAAAACGCGGCCAAAGCTCGGCGTTTTGGTCCGGTCAACAGACCCGTCAGACACCCGTCAGTCTTTGTCTGGTTAATCGGACCAAAACGTCGTGCTTTGGCCACAGCTCAACACTGCAGGGTGTGCATATAGGACAAAAAAGAACTTTATGTGGTGGCTGTAAGATTAAATATTTATTTATTTATATTTAATCTAGTAGCCATCAATATCATTTATATAATACGGATCAAAATATATTAAAACCTATAATAAATTAGTTGGTAATTGTTGATGGGCCAGATTACCCTAATTAACTAATTGGGTTTCCCCTTGGGTGTATATAAGGAGATTACTAGAGAGGGATTAGGGTTAGACATTCATAACATCACACTAAAATCGCCCCTCCTCTCTCTCCATTACTACGAGTTCTTCAACCCTAAAGAACTCGGTACTACCATCAAGAACATATATCCTAAAGGGGAACCGAATCAATCTGACGAACATGACGTCTACTTCATTCTCTGATACGGTTACTGGCTAACCAGGTACACATGATTTATTATCTATGATTGAATTTATTTAATTAGGGTTTATGTTTTACCCATGTTCTACTGATATAATCAACATGTGGTATCAGAGCCAGGTTGATTATATAATTCAATCATGAATTTGTTTTAATGGGATATATGAAATTCTGTTTTTTCTAAGATCCAATTTGCGATTAATGAAGCATAATAACATCATTGGAATGCATGAAGCCATTAATTACCTTATATTGAAAATCCATTGATTTTGCAAAATAGTCAGTTTTCACATGAATTCGTAATCCCAATAAAAGTTGTGATCATGAATGATAATTGTTATTCTTCTTCTTATTATTTTTTCTAATATTTAAAACATAGATAAATTAAAAGAAAAACTTTCCATGTTATCATATAATTGTTTTTATTATTATCAAATTCTTACGTGATATATGAATCTAAATTTGAATTCATTTTATTAATTCAATGATAACGATAATTTCATGACTTTAGGGATAAGTTAGATTTTTTTTTTATTATATTTCCTAAAATTGTATAACTTTATCTCCAAGTTTCGAATAATATATTATTTTTAATTTATAATCGAATAATTAACTTGGATAGATAGAGATATTTTGAAATTATAATAAAAATCCCTTAAAATTATCACACTGATCAGCTGCTAATCAGGAGTTTCGAGACCATAAGGTTTCGACTCGAGACCACTGAGGTTTCGACTAAGGGCTTCAATCTTCACAGCTCGAGACCGTGGTTGCGACTTGAGACCTCATCAAGGAGTCGAGATCTCACAAAACACAGTAGTCGAGACCATGATTATGACTCGAGACACTGAGGTTGCGACTCGAGACCTTAATGAGTCGAGACCTCATAATGTTACAAGATGAGTCGAGACTTCACTCGAGATCTCATAACTAAGTCGAGATCTCACTCGAAATCTCATAAGTCACTCACTCGAAATCTCATTACTTTATTAAGCTGTTAATGTGAACTAAAATACTTGGTTTTGTAAACGCTTAATTACTTAATCAGAATTTAGATAATGTTTTACAAAACCAAAATAGCTTAACTTGAATGAGCTTCTGATGTATCACTTCTGGCCAAAGCTGATTTGATGCATCTATTTATTGTTCAAGTATTATAGAAGCTATGTTAATTATGCATTACAAACGTGAATGTCTTACTTCTGGCCAAAGCTGATTTAATTCATTTATGTCTAGCATACTTAACAAGTGCATAACTAAAGTGATTGTCTCATTTCTGGCCAAAGCTGATTTGTCACGATTACTTTGCACACATGCTTAAATGATTACACTTCTGGCCAAAGCTGATTTGTCTTCGTTTAAGTAGAACTTTACATAAGTCTATTATTTTGATGTTAGTAATAGACATATCACAACCTCTTCACATAATGATCATTATATAAATGATCCTTCATTAATTTTATGATCATTTCGTCTGCTTTATTTTTTAGTACCCATAATTTTACTCACTATAGCTTTCTTCTATAAATCAATATCTCATGCACTCTAATTTTTAAACCTAATATGTTTTTGCTTTACTTAAAGTTTCTATAAGAATTAGCTCTTAAATTGAATCCTTGATTATCCCTTAAGACATGATAATCCTATTGCTCTCTTCTGATAATAATTACTACAGAAGAAAAGTGGAACATGATGAATAGGACAAATCAAAAATGATGTCTCTCATGATAATCAAGAACTCTCTAACATAATACTAATCTATAATTGTGGAATAATCACTAGAACTCCTAAGATGCATGCCTTCTTTTAAAAATTCTAAACTATAAAGTTAAGTGGTATATGTGAATACATAATAATGTACAATACCATGACCCATTAAGTTAAGGGCTTACGCATGGAAATAAGTACATTTTCCAGTACATTACATATTAAGATTTTCACTTGTACAATTTGATGCCTTATAAATCAACTATAACACTCAAACATACCAAAGTATAATGAGTGTGTTGATAAGCAACATATGTACAAAGAAATAAATGTTTGAAGCTGGAAAATAAGTTGTTACTCACCTTACAACCACTTAAAACCTTAAAAGAGAATTGTTCTAAGGTCCATAGATAAATTACAAGTGTTAATTCCACCTCTAAGGTTCTTCAAGGGAAAATCTCACTGCATAATTATGTTATTAGACTAGACATAAGCAACGAGACTATCCATTATTCTAAAGAACAGTTGGATAAATTAATTAGATAGTCACTTATTAAAGATATTTAAGTCTACTAATTATAATATTCCTATTAACACATGATTAGTTGACTCTAGTTTTAAACGTTTCCTTACCAGAAATCAACAAATAATTAACATGAGAGTTAGTGACAAAATTAAATGTTAAGGCTATAAGAACAATAATAAGCAGTCTTCTAACAACGTTTTTCGATACCGTACATATATTCTGAGTATTAATCAGAATATAGTATCATAATTAAGCAATGTTATGAAGGTTGTGAGGTTTGCATAGTCAACATAAAGTCACACTTATCTTAAACTCTCATCTTATTTGTTCTAAATATCTGGATTGAAACATTATTAAGATAAAACTAGATGATACCTTACACTTTCACAACTTTTGTCATCATGCAAATGAAAAATTTGACAAAAGGAAAATGAGACTTACAAATTTCATCCATTATAACCAAAATTCATGAGAAATCATGACATGGTTAATGAGGATGATTTCTTATCTAATCTCATTCTAAGTGATTTTAAATCATGACGTTATAGCCCTAAATATTACTTGGCTTAAGGAATAAGTATGGGTCCATTATAAGTCATTCATTGACATTCATGGAACTTATTTCAAATGGAATATTCAGACACAATTCATTTATCATTTAAAAGACTATCAACTTGTATCTAAATTTTGTTGCATATGGCCCACGGTCTTATAAGAAATCTATTCATATATGTACTTAATAAGATTTCTATTAAATATGTCCCTAAGTTTCTTATGATATCTGGACATTAAAGAAATCAAATAAAGTCTAACGTATATGTGATAGGTTCCCACGTCACGTAGCTCATTGAAACTTCTCTTGTAGCATTCTAGAGATATTAAAGATCAGTGGGAGCATTAAGTCTCTTAATAATAACTTGCAATAGTTGCAAGAGGTGGGGAATGAAAACTTTATATTACTTCAATTTACACCTCTTGTACAAGACACTGCTCCATCTTGACACTGTTCTATCATAACTTGTCTCCTTAAAATCTACTGCTACTCTTACAAAAGTTTCATTGTTGCTTAATTGTGGGCACACTTAGATTTCTTATCTAAACTAACATAATCCTCAACAAGAGAAACTACAATGACTAACGTCATTAATATGTTCATTAATATGTTTTCTCTATTTAGAATTTGTTTGGTCGTTAAATATTGACCCTAAGCATGCTGAGTTCCTAAAGTTTTCTAAGGTCAGTGGGAGCAGTCAAAGTCCTTATCATGACTTGCAAGGAATACAAGAGGCGGGGGGAAGAGTGTCATTAAATTTCACTCCGAATTTAACTCTGATTACACCTCTTGTTCACCATACTGCACCAACTCTTACAAACTTAGAATCCTGAAAATGATAGCAACTTAACCAAGAGCTAATCCATAAAACTGAAACTTTTAAAACTCAATAATCAACTCAGGAGGTCATCTAGGTTTAAAAGCCTACTAACTTTGATGATTACATAACCTCCGTAACTAAAGTTGAAACGGATTTTGGAAAAGTTTACTGGTCCTATCTCTTCAAATTAAGCCATTAGTATCAATCAATCCTCTGAATGGAATAAAACTGTTTTCTAGTAAAACTGATTTTATGTGTTCATATAACGTTTGGGATTTGATTGAATTACTTAAGAGTGTTCATAACTAAACCAAATCCTAATATATAAACGTTAAGACACTAAGAAGCATGATTGATTGTCAAAGGTTATACTCAGGAAGAGATATATTATTAAAGAATCTTTATTACATATCTAACAAAAGATTTCTTTAAGGATCGTCACTGTTCTAGTAGCTTATAATAGTTTAAAGCTACATTAGATGAACATTAAAAACAATTTTCCCTAACAAATGGCTGACATATTTACATGTTCATAAAACAACCTGAAAGTTCCAAACTGAAGGTTAAAGAACACTTTATTTGTAAGCCAATAAAATCCATGTATGGGTTAATGCAAACATCATAATGTGATGAAATCTTAACGCAATTATTTTCATCAACAACCAAGTGGATTAATATACATACCTCAAGATGAGTGGGAGCAACTAAGATAAACTTGTCTATATAGATGATATTCTTTTGACAAGTATATGTTACATAAGTCAAAGCATTGTTAACACAAACTTTGATATAATAGATCTCAAAGATATCTCTTATGTAATAGATATCATAACATACCGAGATAGACCCAATGGGACAATAGTATCGTTCCATAAGTTTAACATTAAATGGGTCCTTACATATGTAACAAAATACTGCTCTCCTTTAGAGGATAATAGGATAAATGAGATTATTTCCTTACGCTTCATTAATTAGAAGCCTTATGTAAGTTCAAGTCTATACTCGTTTAGATATTACTCACATTGCAACACACTAGATATGTCTAGATTAATGTGAAGCATTTAATAGAGTATTACAATATCTTTAAAAGAAACGAGAGGCTATAATTTAAAGAAGAAGTGAGAACTCAAACCGGTTTATTACTCTAACTTTGTAATATTCAAAGATGACAAAATGTAATTTTGGGTATATCTTTATGTCAGCAGACAAAACCTATCTCATGAAGGAGTCATAATAGACTGATATCAACAACCTAAGTTATAACGACATAATATAGTCACTAAATGTTGTTGGAAATTTATCAGTGGACTCATGACTTTATTAACTCCATATAATTAATATTTTGAAGACTTATTGTGATAAAGTCAGCTACCATGTCTCCTTGAACAGTAACAGTTCGAGAGGTGCTGCATTAAATTTCGATACGCAATTAATTATTCGTTTATGAACGAATTGAGGAAACTAAATCTTTGTATCGAATGCATTCATGATATGCTTAAGGATCCTATAACTAAAAGTCTATCACCCATAACTATTATGTAAGCGCTTATAATAATCACGGGTTTATTGATGACTATGTACAACTGCATATCGTACTATGAATGATTAACTTTTAATATTCCTCATAAGTTTGATTTTGTATGTCTCTAACATATGTTCTGCCGGTGTAATGACATATAGACAAATATAAATACAAATTAAACGCTAAAGGGTTTGTTAGTATTTTGATCATAACTGTTAGGTTTTAAATTGAGGCTGTAGTATGACTAATGGGGGTCCTGAGTCGCATAATGATTCAACGGCTGTATTTCTCTGCTACGGTTCTTGGTTTAAAGCTAAAATGAGTATTAACTTCTGATCAGACTTATCTAATACTCATGATAAATGATTATTCGGCTAAGTGGGAGAATGTAAGATTAAATATTTATTTATTTATTTATATTTAATCTAGTAGCCATCAATATCATTTATATAATACGGATCAAAATATATTAAAACCTATAATAAATTAGTTGGTAATTGTTGATGGGCCAGATTACCCTAATTAACTAATTGGGTTTCCCCTTGGGTGTATATAAGGAGATTACTAGAGAGGGATTAGGGTTAGACATTCATAACATCACACTAAAATCGCCCCTCCTCTCTCTCCATTACTACGAGTTCTTCAACCCTAAAGAACTCGGTACTACCATCAAGAACATATATCCTAAAGGGGAACCGAATCAATCTGACGAACATGACGTCTACTTCATTCTCTGATACGGTTACTGGCTAACCAGGTACACATGATTTATTATCTATGATTGAATTTATTTAATTAGGGTTTATGTTTTACCCATGTTCTACTGATATAATCAACAGTGGCTATCTACACACTTGGTGTGTAGATAGTTTGAGCCTTATCTATTCATGGCAAATAAGTACAAATTATAGAATGTTTAATGCAGTTAACTTTTCTGTCAAGATGTACAACAAGATCGCCAATTAATTTAATAATAATAATAATAATAATAATAATAATAATAATAATAATAATAATAAGGTAAATATTATTTTCCACCGTTCGAAGATGGTCAAACGTACCCTTATCGTGACTGTGAAAAGTGAAAAAAGGGACCTTCTTTCAATGGTGGCCTGAATACAAAAGCGAGGGTGCTTTTGGTAATTTTATATGGTAGCCATAATTGCAAGATATCGATAACCAAGATGCTCATAGATTTCCCGTGCTCCATTTATATACACTTATTTACTAGTGATGTGAATGAATCGGTTCGAGTTGGTTTTAAGGGTTGTTTGGCAACTTCTGAATGGTTAAGTGCTAAATCATTAAGAGAGCTGAACCATTAAGTGTTGAACCGGTAAGAGGTTTGAACCATTAAGAGTCAGTATAATGCTAAATTATTCAAAGGCGAATGTCTGACCAATTCAGATTAAAGGTCTTAACCATTCAGACCCTGTATAATACTTAACCATTCAAAGGCAATTGTCTGAACCATTCAGACATCTACTCACGAAATAAACAATCTGAACCATTAAGTGTTGAACCAGTAAGAGATCTGAACCATTAAAAGCCTCATTAAGAAGTAAAGAAACAACCCCATACACTTAAAACAAACCAAAACGAAAATATCGGTTTTTAGTTTTGTGTATGGTTTGGTTTTCGATTTTAAATTTTGGTTTGAAATGTTTGGAAAGGAAAAGCACTAGCCCAAAATAATGATTTTGGGCACCAATGTTTTACTCAAAAGTATTTATTAACCACTTATTAATGAAATTTTGACTAAAACTTTTGGTCCAAATAATTACTTTGGGCCATAACCATCATAAACAAGTTTAGTGTGGTTCGGTTCGGTTTTAAAGAAGATCGGTTCACTTTTGGTGTGATTCGATTCGGTTTTGGTGTGGTTTGTCTTTTTTTTTTTTTTATAATAAACGACATAAAAGAATATAAGATTAAAATTAGGAAATGAACTTGGATAAAACATTTTTATAGATTCTAAGTATTTTAGGGTTCATCTTAAACGATTTTTATCATTTAAGTCTCTTACCTACACTTGATACAATGCAACTTTGATAGGTTTCTTGACTTAACTCGATAAGTCCTAACAAACTTATTCGCATATATACTTTGGACTTGATGTGAAGTAACATGCAATGCCAACCTTATATGTGTGTAGGGGTGTTCAAAAAACTTGTGGCTCGAAACTCGCTCGAAAAAAGCTCGGCTCGAAATTGGCTCGGTTGTTCACGAGCCAGCTCGGCTCGGCTCGGTTTGTAAACGAGCCGAGCTCGAGCTTGGTCTGGCTCGGCTCGTGAGCTGGCTCGATAAGGTTTACATCCTTAATTTTTTTTGTCCCACATCGCTTAGAAAACAAAAACCAAGGGAGTATTTCCCCTATAAAAGAAGGTAAAGACAATTTACAAAGGGAATTAACTATTTATACTTGCATATTTAGCCATATGGTTAAATTAAATGGCAATTATGGCCCTTAGTCAATGAAGAAAATCATTTTTAGGGGTTTTTAAGTAGTAAATTTTGCGGTTTTTTGTTAGTTCGAGCTAGATCGAACCGAGCCGAGCTAGCTCGAGCCTCAAATCTTAGCTCGATTTGAAATTCGAGCTTGAGCCGAGCCAGCTCGAATTGAGTTCGAGCTGAGCTCGAGCTGGGTCTAGCTCGGCTCGGCTCGTTTACAGTCCTATATGTGTGAACGGCTAATGGATCGAGAGGGAGATTCAGAAGGTCTCAAGGGGAGGTTATGGAGGAGACCTAAAAGTCCAAGAACTAAAACAGTAAAATAATAATTAAATGTGTTTAATTATTATTTGAATTATCCTAGTATTCGTTTTACTTAGTTTCTAATTGTTTAAGGATACGTATGCGTAAAAGTAAGACTCTAAGAGGCTGTTTGTTTACCTCTTAATGAGTCTATTAATGGTTCAAACATCTTAATGGTTCAGACTGTTTGTTTCGCTAGCAGATGTTTGAATGATTAAGACATTTGTCTCTGAAATGGTTAAGCATTATACTGAGACTGAATGGTTAAGACCTCTAATCTGAATTGGTTAAACATTTGCCTCTGAACAGTTAAACACTATACTGGCTCTTAATGGTTCAGACCACTTACTAATTCAACACTTAATGGTTCAGAACTCTTACCAGTTCAGCGCTTAACCATTCAGAAGCTGTCAAACAGCCCTTAAGTAGGAGTAGAATATTTTTACTACTTATATTTTCCTTATTTTAGCCATTCATAAATAATAGAATGTTGTACGTGTTTGATATTCTCTTATTTACATGCCAAGTTTAACACTTAATTGGCTTGATTTACATGCCAAGTTTAGCAATGTAAGTTTTAGTTTAGTTATCAAAAGTTGTTTGTTTTCTCATTTTAGTTTTAGTTTTAGTTTGGTCACAATACATACACTCATATATATATGTATAACTTCAAAAGCTCAGCCGTAGTTTTAATTATGGGTCTTTTATCGAGTCATCTTGCTTGCAACTCAACCATCACTAGTGCTCTAGTGGTGGCCACAGGTATTTAAGTTCTACTTATGGTGGGCCCGGGTAAGTTTTCCTCTCAAGGTCTCAAGTTCGAGTCTTGGTGATAGGGGTTTCTCATTGAGGGGTTTAAATTGGGGATCTATTGTGCGAGGGGGCTCTCTAGCGCGGACCCGGTTAAGACAACGTATGCTAGACCTCCCAACATTCCCAAATAATTCACACCTTTCAAAAAAATCTTGCTTGCAACTTGAGATTAGGCTAGAGGGTATGGTGATGGTCCTCTAAGGGAGGATGATCCGCCACGTAGGCGTCACGTCATAATCCTCCCAAGGATGGTCCATCCCACAAAACTAGAGGGTATGGAGGATGGTCCTAGATGATCCTACCCCACCACTTTTATGTTTTTTTTTTTAATCTTCTACATTTTTTTTTAACATTTAACAAATAAACTAACAAAATATTTTCATTAATATTCAAAACACATTACATAAACTTAAAAAAAAAACATAAACTTAAAAAAAATAAACTTAAAAAAAAATAAACTTAAAAAAACATAAACTTAAAAAAATCCTAATATATTAAAATAAGCTATTAGTCTTCGTCTTCCATGTCGTCGTCGGGTTCGTTTTGAGCGTTGTTCCAGATGTACTCCACCAAGTCCGCTTGTAGGTTATGATGTGTGTACTCGTTACGTAGAGCGAACATGTTCAAATCTTGTTGTTCCCCATTAACTATAAAAATATTCCAAATCAAGCCGTATTAAGTAGACTAGACTTCTACTTTAGGTATAATTAAAGTCGAGCTCAAATAATAACGTATCATTGAAGTTTGCCGATCTTTTTAATCCAGAGGTATTCTACATGCCCTTGCCCCTTAGTGTATATGTATATTCGCATAACTAATGTACTGTGTAATCGAGTTGAGTGAAGTCGAGGTTTAAATGTATCAAGTTTGCCTCTTAGGATATACGGAATGGGAGGGAATAAAAAGTGAGTTTTATTCGACATGTGGCAGCCACGTCAGTACGCGTCAGAAAAGTAGCATGGTGCAAAAAATAGAGGAGTGGGACGCAACGTGAAAAGGGTGGTGTTATTCAACACGTGACACACACTTTTTATTATTATTTTATATTTAGAAATTATATAAAATCTATTGAATTTAACTAAACAAAAGCATTAATACTAATTTAAGAAATAACATTAATAAAAAAACATTACATAATGTAAAAAAAAAACATTACATAATTCAAATTAAACATTAGACCTAAACATAATTCAACAAAAATCTAATTATCTGTCACATCAAAACGCGTTTGAAGTCACAGTTGTACGTGTGCTTGTAGTTGATGAGGGCGACTTGTATGACGTCGTCTTCCGAAAGGTCACCACCGTCTTCTTCGATCCATAGAATTGTTGCCATTTTATTTTTAATTTTTGAAGAGAATATATGAAGAAAGTTGAGAGAAAATGAGATATTTTGTACAGAAAAAATGGTAGAATTGGTTTTGATTATATAGAAGAAGTTATTTTTTTAAAGTAAAAAAGTTTTTTTTTTTTTTTTTTTTTTTTAAATTTAACCGATGGGGGCAACGGCTATAACCCACACCCAACGAAACACGTCGCCACACAAAAGCTCCTCCGTGCCGGTGGAATTTTCCCCGCCTCCAACCCCACGGCGTTCGCGGGCCGGTGTGCACGACGTGAGAGGCCACCACGCCATAATCTCACGCCCACTCTGTGTGGTTTTAGTGGGGAGAGCTTAAGTTCATTCCCAAGCAAGGAGTAATTTAGTACAAGTTAGGAGTAATTTAGTATAATTTAGGAGTGAGTAGCATTTAAGTTTAGTTCTAACCTTAATTAAAACGTCAGGCTTGATAATAAAGGATTCATTGAGTTTGAGTCTAGTTTTGAGTTCTAAGTTTCATAATCCGATGAGCTCATTCTTGAGCTTGGCACAATATCTATCTCGACTTGATTCGATTACACCCCTATAGTTTGAATATGCAACTATCTCAATCATAGCCGGCCCTAGGGGTGGGCGGGGAGGACCACCGGCCAGGGCCCGATATTTCGAGGGGCACATTTTTTTATGAAAAAAACCCGATATGTATATGTAAGATATTTTTTTAATAGGGTACACTCATACAGATACCAACATAGGCCCGCTTACAAAACTATTCTTATGGTTTAGATTAGTTATTAACCCCTTTGGCATTAGGTTTATAGACCTTTAGTGAACCAAATACCCAATTTCGTGAAGGCCTAAGGGCACATTTTTTCGAGCTCGAACAGGGTACACGAATTCTCAGGGCCGGCCCTGATCTCAATTGTATAAAAGTTTTTACATGTTAAGAAAATTGTTGGAGTAAACCTAAAACTTGTTCTAATTTGAGTAAACTTGTTTTTTAAATATACATAACCTAGCAAACAAGTTTTATAAATATACCCCAACATTCACACGATAGTACAAGATTTATAATTAAAATGTTGGCTTAATCCAAAAGTTGTTGGTGTAATCTTCCATTTGCAAAAGTCATACAAAAAACGACGGAAGATATAAAGGAAGAATCATATCAATATGTGAAAAAAAGATCAAGATTCAGAGAAATTTCAAGGCAACAATGGTGGGATTTCAATTTGATTGTATAATAGCAATGCTGTAATTGTTTCGTTTTTGTTTCTTCTTTCTGTTTTGTACTCACAATCGGTGGCTCTCAGTTCCTGGCTGGGAATCAGCGGTTTTATTTTGGTTTGGAATAAAGTCACGTTTGCTATTCAAAAAAAAATTGCAAAAGTCTTCCGATATGTTATTTTAGCTAGGAACAGTGGCGGATTTAGGCACATTTTGTGGGTTTCTGGAACCCAGTCAGTTTGGAAAAAAATAGTAAAAATTAATGAAAGCCTTGTATGATTTGTAAAAAAATAGTGATAATCTATCAAAAGAAACCCATTAGAAAAAATTTATGAATCCGCCACTTGCTAGGAAGGTATCAATGTCTCCTTTTTTAGACTTGTAAACCTTCCTAAGTATTTGACATCTTCACACTTTTATATGGCTAGAAGTTATCTTTCCCAAATGCTTAAAATTAGTATTTTAAATGAAGAAAGTTGTTTTGAGTGTGGTATTTATGAACAAGGAGGAATAACTCTTGTGAGAGCACATGCAGGATGGATCCATCATGGATGGACAGTGGTGCAACCAACCTTACAAGTTTAGATGCAATTTCTTGCATTTTATATTGTAACTCAAGCTACATTTGAACTCATCTTTTACAAATTAAAACACTTCATACTTTTATATAGTCTTGAGTGATTTTTAAATCTTAACACACTTTCATATACAAGGCTCGAGATCTTAGCTAGATAGAACAAGAGGAAATGAGCATTATATCTAATCTTTAAACACTCATTTATAAAGTCTATGAGGTAGGGATTAGCATTTGGTATCGGGTAGTTCGGTACCGAATATTTTCGGCTCGATTTGGTACTCACTTTTTGACGTTTTCAGTAATGGTACTTTTGATTCACGAAATTAATATATAGCGATAGTCAACTAACATTCACGAAAAAACTTTTTAGGTCTGCCATTGTTCATAAGCCTAGTTAAAGTCCGATACATGAAGCCCATGCTCCTTTAATTTTAAGCTTTAAATACGCCGATCTCAAGTAGCTCACGAGTCACCAACAGCTCAACTCGGCTGGTTTATACCCCTAGCTAGTCGATAAGGTGATGTGAAAATTACCATTATACCCATGGATGCACATCCCCTTTTTCTTCTTATCTTCAAATTTGGTTCCTCCACAAATCACTTGAACCAACATGGAATGGCATTACATGCCGTTCTTGTATATACATACAATATGACTTATATATATAATGGGCACCAAGAAAAACACGACGAGATGGGCACAAAAATCTTGTCTTGACAAGATATACACGTGATGTGACATTCTTTCATCGATATGTTCGGTTCCCCCTTCAAATGATTCATGTTCTTCCCCCCTTTTCCTCTGCAAATCTTATCAAGTTTCCACTTTTGGGTTGCAGTACTTTCAGTTAACAATTATACCAGAAAAACTGTCGTGTTTCAAAGTTGCATTTTTATGGGAACTTGCAATCCTCCATGACATGACCCATAACATTCTGCAACCATCCTCCATGAATGATAATTGCATATTAGTTAAAAAAAAAAAAAAATTCCACTCACATCAACAGTCAAGATTTTTTTTTTGAAGGGTGACTTTCTATGTACAGGACCTAGGTCACCGGGTTCTTGTCAAAGACAATCCCCCGTCAGTCCCGCCTTACGGACGCGATGTTCTATCGGGCCCCGGCCGTCGCGCAAACTGACCTTCGCCCGGAAACCATACTGCCCTCACACGAGAATCTCGCTGGGGTAACGGATCAACAGTCAAGAATGATCATATATATAATTATATATTATATATATATATGTATCAATATTCTATATCCTTACCAACTAACAAAATCTTTGCACCTAATTCTCCCAACAACAAACATCTAATGATCAATGCGTGTATGTGTGTATATATATATATATGTTTTTGTTCTTTTTTATAGTTCAATTATAGAGAAAGGAATTTTCAAACGTTTCGTCTTTTTCAAAGTTACTTTGAGACCCACAAAGAATTAATTAACTTCAAGCTTTGATATTTTATGGGTCTAGTTTATAAAATATATTTGAAGGTTTAGACGTTTAGTTTTTTCAAGCTTTGTGTACGAGATGTTCATACCGAAAAATCAAATTATAAAGTCTTTTTGGAGAGTAGATCTAGGGTGCTACTTTCTACACCCCCTATTTACTTTTTTCACCCCCTCCTCTCACATACTTACAGGTGGGGCCTGCGTGGGACCGACAGTTTTCCTCTCACAAGGGGGGGTGTAATCAGGAAGGAGGGGGGTGTGTATAGAATGAGCCTAGATCTACCCTAGGACCAGCTGAAATTTTGGTCTTTGGATAGATAGGAGGAAAACATGCGTGTGTGGATGTGGATCTAACAATGGTTTCCCCCTTGTGGGCTTAGGGGACAATGCTTTCACGGTGGGTCAGGCTGCTTCGGGTAAAGCGACCAAACACTTGTGCCTTGACAACCGACACGTGTTTATTACATTTGCTTTTGATACTTTTGGTTTCCTTGCGCAAGAGGCTGTTGACCTACTTAGGCGAGTTCAAAGGGTCATGCACAGTAATGCTATGACCCCGAGATCTATGGATGTAGCTTTTAAAAGACTTAGTTTTCCTATTCAAAAATAAAGCGGCCTAGCTTGTTGTCCGTTTACCTTGTATCTCGATATAATTAATTAACTTAATTATATTCAGTCATTAATTTAAATCTTGTGAGTCATAAACTTAAAACCTTTTCATAGTTTTGTGCCTAATGCATGCATAAATTTATTGGCTAACTAGTTAAATTTTCTGTTAACAGCGGTATTCAACATTATCAATTTTTCTTAATTTAATCCTCTAATCAACAATATTTAGTAGAAATGAATGTTAAAAGAAATCTATAGTGATCTCATAATTAAAACTTTATAGTCCCATCATCCTTTTACGACTTCTAGTTACCATGATTTTATGAAAAAATGTTAAGTGTTTAGGAGAATAATATATATTAACAACTAGTTTTCTTTTTAATCCGATTTTTAGTATAAACCACATTTTAATGTTGGTACAATGCCTTTCTTATTTTATGGTGGATAAAATAATTATACCATATGTAACTTTGGCATGCTATTAAACACTTAATAATTTATATTAAATACTTTAATAGAGATTAATTAAATACTTTAATAGAGATTAAAATAAGTAGGGAATAAAAAATAAAATAAGTAAAAGTGAAAGCGAAAGGCGATGGATATGTGCATGGTACTGTGCAAAGTGTCGAACAGTAACACTCACCACGTATCGACATGCATCAGAGGGGGCATATTATTATGGGCTTCACATCCATTTACAATTATATATAATAATTTTTGTTATTAATAATTTAAATAATGTTTAGTTTATATTTAGATTACTAACGGGTCGTATTTGAGTTGTAGACTTAAACCGGTTAGTTTAAAGAAAGATTTACAGTATGTAATACTAGATTAAGCGATGACCGGAATGGAATGTAATTTAGACCCAACAAGTATGGGGACTTGTTTTATGTGGGTAAACTAAATACATTCTGGATTATGAAGTTTAAATTATGAGTTTTGACCCGTTTTGGCTAATTCATGTAAACTAGTTGCATAAACCGAACCGAACGCGTATAAGCGTAAGCTGTAAAAATATTAAAAATGGTTTATATAATCAGTAGGTAAAGAGTCTTGGGTGCTAAGTATGGTTTAATACCATACTATGCACCTTAATGTCGTAAAAATCGATAAATGACGATTATTTCGATGTTTAGGAAATCCTGAGGTTATGACCAGCTTTGAATGGTCAAAATAATTTATTTATCATATTATATTAGTGACAAAAGGTTCTTGCATGTTAATCTTATTTAAAACCCAAATTATGTGTGAAAAGGGCATAATCGTCATTTATTAATTTAATACGAATCTTATGCATGAACCCAGTAAGTAAACTGATTTGGAACCCCAATTAGTCCTAAATATGATATCATAACAGTGAGTAAAGAGTTTTGAGTCAAATTTATGTTTTAAGCATGATTTATATACTAAAGGGTATTTTAGTCTTTATAAAAGCTTAAAATACGATTAATTAGACAAACTCAGTTTATGACTAGTTTATAAATGTCTAAATATGTTAACATATCATAATGTAATTTATTTGTATGTTCTTTTATGTTAAAAATTTCATTTTTGACAAAAAGGGCATTTTAGTCATTAGAGTAGGAGTTGGGTAGAAAGTCTATTTTTCCTAGAAAGTCTAGGAAGCAATAATAATTGGACATGTGTCATTGAGGGATTTTAACTAGAAGGGCAAACATGTAATTTCACATTTTAATTTTATATTTGGAATTTATCTTCACTAACTAACATTGCATGATCTCTAATGTAACCGATTCTGTCCCTGATTTTCGGAATTTATGGTTGTTTTTGAATCCAAATCTCTTCCAAATATCACGAAACACATATGTAAATAGAATTATTTCGATTGATTCCTTCTTCACCAGCATCATTTGTATTCAACAATTTTTTCAGAGTGAAAAATCATGGCTTCAAACACACTTGTTGATTGTGGAGATGGTAATTACAGTTATTTTTTATTTACTATTGTAGTCTTGTGTGTTGATTATTAACATTTATCTGCAAAACCATCAGCTTGTTCTTGGTGATGTGTTTTAACAATCAGAGGGGTTGAGGTCTTTGTGTTTATTGATTCCATAAGGTGACTGATGGTTTGTAATCTGAAGATCACATTTTTTTAGATACTGCATGGTGTGTTTTAACTTCCATATTTGTAGTTTTATGTTTTGTTTAGTAAACTATTTCTGAAAAACCATCATACTGTTTCTTGGTAATGTGTTTTAACAGTTATTGAGGTTGAAGTCAATGTTTTTATAGTTTACAAAATGTGTATGATGGTTTGTAATATACAGTTAATTTTTTTTTTGTCCTTGAATGGTGTGTTTTAAATTGCATTATGTTGTTTTTTCCCATTGTTGTCTAGTTATTAGTTTCTTAGCATTCAGGTTAGAACTTTGTGTTTTTGTGTGTTTTATAAGTTCATTACTTGGTAGCGTGATCAGTATATTTTTTACTATGGCTTGTTTTATTATTATTATTTTTTTGTTTTCATTATATTTTGTTTTATAAATGTGTTTTATGCTCATTAAATCAGTTGTTTGTTAAGTGTTTAAAAATCTTATAGGTTTGGTACGGTAGTTTGTGTTATGGTGTTATTTATATAAAACCCCATTTATGTAAGGTCAGTGTGGTTTAGTGTTTCGAAATCAGTTTTGTATGTGTGTTTTATTCACGTGTTTAAAATAGTTTTTGGTTTTCTATCTTGTTACCTCAAATGTGTTTTAAGTTTAAAATCTGTATAGGTTTTTTTTGTTTGGTAAACCCTTTTAGTTTATGTTAATGACGTGTATGCATTTTTTTGTCATGTTTTGTAGATGCAACCAATTACCAATTACGTGGCGTTGAACAAGTTTCTCCTAACTCGGGAACAAAGAGATATATTCCAGATTCACCCTCTTCGTTGACTCCAGCTGAGGGCATGTTATTTGATACAGTTGATGCTGCGTATAACTTTTACAAAGCTTATGCAGAAGCTGGAGGTTGGACTGTTAGGAAGGGCACACAGCATGAGAATCGTGGTATTGTTATAAATAAGTATTTTTTTTTGTTCAAAAGAGGGTCACAAAGAGTTTCAACCAGTCGATACTTTAGCCGAACAGCCTTCTGATAGGTGGGTACGTAGGGTACCATCCAAAAGGACCGGATGCCAAGCGGCGATCAGAATAAAGCTGAACGATGCCAAGAAGTATGAGCTGTATCATTTCACAGATGCGCACAACCATGATTTTGTGCACGAAGAAGATTTACATCTTCTCAAGGAAAACAGGGGTCTTAATCGTGCGCACGAAGAGATGATAAATAAGATGTCAAATCTCAACATTGGTCCTGTTCGTGCATTTAACATTATGAAGGAAGTGTATGGTGGGTTCGACAAAGTCGGTGCAACCAAAGTTGATTTCAAAAATTACAAGAAAGAATTAAATCTGTTCATCGGAGAGTTTGATGCTGAAATGTTTGTCAAGCGACTAATGAGGAAAAAGGAATTTTTACCGAACTTTTCTTGCGAATATGAAACGACGGACGAAGGTGTGTTGAAGTGCATTTTTTGGGCTGACGAGGATATGAAGAGGAATTATTATATGTTTGGAGATGTTATATCATTTGATGTTACCTACAAGCGGAACAAGTAACAACGAGATTAAGTTTTTATATATTCATTGTGTTTTACACCCTACTGTGTTATAAATACATTATGATCTTTTGTCATTCGCTGATTGTTTTGTCTGTAGGTATAACATGATGTTTGTCCCTTTCACTGGGATTGATAATCACAATAGGAACGTCACACTTGGTGCTGCAATTCTTGTAAACGAAATGGCAGAGACGTATAGCTGGTTACTTAAGGCGATCAAGAATGCATATGGGTACGCGCCTCCCGTAATCGTTACTGACCAAGACCCTGCGATGAAAAGGGCTATAATGGATGTTTGGCCTGAGTCAAGGCATCGGTTATGTATGTGGCACATCATGGATAAACTCACTACAAAGGTCTGTTTTTTTATAACAATGCTTTTTTTACATGTGTATTTTTTACTGTGTTTTAATTTTTGTGATTTAACATACACGCTAAAATGTTGCTTTAGGTCGGGGCTGCCCTATATTCAAATACAGATTTCAGGAAAAGATTGTCTGCAGTTGTTTGGACCGATTCTTTATTGCCCGAAGCGTTTGAGACTGAATGGGCAGCTATCTTAAATGATTTCGGTTTAACCGACCATGAATGGCTGACGTATATATACGGGCTCCGTGAATCATGGATTCCAGCTTACTATCGCGAAGAAGAAATGTCTGGACTTATGCGGACGTCATCTAGATCCGAAAGCGAGAATCACTTTTTTGGCAAGATTAGCAATCCAAAGTGCACGTTGGTTGAATTTCTTAGCCACTACGACACAGCTATCGAAGCGCAAAGACACGAGCATCGAAAAAACGATCATGATACTCGATACATTACCCCTGCGCTGTGGAGTGATTTTGTTATCGAGAAGCAAGCAGTTCAGATATATACCAGAACTATATTTTTTGATGTTCAACTTGAGATTCAACATGCTATTCATCGTTGTACTAGTGTCAGAGTAGATCATGTCAGTGATTTCATTTAGTTTTTTATAAAGGATCTCGAACAGCCATGTTCTGCGTAGGTGATATTGTGTTTTAGGTTATTTATACATCATTCTGCCTTTTTTTAAGTATCCATCTGTTTTAGGTTATTTATACTATGTTTTATGGAAAATCAATGTTACAGGTTATGATACGTGAGGAGGATGTTACTGTTAAGTGTAACTGCAACAGGTTCGAGCAGTTTGGATTGTTGTGCAGTCACATTTTTTGTGTGTTACGGATTCTTGATGTAAGGGAGTTTCCGAAACAATATATATTGAGGCGATGGACAAGTGAAGCTGTTCCAAATAGTTCCCCCGGGTCCATTCTTACGGATGGTGGTGATCCAGATCGTAGTGAGGAGGTTAACCGTTGTGTTCGTGAGATTAGTCACGCAACTGAGTATGTTGTGAACAAGTTGATTCCAAAATTTGATCAGTTGTGTAATTTTTGTGATCATATTAAGCAGTTTATGTCAGTCGCAGATGAAGCTCAGATAAATGCACCTCCCAAGACACGACGTAATCGATTTGCTGAACTGCTGGGAGTTGCTCCAGAGAGCACGACCACTATCCGTGTTCCAGTTGGTACCAGGTTCAAGGGTTGTGGTTCTCATAAACGCCTCAAATCTCAAAAGGAGCGTGCCATAATTCATTCTGGAAGTAAACGTCGTCAATGTTCATTATGTAAAAAATATGGTCATAACAGAGTAACGTGTTGGAAATACACCGTGGGTGTGCCTGAGGCAGGTGCTTCGCGGAATGCTGAAGGTAATGATGCTACAATTGGTGAAGGTGACGCTGCTACAGTTGTTGAAGGTGATGGTCATGGATCAAATGATGCAGATGATGTGTTTTACACATCTGGAAACGATGCAGATATGGATGATGAAGACATGGCAGAGTAGGACCTTTTTTTATCAAAAATTTAAGTCTTTTGCTGAACTTTTCATTTTTCTGTTTTAATTTTCTCGTGTGTTTCTTTTGGATTTTTGTTTGTTGATTTTAAAACTTGTTGGGTTGGACATTTATGTTCTTGTTACTTTGTGTTTTAGTGTTAACTTTGTTTTTTAAATAGCCTCCGGTGTTTTATATGATGCTTGCATTGTTTGTGGTTTTGGTATACAGTTTAACTTTTAAAGCTATTAAAATGTGTTTTAACATTGTTTGCATTTTAGAGACTTGATGAAAAAGATAGGCTGGTTTCCAGATCACATTATTTTCATAATGTCTATCTGCTGTGTTTTAAGAGGTCATACATTAATACAAACTGTATGTCTTTTGTAGATCCAAACAAAGTAACATTATCGACATAAATTCACATTGTTAAAGAGGTTCAAACTGTTCTAGTTGACATTTTTATTGACAGGAAACTAAAAAAAAAGATAACTGAACATATTCTAATATATAAAATTCCAAAATATAACACCACCAACAAAATGTTAAAACTGTTTTTGTAACACATCCCATATTACTTCAAGAAACCACCACCAACGAAGTGTTGTTATAGTTTTTTTGAAAACATCCCATTTTAAGTTAGTTGTCCAATCTTTCATTGATTGCGTCGAAGGCTGCTGCTTCTAGCCTCTTTTTTTCATCGGCCGACAACTTTTTATATTTAGCAACTTCAGATTCAACAAAACTTCTGTACTCGTTTGCGTCACTTAGGAGCATCTTCGTAATGTACTTATGCCTGAGATCATCAATTTCTTTGCGCTGCTTGTATGTAATCTCACCCGCATCAGTGCACTCGTTTGAGAATCCGCATTCCCAAACTTTTCCAGCCACGCCCTTATACGTTTCCATATGGCGCATCAGGAAAACGCCACAATCGATTACATTATGTTTTGTACGCCATGGCATCTCCAATCATACCGGCTCAACTTTACCGATCACCCCGCCCGCTGGATGCCCAATTTTTTCCAAGTACACTGATAAAGCATCACGCTGCATGATAAACAATTTAATCAGATTGTGTTTTAAACTTAATTCATGTACATGCACAGATTGTGTTATAGGTTTGTTTACGTATACCCGTTATTAACAAAGGGAATAATTTATAATTCTGATGAAGTGTGTTTTAAGTTCATAATATTGGTATTATGTAGTGTCACATTACACTATTTTTAAACTATTAATAGTGCTGATAACGCATCATTTAGTGTCAATTGTGTTTTAACATCAAACTTTATATATAGAGAATTTTATGCACTATCTCATCATTTTGGGTTTTATACTACTAACATGCGTCATAAGATATGTTTGTCCTCATGAATTGTGTTTTAAGTGCTTATGAGAGAACTTAAGATACTTACAAGTTCATGCAGTTTGTTAATTGTGTTTTATAAATATGGACATCAGATGGCATGCATTTGTGTAACTAAGGACGTTCGTTGTATTTGTCTTTCATCGACGCATCCTTAGCGCTGTTGTCCAAAACCTCTACCTTCATGTCCCTCAAATTAAAACATACGCAATAGAAATGATCGTCGTGTAAGAGTGGTACAAAGATTAGCGACCTGTCAGGTATCTTTTTCACATCAGCAGAAATTAAGACCGGTTCCATGTTTTCTGCGAATGTTTTTTACCTCGATTTCGCACTTTTATTGTAGTCTTCTTCATTCTGCATTTAAAGTGATTGTGTGAAACAATATTACAAAAGTAGTAAACTTTTATTACAAGGTCATTATGATCAGCCTTACCAACACATTCACTGAACAAAACAGGCATGCGATGCTCCCCTTTTGCCTGAATTTTTCTTCATAGTTCAACAAATCCGCCCATGCGCTTATTACCAATATGTGCAATTCCATTCCCGGCATTAATGATTCGAGCGAAGATCTCATCACCGGCACTCCTTTCTTAGTTCTAAACACAGTATCCCTAACGTATACAAACATGTTTAAAACAATGTGTTATAATAATTTCAGACGAATCAGTTTCAAACATTGTGTCTTAACATATTTTGTAGAAACATTGGTATTATAAATGACAATATTATAACATACCACATTGAACCCCAGGCCGAAAACATGTATGAGCTGACGGAGACCTCAGCGTTCTCAAGCTTCGCCCTAATCTCTACTGCCCGCTTCACGTATGGAGACCTTAGAGCATCGGTCAACTCTGTTTGTCTTTATGGTCTTACTTTCCGCTTTCCAAGGTCCAACTCGTGTATAAGCTGCCCACGTCTAATCGAATATTCATATTCCTCCTGTGTTTTTTGGGATATCGGTGTGACAACGAGTGCGGGCTCCTCCACTACTACAAGCTGAGTCGTCGGTGTGGTTGTCTTGTCAACGGTCTTACATATCTCTTCGACCAATGAAGGTGTCCACTGCAACAACTGTGACAGATCCACATTCTCCTTATTTTCCTCTTTTTCTGGTGTTTTATCGGTAGGAGTTTGTGGTTGTCCAGTTGTCGTACATGTGGATCCAACCTTTTTCAGCTTCTCAGTCCACATTGTGTGTATCTCTTTTATTTTCTCACTTTTGGGGTACGATTGGAAACCTTCCGTAAAAGTGTCATTTATCATTTTCACACATTCGTCGAATTGATTCAAGAACACTTCCAACATTCCCGCATGCACCTGATTTACATCATTCACACTTTACACATTAGCATTAAGCAACAACATGATATTTTGTGTCGAATTACATCACATTGTGTTTTAGTGTTGAGTTTTAACAAATCCTTTGTGTTTTATAATAATCTAATTGTGTTTTAAGGTGTTGTATGACTCACACTTCATAAGAATGTGTTTCAAAAGTTCCTTGTGTTTTACCAATTTGAAATGTGTTTTACCAATCTGAAATGTTTTTTGGCCATCTGAAATGTGTTTTACCAATCTGATTGTGTTTTAAGGTGTTGCATGTGTCACATTTCATAAAAATGGGTTTTAAGGGTTACATTGTGTTTTAAGGTATTTCTTATTTGTATTTAAATGTGTTCACTTATACATTATATAGTGTTTAATAGAATTATTAAAAAACTATGAGAGTACCTCCTCGCTTTGGCTCGCTTGTGGTGTCGACCCATATTGAGATACCATAGGTATCCTAATCTCTCCATCAAAGCCTATGTTAATACCCGGCTGAGTTTGTTGTGTTTGCCTCCACTCGTCGGTTTCAATGTAGTATTTCTCTATATCGAATGTATCGACAACAGGCACTGTTTCCGGGCCAACTTCTACGTTCACGTATTTTCAAACTCTGCATTTTTTCCCGCATTAACGGGAATTTCTTCGACAACAGGCGCAGTTTCCTGGCCACCTTCAACATCAGATTTCTTCTCCCCAACCTGATCGGTTTTTGCCCGTTCTTTTTCAATTTGATTTTTTCTCGGTACATCCGAGACTGTAGGTTTACCATGCGTTTTACCGGCTGGCTTCACAACAGTCTTTTTGCTTTTTACCAGATCAGATTTGCTATTGTGTTTTACTTTCTTGGTTACATCTTTCTCATCTGCTTTCACTTATTTTGCTTGAACTTCTTCATCATCCATTTTTGCAAACGGATATCTTTGTTCTGGATGCAAGTCATATGCCTCCACTAACATTTGATCAAACCTCACCGTGTCCAACTTTATGCTGACTGCCTCGATATCGTCCTGTGTGATATCTTCGATGAGATGAGCTGCTCTTGGCACATCTTCCTCGGATTTCTTTTGGTTACGTATCAACGCTGCCTGTAAATAGGACGAACAAACTGATGTCAGATGTGTTTTAAGGGTTTTATATACTTCAAGTTATGTTTTAACAGTTCCAATGCTATTTAACATGTTATTTTTTTGTATATTGGAGATTAACAAACACTTTGCCAGTTAAAACTATCTAAATGTGTTTTACAACAAATACATGTGTTTACATGCACAATCCAAGTGTGTGAATAGAAAATTATATATGCATTCGGAACATACCACTAGCAAAGGCATTGGACCAAGAAAGCATTCCTTTGGTGTCCATGCTTCCATTGTTCGATCCAGACACCTGATCATGTATTCACACCAGTTAAAACTTCTGATATCCATCCCTCGATGCAAGGCTGGTAGAAACCTCATATTAATTGAGGAATTAGTAGTTGTCTCTCCTAGCAGTGTGTTGTAGAATAGCAAAAAGTTTAACACAAAGATTCTCCCGCTCGCTTTTTGGCCCTTCATGTATGTCTTGAATTGAACAGGTGTTAAACGTGCAGGAGCGATTTCGAATTGTTCTTTCCATTCCGCCACAACCTCATGAAAATCTGACCTTGCTCTCTCAACCTCCTTTATTTTTTCATCCCCTCTCGGTACGCCGAAGACATCGTTCACTAATTCCTTCGTTATTTGAATGTGGTGACTACCGCAATTCAAGACCCGTGTTTTAGGGTCGTAGTTATTTACCAACCACCAACCCATAGTTGAGGGAATCGGACCCATTTTAAACCCAAGTATTGACCCGAAACCTATGTTTCGGACAGCCTGCCGTTGATTTTCGTTGAAAGATTCCACCAGCTCCCCCATGTGCTTAAGAGCTAATCGTAAGGTTAGTTTCCCATCCGAAAGTGGTATGTAATTTTTTACCGTTGTTGACCTCTTGTGTGTTTTTGAGCCTTTGATTGACTTAGCAATTGGGGGTCGGTGTGGTTTTTCAACATCTTGTTGGCTAGCACCCGACCTCCTTTTTTTCCAAGGTGGGTTGTCAAAATCATCATCAGAATCTTCTATCGCGGTACATGACAAAACACCAACACATAAAGCCGATTAGCAAGTCAGACTTTCTACTTTCTAGTAATTAAAAGTAGTTCATAATTTCAATTTACCGTGTGCTACTCCTTTAGGTTTATTGACTGTTCGTATAACCGCAGCCTTTTTTTTGTTTCGATTCAATTCCAGCTTTAGTGTCCTTCCGCTTCTTACCGGTTTCGCTACCCTTCTTGCTCGTGTCGACTGTAAGAAAACTCATAAAAGTTGATGTTAGTATTATGCATTGTGTTTTACCACGCCAAACATATGGTTTGCCGTTTGATCATCTAACTTACATATGGGCATTTCATGATTTTGGAGGGGTTCCGACTGTAAATCGACATTTTTATCCATTACGTACGGAAACTGATTTGCAATGTCAGACAGAAGTGTGCCAGCAGGCGGTTGTTGTGCACAGTCTACTTTCTTGTCTACCGTTTTTGTAGTTTTGTTAACAGGTTCAACTGTTAGTAACAAAAAAACACAACTGGTCAGACAGCTAACTATACTAGTAACCCCCCACCCTTCACCGCCACAACTAACCGCACCTTGTATAGGTGATGCTTCTTCTCTGCCTGATTCATCCAGCCTAATTGGTTTGTCAGGTTTGTTTTCGGGTTTTTTTGAAATCCATTTCCCTTTTAATCTCTCACTCTTTCTCCGTTTGACTAAAAAACAGTTGTTTTAAGCATTCATGGAAATCTCTTCTTAATTTCACCAACTTTATAAAACACAATTCACAACCCCACATTACCCTTCTAAATCACAGTTCATTAGGCTTTCAAAAGTTAAAAAATCAAGCATAATTGTAAAACCGATCTAAATATACATACCTAAAAATAAATTGTAAAACACACAGCTGTGTAAGTTCATGAAATACATTAAAAGACATTACCCTTATAAATCACATCTCATTAGGCTTTCAAAAGTAAACAAATCAAAGCATAATTGTAAAACCGATCTAAATACACATACCTATAACACAATTTTATTAAATGTGACACATGCAACACCTTAAAACACAATCACATTGGTTAAACACATTTCATGAAACACAATAAAACACAGTTGTTATCAAAATCCAGTACCAAACACAGATTTTAAAACACAATCCACAAACCCAAATTCCTCCTCTATACAACCTACCTATACACACTGTAAAACACATTATAAAACACTTAACAACCATTTCGTTTCAGATATACCCAACCCATACACTATGATAGTAAAACACACCAACATCAACGCATTACCAAACACAAGCACTAAAAAACACATTAATCGACAATAAACTGTAATCCTACAAACATTTGTTATTTCAAACACACACCTACGGTTCCGTCTACTTTGCCTTTGCTTCCGGTAACTGTGTCGCTTCCATCCATCTTGTTCAAAGTCCCCTGTTTTTTGAATCTCTTTCCTGCAACTATCAAATACTTCAATGTAAAACACGATTGAACCCAACACGATTGAACCCTAATCGCCTAGTAAAACACGGAATACAATGACCACTTGATCTTACGTGTATAGAACAAGGAAAATCTCTTATCCTCATCCATGATTTTAGGTATATTTGGTATGATTTAGGGGGTTTTCGTTGTGGGTTTAGAGAGAGAGAGAGAGGGAAATTCGCGTGTAATAAGGAGATGTGATATCCCTGACGGTTTTTTGATTGATTTAAAACACGGTTATTGACAAAAATGCCCTTACTCATTTAAAACAATCAATTAATTAAAGTTAAATATTACAAGATTGCCATTGATTTAATCTCAACCCTTAAACACACCAATCGGATGGACCAGATCGCTTCCTAGACTTTCTAGGAAAAACACACTTTCCGCAGGATCCCTACTCTTAGTCAATATTAAGCATAATAACAGAATCAAATAAATAAACTCAGATTAATAAGGGACCATGTACTATAACCTCAGAGGGTTATACTACAATATAATATGGTCACAAAGGAACCTTAAAACATAAAGGAAATAAGCTAATTTGGGTTAGAACTGAAAGTCAAGCAAAAGTCAGCTTTTGCGACTTTCGGTTGCGAACCAAGCCTAAACTTAGAATTGTCAGGTTGAACATGTTTACACATGTTCAATTAATATTTACCAAGTTATTAAAGTGATAAAACATATTTTATAGCTTCTACATTATCAGTTTTGAATTTATTTAAAAACTGACTCGTTTGACTTTTTATGTTAATTACTTTGACCCGAAAATTAACTAAGTAAACGTGGTAATTAGGATGTGCCCTTTTGAGGGATTAACACACACCTAATTACGATCATGTAGCCATATTCGCCTCGAACAATGCCTGGACCGTTTTGGTCTAGACCGATAGTCAATGCGTTATTACGACAACTTTGACTCTCGGTCTTTAAACATATAAAAACTGAACTAGAGTGGCTAAGGACACTTACAACAGGTCCTAGCTCGAAATCTTGACTAAGGAGGAGCTTCCTTTTGATCAAGAACCTCAGAGAAGAAGTATAGAAATGATTTTTGATGGTGCAAGTTGGAATGGTGAAAGAGGGCACCTATTTATAGTGAAACAAGGTGCCTTAGGATCAATCCATGTGTTCTTGAGCATCCTCAGATCATTACAGGTGTTCTAGTGTCAGTAAATACCGTCAAACAAACCTTGGTTTTAAGAATCAGGCATGCAATGGCGGTTGCAAGCCTACAACACGCAGCTGTCCAGTTTTCTGCTACTGGGCAGTTTCTCGCGGGCCGCGAACCAGTCAAGGTAGAGTTCTCGCGGGCCGCGACTCTCCCTTCTTCCGGTAAACAGGTTACAACTTTGGCAGTTTCAGTCCCTGGTCCTTATTAACTTCATATAACTTCCATTGTTAGCACAATTGACCCCCATAGTTAGTTTTTAAGGATCTTGGGACCTATAACAAACATCGTTAGGCTTCCGTTCAGTTAGTTATCACCCGAAAGGCACTAGTTTCTCTCGTTGACGCTTTTAATTATTTTTCTTGAGGTCTTGTATAATCATTAAATAATGATACCGAAACTTTATGCAATTATTATTTGGAAATTATTGGAGTTATAATCGGACATTACGAAGCTCCGGGTTTTCGTTAAATGGTCACTCAGAGGTAAGGATTAACATGTTGACATATTTAACCCCTTCACATACATCTTTCCATTGTTTGTCATCTTTAGTCCTTCAAAGTCAACTTGTAATAAGTTTAGGGTTTGTGACACGTGTCTTCACATTATTGGGTATGATTTTGCGAGGTGTTACATCCTCACCCCCTTAAAAGAAATCTCGACCTCGAGATTTACTGAAATAAATAAGGGTACTTCTGTCGCATAGTGGATTCAACTTCCCACGTATATTCTGGGCCTCTACGGGCATCCCACTTTACCTTCACAATTGGTACATGTTTTCTTCGAAGCTTCTTAACCTGCCGATCCTCGATCGATATAGGTTTCTCGACAAATCTCAGGCTTTCATCTATCTGCATGTCTTTATGAGACATTGTTAGCGATTCATCAGCTAGACATTTCTTTAAGTTGCAGATGTGGAATACATTGTGAATTCCACTAAGCTCTTCAGGTAAATTTAGCTTATAGGCCACACTACCAACACATTCGATGATCTCGAATGGACCGATGTATCTTGGGCTTAGCTTGCCCTTTTTACCAAATCGCATTACTCCTTTCCAATGTGACACTTTGAGTAACACTTTATCTCCTACCTCGAATTTCAGAGGTTTGCGCCTCTTATCAACGTAGCTCTTCTGCCTATCTCTGGCAGCTTTTAGATGATCACGAATTTGAATAATCTTATCCGTCGTCTCAAGGACTATCTCCGGTCCTGATAGCTGGGTTTCTCCAACTTCCGCCCAACAAACGGGCGTTCTGCATTTTCTTCCATATAAGGCCTCAAAAGGCGCAGCTTGGATGCTTGAATGATAATTGTTGTTGTAGGAGAACTCAATTAAGGGAAGATGATCATCCCAACTTCCGCCTAAATCAATGACACATGCACGAAGCATGTCTTCAAGTGTTTGGATTGTACGCTCGCTTTGTCCATCCGTTTGAGAGTGGTAAGCAGTACTGAAATTTAAACGAGTACCCAAGGATTGTTGAAAACTTTTCCAGAAATGAGATGTGTATCTAGTATCTCTATCAGAAATAATAGATACTGGCACTCCATGGAGAGATACAATCTCGTCCACATATAATTGAGCTAGTTTGTCAGAGCTATGCGGCTCTTTTATGGGTAAGAAATGAGCTAACTTAGTCAGTCTGTCAACTATGACCCATATTGTATCATTTCCGTGTCTTGTTCTAGGTAACTTGGTGATGAAATCCATTGTTACCATTTCCCATTTCCATGTGGGAAGTTCTGGTTGTTGTAGTAAACCTGACGGCTTTTGATGTTCGGCTTTAACTTGAGAGCATGTCAAACATTTAGCTACATGTGTGGCTATGGATTTCTTCAAACTCATCCACCAATAATTTGTCTTTAGGTCTTGGTACATTTTGTCACTTCCGGGGTGAACTGAGTATTTGGAATTATGAGCTTCTTGGAGGATTACATCTCTAAGTCCACCATAGATCGGAACCCAGATTCGACCATTCAGTCTGAGTATTCCATCCTTCCCTGGTGACAACTGATCAATAGTTGCACCTAACTTTTCTTCTGAAAGGTTATCTTCTAATACAGCTTCTTTCTGAGCTGTCAATAACTTCTCGTTTAGACTATTCTTCAGTTTAATACCTTTGGCATTGATCCGTATGGGTTTGACCCTTTCTTTCCTGCTTAATGCATCAGCGACCACATTCGCTTTGCTAGAATGGTAGCGAATTTCACAATCATAATCGTTTAAAGTTTCAATCCAACGACGTTGCTTCATGTTAAGATCTTTTTGGTTAAACAAATGTTGGAGACTTTTGTGATCCGAGTATATCACGCACTTAGTTCCATAAAAATAGTGTCTCCACAGCTTAAGTGCAAATACAACGACACCCAATTCCAAGTCGTGGGTGGTGTAATTCTTTTCATGCACAATTGTAGTTTTGTAGAAGATTTGGAAGTGTTATTGTACGAACATTGCAGAAGCTCCTTTAAAAAGTTGTATATATTTATGTCATATTCAAAATATAGATAATGAAATGCTCGATTTTCTGGTATAATAGTTTTAAAAGAATAATCGAGTATATATGGTTTATCTGAGTTTTAAAAGACTAATGAAACTAAATAAAGAAAACCCAACAATTACATATTTTTTTCTTTTCCCCTCACCGATATTATATAACCAACTTCCATTTAATCATGACGTCAATTTCATCGTTGATTAAACTGATCCATGGTCATGTTAGAGCATTCACATCTTTTCCATTAAATTTTACCCTATAACTACACTAAAAACAAATATATTTTCTCTCCCCTTTCAATTAAGTAATATTTTTTATATCTTTATCATTATTTTTTCTCTCTCTTCCACTCACAAAGACTTTCAAAATATATTAAAAAAGTTATAGAGAGTGAACATTGTTCTATCAAATATACAGATGATCAATAACATTTTCTTTCTAATCCACTCATAACCTAAATTATAATATAAAGACCACTCTCATGTGTTTTTAGTGTAAGGGATATGCTCTTACTCTTTATACTTTCTTAGACCACATGGTGTGGGCGTGGAAAAGTGGTGTGGTGGCCTTTCCATGGCGGGAACACCACCCCTTGGTGGCATGGACATGGTGTGGTGATGAGGGCGGGGAGTTTTCCACCGGCAGTGGCGAATCTTGAGATTTTCGACCGGGGGGTCGAAAACGTATATACGTAAAAAATAAAACCGGGGGGTCGAAAACGTATATACCTAAAAAATTCTATACGAAAACTACATACCGGACACTACTGAGGGTCGCCCCCCAGCCCCTGTCCACAGGCATGGGGGCATTTGGGTTGTGAGGTAGAGACTCTTGATTGGTGGGTGGATTTTGGGTGTGTTTTAATTGATTGATGTTTTTTTTTTTAATAAAAACGCCACTAACCACGCCGCTCACACATCTCACGTTTTTGCACCACGCTCCATTCTGACGCGTGCTTACATGTCATTCTCATGTCACATAACGTCCCATTTTCAAACCCTTACACACCGTCTGGTCTTTGAATATAACTCTTTTATTTGGTATTTCCACAATAATAAAAACCTATAGTACTGAACATACTCAATCAAGCATTCTTTTTTTTTCTAACAAAAATTATACCTATAACATTTGCAAAGTTGGATTAACAGTGCCACCCAGCTGCATAGCAGCTGGGTATTGGTCCACATGTCATGAAGTAACAGGTGAAGGGTTTTTTTTTCCCTTTTAACCCTGCCCTCTCCCCTCAAAAGACATCGCAACCGCTACAGGTTTTCTTCTCCGCTCCATTGCATCAGCCTCTGCCATAAAACATATCACCACTACTCACAACCCAAAACACAAGATTTCAATGGCGTCATTCTTAAAAGAACACTCAGTGAAGAACCCTTTTTTCCTCTCAGTCGTCACTTCAAATACCCCCCAAATTCATCTTCTTCGCCATCAAAAAAGCATCAACAAGAAATCACGCTCACCACCACTTTCTTGACTCCATTGGTTTCATAATCTTTAATAATGATTTCCCCTTTCTACATTCTCAATACATATACAGAAAACCCCTTTTTTTGATTCTTTATTCTCTTTCTTTCTTTCTTTCTATGGCAATTGCATAACAAATTCCCCTTTTGATTCTTTAATCTTTTTAGAAAAAAACCCAATCTTGGTTTTCCTTATTTTTGATGGTTTTTTGGGTTGAATTTAAAATACCATGTCACTTTTATAGAAATATTTAAAGCCCATCTCAGTTTTGTTGTTAAATTGTTTGGTCCTATAGAAATACCATCAGCGCCGGCACCACCACAACCACCGACTTTCATTTCGATTTCTCTGGATGATACGGTATTTCGATGGCCTCCGGCAACTGACAACAGTGGCAGCGACTAAAGAAAGATAAGATGAGGGTAAATCGGCTGCCGACCAGAGGATAGGGTGCCGTGTAAGAAAGGAAATAACGAAGAACTACTGATGAGTAAAAGGATGCTTGATACCGCGGCGTTTTCTGCGGAGCCGATTACAGAGGATTCCTTCGTCACTTTTATTTGTGAGATAGCAAGTGCCTAAAGAAAGATTGAGTAATTAAATTCTTTGGCTGATTTGTAGTTGAATTTGAACAGGTGAAAAAGAATGAAGTAGATAAGATGAAGGTAAAAGTAATACTGCACCAGATGAAATTTTTTACTTTACTTTCTCTTTTTTCCCGCGTCCTATTTTTTTTTCTGATAGCCACGTTGCATATCTAATTTGTGAAACCTGGGTATAGCTATAACACCTTGCTTCTCCTTCATCTTTCCTTTTCATCTTTCCTTTACTTCAGACTTTTGCTACACTTTGCCCACACTGCCGAAGGTTACAGGTTGGTCTAAATCCCTTTGATTTTCAATATCTGTTTTCCCCTTGATTATATTTTAGAAAATTTGGCTCTTATTTCTCTTGGATTTGTTCCTTCTCCCTTTGATTTTAAGGAGATTTCTCTTCGCTTTACTTGGTGTTAATCTTATACGGTGTAACTGTGGTTTTACAGGAGTTTTTAGGGTTATTTCTAAGGGAATCAGCTGCTAATCTTTTCAGGTAAATCTACCTACCTTTATTCCAATCAGTACATGTTTTGTTTCTTTATTTTCTCATATGATTTATACCAATAAATATGCTTTCCGAAGGTTTTTTTTATTATAAATTATTGTAATACCAGTATGTAAGACAAATCATACCTTTCTTTTATATATTAGCATTTTGCTTTAGTTAGTAAAGTTAAAATTTAGTTTGTTGAAAAGAGTTTTTTTCCCCATGGAAAATAAACTACCTGTTGTTAACAAGAAAAGAGGTCGTGCCCAAATGATTTCTGATGTTTGTTGTGGATCTCTTTTGCCTTTCACAAATAATATAGAACACTTACAGTCCTTATCTAATAAGCGTTTATCTGTTATTGCTAAAAGATCACGTGCTATGCCTTCTAATAACCACGCATCTACTTCTTCGATTACACCAACAGAGTTGTTAGCTACTACCTCTATGTATTTAGATATCGGTGACTGTAAATATTCATGTGAATATTGTAATGCGCGCTTCTGGTATGACGAGCGTCTTAAATCTTGCCCCGTTAATCAAAGGCCTCGATACAACCAGTGTTGTAAGGGTGGTAGTATTACGTTAAAACATCCAACGGAACCTCCTGCTGCTATAAAGTGTCTCTTTCAAACTCATGAATTCCTTGATAACATTCGCGCCTACAATTCCATGTTCGCAATGACATCTTTCGGGGCAAAAATTGATGACTCTATAAATTTAGGTACTGGCCCGTATGTTTTTAAGGTTAGCGGTCAAGTGTGTCATCGACTAGGTGCATTTTGTCCGCCTCCTGACACCCCTCCCCGTTTTCTGCAAATGTATATTTTTGACACTGAACACGAACTTTCAAACAGGCTTCGTTTTTTTGGCGAGCATGGGATGTCCTCTTTAAATTCAGAAATTGTTACGACACTGCTACGCACACTTGACGAAAACAATAAATTAGTAAAACTTTTCCGTACTGCTAGAGATATTTGCCTATCAGCAGATGTTCCTACCTTCACGATCCATTTATATAACACTGCAAATGAGGTCAGTTATGACGTGCCAACTGTTGATGCTATCGGTGCCATTGTGTTTGCGGATCAGCCTAAGTCGTCTACCTTCGATATAATTATTCGTGCGAAGGCTGCTGCTCCTGAACGAGTGAGTAAATTACATCCTCTATACATGGCGTTGCAATATCCTTTGCTATTTATATATGGTGAGCAAGGGTGGACTCCTAAGCTTCGCTTTGCCGGTCAACGACATCTTACTATGGATATGTATTACAGATATCTGCTCCATGATCGTCTTAATTTATACACCCTTTTGCTTAGAGGTGGCCGTTTGTTTCAGCAATTTTTAGTTGATACATACATATGTATTGAACAAAACAGATTAGACTATATATTATCACATCAAGACCTTTTCCGAACCGAGTTTTTGCAAGGAATTCATGACGCATTGTTACGTGGTGATACGAGCGGTCATGATATTGGAAAAAGAACTATTCTGCCTTCGTCATTTACCGGTGGCCCGCGCTATATGTATAAACATTATCAAGATGCTTTAGCCATTTGTCGCGTTCATGGAAACCCCCAATTTTTTTATAACATTCACTTGCAACGTTAAATGGCCTGAAATTCAAAGGTTTCTAACTGACACACCATGTACTAAGGCCCAAGATCGACCTGACATCATTGCTAGAGTTTTCCAGATTAAGGTTGATGCTTTTATTAAATACCTCAGATCGGGTGTTCCTTTCGGTGAGGTGGCTGCAGGTACTTTCGTTTATGTTCTTTGTAATGCCCTAAACGTAGCTTCGCTTCTGTAATGACTTTCCTTCCCGTTTTGTGTCATCTTCTTTTAGATTTGTATACGATAGAATTTCAAAAAAGAGGACTTCCCCATTGTCATACTCTTCTATGGGTGAAGCCGTCTTACAAAATCAAAGCTCCGGCCGACGTCGACGCCTATATTTCAGCTCAAATTCCTGATCCAGCATTAGAACCTACTCTTTATAAAATTGTTACTGACCTCATGCTACATGGACCATGTGGTTTACCAAAACCAAGTGCTTCTTGCATGGTTAACGGTTGTTGTTCAAAAGGCTTTCCCAAAAACTATGAATTGTCTACCCGATTTGACAAAAATGGTTACGTACATTACAAACGGGAAATGAATGGCTTCTCTATCTTAAAAAATGGTATCACTATGGATGATGCATCTGTTGTTCCTTACAATAAAGATCTTTTACTTCGCTTTATGGCGCACATCAACGTTGAATATTGCGGTTGGAGTATGCTCATCAAGTATTTGTTTAAATATATATCTAAAGGTGTCGATCGCATTCGCTTCACAATTACAAAGGCGCCTTCTTCTTCTTCTGCCGAAACCGAACGCCCATCGTCGTGTTCTGTTGATGAGGTAAAAAACTTTGTAGACGGACGTTTTGTTTGTCCACACGAGGCCGTTTGGAGAATATTTGAATTCCCAATTCATAGTAGAAATCCATCTGTCTTAGTACTTGCTGTTCACTTAGAGAACATGCAAAACGTCAACTTCAAGGATTCTCAACAGTTAGAAAGCGTGCTGCACAATCCTGCTGCTAGGCAAACAACTTTAACGGAATGGTTACACAATAACCAGGTAGATGAAAAAGGTCGACATCTTCAATATGTTGACTACGTCTCTGAATATAGATGGGATTTCTCTGGAAAATGCTGGATTCGCAGGTCTTCAAACAGAACACCTGCAATAGGGAGACTCGCTTATGTTCACCCTTCAAGTGGCGACACTTTCTACTTACGTATGTTATTAGGACACCAAAGAGGTTGCCAAACGTTTGCTGATATACGTACCATTGGTGGCGTATTATTTCCAACATATCGTGCAGCATGTGACAAACTAGGTTTGCTTGAAAATGACGATGAATGGACATACGCGTTCACCGAAGCATCTACTTGGGCCACTTCCAAAGAGTTAAGATCTTTATTTACGCACATGTTATTGTTTTGTGAAATATCAAATCCGTTAGCTATGTGGCAACAACATTGGCATGCAATGAGTGACGACGTTTCACTTACTTTTGAACGTACAACGGGTTTATCTGCTGCTAACTTCAACGCACAAGATCTGGAACAATACGTCTTATTCGAAATTGAAATTCTTCTTAATTCTAATGCCAGCTCATCATCTCTTCGTACCTACGGACTACCAATGCCACGTTCTGACTTGCTTTCTGTTATAACAAACCGTCTTCTAATGGAAGAGAAGAATTATGACTTACAAAAATTGGCCTCCGACCATGAGCTTCTAAAAAATGCGCTCAACGCAGAACAGTTAGGCATCTACAATTTAGTTATTACATCGTTTGAAGAAAGAAAACAGCTTCTTCTTTTTGTTTACGGACACGGAGGTACCGGTAAAACATACCTATGGACCACTCTTATTTGTGCTTTAAGAGCATCAGGAAAAATAGTTTTAGCGGTTGCCGCCTCCGGGATTGCTTCGTTGCTATTACCATCTGGTAGAACTGCACATTCAAGATTCAAGATTCCTTTGAATTTAACAGATGACTCAATTTGCTTTGTAAAAAAAAATACTCACCTTGCTAGGCTACTAACTGAAACCTCTCTGATAATTTGGGATGAGGCTCCCATGAATGATCGTAGATGCTTTGAGTCGCTTGATAAGACCCTTAAAGATATACTTGACAATCAGTCAAAGCCCTTTGGCGGGAAATCAGTATTGTTAGATGGAGATTTTAGACAAACGCTTCCTATCAAACCTAAGGCTTTAAAGTCTGAGGTTATTAACTCATCTCTTCCTAAGTCAAACCTGTGGGTACATTTCAAACTCCTAAGATTGACAGAAAACATGCGCTTGCATCGTCCTAACTTAACTAACCAAGAACGAGATGATATCGCATGGTTTTCTTCTTGGCTACTTGATTTAGGTGATGGTAAACTTGGCATACCTGCTACAGATGGTGAGACAGATGTGAAAAATATTGAAATCCCATCACAATTTTTGCTACCCTCTACTGAAAAATCTCTACCAGCTCTTATTAGCTTTATTTATGATGATGACACACTTAAAAATCCGACAATTGCAAACCTCTCCGATAGAGCCATCATTTGCCCCAAAAATAAAACTGCGGATGAGATCAATAACTTTGTTCTTACAATGTCCGAGGGCGCTACTATAACCTACCTGAGTTCCGATTCAATCATTCCTCATCCAAACGATAAGAGTGACCTAGAGCTTCTTTATCCGCTTGAATACCTAAACTCATTGACCTTTACCGGCTTACCACCTCATTCTTTAATTCTAAAGGTCAACGTCCCAGTTATATTGCTAAGAAACATTAATCAAATGGCAGGTCTTTGTAACGGAACAAGACTATTAGTTACCCGATTATTGCCAAAGGTTATAGAGGCGCGGATTATAACTGGAACTGCTACTGGCCACCGTGTTTACATACCTCGCATAACATTTGTTCATAATGAAAATAATTTACCTTTTGTTTTTAAAAGAAAGCAATTCCCAGTAAAAATCTGCTATGCCATGACTATAAATAAAAGTCAAGGTCAATCATTACATAAACTCGGCGTTTATTTACCTAACCCCGTTTTCAGCCACGGTCAACTATATGTCGCTTTCTCACGTGTGACTTCCCCTCACGCTTTAAAAGTCCTCATAATACCACAGGAAGAGGATCCTCCTACACAAACAAAAAATATCGTTTTTTCTACCTTTTTACACGATATAAACTTACGCGAGGTATACACATAGCTACAGCTACATATATATGTGTAGAATACGATGATAAAAATGACTATTACAAATATAGATATACAAACCGTCATATATATATATATATAAACATACATTATGTATTGTCCATTTTACAAATGTGCTTATATATACATTAAGCATGCCTTACGAATTTCTACTGAATGCAAATGCACTTCACATTTACCGTATTTAACAACAGGAAGACAGACATGGCGTCTAGAAGTATTTCCACCATTACACATGGGGATTCAGCAGAGCCCATTGAGGTTAGAGTAGTAAGAAAATGGATATCACATGCTTTCAACAACGAGTGCTGCTACCTGTTTGTAGACTTGGCTGTAAGTTTTTCCATTTTCAAAAATGACATGCTTCTTCTTTTATGAAACTACATTTGCACATGCATACATAACTTTATCGTTCCCTAACAAAATAGGGTGACGCAATACAAGCTGTTGTTGATGAAAACGCCAAAAAGCATCTTGAATCTAAAATCACTCTCCATTCTTGCTATCGTGTGAGTGACTACTTATCAGGCGAGGCAAGAGATAAATACAACGTTGTCAAACATGATGCCATTCTTAGGCTTGGCAAAGGAACCACTTTCGAATCCATACCGGATTTTGGCTTCCCTTTTCACTATTTCAACTTCCTACCATACGCAAATCTCAAAGAACGCATCGATGATCATACCATACTGACAGGTATATCTCCTTTTCCTAATAGTCAAAGAAATATATATCATAACAAATTAAAGGTCCTTATTGTTTTCTAATAATATTTTCCATCTGTTTAATATAATACATGCGTTTCAGACTTCATCGGCAGATTTGTTAGATTTACATTTGATAGACTTACAGCTTCTAACAGAAGGCTACTTAAGTTTGAAGTTGAAGATATCAGGTACATATGTTTTCCGCTTATAATTATCTACTTACCTAAATTCATATGTCAAACAATATTTTACTTTATTTTCTCTCCACAGTGAAAAGTTCGTTGAGGTTTCCCTATGGCAGGAGATAGCTGATACTATAGATAAAGACAGTTTCACGCGCGCGCCATTTCCGGCTATTTTAGCACTCACGTCAATGAAAGTCGGAACATATTATGATCTCCAATTGACATCTACCTCTGCTACACATGTTTACCTCAACCCTGATGTAAACATATGCAAAACCATCGCTTTAACGTAGCTATCGCTTTTCCTAACAATTTATATATTACATGTTTACACATTCAGAACGTACATTGAAATTCTATGTCTTTACAGGTTCAAAGCCAAGTATAATGATGCATCCACCACCCAAAGAAATAATATCACCCTAGCACAACTTTTGGAATTGAATCCTGCCCAGCAAAATGTACACTGCGCTTATATTCGCTTCTTTCACAAAAAATATCTTCCTTCACTTTCAGCAATTTTTTTCCACTTTTTCTTCAAAAAAATGCTTGACTCAATCTTATTTTTTACTTTTTGTGTAGAACAAAACATTTAGCTGCCTAGGATCAATTACAGAGTTCATTCAAGGGAAATCTTGGTACTACAAAGGTTGCAAGAGGTGCAACAAAAAGCTTGATGCAAAAGGCAGTGCCCTCGCATGCATAAATCACCCAGAAGAGAAAGATCCCAAATTTGTGTAAGCGTAAAAAAATTACAACTACTGCATTTAGCACACAACATTTCCTCTAATTTAACAACAACAGGTACTGTGTTAGTGCAATGTTGGCCGACAACACAACAACAGCAATGGTTACTCTTTTCAATGATGCTATTATCTCGCTGATAGATATACCATGCATTGAAATGATTACTCAGCATGGTTATGACAATCCACAAGAAATACCAAAACCATTGGAGGCCATTAGAGGTAAAGAGAAGATTTTCCTCTTGCAGTTCAATAACCGCTTTCGGCAAGGTACAACAACCTTTGTGATCAACCAGGTTTTTGACCCACCTACATCAGAAACTACCACCATAGCAAAAGGTATTTATAACACATGTTGCTTAACAGTATCAATTAATCTTTAGTATACACAGGTTGAATAGATTGTTTGTCAATAATTGACCCGTTTGTTAAAAAAACCCTTCTCGCCTTTACATACACTAACGCAAACCTTCTCTTTGAAGAAGCAGGCGAAGCAATCTCGACACCAACAACGACGGCTGAAATCCAACCCACAACTCCCGCAATACAATCAACAAGAAAACGTGGACTACTGAACCCAACAGGTGACTTTATAATGATGTTGCTGACCCTAAGTTTATGATCAATTTTCCTTTCAAACTGAATACAATATTTATCCACAGATGAACATCAACAGAAAACACCAAAATCTCTCGCCCCATAAAAGGAAGCAACGATCTCATTTTGGATGAAGTGACATTATAAAGTACAACCTTTTGTAAACGCAGCACCTGTTTTGTAAATAGTTGTGGTAGACACAGGGCAACTTCTTTTGCCTCTCCACTGTAAAATAGCAATCTTAGGTGGTTGTCTTAGACAACGTCACTTTTTTTGGGTATCCACTGTAAATAACCTGATAATGCTTATAATATTTTCGCTATATACTTTTACAACTGCACTTTCTATACCGATTGGTACCTTGACGGAACAACTTGATAGCGACTGCTTTTCCGCAGCGTAGCGCGGGTTTCTTTTCTAGTTTATAACATGAGTAACGTTTTAGTGATTTGGGAGCTTAGGATGCCTATTTCTATCTCTATCTATTAATAAGAGAAGTGAAATGAATAGTAGTTTGCTTGGTGGTTTCTTCTGATTGCCCTATTTGGGCGGTCATCTTCTCTGCTTTCTTTTGATTCACCTATTTGTGTGGTCATCCGCCCCTTGAGACATGTGGCTTACACCTTTTGCCCCTTGAAAACCCTTAATATGAGAGAGCACGAGAAGAGTGAGAAAGGGAAATGGGAGAGAGAAGAGGGCGGAGCGGTCACCGAAGGGTCACCATCGTGACACCGTCGCCGTTGTCGCCACGTTTCAGTGGTGGTTTTGTTGTTTGGGAATTTTTGCCTAAGAAGAGAGAGAATGGGAAGAGAGAGAGAGAGAGAGAAAGGGGAAGGGGAGAGAGAAGATAGAGTAGCGGTGACCAAAGGGTCACCGCCGTCACCACCATGGCCACCACAGTTTTTTGTTCGTGATTTGTTCCGATTGGCCTATTTGGGAAATCATCCTCTCTTGAGACGTGTTTTCTATCTTTATACCTTAGCCCTCCTAAAGAAGAGGTCGGGGCGGTGACCGGAGGGTCACCACCGGTGGATTCAGACCGTCTTGGCGGCGGCGATTTTTAAACCCTGCGATGATGTTGGCTTGCTACCCGGTATGGCAACTTCGGTTGCAACCGTCACGCCACTGAGTGGGTTCAACGACGATGATGATCTTTTCAGATCTGAGTCGATTTGTATTGGTATTTTCGTTTTGCTTTCTAAGATTGATTAGATAATTGTGTTAGTAGTGGTGGTCATGTTCTTGTTGGTCGTGATATTGGTGGTGGTTGTGTTAACAGTAGCTGTGAAAAGGAAGGCTTTTTTTTATGTTTGTGTTGAATAGTACAGGCTGTGTATATGTCGATTTGATGGGGATTTGAAACAATGTCCGACAATGATGGTCGCTTGCTACTTGGCGTGGCAACTCCGTTTGCAGCCGTACCAGCGCTGAGTCGTATTTGGCGATGATGAAGTGCCATTCTGAGCCTTTTCGCTTTGTCACGAGTCGAATGGTTTTGTAGTTTCCGTTTTATATAGGCCTTTTCGCTTTTTTTTACCCATCAATAAGTTATTTATTTAGAATGTTGAAATACATATGTACAGGTTATATGTTTTGTTCGTCTTATTCTTATGTATATTTGTTTTTTAATGTCATTACACTTACATTTGGTTATTTATTAATATATTAGACTATCCTATTTTCATGAGATTTGTTGTGGGAACACATGAATAGTTGAATGGCTAATGACTTATTTGTCATTTATGGGTGATGCAAATGAATGACCAATTTAGTGGTTTTTCAATTTTCATGGACCAGGTTAGTAGTTCACTAGCGTTTCTATATTGCATATATATGCAGTGCAATTTATATGGTAGTATAGTTAGCCTATTTATGCTTAAAAAGTTACTAACATGAACAAACGTATGTTGTGGTGATATTGATTGTTTAACTATGTATTCGACTATTCGTTGAGATAATATTGTGTTGAATGATACACTAATAATGTGAATAGAAAATTCATAAGAAAGAGAAAATTATTTTTTATGTGCAAAAATTTCATGTTAGAATGAAACATATGTAATCACCTTATACTAAAAAGGAAAAAAGAAAATCCTAACATACTTCTAACATGTTAGAATGAAACATATGTAATCACCTTATAGGGAAAAACATGTATTTAAACCAGAGCCCTTGGTTCCATGAGGACTCTCACATCATGATTGTGCAGAGATATAAAGCCAGTAACATACTTCTTGATGACAATTTTTCAACAAAGAATTGGAGATTTTGGGCTGGCCAGATTCTTCGTTAAGGATTCAGCTTATGTGAGCACCATAGTAGCTTAGTAGCTGGAACATATAAGTTCTTATGTAAATATAATATCAACCTATAATTATCATAATGTCTGTGCTTTGTGATCTGTATAGGATATTCAGTTTTGTGGTTTTAGTGCTTAAAATCATTAGCTAGATGGAAAATACCAAACTTAGTTTACCATTAGAAATGCAATAGCTTCCCAAATATGTAGGACCCAGTCCCATTTGCATATTTAATTTTAATCTAAAGCAACAAAATGAGATCTTTATTTATTTCTTCATTTTTCTTGAAAATAGGCATAAAAGTTGTATGAAAGATCAAGAATGTACAAGAATGAAGAGTGATGGTTTTGTTTAAAGGTATGTTATGCAAACGATTTGGGTAGCTCTATTGTGCCTTCGGTTGTTCAGCCTCATGCTAACTTGAGGCCACCAATGCCAGATATTGTATCAATGTTATAACATGGAAGGTGGAAATGGTCAAAATGAATGAGAAAGGATCTTGGGAAGCCATCTCTGATTATTTCCCTTCTCCACTTGGAACTGAATCGCCCAACTTGACTGAACCTCCAAACTCTTGTCTTGCAGCAAGGAAAGAGGGAATGAAAGCATGGCAGTTAAAAAACACTAATTGATTGCAAGGTACCGATCCGTGTGTTAATACAAGTAGGCATCGTTCCACGTTATCCCATGCGTTGATTTGCTTTTTGTAGACGAACATTTTAAGTAAATAGTATGTGTATGTGAAGAAAGTTTTAATTTCAAAATGTTTCCTCCTTTAAATTCCATATTTGTGTAGATAAATTCATCTTTTGGTTGATTACCTTGAGATGATCCATACAACGTGTTGTCTGTTTGATTGATTATCATGACATGAACAAGTTCTAATGCTCATTTATGAGCTCACAGTTTGATTCAGTATTTGGTTTCTCATTTTAATTCATCGTTTGTTTTGATCAAGTATGTTTATTGCTATAGCTTCGTAAATCGTAAAAAAAGCTATGTCGCATACGTGGGTACAACTATTTCATAAGAGGTAGAAAGGGAGAGAAAAATCGTTGCTTTGAACTTGTGTAAAGGCCGATTAACCCGCTGGCGCCGCCGCGAAGAACGGGCGGAAAAAGTCCTAGTTACTATAGTTTTAAAGACCATTGTCAATCAATGATGTGTACTTTTAACGACATATTTGGTTTCAAAAACAACCTAGTTGGTTGTGTGGGAATTGAATCATTTCAAATCAAACTTGAGCTTGAAATTGTGGAAGTGTCATAAGACTCATAACCTAGTCAAAGATGGGTAAAAGTATACAAGAAAACATGTCAAAATGAACCATTTACACCCCAGATATAGGGTACATAATATCATGAAAGAAGTCATGCTTACAATATTAAGGTCATCAGTGGCGGATCTAACCAAAAAATTCAAAGGTATCCCATTTTTTTTTGGATTAGAGGTATCGTTTGTATATAACCGAAAAAAATATATATATACTACATAGACGGAGTTAAGGGGTAGCACCGCTACCCCTGCTTCAACACTACTTCCGCCCCTGAAGGTCATTGTATTAGTTAAAGGTGTGATTAGAAATTAAGTTAGGTTGATAGTTTCTCTTTTTTAGGAGATTTGATACTCAAAAATCTCTCACTCAACATCCATTTCTATGTGTAAATAAGATGGTTCATGAACATAAAAAAAACAAATAATTTAATCTTTGATATATGCCAACCCTTTGTTCTTGTGTTTAAGGTTATATCAAAGAATTCAAATGGTTTTAATAATGATGAGTTAAAGTGAAATAAGAAATGAATCTTCTTGAGAAATAAAGTATTTCGAATTCAAAAATCTAAGTCTAATGGCAATGTTTTGTAAAGAAATAAAAGTTATTCTTTCTCATGTATGAAAATATGTCTTTTATTTTATGAAATGTCACCACGAGGTAAAAAGGCACTTTCTTTTTATTTTTATTTTTATTTTTAAGATGTGTAAAACAGAATTAAAACATATCTTTCTCTATTTCACATCTATTTAAAGACCTTTTCTTTTAGCTACTTGACTCAATTTCGCACACTAAAAGCCCTAAAATACAAAAACATTTATATAATTTGTTTATATATTGTAATCAAAGTCTGCAAGTATAAGAAGATCAAGTAAAACTTTCTTTTTCGTATTTTCACTTTATATAATAGATTAAAGGTGTTGATTCGTGTTTGTGACAAGAGCTTGATAGATAGGCTAGATTGATCGTTGTATTTTGTTTAGTGTGTGTAGCCCATTTTAAGTGTGTATGCGAGTTTGCCTACAGGCAACTTTAGTGGGATCAAAGTCAGGCGACTTTGATCGTTTATACATGTATGCGCGTGTCGCAAGTTTTGTAAATCTTGGAGATTTGGTGAACTGTGACACAAAACTTTGACACGTTTTGTGATTTAAGGTGCGAGTTTGTATTTACATTGTTTGTTCACTCATTTCAATTATGTTGTACGGATTTCACACGTTCCTAGAGTGTGTTTTCCTCGTATCAATCTATGTTTGACCCCTGCGGGACCTACAAAAGGCGAAGGTTTTTTGAAAGGGATAGTAGTAATCCATTTCATACTCTAATAAAGAAAAATTAAGGCCGTCTATAGCTCCTTAAAGACAAGAATCTCTACCTCATTGGAGAAAAGATTCACATATGGTGATCACTACTTGTCTTATTGAAAAATGAAAAGATGATTGGTGACAGAACCATGAATTATCTTTAAGCCTATAAAATACATTAAAAAAATTATTTTAAGGGGTGCGCCCGCCCACCTAAGCTCTAACTTAGGTCTGCCCCTGCGAAGTTTTCATACAGTCGAGAACTCATGCAAAACAAGATTCGCATCACCTTTGGGCGTTGGCTAGCATGATACATATTTTTGGTGATAAAATGAAAAAGATTCTATATAGTTCATGTCAGGAGACTTAAACAACTGAGGTATTTTTATTAACATAATGATCAAACAATTGAAGTTAAATGTAGATTCTTTATCATGAGGGAATCCATTAATAGGATCCTTGATCGTGAGGGTATCCTTCAATAGTTCAATGCCGTTTAACGTTTTTATATAAAACTAGAAATACCCGGAAAAGATTTCTCATAATTATGCAGCTGTAACATGAAGCCCGAGTTAGGAGCAGCTACACTTCGCTTACTTTTCACGAGGCTCAGTGCTTCAGACGCGCTCATGCGATGTTTCTTCATCAGATATGCCACAACAATAGTCACACTAGATCACAAATATATATGTTAAAAACATACCTTTAATTCATAGATGTTCATAAAATCGTTATATGACATCTACAGGAATATGAAATATGGATTTGGTACACGTGTTCTCTTTTTATTGACCTACTTTTAATGTTAAAATAGCAAATCATGATGAATAAACATGAGTTTGACCATCAGGCTGAACTTTGACTTAACAAAGTCAAACAACAACTGCATACTGCACTAAATTGAACCATAAGAGCATATCTAATTTTGAGAAGAGTAAAATGCCATTGTCGTCCCTGAGGTTTGGCTATTTTTGCGACTTTCTTCCAAAGGTTTTTTTTTTTTTTTTTTTTTGCATCTGGATCCAAAAGGTTTGAAATCTTGCCATCTTCATCCAACTCAATAAATCCATCCATTTTTTTTTTACTTTGAGTCAGGGTATTTTCGTCTTTTTAGACATTTCTTGGTGATAATTTAAGGGTTTGGGTGGGGAGAAAGTCAATAGAGGTGGATCTTTATTTCTTATAGTGTTTTTTATTTTTATAAAAAAATGTCTAAAAAGGCGGAAATGCCCATAACGGAGAAAAATTGATGGAGTTAACGAGTTGGATGAAAATGGTAAGATATTAAACCTTTTGGATACAGATGCGGAAAAACAAACCTTTGGATGAAAATCGCAAAAGTGGTCAAACCTCAAGGACGAAAATGACATTTACTCTTTTGAGAATAAAAAAAACATTATGCGAAAATTATTTCTAAAACTAAATCACCTTCTGGATCTTCCTACAAAGCAATGCACCAACACAGCACCCGTTTTTGTAGCGTCATTAATAAAATTAAAACAGTCATCGAAGAATTGTGCGATATTTACTTCTTTTCTATCGGGTACAAAGAAAGATATGCGGTGAGACATATGAAAGGTTTGTTCGACCATATTTGTACATAAAAGGAACTATATCATTAATCAATAAAAGAACTGTCTTACTGTCAACAATTTTGTAAGTGAAATCATTCGGGTTTGCAGGTGGAAGTGAAGAGGCGACAGTTAAAATGTGAGTGATGTTCAAACTTTTCAAAACGGTCTTGTTATTCGCAGCTCCAACAGAACCCAAATAGAGACCCTATAATTTATAGACCAAAAAACAAAGTTGGAGACTGATTAAACATTAATATAACCATAATGTTAATAAAGTCCAATATTGTTAGTTTACCTCTTCTATTTGAGATGGAACGTTATCATCTTTAACATACTTTGTTGCATAAACTGCTTTCAAAAGTACAGCCATACGCTCCTTATACAGGTCATCGGAACGATCCATTGCAACAAAAGTGTGGCGGTTTCCTTCTAGCTTATTTAAGTCAATTTAAAAACTAGACGAGTGTTTTGAAATGTGAGTTTGTTATGATGGTAGATTCATGCACCCGATAAAATCAATCTGCACAAGTGAAAAATAGGCGTATGACGAGTGAGTGAAAAAGCAAACAAAACAGAGTCAAACAGAATTTTGTAAACTGGATTTGACTTTTTGAAAGTGTAAACACTTATAAAACATTCTTTTCCATATAGTTTTCACCTTCTTTTAAATGTTATCACAAGTACAGAAAGTAAAACTGCTGGCACAAGAGGTTGATACCATAGTTGTTAAAAGCCATCGTCTCTTGCGCCTAGGCCCAATTTCCTAGCGAGGCGAGGCAATTGCGCCTTAAGCATAGTTATCGATAGCGAATAGCGGTCAATAGCGACAGACGACCTATATGCTACGTAGCGATAGCGACGAAATAGCGCCCGCTATTTTGTGTATAGCGATAAGGTAGTAGAAAATTTTAAAAATAAAACCTCAGTGTTCGTTTCTTACGATTCTCACTCGTTTGGAAGGAATCAAAGAACAAAGTGACGAACCCTAATTTTTAAATTTGGGGGTTTTCGTTTTTGGGTTTCCAGAAGTTCAATTTAGGTCCAACCAAGTGTTTTAAGCAACAAAGATCCACGAGTCCTTTATGTGAACCTTCGATTCAAACCTTCATTTCGATCATCCACACTCAAAATTAGGGTTCATTGTGTTCCAAATTCAGGGGATTCCTTCAATCTCTCGTTTCTGATCCATCAATCGCCGGTCAAATCCACCAACATTTCCGTTTCTTGTCTGAAAATCACGTCATACATTACCGGCATAGGGTGTATGCTTGGAGTTCAGTCGGCTTGAAGTTGCATACTCTGGTGAGATCGTTCTTTTTCTTGGCTTTAAATTTCTGTCACATTCATTTGCATAGTCCGTCTAGGCATACTTGTTGCCGGGCTAGACGGACCGGTGTGATTGAGTCTTATTGCTGCATTGTTTACTTATTGTGTGAACTTAATTATAATCTCTATTTGATCATTAATTGTTACGCGTTTGCTCTTTTTGGATTATCGGGTGATTTGTAGCAATCATAGACGGTAGGTATCATGATTTTTCATTGAGATCGTGTTCGAGGACGAGGGGTGCAGGGAGGGGAAAAGAAAGGGGGTATAGTTTGCGTGTGGCTTCGTGGAATGTAGGAACCCTTAGTAGTAAGTTGTTGGAGATCATAGATACACTCAAAAGACGTAGGGTAGAGATAGCGTGCCTTCAGGAGACTAGGTGGAAGGGACATAAGGGGGATGAGCGCAATGGGTACAAGTTGTTATATTCAGGGTCTGATGGGGTAAAGAATGGGGTAGGATTTCTAGTAGATATAAACTTGTACAAAAATGTGGTAGAGGTGATACAACACAACGATAGGATCATGGTGTTGAGATTAGTACTAGGAGAGGAAGTGGTGACAGTTGTTTGCGCATATGCTCCACAAGTGGGATTAGGGGATCAAGAGAAAAGAGATTTTTGGAACTGCCTAGACGGAGTTGTGAGGGCCATACCTAGGGAAGAAAGAATTTTCATAGGAGGCGATTTTAATGGACATATTGGTAGGCATAGTGATGGTTTTGGTGAAGTGCATGGGGGCTTTGCTTTTGGTGATAGGAACAACCCTGGTAGGGATTTGTTAGAGTTTGCGGTGGCCCACAACCTAGGTATTTTGAATTCTTTCTTTAAGAAAAAAGAATCACAGTTGATTACTTTTAGCAGTTGCGGACGTAATGCTCAGATTGACTATATTTTGATGAGGCTAGGAGATCGAAGGTGGTGGAGGGACTGCAAGGTTATACCAGGGGAGGCAGCAGTGACTCAACACCGTTTATTGGTGGCGGATATAGTCATGAGAGGAAAGCTGACCAAGGGAAAGAGGGTAATGCGACCTAGGGTTAAATGGGGTATGTTAAAGGGTGACAAAATCGAAGTGTTTAGAGATAAGGTCCTCTTAATGACAGCGCCTAGAGTAGATGGGGACGCAAACCAAATGTGGGAGGACATGGCAAACACCATTACTAATGTGGCGAAGGAAACGCTAGGGGTCGTAAAAGGAAAGAGGTGTGGCCATAAGGAGTCATGGTGGTGGAATGAGGATGTGCATACTAAAATAAGGATTAAACAAGGGTGCTTTAGGGATCTTTTGAGGTGTACAGTCAAGGAGGAGCAAGCGGTTTTAAGGGAGAGATATAAAGAGGCTAAGAGAGAGGCAAAGAAGGCAGTGTCAGAGTCGAAGAACGCAGCTTACAAGCAGATGTATGATCGACTGGAAACAAAGGAGGGGGAGCATGACATGTTCAAGATTGCAAAAGCTAGAGAGCGTAGAAGGCAAGACTTAGAAGCAGTGAAGTTTTTAAAGGGAGAGGACGGATGTGTTTTGGTCAAAGAACACGACATTAAGATGAGATGGCAAGTGTACTTCTACAGTCTTTTCAATGGCTGGAGGGATTACCAACAAGAAAATGAAGAAAATGATGATTCACCTACTCAAAGGCAACTACGGAATAACGGTTACTGTCGACGTATCACACGGGAGGAGGTGAGAACAACCCTTAGAAAGATGGGAAGGGCTAAGGCAGTTGGGCCAGATAACATACCAATTGAGGTATGGAAATGCTTGGGAAAAGAAGGAGTACATTGGCTAACTATTTTATTCAATCTTATCTTTAAATCTGGGAAAATGCCAGATCAATGGAGGAATAGTGTAGTAGTACCTGTGTATAAGAACAAAGGGGACGCCCAATGTTGTGGGAATTATAGAGGGATTAAGTTACTAGGGCACACTATGAAACTATGGGAGAGAATAATTGAGACGAGAATTCGAAGAGAAACTCAAGTCACGGTAAACCAATTTGGTTTTATGCCATGGCGATCAACTACGGAAGCAATACATATTCTAAGGAGATTGATGGAGAAGTATAGGGAGAAGAAAAGGGACCTACACATGGTGTTCATTGATCTTGAAAAGGCCTATGACAGTGTGCCACGTAGACTGATTTGGGATAGTTTGGAGAGTAGAGGGGTTTCTGGGAAGTATATAGACTTAATTAGGGATATGTATGTTAGGACTGAGACCAGTGTCCGAGCGCCTGTAGCTGCTTCTTTCCCAGTGGAGGTAGGACTCCACCAAGGGTCTGCTTTGAGCCCTTTTCTATTTGCAGTTATCCTAGATGAGTTGACAAAGTTAATTCAGGGGGCTCTTCCGTGGTGCCTGCTTTTTGCAGATGATATTGTGTTACTTGCTGATAGTAAACAAAGCCTGAATGCGAGGCTAGAAGAGTGGCGAGTAACTTTAGAGGGCAGGGGTTTAAGGATTAGTCGATCTAAGACTGAGTACTTATATTGCGATTTTAGTGGAGTGGACAACGATGAGGACATTCAGATCACCATTCCACAGTCAAGCGGTCCTTCAGGTGACTAAGTTCAAGTATCTAGGATCGTTTGTCCAGAGGGATGTGGAGATAGATAGTGACGTTGCCCACCGCATCCAGGTTGGATGGTGTAGGTGGAGAGCTGCCACTGGGGTATTGTGCGATAGGAGGTTCCCAACAAAATTGAAAGGGAAATTTTATAAGGTTGCAATTAGACCTGCTATGTTATATGGAACCGAATGTTGGGCCATTAAGGAAGTACAGGCACGTAAGATGGAGGTAGCAGAGATGAGAATGCTAAGATGGATGTGTGGGCACACAAGGTTAGACCGGATAATAAATAATGTTTTTAAGGAGAGATTAGAAATAGCTAGTATATCAGATAAGATAAAGGAGGGAAGATTGAGATGGTTTGGGTATGTGAAGAGGAGGCAGACGATAGAACCAGTTAGAGTGATTGAAACCCTCGAGGTGGAGGGGAGGAGGAGTAGAGGCAGACCCAAAATTACTTGGGATGAGCGGATTAAGCAGGATTTGCAAAGATTGCACCTCTCTGAGAACATGGTCCATGATAGGAACTCGTGGAGACGTAGGATTAAGGTTAAGGATTTCTAGGAGAGGTACAATTGTGTTTTTAGGTGTAGTGTATGGTCGTACATATGTAACTATGTGTATAGGATGTTTTGTACAATTGTGTTTTTAGGTGTAGTGTATGGTCGTAGATATGTAACTATGTGTATAGGCTGTTTTGTGTTGTCACACTTATTCTGTTTTACCATGCACTCTTTCACAACTCATGCTACATTGGTAGCTTCATACACACACACGCACACCTCATGTTCTATTTATTTCTTTCCTGAGTGTTTTGGAGCAGCCAGGAAAGAAATAATTGTGTTCTGGAGCCGAGGGTCTCTCTGGAAGCAGTCTCTCTATCCCTAGGGGTAGAGGTAAGGTGTGCCTACATCCCACCCTCCCCAGACCCTACAAATAGCTTTGCTATTTGTGGGATTTTACTGGGTATGATTGATTGATTGATAAGTTTAAGAACCAAATGTAAACTAGTAAAGATAGAGGGGGGTAAATGTTAAAATGCACAAGCTAATTTCACTCTTTTTATGTAAAAATTTACAAGTTAGAGAATAAATGTAAACTACAGAAAGATTGAGGGTTAAATTGTAAAACTACAAACTAATTTAAACCTAAAATAGCTAGATCGTTACCCCAATTGTAACCTCCGCCGTCCAGAACTCCAAATCTGTATACGACGGCCATGAAATTACAGAAAAGCACTGGAAAACTACTATGAACGCCATCAAAACAAGGTATCTCTTCTTTCTTTCCTATCAATTTGAGCCTTTGGTTTCCTTCTTCCTCGTTTCCAGCAGAAGTTGCAGCACGGGAGCCGGAATTCGCCGTCGGACGTCGCTAATTGATCGATATGTGGTCGCATAGTACCTTGTAGCGGCATATGGCCGCGTCGCTACGCTATTCGCGATTGCGTCCGCAATGGACGCTATTGATAACTATGGCCTTAAGTCAAGGCAATTGCGCTTTAATTCTCCAAGTGATAGTTCATGCGCAGGTTCCGGCGAGATTCCTAGATTCTTGAGAGTTTTCGGCCAAATTCTCTAAATTTTGGCAAGATTCTAGCTAGATTTCTACTTTTATCTAACGAAACTACTTTTCTACGCTAATAAACTAGAATTTTATAACTTTTGGTACTAAATAGACGATATTAAATGTTATATAATAGCTTTAGTTTATTTTATTTGAAGAATAGTATTAATTTTCTATTATATAAAAATATTTTATGTTTTTTTTATTGTACGCTTTTTTTTTTCTCAGGCCCGCGCTTTTTTTGCGCCTTGCGCCTATGCCCCAGACGAGGCCTATGCGCCTTGAGTGCGCTTAACTCTTTTGATAACTATGGTTGATACAATTGTTTCTACTAGAGAAGTGTTATCATATCAAATCGAATATTACAGCACCTTACTAAAGCTAAAGATTATATCATTGGATTCTTGTTTAAACTGATTTAATATGACTTCAAAAATCATATATCTTCAGGTCATTCTTACCAATAACACAAGCATAGTTGTCAATAGCGGACCATAGCGACAAGCTACCTATATGCTACGTAGCGATAGTGACGAAATAGTGCCCGCTATTTCATGTTTAGCGATAAAGGGGTAGCGTATTTAGTACTTTATTTTATTTTTTACACAAAATAGCGGGCGCTATTTCGCGCTATCGCTACATAGCATATAGGTCGTCTGTCGCTATGGACCGCTATCGATAACTATGCTTAAGGCGCAATTGCCTCGCCTCGCTAGGAAATTGGGCCTAGGCGCAAGAGGCGATGGCTTTTAACAACTATGGTATCAACCTCTTGTGCCAGCAGTTTTACTTTCTGTACTTGTGATAACATTTAAAAGAAGGTGAAAACTATATGGAAAAGAATGTTTTATAAGTGTTTACACTTTCAAAAAGTCAAATCCAGTTTACAAAATTCTGTTTGACTCTGTTTTGTTTGCTTTTTCACTCACTCGTCATACGCCTATTTTTCACTTGTGCAGATTGATTTTATCGGGTGCATGAATCTACCATCATAACAAACTCACATTTCAAAACACTCGTCTAGTTTTTAAATTGACTTAAATAAGCTAGAAGGAAACCGCCACACTTTTGTTGCAATGGATCGTTCCGATGACCTGTATAAGGAGCGTATGGCTGTACTTTTGAAAGCAGTTTATGCAACAAAGTATGTTAAAGATGATAACGTTCCATCTCAAATAGAAGAGGTAAACTAACAATATTGGACTTTATTAACATTATGGTTATATTAATGTTTAATCAGTCTCCAACTTTGTTTTTTGGTCTATAAATTATAGGGTCTCTATTTGGGTTCTGTTGGAGCTGCGAATAACAAGACCGTTTTGAAAAGTTTGAACATCACTCACATTTTAACTGTCGCCTCTTCACTTCCACCTGCAAACCCGAATGATTTCACTTACAAAATTGTTGACAGTAAGACGGTTCTTTTATTGATTAATGATATAGTTCCTTTTATGTACACATATGTTCGAACAAACCTTTCATATGTCTCACCGTATATCTTTCTTTGTTTTAGTACCCGATAGAAAAGAAGTAAATATCGCACAATTCTTCGATGACTGTTTTAATTTTATTAATGACGCTACAAAAACGGGTGCTGTGTTGGTGCATTGCTTTGTAGGAAGATCCAGAAGGTGATTTAGTTTTAGAAATAATTTTCTCAGAATGTTTTTTTTATTCTCAAAAGATCCACATCTATCGACTTTCTCCACACCCAAACACTTAAATTATCACCAAGAAATGTTTAAAAAGACGAAAATACCCTGACTCAAGGTAAAAAAAAATTGATGGATTTATTGAGTTGGATGAAGATGACAAGATTTCAAACCTTTTGGATCCAGATGCAAAAAAAAAAAAAAAAAAAAAAAAAACTTTGCACGAAAGTCGCAAAAATAGCCAAACCTCAGGGACGACAATGGCATTTTACTCTTCTCAAAATTAGATATGCTTTTATGGTTCAATTTAGTGCAGTATGCAGTTGTCGTTTGACTTTGTTAAGTCAAAGTTCAGCCTGATGGTCAAACTCATGTTTATTCATCATGATTTGCTATTTTAACATTAAAAGTAGGTCAATAAAAAGAGAACACGAGTACCAAATCCATATTTCATGTTCCTGTAGATGTCATATAACCATTTTTTGAACATCTATGAATTAAAGGAATGTTTTTAACATATATATTTTTGATCTAGTGTGACTATTGTTGTGGCATATCTGATGAAGAAACATCGCATGAGCGCGTCTGAAGCACTGAGCCTCGTGAAAAGTAAGCGAAGTGTAGCTGCTCCTAACTCGGGCTTCATGTTACAGCTGCATAATTATGAGAAATCTTTTCCGGGTATTTCTAGTTTATATAAAAACGTTAAACGGCATTGAACTATTGAAGGGTACCCTCACGATCAAGGATCCTATTAATGGATACCCTCATGATAAAGAATCTACATTTAACTTCAATTGTTTGATCATCATGTTAATAAAAATACCTCAGTTGTTTAAGTCTCCTGACATGAACTATATAGAATCTTTTTCATTTTATCACCAAAAATATGTATCATGCTAGCCAACGCCCAAAGGTGATATGCGAATCTTGTTTTGCATGAGTTCTCGACTGTATGAAAACTTCGCAGGGGCAGACCTAAGTTAGAGCTTGGGTGGGCGGGCGCACCCCTTAAAATAATTTTTTTTAATGTATTTTATAGGCTTAAAGATAATTCATGGTTCTGTCACCAATCATCTTTTCATTTTTCAATAAGACAAGTAGTGATTTTTCATTTTTCAATTAGACAAGTAGTGATCACCATATGTGAATCTTTTCTCCAATGAGGTAGAGATTCTTGTCTTTAAGGTGCTATAGACGGTCTTAATTTTTTTTTATTAGAGTATGAAATGGATTACTACGATCCCTTTCAAAAAACCTTCGCCTTTTGTAGGTCCCGTAGGGGTCAAACATAGGTTGATACGAGGAAAATACACTCTAGGAACGTGCGAAATCCGTACAACATAATTGAAATGAGTGAACAAACAATGTAAATACAAACTCACACCTTAAATCACAAAACGTGTCAAAGTTTTGTGTCACAGTTCACCAAATCTCCAAGATTTACAAAACTTGCGACACGCGCACACATGTATAAACGGTCAAAGTCGCCTGACTTTGATCCCACTAAAGTTGCCTGTAGGCAAACTCGCATACACACTTAAAATGGGCTACACACACTAAACAAAATACAACGATCAATCTAGCCTATCTATCAAGCTCTTGTCACAAACACGAATCAACACCTTTAATCTAGGGTTATTGGATTTTAATAATCTTAAGTTTCACCTGTTGGCCGATAATAATCCCAACTTCAAATATTCCCTCCAATAATCCAAACTTGTAAAAGTTTGGCCGCCACTGATCCTTTTCAAACATATAAGAATTTGATCTCCTCAATAGATCCAATTACACCTAGAGACCCCTTAATTGATTTAAGTGCACCTATGTTAAAAATGATCAATGACGGCCAAACTTTTACAAGTTGGGATTATTGGAGGGAATTTTTAAAGTTGGGATTATTATCGGCCAACATGTGAAACTTAGGATTATTAAAATCCAATAACCCTATTATTTAAAAGTGCTACTTTTATGTATGTATTGTTTTGGTATGTGCTAATTTAGCTTTTTTTTAAGTGTTAGGATATGTTCTTACGGTTTGTAGGATAAATATGGTTTGTACAGGAACCAACCCCTAGAAACAATACAAAGTGTTGTATCTAAATGTCAATGTCTTGTAACAAAATATTCAAGTTTTGTCCAACTGTTTACCCTTTTGGGTTGGAAACAACTTTGTAAGGTGAGGAAAAGTGGAGGGGCCAAATTCACGACTTTCAAACAACTAATACAGAATTTGCATCAATCAATCAACCAACCATTGATCATCTCATCTACATCCAAGTTTTGTCGGGCGTCACATTTAGGGTGGAGGGTATCCTTGTCAAACTCCCTAAATGACATATCAGTGTCACATCAATTTTTTCTCCCAACTCCCGCAACTCCCAAATACCATCTATAGCACTCCATGCCCAGGGGCGTGGAGGAATTTGATTCATACTCAACATGGCAACACTTTTGGATGTGACATAGACGGGTGTTGACGTGGCGTTGCTCTCATTTATATAGAAGTTTGTGCATCAGGATACCGACCGGGAACTACCCTCCAAATCGGTATGTGTTCCCAATTGGGGCCAGCCTCGCCGAAGCCCTCCGATAGCCCATTATCATTCAACCTTATAGCGTATCAAAGAAATCATGTCAAATCGACCAATATTAGTGTGTGTGAGACAGAGCAAAAATAGAAAAAAACATAATCTCAATGGACACTGATATAACAATAAATGATTAAAACACTACATCAAAACTTTTTTTTTTCTTCAGTTCAATACAAATTTGAGAAAGTGAAATTAACTAGTTAATGATGAAACTAAAGTTGTAAAATACACTCGTGTATTATTCGAATAAAAGATTAACACGCTTTTACTATTATCATGGAATGAATTAAAGCTTGTAAAATTGAGACAACGAATACAATTGATTCGGCCATTTTTAAACCTAAGAATGGCATGTAACTAGGCTAGCCATATAATTGATTCGGCCATTTTTAAAATGAAATACAATTAGGGTTGACATATCGTGTCAACCCGACCTGTTAAGACCCGAATATGATAAGCATGAACCCGAAACGGGTAAACACGAACACAACACGAAATCGTATCGTATCAAAATTTTCAAACACGAACCTGATAATAAACAGGTAACACGAAACGACTTGTTGAGACACAAAAAATTAGCAACGTAACATACGACCTGTTAAGACACTAACATGACTTGTTAAGACATAAATAAGTCTTAACAAGTCTTAACGGTTCTCCAGTCATCGCTCGATGTGCCAATTTAAAGCTAGCAAAGAACATGTAATTCAACTCAAAACACTTGAGTTAAACAACACAAAACACATTTTTTATAAATTTTGTGATCTCTCTTTATTCCTTGCCTCTATGCATCTTTAAATTGGTTATATTACAAGAGTTTGGAATAAAAGAAACTAATGACCCATAGTTGTCGATAGCAAATAGCGGCAAATGGGGAAAGTTGCTGATGTGATTCGTATTATGGCGGGTCTTCAAGCATGGGTAAATGGTTGACCCATTTTACCGGTTTGTTCCCCGATTGTGGGTTGTGGGCTCGTCCATATAGAGCTATTTGCTCACCCGGGTTTGAATATACAACACTTTGATAGTTCCTAAGTCAAAATTGGTTTAAGTTAGTGTCCTAGGAGGTTTACATGTAAAAAAAAACAATAGATTAGGAAAGGTTTACATGATAAATAGGTTTATATGTAAAACAAACTATAGATATTCAGCTTTTGGTTGTAACTAGAGCTTATTTAGCTCTATATAGACATGCACTTCACGAACATGATGCGCGCCTCGAAACGCCTGGCTTTTTTTAAACGAAGATGGTAAGTAAATTTGCCTGTAGATTTATAAATTATAATGCTTTTGGTGTTTTTCTTCTCAGGGGGATTGACTGTCTTTATATTTGCTTTTTGTGGTCACATGTGAGATTGACAAACTTCTGACCAAAAGGTTGCTGATTGTTTTGGGGGTCTTCTTGATTAAGACAATGGCTGCTTCTGCGGATACCTTGACATCTGACCAGCATAAAGCGGTAAAAGATGATGACTGGACAATCGTTTTGCCACGTCGCAAGAATCAAAAACGAAAACTTCCTAAACTTAAAACCGCAATACAACAGCTAGAACAAACACATTGGACCCCTACCGATCTCGAAACAACCCCCGAAAGAGAACTACAGTTAATACAGAAGATGCAAATCTGTATTGAAAAGCTCGAGAAATCTCGTTTTTTTAGTGTTTTTCTTGATCAAATTGTTACTTCTGAAGCGTCAGACCATTTTCGTAAGGTTACAGGATCAGAACACAAACTAAACATGGTGATATACGGTATTGGTAGCATTGAATCCTTCGAATCGCCTCGTTTACAGCTTAGCCTCGCGATTCTCATGAAAAGAAAACTCGATTGGGTTGGAGAAATAGAGGTTTTCGATCCAATCATTTCGTTGACTGAGTCAAAGGTCTTGGAGGCGCTAAAATGTCATGTTCTTTCGGTGAACGAGCAAGGCATGAGAAAAGTTGTGAACCCGATTCTGTTTTTCATGCCACATTGTGAAGCCGAGCTATACGACAATCTTCTAAAGACCAACTGGAAACATGACAGTTTGAACAAAATCATATTGTTCGGCAACAGCTTTGAGAAATATGAGCAACATCACTCTGTGGTCCGGGGTTCAACGTTGGATGAGTCGAGGAAGCATTTACTTGCCATACGACCATTCACGAAAGAGTTTGAAATTTCTACCGTCTCGGATGATTATTTTCGAGCCTTTCAAGGTTCAAGTTGGCATTTTTTTAGTGTTGACCCGAATACAAACTTGCAACTATTATGCTAGAATTTAGTATCTTGTTATTGATCTAGTAATTGAAGGTTGAATGCTGAGATATCTCTAAACTTGATTTATAGTTTCTTTTTAAACCGAAGTTTTTATTTTATATAATTTGGTTTGGAACTGATTTTTTAATCGGGTACATTCATATAAATACCAACATAGGCCCCCTTACAAAACTATTCTTATGGTTTAGATTAGTTATTAACCCCTTTGGCATTAGGTTTAGACCTTTAGTGAGCCAAATACCAAATTACGTTAAGGCCTAAGGGCACATTTTTTCGAGCTCGAACAGGGTACACGAATTCTCAGGGCCGGCCCTGGTGATTACCGCATTTGAGTTGAGAATTGAACACGAAAATAAAAGTATAAAACCAATAAACATTGATTAATATTTTTGTTTACCCCTTATAAACATTTTTAACTTTTTAAATTTTTAGTTATGTCCATTTTGGTCATTTTATACATTTTATTAAAAGTTCCAGCTACTCTGCCAAACACCAAATATATCTAAAAAATACAGCTACTAGCTACCAGCTACAACTACCAGCTTTCAGCCACCAGCCAGCCAACAGCTACTTTTGCCAAACATACCCTTAGTGAAAAAAAAAAAAAAAACAAGTGGTGATATTTTACTCGTCGTCACCCAATCCCGAGCTATTTGAGTGTAAAAAATCATCAAGTGCGGTTTCATCAACGGTCATTAGATTTGTCAGTGTCTGTCATCTACCTCGTCCTTATGCATTTCGCCCTCGTATTCAAATCCGCCTTCGAGTGAGAAAATATGTTGGTTTTTTCCGCCACATCGAAATAATCCTTCAAGCAAATGGACGTCTTGACTGGTTCTATAGTGAGTCACATTCACCTAGGCAATATAACCTTGCCACTAGTATAACAGACATATTCTAAAACTACCGTAGAAGCTTGGACGGTTAGTAGATCTCGGGTCATAGTAACTAATATCAGAAATTGATCTTCCTTACCTTTCCACCAAGCCAATATATCAAAATTTTAAATATCACTTGGAGTCATGACGCATAAAAAGTCCTGTGATTTTATATCTTCCAAGTTCACTACATGTAGTGTTACCCCCTTGCCTTTTTTTTATTTTCATTCATTAAGGTTTTATACAAGTTAAACATTGGATCTTGGTTACTACTTAAACTTTCCCCCCTCGACGCATTTCTCATTGATTCATGAATGTTTGATTTTTGACCATATTTTGCTAGATAAATATAAAACATATTTGATAAATGTTTATTTAATTTTCAACATAGGGTTTGACAAATGGATCATCATCAAGTAAATCTAAAACATAAGTTATTATTTAAAGTAAAGTTTCTCGATAGGTTTAGACAAGGGATGTGATCTAAAGGACACATAGTATTCGTATATAAAAGACCCACATATAGAATAATTTACCACAAATCTGATAAGAATAGATAGTTATTGATGAATTGTTAATGATTGTAGTTATTTGATGGAAAGAAGAAGATTTGGACGAAACATAGAATCTCGAAGGATGAACGAAGAAGATAGAAGAAAATATCAGAGTACGACCCGTATGCATTTACGAGAGTACATCTCGTACCCCACCGCCGACACAAAGAGACAAACGAGGAATAAAATAAAACCCTAGTGGGCCGGGTTAATGAAGGTACGGCCCGTAAGTTGCTTACTGGAGTACGACTCGTACTCCAACCCTAATTGTTGCCGCCTATTTATACCATGCGATGGGAAACCCTATATATAGACTTTTGATGGCTGAAACAACCAAAAAGGCTATATGAGTGTTGTTTGGAGGAAAAACAAGCAAAAAGATGAGGGAATCGAAGATCTAACATCGTAGGAAGCCAGAGTTGACCTATCGGGTTACTTCTTTATTGTTTTCTTATATCTAAACTTGTATTTGATGATGATTTCAGTAGTGGAGTCTACATCTGAAGTTATGAAAATCTGAGATCCTGAAATATTAGAAGCAATGGGAGACCCCGAAAGATCTGTCTCGCATCATGTTCGACAATCTAGGAAACAAAATACTTACTTATAAACAACTTGAAGGATAATCACTCACCGAAGCATGGGAAAGATACAAAGTTATCATTAGAATGTGCCCTAAACATGGAGCGGAGCTATAGTTTTTCTTGTGTTAGGCCAGCGCACTCCGCAAATTGGAGAGCCCCGTTGCCCCACTCCGGCCAGACTATGTTGTATTTACCGGGCCCACACTGGCTTCAGAGTTTGGCTTGGGCGTTCCCCGGGGAAACCATACCGCCGACTGCCACTTGACAGACATTGTGCCACCACAAGAGCTGAACACTCTCTGGCGTAACACACGGTGAGACGAAAACCCGGGTGGGCTCAAGATGTAACCTGGCACCTCTGCAAGGAGGCTTGGCTCTATCCATCCTTGCCTAATCCACAAAAGTAACACAAGTGGTGATTGAACTTGAGTCTCCATTAGAGAACCCAAGTCTCTCAACCACCAGGCCACAGGTGGTGGATTAAGTGGAGCTATAATTAATTTGCCAAACATTCCTTGTTCCATAATCATGGAGTGGAGCTATAGTTAATTTGTCAAACATTCTATGAAGGTTTGTTAACACAATCTAAGCAAACCCTAGACACGACTGCATTCCTTTTTTTTTAAGTTCACACGAGGTTTAACCTAGTTTAGTCGTTACTAAATATTAAAAAAAAAAACTAAAGACAATACATCTTATATCAAAATATCTAATTATAACGACTAAATCTTCATTAGTCATTACTAATAATTTAATGAGGTAACTTTGTAGAATAGTAATCAAGTTTTAAAAGTGTTTCAATTAGGTCACTCAAGTTTCAAAAGTGTTTCAATCAGGTCACTCAACATTCATTTTTCATTTAAATTAGAGTTATTGGATTTTATCACCCTTAACTATTGGCCATTGGCCGCTGCCACCCCCAACTATCACTTTGATGCCCGTCACCCCCAACTTACACTTAGTGTGTTCTGTCACCAGATCACTAACTTTTGATCCCGTTATTATACTTTTGGGGGTGTCCTAAGATCCCTAAAACCTTCCCAAGATCCCTATGACACCCAAAAAGTGTAGTAACAAGATCAAAAGTTAGTAATCAGTTAATGACGTGGTGATAGAACACACTTAGTGTTAAGTTGGGGGTGACGGGCGTCAAAGTGATAGTTGGTGGTGGCAGCGACCAATAGCCAATAGTTGGGGGTGATAAAATCTAATAACCCTTAAAATTAAGGGGTTTTTCATCCATTTCATAGGTAACCATGGTGATGTGAATTTTTGTTTCTTTTTTCTCTTTTATTTGATACTAACGTCGAGTGATGACGTGGATTGTAACTTGTTTTTTTAATTTTTAATATAATTAAATGGTTTTTATTTTTAATAAACATAATTTCATATATTAAAATAATTCGACCCCAGCATCTTATGCTCCATTTTTTTCTTGACACATGGAAAAAAGGACATGACTCGATTTGAATGTTAAGTTATCTAATTGGGACAAAAACGACACCAGTGATCTAAACAGAACACTTTTAAAATTTGGTTACTATTCTATGAAATTTTTCCTAATTTAATATATAACTTGATGAACTGTTAATGATTGTAGATATTTGATGGAAGGAAGAAGATTTGGATGAAACAGAGAATTTTGAAGGTTGAACGAAGAAGATAGAAGAAAATATCAAAGTACGGCCCGTACGCATATACGAGAGTACGGCTTGTACCCCACCGCCAACACAAAGAGACAAACGAGGAATAAAACAAAACCCCAGTGGGCCCGGATTAATGAAGGTACAGCCCATATGCATGCTTACTGGAGTACTACTACTTCAACCTTTATTGTCGTCACCTATTACTGGTACTGCCACGAACCAAACCAATATCGTCCAAAAAACATCAGTATGCATTTTAATGGTTTTTTATGGATGGTCGGCTGGTATATTGAGTGTCGGTATTGTATTGGTACAACCACAAACTGAACAAATATTGTTCGAACAACGTTGGCACCGTCACATCAATATCGGTATGCGTTTTTATGGTTTTGAGTCGATGGTCAGTTGCTATACCGTGTGCCGGTATTGTACTGGTACTGTAACAAACCGAACTGGTACTGGAAGAATACCCGCCACGAAGTGTGAAGATTCCCACTAGTTAAAAACTATATGAAATTCTTATAATTGTATCGGATTCAAACCGATTTTAAGATCCTAATATAAACCCAATATTGAAGGGTTTTGTGTGTTAATTTAATCTAAACCCTAAGCAATACAAAGATCAAACAACACACTCGCCTCTCTGAGACTCCGACCATCCTCCACCCTCAACCGCCAACAATCTCCGCCACTCTCCGGCTACCACCGACAAGGTAACACTTGCACTCAATTTCAGTGTTCAATACGGTGTCGTATCGTGTCCAATTTAAGCATATAAATAAGATGTTTGCTGTTTGGGGATGTTTTTTTTTTTGTTTCCTCATGTCTTTGATTTTGATCCATTAAATGTATCTCAAATGGTATATTTATTGTTAGCATAATTGTTTTAGAATTTGATATGTGTGTAGAATGGTTGCAAACCAGGTGTTAAGGATTGCAACTCATTACAATGGCATTTGGAAAGAAAGTCGCACTAGGAATCATACCTATGAGGAGCAGAACGTGAATCACTCAATTATGTATATGTTGGAAAACACGATAAACAGGGATGCATTTATACAACAATTGCGCTCTTGAATCACAAATTTAGCACCAATTTGAGTGTTTGATGATTGATTCTAGGGCCATATGGACGCGAGAAATACGGAGGAGAGATCTCTTATTATGGAAACCGAATAAGATGTGCTAAATAGGTGTGTCCTGGTTAGTGATCTAAAGTTGTATACCCTTATCGAACACATAGACACTTACTTTAGCAAATTTGGCGATGTACTAAAAGTATGTTTAATTCATCGCTCCAATCGTACTTAAAAAGTGCAATAGTACGTATGCAAAGCAAAGCAACTATCGATAACATTTTATGCTAGCTACAACATAAGATATATGATGGAGATGTTACTGTTGAAAGGTTTTATGGGATCACCAGTGACAGACACATGAAACTTCTAGCGGATAATGATGAGACGTTTGTGTTGAACACTTGGAGAGATTATAATTTGAGTGATCAAGCCCAATATGAGAAGATAGAGCGTCTTATCCATCCAAAATACAAAGCAATCGAAGCTATATACCCGTTTACCCGAAATTTTTTTATTTTATTTTTTCTTAACCATTCTTTATTAATGTTTCATTCTAGTAAGTTCATTACACGAAATAAAATGTGTTTAGATATATATTTAATTGATGTTGTTTATATTCATATGCCATGATATACGAAATTATCTTTGAGATATATAGCATCATGATATTTACCTAATTTAGATCTTTTGTACATTTTATGGTGATGATAATATCTGTGTAGTTTATCATATTTTAATTTATTGTAATTGTTAAAAATATAAGATTATGTTAAAACTATAATGGAAAGAAAAATATACTTAAAAAGCTCAACAATTTTTTTTTGAAAAGAACTAATGGGTATACGTGTGGGTATGCCCAATACCTAACGGGTAATTATCCGACAGGTATTGGATCGGATATGTGACAAAGTTATACACTCCCACATAAGATTGGGATTACCATGACTTGTCCCATAGTCATTCCTATACAAATTGGGTCGTTAAATGGTCATGTCATGAGTTGGTGAGTGGAAGCTGACACGAACTAGAAAATAATGTTACATACGATCCTGGAGATTATGTCAAAAACACATGAACCCGAACACAACAAGAGTTTTTGTGGGTTGATACGAACACGAATACACGATCCACTAAACTGAAATTTTGAATTTTTTTTTTCATACTAAAACTCTAAAATTACAAATTTACAAGAAAAATGACATACGTATAAGATAATTACGTTTAAACGAGGATAAAATAAGAAATTAGGATAAAATACCAATTCGGTTTAATATATGACACAAAAACCACTTTAGATTTTAGTAAAACATAAATGGGTTAAACTAGAGTCTAGTACACCGAAACGGCCCACAGAACTAAACGTTTTTGGGGGTTTGATCTGAAAGAGACCGAACCCGTTTAAATTAAACAAAATCCATGAATTTCATATATTAGGTTCATATCAAGAATATATCCTGTCACGTACACCCCAACCTAAAATAGTTGAATGATCCCTTGTGCATAAATTCCTGTCTTCTTGACAGAGTAAAAGAACTTTGTAACATGTTGACTTTTCTGGTCAACTGGACAGTTTATATAGTTTTAAGTTGATGTTAATCATTTCCATATCAACAAAACCAAGTTTTGCATTAGATAAAACATTACCTTATTAAACAATAAGCTAGCAAGTGTAATACTATTATGAATTTCAAAGTAGCTTGTATGAACCTAGAAATTAAACTATGCATTCTAATTCTTTGATATATTTTGTTAGATGAGATCCATTTTGATGCATATATTTTGTTAGATGGGTTGGATTGTTGGAAGCTGAATACATTAAAAAAATGCTTTTTTGCATGTTCCATGATAGGGATGAGAAATTTCGTACCGAATACCAAAACTATACTAAAACTGTACTATACCATACTAGTACCGACCAAACATATATGGTACGGTATTCGGTTTTAAATTTGGGTCAATTTCTGTATTGGTACTATGTGACAGGGTATCGGTTGGGGACTTTTAATGGTATCATGCCATACTGGTACCGACACAACATATACAGTACGGTACTCAGTTGTTGTTTCAGCTTACTTTCAATATCGGTACGGTACCGGTCTCATCCCTATTCATTGAAAGTATATGTGTATAAATCTGTATTTTTTTTTCTTGAAAAACAGGTTCGGGTTATAAACCAAACCTTTTTGGAGACCAAAAACTAAAAATCAGTTTGTAAAAAACCAGTTCAGGTTATGAATCTTCGAACCTATCAAATCGATTGGGGTTAGGTTCAAACCGGTCTGGGACAAAAAAACGTTTTTTTTTACTATGAACTGTTACACGAACTAGCGGATTCGGTCGGCTACAAACCGTTTTTTTAAGTGGCTCGGGTTATAAGCCGGTTTGGCGGGCCCAAACCATTTTTTGTTAACACCTCTACTTGGAAACTGTTATGTGGTTTTGTTAAACCAAACCCAAGTTGGCCCACTTAACAAACCAAGCAAGCAGGTCTTCGAAGATTCTTTAGTTGGGTTTTTATTGGGTTGCAAATGGGCTGAGTTTGGGCTAAGTAGTAAAAGTAGTTCGGTTTTCTTGTGTTTGATACATTCATACAAACAAATTTGATTCGTGAGTTTATATTGCTTGAAATTACTTTGTAAATTTAACAAATTTGATTCGAACGACCCCAAAATATAGGTTCTTAACCGAACCGGTTTTTTGTGGGGGAAAATTGGGTTTTACAAAAAACCGGTTCGGTTTTTTAACCGGTTTTACATAGTGGGAACCCTAACCGGTAATAATCGATTCGGTTCTAGAAAAAAAACGGTTTGGGAAAAAAACGGTATTTTTAAAACTGATTTAGGTTTTTAAACCGGTTCCAAAGATTAAGAACACTAACCAGTCTACAAACCGGCGGTTCGGTCCGGGTTGAAACCGAATAAAAAAAACGGTTTTGTTCCTAAAACAGGTTTTTTTGTATACCTCTAGCCTTGGCAGCAAGTACATACAAGGGTCTAAAAGAGCTTGATGATATTTGTGTTCGAAGTTAAACTTACTCAGGCTTGCAAAATGTCATGACTCAGTCATATACAATTTTTTTTTTATAAATACTTGATTTATTTTCAATTTCATATAGTTATTTGTTAATGAAGATGAAAAAGCTATTTATAATATGGGTGGAGATACAATAGGAAGTTTATTTGGCTATGAAGGCTAGGAAGTGATCTTGACCATCTATTAAGTTAATCAAGGGCTAAGATTAAATCAGGGAAATTGAAAGAAAGAAAAGAGGCGCGTGAGTTTGTTCAAGGGCATTCTAGTTAATCAAAGCCAATAGTTTCTCTCTCCTCCAATTCCCCCCCATTTTTTAAACGTTAATAACTCTTTCATACGACATTATTTTTTTATAAAAATTGCACCAAAAAAACGAGCGTTTTTTTATCTTTAAAACGAGTATACTATTGCTATATTTAAAAAAAAAAAAAATTAAACCCAGTTGTGTAAAACGCAATAGAAAAACCACCAGTTACGTAAAACGCAATGAAAAAAAACCTAAAAAATGACATTTTTCTAAAACGCAATGCACAAAAAACACAAAGAAATGACTTATTTGTAAAACGCAATGGCCAGAAAACACAAAGAAATGTCTTATTTCTAAAACACAATGGACTGAAAACACATAAAAAAATGTTTTACCTAAAACGCAATGCACAAAAAACACAAAGAAATGTCTTATTTGTAAAACGCAATGGCCAGAAAACACAAAGAAATGTTTTATTTGTAAAACGTAATGGCCAGAAAACACTTAAAAATGTCTCATTTCTAAAACGCAATGACCTAAAAAAAACAAAAGAAAGTGTTCTCCGTAAAACGCAATGGACTGAAAACACCTAAAAAAGTGTTTTACCTTAAACGCAATGACTAAAAACACTTCAAAAATGTATTTTACCTAAAACGAAATGACTAAAGATACTTAAAAATGTTTTTTTTTTCTAAAACGCAATAGCCAGAAAACACATAAAACTCTCTTATTTCTAAAACGCAATGGACACATAAAACTGTTTGTGAACTGTTTGTGAATTGTCTGTGAACTGTCTGAATTGTCTACAGAGAACAATTTCTGGAAAATTAAGTTTTAGAAAAACACATTCTTGAAGTGTTTTTGGTGCATTGCGTTTTAGGTAAAAACACTTTTTTAGTTGTTTTCAGTCCATTGCGTTTTACAGAGAACACTTTCTTTTGTTTTTTAGGCAATTGCATTTTAGAATGAGTCATTTTTAAGTGTTTTCTGGCCATTGCGTTTTACAAATAAGACATTTTTTTTGTTTTTGGTGCATTGCGTTTTAGGTAAAACACTTTTTATATGTTTTCAGTCCATTGCGTTTTAGAAAACAGACATTTTAAGAGTTTTCTGGCCATTGGGTTTTAGAAATAAGACATTTGTATGTGTTTTTGGTGCATTGCATTTTAGGTAAAACACATTTTTATGTGTTTTTAGTCCATTGCGTTTTAGAAAGTACATTTTCTTTTGAGTTTTTAGGCAATTGCGTTTTAGAATGAGTCATTTTTAAGTGTTTTCTGGCCATTGCGTTTTACAAATAAGACATTTTTTGTGTTTTTTGTGCATTGCGTTTTAGGTAAAACCCTTTTTTATGTGTTTTCAGTCCATGCGTTTTAGAAAACAGACATTTTAAGTGTTTTCTGGTCATTGCGTTTTAGAAATAAGACATTTGTATGTGTTTTTGGTGCATTGCGTTTTAGGTAAAACACATATTTTTATGTGTTTTTAATCCATTGAGTTTTAGAAAGTACATTTTCTTTTGAGTTTTTAGGCTATTGCGTTTTAGAAATAAGACATTTCTTTGTGTTTTCTGGCCATTGCGTTTTACAAATAAGACATTTCTTTGTGTTTTTTGTGCACTGCGTTTTAGAAAAATGTCATTTTTTAGGTTTTTTTTTTCATTGCGTTTTACGTAACTGGGGGTTTTTCTATTGCGTTTTACGCAACTACGTTTTTAATTTTTTTTAAATATAGAAATAGTATACTCGTTTTAAAGATAAAAAAAACGCTCGTTTTTTGGTGCAATTTTTATAAAAAAATAATGTCGTATGAAAGAGTTATTAACGTTTAAAAAATGGGGGGAATTGGAGGAGAGAGAAACTATTGCCTTGCATTGACTCGAATACCCTAAACAAACTCACGCGCCTCTTTTTTCCCCTTCAATTTCCATCATTTAATCTTAGCCCTTGATTAACTAAATGGATGGTCAAGATCACTTACTAGCCTTCTTAGCCAAATAAACTTCCTATTGTATCTCCACCCTGTATTTATAATGTGATAAATATAAATATTCTTTTCGGGTTTTTAATGTGTACATTATTTATATCTATAATGTGGTGTTTTAATTATATCCATATGGATTACACGAGATTGTATAATTGAAATTATATAGTTTTATAATGTGTCCTTAATAAGAAAATTAAAAGGCAAATATGGTTTGTCAATTTTCATATTGTTGTTTCCACCCGCATTAGAACATTACGTTGTTAATAAAATTTTAAGTATTTGTATATGTTATTTGATACTTTGTTAGGAATTATTATTTATATCCAAATAATATATTTTGTATTATTAAGCTTGTATGTCGGGAAAAATTGTCAATTTTTTCTCGAGTTATTTTTTTTTACTATTTTAATAACATGTACAAAGAAAAAAGTTATTATTTAATATTATTTTGTTGTGTTACATACGTTTTTTAATAATCTAAATTAGATTTAGTTAAATTGTTGTTTATTATTATTATTACTTAATAAGAGATAGAAAATGTACATATTTAATGATAATGTGTATAAAGAAAATTATGATTAACTAATATTCTTATTTAAAGGTAAGAAGGCACCATAAAGTGACATAATGTCAAAAAATCCATATAATATAATATAATATAATATAATATAATATAATATAATATAATATAATATAATATAATATAATATAATATAATTAGATATTAATATAATATATTAATATTATTATTAATCTAACACAACTTCAACAAATAAAAATGTATTATGGTTATTAATTAAAATATTATATATCCATTATAATTATTGTAAAACTAAATATTATATTAATTATATTTAACTAATATTTATGGGTGATTCTATTTACACCTAATTTTTTGTTATTTATAACAAGTGATGTGACATTAATAAATTCAAATTTGTGTTTTTCTTTAATAACTTCTGATATATAATGTTTTATTAAAAAACGAATATGGTTTTGTAATGTGTTTATTTTTATCTACGTTTTAATATAAATTTTATAAAAAACGAAATATAAGGTTTTATAACGACTTATAAAACGTTATATTTGATACGGCCCCGTTTTTTATAAAATTTATATCAAAACGTGGATAAAAATAAGCACATCGCAAAACCATATATGTTTTTAATAAAACATTCTATGTCGAAAGTTGAAAGTTATGAAAGAGAAACACAATTTTAAATTTGTTAATGTCGAATCAGTTGGTGCAAATTGTAAAAGTTTGGGTGTAAATAGTAGGACTCATATTTATTTATTAATAAATTAAAGAAAGGAATGTCATATGACATTTTTGGAGATGCTTGATACTTTTATTAGGCCATCACGAATGCAAGGAGCTAAAGCTGCTATATCAGATTTTCACAAATACATCAAAAACATTTATTTTCCCTCCAACCCTACAAAGATACTTACCACTACTTACATTTCCACATCATCACCACATTTTATATTTATTTAATATTCATATTCTTTTCTATAATAAAATACATTTGTTTATAATTTTCACATGATTAAAGATATACTAAAAATATTAACTATAATTAAATAAATATAGTTAAAGTGTTTTATTATTAAACTGATTACCTTTAAATTGAATAAAGTGTTTTGTTGTTGAATTTTAAATACCGTTAAAAACACAATATCCTCGAAATGTGAATTGTTTTATTCTGAGGCCCCACATTAAGGTGATGTTTGTTTTTGTAGACAAAAATTGTCTGCAGTCTGATTTCAGCTGATTTTATGTCTGCAACTGAAGATGTGGTCCGAAGGTCTGCAAGCTGAAAATATAATACTTTTTGTTTTATAAACTGGATATTGTCTGTATAACATAAAAAAACCATAATACAACCACCACCTCCACCTCTACCTCCACCTCCACCACCACTGCACTGCCCAAACCACCAGCACCACCACTCAAACCCGTCAAAAAAAACCTTTACAGTCAAGCTACATACAAAACCCCCATTTCAGCAAATCAACAAACAAGTGTGCATTTTCATTTTACAATCAAACAAACAGTCGGCCCTAAATATTAGCTAAATATCACTAATACAGTCAATAATTACATACACTCATCATCATCAACAGTAGCAGCAACATTCATCAACATCAACAGTAGCAGCAACATTCATCATCATCAGTAAATGAAAGAAAACAAAGGGTGTTTTACCGGAATATTCTTCGGGCGGAATAACCATGCCGCCGACGTCTCCACTGTTGTCGCCGCTCCATCTCGTCGCCCTCTCTCCGCCTCTTTCTCTCTCTAAAAATCTTCGGGCTTTTTGCTGCCATGTGCCGTTGTGTACTATCGCTGGGGAAAACAAGCCGGTGGAGAGGGGTGTGGGTGCTAGCAGAAGAATAAGGGGGGTTTGGGGGTGCTTATCGGACCAAAGGGAGGGGTGCGGGGATCCATCTCCGGTTGCCGGAGGTCAGACCAGACGAGGGGATGGGTGTGCGAGGAAGATGGGTGTGCGGAGAGGAAGGAGGGGAGGTGGAGGTGGTGGTGGTGCTGGGTTAAAGAGGGGAGAGAGAGAGATGAGGAAGATGGTTTTGAAGATTTGAATGTTTGTGAAGACATTAGATATATGCTTTTTTTAAGCTAATAAAAGCAATATTCAGATCTTCTTTAAAAAAAAACAAACAGTCTTCAAGGTATTATGTCTGCCCGCCTGAAGACATAGGCTCCTTGCAGATGTTTTAAGCAAAAACAAACAGCACCTAATTCTCACATACACGCACTTAGACCGTGGGGTATGGTGAGGCGGGGGTTTGGGGCATGAGTTGACACGTGGCTTGGGGGGTCTTCGCTTGGGGGGTTTGGGGCGTGGCCAGCCCAAACGGCTATTTTAATATTTTTTAAAACAACAAATATAATTTTTTAATGATTTTTAAATAAAGAAAATTACATAAAAAAATTCCTAGTGCTTATATTTTTTCTTTATCTCTTCTCTCATCTCCAACATTAGTTCCAACTCTTCACCTAATAGGTGATCAATGGGCTGGGCTAGAAATTTCATATCATCTCGTCTTTGTTTCAGGGCATCCCTAGCTTCTTTGCTCTTCCGAATTTTGGCCCTTTGTTGTTGGAATACGTTGAATGTATCTAACTTGCATGCAATGTCATCCAACTGATCGCTGTATACTCCTCTACGCGAGCCCGACCTCCCAACTGAAGGCGATGCCGTACCCGATCTTGATTTTTGAGCGCGTCTTTTTGCGGCATCTCTTCCGTATTCAGGCCGGTTTGGCGAATCATCCGAAAAGTCTTCCAACTCTTGATATCGTGCATCCGATTGGGCTTGGGACGAGGGTGTCCTTGACCTTTTGGAAGACGTGTTAGTTTCGCTACCACTGGGGATATTCGCCCACTTTGGATGGAACTTACAAATCTCCCAACAATGCATGAAACGGAAGTCGCTCCCCACATTTGTTTTGAATGTAACCAATGCATTTGTCACAAAGTTGGCTTCGGTTTCACCACTTTTTGGGTTTTGCTTTGCTTTATTTAAAAAAGCACTAAATTTGGTAAGTTGCCCGCTTATCTCGGTCCACTTCGAGGATAAGCTATCGTTTTCACGATAAACCTCCCTTTCCATTTCTTCATGGAATGCTTTACTAATCGCTTCCCACAAATGCCTTCTATGTTGAGAATTTCCTATTTTAATCAAAACAAAATTTAATATTTTACAAAGATATATAAAAAAAACCATAAATATTAAGGGCTACTGTCACACCCCCAAAATACCACATGCGGTAACCCCGCTAGGCGTGTGACGTACCATGATCTAGCCACCAATCACATTGAACTAACCATAAGATATTTAACAAAATTCCCATTCATTATATAAAACATTCATAAAACATAATCCAAGTTAAATAGAATCAGCGGAAGCAAATAGTGATTCAGTGTTTAAATGTTTCCAAACCAATTGTATAAGAATTCAGTAAACAAGACATGCATATCCAAGCAGTAGGACCCATGACCACTCCAGCCATCTAGATAGCAAGTCCCTTATCCATAGTATCTAACGACCTGCGAGCATGCAACAAGTGTATCAGACAACGCTGGTGAGTTCATAGTTTTACGAAAACATTAGTTACCAAGTGTTTAATTCAGTTCATTGATTACAATGTTGATAATAACTCGAATACAAGACGGCTCCTGATTTACTTTGCCATTTCCCCAATACTCCTATCAAAGCATTGGGCATGACTGAGTCATTAGTTCACACCCGTCCTCTCAGGTACGGGGTGAGGGTGCCAAACCTAGATAGCGCTACCAACTAATACTCCGTTACCTCTCAGGTAACAAACAAGATGGGACTTAATGGTGATAGGATGAGTGTATTATCCAACATTCCAGATTTTACCCACAAGACGTATTCCTCTCAGGAACACCCAATTGATTTACCCAAAAACCTATCCCTCTCAGGGATACCCAAAGACTGTCCCAACCACCGGGACGCATGCTCAAGAGGAATGAACTCACATTTGATTTGCTCGGTATGTTAAATTACCCGTCCAAGTTGGTCAACCCAAACCCTATCGTGGTTACCAATTCATCAGTTACATAATCACACAAGTTACCTTTTGCACATAGTTTGCATCTATCACATGATCATCTCGAATTGCATATCAGATACTCAGTTATCAAGGTAACATTTAACAAATGGATTGGCTACCTATACGAGTCGGGTCAAAGCCCTCACAACTAGTTTACACTACCATTATGCCTTAAACAGAAAATCACAACACATGTCAACAACATAACCAGAAGGGACGAAACATCAAATCTCATGTGAACTGTTCTGACCGTGCACCACCTCGGCGAACAACCACATGTGACGAAGAATCGATCTTCGTCGAACAACTATATGTGACGAACCATAGTTCTTCGTCAAGACCAGCTTGTGACAAACCATAGTTCTTCGTCAAGACCAGTTTGGACGAACTATCAAGATCACGAAATCAACAGTTACACATTTCTCTACAGAATCAAAGGGGTCAAGTGACAGCTATGGCATAAAATCAAACAACCCTATATATGGCTCATCATCACAACCAATCATCCCTACCATTGAATCACAATAACACGGATTTAACGTAAGTCTAAATCATATACATAATCATGATTTCAATTCAATCCCCGACGCCCTCAATCACATGTAAATCAATCTACCAGTTTCATTATTCAACAACATTATCATGAATATGAACATACTCAATTCGTCGATCCTCATCAGGCACAATTCTAGGTTACAATAATATTGTCAAAACCCTAATCAATTACATAGCAAGACGACATCAAAAACATTGCACACTTTTAACAGGAAAACACTAACCGTGTTACTATAGCGTTTAGATAGATCGGGATGACAACGCTTCGAGATTCTCTAACTGCCGTCGCACAGTGATTAGGAAGGGAGGTCTTTAGGGTTTGTGTTTACGTCTACTAGTTGCAAGAGTTATACCAACAATATAACCGTAACAGTTGGGACGCGCACATTCTGGGCTGAAGCCCTTTTTGGCGAACAACTCCCCCGATGAAAGACCTCCTTCGTCGTGGAGTGTGTGGGGCGAAGAACCATAGTTCTTCGTCGACAAGGGTCTCATGCAATTCAAGAATGTGTTGTGCAGCCCTAAGTTACACAAAAAAACATGTTATTTCCAGACATTAAACAACTCCTAGGTTCACATGTAACACCCAAACGTAACAATACCTAAATCAGTTATCATACACGTGATACAATGTAAAATGAATTGTGAAAACAAGGTTGTGAAATGAGTACTGCGTAAAGGAAAGACCTTGAAATTTCAGGTCGTCACATCATCCCCAACTTGAAAGAAATTTCGTCCCGAAATTTGGCATGTCATCCAAAGTGGCAAGATGTTAGGTCAAGATGACTGTGGATTTTCTGCAGGTGCCACATCATCCCCAACTTGAAAAGGAATTTCGCCCCGAAATTCATCAGTTGCATTCGATTTAGATTGGTCAGTTGGGAATAAGTGAGGGTACTTGAGCTTCATCTGATCCTCGCATTCCCACGTGAACTCCGGTCCACGTCTTGAGTTCCAACGAACTCTCACGGTTGGAATTCGACTATGCTTACGAACCTTAACTTCCCGATCCGTGATTTCGATGGGTTCCTCGACAAACTACAATTTGTCGTCGATTTTCAGTTCCTAAAGTGGTACGACAAGTGTTTCATCGGACAAACACTTCTTTAGTTGCGACACGTAGAATATATCATGAACGTTACCCAACTCAGCAGGTAACTCTAGCTTATAGGCCACCTTACCAATTCGCTCCAGGATTTTGAATGGCCCAACATAGCATGGGTTAAGCTTGTCGCGCTTCCCAAAGCGCACCACACCCTTCCTGGGTGAGACTTTCAACATAACACGATCGCCTACAGCGAATTCCAGGGGTTTCCTACGCTTGTCAGCGTAACTTTTCTGACGGTCACGCGCCGCCGCCATACGGTTTCTGATCTGGACAATCTTTTCCGAAGTTTCGAGAACAAGTTCTGGACCTGTGATCTGGCTGTCACCCACCTCATCCCAACAAAGAGGAGAACGACATTTCTGGTCGTACAATGCTTCAAACGGAGCTGCCTGGATGCTAGTGTGGTAATTGTTGTTGTAGGAGAACTCTATCAACGGCAAATGTTTCTCCCACCCTTTACCAAAATCGATCACACATGCTCGCAGCATGTCTTCAAGTGTCTGGATGGTTCGTTCACTTTGACCATCCATCTGTGGGTGGTAGGCGGTACTCATGTCAAGACGTGAGCCAAATGATTTGTGTATCGTCTGCCACAAATCTGATATAAAACACGGATCACGATCAGAGATAATAGAGGTTGGTACCCCGTGCCTAGAAACCACTTCCTTCAGATAAACAACAACAAGTTGAGAGAACTTATCAGTTTCCTTGATCGCAAGGAAGTGTGCAGATTTCATGAGGCGGTCAACGATCACCCAGATGGTATCGTTTCCATTTTGAGTTCTTGGCAAACCTGTGACAAAATCCATAGCAATCTGTTCCCACTCCCACATGGGTATTTCTGTTTGTTGAAGCATGCCTGAGGGTTTCTGATACTCCACCTTGACTTTCGCACAAGTCAAGAATTTACAGACGTACGTCACGATATGAGCTTTCATCTTCGACCACCAATACAAGACTTTGAGATCCTGATACATCTTATCCGAACCCGGGTGAATAGAGTATCGAGAGTTGTGTGCTTCGTCCATCACAAGATCTCTAAGGTTACCAAACAAAGGAACCCATATTCGCTCCATGAAGTAGAGAATACCATCAGATCTCTCTACAAGTCGTTTTTCCATGCCCCGCAAATACTCAGCTTTAAGGTTTTCTTCTTTCAGTGCTTCAGTTTGGGCTGAATGGATCTGATCAGGGAGGTTCGAGTGAATTGTGAGCTGTAATGCTCGTACACATTTGGGTTTCGTTTCCTTCCAACTAAGGGCATCAGCTACAATGTTAGCTTTACCTGGGTGATACTTGATGGCACAATCGTAATCGTTCAAGAGTTCTACCCAGCGTCGCTATCTCATATTCAATTCCTTCTGGTCGAAAATATGCTGGAGGCTCCTGTAATCGGTGTAGATAGTGCATTTGGTACCGTACAGATAATGCCTCCATATTTTCAACGCGAAAACCACGGCCCCCAACTCCAAGTTGTGAGTCGTATAATTCTTCTCATGAACCTTCAGTTGTCGAGAAGCATAAGCTATCACATTGTTGTGTTGCATCAGCACGCAGCCGAGACCCTGAATGGAAGCATCACAATATACCACAAAATCCTCGGTACCTTCGGGTAGAGACAAGATTGGTGCACTATAGAGTTTTTGTTTCAAGAGTTGGAAAGCATCCTCCTGCTTTGTTCCCCAAGCATATACCACACCTTTCTGAGTTAACGAGGTAAGAGGTTGAGCGATCTTTGAGAAATCCTTAATAAACCTGCGATAATACCCAGCGAGACCGAGAAATTGTCGCACCTCTGATGGAGTCTTTGGTGCCGCCCAATTTCTGATAGCATCAATCTTAGCAGGATCCACGTTTATCCCTGATTCATTAACAATGTGGCCAAGGAAGTGTACCTCTCGAATCCAGAAGTCACACTTGGAAAACTTCGCGTAGAGTTGCTCCTTCCTCAGGAGCTCCAACATAAGACGCAAGTGTCGCTCATGGTCTTCCTTGCTCTTAGAGTAGATCAAGATGTCATCGATGAACACAATGACGAAATCATCTAGATACGGGTTACACACGCGGTTCATGAGGTCCATGAAGACCACTGGTGCATTAGTCAACCCGAACAGCATAACCAGAAACTCATAATGGCCATGCCGCGTTCGAAAAGTTGTTTTAGGAACATCCTCCTCTCGGACTCTCATCTGATGATAGCCCGACCTTAAATCGATCTTCGAGTAAAAACTTGACCCTTGCAACTAGTCAAACAAGTCGTCGATACGTGGTAAAGGATAACGATTCTTGAACGTCACCTTGTTGAGTTCCCAATAATTAATACACATACGGAAAGATCCGTCCTTCTTCTTCACAAACAAAACTGTGGCTCCCCAAGGCGACGAACTGGATCAGATGAAACCTCCATCCAACAGTTCTTGGAGTTGATTTGACAGCTCTTGCAACTCACCTGGTGCAAGACGATAAGGAGCACGGGCAATCGGAGCTGTTCCTGGCGTAAGGTCAATCTGAAATTCCACCTGACGATGTGGAGGTAAACCAGGTAACTCTTCAGGAAACACGTCATAAAACTCACGAACAACTGGAAGGTCCTCGATCTTCCTTTCTTCAGGTTGTGAATCTGTAACAAGAGCTAGAATAGCAGGGTAGCCCTTTCGTAGAAACTTCTGGGCTTTCATGGCTGAGATGATGCCAACCATTGCACCACTACGATGACCTTGAACCGACAAAGATTCCCCACTGGGGAGAGGATTACGCACGATCTTCTCTTTACAGAGAATTTCCGCTTGATGCTTAGACAACCAATCCATGCCAAAGACTACATCAAAACTTCCAAGAGTGACAGGGAGTAGGTCAATGTCGTACACTTGACCCATGAGTTCGAGTTTACACCCAGAAAGGACATGTGAAGCTTCAATCGTTTTGCCATCGGCTAACTCTACAATGTGTTTGTTTACAAGAGCTGTAGGACTCAATCCTAACTGACGACTGAACTCCAATAACACATAACTCCAATCGGCACCAGAGTCGAATAAAACAGAAGCAAATAGATTGTTCACAGAAAACGTACCGGTCACAACATTGCCATCATTGCGAGCTTCCCCAGCACCAATGGTAAATACTCTTCCACGCGCACCGTTCCCACCATTGTTCCCATTATTGTTATTCCCCAGTGTTGTTGTTGTTACTAGCATTCTGATTCAGCTGAGGGCAATCCCGCTTAAAATGACCCTCGTCTCCACACTAGAAACAACCCTTTCGATTCCCCTGATTCTGCTGAGGCTGCTGCCTCCCTTGTTGGTGTGGCGGTTGTTGCTGTGGGGGTTGTTGTTGCTGCTGTCTTGGAAGTGAAACGCTGCAGTCTCTAGCCATATGGCCCACCTTGTTGCACCTGTGACATACCCGGGTGCACGGCCCACGATGATGGAAATCACACTTGTTACACTTTGGTAGCTTTCCCGCGTAGGAACCTTGATTCGAATTGTTGCTCTGGTTCTGGTTAATAGAAGATGACTGACTAAAACTACGATTGCTGCCGGTGTCTGGCTTCTTCTGTGACTGAATCGAGTTGGACACCTTGTCCACCTCATTCCATTTACGTTTGCTGTCAGTAGCAGGAGTAGTGGCTGTAGCAGTAGTGGCAGTAGTAGAAACACGCTGTGGTAGTGAGCCACGCTCCACCTCCTGATCTGTGATCTTGTGAGCTAAGCGGATAATCTGGGGTAAGTTGTTGAGATTTGCAGCAGTGACTAAACTCTTTACTGCTGGAGCTAGACCCTTGATATACAACTCAATTCTTTGGGGTGGGGGTCAGGACAAGTTAGGACACATATTCGCAAGTTCGTGAGATCACTTTGTGTATGCCTCGATCTCAGATCCTTCCATCTTCAAGTTGTAGTACTCGTTCTCCAGTTTCTGTATTTCATCACGAGGACAGTACTCCTCTCTCATCAGCTCTTTGAAATCCTCCCAAGTAGTGGCATTCGCCATCTCAATACCCAACATCTGAACTTGGGTATTCCACCAAGTCAAGGCACCATCCTCGAGTGTGCCTGAAGCATACTTCACTCTATCCCAAGCAGGACAGTTACACATCGCGAACACTGATTCCGCCTTCTCAAACCAACGTAGTAGCCCCACAGCTCCTTCAGTCCCACTGAACGTCTGTGGCCTACAATCCATATACGTCTTAAACGTACAAGCAGGCAGATTGTTTTGATTTTGGTTCACTTGTTGACCTATGGACGAAAGGACATACAACACACAGATAAGATTCGAGTTTACGACACAAGGATAAAGAATATTTGGCACATTTCGTACCAGCTTGATAGGTTGCCAAAGCCTCAGCCACCCGTGTGTTAATCAAGTTTGTCAACTCATCCTGAGTCATCGCAATGTGACCACGCCCATGGCCTCGTCCGCTCATGATTCTATATAAGAGAAGGAAAAAGGTTAAGAGTCGAGATAAGGTAGGAGTCAAACCTCACGATGACTTCTACAGACTACCAAGTTTACATCAGACAACATAGCGGAACCCCTTTCACACTCGTTAGATCTCACTGGGACTCACATGCACCCCACATTATTATTATTATGTGTGCACCCATAATAGTAATGCGATTTGCATGTTTATCTCAGCTCGTCCCAACTTATGCTGAAAGGTTCCTCAAATTCGAGTAACAAGACAAAACACCACAGCATAGATCATGAAGATTTAGAGGAGTATCACACTATCAATCACATGACGTAGACTACAACACAAGAACTCATACTATGATGTTAAGTGTGCGTTCACACGCAATGTCATTCACAAGTGTTCACTAAATACGATATGCAATAAGTAAACAAGAGACGAACCTTGCAATTTGGAGCTGAGTGTCATGGTCGCTTTCTGAACTGTTCGGTTATAGTCTGGTTTTATAAAAACGTTTTAAAACCTAGTTCACTATAACCTGGCGCTAATACCAAACTGTCACACCCCCAAAATACCACATGCGGTAACCCCGCTAGGCGTGTGACGTACCAGGATCTTGCCCCCAATCACATTGAACTAACCATAAGATATTTAACAAAATTCCCATTCATTATATAAAACATTCATAAAACATAATCCAAGTTAAATAGTGTCAGCGGAAGCAAATAGTGATTCATTGTTTAAATGTTTCAAAACCAATTGTATATGAATTCAGTAAACAAGACATGCATATCCAAGCAGTACGACCCATGACCACTCCAGCCATCCAGATAGCAAGTCCTTTATCCATAGTATCTAACGACATGCGAGCATGCAACAAGTATATCAGACAACGCTGGTGAGTTCATAGTTTTACGAAAACGTTAGTTACCAAGTGTTTAATTCAGTTCATTGATTACAATGTTGATAATAACTCGAATACAAGACGGCTCCTGATTTACTTTTCCACTTCCCCAATGCTCCTATCAAAGCATTGGGCATGACTGAGTCATTAGTTCACACCCATCCTCTCAGGTACGGGGTGAGGGTGCCAAACCTAGATAGCGCTACCAACTAATACTCCGTTACCTCTCAGGTAACAAACAAGATGGGACTTAATGGTGATAGGATGAGTGTATTATCCAACATTCCAGATTTTACCCACAAGACGTATTCTTCTCAGGAACACCTAATTGATTTACCCAAAAACCTATCCATCTCAGGGATACCCAAAGACTGTCCCAACCACCGGGACGCATGCTCAAGAGGAATGAACTCACCTTTGATTTGCTCGGTATGTTAAATTACCCGTCCAAGTTGGTCAACCCAAACCCTATCGTGGTTACCAATTCATCAGTTACATAATCACACAAGTTACCTTTTGCACATAGTTTGCATCTATCACATGATTATCTCGAATTGCATATCAGATACTCAGTTATCAAGGTAACATTTAACAATTGGATTGGCTACCTATACGAGTCAGGTCAAAACCCTCACAACTAGTTTACACTACCATTATGCCTTAAACATAAAATCACAACACATGTCAACAACATAACCAGAAGGGACGAAACATCAAATCTCATGTGAACTGTTCTGACCGTGTACCACCTCGGCGAATAACCACATGTGACGAAGAATCGATCTTCGTCGAACAACTATATGTGACGAACCATAGTTCCTCGTCAAGACCAGTTTGGACGAACTATCAAGATCACGAAATCAACAGTTACACATTTCTCTACAGAATCAAAGGGGTCAAGTGACAGCTATGGCATAAAATCAAACAACCCTATATACGGCTCATCATCACAACCAATCATCCCTACCATTGAATCACAATAACACGGATTTAACGTAAGTCTAAATCATATACATAATCATGATTTCAATTCAATCCCCGACGCCCTCAATCACATGTAAATCAATCTACCAGTTTCATTATACAACAACATTATCATGAATATGAACATACTCAAGTCATCGATCCTCATCAGGCACAATTCTAGGTTACAATAATATTGTCGAAACCCTAATCAATTACATAGCAAGACGACATAAAAAACATAGCACACTTTTAACAGGAAAACACTAACCGTGTTACTACAGCGTTTAGATAGATCGGGATGACAACGCTTCGAGATTCTCTAACTGCCATCGCACAATGATTAGGAAGGGAGGTCTTTAGGGTTTGTGTTTACGTCTACTAGTTGCAAGAGTTATACCAACAATAGTTCTTCGTCGTGGAGTGTGAGGGGCGAAGAACCATAGTTCTTTGTCGACAAGGGTCTCATGCAATTCAAGAGTGTGTTGTGCAGCCCTAAGTTACACAAAAAACATCTAATTTCTAGACATTAAACAACTCCTAGGTTCACATGTAACACCCAAACGTAACAATACCTAAATCAATTATCGTACACGTGAAATGAATTGTGAAAACAAGGTTGTGAAACGAGTATTGCGTAAAGGAAAGGCCTTGAAATTTTAGGTTGTCACAGCTACAAAATATTTAAAAATACCTAAAGTTGGATGTTGAGATTGTTGAAGCCAAGCCCTCGCCAATGCAAGTTCTTCATTAACGACCCATCTTTGTTGTTTTCGTTTGGCGGTTTCAAGTGCTTTCTCGGCCTTGGTTTTTTCTTGTGACTTCTCTTTTTGATGGGTTTGGATGCGGAAGGACCATCGTTGGGTGGTTGAGTTTCGGGGACGGTTTCGGTTTGGGAAAGATTGATGGAGGTTGGTGAAAGGTTGATGGGCGTTTGTGGAATCGGGCTAGGTATAGAATCGTCGGTGTGTGGGAAGTTAGTATACAAACAATTCGAGAGATACGATGCATAACCCGCCACATCGGGCATAGAGGAGTGTATTAAAAATGGAGGAGGAATTGGACGATTGGGTGGTGGGCTAGGATTTTCTTGGAATGCCCACGGGTTGTTCGGGTCATAACCATGATTATGAGGATGCATTTTTCTTTTTGTAGAATGAGAATAGAGATGATTATAGAAGATGTGGAGTGTATTGTGGTTGAATGTGGTAAAAAAAGGAATAGAAGTGTGAGTTTTATACTGAAAAAATAATATTTTTTTTAACATAGTCGTTGGCCAACGGCTAGTTTGGTTTGGCCATTGAGAGCCCGCCATGTCATATTGATAGACCTGCCCAACGCCCGGCTTTAAACTCCCGCCCATTGGGCCACGCCCAAACCCAAGCCCACCCGGGGTGGTGGCTTGGGCGTTTTCAGCCAACCCACGCCCCAACCACCGCTCTATACCCCACAGTCTTAGGCTAGAGAGTGTCGTTGGAGCCCCCATGGGGCTTTATCAGTCCACCTAAGCTCCACGTCAGCGCCATGTCACCCCTGGGGCTTTATCATGCCCCCCTTTAATTTGCAGGGTGTAGATGGAGCCCCATGTCATGATTACCTAATTATTTATTTATTTAAATATTTAATTTTTTAAATTAAATGGCAATTTTAATAACTAGAAAAAAAAAACATAATTTCATTAAAAAAAATACTACATAATTTCATTAAAAAATAAAAACAGTACATAATTTCATTAAAAAAATAGAAACACCACTCGTCGTTTGTGTCGACTCCTCCTTGTTCACGATGAAACCATAGGTGTTCTGTCAGATCGGCTCAAAGGTTATGGTGTGTGTGCCTAGCCCCTATCTTCGCTCGTATATCTTCTTTCTCAGCGTATGTTAGTATTGGGTTTGTCGGTTGGTTACTTTCATCATAGCTTTCTCCACAAAACGCTCTACCCGAGTCCTCAAATATCATGTTATGCAAAATGATACACGTATACATGACGTTTCTCATTTTACTTTTTTCAAGTATCCTCGACGGCTGGGCGATGATAGACCATCTTTTCTTTAACACACCGAAAGCCCTCTCGATATCTTTTCTTGCTGACTCTTGTTTTTTTTCTTGAAATACAATCTTTTTTTGTCATCTGGACACGAAAGAGTTTTACCAACGTCGCCCACTCGGGATAAATACCGTCTGTGAGATAGTAGCCATACTTATACTGCACGTCGTTTGCATAGAATGAAGTATCTGGTGCAACACCGTCTATGACATCGTCGAATAGATTCGAGGACATTAAAACTGCAATGTCATTGTTCGTACCAGCCATGCCAAAGTACGCATACAAAATCCATAAATCTTGAGAAGCGACCGCTTGTAATATTAGGGTAGGACCATCGTGGTCACCACGATGATGTTGCCATTTCCAAGCGGTTGGACATGCCCCCCATTCCCAGTGCATGCAATCAAGACTACCCAACATTCCAGGAAACCCGTGTATGTGCTGATGGGCCTCGTATAGAAGTAGAACGTCGGCTGCGGTTGACATCCTCAAATATTGTCTCCCGTACAGAGAGATTACACCTAATAAATTATTGCTAATTAAAAAATAATAACGACGTAAATAAAAATAATAAATACTAGTGTTAATAAAAATTACCTTCACCAAATGCAGTGCATTGGGGAAGGTCTTAAGAAGTTAAAAAAGCTAGCTACTCCTTTTAAACTTATGTAAAGACTTTTCTTTAAAAAGTGAAGTTTAAATAATGAGATAATTTTTTAGCATGAATAATGTATGTGGATCAACAATCAAACTATAAACAAACTTTGGAAGGCCAATGTTCATTATGTTTGAACAAGCATTTCCGAACACCTCAAAGTTTGATTTCGTTGAAGATAAGAAGGAGATAAACACAAGAATGATTTGGATAAGAAGTTTATGAAGACACGCGTAAGAAATATTTGTATAACAATATAACAAATATTATCCATATTTGTATGAAAGATAAACATTTCGGATTTACAACAACAAGATTCACGATAAATACATCACTACATGTGAGATCGGGGACTTGAAGAAATCATGATCTCCAAGCCTAATTATATAAATGATAATATTTTCATTAAAGAATGTGGCTATCAAGACTACACTACTCACCCGCTCTATAAAGGAGAAAACCAATAAAACGACAAAGTTTTAATACGTGTAATAAGTGTGTCGTTTATACTTTGTTTTTTTTTATGATTAAGTTTGCTATCTTAGTTGTTCATTCTTAACCTTGTTATTAAAATTATCATTTTAAAAACTTTTAAGTGTTATGAATACATCATTAAGAATGACTCTTCACATCCTTAACTCCTCTGTTGTATTTAATCTTATGTTAATGTATAAGCCTATAAATAGAGGCTTTGTATTTCATACTTACACATCAATAAGAAATCCATCTTCCATTCTCTCATTCTTCTCTATACATTGCTATTAGGTCGATGTTTCACAACACGTTATCAGGACGAAAGTGCTCTATGTGTTTTGCCACCTTTGGTCCCTTTTCCTCACCTTTGATGTGCATTATTTTCCAGCCTAAATCAATCTCGCACGTTGAGAAAGTAGCCAAATAATTATCCGAAAAGATGAAAGATGGGTTTCCTATGCGATGGAAAGTTGGAAACGATAGATGCGTAGCCACTACTGACAAAGTAGGATCTGCAATCTCTACTAATAAAGGTATGATGCTTCGTAAGATTATTTCATACTATATTTGATGATGATGATACATCAATCTTACTGGTGACACTTATTAATATTAATATAAATATATAAACTGATCATTACTATAAATTCTAGGATGTGGTCTTATAATTGAACTCTATCTGTATTTTTTTTCAATTGATTTTAGAAGTTATTATATAAATTAGCATGTTGGTTTTCATCGGGTTTAAGATGTTACGTCATAATTATGACGTTACAATTGGCTAATTCATATTTTTTTTCTAATACTCATTATTAATTGAATAACTTTAGTTTTCGTTGACGACGATATTACGTACATTTATTTTATTTTTATCTTTTACAACCGATCCCTTCTATTATTCTAAATTGGCTGGCTTATCATTTAGTTAGTTAATTTAATTATAATATATGTTGTTTAGGACTCTTAAAATCTAGTGATGCTCATATGCATTTTCCTTAAGCCACCATGATCATATATTTATGCTTCTTTATTAACCCTGTTAAGTTGTAAGTAAAATTGTTGAATTATTTTGATTTGAGAAAGTTAATTTGCAATCTAGAGAATATTATATGTGTTTTTAGAACTCATGAAAAAACAATTAAATTCAATATCACAAAGTATGGAACTCAATATTTATGGACTAAACAGTGCAATTGTATTAGGTATATCTGCTTGTATTGGTGGTAATGTATAAATGATGTATGTACTAGCTTTTCATTTTGTATAGTTTATAATTTAAATGGATTTAGTGATGTTATAGGATTAAATATTTGGTTATACGTTTATGCATAAACCAATTGTATTCTTAAGAAAGTAAAGAAGGCTTTAAACGATATTAATATATATGATGTTGGTTAATACTTAAAAAAATTAAAATCATTAAATATCATTTTTCCCATCATGTTGGTTAATGCTTAGAAATTAAAATCATTAAATATCATTTTTCCCATCATGCAGTTTAATTCATTCTTTATTTATTTTAATTCATTCTTATCAATATCTTTTAATGTTAGAAATTTGATTAATTCTTATTACTTTAAATGATCTTTAATATCCATTTAATTATAATCTTAAATGATATGGAGTTATGAACATGGATAGTCACAATAATACTATTTTTATAGAAAATTAGGTGATTTACAATTTAATGTAAGAGAAGATGATTTTAAAATTGCAATACGAAATTATAGACAGTTTATATATCTTACTTATTGGCTTTATAGTTTATACTGTTTAGATAATATGTTATGTATGCATTGATCGTATTTCATAATAACGTTTGATGGAGATGAATTTGTAATATATAATAGTTGACAGATTATTATACTATGAAAAAGTCTGTTTAGTATTTAATATGTTCATGTACATTCACTTCTGATGTGCAATACTTATTCAACATATAAATTTTAATGTGATTGTTTGTAACAATTTAACTAGAAATACAATACGATAAGTGTATGTTTATAGTGTTCTTATTTTGATGTATAAGAATAAGAAATTTGGTGCTTTATATGACATTACATGGCATGTTATCATATAATTTTTAATCCGTTTGATGACAAATTAAAGCTATATTTTAGTAGTAAAAAATCATATATTGATTTACTCATCTTTCTTTATAAATGTTATCTTACTATTAATCAAGATGTATGATTTTATTGTGGCTTTCATCATATATCAACTTTGTCCTTTATGAAACACCACTAATTTGAAAACTAACGCACACGATGTGGATAAATTAGAGCATGACCTATAATAATTGGCTTATCACTATTGCATTTTTATGTGTTTTTTATATGCTTTGATTTATTTAGATGATATATTAAATAAAAAAATTATATTCTTCTTACAAATGATGAAAAAATCTTATTTTATAAGATTGTATCATAACCTATTTATTTGGTGACATGTTATATAGTCATTCATTGTATAATCTAATGTATATATTGTGACAACTGTGTTCTGTAATCGATGTACAATATAAAACAATGTTGATTATCAATAAAATAATGTGCTTTGGTGTTATTATATGTGTTTTGATGTTATTATGTGTGTATTTGTGTTTGAGGATTTTTCAATTAGATTCAACTCCGATTTCAAGCTTTAAATCGCTTTATGGAAGGTTATACGCGCACTAATGCGTAAATATAACCAGTTTAACGCAAAAAACACTCCAGAATAGTGACATAGGCTTAACATACCTTAAATAACCTCCACATGACTTAGAAATAAGCTTTGGATGGTTTGGTGTATTGAAATCAAGTTTGTTCGATCGCAGGGACTATTTGTGTCAAACTGCGAAACTATACCGATTTGTATTGTAACGAACATTCCGAAACTTGATCATAAGTTAAACATACCCTAAATAACCTTTACATAGCTTAGAAATAGGCTTTGAGGGGTTCGGTATGCTAAAACAAACTTTATTGATCAATAGGGACTAAAAGTGTCAAAAAGTGCATAAGTTTGCGTTTTCGCGCATATCTTACGTTCTGAATATATCCGGACATCCAAAAATTTATGTAATAATTTAAATATTTTATTTTAGTGATTGGCATGATAAAATTCCATTCGTCGCGTAATTTGGATCGTTTTTGCGTTCATTACGATTTCCGTCGTAATTAACCGAACAACGCAACCGTACGACCAAACGAACCGACATCCAAGATTTTTTTGAGCATATTTTAAGTTCCCTATACTTTAACTTTATTTTATAGCCTTGAAATTGGGTTAACGGGGCTTAAAAGTGCAAAAAAATTAAATTTTACAAGTGCAGGGACCATTTTTGAAATTTATGACCAGATTCAATGAACCTAGTCAAATTTTGAAGTGTTAATGGTTTTAACCCATGGTTTTGCAAAACCATGGGCTGGTATTTAATGGTATTTTTTATACCATGGGCTTAAACTAGGGGTGCCCATGGTTTTGCTCAACAAGGGGCACATGTGTACGGCCTAGATCGAAGCACGTTATTCGATGAACGATCTTAACGGTTGTGCCAAATCTATAAATACCCACCCCCTTTCACTTGCAAAACCCACATTGATCTAATTTTGGCTCTCTAAGTTGAAGTTTATGCTTCATACCTGAGAGTAAATCGGATCAAAGCTTGCGGGGACCCTTTGTAAGTATTCTTTCGTTCTTTTATCGCTTTTCGAGTCTGAAAATCAAACTGCGTTTGACTTTCTGCATTGACCAGTTATGGTCAATACGAAGTTTGTTTGAACTTTATAACGTGAGCGTAATCACGATGGTTATAGTCCCTAGTGACTATACCTACTGATTACCAGGTTATCTAGGTGTAGTGACGAGTCGTAGTTTAAGCCAAAATGCGCATTCTCGCGTATTTTGTAACCAAACTACTTTTAGGTATCAAAACCGTTTGTTTTGATACCAAACCTATTTTCTAACTTAACTAAACATGTTTTAGCATGTTTAGCTCGTCACTTTTTAGATTAGTGCTTATGTAGAGTCGTAAGTCAAGCGGACTAAACACCCGCTTAGACTTTCGAACACGACCCGTTTCGTCGATCATTAGGATCCGACTAAACATGTTTAGTGACGATAGTAGCATAGGAAATAACCTTCCGAGGTTATACCTTATGGTCACTTAGGTTTAATTAGTTGTATGATAGGTAGTTTATATGCCTTTGGTAAATGACCAAAATACCCTTTTCATGCATAATTGGTAAATAAGCATATGAAACCTAAACTTTTGTCACATAACGGATTATGTAACATATTTAAACATGTTTTGGCATATAATACTTGTCATAGGACTAGTTAGACGTCTCGAACGCGCATTTGCGCGCACGACGCGTTAAAGTAGCGTAAGCTACCTTAATGGATCGTAATGGGTCGAAAGCACTTAGGATAGGTTTCAATTTAGGATCTAGGCTTTGTTAAACCATATCACATGAGTTCCAACACTCATTTGGTTTACAAGACCTCATTCTATCCGATCTTCCGATTTAGGTGTCTATTGTTTGACTAGTGGTTCGATTACTAGGTGCTACTTGATTTCTCTGGTTTACTTGAGTTTGTTGAAGTTCTATTGATAGAGGATACTTTGCACTTCATGTGAGTACATAGTTCCCCTATTTTACTGTTTTCAATTGTTTTGGGGTGATTCATATGTACAAAAATGATTTCAAGGTTTAAACGATGGTTTTTCAAAAACAATTAAGATGGTTTATACAAAACTAATAACGATTTCAATAAAGTGAACGAACCTATTGGTTGTAGTTACATAACGAATGACATTCATTAGCATTGATCAAGCCGACCAATATTAGGTTATGGTACCATAGGATCTGACAAATCTCGTTATCATACTGCACCCATGGTTATGTGTGGGGGTTGTGGGTAACGACTGAATCTGATGATAGTTAACTTACCCTTTGGTGGTTTGTTAAAGCGAGAAGCGAGATAGTCGAGTCACGAAGGTTTGAATGTTGTTAGCGAGACAACCAAGAATAGTTTTCACAATTAAAACGAGGATGATTTAAACGAGTTAACGATTTGAAAATGATTTGAACAAGTTAAACGATTTGGGTAAACGATTGGTTTTTGGTTAGTGATTAGATAACGGGACGGGTGTAATGTGATGAAAACAAGGTAGATACGCCGCTGGTACTTCTTATATATAAGTGTTTTCAACATATTACATACCGTGGCGTTATTTAGTTCACTTGGGTAAACGATTTTGAAACGATGTCACACAACGATGTTTTCTAAAAGATATAAACCATACGAGTTTTATTAACGAATTAATACGAGATGGTTATAGGGAATTAGGTTATTAGTAATGCTTTGACCTATACTATAACTTTTAGGACCCTAACGCAGGTTTACTTGTGTTTAGATTTTAAAACAAAACCGTCACCTATCCTTAGGTGATAACCACAATGAGAACACTAAATTCGAATCCACTTTGAAAACTAATCATCTGTTCTAGGATGATTGATTACTTGGTTTTAAACCCTTTGTTAAAAGGTTTTGAACCCTTTAAGTTTTCAAATCTCGTCAAAGTTTGGGTCTAAATAGTGTGAACACGTGCAAACTGGAAGAGTGAGTACGTGTACTCTGATTTTTCTGTCAAAGGCTAGTATGTTCGTACAAATCCACATAATCGGACCAGTCACTCTTACCTGGGAACTCTTGGGGTGAGTGTTCACTTATAGGCGAGCTTGTCTTCGGCGATACACTATATTGACCCATTTGCTTTGATTTGTCGTAGTGCGTCAAGCGATTGATTTGGCTGCAACCCTAACAGAGTCTCAAGTCAGGAAGGGTAAACTTACCCGCAAGGGTGAGAAAAAGTAGTCAGCCGATTCCGTTCAAGACAAGGGTAAATGTAAGGGAAAGAAGAAGGGCAAGTCTTCAAGGAAGTCGAGGAAGCGCAAGGCTTCCCAAAATTTTGCTGTCACTGCGTAGAGTCCAGCACAAGTTTAGGGGAATGCTGCTAGATTCCCACCTGGTTCATGTTACAACTGCGGTGAAATGGGTCATTTCCGCAACAACTGCCCAAGGTTGGTAAACGCGAATGCAAATCCGAATGCAAACGCGAATGTGAATTCCGCTCATGGACGAGCATTCAATCTGAATGCAAACGAGGCTCGAGCTGACAACCTCGTTGTCAATAGTACGTTCCTTGTCAATGGTATGTTTCTTATTAACAATCGACCAGCATCTATCCTTTTTTATTCTGGTGCCGATAGAAGTTTTGTTTCTTTATCATTTGAGCCTTTGCTTGCGATACCTAGAACTAAACTGAGGAAACCCTTATCTGTCAAAGTTGCTAGTGGTAAACCTCTTATTCTCGATTCTGTTATTTGTGATTGTCAGTTGAACCTTGATGACCATCTTTTTCCTATTAACCTCACGCCGATGCAACTTGGGAGTTTCGACATTATCGTGGGGATGGATTGGCTAACCAAACATCATTCTGAGGTGGTTTGTTTCGACAAGATTGTTCGTATTCCTTTGTCTTCTGGCGATGTTCTGGAAGTTCGTGGTGAGAAGCCTTCAGGTGGATTGAAGCTTATGTCGTGTACAAAAGCCCAAGGTTATTTGAGGAAAGGATATGTTGCTTTTCTAGCACATGTCACCGAGGAGAAAGACAAGAGCAAGTGTATTCAGGATATTCCGATTGTTCGGGATTATCCAGAAGTGTTTCCTGATGAACTGCCTGGTTTGCCTCCAGTTCGTCAAGTCGAGTTTCATATTGACCTTGTACCCAATGCCAACCCGATTGCAAAAGCACCTTATCGTCTTGCACCGTCGGAGATGCAAGAGTTATCGAAACAGCTTCAAGAGTTATCTGATAAAGGATTCATCCGACCGAGCTTTTCACCCTGGGGAGCTCATGTCCTCTTCGTGAAAAAGAAAGATGGGTCTTTTCGAATGTGTATCGATTATCGTGAGCTTAATAAGCTTACCATCAAGAATCGATATCCCCTACCTCGAATTGATGATCTCTTCGACCAGCTGCAAGGTGCTTCATGCTTTTCCAAGATCGATCTGCGTTCTGGGTATCATCAACTTCGTGTTCTCGAAGAAGATATTCCCAAAACTGCTTTCCGCACAAGATATGGGCATTATGAGTTCACTGTCATGCCTTTTGGTTTGACGAATGCTCCAGCTATCTTTATGGACTTAATGAATAGAGTCTGTAAACCTTATTTAGACAAGTTCATCATTGTCTTCATCGACGATATTCTTGTCTATTCGAAGTCTCGAGCCGAGCATGAGCAACACCTTCGCTTAACATTGGAACCCCTAAAGAAGGAACAACTTTTTGATAAATTCTTCAAGTGTGAATTCTGGCTTAAAGAAGTTCAATTCTTGGGTCATATAGTCAATAAGCAAGGTATTCATGTGGATCCATCCAAGATTGCTGCTATTAGAGACTGGAGTACGCCGACGACACCTACAGAGATTCGATCTTTTCTTGGTCTTGCCGGATATTATCGACGTTTTATTTCAAACTTCTCAAAGATCGCGGTTCCACTCACTGCTTTGACTCAAAAGAATAAGCCTTTTGAGTGGGGACCCAAGCAAGAAGAAGCGTTCCAAACGCTGAAACAGAAGCTTTGTGATGCTCCTGTTCTATCTTTGCCTGAGGGAAATGATGATTTCGTTGTCTATTGTGACGCTTCGAATCTAGGGCTTGGTTGCGTTCTTATGCAACGAGGTAAAGTCATTGCATATGCGTCAAGACAGCTGAAAATTCATGAGAAGAACTACACAACTCATGATCTTGAGTTTGGAGCTGTAGTTTTCGCGCTTAAAATCTGGAGACACTACCTCTATGGAACGAAGTGTGTGGTTTTCACAGAACACAAAAGTCTCCAGCATATTCTTAATCAGAAAGAGCTCAACATGAGGCAACGTCATTGGGTTGAACTCTTAAGTGATTACGATTGCGAAATTCGCTACCATCCTGGTAAGGCGAATGTCGTAGACGATGCGCTTAGTCGCAAAGAGCGAGTCAAGCTTCATTCTGTTCAAACGCTATCTGATCTTCAAACTCGTGTTCTTCAAGCTCAGCAATTTTGTGTTTCACAAAATTTGATAGGTACGGAATTACCACGTCAACTTGAGCTTAAACTCAAAGCGAAGAACGATGGTTTGCTCTATTTCAAGGATCGTTTGTGGATTCCAAAACAAGACGATCTTCGCACCTTGGTAATGGACGAATCTCACAAGACTCGATATTCTATCCATCCTGGTGCTGATAAAATGTACAAGGATCTTCGTACTCAGTGTTAGTGGCCTGGTATGAAAAAGGATGTTGCCTTGTATGTATCAAAATGCCTAACTTGTCTCAAAGTCAAGGCTGAACATCAACGACCTTCTGGTTTGCTTGTGCAACCAGAGATACCGGTTTGGAAGTGGGAGAACATTGCGATGGATCTCATCACTAAGTTACCGCGTACGTCTAAAGGTCATGATGCTATTTGGGTTGTTATCGATCGATTAACGAAATCAGCTCATTTTATTCCAATTCACGAGGATCTATATGCCGATAAACTTGCAAAGATTTATGTTGATGAGATTGTATCACGACATGGTGTTCCTTTGGATATCATTTCTGATCGTGATGCTCGATTTTCATCTCATTTCTGGAAGACCATGCAATCTGCTTTGGGAACCCAACTGAATCTAAGCACTGCTTATCATCCCCAAACAGATGGACAATCCGAGAGAACGATTCAAACTTTGGAGGATATGCTTAGAGCATGCGTGATAGACTTTGGTGGTAATTGGGATTCTCATCTCCCATTGATCGAGTTCTCTTACAACAATAGTCATCATGCTAGTATTAATATGGCACCATTCGAAGCTCTCTACGGTCAAAAATGTCATTCACCTGTCTGTTGGAATGAGACCGGTGAAGCTCAGCTTACTGGACCTGAACTCGTTCTGGAAACAACAGACAAAATCAAGAAAATTCGCGATAATTTTGTGACAGCTCGAAGCCGTCAAAAGAGTTATGCAGATTTGCGACGCAAGCCCTTAGAATTTCAAGTCGGAGACCGTGTCCTACTCAAGGTGTCACCTTGGAAGGGAGTGGTGAGATTTGGAAAGAAAGGAAAACTTGCACCTCGATATGTGGGACCATTCAATATTATGGAAAGAGTTGGGAAGGTTGCCTATCGATTAGAGCTACCTCCAGAGCTTGGGAATATTCACCCAACTTTTCACGTGTCCAATTTGCGAAAGTGTTTAGCTGACACTGATCTTCACATTCCTCTCGACGAGATCCGAATCGATGAAACGATGCACTTTTTCAAGAAACCCGTGGAGATTGTGGACCATGCTTTCAAACAGTTGAAGAACAAACGGATTCGATTGGTCAAAGTTCGTTGGGAATCCAAACGTGGCCCAGAGTTTACTTGGGAACGTGAGGACCAGATGAAGGCGAAGTATCCGCATTTGTTTTCACAAGCTTCCTCTAGTTAAAATTTCGAGACGGAATTTCCAGAAGTAGGGGAGATTGTGACAACTGTGTTCTGTAATCGATGTACAATATAAGACAATGTTGATTATCAATAAAACAATGTGATTTGGTGTTATTATATGTGTTTTGATGTTATTATGTGTGTATTTGTGTTTTAGGATTTTTCAATTAGATTCAACTCCGATTTCAAGCTTTAAATCGCTTTCTGGAAGGTTATACGTGCACTAATGCGTAAATATAACCAGTTTAACTCAACAAACACTCTGGAATAGTGACACAGGCTTAACATACCTTAAATAACCTCCACATGACTTAGAAATAAGCTTTGGATGGTTTGGTGTGTTGAAATCAAGTTTGTTCGATCGCAGGGACTATTTGTGTCAAACTGCGAAACTATACCGATTTGTATAGTAACGAACATTCCGGAACTTGATCATAAGTTAAACATACCCTAAATAACCTTTACATAGCTTAGAAATAGTCTTTGAGGGGTTCGGTATGCTAAAACAAACTTTATTGATCAATAGGGACTAAAAGCGTCAAAAAGTGCATAAGTTTGCATTTTTGCGCATATCTTACGTTCTGAATATATCCGGACATCCAAAAATTTATGTAATCATTTAAATATTTTATTTTAGTGATTGGCATGATAAAATTCCATTCGTCGCGTAATTTGGATCGTTTTTGCGTTCATTACGATTTCCGTCGTAATTAACCGAACAACGCAACCGTACGACCAAACGAACCGACATCCGAGATGTTTTTGAGCATATTTTAATTTCCCTATACTTTAACTTTATTTTAGAGCCTTGAAATTGGGTTAACGGGGATTAAAAGTGCAAAAAAATCAAATTTTACAAGTGCAGGGACCATTTTTGAAATTTATGACCAGATTCAATGAACCTAGTCAAATTTTGAAGTGTTAATGGTTTTAACCCATGGTTTTGCAAAACCATGGGCTGGTATTTAATGGTATTTTTAATACCATGGGCTTAAACTAGGGGTGCCCATGGTTTTGCTCAACAAGGGGCACATGTGTACGACCTTGATCGAAGCACGTTATTCGATAAACGATCTTAACGGTTGTGCCAAATCTATAAATTCCCACCCCCTTTCACTTGCAAAACCCACATTGATCTGATTTTGGTTCTCTAAGTTGAAGTTTATGCTTCATACCTGAGAGTAAATCGGATCAAAGCTTGCGGGGACCCTTTGTAAGTATTCTTTCGTTCTTTTATCGCTTTTCGAGTCTGAAAGTCAAACTGCGTTTGACTTTCTGCATTGACCAGTTATGGTCATGATGCGTGCGAAGTGTTATATATATTAGGTGTATATTTTAAGCCCCTTTAAATTTATAAAACACGATATTTTACTAACACTAAACACACATATGGGCAAGTGCACCCATCGTGAGTGTAGTATAGTGTTGGCAAGATACCGAGGTCGTCCAAGGACACAAGAGCTTTTAGTACCGGTTTATCCTCAACGTCTAATCAAATAAAAAAGGTTAAAAAAAGGTTTTAAACTAAGAAAAATAAAAACTAACTAAAATGCTGAAAATAAAAATAAAAAGAAAGAACAGATAGACAAGATGAATCACTTGGTTCCGACTCGTATCTAGTGTAACCTTTGATTATTTCCGCACTTTTGCACTTATTTAAGAGATTATCTTAGTTATTGTAGTAGGCCCCTCTTTTGAAGGTGACGTTACCCTCACCAAGTAGTTTGAGTCAGCAAGGATACAATCCTAAAATGGTGGATTATTGGAAGATAATTAATTAAGTTATTAATGCAAATTATGGTAGGCCCCTCTTTTGGAGGTGACGTTACCCTCGACTAAGTAGTCTGAGTCAGCAGGGATACAGTCCTAAATAGCCGGGTTATAGTATTAATAGTAGTTAACTTATGAGGGGATCAAAGAGTTTGGACCCCCGCCATCCAATACCGTTAAGTATTGAAGGAGGTCCTACTAAATTTGACCCAGGTCCATTGCAGGACCTCTAAACGCTGAACAATGGCAAGACCTTTACCAAACCGTTCCCTTAACCCCCGACCAGGTAGCCAACATACCTCCATATAGACCGTGGAGATATGAATGGTGAAAATCTTTTATTTTATATAGACAGTAAAATAATGCCAAGACACCACGGACAAACGATAAGGAAAGATCACCTTCAACATAAGTAACTAGTTATTAAAGTCATTAATACAAAACCAAGTAAAAAGTGCGAAAAGATTAGAAATAAAAAGTATTACACTAGACACTTTGTCTTCACCAAGTGATGTAAGAGACTTAGGCAAACATGGCCTTGATTGTCAAGAACTCTTACAATCAATCTTGGATCCCGAGACGACTCACACACTCTATGATGGACAATGGATGATGGTGGTGGATGATGGTGTTATGGTGGTGGTGGGTGGTGGGTGAAGTGTGAGAGAGGTGGTGTGCCAAGGGATGGTTTGAGCTTGAGCCAAGCACTCCTATTTATAGGCTGAACAGAAGCTCGGGCACGGCCCCGTGTCCAGTGGGCACGGCCCCGTGTCCACATCCTCTCTTTCTTCATTTAATGCAGCTTTATCTTATTAGTTGACCACTCCCCCGTGTCCGCTGAGCACGACCCCATGTGCAGAAGAATCTTTGTACTATGAAGATTTGCCTGGATTGTGCGAATCTTATAGTTGACCACGGCCCCGTGTCTGCTGAGCACGGCCCCGTGGTGGGCAATAGAAGCTTCTACCACTTAGTCTTTTCTGCTAACATTTGGGCACGCCCCCGTGCTGGCTGAGCACGGGGCGTGTTCAGTCTTCTGTTGTCTTGTTTTGCTTGGGAAGATGCTGTCGTGGGGTCGGGCATGTCACGTCTTGTTCCTTTTCTTGTATTTATGTTAGATTTTGATGTCTTTTTGCTTCTTTTGTTAATTTGAGCTCATTTAATCCTGAAAATACAAAAGGAAGACAAAAGCACACTTTTTCCAACATTAGTACTAAAAAAGGGTTAGTTTTATGCCACAGTTGATGTAATTTATATGTTGCATTTTGCACACATCAGTCAATACGACGTTTGTTTGAACTTTATAACGTGAGCGTAATCACGATGGTTATAGTCCCTAGTGACTATACCTACTGATTACCACGTTATCTAGGTGTAGTGACGAGTCGTAGTTTAAGCCAAAATGCGCATTCTCGCGTATTTTGTAACCAAACTACTTTTAGGTATCAAAACCGTTTGTTTTGATACCAAACCTATTTTCTAACTTAACTAAACATGTTTTAGCATGTTTAGCTCGTCACTTTTTAGATTAGTGCTTATGTAGAGTCGTAAGTCAAGCGGACTAAACACCCGCTTAGACTTTCGAACACGACCCGTTTGGTCGATCATTAGGATCCGACCAAACATGTTTAGTGACCATAGTAGCATAGGAAATAACCTTCCGAGGTTATATCTTATGGTCACTTAGGTTTAATTAGTTGTATGATAGGTAGTTTATATGCCTTTGGTAAATGACCAAAATACCCTTTTCATGCATAATTGGTAAATAAGCATATGAAACCTAAACTTTTGTCACATAACGGATTATGTAACATATTTAAACATGTTTTGGCATATAATACTTGTCATAGGACTAGTTAGACGTCTCGAACGCGCATTTGCGAAAGTAGCGTAAGCTACCTTAATGGATCGTAATGGGTCGAAAGCACTTAGGATAGGTTTCAATTTAGGATGTAGGCTTTGTTAAACCATATCACATGAGTTCCAACACTCATTTGGTTTACAAGACCTCATTCTATCCGATCTTTCGATTTAGGTGTCTATTGTTTGACTAGTGGTTCGATTACTAGGTGCTACTTGATTTTTCTGGTTTACTTGAGTTTGTTGAAGTTCTATTGATCGAGGATACTTTGCACTTTATGTGAGTACATAGTACCCCTATTTTACTGTTTTCAATTGTTTTGGGGTGATTCATATGTACAAAAATGATTTCAAGGTTTAAACGATGGTTTTTCAAAAACAATTAAGATGGTTTATACAAAACTAATAACGATTTCAATAAAGTGAATGAACTTGTTGGTTGTAGTTACATAACGAATAACATTCATTAGCATTGATCAAGCCGACCAGTATAAGGTTATGGTACCATAGGATCTGACAAATCCCTTTATCATACTGCACCCATGGTTATGTGTGGGGGTTGTGGGTAACGACTGAATCTGATGATAGTTAACTTACCCTTTGGTGGTTTGTTAAAGCGAGAAGCGAGATAGTCGAGTCACGAAGGTTTGAATGTTGTTAGCGAGACGACCAAGAATAGTTTTCACAATTAAAACGAGGATAATTTAAACGATTTAAACGAGTTAACGATTTGAAAACGATTTGAACAAGTTAAACGATTTGGGTAAACGATTGGTTTTTGGTTAGTGATTAGATAACGGGACGGGTGTAATGTGATGAAAACATGGTAGATACGCCGCTGGTACTTCTTATATATAAGTGTTTTCAACATATTACATACCGTGGCGTTATTTAGTTCACTTGGGTAAACGATTTTGAAACGATGTCACACAACGATGTTTTCTAAAAGATATAAACCATACGAGTTTTATTAACGAATTAATACGAGATGTTTTACAAATTGGTTTTTCTAAAACAAATGTTTTGGGTTAAGAATCATGGCTACGAGATTTTACAAATTATAACCAACTTGATTTGAGTTGGTTAATTATGTTGCAATACACTTTTCAAAACGAGGTTTGTATTTTGACTCTTGTAGTCTAATAAAGTACTTCAACATGAAAACTAGCCATGAATCCGACACTCTTATAAAACCTATGTACTCGCCAGCATTTCTTTGCTGACTTTGTTTTTACATATGTTTCAGGTATTGTTGCTTGATGTGATTTCTAGGATGCATGCGTCACATAGGATCTTGCTCGAGGCCTTAGTGACATAATAACAGTGATAGTCGATATGTAATTTGTTTGTTATGTGTTAAGACAATGTCAATGTTTAAAATTATCAATAAAACGAAACTCTTTTTGTATCCATGGTTATGAAACAATAATTCTGTTACAACACTCCCCGACGTTTCTGCCACGATTTGTTGTTTTACGTGGTCGGGGTGTGACATATATTATGTTCCATATGTTATAAATTTGGAAGGGGACATCAAAGTGACCAGGGTTGTGGTATATAGCAAACTATATAAACGATTGAATTGTGGTCAAGGTTTATATAAAAAGACACCTGGAGTGTATAACTTCTCAGAGCTTATTATGAGTTTATCGAAGCTTGTAAGATTTTAAACCGATAAGTATAAATGTCACACCCCCAAAATACCACAAGCGGTAACACCGCGAGGCGTGTGACGTACGGTGTACCAGGATCCAGCCACCAATCACATTGAACTATAACAAGATATCAAACAAAAGTTCCCATTTATTTCATTAAGTAATTGTAAATCACAACTTAAAACAAATACGTTCAGCGGAAACATTATGTAAATCATTATTAAAGTGTTTCAAAACAAATGTGCGAAAACCCTGAACATGTATCCAAGAGCCACGACCCATGACCACTCCAGCACTTCCATATAGCAAGTTCCATAGCCATGAATCTAACGACCTGCAAGCATGCAGACAAGTGTATCAGACAACGCTGGTGAGTTCAAAGTTTGTTATCACGTTTTGTTACCAGATATGAGTTTAAAACATTTCAGAGATTCGATGTTGTTAATAACTCGATTACCGCAGATGGCTCCAGATTATTTGCCCTTCCCCAATGCTCTATCAAACATTGGTCAAGTGGTTAAGGTAATTAGTTCACGCACGTCCTCCCCGGTACAGTGTGAGGGTGCCAAACCTAATAGCGCTATCAACTAATAACCCCGTTGCCTCCCCGGCAACCAATTTGGTATATAATGGGACTTAAATGACAGATATGAGTGTATTAACCGACATCCCAGGTTTAACATTCCAGTCAAACCCATTTACCCGACACTCCTCCCTAGAACGTTTACCCGATGTCCCTCCCCAGGACGCATGCTTGGAAAAAGAGCAGTGAACTCACCTTAGATTTGCTCGGTATAATAAGTTACCCGTTCCAGTTAGTCAACCAACCCTACCGTGGTTACCAATAATATTAGTTTCATAATCAACCCAGTCACGTATATCACATAGATTACATTCAGTCACAAAGGTCACTGTTTCACATGTATCAAGTGCTCAGTTCTCATACAAGTCTGCATTCCATGTGCATGCCACATAATGTCACTTAGCTAGCTAGTGTGCAAATCACATAGTCAATTCAGATCCCTCATTCCTAATCAACATTATTAACATGCAGCCAATAGAATCTTATAAACACATAATCCATTACCAAATACATAGCTACTGTTTGACTGTTTTGTCTAATGGCGAAGGTTCCTTATTGACGAAGAATCCCCACCGACGAAGAATACTAATGGCGAAGATTATTCTTTGTCGAGTGCATGGGTGACGAAGTGTCACCGAAGGTTCGCCAAGGCTGTCCAACGAAGAATCAATCCTTCGTCGAACCACCTTCTTCGTCGAGGCAGTCCTTCATCGCTGTCTTCACAGACAGTTATGTTTTTCCTTAATCTCAGCCGAAACCAATGTTCATAATTTTGATAGTTTCCCAACCAAATCAAATAACACTTTAATCATGATCAAGAACCCTAAATACGAACAATCATCAACTACTTAACACGTAACAGTTTCCATTAGCATACAATTCTAATCAAACAACAATCATTGAAACACACAAGAATCCTCAACACTTCATCATACAACCCTAACTATGTAATACGGCCTATGAACAATGGAACACCATGCATACAAGATCCTACATGCTCATACAAAATCATCACAACACAAATCCACGTATCGGGTATAAATCCAATGAACAAGAACAAGATACTAACCGAAGTACTGGATTGATTAGTTTGTTGGAATATGAAGAGCTTCAAGTTTCACAGTTGCCGTCGCGCAAGAGGGAGAAAGGAGAGAGGGTTCTAGGGTTTGCCGTATGGAGTTTTCGCAGATTAAGCACGATAAAATACATTAAAACCATATTGGGCCACAACTGGATCTGGGCCGCGAGCCTAGTTCAGCGAAGGTTAATCTTCGTCGAATTTGGAGGCGACGAAGTATCATTCTTCGTCCAGTAAGTTTGTGGCGAAGAATCCATCTTCATCACAAGGAGTTCTTTGGCATTTCAAGATCTCATTAAACATTAACATTAAACCAGCAAGCATAACTACACTATAATCATTCAAATACACATGACACCACGTAAAACAAAACAGGATTGCGAAACAAGTGATGCGTAGAGAAAAGACCTTGAAATCACGGGTTGTCACAATAAATGTCTTGGTTATATAAATATATCTCGATTTATATCATGTGATGAGAAAAATATATATATCATAATCCATCGAGCAAAACAATTTCCATCGTCAAATATCATATACGCTATTGAAGTACCAAGATTGTTAAAGAATATATATAAAGTTTGAAACAACAAGCATGAAAGTTCTGTGGTTCTAATCCATTCCCTGATGTGAATGTGATGATATAATGATCAATTCAAAGGTTATGATCATATACAAAACTTAGAAAATTGTAATGATGCCACCATGAATGTTGTATGGGTATAATCTATTCCTTGAATAGAATGTGATGATATAATAATTGATGTAAAGTTCGTGATGGTGGTAAATGAGGAAATTGTTATGATGATCATGTGATAAGATCAACCATGTTAATAGTGCAATGACTATACAATGATCGTTATAAAGGTCATGATCATGGTAACTGAGGAAATTGTAATCATCCTCATGTTGACAACCATTTTAATATTGAGATCGACCACCAAAAGTGGCAAACTAAGGAATGACCATATAACATGATGGTTTAAACTTTGAAGTTATAATACATTCTCTCGTATCTTATATTTTGTATTACATACAAGTAATACATATACGATCATAATCCAAAAGTTTATGGATCATAATTATTTAGTTAGTTGGCATGACCGGTTAGACCACACCGAGTCATTAATAATGATGTGAAAAGTATTGAAGAAACAGAAGATTCGTCTTGATAATTATACATGTCATGTTTGCTCTCAAGTGAAGTTAAGTATTGATCAACAAAAGTAGGGTGTGAATCCCTAAATATTCTAGAATTGATAATGGAAATAAATATAGAAACATGATACCATTTAGTGTTTTAAAATCGATGCATCGTCTAAATGGTTATCAAATCCACAACCTGAAGCTTGTGTGATTGTGGCTTAGCTAATGTCATAGCAAGCATATTAATCCAGATTAGTATATTTATTTGATAATAGTGAATTTGATTCCCAAGTTATTAACGATCATTGGAATAAGTGTTATTGTGATCACTAAACGTCTACTATTGGTTACAAAGCCAATAATCATGAGAGGAGCAAAAGTTCATTTAGGTACATGTAACTTTATATATAGTACCATCAATTCACATCAAGCCAATAAGTTATAGTTCTCCCCATACAGTTGGTTTTTGGTCAGGAACCAAAGATGTCCCATCAAAGATTTTGGTTGTGCGACATATATTGAAACTCATCCACTACACTGCACAAAGATGAGACTTCTAAAAAGTTTGAAAATATGTTGGGTATAAATAATCGTCTATGATTAAATACTTAAAGCCATTAGTGAGACATTCGTTTATGGCTCATTGGTTTTCACTTTAATGAATGAATGTTCCCAACATTAGGGGGAGATAAAAAGCAGTTGGAAAGTGAAAAGTGAAATGAATTATCATGTCATCTTGATCCTCAGACTATAAACTATGAACTAGAAGTTTAAAGTATAATTCATTTACCAATATTAGAGAACAAATTACCAGACAAGTTCACTAACCTAAATAGAGTGACTAAGTAAGTCACATAATCAACTGCTTATGCTCCAGTTATATTTGTGTCCCAAGAGGACAACCACATATTTTTGTAATGAGTCTATTACACGCCTAAAACGTGGTAGACTAGTTGATTCCAATAATAAAATTCCTCGAAAATTGGAGCAAGTAATTAAGATGGTCAAGTCGAGGTTATAGTGATAAGATCTCCTGAAGAGACAATAGACATGATGTCTAAGATATGTATGGAATCTAAATAAAAATCGACGTCGTTATACTTTTGTATATAATGTAGCGCTTAAAATGATTAAATGGTGAGGATCAAGATTTAAGATCTGCCTATGAATGAATATTAAGAAATGATTGGCCAAAATGGAAAGACGCAAATAAGGAAAAGCTGAATTCTCTAATGACATGGAAAGTATTTGGACCAACAGTACATACAACTGAAGTTGTAAAATATGTTGGACATAAACGGGTCTTTTATGCGAATTATGTGAAAATCAAATTGAGTGATATAAGGAAAAATTGGTGGCATAATAATTTTCGCAAAGACCTATGATTGATTATGAGGAGACATTTTCTCCAGTGGTGGATGCATTGACTTTCCAATATTTTATTAGTCTGGTAATATAAAGAGAGAATTGATATACATATTATGAATGTTTTGTATCACTTGATACTGAAAGTTTACATGAAAGTCCCGAAGGATTAAATTATGTAGGTCATGTAAAGTAAGTTCTCGAGAACAATGTGATCATTTATGCATATTCGGATTTGAATAGGTTATGATTATTTTACATGTTGGATATAATTGGAACTCCTGATGAGTTTCTAAAGCAATTGAGTTCTTAAAAGGTTAATTGAAACATCTTAACGATGTAATACTTGTGCACCAAGAAACATACATAAAAAACTTGTACCCGGCAATCGTGATATCTCAATAAATAGTGTACACGCATGGTGCAATATGGGTTTTGGAAATAAAAGCAAGTGTTCATTGCATTTTTGCATATGATATAGATATCAATGTGTTAAATGGGCAAATTTATGTAGCAAAACTTCTAAAGAGTGAAAGCACATGCATATTTGGATAAGATGGAAAGAATTCCCTCACGGATTGATAATGCCAGAAGCATTAATGATGTTAAAACCTCAAGAACGTACTATATCAAGTTCATAGAATATGTATGGACTAAAATAGTTAGATCGAGTGTTATACAACTCGAGACATTTGCATAAAGAGGGATATAAGTTTGATTAAATTAGCCATGTTTTATCGACGTTCTACTTTTAAAAGTTCACTATAATCAAAGTTTACAGTGATGATGTCTAGGCATTATCGAGAGAAATTGTCGAGCTTTTAGAGGGAGAATTTTTGAATGACCTTGGCACGGTCTAATTATGTAATTATATTTTACCAATCCTCCAAATACATCTAGAAGATGATGTTTGGATATTTTAGTATGGGCATAGTTGAACCTTAATGTATGTTAAAGGTTGTTAAGTCATTTGTTATAAGAAATGCCTATTATCATCTCCTATCAAAGTAGAGATTCTCATTCTAGAAGTACCATCGTTAAATGCATAAGTGCATTAATATGTTTTGCTAGCTATGTATGGTTATAATATCTTTCACTTGAGCTTATTGTCATGGTATAACCTTTGTCAAGCGAAGAGACATTGGAATGAGTTTAAAGAAACATTTCAGGTATAAACGATATTTGATTATATTTTACTAACCCATCAAAACAAGTTTGGTTAGTCTTGTAGATGCAGGAATGTAACGAAACACAGTCGTGGACATATGATAATTTTTGGAAAGAGGCATCTAAAGTCTCATTAGAAGATTATACAACATTGCTCAACATAAATGATTGCACATTAAGGGATCAAGCGACAACTCATTCGCTACAAAGGCTTTATTCGACTTTTAAGTAAGATGGACACATGTCACTTAAAGGATACATGTTAAAATGAGGGGGAGACTTATTCAAGTTGCACTCTTTTTCCCTTGACTAAGTTTTGTCCCATTGGGTTTTCTTAGTAAGGTTTTTAATGAGGCAACATATCTGATCCAAAAGTATCAGGGGGAGAAAATGCGCGCTGTACTCTTTTTCCCTTAGCTGAGGTTTTGTCCCACTGGGTTTTCCTAGCAATGTTTTTAACGAGGCAGCACCACCAAGCGTATAATACATTGTTTTCTTTTATCACGTGGATAGTCAAGGGGGAGTGTTATGAATACATCATTAAGAATGACTCTCCACATCCTTAACTCATCTTTTGTATTTAATCTTATGTTAATGTACAAGCCTATAAATAGAGGATTTGTATTTTATACTTACACATCAATAAGAAATTCATCTTCCATTCTCTCATTCTTCTCTATACATTGCTATTAGGTCGTTGTTTCACAACATTAAGCATTTAATCATATTGTTCTCACTTGGGACATACAAGAATTTGCTATGTTTAGGATTCATTCAAATAAATAACATGATTGCTTAGGTGGCACAATCTCCATGAGGTCATTTTACTTGGGTAAACAATCGAATATCAATACTATGATATGGAAAGTTATGGTAAAATTGAATTAAGAGTGAAATCGCTCTTTGTAAATTATTTTTTGGTATCTTTAAGTTGTATGTAATAACATTTTCTTTTCTTGAATTATCAAGCTTATGAAAGTCGCAACACACTGCTAAGGTTCATGAAAGATGTGTTAACATGTGAAATTATCTATATGTGTGGGTAAACAATCAAATATCACCATTACAATATGAAAAGTTAAGGTAACATTATATCAAGAGTGAAGTTGATCTTTGTAAGTTAATTTGTAGCATCGCTAGGTTGTATCTAAAAACCTTTTGTGTTTTTAATTATTAATCTTTTGAAAGTTGTAACACATTCCTAAGGTTTATGAAAAGTGTGTTAACTTGTGAAATTATCTATTTACATAGTTAACCAATCTAATATTAACAGTATAATATGGAAATTTTATATAGCATTGAATTCTGAGTCAAAATTGTTCTTTGTAAATAAATTTATAGTATGCTTAGGCCGTGGGGTATGGTGGGGTTTGGGTTGGGACGTGAGTTGGGCATTGGTTGACATGTGGAATGGGTGGCAGAGATGGGCTAAACCCACATTCAACACGGTACCGTGGGGCGGGGGTTTGGGGCAGGGGTTTGGTGGGCTTCGCTGGGCTGACCCGCTGGGCTATTTCAATATTGAAATAGAAGATGTGGTAAAAAATGGAAGAAAAAATGTAGTAAAAAATGGAAGAAAAATGTGAGTTTTATAGTGAAAAAATGGACGAAAAAATTAATTTTTTTTAATATACCCGTTGGCCAACGGCTAGCCCAACGGATCTTTTCTTTTGGCCATACACAGCCCGCCATGTCAGCTCGCTTCCCTCGCCCCACGCCCAGCTTGAAACCCAAGCCCCAAGGGCCACGCCCCAACCCAAGCCCACCCGGGGTGGTGGCTTGGGCGTTTTCCCCCAACCCACGCCCAAACCCCTGCCCCATACCCCACGGTCTTAGGCCGTGGGGTATGGTGGGGCTTGGGTTGGGTTTGGGTTGGGGCATTTGTTGACACGTGGAATGGGAGCCCCCCGACCGCCTGGTTACGTGTCCGCAGGGTATGGCGGGGCATGGGTTGGGCTTGGGTTTGGTGCACCGCGTGGCAGAATATAAAAAAAAATTACAAAAAAATTATAAAAAATCACACAACATTTATAAAAAAAACCTACAACTTCATTAAAATTTTAAAAATTACATAATCCTAAAAATTACGTAATTTCTAAAAATTACAAAATAACAAACCTAGAGCGTTAAATAAATTTCAAAAAGGTCGATCTTGTCGAACGCCTTTCGCTCCTTGCCTCGAAACTCTATGTTCGCCACCGCCACCCGGTCCTCGTGGCTTAACTCGCCACTCGGAACGGCTTCGTAGTAAGCCTTGAAACGGTCGAGCTTGGGCCGTAGCTCGCGCCATTTATGTTGGCACGCGTTGAGGTTGTGTTGGTCGTAACCGACGTTATGTCGGTAGGCTGCGAATGCTTCCGGGGTCTAGGATGCCATAGCGGGTTCGTGGGACGGGGGGACCAGTGGGTTAGCCGGTGGGGTTGGGTTCGAGAGAAGTGGGTAGCCGGTGGGGTTGGGTTCGTGGGATGGGGGGACCAGTGGGTTGGGGGTTACAATATATAGGGGGTTGTTGGGAGATCCGGGTGGCGGTTTGGTTTTCCGCCAAACTGTTTGATTTTAAAATTCAAATTTTGAAAACTCCGCTATGACGTGGCGGGTGAGCGAATGGGAGGCAGCCAGCTAGCATGGCCATACCGCCCCACGCCCGGCTTGAAAGCCAAGCCCCAAGGGCCACGCCCCCACCCAAGCCCACCCGGGGTGGTGGCTTGGGCATTTTCCCCCAACCCATGCCCCATACCCCATGGCCTTAGGTTGTGTATAAAAACCTTTTCTTTTTTTATTAAGAGTAAAATGCACGGATAGTCCCTGTGGTTTTGCAAAGCTTCACCTATAGTCCCCAGATTTTGGAAATTACACTCCTAGTCCCTGTGGTTTAACAGTTTGTTACTCGGATAGTCCCTGGAGTGGATGACGGTTAGTTTTCTCTCTTAAGTGGATGTGAAATGACAAATTTACCCTTCATCTTCTCCATAAACACACACTCTGACTCTCTCTGTCTCTATCTCTCTCTCTCTCTCAAGAAAAGCCCCACCACCTACCGTCACCGTCACCAGCACCACCACTGCCACCACCACCTGCCACCACCCACCACCCACCCCACACCACCACCTACCCCACACCACCACCACCTGATGCAACACGACAAGCATCAACCAGCGAGCTACAATTCCCAATTCCCAAATTCAAGCCCTAATTCCTTTGATCCACAAATAAATCATATTTCAGCGAATGATCTTGTGAATTACATGGGGGTTTTAATCTGAGTACAGAAACGAACAAGATGCATCAAAAAAATGATTACTGAAAATGAATAGAATATACCGTTGAAGCATCTAATCGATGAAAGATTGGGGGTGTTTGCAGAGGAGAATTGGTATTGTTCAGTACGAAATATTCTAAACAGGCTTCCAACATCACCCCCATCGTCATCCTTCGCCACCATAGTCGCTCTCTTCACTGTTCATGATGAACTCTTAACCAAAACGACCAGAACTGCATGTTTGTGGCTGAGAAAAGGTGCGTAGACTCGAACCCAACTCGAACCACCAGTATCCACCACCTGTCGGACTTTAACACGCCATCAAACACCACCACAACACCGCCGCCCTCATCATCACTACAACATCGCCTCCCACGACATCACCACGCCTCCCGTCGCTGCCACCAGACACACCTAACGCCTCCCTTCTTAGCAGTTACACACCACCCACCACCTAACACCCCCACCCCGTCTCCGTTCCACCTGTTGAGTCCACCCTTGCCATTGCCTTTAGTTGATTGGAGTCGTCAACGACAGTGCCCGGTCACACACACACCCACATCTCTTGTCTCTCTCTAGATTCTTTCTAACTGTCTCTAAGTTGAATGAAATCAATGGGTGAAATGAATGACGGCATGTGGTGGTTGCAGTGGTGGTGCTGGTGATGGTAGGTGGGGTGGGGCTTTTCTTGAGAGAGAGAGATAGAGATAGACTGGTGTTTATATATGCGTGTGTGATTTTTTTTTTATATTTTAATAAAAGCAAGGGGTAAATAAGTAATTTCGGATAGAGTTAACAGAGAAAACTAACCATCATCCATTACAGGGACTATCCGAGTAACAAACTGTTAAACCACAAGGACTAGGAGTGTAATTTCCAAAATCTGGGGACTATAGGTGAAACTTTGCAAAACCACAGGGACTATCCGTGCATTTTACTCTTTTATTAATTATCAATCTTATGAAAGTTGCAACAGAATCCTAAGGTTTATGGAAAGTGATTTAACATGTGAAATTATCTACTTACGTGGGTAACAATCTAATATCAACATTACGATAAGGAAATTTAAGGTAACATTGGACTTATCATCATCATCATACTTAGTAAATCCCATCAATAGCAAAGCTAAGGTAGGGTCTAAGGAGGGTAGATGTAGACAACCTTATCTCTTCCCCGTAGGAATAGAGAGACTGCTTTCAGTGAGACCCCCAGCTCGATTGTAATTTTGTATCAAACCTTGAACCTAAGACACATAACACTCAAATAATCGGGACATAGTGAAATTATTATTTGTAAAATATTTTTTAGTAAAATATTATTCGTAAAATATTTTTTAGTACCCTTAGGTTGTATGTAAAAACTTTTTTGTTTTTATAGTTATCAATCTTATGAAAGTCGCAACTCGCTCCTTCTAAGGGTGAAGGGAGTGGAGCAGCAAACTCATCGGCAAAGGTGTTTGCCGAGCGGTAACACCGCCGCCGGCCACCTTTGCCGATCGGCAAACCTCATCCATCGGTGAACCTTTGCCGAGTGACCAAAGAAGAGAGAGAAAACAAGTTGGTGTCTTGTTTTCTGTGTAACGGCTATATAGCCGGTGGAACAGGTGCGGCGGTGATGGGCGGAGCCACGGCGGTGTTGGTGGCGGCGGTGTTACCTTCAGCCGCAAACCCACTTCCACCATTTTTTTCCGGTGGTTCGACGATGCTAGTGGTTGTTGTGGCCGTGGTTGTGGTGGTGGCGAGTGGTGATGGTGACCCAACACCATCATCACCTTCAGCCGCAAACCCACTTCCACCATTTTTTCCGGCGGATGTGATTTTCCGGCGGGTGAAGATGTCGACTGATTTTTCCGGTGGGTGAAGGTGATGGGTATTTGTGGTGGAGGGTAGGACAAAAAAATAAAAAATAAAAAATAAATAGTTTACCAATTCCAAAGTGTTTAACCATTGCCAACACTTTTCAGCAAAGCTTAAACTTTTTCTCCTCTCTGACGTGGCACTCTCTGATTGGTCCATTTTAAAGTTTGCCACTTTCACCTGTTTAACCACTCCCTTCACCCTAAGGTTTATGAAAAGTGTATTAACATGTGAAATTATCTATTTACGTAGGTAAAAAATTAAATATCAACATCACGATATGCAGTTAAGGTAACATTAAATTAAGAGTGAAATTGTTCTTTGTGTTGATGCAGATTTTGTGTCCGATGCTTGTCGAATAGATTAGATTTATTTTATGCTGAATTTGTAATAGTTAGTGAAACGGTCTAACGAACGTGTATAGACCCGCTCGTTTGAAGTGGTCAAACGAGAGGGTTATTTGTTTGACCGTGTGTGTTTGAAAGACAAAGGGGTGTAGCTATAAATAGCAACCCTTTGTCATTTCAAACACTTGGAAGTTTTAGAGGTTTGAGTCCTCACAGGGAGAGATCATCACTTTGTCTCTCCCCGGATGTGTACTCCTTTGGTATGGTTCGGTTAGCTTGTTAATCGGGCCGGTTTGCTTTGTTATGTTACAAATCTATACAAGTACTTTTATCTGTCTCTAATCTTCCCGTCTATGAACATAATCATGATAATCACGGTTTCGGTCCCGAAACACGTTCCTACAATTGGTATCAGAGCCATGGTACCCGATTTAGTAAATCTAACCGTTTACTAAGTCACATGAGCTCTAGATCTGTGATTTTTATGCTTTTGTTCAAGATGTAAAAATGGTGAAAACCCCAGATCTGGACTGAAATTCTCGGGTCTAGATGAAACAGAACATATACAAGAGTTGGGTTTTGTATTTCACACCTAAATAATCAAGTTATCATCATCAAATATCATATATACAATGATTTTCGTCAAATCTGCAAAATAAACGGTGCTTGTGTTCTTGAGATGTGCATGGCGGCTGGTAAGAAACACTAGGGTTCCTGTTGATACCCTACGACGAAATCCCAGCTGACGAAATCACCCAACTTCGTCAACTTGATATTGGACGAAATCACCATTTTCGTCATTGTTTATCTTCAGACGAAAACACCTATCTTCATCACACTTGATCTGGACGAAAACACTAACAGTTCAGCAACAAATCCTGATTTCATCAAAACAGTTCAGCAACAAAAAAAAAGGTTTGTTGGATGTTCTTGTTATCGCAGGAGACAAGAACGGCTGCTGCTGTCGTTCATCGCTGAAGAAGACATGGATGTCGATTGGATGTGTGAATCACAGAAAGTGAAGAGGTGTCGGCTGGATTTTTATTTGGGTATCTTGATTGTTGCTGGGTATCGAATGAAGAGGATGACAAAGATGTCTGATAGCCGCTTCACAAATTAGGGATTTGGAGGTGGTGTATTGAAGAATTTGGGGTTTTGGATGTCTGGTATCGTTAAGTGTTTATCGTAGACAGAGAGATGAAGATGAATTAGTGAAGTTGTGTAATGGATTTTTATTTGACAGTTTGACTGTTTGATGATTATGTATCGATGAAGAAGAAGACACAGAAGATGATATCAGCGGCTGCTTAATGAAATTGGGGTTTTGAATCATGGACTTCAATTCGGTGATGGGCTGTGGATATTGTTCTTCGCAGATTAATAGTGAGTGAGAGAAGGAAGATGAAGGAGAATGGAAGGTGATATCGGCAGTATGTTGGATTTTTATTTTGGGGGTTTGGTTGTTTGAGGTGTTCATCGTAGAGAGAGGATGAGGTGAGATGTCTGCACATGTTTTTTGGGGGGAAATGAGAAGACAAAGAGGAAGAATGGGTTTGTCTAAAAAAAATAGATGGAGTTGTCGGCTACCCCAAATGTGGCAGATAGGGTTTATTTGTTTGTTTGGACCTCATCAAGTTGGGCTTGGGGCTCTTTATGATAATTGGGCCTCATCAGTTTTATTTGTTTGGCAAGTAAGTGTTTCTCTTTTGGGCCTATTTGATGTAAGATCAAAATTAATTTAGACTTATTGGTCTAAATAAAAGGCCTAGCAATGTTGGCTAAATTAATTTTGGTCGGTTGATTAAAATTGGGGCCACGCATGGATTCACAGAAGAACAAAAATAGATCTATTTTTGTTGGACCCAGTCGCAGATAGGAGTCGGGTGTTCGCAAAGCTTATCTGACTCGCGCTTCAACGGCAAATTCTTACGGGTTCGGGAGCGCGCGGGATGATGCAGCATGATGAAAACAAAAGATGATGATATTTTGAGAAATGTGGGGTAGTCACAGTTACCGATGCAAACGTCAAACTTGGTGACTTGACTACTATGGGCCAAAAACCAAAATGGTATGTTCACTTTCGCACGTCAATGTTTATGATTGTTATCGGTTATTCGCAAATGTTCGAAAACATTTTGTTTATTGTCATATTCTCGCATTTGAAAACGAACGTATGAACCTGGAATGTCAATACCGGTCCTAATGAGTTCACAAAGTCTTTGGAGGGATACAAGTCGGATCCTACGGGGTACTAGGGGACGTTCTTATTCAACTAGGATATGCAAAGAAGAAATTCGTTTTCGTGATTTTTCGAACAACCGAGAACAGTCAATGAAGATTGACGACAGTTCCGCTAAGTGAAGGGAATTGGTGAACATTTGAAAGTTGACGACAGTTCCTTTAAAGTGGAGGGAATCTGTTAAGGTTTAGAGATCTTACCAAAGAAATGGGGGAATAAAAATTTTCGTATGTTGAATTTCTTCGGTAAATTTCTAAACGCAATCGCATGTGGTAGAGTTTGTGATTTTCTGGTGATACTAAAGGTTCGGCGTGGAATGTTTTGCACAGACACATATTTGAGGATTTTAATTAATTATCCAGCCAACGTGAAGAGTTTTGCACGGAAACATACATGCATCTTAAGTCTACAGTAGTTACAAAAGCGCTGTTCACTGAAGACCTGGGGAATCTTTATGAAAGCTGATAGTTCAAGACTGAAGACCTGCAGGATTCGGTTTTGGGTTTGATGTTTCTTTGGGATTTTACAGGGATCTGGGGGTAACTCAATTCGTTGAGTTTGCAAATGATGTACTTGGTCTAGCTGACTTCCTGAGTACTGATGCTGAAGATCTGTAGTGCATTACGTGGTCAACTTCACAAAGGCGAGACAATGAGATCTGGATGTAGTTCAACTAAGCATGCTGGTTGAGCTTGCAAGGGATACACTTGGTCTAGCTGACTTTCCTGAGTGTTGATGCTGAAGATTAAAGTGCATTACTTGGTCGATTCCACAAAGACGGTTTACAGAAGACAGTTCACCAGAAACCTCTACCAATGTAGTATGCTTGAAGATCAAGACTTGATGCAGTTTTTAAAGAATGGAACCCTTATCAAATGCCGGTTGGAGTATTGGAAGATCAGCGGAAGATCGGTCAATTGAGCCTTTTGAGGAAATTGCACAACACCCAACAGGCCAACACGGATACGCATAATTTGAGGGGGAACTATTATACAAGAAGCGTCAAGATACTACTTACCTGGATCATCGGTCAAGGGGGAATTTGTTAACACAGAGAAGATGAATACTTGACTGAAGATCGATTGCAGTTGCATTTTCGGCATTCGACAGCAACGGACAAGGGGGAATTTGTTGATGCAGATTTTGTGTCCGATGCTTGTCGAATAGATTAGATTTATTTTATGCTGAATTTGTAATAGTTAGTGAAACGGTCTAACGAACGTGTATAGACCCGCTCGTTTGAAGTGGTCAAACGAGAGGGTTATTTGTTTGACCGTGTGTGTTTGAAAGACAAAGGGGTGTAGCTATAAATAGCAACCCTTTGTCATTTCAAACACTTGGAAGTTTTAGAGGTTTGAGTCCTCACAGGGAGAGATCACCACTTGGTCTCTTCCCGGATGTGTACTCCTTTGGTATGGTTCGGTTAGCTTGTTAATCTGGCCGGCTTGTTTTGTTATGTTACAAATCTATACAAGTAAGTACTTTTATCCGTCTCTAATCTTCCCGTCTATGAACATAATCATGATAATCACGGTTTCGGTCCCGAAACACGTTCCTACACTTTGAAAAAAAATAGTATCACTTGATTGTGTGTAAAAAGCGTTTTGTTTTTTGAGTATCAATCTTATGAAAGTCGCAAACAAGGGTTTATTAAAAGTGTGTTAACATGTGAAATTATCTAAACGTGGCTAAACAATCTATTATCAACAAGGGGAAGGATCCACTAAAAAGTGGATTTTGCCTAAGTAGCCTAAGAAGGAATCTTAACCATTCATTTTTCAAATCAATGGTTAAGATGAAAGGGTAGGAGAAAGGAGGAGTGCAAGGGTATATTGGGAAAATCCTATTTATGGACTTTCTCTCTCCACATTTAAGTCACATGCATATTCCACCCTCATTTTTTAAACGTTTATAACTTTTTTATACGACATTATTTTTTTCATAAAAATTTCACCGTAAAATCGAACGTCTTTTTATCTTTAATTTGAGTACCATATTGCTATATAAAATATGAAGACTAAAAAAACCCACTTAAATGTGTTGTATTTCTATGTTATATAACATTTTTTGTGCTGAATTTTTGTACTATATTTTTGTGCTAAATTTTTTGTGCTGAATTTTTTTGTCTTAAATTTGTTTTTCCTCAATTTTTTTGTGCTAGATTTTTTTGTACAACATTTTTTGTTAATTTTTTTCGTGCTATATTTCTTTGTACTACATTTTTTGTGCTATATTTTTTGTACTAGTTTTTTTGTGCTAGATTTTTTTGTACTAGATTTTTTTTTTCATTTTTTAAAAATAAAAGAGGTGCCACATGTCATTTTCACTCCTATTTATAAGGACTAAAATGCCCTTGATTCCTAATTATTAGGAGTGGCACATGTCATCATCACAATCCTTCTTAGGCTACTTAAGCAAAATCCACTTTTTAGTGGATCCTTCCCCATGACAATACAATATGGAAAGTTAATGTAACTTTCATCTAAGAGTGAAATTGTTCTTTGTAAATTATATTATTGTATGGTTGGGTTGTGTATAAAACCTTTTATTCTTCTAAATTATCCATCTAATGAAAATCGTGACACACTCCTAAGGTTTATGGAAAGTATGCTAACATATGAAATTATCTATTTACGTGGGTAACAATCTAATATCAACATTATGATATGGAAAGTTAAGGTAATGTTAAGAGTGAAATTATTATTTGTAAAATATTTTTTGTATCTTTAGGTTGTATGTAAAAACCTTTTCTTTTTAAATTATCATTCTTATGAAAGTCGCAACACATTCCTTCTAAGGTTTATAAAAAGTGTGTTAACATGTGAAATTATCTATTTACGTGGGTAAATAATCTAATATCTACATTACGATATGCAGTTAAGGTAACATCAAATTAAAAAGTGAAATTGTTCTTTGTAAAATAATTTTTAGCATCGTTAGATTATATATAAAGACCTTCTCTTTTCTTAGTTATCAATCTTATGAAAGTCGCAACACGAAGCTTCTAAGGTTTATGAAAAGTGTATTAACACGTGAAATTATCTATTTACATAGGTAAACAATCTAATATCAACTAAATTGAAAGTTAAGATAACCTTGAATTATGAGTGAAATTGTACTTTGTAAATTAATTTATAGCATGGTTAGGTTGTGTATAAAAACCTTTTTCTTTTGTAATTATCAAATGTATGAAAGTCGAAATACACCCCTAAGGTTTATGCAAAGTGTGTTGACATGTGTAGTTATCTATTTACTTGGGTAACAATCTAATATTAACATTACTATATGGAAAGTTTAGGTAACATAGAATTAAGAATGAAATTATTATTCATGGAATAAATTGTAGTATCTTTAGGTTGTATGTTAAAACCCTTTCTTTTTTAATTATCATGTGAAATTATCTTTTTTTTTTTTTTTGAAAGGTGAACTTCTTAATGGTGACCATTGTCACATCCGCAAATCGCGGACCCTCGCCAAGAACGTGGGCCCAGATAGCAAGGCCAGCGCTGGGTTAACCAGTCTTGGGTCGAAGGCTTTCCCCCGGAAACCGTACTGCCTCTACACGAGTTGCCTCGCTAGAGTAACAGCCGGATGAAAACCGGAGTGACGCTCAGGATCAAACCCTCCTCGGTAGGTTTTTCACCATCATTGCGCACGGGTGTCCTACCCCCTTTCGCCATAAGCGGTAAATTATCTATTTACGTGGGTAAGTAATCTATTATCAACAATATGATTTAAAGTTAAGTTAACATTAAATTAAGAATGAAATTGTTCTTTGTAAAGTAATTTTTAGTATAGTTTAGTTGTATGTAAAAACTTTTTCTTTCTTAATTATCAATCTTATGAAAGTCGCAACACAATACTCCTAAGGTTTATGAAAAGTGTGTTAACTGTGAGATTAAATATATTATTAATGTAATATTTAATCTTGTAGCCTTTATAATCATTTATATTATATAGATCAAAATATATTAATAACCTATTAATAATTAGTTGGTAATTGTTGATGGACCATATTACCCTTATTAACTAATTAGGTTTCCTCTTGGGTGTATAAATAAGGAGCTTATTAGAGAGTTAAAGGGTTACACAAGTTAGACAAGTTACACAATCCTCATAACATCACATTCACGGCTCTCTCTCCTAACCGAAACCAACCCTTGTTTCGGTTCATCACCATCATAACTTTACATCCTAAGGAGGAACCAGATCATCCTGACAAGTATGTCGAACTCAATGGCTGCATCTCTGACTGGATTCTCTGCTGGCCTGTCTGCTGTAACAGGTATGTTATTCATGTTTTCCCTTATGTTTAAACAGAACTGATCAACATGTGGTATCAGAGCATATGTTGATAAATCAGTTATGTTTTCGTATCCATTATTCTGGGATTAAAATCTGGAAAACAGAAAAGTTTTAAAGCCATATACATCACGGCTGGTTTCGAGTTCCAATGAGCCGAAATCACTGTTTCGGAAAAGGATGTTTGATAAATTGACTCGAAACCATAATGGGTAAATTAATATCCGAAATCTGTTAATAAAAGTCATGAAATTCAGGTTTCGGATCCTAGAATTATGTTTTAAATTTTAAGGTTCATCATATTGTTCTAAGGAAAACTCGAAAATTCCTTAAATTTTGGAATATGATTTGGATTAGTGGGTGTTTTTACTGATTTTGATCTAAATTTTATCTTTTAAAACTTCGAAAACTGTTAATAGATTTTCAGTTATTATTTTCGAAATCTTTTGATAAGTTTAGATCAGCAATGAAATAGGAAACACTATCCCACAATCCCTCAAATTTCGAGTTTTCAGTTATTATCACAAAACAGCTATTAACAGTGGGCTCGAGACCATAAGGTCTCGACTCGAAATCATTAGGTCCTTAAATCTTCACAACTCGAGACCAACAGATCTCGACTCGAGACCACAAGGTCTCGACTCGAAATCATAAGGGCTCAAAAGTTTACAACTCGAGACAAAGGTCTCGACTCGAGACCATAAGGTCATAACTCGAGACCATAAGGCTGAAACTCGAGACCATGGTTCCGACTCGAAACAACAAGGTTCCGACTCGAGACCTCATAATGACTCGAGATCTCATAACTCAGTCGAGACCTGACTCGAGACCTCATAATGACTCGAGATCTCATAACTCAGTTCGATCCGCGCTAACAGGTGGTTTGCTATTAAATACTTGGTTTTGTTAACACTTAATTAACTAATCAGAATCAGATAATTTTTACAAAACCAAAATAGCTTAACTTGAATGAGCTTCTGATGTATTAATTCTGGCCAAAGCTGATTTAATACATCTATTTACTGTTCAAGTATTACAAAAGCTATGTTGAGTATGCATTACAAACGTGAAATGTCTTAATTCTGGCCAAAGCTGATTTAATTCATTTATGTTTAGCATGCTTGACAAGTGCATAACTAAAGTGATTGTCTCATTTCTGGCCAAAACTGATTTGTCACGATTACTTTGCACACATACTTAAATGATTACAATTCTGGCCAAAGCTGATTTGTCTTCGTTTAAGTAGAATTTTACTAAGTCTATTATTTTGATGTTAGTAATAGACATTATCACAGCTTCATAATTAAAATGGTCATTATTTATGCCTGCCTTAGTATAAAATGCCCTTAGATCACATTAGGACTTCTTTCTTAGTATCATAACTTGCTCATCTTATTTCCACTATCAGCACCCAATTGCGGGATTCCACCTTTGACTGGTGATAACTTTGCTGAATGGAAGGATGCCCTCATGCTTACACTAGGATTGCTAGACTTCGATTATGCTCTTAGAGAGAATAAGCCAGCGGACCTTACTACTCAAAGTACTGCTGCTGACCAGATAGTTCATGAAAAATGGACTAGGTGTAACCGCATGTCTCTCATGTTCATGAAGCAGACCATTCATAATGCAATTAGAGGAGCTATTCCTGATTCTGAAGATGCTAAAACCTACCTGGCTTCTGTGGAGGCCCAATTCAAAGGAACGTCAAAAGCACACGCTAGCACTCTTATCCTCAAGCTGGTGACGACTAAGTATGATGGGAGGAGCGGCATTCGCGAACACATCATGATGATGCATGACATGGCCAATAAGCTGAAAGGGCTAGAGATGGAAATCAGTGATGGTTTTCTTGTTCACTTCATCATCACTTCGCTTCCTTCGTCCTATGAAGCATTCAAGATCAATTACAACACTCAGAAGGACAAATGGACGATGAGTGAGCTGGTCGCTATGTGCGTACAGGAGGAAGAGCGTATGAAGATGGATCGCACCACTGATGTTGCTAACTTCACCACCTCCAACTCTAAGAAGAGGAAGAACAACTATCAAAGAAAGGATGCTTCCAAAGTCCAAAAGCCAAATCCTAATACAAGTGCACCTTCCAGCTCTAAGAGCTCCTTAGGCAAACCCTATTGCAAGTTCTGTAAGAAAACAGGACATAAGCAAAAGGAATGCCCTGACTTCAAGGAGTGGCTGGCTAAGAAAGGTAACGATTTTTTCATGATACTTGAGTCCTTTAATTTAAATGTTCCTGCTAATTCTTGGTGGTTTGATTCTGGTTCTATGGTTCATGTAACTAACTCTACTTAGGGATTCCTTTCAATCCGGAAGCTGGGAAGAAACCAAAGAACACTTAAAGTTGGGGATGATCGGGAATTAGAAGTGAAGGCCATAGGAACATTACAATTATTTTTGAAAACTGGTTTATGTATTAAACTTTATGATACCTTATATGTTCCTGAGGTAACTCGGAACCTTGTATCAGGACCAAAGTTAGACATGGACGGTTTTGTTGTTTCCCATGGTCATCGCAAACTCTCTATTCTCTATGATTCCGTTGTTTATGGTACTGGCATTCTGGATGGTGGTCTCTATAGATTAGAACTAGATGATAATTTTTCCAAATCTTTGTTGTCATATAATATTAATGAATCACTCACAAAGATGGAAAAGAAACAAGACTTAGAGACCTCATCCATGTTGTGGCATCAACGTTTAGGCCACATCTCAAGAGAACGATTAAATCGTCTCGTAAAGGATGACGTCTTACCTCCTCTCGATTTCACTGATTTTGGAACATGTGTCAGATGTCTTAAAGGCAAAATGACATCAGCGAATAAGAAAGGTGCCACTAGGAGTTCTAATTTATTAGAACTCATTCACACTGATATTAGTGGTCCTTACCAAATCGCTGGCATAACAGGACATACTTCATTTATCACTTTCATTGATGATTATTCTCGTTACATGTACTTGTATCTTATTAAGGAAAAATCTGAGTCTCTTACAACTTTTAAAGATTATAAAGCTGAAGTTGAAAAGCAATTAGATCGTCAGATTAAAGTTGTAAGATCAGATAGAGGCGGTGAATATTATGGAAGACATACTGATGTGGGTCAAGCTCCTGGTCCATTTTATGAGTTTTGTAAGGGCCAGGGGATTGTGAACCAATACACCATGCCTGGTACACCTCAGCAGAACGGTGTCGCTGAACGAAGAAATCGTACCATTATGAACATGGTGCGCAGTATGTTAGCCAACACTAATTTACCATTATTCCTCTGGACTGAAGCGTTAAAAGAAGCTGTTCATATACTCAATAAAGTTCCTTCTAAGTCTGTCCCTAAAACTCCTTATGAACTTTGGACAGGAAGGAAACCGAGTCTTAAATATATGAAAGTATGGGGCTGCATTGCTGAAGGAAAACTCTATAATCCTTTCCTAAGGAAACTTGACCCTAAAACAGTTACATGCTTCTTTATCGGGTATCCTGATCATTCAAAGGGTTATCGTTTCTATTGTCCTTCCCATGTCACCCGTATTGTTGAAACCAAGCGTGCTGCATTCCTGGAGGATTTCAAGGTCAGTGGGAGCAGTATCAACCCTTACGAAGAATTGCAAGAAGTACAAGACGTGGGGGGGAGAGACTCATCGCTTACCATTACTCCGTTTACTCCTCTTGTACCAAATGCAACAACTGCACCTGAAGCTACTGCACCAATTCCATCTCCACAATCAGAACCCATTATACCTCATAACGAAGGCACATCAAACGCTCAAAACCAAGACAACGCTGAACCCGATAATCAACTCAGGAGGTCATCTAGGCAAAGAAGGCCTACTAATTGGGATGATTATGTTACCTACCTGACTGAAATGGATGCTGGAAAGCTCAATGATCCTATCTCTTATAATGAAGCCATTAGCAGTGATCAGTCTTCTGAATGGAACAAAGCAATGATTGATGAGCTTCAATACATGAAGAAAAATAACGTTTGGGATTTGGTAGAATTACCCAATGGTGTCAAACCTGTAGGTTGTAAATGGGTGTTCAAAACAAAACTGGATCCGAATGAGAACGTTGAACGCTACAAAGCGAGATTGGTTGCAAAGGGCTACACTCAGAAAGAGGGAATTGACTATCAAGAGACGTTTTCACCTATCTCTCGTAAAGATTCATTAAGGATCGTTATGGCCCTAGTAGCTCATTTTGATTTGGAGCTGCATCAGATGGACGTCAAAACTGCTTTCTGTTGGTGCACTTGTGTCTGTACTTTGTCTGTATTTTGTCATGATACGAAACAATGTCTTGTGTTAGTCTGAGTTACGTCTTAGGTTTGTTAATATGTATGTTCGATGTAAGTTTGACCAAGTCAACCATCCTCCTGGTTAGACTTGGCCAAACAGTTAGAACATATTTTGTAAGATGTTTGTGTCGAAGGATGAGTCATCGAAGGATTGTTTATATCCTTCGATGAGCTCGAAAGATAAACCTTCGATGGATGTTGATGGACCACGAAGGATATCATCCTTCGAGGTATATGTGGATCCTTCGATAGGTTTCAGATCGATAGATGATCCTTCGATCAGTCTATCTGATCCTTCGACCAGACGAGCTGTAATGGGTATATATACTCATGTTATGTGTTCACTTCAAAAGGGTGTGTGTGTGAGATGTGAGTGAACTTGGTCTTGTAGAGAGCATATTTTCAGTTGGGAAGGGCTGTAACCGTGTCCACTGAAATACAAGAGAAAACTTTGATATCTCGTGTGTCTACCTTTCTCTTTGTGGCTTGTGTTCTCATATAAACTACCGGTTTGCATTCTAGCTTGGATTCCGCACTTGCTAGTGTGTTAGACATAACAAGGATAAGGTTAACCTCATCCTCCGAGGGACCTACAAGTGGTATCAGAGCCGTGGCTCTTTTCCTTGTTAAAAACCGAGTTTATACAAGACTTTGGTGTGTTTGGACAAAACTCACTTGGTTTAGCACCCGTTTTTAGTGTTTTTCTCGCATTTCTTGACGTAAAAACGTGTTCTAAACTTACCGGGTGTGTTAAAGGACGGTTTGGGTAACTTAAAAACTTGTTTTTAAGAAGTTTGGTAATTTCCGGCCAAATTCCGGCTTACTCCGGTGACCGGTTTTCTGGATAAGATTTTTTTTTAATATTTTATTGTTCAAATCCAGGTTTGGTAGAAAATATGGTCTGACCATACTTTCTGCCGAAAGATTTCTTCCAACCCATCACCTTTTCACCAACCTGTCACTTTTGTCAACTGTGTCAGTGCAGATCGAAGGATATCCTTCGAAGTCGAAAGTTCATCGTTCGATCAAAGGAGGTTCGATAGATAATCATCCTTCGAACATCCTTCGAAGTCTGTGACTTATCCTTCGATCCAAGGAATCTTTTCGAAGGTTACATCTTTCGATCTACAGTTCTTGTTCGAAAGATAAGGATCTTTCAATTAGAGAATCCTTCGAACAAGTAGTGATCCTTCGATCCTAGTCTGTTTAAGTTTAACAAGTTTGTGTTTTTCTCGTCTTTCGATCAGGGATCCTTCGGCTGATTGGTTGTTAACAAGGAGAACCCGGGAGAACTAGTGTAACAATTTTTCTTCATCAAAAATGAATTCGATGTGGGGTATTCCAATAAATACAGAAATGTATTATGGTACTCCGGCTCCGGATTCGGGAAAGTATAGAAATACCAGTTTATCTCCTGCATGGGCCGAATCTCCCGTACCTGTATCTTCGCAAGCTAATGCTATATCTACCGGTCAATGGGCATTCGTATCAAATCAAACTCCAAGTATTCAAAGCATTTTGTTAAGCGAGAGCGAAACCGGAAGTTTGAATCGGCCTCCAAAGTTGATGCACTTATACGAATATCCAGGATGGATTGATAGATTTCATACATACGTCCTTGGTCAAAATACAGAATTGTGGTTGCGTTTCATCACAGATTTTGATCAAACAATAGAGGTTGCCGCTTCATCTGCTGCTACGTTTGCCAATCTTACGGAAGATCAGAAGAAGGTCTATGACTTAGAGAAGAAAGAGTATGCCATTCTTACTCAGGCGTTAAGCAAAGATATTTATCATCAATTTGTCAGTTTCAAGACAACGAAGAAGTTGTGGGACGCATTGAAGACAAGGGGCGTAGGAAATGAAGCGACACGTCAATTGAGATGCGACCTGCTAAAGAAAGAGTTTGATGGTTTTACTTTTATGGAGAATGAATCTTTAGGAGATTTGACAAGTCGATTTAATCATTTGCTGACTGAATTGGCAAATATTGGGGTTGTAACAACTTCAGCAGAGGTAGTGAAAAAGTTTGCAGATGCACTGCCACCTCAATGGAATACTTTCTTGGAAATCATGAAGTACAATGGCACTTTAGCTACAACAAACTTCAATGACTTTGTTCAACTCCTGGAAAACAAGAATCAAGAAGAAACTCTCAAGGAAAAAAGAGTTCCAGTGCCACAAAATCCTGAAATGTATTATGGAACTTCTAGCACTTCTACAAAACCTTCTTCACACGCTCCAATTCAAACAGCGTTTGTGTCTAGCACTGACATGTATGGCAATCTTATCCAAGTTCTGGTCAAGCCTCCTCCAACAGACATGTATGGAAATCCGCTTGAACCAGTTCCTCAACCAGTACCACAACAGCAAAGCCAACGACCTATCAGAGCAACTGATATGTTCGGAAATCCATTACCTGTTCGATCTACTGGACCAACAGATTTATACGGGAATCCACTTCCTCCTCAACAGCAAGCATGTTATGGAAGCACATCATCTGCTAGTCAGCAATCAAAGCCAAATACAGTACGGCTCGACACCTCAAGTTTCTCTAAAGTCAGTGTTGAAGTAGCAAAGGAACACATGGAGCTGCTAAACACTTTGGTGAGCGCATACTGTGGATTAGTGGAAGGTCAGATTGGCAACATTAATCTGACTCAAGAAGACTATCAGCAGATCGATAAAGAGGAGATGGAGATGATGGACATCAAGTGGGCCTTTGCCAGTGCTGTTAGGCGAGCAAAGGATTTCATGGAAAGAACTGGCAGAACCAGCTTGGAAAGCAAGAAAGACACCAAGTATGGGTTTGATAAGCAGGCTGTTAAGTGCTTCAATTGTGGTGAACGTGGTCATTTCAAACGTGAATGTACGAGGCCATCTCAACATGGAAACCAAAATCCTTTCAGAGGTCAAGGCAACAGGGCAAATCAGAACCAAGTAAGGAACAACGAGCGCACATTGGTGCCTGTCAACAACCAGAGTCAAGCAGGACCATCTAATGCCAACCAGGCACTTGTGGTTCAAGTAGATGAAGGTTGTGATTGGTCAATTCAGCTGAGTGGTGATGCTCCAGATGGAACAACATGTTTTGCTGAAGTGGTTAAGGATTTAAATCACGCCAGTGGTGGAGAATCTTCCACCAATGGTGATGAATCTTCTGAAGATGAAGACAGCTCCGGTTATAGTGGAAGCTCAGATGAAGAATCCTCCACTTCAGGTAATGATCATGTGGATGAGACATCAAGTGCGTCAGTTGATGCAGATATTGATGAGCTTTTGGAAGAAGCTACAGCAGGAATTGAAAGAAGATCTATTTTGGTGGATCAAGCTGCTTATTCTTCGTCTTCTCTCCATTCAGCCTTTATGGCTAATGTCGACAGTTCATCAAGTCAGGTATGTGTCGATGAACCCACTTCTGTTAGTTGTGATAATTGTGACATATTGAGTATTAAATGTGCTGATTTAGAGACAAGCATGTCTGAGTTGCAAGGCAAACATGATGCTTTACAAGCTAGTTTGTTTGACTTGCAAGACAAACATGTTTCATTGAATGATAAGTGGTGTGAATTGCAAAGCAAACACGAGGCTTTGCAAGAGAAATATGATGTGACATTCATCCACAATCAGAAATTGACCGTGGATCTCTCGAAGTGCACTGAAGCCAACATGTTTTATGAAAACCATGAAAAGGAGTTTAAATCGGTAATTGAGAAATTAAAGAAAGATAAAACCGAGTTAACTAAAATGGTTTCCAGAAAACAAACTGACATTAATTTGTATATAACTCGCCTTGAGGTAATGCAAAAGGAAATGGCTTGTGTGAAAACTGAAAGTGAGGCGATCCAACTTAAGCTAGACAGTTATTTGAGCTCTAGCTATGTGTTGGATCACATCATTGACGTACAGAAAGAGAAACGGGATGTCACATGCATTGGATATAAGCAATGTCCACCACCTGTTAGACACAATTACGATGCCATGCCTGACGAGGAGGATAGAACTTTCTTTGAACCATCTGTTCCTCTAGATGTTAATGAATTTGCAACAGGACTCGGATACAAGAAAGAAATATCGTCAGATTCAGATGTGTCAGCAGATACAGATACATTTGTGTCTCCTGCTGAACAGAATCAGGATCCTCCAGTTGTTGTTGAGGATGCTGATTCTTCTGATGATGAATCTGATGATACTGATTCAGCAAAGTCTGATGCGGTGATAAATGAAGAGGACATACCTCTTGAGAATCATATTATGTGTGATCCTCCTGCAAAACCCGCTAAGACTGTTGCAATCGAGTCCTTGTCTGCACAAGAGTCGGAGAGTGTGGATTTGCTGTACACTCTTGTTGGTGATAATAAAATTTATTCTGACAAAGATTTTCCGATTAAGAATGTAAATCAATCCTTAATCAGTAAAGTTTTTGAAAATTCGACAAGTAAATTTCTGGGTAAGAAAGGATCACACGTTGTGGTAACACAGTGCCCTCCTATCCCAAAGGCTGAAGTTAGAAAACAATTTGGCAATCAGAAATTACCAACAGAGAAGAGGCAGCAAAATCATAACAAACAAAAAGGAAAATTGCCGGCTCAAAGCCAAAAGAAGCCAAATCAAAAGAAGAAAAAGAATGTGAACTTTGTGAAATCTAAGGGAACGGACAAAATTGAAACGTTTGAAAATCAATCTAACTTAGATTTTGTCAAGAAAGCAACAGTGATGAAAAGGAATGAACCAAATAGTTCAAAACCTAGTACCTCGGGATCACAAAGTTCATCATCGGCAAGACGATCACATGATACTTCGGGGTTTGTTGAACGAAGATCATGTTTTGAATGTGGTGAAATTGGACATATAATTCGAAACTGTCCGTATCTTCATAAGTTGAAAGCAAAGGATGATGATCCCCGTGAACGCAATCACCAAAAGCGATCTGTTTCTGTAAAACAAGATCCCCGACTTGTAAGAGAAAGGGAAAAGAAACAGAAACGTCAACAAGTCAAGGTGATTGAAAAGGCACTTAAAACTGATGTGGTTCAAAAACAATCTGTTTCAGTTAAGCCAGAAAACTCAAAATTTTCAAAAACTTCAAACAATCACGAAGTTAAATTGTCAAACAATCAAACTGGTAAAACTCAACAGACATGGAAACCTAAATTGACCACAAGTTCAGAGGGACCATCACAATTTATGAATCATCAAAGAATAGAAGTTATTGTTGTTGATGAAAATGGAAGACCCAAGACCACAATGGCTTGGGTCCCCATCTCCAACTAATCAAGTGAGTTCATGTGCAGGGTGTTCCAGGAGGAACTATCAGTAGTCATTGGATTGTTGATAGTGGGGCATCCAGGCACATGACAGGCGACATGAAGCTTCTCTACGACGTCAAATCTATTAGAGGAGGTTATGTTGCTTTTGCTGGAGATAAAGGCGGATATATTACGGGTGAAGGAATGATTTCCAACGGGGTTGTTAGCTTTGATAAGATCAACTTCGTACAACAACTTGATCACAATCTTCTTAGTGTTTCTCAAATTTGTGATAAGCAGTTCTCAGTACACTTTGATGCAAATGGATGTTATGTGCTGAAACCCGGCTTCAAAATTCCAAAAGAATGGATTCTCTTGTCGGCTCCAAGGATAAATGATCTGTATGTCCTTGATATGAGCCAAGCTATCACAACGTCTGCACAAGCAACTTGTTTCGTTTCTAAAGCCACAGAAAAATACTCAATCTCTTGGCACAGACGAATGGGTCACATTCACTTACGCAAAATGAATCATTTGGTGTCAAATGAATTGGTGAATGGTGTTCCTCTTAAAAACTTTCATCTTCAAGACGTCTGTGTTTCGTGCCAAAAAGGAAAACAAACGAAGAAGCGACACCCTACAAAGAAGATCAACACGGTGGATGTTCCTCTTGAACGTTTGCACATGGATTTGTTCGGTCCTGTCAAGCACAAAAGCATTAGGAATGATCAATACTGCCTCGTGATAACTGATGATTATTCAAGATTTTCTTGGGTGGCGTTCATGGCACATAAGAGCGAAACCTTCGGTATTATCAAAAACTTGATCATTCAGATTGAGAATCTATATAAGTTGAAGGTTAGGCGGATACGTAGCGACAATGGTACTGAATTCAAAAATCATGCCATGGCGGAGTTTTGCACTTCAAAAGGTATTCTTCACGAATTTAGTGCAGCTTATACTCCTCAACAGAATGGCGTCGCTGAACGTAAGAACCGCACATTGATCGAGACTGCTAGGACTATGTTGGTAGAGTCACAATTGCCGATCCCATTCTGGACTGAAGTTGTGGCCTCTGCATGTTATACGTTGAACCGAGTCCTTACAGTCAAAAGGCACAACAAGACCTGCTTTGAGCTAATTAACAAACGGAAACCAGATTTGTCATATCTTGAACCGTTTGGAGCTCCATGTACAATAATCGCTCCTAATGGAAAGTTTGGGGAAAAAGCAACTGAGGGATACTTTCTTGGGTATGCCATCCCGAACTTAAGAGTCTGGAATCTAGAAACTAAAAGGGTCGAGGAATGGTCTGAAGTCAGAGTACAAAGGCACACTTTACCAGTCAAATGTCCTGGTCAGCCTTGGATGTTTGAGTACGATGACTTTTTTCAATTCGATCAATGTTGAAGCAGTTGAAGAAAATGTTGCGGCAAGGATGTTTTTCGAGAGTGACAATGCAACAGATTCACCGTTGGTTCATCCAATTATTGTCAATCAAGAACCATCTTCAGTGAACAATAAGGCTCTCGACAATGAGGATTTTCACGATGCTACCGAATTGAACGAATCTTCAGAGGATGATGAATTTCTCGATGCAGATCAAGAAGCTCCAACAACAGCAGTTCATGGTACTTCAGAAGGTACACCTCCAGTGGATGTCCCTAAAACAGCTGAAGCTACTGCATCATCCTCTTCGTCAATTCCGGGTATTGAATTGGTTGTTGATCTCAATCTCAACAATCTGGGTACAAATATTCCAGTTCAAGATAATCCAGAAACAAGGATTCACAATACCCATCCTCAACAAAACATCATCGGAAATGTACAAAGTGGCATTCAAACAAGAAACATGTTGCGAAACAACAACAATGCAGGCTTGTATGCAACTATCCGAGAATCTGGTCAACAAAATGATTGGTCTTTCGCGTGTTATGTCTCACAGGAAGAGCCAAGAACTTGGAAAGAAGCTTTGAAAGATAGCTCTTGGGTTGAAGCGATGCAGGAAGAACTGCAACAATTCCAGAAGCTTGGTGTCTGGAAACTCGTAGAGAAACTTGCTGGTTACAAGAAGATTGGTACCCGTTGGGTGTTTAAATGCAAAAAGGATGACCGTGGAGTCGTTATTCGAAACAAAGCAAGGCTAGTCATTCAAGGTTTTCGTCAGATAGAAGGGATCGACTACAACGAAGTGTATGCACCTGTTGCACGTCTAGAAGCAATTCGGATCTTTCTGGCTTATGCCTCATTCAAAGGTTTCAAGGTATACCAGATGGACGTCAAAAGTGCATTCTTACATGGTGTGGTGGAAGAAGAGGTGTACGTCGAACAGCCTCCAGGTTTTGAAGATCCTATCCATCCCGATCGGGTTTGGTTGCTCAACAAAGCTCTCTATGGTCTACATCAAGCACCGCGAGCTTGGTACGCAACCTTATCTAATTATTTGCTGGAGAATGGATTTCGCAGAGGTCTTATCGATTGTACTCTTTTCATCAAAGAACAAGATGGAGATCTTCTACTGGTACAGGCATACGTTGATGATATTATATTTGGTTCTACTAATGATGTTTTGTGTAGGAATTTCGAGCGCATCATGCAGGATAAATTCAAGATGAGTGCTATGGGGGAAATGACTTTCTTTTTGGGCCTACAAGTACAACAAACCGAGTCTGGGATATTCATCCATCAGACTAAATATGTTGGTGACATCTTGAGCCGGTTCCAGATGTCTGATGCAACGCCCATCGGTACCCCATTGCCGCAAAATCACGGAATTACTCCAGACTTGAAGGGTGAAGCTGTTAACCCCTCATACTACCGCGCGATGATCGGATCTCTTATGTACCTCACAGCATCAAGACCAGATATAATGTACCCAACGTGCCTGCTTGCCAGATATCAAGTCAACCCGAAGGCTTCACATCTTGCAGCTGTAAAAAGGATTTTTCGTTATTTGAAGGGTTACCCTGACACCGGTCTATGGTACCCTAGGGATAATAACTTTGACTTGATCGCTTTCAGTGATTCTGATTTTGGCGGATGCAAAATCGACGGCAAATCCACAACGGCTGGATGTCAGTTTTTGGGTAATCGCCTAGTCACATGGCAGTGCAAGAAGCAGACGTGCGTCGCTACATCAACATGCGAAGCTGAATACATTGCTGCCTCAAGTTGTTGCTCCCAAGTCCTATGGATCCAACAACAAATGCGCGACTACAGTTTTGAATTCCTAACTACTCCTATTTACGTTGATAATTCTGCTGCCTTACAGATCACTAGAAATCCTGTGCAGCATTCAAAGACTAAGCACATCGAAATTAAGTATCACTTCATACGTGATTGCTTTGAGAAAAGGCTAATCGATGTTGCTTACGTCCACACCGATGACCAACGTGCCGACCTTTTTACCAAAGCTTTTGACAAATCAAGATTTGACTACTTATTATTGGTAAACGGCATTAAGGTCAAGCAAGAGTAAAACCAACATCGGAAAATCATTTTTGTAAATACCTTTGTGTTTTAAATTTATCTTAGTTTGTTGATTTTAGGGGGAGTAAATCCAAAATTTGAAAATCCAAAAACATCGAAAAATTTCAAAATCACAAAAACAATAGAAAAACAAAAATGAGTTTCCTGGCGAGCAAAAGAGAAAATGATAGTACATCAGTGGTCTGTCTAAACCTCTTTAAACCTTAAATGAATAATGATAAGCAGCTCTATATAAGATGTATCGGTAGGCTCACAATCATTTTAAAGTGTGCAGGGTGATATAAACTTAAATCGACTGAAGACTGGGTGGGAACCATTCATTGGCATATGGTCTTGGTACCGAAATTTCGTTTGAGAGATTGCCGAGGTTCTGAGATATTCGGTCTTTATGCTGCTTATCATCTGGGTATCATGGTTGTATCTTTTTCCGAAAAATAACGGGGACGCAAGTCTAGATCTTCCATGATACCATACATACGTGTACATATTGCATTCGACCTCAATAAGTTATCAACAATCACATGTCCAAACAAATAAGTGATAATATATCACATTTATCCGGGAGTCAAGTTCGTCTCTCTGCTGTACGAAAGTACTGACCTGTTCACGGACTTGCTCCTGTGCCCTCATGCATCGAAAATCAAGCTCCTCATCAATAAGTGATTCTATCACATAGGGCTTGTTTTCAAGTCAAAATAAGTGAGTTTCTCACATCATATACGGTCAAACAGATGATAATCGGTATACTCACCGGTAAGATGAACCCTCGTGCATACCTTGATACGGGAATGTGTCGTGATGTGGATGAACACCGGTCGATAAGTATAAATCATACCTTAACGTATCCCCTCGCCATGATTACATCTGATAAGTTGAGCTTATGTGGACAACAATACCGATAATTGTTATAGGATGCTTATCTTAATGTTAACTAAAAGAACAACAAGAGCGTTTTGGCATGACCGTACACTGATATGATTCTCTTACCCTCGAAACTCACAAAAAGAATGTCTGTAAATATTTATTTAATGCTTTCAGTTTCTGCATCTTTGTATATATTTATTTACTGCTTTCTGTCTTTTCATTTGAAATATTCAAAAATACCAAAAAGATTTTAGGTGTGTTTTAATATAAACTTTATAAAAGCCAAAAAGATTTTATTTCTATTTTATTTTCGATCGTACGATGTTGGATCTCGAGTCTTCGTTACCTGAAACCTGATTGAAAACCGAAATGACTAAATCTTCATAATCGGTCAAAAATTTGCAAGTTTTGAAAGTTAAAAACTAAAACTGATAAATTTTGTTAAACTTTCAAACTGTCGGACGGTGTTTGACTGAACAATGGTCACATGTGTGTCGTTTGCTTATGATATTCCAAGCAGTTGTTCTCATTACGCGTTTAGATTTCTTGCATGTGCAGATTCTAAAGGCAAGGAGAACATGGTCGATGACAAGCTTCGGAATGAAGACACGACGTGAAGGCACTCAAAAGACAAAGATGATCGAGTTGCCGCTGGCCATCATCAACACCACAAGGATCTCAAGTTGTAAAGATCAAGACATTCACGAGCATAACTCAAGGGGGAGCTTATGTTAAGGGGGAGTTTGTCTACACACTTCTTACATGAAACGGGGAGTTTGTTGGTACACTTTCTGCTTTCAAGACGTGAAGACTTTAAAGATCCTCCGACATTGAAGACTTGAAAGGACGTCAAAGACTTGAAGACATGAAGATCGAGACAAAGCTACAGCCAAGGGGGAGTTTGTTGGTGCACTTGTGTCTGTACTTTGTCTGTATTTTGTCATGATACGAAACGATGTCTTGTGTTAGTCTGAGTTACGTCTTAGGTTTGTTAATATGTATGTTCGATGTAAGTTTGACCAAGTCAACCATCCTCCTGGTTAGACTTGGCCAAACAGTTAGAACATATTTTGTAAGATGTTTGTGTCGAAGGATGAGTCATCGAAGGATTGTTTATATCCTTCGATGAGCTCGAAAGATAAACCTTCGATCGATGTTGATGGACCACGAAGGATATCATCCTTCGAGGTATATGTGGATCCTTCGATAGGTTTCAGATCGATAGATGATCCTTCGATCAGTCTATCTGATCCTTCGACCAGACGAGCTGTAATGGGTATATATACTCATGTTATGTGTTCACTTCAAAAGGGTGTGTGTGTGAGATGTGAGTAAACTTGGTCTTGTAGAGAGCATATTTTCAGTTGGGAAGGGCTGTAACCGTGTCCACTGAAATACAAGAGAAAACTTTGATATCTCATGTGTCTACCTTTCTCTTTGTGGCTTGTGTTCTCATATAAACTACCGGTTTGCATTCTAGCTTGGATTCCGCACTTGCTAGTGTGTTAGACATAACAAGGATAAGGTTAACCTCATCCTCCGAGGGACCTACACTTTCCTTAACGGAGACTTAGACGAAGATGTTTACATGAAACAACCTGAAGGCTTTAAACCTGAAGGTCAAGAGCATCTAGTCTGTAAGTTGAAGAAATCCATTTATGGGTTAAAACAAGCATCACGTCAATGGTACCTCAAGTTTGATGAAGTCATGAAGAGACAAGGTTTTATGAAGAATCAAGTGGATCAATGCACCTACCTCAAGATGAGTGGGAGTAATTTTACTATACTTCTCCTTTACGTAGATGATATTCTATTGGCAAGTAATAGTTTAGACATGTTGCATGAGTCGAAGCGATTACTCTCGCATAACTTCGACATGAAGGATCTCAGAGATGCTTCTTACGTCATTGGCATCGAAATTCACCGAGATAGACACAAAGGGATCTTAGGATTGTCCCAAAAGACTTACATAGATCGTGTCCTTACACGTTACAACATGCAACAGTGCAAACCTTCAGTCGCTCCAGTAGTTAAGGGAGATGTTTTCGGTTCATTCCAGTGTCCGACAACAGAGGTTGAAAAGGAGCAGATGAGCCAGATACCTTACGCGTCAGTAGTTGGGAGCCTGATGTATGCTCAAGTCTGTACTCGCCCAGATATCGCTTATATTGCTGGAATGCTAGGCCGATATCATACTAATCCTGATCTAGCTCACTGGAAAGCAGCTAAGAAGGTCCTTAGATATCTGCAAGGGACGAAAGACTATAAACTGACTTATAGAAGAAGTGATCACTTAGAAATGATAGGTTATTCTGATTCTGACTTTGCCAAATGCAAAGATGACAAGAAATCCACTTCGGGCTACATCTTTATGTTAGCAGGCGGACCTATCTCATGGAAGAGTCATAAACAACAGTTAACTACAACTTCCACAATGATGGCATAATATATTGCTGTTTACAACGCAACCTGTCATGGAATGTTGCTTAGAAATCTGATAACTGGACTCAAAATCGTTAATTCCATTTCTAGACCATTGAAGCTTTACTGTGATAACTCAGCTGCCATTAGTTTCTCGAACAGTAACAGTTCGACTGGAGCTGGTTTATATCTCGATACAAAATTTTTATTCGTACGTGAACGAGTTGAGGAAAATAATCTTTGTATTGAGTATATTAGTACTAAAGATATGCTTGCGGATCCGATGACAAAAGGTCTCCCACCTAAAGTTTTCGAAGAACATGTATCGAATATGGGACTTACTAAAGACATTATTTAATGGCATATTGTACTAGCTTATGTTTTAATTAATAAAATTTCCTCAGTTTGATTTTGTATGTCTCTAACATATGTTCTGCCGGTGTAATGACATATAGACAAATATAAATACAAATCAGACGCTAAAGGGCTTATGCGTATTTTGATCATAACTATTAGGTTTTAAATTGATGCTATAGTATGACTAATGGGGGTCCTGAGTCGAATGATGATTCAACGGCTGTATTTCTCTGCTATAGTTCTTGGTTTAAAGCTAAAATGGGTGTTAACTCCTGGCCAGGCTTACCTAATACTCATGATAAATGATTACTCGGCTAAGTGGGAGAATGTGAGATTAAATATATTATTAATGTAATATTTAATCTTGTAGCCTTTATAATCATTTATATTATATAGATCAAAATATATTAATAATTAGTTGGTAATTGTTGATGGACCATATTACCCTTATTAACTAATTAGGTTTCCTCTTGGGTGTATAAATAAGGAGCTTATTAGAGAGTTAAAGGGTTACACAAGTTACACAATCCTCATAACATCACATTCACGGCTCTCTCTCCTAACCGAAACCAACCATTGTTTCGGTTCATCACCATCATAACTTTACATCCTAAGGAGGAACCAGATCATCCTGACAAGTATGTCGAACTCAATGGCTGCATCTCTGACTGGATTCTCTGCTGGCCTGTCTGCTGTAACAGGTATGTTATTCATGTTTTCCCTTATGTTTAAACAGAACTGATCAACATTAACAAGTCAAAATATCTATATAGGTAGGTAAACAATCTAATATCAACATTATAATTATGATATGGAATTTTAAGGTAACATTAAATTAAGACTGGAATTGTTCTTTGTAAATTACTTTTCATTATCTTCAATTAGGCTGTTTGTAAAAACCTTTTTTATGTAATTATCAATCCTATAAAAGTAGCAACACACTTCTTCTAAGGTTTATGGAAAGTGTGTTAACATGTGAAATTATCTCTCACTTAAAGATCATGTGACAATTAACTAATGTTATCATGGCTAAAGAGCTAGCCCGAGTTGTATATATGTCACATGTTTTTGGCTACATGGTACCACCATTAAACACATGAACCAAAATAAAATAAATGAAGAATGCGAAAAAAAATTGGAACATTATTCTTATTCATTTATCGGATTATTTGTACATAGTAAATGAATCTTTTTATGTTAATACCATACATGCATGTTAAGAATTAATTTATTTTCAATAAAACTTAACTTTTGGCTTGCAGAATCTTGGAAACGAGTTTAATGATTTAATTTAATATTTTTACATTTAATATATTGGATTAAAGATACCAACAATGAAAAAATTCAAACAATGGGCACCGAGAATGGCTATCTTGGTGGCATATAAATTCATCCTTATTACAACAAGAAACTACACTAAAGACTCAGATAATAATCAACAAAAAAGATCCATTTCAATTCGGTAAAGTTCCTAACAAACCCTAATTATATATGCTCCAAAAAATTGTTTTGTTTATGTGTTTATGCTTGTTTATATTTATTCTTAATTATAAAGATCAAACCCTTTTGGCAGAAAAAGATGTCACAAAAGACTGAGGAGAAGCTATTTGAAGAATGGGAAGCAGTTCGTTGTCCTATATGTATGGAGCCTCCCCATGAAGCCATACTTCTCTTGTGTTCTTCTCATCAGAAGGGTTGCCGCGCTTATATTTGTGACAACAGTCAATCAAATTGCTTTGGCCGATTAACCAGATCATTAATAATTAGTGAACAAGATCCAAGTAAGAAACTAGTCTGCCCTTTGTGTCGTGGGGAAGTAAGTGATTGGACCACTGATGAACCGGCTCGACGCTTCATGAACAATAAACCGCGAAGTTGTACGAATGAGTCTTGTGAGTTCTTAGGGACGTATATTGAAATACTCGAGCATAAAAAACTAGTGCACACTAGAGTTAGTCAAGTTGATCCACAAATGCTGCAGAAGTTGAGTGCTTTGAAAGACTGTGTGAATCAGATTGAATCGGCTCGTAGAGAAGGCGATGATAATCTTAGACGCTTGATATTAGGTTCACGGTCTTGATGTGTTCATGGATTGGTATTTTCGTCGGATTTCGATAAGGATATGGAGGCATGGTGCTGCCAAGATGGGGAATTGTTGTTTTTAGCTTTTTTTAGTTAGTTAATGCTATGATAAACAGTTTTTAGACTGATTTGAATTTGGACTTTTGTTGTTTGCTTTAACTTTTACGTTTAGTATTGTTTTTGGAATGGAAATTTAGTAATCAATTATGCTCTTGGTATAATTTTCAAGAAATAGCTATTAATATGGATACTTTGATTTCACTTCTAAAATATCATTAGAGTTGCATATGTTGTTAAAAAAATACTATCTTTGGGTAACCTAAATATATTAATTACAATTTACAACATTGAAAAATTTAAAATGATGCCAAATCCTCCCATGCCTATATGGAATTAGCATTTTTCATAACATGAAATTCGTTGTTTTAAAAAAAGTAAGAAATTTTTTTCACACACACTCTTTCTTTCATATATACACTCCCTTGTACATTTAGAAAATCGTTGTGTTAGATGACACTTGACATATGTGTGGCGAACTTGTAACCTCACTTACAAATTATATAACTCATAACTCATGAGTCAGATGTGGATGTGGATGTGGATGTGGATGTGGTGAACTAGTAGATTATTTGGCGAAGTATTATTAGTAATTGAAATTGACAAGCATAACAAATTTTGTCGGAAAGTTTGATGGAGTTTCTCTTTTACATGATTTATTAGATCGACCAATCATAGTGTTTCGCAAAATAATAGTGAGTAATCTAGAAAAACCCCTTCAATGTTGATACTTTTCCCACTTACACTGGAATTGATTTAAAATACTCTCTCTCTCCCTCTCTCTCTCTATATATATATATATATTCAATTTCCATTAAAACTTGTAAACCCAGAAAACTACTATTAACCATTCAATTTCTTTTAGTTTTACTTTTCATTTCCTTTGATTATAAAGTTAGTATAATAGAAATAAAAATAAAAATTTATAAATATATATAGATTGAGGAGCTACATATATGTAGCATGCGACAATACACATATGAGGTACATATATGTATTTCACAAGCTACATATATGTAGCTCGTCGATCTACATACGTTTTATTGTTTTATTTTTAATTTCCACAAACTATAGTAACATATAAAAAGAAATTAAAAAAAAACTTGTTTAAAAGTGGTTTTCTCAAAATTTTCTATTATCTTTTAAGTTTTCTAATGACCCCCCTTTCCTATATATATATATATAAATATATATATATAGAGAGAGAGAGGGGGGGGGGGGTTGGTTAGCGTACAATATCTCTAACGTGCGTTGCGTACGCGATGTCTGCAACCACACGATTTAACCTAATCCCAACAAAACTCAAAACGGTGGCACGATCGTAATAATCAAAACTTAGTATAGAAAATAGACACAAAGGTACATTATCGTAATTGCGAACTCTTCAAATTAACATTCGGGGTTTAGATATTGTTTCGAATCAAATGACATTCGACTTGATCCTTATCTACACACAATCCCTCTTTTGATTTGCCTGTCAACTGCAAAAAAAACTTCATATGGTAAAGGTGATAACCACTAACGGATGTAACATCAGTTGTACGAGAGGTTACAGACTAAGAAAATTAATCCGGGTTAGTTTGATGTCATAAACAATTATGGTTTATTATAACATGTGTTTATGTTCCTATAACATGTGACTCTCATATTTAAACGTGTGTCTCAAATTTGCCCTATAATTGTAATTATTTCAATATGGTTAGGGCTTGTGATGTCAATTTCCTTTACAGAACTGATAACGTGCGTATATTGGGTTTATAACATGCGTCTCTCAGTTGCCCACTAACTTGTCTGATTCATATACTTATAACGTGTGTCTCTCATATTTCAGTGTGCGTCTCTTGTAATTATAACATGCGTCTCCTGACGTGCGTCTCCTGACGTGCGTCTCCTGACGTGCGTCTCTGTTGATGACTTCCATTGAAGTCTAACTATAAGGATCCCTTGTATCGACTTATTTGAAATCGGATTCCGAACTCCCTAAGTTGAATCATAATCATCTTCCATTGCATCTTCTTCACCGTCCCGTGCAACATTGCTCTGTGGATCCATATTTTGCTTCTAATTGAAACCCTAAATCGCCGGTGTTTAACTGCTCAGGATAGATTAAAAAATCTTCTAAGATTTAAAGCATAGACGAACCATAAATAACGCGATGGTGTGTAACAAACTCCTAATTATAGTGATGTATCGAATTGTCTGAATTGCCCTTTGATTGAAATAGAAAAAGAATGCCACGCGTCCTAATCTGGTTGTCGCGTATGGAATGTACAATAAGACATATTGTATTGTACACGTCCTATATATATACACACACATACGGTTTGGATCAAATACAAATTGATCATAATGTGCTAAACGTGAGAAGTGAAGATTTTTTTTATCTTCTTTTTCCATCTACTTAAACATCTCTTTAGTTGACAAAATAAAAAAATATAATATAGTTTTCTTAGTTGAGTAATTATATTTTTTTTTATTTTTTTAGGTTTAAGACTAAAAAGCGTGCTTGACTAGAGGGAAAAGTAATTCAAAGGAAACCATTCACTTCAGATGTTTAACACGTTAATATCTATTTGTACAATAACTGATAAAATATGTTTACTCTAAACAAGCACTAGTTCTCATAATTCACGTCAATGATATAATTTTCAACCATAAGCGATTAAAATGAGTTAATTGATTTCACCTTTAAACATATATTATAGTTTCATATTATTATTTTTAAACATTATGTTTTTTATTGATAACTATTGTATATTAGTATTGTTAAATTTTAAAAATATATTGAAAGTCTCTTATGAAAGATATTAGTAAACGATCTACAAACACACTCTTGCATGTGTAGATTTAGAAACTCGTTGGTTGGATGCCACTTGACGTGTGTGTGGAGAACTTGCAACCTTGCCTACGGACTCTGTAAACTCAAGAGTCAGATGGTGCATGCGATGTAAAGTGTAGTGTTGAAAATGCAATTTTCTTTTACTTTGTGATTTTATGTTGTAGGTTTGTTTCATTTTGCTTGATTTGTGTTATTAGGTGTATTTTTAAATAAGATTTTCAAAGAAAAAAAAACTCATAACGGAAGACGAATACATGATTAATATATATATATATATATATATATATATATATGTTCTAATTAACAATACATTTATAAATACGAATATTTTAATTGTTTATTAAATCTGCGTAGTTAGGGTTTTGCAAAATCTTCTTTCTTAGGGTTTATTGTATCTTCGTTATTGGTATTTTGTTAATATCCCTTACTAATTTTGTTTAGTCTTTATCATTAGGGTTTCCATTCCTAGCATTATTCATGTGCAAACCATAGAGGATTTGGGAGATAAAGGAAGTATAGAACCAAAAAAAATTCGTTTAAAATCATCAATGGTTGATTTCCACTTATATATCCCGATCATAAAACAATTCCCATTGACAAACATCTAAAAGCCTAGACAGGAATCTTATCTTTAAACTAAGTGATAGATTACTAAGAAAAAAATCTGCTAGGATATTGTTTCCATGGAAAAACCAAATCAGTAATCCTATTTGAAATATTACGAATTACTATGGAGGGTGACTGAAAACAACTCCCATAAACAAGGACCAAGTTTGGATTTACTATCCTCGATGGTCCATCGACGATAATCTCGACTTCTTCGGTTCTGGTATTTGTTGGTAATCACCGATGGATTACTGATAGGTATAGCTTTAAGCTTGTATAGGGACTCATTGTTGTTCTGTTGATAATGACCAAAATAGAACGCCCACGTGATAGGTTGTTAGTGGTACTCACTTTTCTAGTATTAAATGTGGATCAGCAATCAAACTAAAAATAATATCTGGAAGGTCAATGTTTGTAAAGTTTTATAAGCATTTCACGAACACCTTAAAGTTTGATTTCGATGAATATGTTAGAGAGACAAACAAAAAACAAATGATCAAGATAAGAAAACTACGAAGATAGACTTGAAGAAATATTTGTATAACAATACAACAAATTTTATCGATATCTATATTATAGATAAACATTCCGAATTTAAAACAACAAACTATGCAATAAATATAAACAATACTGTAAATTAGGAATTCAAAAAGGATAAAGATTTCAAAGAAATCACGACTTCAAAAATAAGAAAAACTAGAAAGAAGTAGGGAGTTTAGTACGTGTAATAAGTGTGTGGGCGGTTACAGTTTGTTCTATTAGCGTGTATTGTCGAATTAAACTTGCAATTTCAATTGCACATTTTTCGTAAACCGACTTGTAATTCCTATGGTGAACCATTATTAAGTAATATAATAATGAAAGAACTTTATTTGTGAAAATAAAGTGTTCAACCCTTTCTACATCTGTCGTCTCTTTCTATTTTGCACGTTTAGAACTTATAAGATCTTACTGTATTCAAGACCGGGCCCACCCTTCTCGGATGGGGTCAAGTGATCCCATGGTTGTTTTACATGTTATGTATACTATCGAAAATTCATTGCCTTTCGAAGATGACCCTTGTAAAATAATACGTATACTATTGAAAATTGATTGACCCATGGTTTTTTATTCTTTTTTTTTTCCTATCTACTTAAACATGTTTTACTTAAAAAATAAAAGAAATACATTGTTACTATAGTAGAGTAATTATATAATTTTTTTAGGTTTTAGGACTAAAAACATGCTTCACTATATTGGTAAAAAATCCTTCACTTCTCATGTTTAGCATGACTAGATGAAAAAAAATACATGTTTCGCTTCGCCTTTTAAGATTCATTGTACAATAACTTTACGATTTATATATATGGTGTAGGGTTCAAATGAGAAAAAATTCTTTGTAAGAAGAAAAAAACTAGAAATTTCAACCATAAGAGTGCTTCATTTTGCTTTATTTAATACTTGTATTTAATGTTAATGTAAGGGTATATTGGTAAATTTACATAGATCATTAATTTGTAGTTTTTCTTTTTGATAACTAACTACATTAAATTTGTTAAACATATTTTCTTTGGTATATAGTTATATAGTTAAAACATTTTTTTAAGAAGCTAAAATTAAAGTAGAAATCACCTTCTAAAAGCCAAATGAACCAAATCAAAAAATTTGTGTTTACACTCAAAAATCCAAAATGTATATTTCAATGTTCGACTCAATCTCGCAAAATGAAAACCTATTGACCATGTCCGATAAAAATCTCACTTATTAAATATACGAATACTGAAATAACTATATCCAGATACAAAAATTTTAAATAAATAACATATATGATCTATTAGGTAAGCCAATCTCAACATTATTATCTTACATGGGTAGATAATTTAATATCATCACTAGTAAGGTAACATTTATTTAAGAGTGAATTGTTCTTTGTTAAGTAATTTTTATATTTTTGAGTTGTATGTAGAAACCTATTTCTTTTGTTTATTAGTCTCATGAAAGTTGCAACACACTCAATTCTTAGGTTGATGAAAAGTGTGTGATAAAATCTGAAATTATTTATTAGCTTTTGATTATTATTATTATTATTATTATTATTATTATTATTATTATTATTACTATTACTATTATTATTATTATTATTTTTATTATTATTCAGAGATTAAAATTATTTTTCAACAATCATGTGAGTGTGTGACACATTAACTGAATTTATCCAATGTTATCTGAGTTGTACTGATCTGAATGTCACATGTTTGTTGCTAAACTTCCATAACACATGAAAGAAGAGTTTGGAGAATTAATTTTCGATATATTTATAAATAAGCAATCTTAGAAATATGATAAATAGTTTATTTTTTTTTTACTTTTATATTAGATTAAAAATATGGATATTGAAAATTTTCAAAATAACGGGCGCCAAGAACCATCCTTGTAGTTGTGCTATAAATCCATCCTTATTGCAACAACAATTTACATATTCTTTATTCTTCTTCTTCTCAAGTTCCATAAAGTTCCTCCATTAGAAACTCTTAAGTAAGTGTGTGTGTGTTTGCATGATTTTGTGATTTTTGTAGATTTTAGGGTTTGGAATATACTTATTCATTTGATTTAGGGGTCCTAGCTATTAATCCAACCTGACCCCCAAACTCAAAATGGTCGTTTGATGAAAAACTCAGATGACCGTTTAAAGAAATAGTTCAAACAAACAGTTCGGTACAACCTTAAACAACCATTTGAAAACTGTTTGTGATTGTATTGGCAATGGCGTGTGTATAGCAGACCCACTGATTTAGTTAGGCTTGTTTTTTTATATTTAATCACTTAATTACTCGATTTGATTTTGCATATCTTGTTTGTTACAACACAAGTGTTTTTGGCAGAAAAACATGTCTCAAAAGGGTGTGGAGAAACCACTTGAAGAATATGAAAAGGTTCGTTGTCCCATATGCATGGAGCATCCGCACCAAGCAATCCTTCTCTTGTGTTCATCGCACGACAAGGGTTGTCGCCCTTATATCTGTGACACAGGCCACAACCATTCAAACTGCTTCAGCATGTTCAGAAACACAAGAAAAAAACTCTTGTGCCCTTTGTGCCGTGGGAAAGTTCATGATTGGACGGTGGATGCGCGCGCTCAACATTTTATGAACCATAAGACCCGCACTTGTGCTAACGAGACTTGTACCTTCTCTGGGTCGTATATGGATCTCGAGCACCATGTGAGAATGGTGCACCCTAGTGATGTTGGACCATCAGGATCAGATGGTCCAGTATCCGAACATGTGTGGATGGATTTGGAGAATTATCTAAATCAGCTTAACCTGAGTCATAGATAACTTGACTCCAAGATGAAGAACTGTTGTTGATTTATGTTTTTATGTTGTTTTTATGTTATTTTTATTGTTTAATAATTCTTAGGTTGATGGTTGTCTTCTTGAGAGGAATTTGAGTTTGGACTTTGCTTGTTTGTTTTTAGTTTAGTGTTGAAATTTTTAATTGTGGATTGGAATTGAAATTTAGGAATGATTTGTGCTCTTGGTATGATTTTCAACAATAAACAATTAATTGATTATAAAGCATTGATTTCATATCCAAAATTCATTGTAGTTGCATATATTCTTTTCTAATTATGTGTGGGTAACTCAGATGATGACAATTATATATTCTTTTTTCATTTATGATTTATGAGCCAAGAAGATTGATAATTAATAAAAAGATTGTATTCACACTCACTCTTTCACATGTTAGATTCATATTAATTCCAATTTGAGAACAAGAGATATAATCCATGTACTCATTGGGTTAGATGGTGCTTAACATATTGTGTGTTTGGCAAACTAACCTTGCCGACGAACTTTGTAAACTTGTGAGTTAAATGGTGTGGCGAAGTGTAGCTGACGAGATTGACAAGCACGACAAGGTTGGCTCACAAATTTGAAGAGGTTCTTTTGTTGGACTTGTTTTCATTGTCTTCTTAGATCTGTAGTATAATGTCATTTCAAAAAATAATAGTTAGATTCACCCAAAACATTCCCCTTAAAAGTGTTGATACTTTTTCCTCTTATATTAGGTTTGATTCGAAGTACTCAAATATAATTTAACATCACGCTTAGTCTAAACAAGTGTTATTCTCATAAGATATGGGGGCGGGTGTTACAAGTGATGATTTTTTTTTCGAAGAGGAACTTCAAACTAATACAATTGAGTAAGAATTAATTCACAAATTAATGTCACATACCAGAATATGAATGAATGTCACATACCAGAATACAAGTAAGAATAAATTCACAAATGAATGTCATATACCAGAATACGAATGAATGTCACATACCAGAATACAAGTAAGAATGAATGTCACTTCAAACTAACGCATACGCAAATACGAATCTTTTTTTGTAGTTTACTAAATCTCACTCCCGAATTAGGTACTTTAGTCCATATATATTCTAATTTGGATTACAATTTAGAAACTCGTTCGGTTTGATGATTCTTGCCATGTGTTGGTCGAACTTGCATGTAACGTTGCTGGTGAAATTTGTAAATTCCCAAGTTGGATGGTGTATTGAGCTAGAAATTTATTAGAAAAAAACATAAAAAGGTTGGTTAGCAAGTTTGACGATATTCTCTTTATTAGAGAAATAATTTACATTTTATTTTATTTTTAATCTATAAAACTGTTTTACACATAGGTTTGATTCACCCAAAACTTCCCTCCTACATGTTTTAATACTTTTTCCTCTTATAAAGAGTTTTTATTCAACTTAGTAAATTTAAAATATATAGATATTTAGAAACACATTTAGTCTAACACAAGTGTTGATTCTCATAAATATATGAGAGAGTTAGAAGTGATGATTTTCAAAGCAAGAACTTCAAAACATTACATGACTGATTAATGTGTAATGCATAATCATGTAACATGAAATGTTGAAATTACATGTTTTGTGTAATAGTTTTTGTCATCACATTTTGTTGAATCTATGTTGTTAATGATATTTTTCAAGTGACAAAAAAAATACAAATGAGAATGATATACTAGAACATGATTGAGACGTTTGTTTAAAATAAGAATACATACTCACATACCAATCTTTTTACCGTATATTAAATCTCCACAATTAGGGATTCATACTTTAATCCATATCTATTCCAGTTTAGGTTATAATCTAGAAACTCGATTGGTTGGATGGTTCTAGGCATGTTTTTGGCAAGGTTGAATGTAACCTTGCTAGTGAATTTGTAAACTCGTAAGTTGGAATGTGTGTCGAGCTAGGTATTTATTTGGTAAGGCATTCTTACCTTGCGAGATTGGCAAGCATAAAAACGGTTAGCTAGGTAGTTTGACAAGGTTCTATTATCTGTCGAATTTACATAACATTTTTAGACCTATAAAAGTGTTTCACAAAATAATAGTTTGATTCATCCAAAGCTTCGTCTTCTTAAAAGTTTTGAAACATTTTTCATCGTATATAGGGTTTTATTTAACGTGGTAAATTTAAAATAGATATGTAAAAACACATATAGTCTAACACATGTGTTGATTCTCATAATATATGAGAGAGGTAGAAGTGATGATTTTCAAATCCAGAACTTCAAAATAATGCAACTATTAATGTGCAATGTATAATATAATCCGATTGTGTATTTCATGTAACATGAAGTGTTGAAATTATAATTTTGTTTTACTTTATGACTTTGTGTTATAGTTTTGGTCACATTTTGTTGAATCTATGTTGTTAATGATACTTTTAAAGTGACAACAAATTTACACATGAGAATGACAGAAGTGCACACACATGATCTACGAATTTTGTTCAAAATAAAAAATACATATCCTAATACGAATATTATCAAGGTTCATCAAATTTTCGCTATTATGGTTTCACTAAATCTGTGTTTTTAGGGTTTCATTGAATCTTAGTTATTAGGGTGTTGTTAAATCTTCAATATCAGGATATTATCAAACTCTTTGTTATTAGTGTTTGTAGAAGTTATATTTTATTTATAATGATTTATATTTATATTAGGATTTTGTAGAAGTTACATTTTATTTATATTCTTCACATCTTGGAAATGCAATATCAATATAACAAGGTTAGGGTAGGGTTTATTAAAGGTGTGTAAGAGCTTGTAAACAAGGTTACACAATGTATGCCAATAGATTCAAGGAGACATGCTAAACGATTGCGGAATTAAAATATTCCAAGTTAATAGTTTGAGTTACGAATAACTTAAACTTATATGGTAACCTTTTTTTATGTCTTATCATTTTCCTACTTCAACTCTTTAATTTACAAGACAGTGGCAAAGTTATAGACACAGTTGACGACAAAGAAGTTGATATGCTTATATTTGTCACTTTTATTATGTCATGCGAGGCAAATAATATTGCTTTTATTTCATTATATTTGTAGTGGTGTAGATACCGACAATACAATAATGATATGTTTATGTCGGTGAGTGTATGTGTCAAACTCATTTATATTTTTGAAATGTGCCAACGTATTAGACCAGACCTGACAAAACGATTTCCGATCCACAAAGGCTAGTTATAACGAGGGATCTATGATAAGATTTTTAGTTGCCCATCTAGACCAACATAGCCCTAATCATGCACTGTGTTCTTTTTTTATCAATGAATGTCTTTCTACTAACTCTTAGGTATCGACGTGCCCCTTTATACCAACAAGATTCTCATCATTAACATACCCTTCAATACCACCATGAACTTGAAAATCAGCATGCCTCTAAACACCATCATGCTCCTAGAAATCAACATGTCATACATACCAACATGATTTTGTACATACACATGTTGATAATTTAACTACACATGTTGGTACTTCTAATATCTAAATAATTCCCATGGACCAGAAGATGGTTTTAGTCAAGGAAATGTGTTGCTTGATGACACAAAACTATACTCACGTCACAGTAAGAGGAAGACTCCATTACATACAGACAACACCACTGAATTAGGGGTTATTGTATAGTGATGAAAACAACGGAGATGGTAAGAAGTTATTTGTGGGAACTCTAAAAGGCAAAGAAGACGATAATGTTAAATCTTTAAAGATATATGATTTATCGCTAATTCTTCCCCGGCACAAGCACCATATCAAGTGATCTACCTGATAATAATACTCACAAGTTATTAAGGGAATATTGTTAGTTGTGTTGCTCTTATTGTATATTAATAATGAGTATTTAGTTTAGATGTAAGTAAAGGATGTGTTGGTAACTTTTTGTAATGTAGTATGTAGAAATGTAGAACCAAAGTTAGTAATGTATTGGTCATGTTAAGCCTTTGTTCCTTGGACTCAAAGAGTCTTTAGGGAAGACATTAATTAATGAACTAATGATTTCAATTAATATAATTATTTATTATTATTATTATCATTATTATTATTATTATTATTATCAAACAACGTCACCTACTCGGTATATATACACACACATCATATTGGTATCTATACTAACGTTTATTTTTTGTTGTTTTTATATTTATAATCATGTGAAAACGGAAAAGGAAACAAAAGCATTCACAACTAAGCCTCGTTGGTGAGTGTACGTGCAAATCGAGATCACGGGTTCAAGGCAGGAAACCCCCCCCCCCCCCCCCCCCCCCCCCCCCCCCATATACACACACAAATCTCGCTCTTCCTTTTTTTCCTTTTGTTTTTTTATTTTAATCTTTCTTTTGACTTTATAATTTTATTGTCTTTTCTTTTTCCATTTTGTGTTTTTTTTTCCTGTTTTAACTTTTTTTCCTGGTTTAATCTAAATTTTGTTTTTTAATTTTAAATTTAATTATTGTAATATTTACTTTTGGGATTTTTTTTTTTCCTTTGATTGTTTAACTAAAGAGTTTTCAATAAATTTTGAAACAGTTTTTTCCGTTTTAGTATCTTTTTTTTTTTTTGAACGGCCAACAAACTTAATCCTGAGCACTCTCGGGGCACCCACTGGACAAACGAAGTACTCCGAGAGTAACCCGAGTCCACCACTAATTTCGGGGAAAACCCGGTAACCCACCCGCCAGTAGGCACGACACTAAAGTTGAATAAAGAAAACCCATGAACCGAAATTTTGTTTTTTTTTTGTTTTTTGTTTTTTTTTTTTGTTTTTTTTTTTTTTGTTTGCATATTACAACTATACTTTTTAGGTTTTTTGACCGAGTTTCCGCATGTCACAGCACACGAGATTAATCCCAGTATCTACTTTTTCATAGTTTGAACTAATACTATACCAAAACAATATTTGAAAGTGTTTTATGATATTTTAGAATTTTATTTAACATGTTAATTATATCAAAGATAAATAGAAACATATCTTGCTAAAAAAAAGAGTAAATATATTATTCTATACCCGTACATACTAAAATATAAAGAAAATGGAATCGTTTATGAAGAAATTTCTATGGGGAGGAAATGAGGATGTTAGAAAGATGCATTGGGTCTCGTGGGAAACCGTCACTAAACCTAAGAAGAAGGGTGGTTTGGGGTTATCGAGTTTGTTTCATTGTAATAGGGCGTTGATTGCTAAATGGCCTTGGCGATATCGAATTAAACCAGGTTCTTTATGGGCGAGAGTAGTTAACGCCCTACATGGAACTAATAGAACATGGGACGTGTATCCGGTGAGGAAGAATATGGTTAGCGTGTGGTCGAATGTGATAAAGGAAGTGTCGTCGCTGAACAGAAACGGTGCTGGTTTCTGCAGCTTAATTAGCTACAAATTTGGAAGGGGGACGACGGTTCGATTTTGGTTGGACAGATGGCTCGACGACAGTGTGTTAAAAGATAGGTTTCCTGCTTTGTTTCGGCTAGAAACTAAGAAAAGATGCTTTGTGTCGGATGTGGTTTCGATGGAGAACATGGAGATTCAGTTTAGTTGGAACTGGAAAAGGACGCCTCAAGATGAAGAATCCTTGTTGCAGCTTAACAGTCTGCAACAGCTTCTACAGCAGATTTCGGTTCGGTTGGGGCAGGATGATTAGCGATGGAGCGGTGATAAAGATGGTTGTTTCTCGACGGCTGCTGTTCGGAATTGGTTGGTTGGGGATCTAGAGGTTACTCGGCAAAATGTATTGGAATGGTGCAAATGGTTACCTAACAAATGTAATATCTTCATGTGGCGCGCCTTGATGGATCGGATTCCAACTAAAGTCGCCCTTACAAAGAGGAATATTTTTACAAAAGATATCCGTTGTGTGCTTTGTGAGGAAGGGGAGGAAACGGTGGACCATGTATTTTCTGGATGTGGTATCTCAACCAGGGTGTGGGATATTGTATCTAAATGGTGTGATATTCCTAATTATTTCACTTTTAGCCTTAAAGATGTCATGGAGCTTCATAACGTGCAAGGTATGTCGACAACACACAAAGAGATTGTTAGAGGGGTGATTATAGCGACTTGTTGGAGGTTATGGAAACCTAGAAATGAATTGATATTTGAGAACAAAGTGGTTAAAGTCGTGGAGATAGTGTAAGATTAAATATATTATGTATTAATATTTAATCTATAGCCATTATAATCATTTACATAATATAGATCAAAATATATAATAACCTATTAAATAATTAGTTGGTAATTGTTGATGGACCATATTACCCTTATTAACTAATTAGGTTTCCTCCTATGTGCTTATATAAGGAGAATTATGTGGAGGTTAAATGGTTACTCAGTTACACAATTAGACACACCCCATTAGTCATAACATCATCATCGACCTCCTCTCCTATAACCGATTCCCTTTTCGGTTCTCTAAGTCCCCATCATCAGTCAGCACCCTAAGGAGGAACCAGATCACGATGACAAGCATGTCGAACTCCATTACTCGATTCTCCAACGCACTGTCTGCTCTAACAGGTATGTTTTAATGTTTTCCTTCATGTATAAACAGAACTGAACCAACAGATAGTGGCGGACATCAAGGCGCTAACATATTTATGGTATAGTAATAGTAACAATAGTAAAGGTTTGGATTGGGAGAATTGATGTAACTTGTATTTGATGTAACGTTTTGTGGCGGCCTCTTCTCGCCGCCTTAGAGAGTAGGAGGTTTTCGCGTTTGGTTTTAATGAAGTTCTCTTTAAAAAAAAAAAAAAAAAAACTAAAATATAATTGGTTTGTCACAATGACCTGATTCAGAATCTACACTTTTAGACTCATAAAAATTGCTTGGTTTCAATTAACTTGTATATTAAAAGTGATGATTTATTTTTTCCTAAAATAAACATTTACAATTTTTGAGCTGAGTAATACTTCCTCCAAATTTATAGAAACATTATTATTCTTTAAAAAGTTAATTTTCAATATTAAGATACTATATAATTGTTTTAACTCTTTAGGTATTATATAAAAGTAGTTAAAACTTTTATGGGTGTTTACTATATATCTATAATCTATCTACTATATATTAATTATCAACTTTTCTCATGCTCACAAAATCACTATTTAATTTTCTTACACAGTTAACCCCTATACTTTGCTTATTTTACAAGTTTGTCACAAACATTTTTCATTCTTTTTTTACCCCAACACTTTTCCATTTTCAACTTTAGTCCTTTATACTTTTCCTATTTTACAAATTTGTTGTCTTAGGTTTCGGTTTAAATTTTACGAGTTAACACGTTGCAATGCACGTGCGTGGTTCAACGTTTTATGTTATTTAGTTTTGTGTTGTGGTTTAACGTCTACGTCGCAATGCGCTAGTCCTATTAGTTATTCTTTTATATATTTTACGTTTCAGTCCATCTTTTGCGATCTTAATACCCTGCAACGCGCATACGTGGTTCAACGTTTTTATGTTTACTTTTTGTTCAGTTTAACAGTCTCGTCGTAAAGCGCGGGTCCTAGATATTAGTTCTTTTTAAAATATAATTATACTCAACCTGTATAAATATATGGATTATATTAAAAACTTAGATTTTATAGTTTTTAGAGCTACTGTGAAGAAGAAAAAAATTTAAAGAAAATTATTTTGTGTGTATTTTGAAGATAGAATGCTTGGAGATGACAATTTTACTTAGATTAATGGTTGCTATGGAATAGTGAACCAATTTCCTTTTAGAGTAAACTACAATTTGTCTCTATCTGGTTTGGGGCAAATTTTACTTTGCCTCGCTACTTCAAAAACTTTTGGTTTTAACACCCCAAACTTTATTTCCGTTGCATTTTGCCTCCCTGTCGTTAGATTCCGTCAAGTTGTCATCCATCTTCAAGGGTAAAAGGGTAATCTTGGCACTCAAACCCTGTAAACCCTCTCCAAATCCTACATGTTTCATTCTAGGGATGATCAAATTAGACCCGGTACCGGTACCGAATTTACCAGACCGGGTACTTTTTCGGTACCGATTCGGTACCGGCTTTTGACATTTTCGGTACTGGCTCAGTACCGTACCGGTACCCACTTTTGGGGATTTTCGGTACATGGACGGTACCGAGCGTCCGTATTTCATTCAACGTTGTACCATCCATTTCTCTTTTCGAGACGTAGAACCTTGGTGATTGAAACGCTCTTTCGACTAATGGCTCGTGGAGATTATAAGTGTACTCAGATAACCGAGCTTTGTTGGGCGTTTAAAAAAAACTAAAAACTATTCTTTAAACAACCCATATGGCCTTATCAAAAGATTCAAAAGTATTAAAAATTATAGGAACCATCAAAACAATGATCCAAATTGCTCGCAGCAAATGGCAAACGAACAAACCGAAATTAAAAAAAAACAAGAAATTTTCAATTTCGAACTCAGGAAGCTTTAACTCTCTGGCTTCCTTTAATTTAAACCGATTTAATTCAAAGATTATGTGAAAAAGTTTCAATCTTTTTCACTCTGGTGGCCGGAGAGTTCCCTTTTTGATCGGTTTGTGTGTGTTTCTGGGGGCATATATTCTGCAACCCAGGAACAACCCATTCCTGTAAAAAAGGTTTTTTGTTTCTTTTTGTTCTTGATCAAGAAAAAATATTATTTTTATTTATTTGTTTGGTTTGAATTAAATATTTTGAAAATGGGGGGTGGTACATTTTCTTTAAATTGTTCAAGTGTGGGAACAAATGTTGGATTTATGGATAGAGAGGTTTTCTTGAATGTATATGATCTTACTCCTTTCAATTCTTACAGCATCTGGTTTGGATTTGGTGTTTTTCATACAGGCATTGAAGGTAATTAATAATATATTTTATATAATTTCTTGTAAAATTTGTTGTTTATGTGCATATGGAATTATGAATTGTTGAATATGCAATCAAGATTTGAGGAAAAATCAAAACTTTAATATGTGATTGAATTAGGGTTCTTGCCATTGTGTAAATTTAAAGATGTGGGTATGATCTTTTTCATGATAAATGGCATTTGTTCTGTAAAAACTAAAGAAATTGCACAGCTTTCTTGGGATTTTGCTAAATTTTGTTATATATGTACATATGAAATTATGAATTGTTGAGTATGCTAACAATGCCCCGCTTGCGATGTGCACATATAATGTATATATGTGTGGGCGCTCGGAGGGCAAAAGTGAAATGGTACTAACTTTAATGTTATTTTACTAATTTCATGAAAATAACGTTAAAAGCGGCGGATGGTTAATCATGCATCATGTAGTGACGTTGATAGCTGAAAGACACGGGGGTACATGCAACAATCAGTCTTTGTCCCGATTGTTTGAGTGTTATGTGTCTTAGGCCCAAGGCTTGATACAAAACTACAATCGAGCCCGGGGTCTCACTGGAAGCAGCCTCTCTATTCCTACGGGGTAGATGTAAGGCTGTCTACTTCTACCCTCCTCAGACCCTACCTTAGCTTTGCTATTGGTGGGATTTACTGAGTATGATGATGATGATGATGAGTATGCTAACAAGATTTGAGGAAAAATTAGAACTTTTATTATGTGCTTGAATTAGGGTTCTTGAGAATTATTGAGGATTTGATGTATGTATGTCTAGCTTACCAATGTGTAAATTTGATGTTGTGGGTGTGATCTTTTTCATGCTAAATGGCATTAGTTCTGTATGAATTGAAGTAGTTGCATAGCTTTCTTGTGTGCTTGCTAAATTTTGATTTTTTATATGAATTTTATTGAGGTTTTCTAATATGTTTTGGTGAAATTGGTATAAAAATTGGCACTTTGTAAGAGTTTATCAATTTATTTTTAGATGGTTCAAGGCTTATACAGCCTGACCTCATAATCTTTAATTTTCTTGTTTTTTTAATTTTCTTATTTTTTTGGTCGTATTTGATGATATGATTATATATTTATATGGGTGATGGAAACTTGTTGCAGTGTATGGTATGGAATATGGGTTCGGGGCTCACGACTATTCTATTAGCGGAGTGTTTGAAGTCGAACCAAGAAGCTGCCCGGGTTTTATATACAGATGTTCAATTTCACTTGGACATGTAAATATGTCGCCTTCTGAGTTTAGGGAGTTCATAGAGACCATGGCTTCTGATTACCATGGGGACACATATCACCTCATTTGCAAAAACTGCAATCATTTTACAGATGATATTTCTCATAGGCTAAATTGCAAAAGGATTCCCGGGTGGGTCAACCGATTGGCAAAGTTTGGTACGTAGCGGTTACTTTACAATCTTAAATATAGATAATTAGGGCTGCAAATGAACCGAACGAATAAGAACAATTGTTAAGAAATACATGTGTTCACAAACTGTTCATGAACACTTACCGAACAAGATTTTAGGTTTGTGTTCGTTTGTTAAGGAAATAACCGTGTTCGTGTTTCGTGTTCGTTTGTTAAGGAAATAAACGTGTTCGTGTTCGTTTGTTAAGTATAGGCAACGCACGAAAACGAACGTTGATGAACACAAACAAGCATCCATTAACAGAATATATAATACACTAACACTCATTAAATATTTTTTGTCAGAGTCTTGAAGTATATAAATAAAATAAAAAAACTAAAAACACTAATGAACTATCGAACATATACCGAACACGTTACCGTACATTCACGAACATAAATGAATGAACACGGCCTCTGTTCATGTTTGTTTATTTAACTAAACGAACAAAATTTCTTCTCCGTGTTCATTAGTTTAATAAACGAACGAACACAAACAAACTTCCCGCCGAACGGTTCACGAACTGTTCGTTTTAAACGTTTGGTTCGTTTGCAGCCGTATAGATAATCGATAATTTGTTACTTGTAAACGAGTCGAATTGGATTTTCCTTTTTTTCTCAAACGGGTCAAATCAAACTTTACATATAAAGAGAACGCGTTGAAAGTCATTTTATTCAAAAATAAAATATTATTATTGTAATAATTTACTATTGGATTGATGCATGAATTGGGCAATTTCGACATTTCAGGTTCTCTCTTTAGTTGTCTGCTTCCTGATAGCCTTGAATCAACTACTGTTAAACAACTGCCAGAGTATCATACATATGGTACGCGTTTAAAGTCCCTTTGACTTTTGAAGTCAAACATTGTTCTTCTTAACCAAAATAGAAATAGTTGGAGATTAATAATAAAATTGAATTTTCCCCTTGTAATCGAACCATTTTCTGGTATTTTTTGTACTGCTGTTATAAAGTTGTGGTTTTGATGAATTTACAGAAGATGACATGAGCGACTCAGAGTCATATTCAAGCAGTCAAGAAGCATTAGAAAACGGCGAGGTTGACCATAGAGTCTTGATTTCACCAACGCGAACAGCCGAAATTGCTTTCATAAAAGAGATCCCGAGGTGAATACTAAATACGCGTGTGTGTTTTTGGTGTACGGTCAGTCAAATGCATACTTGAGATCACAAGATCTTTGATTGAAACCGCGTGTGTGTATCATCGTTTGAGAGAATCTTAGTCATGATGGTTGCGCAAGGCTCATGAAACATGCTCGCAAACGCCCTTGTGTTTCTCTGGTTTTGATTTTCTTTTTGCAGCCGTTTAACCTTTACTTTCAAATGTACTGTAATTAGTGTCTCATGTACATGCGAGTTATAATACAATGATCGTAATAAAATATAACTAATGTTTTTCGATAAGTGGTTTCGTGTTAAATTGTTAATAACCAATCCCATACACTAGAGGCGTATTTTTGACCATTTCGACCCCTTTACTAGTAAATGGGTCAATCTGGGTCGTGTTTTATCTCAAATGGTTCAAATTCAAAAAAAAAAAAAAAAATTTTGGCCAAAAGGGGAGGAATGGGTTGAACAGTAGAGGGTATGCTCCAAATGTATGTTGATCACAATTCACCTAATGATTTGCAGCTAACAAAACTATGGTGCTAAATTGTTATAAGTTATTTTCCTAAATGAACTACAAATGAATAGAACAAACAAAGAGGTTAGAAACATTTCACAAATCTAATTGTGTTCACCAACAGAATTACTCATAATTGTAGTTGAACCACCTTTGACAGGAAACCATAATTCTGGCACTGCTTAGAGGGGTGTAAATGAGCCGATGCCATTCGTAAGCTACTCGAGATCAGATCTTTAGAAGAGTTTGAATCCCGTCGAGCTTAAACGACCTCAAGCCCGAGCTTCAGCCTATATTTGGGTTAAAATACAATAAATTAACTTGAGCCCGAGCTTTACATATCTTGACTAGGCTCTCAAACGTAAACGAACATATCATTTATATGAATATAATAATTTTATTTAGTATGGTAAATATATAATTACACAACAAATAATACTATTATATAATATTTTGATTAATATAATTAAAAAGTATGTTTCGTTATAGATAAAAGTCTAACAGTATTGGTATGGTCTGAGAAGGGTGTTGCCGAGGCAAACATTAGCTTTATTCCAAGAGATAAAGAGGTTGCTCCCGCTGAGACTCCCGACTTCAAAAACTTCTTCTATGTGTAAAGTTTTGAGTGTAGTAATCCATCAAACATGAAAGTAGCTAAAAGAATCATAAACAAGCAACCCATATGAGTAAACTACCTCTAAGATATAGTGAAGAGTAAACTCTAGTAGCCACAGGTAAAAATGAAAGTGGACAAAAAAAGCACTAAGGGTGGAGGGTATAATGCTCGATGACATATGCGGTGAGTGGGAGTCACCGATCGGTGACCACCCTCACTTGATTGAGTTATGCGGTGAGTGGGTGAGAGTTTACCAAATTCGGTGTGTAGTCACCGAAATTATTGAAGAGTGATGGAGGAGAGAGGAGAGAGGAGAGAACAACCAATCAAAATTGAGAATCACTCAAACACTCTAGGGTGATTAACCATACCCCCTGATTGAGTGCAAAATGGGGAGTGGAATGTGGAGTTGACATGGCATAATATTATTGGGTATGATTTCACTTAATCACCCTAGAGTGATTAACCATACCCTCCACCCTAACCCCTATGGCCCGTACATATACACTCCCCAAAAAGTTCATAACCCTAATATGATGTCTCCAAGAGCTTATCTTTCGGATCATAAATCTCTAAGAGGTGCAAATCTAATTAATCATGTCAATCTGCTCATCTCATGTCAGTTTGGGTCTACATTGAACTTATACTAAGATTTTTTTTTCTTTTTTTTTTTTTGTGAACGGCCAACAAAATAAAAGCCCAGTTACCCAGGTAACTCAATGACAAAAGACAACCACATAGGCCTGCAAATGAACCGAACGAACACGTTGTTAATAAATATATGTGTTCATGAACACTTACCGAGCGAGATTTGATGTTCGTGTTCGTTTATTAATTTTAAGCAACGAACAAAAGCGAAGATTGATGAACACAAATGAGCACAAACTAAACGAACGAGCACAGACAAACTGATATTTGATTAACCTTTTACCGATTATAAAATTAGACGTGGGACACGGGCCGTATCGTATTGTGCCCTAATTTAAAGTTCCCTCTTTTACACCAAAATTTCAATCGCTGTTGTTCTTCTTCTGTCTCCCTCCATAATTCCACCTTACAAACACATGGAAAACACGGTGAATGGCGGCGCCGGAGACAAGGTTACGGCCACCAGCAGCAATGGCATGGCCACCGTGGACAAAGGCGTCGATTTCGCCAACTATTTCTGCACTTACGCCTTTCTTTACCACCAGAAAGAGATGCTCTCTGACCGTGTTCGTATGGATGCTTATTACCACTCTGTTTTCAACAACAAACACCACTTCATCGGAAAAGTACCTACTTTTATCACTCATTCATTCTAATTTTCTTCTTTCTTTAACATAACATGTTACCTGAGCTTATTATGTATTTATTCCATAGTTATTATCTAGTTATTAATTAATATTTTATCTAGTTTTCAGCTGGGCCTAAAGCAATAAGTAAGTAGTCATCCTTTTTTGATTATGTGAATTATATGAATATGGTTTTTCAAGTATTGGTCTTTATCATTTATCAACATGCTAGAAGAAACTGTTGGTTAGGGATGAGCTTCAGACCATGATACCATGCCGTTACCACTTCCGAAAATCGCAAAAAAATGGGTACCGTGTTTGGTACAGTACGATATTCGAAGGTAAAAAGCGGGTAAAATACTGTACTGAATCGAAAGTACCGATCCCGAAAAATGCCAAAAATGGGTACCGAATTGATACTGAAATTCGACCAAGTACGGCCAGTGGCGGAGCTAGCCCAAAAATTCAGGGCATCCCAATTTTTTTTGGGATTATGGGTATCCTTTGTATGAAACCGGAATTTTTTATTTTTTTACACTACAAAAACGGTACGGAGACGGGGTTGAGGGGTAGCTACCCCTTCTAATACACTAGCTCCATCCTAGCTCTGCCAGTACCAATTGCTCATCCCTAGCTCATTGGTATAAAGAAATTCTGCCATTTGTCTTTGTAATATTTTTGTGTTTTACAAATTGGTTTTAACTAGGTGATTTAGGATTTAACTTTGTTTAAATTTCAATTTCGACGAGAAAAACAAAGAATCAGGGTACTTTGAGAGTTTTTTTTTTCACGAAAACTCACTCCAACTCTAGTATGTGGATTTTAGAAATCGTATACAAAACATGTGTGTCATCGTATTACCATGTGTTGGTACAATTTTTTTTTACAAAAAGGGCCCTGATTTTAGAATCCGCTTTGGGCTCCCAGAAAGCTTGAGCCGGCTCTGGTTTTCAGTTATTCGGTACATAGAAAATACCATTCACCACCATCGATTTGTTTTTCGTTTCAATTATTTAGACAAATCTGTGATTTTTTTAGAATAATTCGTTTGATGTAGATTTTAAGCTAAAAATTTTATTATGTATCTTCTGGATGTTAATGAATTTGAATTTGTGTTTGGATTTTTGAAACTGTAACTGAATTGGCGATTCCATGGGAAAGACTGTGTTGGATGTAGGAACAGGTAGTGGCATTTTAGCAATTTGGTCAGCTCAGGCAGGGGCAAAGAAGGTATACGCTGTCGAAGCTACTAAAATGGCCGAACATGCACGCGAGCTCGTTAAAGCCAATAACCTTCAGGATGTTGTTGAAGTAATCGAGGGTTCAATCGAAGATATAATCTTGCCTGAAAAAGGTCATCTTTTTAATTCATAAATCTTCCTTTTTTTAACATTATCTTTATTTTCTCATATTCAAAACTAAATAACAGTTGATGTCATCATCTCTGAGTGGATGGGATATTTTCTTCTGCGCGAATCTATGTTTGATTATGTTATCTGCGCGCGTGATCGTTGGCTGAAACCAACTGGTGTCATGTAAGTTATTGACTTGTTTGACAAATTTTATTATTTGTTTAATATTGATTTTTCAAATTTACGTTCGATTTTTTTATATTCATTTGTAGGTATCCCAGCCATGCTCGCATGTGGTTAGCACCAATCAGAACCGAAATAGCCGATCAAAAACTGAACGAATACGAAGGATGTATGAACGATTGGCACGGCTTCGTTACAGAAACAAAATCTTGTTATGGTGTGGATATGAATGTTTTAACAAAACCGTTCTCTGAAGAGCAAAAAAAGTACTACTTGCAGGTTGGAACGCTTGTTTTTTTGTCCATTATTCGTTTAACCAAATAATAGAATAGAGTAAAGTACACGGATGGTCCCTGTGGTTAACCAAAATTCTTAATTTAGTCCCTAGATTTTTTAAAGTACACGGATGGTCCTTGTGGTTTGCCCTTTGTAACACATTTAGTCCCCAACTTTTGCTAAAGGTACATGGATGGTCCCTGTCGTTTGCACTTTGTAACGCATTTAGTCACTAAACGTTGGGGACTAAATGAGTTACAAAGTGCAAACCACAGGGACCATTCGTATACTTTTGACAAAAGTTGGGGACTAAAACGTTACAAAGTGCAAACCACAGGACTATCCATGTACTTTTGAAAAACTAGGGACTAAATGCAAAATTTTGGTTAACCACATGAACCATCCGTATACTTTACTCTAAATAATATTTATAGTAAACAATAAATATTATTTGATATGATAGCGCTTTAATCATTTTTATTGATGCTATTAGTTATTATTTAATTATGTAGAATTCTATGTGGAACAACCTGGATCCAGATCAAGTAATTGGAACAGGTGCTATTTTGAAAGAGATTGATTGTTTAACGGTTACTGTTGATGACATTCTCAAAGTTGAAGCTAGTATATCGTCAACGATTAACAAAGAGGACACGTGGCTATGTGGATTTGGTGGCTGGTTCGATGTCCATTTTAAAGTGAGTTATTCTTACCTTTAATTTTTTCTTGAGTAAAATGCCATTTTCGTCCCTGAGGTTTGGCGAGTTTTGCGAATTTCGTCCAAAGGTTTGTTTTTATGCATCTGGATCCAAAAGGTTTAAAATCTTGTCATTTTCATCCGACTTGTTAACTCCATCCATTTTTCTCTGTTAAGTCAGGGGTATTTCCGCCTTTTCTGCTAACTTAAAGAGCAATTCGGTCTTTTTCAGGGGTTTCGGTCTTTTTACATAAAGTGAAAAAGACCGAAGTGCCTTTTAAGTTAGCAAAAAAGACGGAAATACCCCTGACTTAACGGAGAAAAATGGATGGAGTTAACGAGCCGGATGAAAATGACAAGATTTGAAACATTTTGGATCTAGATGCGGAAAAACAAAACTTTAGACGAAAGTCACAAAACTGGCCAAACCTCTGAGACGAAAATGGCATTTTACTTTTTTATTTATTTATTGGAATTTAGCTAAACTGTTTTGTTTTTATTTTTTATGATTATAGGGAAGGACCGAGAATCCTGCTGAGTGTGAGGTCGAGTTGACAACGGCTCCGAGCATTGAGGATGGCACACATTGGGGTCAACAGGTTGGTAACATTAAGTTTAATAACTGCTAAAACTTATCAAATAAAAGGAAATACTATAACCGTTTTGTAGATTGCTATAGTTAAAAGACATTTTTTTTTGCGCTCTGTGCAGGTCTTTCTTTTGAACCCGCCTGTTCGTGCAAACGAAGGGGATGAGATCCGTGTTAATTTTTCAATGAGCCGATCTGAAGCAAATCATCGGTTAATGAACGTTGATCTCGGGTATGAAATTAAGTTATCATCTGGTAAGACGTTGCCACATGTCGGAAACAAGTTCTATATAGAATGAAACCGAACAAAAAGATCATCATTACCAATCATTCTAAAGAGGCTGGTTATGAGATTATACTTTAAAAGAGTGACAATACTTTGCTATGAGACATTTGCAGAAATTTACCAGCTTTTTCCCACTGTGCTGTTATTTTTGCAATGTTATATGGTATTATTATTTCTTGATCTTTTGCTTCATGTAAAAACCATTATTAGTTGAAAATCTTGAATGTTATATACATTAAAAAAACGACTGATTCACTGCACCTTTTGCTGCATATTGACATTAGGGGTGGAAGCCGAGCCCGAGCTCAACCAGGCTCGAACTCGATTAACTTATGGAAGCTCGAGCTCGGCTTGTTGGTAGTTTCTCGAGTTCGGCTCGTTAATTATCTATTAATTAATATAGTAAACAAAAATATAGACTCGTTTAGGCTTGCGAGCTCGATAGGTGAAGTTTGGGCTCGTGCTTGTTTACCAAACAAGTTTATTTTTAGATTCGGTATTGCTCGTAAACAAGTTTAAATAAGCTCGGCTCGGCTCAACTCGTTTACTAGCCAACTTTAAATAAGTGGTAAATGTTATTAAATATTAATAAAAACTAATACTACACTAAAGCTTGACGAGTCTTACGGGCTTCTCATGCTAGGCTCGAGCTCGGGCTCAATAAATAAACCAGCTTTATTTTTAGGCTCAATAAGGCTCGGCTTGTTTCGAGTTTTTTCTCGAGCTGATCTCGAGTAGCTCGGCTTGTTTGCACCCTTACATATTGTATTCTATTTTGCCATCACATGCATATGGTTTTGATTACATTTGAAGCTGCTTGAAGAAGACTGCATTTCTGCCTTTTTTTACTCTTTAGTTTCAGAGTCAACCCCCCACCCCAACACTTTAGGCTGAAGCAAAGGAGCTAGTATGCTAAAGAAAAGCTCCTTATATAAAATCTTGAACAACCATTGATTCATTATACATCTCTTTCTCAAGATCCTTGGTTTCTTCAGTGTATTTGAGAATGCATCGATCTTCATCAGCGACTATGGTCCGGTCTGATGAGTATTTCCTCAACCTATCGCCGCCAAGGAAGCCCGCCCAGCCGCTAGACGATAGCTTGCCGGTTTATGGTCCCATCTCACCGGATGGCACGAAGAAGGATCACTGCAGGTCATCTAGAGAAAACACGATCCACATCATTCCGCTCGTTTTGCTTTTTTGTGGGTTTGTTCTTTGGTTCTTTTCTCATCCTACTAGTGAACTCAAAGAAACCATAAGCACTATGTAATGTGATAAATGGTAATTTGGCCCATTGTACCATCCTTTGAGGTAAAAAAATAATAATCAAAATGCAATTCCAGCCTATATTTTGCATCTTGATGACAAAGTCAATATTTTATATTAGAATGTAGAAAAAGATTTAATGTGATTTTCGGTCAACTCGATGGTGTCTTGTTAGAACACATGTAGTTACACACTTAAACTCGACACGTTTTGAGTTTTGGCTTGTTTGATGGGTACTCTTGTGGGTGGAAGATATATTTGGTTACAATATGTTGTTTTGTATTAGAAATTCTAACTATACGTCATCAGCTGACAACTAAGAAATTAAATGTGACAACTAGTTAATTCGTGCCTAATCATCTTCGGAATTTCGATATTGGAGTTTATTACCACATGACCTACTCAAAGCCAACCCTCCACCACTTATTTCCGTGGTGAACCTCCTTCTTTATAAGATATATGTAAAAGCCATGGGAGGCTTTGATGGTGTGCGGAGAGGACCTCCGCACAAGGCCCACGATTTCGAGAGGCATGCGATTTAAAAAAAATCCGATACGTATATGTTAATTTTTTTTTAAATAGTAAACACATACCACTTTCAATATAGGCCCATTTACAAATCATTTTTTATGGATTAGAATTTAGCCCACTTGGAATTAGGTTTGTTGAGCCCGATACTGATTTGATCTTTTCAAAATAATAATAAAACATAACAGAATGACACATTTTTTCAATCTCGAACAGGGTACGTAAATTCTCAGAGACGCATCTGGTAAAAACCTCATCTGCTTGAGCATGCGCATCATGAAGAAGTTGTCGTTCTTCACATTTTCCTTGATTTGATACTCAAAGCTCAACCCACAAGAATTTTTTTTCACTAATATAAAACAACAAAACTAAAAAATATTTAAAAATCCAATTGAGATTTATTGGTGATTTTTCACGTGCCATTCACAAGTGTCAATTTTTATTCTGATTGGATATTTAAAATAATAATATTATAACCAACAATTAATCATAGTTATAAAACAATAGTTTATTATTATGTTATCGTTGAGAAGTGCTTTGTTGAATTTCAATTAGTAGTGATCTTCTTTTGCTCTGTACGGTGGTCGTTGGTCAATTTAGTCACGCATGAGATATTATAATCAAGGATTTTAAGCCGCCAATATGCATAAAAAGTTAATAAAAATGTGTTTATAAATAAAGAGTATTTAAAAAATGAATCGATAAGTATTTAAATGGAATTCAAATGGATATTAATATATTATATGACCAGATGGAAATAATATATTAATTCTTTTTTAGGGGTGACATAAACCTATAACAAACGATTAAATCTCCTTTAGTTGGGTTCGGTTTAAGTTTCATATTTGAGCAAAGTTTTATGCTTATATTTTTCAATATTAAAAAGGGTATATTGAGTGAATTTTAGTGTGCCTAAATTTGATTAAATATTAACGTTAGAAATTTGTTAAATTCATGTAAAACAACTATTTAACCTTTTTAGCTAATAAAACGGGTAAAAATAATTAAATCTATTTATTAGAAGTTGATATTAAGAGCATCTCCTATTCATTACCTTAAAAACACATCTAAAATCGCAATTAGATCATTTCCTACACATCAATCTTCTCTGTGATACTACATCCATTGTCAAACATCTTTTTTTTTTAAATAATGTTGTACATAGACACATACACCATATCATCATCATCATCATCATCATCATCATCCATTTGAATGCGTTTGGATTCCCGTTTCAGAACACCGTGCATGCGCCACCAATCTATCCAAAAATTGTCATTATAAAAGCTTTAATCATTGTTCTCATAATGGGTCAGGGGACCTAGCCGACTACATAATAAGTCCAGTTGAGTGCATCCAGTGACGGAACCAGAACAATTTATTTAGGGGGTTATCATAAGCTTAGATTCTATACCGGTTCAAATTAGGGGGTCCATCTCTAAGTTTGTTCTTTAACAACTCAAAATTTATAAATAAAAATTCAAAAAGTTCCAATGATCGGAGGGTCAACGGACCCTCTTGACCCTCCTCTGGTTCCGCCCCTGAGTGCATCTGAACCTTCTGCATTTAAATTAGCCAGAGCATACCAAATAGTTGAACCGAATTTTTAAAAATTTTTATTTTTGTTTTCTTTCAAAATCCCATTTACTAATCTATATACTACTTCACTATTCATATTTTTCAAAAAAATTATTTAATACTTTAAACACAACTGCGTCTGAACTAGTCGGACTAGACCAAATGGTTAAACCAACGTTTAAAAGCTTTTATTTTTGTTTTTATTTTCTTTCAAAATCTCATTTACTAATCCATATATTACTTCACTATTCATATTTTTCAAAATTTTATTTTCACCATTCATATTTGTCAAAAATACTTCAACTGCTTTAAACTAGTCGGACTAGATCAAATAGTTAAACCAAATTTTAAGAGCATTTATTTTATTTTCTTTCCAAATCTCTTTTTTATGAGCATTTATTTTATTTTCTTTCCAAATCTCATTTACTAACACTACTTCACTATTCATAAATTTCAAAAAAATTATTTAACACTTCAAAATTCAAATCTTATTCAAATAAAAATCCTAAAATGTTGCCATATTTTAGTATAATTTCTATTATCAAAGCAAGAAAGTAGTGAATTAGATATATCACCAAAACATTATAAAATCCAGTGGCGGATCCAGCAAGTTTTTTCACTGGGTTCCTTTTTCTAAATCATACAAGGTTTACACTACAAAAAAACGTTGTTTTCCAAATCATACAAGGTTTACACTAAAAAAAAACGTTTTTTTTCCAAATCGACTGGCTTCTGAGAACCCGGTAAACCCCTCTAAATCCGCCCCTGATAAAATCCAACAACAATCAAAACAAACAAACTAACAAACCATAATAATCTTATTAATTTATTTCACCTTTTTCTCAAAGCAACATATCACGCAATACGGCAATAAGGAGAGAAAGGTGCGTAGTATACGTCAAGCGTATTATAGCAATACACACATACATACACAATTCATTCTCCTGAACAACAACATTCCTCTCTCTGCACTTCAATCAAATCCACAACTCTCATCAATCGCATCCAAACGGTCAGTAATTCCTTCATATGCTTCAATCAATTTCACTATTTCTTCATTCGGATCCACACCGACATCATTTTCAATCTTAATTGTTGATTTCTTACTTATTAGCTTCATCTAATTCAATATTCCTGCTCAATCGAACTTTATTCGCTCAATTTCTAATCACATTTCATGTTAATCCGACTTCGTTATGATGCTTGTTCGTTTTTTTCTCTTTTGTTGTTGTTGAGATTGATTACTGTAAGGTTATTGCAATTTTCACATGTAAAACGGTTATCGGATCGGTTTTATCAACGTAACGGATTAAATTCGTGTAATCGGCTTAAATTTCTCGAAATAGATTTAGAATTTAGATGTTTGTTAATGAATGTGTGTTTGGATATGTGATTGTGTGTGTTGGAATAGATTATCTTATTACTGATGATTGAGGTTGGAATAATCAGTTTTAGATGTGTGGATGATGATATTCTAGTGATTTAGGAATTAGATTTGAAATAATAAGGTTTAGATGATGTTTTTATGCGAATCGCAACGATATTTTTTGTTTTGCCATTTTTAGTCATGTTATATACTTATATCTTAGTTTGTTGGATAATCTGATAAAACTATATGCTCAAAACATATAATTATCATTTTTGGATGATTTTTTTGTTTTTTTTTGTCGTACCGGCTGTAACGAAAATTAATGTTGAATTTGATGATTTACTATCGGATCATCACTTTCGAAACGTGCGTTCAAACACCTCCTTGTTGTAGATTTGATCTTGTGTTTGGTTGATTTGTGATAACAGCATATGATTTATTAGGATTTGTGAAATACTTGTTTCCAGATATGATCTATATGTGTGTATGTGTCTATGCAGTTAATGCGGTAAAATATCGGATATCGGTCAAGGACCGATATTTGAAATATTGGTTATCTCGGTGAGATATCGGTGGGATATCGGTAATTTTAATATAATGCAGAATTTATATATATATAGCAATTTAACACCAATAATTCAGTGATATATCGGTCAAATATCGGTGATATATCGGTTATATCGGTGATATATCGGTCAATATCGCCGATAATATCGGTACCGATATTTGACACCGATATTTTACTAAGGGACCGATATATCACCGATATTAACTGCATAGGTATGTGTTTTGATTTAGGTGATTTATGAATATAATTTTTTTTCCCAAAAATGTGAATTGCTTTTATGTGTTTTCGCTTACTTATGAATTATGATTAACTTATTATCGCATACTGATTTTTATTTACACTTCATTTTCATATGAGAACAGATTCTGAGGACTGTGATTTGGGATAAAAGAGAAAGCTTGGCATCATGAAATACAAGAAAGGAAGTATAAGTAAGGTATTGATCACGTTACGTTTACGATGAGTAATTTTTTTACTTTGTTAATTCTAATGTATGTTTTCGCATCTAAAGCTCTTTACATTCGGATGTTTTAATAAGTTTTTATTCTTTGTTGTGCACACAGGTTCATATAAATAGCAAATACACACACTGCAAGAAGCGTTTAAACGTAAACGTAAGTTCTGGCTCCGAAGAGAAACAAAAAAACTCTAAAAGAGATTCCTACATGAAAAGCCTCCAGTTTGGTGCACAAGTAGACAATTTACAAGAATCGCATATCGTTTCTGCAAGAACGCTAAAACGAGGATCAGCCTATTTATCTCAAGATGAGGTAAACGTAGGGACTTCGCTTAAATTCAAGATCACTCAAAAAGAAGGTAAACGTCTCCGCGTAATCACCACGTCACACGAAAAGGTAGATGCTGACGTGGCAAGAGAAGATATAAATAGTGCATACAGAAAAACCGCAAATGATGACCGTGAGGATGATAGTGTTACATGTTCTGTTGGTAGTTGCAGTATTAACCGCTATAGTGACCATAACATCCAATCTAAATCAAATGCTTTTGAAGATACCGAAAGCTATAGTAGCGATGCTGAGTCAATTTGTCAAGGTGGATTCGAAGACGAGATCCATAGGTTAGAATTGCAGGCGTATCGACATACCATTGAGGCGTTACATGCGTCAGGACCGTTAACTTGGGAAAAAGAGACAATGGTAACAAACCTTCGTATGTTTCTGCATATATCAAACGATGAGCATTTGATTATGCTAAAAAACTTAATTTCCACCGCAAATACTATCCGTGATAGATGACAGGAAATGCTTAGAATATAAGTTTTTCAGTCGTCAATTTTTTGCTCCTTTAACCTTCATTGAACATTTGAACATTCGCATAATTGTAAAAACGCCTTTGTTGTCATCTTCTGCACCCATTGTTACTACGATCACTACTCTGCATCAATATAATTGGTTTGTGTTGATATTATTGATGCTTACCGTTGGTTTTCCAGGCCCAAAGTTGGATGCTTGTACACCTGGCTTATGAGTCTGTAAGTTGATGTTGGGTGCAGTATAACTTTGGGCTTTCTTCAAGGTTGAATCATCAGTATCTCATGAGTCGTGGCTACCAATTGATTCCAAGATATGATTAGCTTCTTTTATCCATGAGATTTTCGGTATTTACTTGGCAATGGGTAAGGTCTTTTGAATCCTGAAAGTATAAATGAGTATGTTGTTAAAGTAACAATCTACATTGATTAATAAAGTGTTTTACGAGTATCCGAAAACACTTTGGGTTGGTTTATACCCATTTGACCTAGTCAATTGTCATACCTCAGTTTTTTCGGGACGTGACTTTGGTTGGATTTGTACAAATATTTACTTGGAACAAGTACTGTGCTGCCAATATTTGAGTGCAAAATGGGGAGTGGAGAGGGGAGTTGACATGACAGTGTAGAATTGGCTAGGGTGGAGAGGGGACAGACTACTCCACTCGGGTGAGCGCCCCTTACACCCTAACATAACATGGGGAACATTTTAGCTAAAAATAGTAAAATGGCAAAACACATGTACTTGATTAAACTCTTTACTATTGTTAGTAAAGTTTTCTAACAATTTCAACAAAACCTTTATAATACTTTACGCAAACTATTAACATGATCTCTTAAGACTTCTCCAACACGGGTGGGGGGTACGTGCACCTTCACGTCGGCACTGCACATTTGACAGGCCAACATCTTCAACCCCCCCCCCCCCCCCTCCTCGTTACGTTTGTAGGTAGCCGTCCTCTCTCTTCCACATCTCCTGGTGAAATGATTTAATTTCTTAAATCAAAGTTGTCCACAATGTATATATAATTATAGGATTTCTTATTTCAAAAGTCTCGCATTCCATTTTAAACCATGAAGTTTTCAAACTATTTATTTCTTCATATTAAATACTCTCGGTCTTTTTTTAACAACAAACTAACCTACTTTTATATACTCTTATACCTCCACCTTGCATGATTTAAACGCTCCATCTTTAAAATAGAGGGGAACATCTTACCACCACACTATGCCTGTCCCCTAGATATCTCAGTTACCTAGAGAGTTTAAATGTTGACTAAGGCAATATATATTTATGTCCCTTGGGACAAATAATACTCTCACGTTGAAAACTATATTTATTTAAAAACTTGAACTAATTTATAGATTTTATTCGTAAAACAATAACAAATTTGTAACAATTGTATTTATTTATATTCAATTACGGTTTTTTTAACTATCCATGGACCAAGAGTCCAATAGATCATGCTACTTAAGTTAGTGGGCTTCCTGCGTGACATCAGCCCAAATGAAAACAGAAACCAGTAGCCATCCATAACCCATCTGCTTACTTGTTGGCACTTGGCAGTTGGCCACTTAGCCCACCCAATATTTTTTATAAAGTTTTAAATTTTCTTTTTCTTTGCTCGATAATTCCATAAATCATTTCAAGTTATTCAAATCTCCCAAATAATTATTTTAAAACGTGTTTTCACATTAATAACAAGTTGTATTCAATTAAGGGGCTGTTTGACAACTTCTAGACGGGTAAGTGCTGAACTAGTAAGATGTCTGAACCATTAAGTGTTGAACTAGTAAGAGGTCTGAACCATTAAGTGTTGAACCAGTAAGAGCCAGTATAATGCTTAACCATTTAGAGGCAAATGTTTGATCAATTTAGATAAGACGTCTTAACCATTCAGACTCAATTTAATGTTTAACCATTTAGAGGCAAATGTCTGAACCATTCAGACATCTGCTCGCAAAACAAAAACTCCGAACAATTAAATACTAAACTAGTAAGAGGTCTGAACCATTAAGAGCCCATTAAGAGTTGAAACAAACAACCCCTAAATCAGATCTAACTCAATCTAAATTCAATTAAGAGGTCCAACTTGTCACTTTTTATTTGAAACTTGAAAGTGTAAGCCTGAATTTCTAGCTTCTTGTTACAGGGTGGCTCTACCGTTAATAAAAAAAAAGGTTTCTTGCTTTTGGGCTTTAAAATTAGAGGCTCCAAAATTTATTTTGGGATTACGGTTTTGGCCATGAGTAAAAACCAGTTTTAGCTTTGTTCTACGTATTTTTTTTTAAATCTAAAATTTTCATTCCAATCATCAGGGCAAATTACATTAGCATCTACGTATTTGGATGCTAATTAGCTTGAACGAGTATTATTTTGGGATTACGGTTTTGGCCATGAGTAAAAACCAGTTTTAGCTTTATTCTACGTATTTGGATGCTAATTAGCTTGAACGAGTATGCCTGGGTATTGCAGCAGTTTGGTTTTTAGTAAAATTTGTGTCGAAACGCTAGATAAAAAAGGGTCGCAATGGTATATTCACAATTCCATAAGACGTTGTAATTGAAAAGAAACAAAGTATGTTACATAGCTCAAAAACCATAATTGGTTTGGTTCGGTTCGTTACCGGTATGGTACTTGCAATCAATATAGTTTCAAACAAAAAAAAAAATACACTATTCTGAACACAATGTGGTTCGTTACAACCCCGATATTTGTATAGTTCATGACGCAATAAAAATTATTTACAATGGTTTCATTACACAAAAGTTGCCTAATGTGACTCAACATAGGATACTTCTAATGGGACGGAGGTAGTAATGTTTTACAATTAAAAACCATAACGGTGAATATCGGTACCGTTTCCAATAATAACGATACTATTACGATAATACCGATACTGATGTTACTCGGTCGGTATAGATTGTGTTCGTCATGGTATCGGTGTGGTACCTGCACTCAATATAACATACAATACAAAAAAAAAAATACTCAACTTCGAACACAACTCTGTTATCAACAACATTTATACGGGAACGTCAAGAAAAGAAAAAAACTTAACGACACAAATAATATAAGGGTTTTTCCCTCCCTTATCCAAGGTTTCTCCGAGGTGACACCGTTTGAAAATATATATAATATAATAATGACATTAATGATATATAATAGAGGTTTTACACATTTTCTTATATTATATGTTATTTCTCTAATCCGTCGTTCTTCATCTCTATATTTGACCCCAAGATTGTCTGGCTACTCTTGTGTATGTGCTGTCTAAAACACACACAAAAGAAATCCACCTTTTGGAGTTATCAAGAGTCGAAACAAATGTGTTTTTCTTAAATCCAAGTATTGTTGTATTTTATTATAATTATATAGCTTTATTTTTCATAAATATATAATGATCAAAGAAGATGAAATCATTTATTGTTTACACTCTGTTACAATTGTTGGTGTAAATTATTTTTTAATCTTAGAATATAGATGAGAGCGGTTTAACCGTGAATTAGCTGTCTATTTATAGCCTAGTAGCATCTTGGGGGTGAGATAAGACTTTAAGACCAATAGGTCTTGGATTCGATTCTCACAAAGTGGATTTTTCTCATATTTATTGGGTTTCCGCCTGAATTGGTGTATAGGCATTATGCCTAGTGGAGATGTATATGATCGGGTAGTTCCGCTGGTGGCATAATGATACTCCAGTGGTCCGTCAGTGATCCAAATTTTCCGTTTAAAAAACAGTTGAATAGGCGAGCCAGTTGGTTGAATCGGCGAACTCGATGGTTGACCGGCGTTTTAAATTTTTGTTTCTGAAACCTCATTTGCTGATCAATTTACTTTTGTCTCCATATATTGTTCTGCACATGCTTCATATTTTGCTAACATTGCAAATGATAAAGTAGTTTCAATTTTACATATTCGTATTTGTAATTATTAATAACTTCATTGAGTTTTTGAATTTGTTCCGACCCGTAGACTAGAAAGACGACGATTCAACGAATAAGGCAGTTATGAAACTAACACAACTACTCATTAAGTTAAAAAATAATAATAAAAAATAACTTGTTCGTGAACTGTTTATGAACACCATGAACACTTACCAAACGCAAATGAACTCTAACCGGTGGAAAATCAAAAGAAAAACCGAGAAAAGAGAAGGTGCGGTAAGTTTTAAATGAGTTTTTTTATGGGTGGCGGCATAAGGGTTGCCAGAAATAGAACACGTGTTTTAAAAACATGCGGCCCAATGAACATGTTCCAGACGAGTGTCTAGCACTTTTCATTTCCAAAGCTCTATCAATAGATATTAATTCCCAAGAATTTAATGTAATTGGGCTTTTTAATTGGGCCTTAGAAACGTATTTTAAAACTAAAAACTATTATTTGGGCTCCCAAGTTGCAACCTTTTTGGGCTATGCCATAATATGATTATGTCATTACGTGTATCTCTAATTCTCCAAAGTCCAAATCACCAAATGAATCCAATGATTTTGAGAATGGTTTGTAAATTGTAATTAAACACAAAATTAGAAAACAACAAACCAACTTTCAATAATAAGGTTTAGTTTTAATACTTAAAATAATTTTCATATACAACAAACTTGAATAACAGGATAATGGTCCTTCAAAACTAAAACATGTTAATCCATTATTGAAAGCCTAATGTTAGGTTTGGTTTTTGTCTTTTCACACTTGGTGTCATTGCCAAACCTACGATGGTTGGGCGAGGCCCTATTGGTTATTGTTATTTACTTGTTCAATACGCAAAATCAACATGGCGTCTTAGGAGTACACATGCTCACTCGTAAAGAGATACGCTACCTATTTTTTAGTTTCACTCACCTCACGAAAGAGAGGGACGATTTACACAAAGTTTAAGAGTTAGGGTGTAACACCCCGAAAATTCACGTCCTATAATGTAGTGACACGTGTCATAAGTTTGAACACTGTGACACCTGTGTCACTGCAACCATCAAACAAATGCCAAACCAATGAAATATTGTATTTCAGACTTTGGACTTGTATAAATATATGTATCTTTTGCACATATCAACTCTTGTTCGATTTCAGACTCTAAATCGCTTTCTGGAAGGTTATACGCGCAATGATGCGTAAATATAACCAGTTTAATGCAACGAACACTCAGGGATAGTGAAATAGGCTTAACATACCTTAAATAACCTTTACATAACTTAGATATAAGTTTTGGAAGGCTTGGGGTGGTGAAATCAAAGTTTAATCGCTTACAGGGACTAAAGTTGACAAACTGCGAAAGTATGCCAATTTGAACTGTAACAGACATTCCGGAACATGACCATAAGTTAAACATACCCTAAATATCCTTTACATAGCTTAGAAATAGGCTTTGAGGGGTTCGGTGTGCTAAAATAAACTTTAGGGTCATTCAGGGACTAAAAGTGTCAAAAAGTGCACAAGTTTGCATTTTCGGGCATAACTCACGTTCTGAATACATCCGGACATCCAAAAATTTATGTAAGCACTAAAACATTTTATTTTAGTGTTCGCCATAAGAAAAATCCATTCGTCGCGTCGTTTGGTTCGTTTTTCGCGCTTATGCGCATTCCGTCGTAATTAAGCGAACATCGCGACCGTACGGCCAAACGAACCGACATCCGAGATATTTTTGAACATGTTTTAAGTTCCCTATACTTTAACTTCATTTTTGAGCTTTGAAATGGGGTTAACGGGCCTTAAACGCGTCGAAAATGGGCTGATTGCAATGCAGGGACCAAAAGTGCAAATCTGCCAAACTAGGGCCTAGCGGTGCGCTACACTTTTAGCGTAGCGGTGCGCTAGGGGTCTCCTGACCAGATGCAATGTTTCTAACAGCCTGTTTTCAGCTGAATTAACCACAACCACATGTTCTAATTTGTCTTGTCATCAAGATAAGGAGCATATGTAGCCACCATAACCTTCCGACACTTGTACGGATAAGATTCGGGCACGATATTCGATAAACGATCCTAACGGTGGTGCATATCCTATAAATACCCACCATAATCAACTTCAAACCCACAAATCTGATCATTGTGCTCTAAGTTGGAACCTTCGTTTCATACCTGAGCTATTTTGATCGAGATTAGCTTTCGGGGACCCTCCGTAAGTATTCTTTCGTTCTTTTAACGCTTTTCGAGTCCGAAAGTCAAACTTTGTTTGACTTTCTGCATTGACCAGTTTATGGTCGATGCGAAGTTCCTTTGAACTTCATAACGTGAGCGTGATCACGAAGGTTATAGTCCCTAGTGACTATACCTACTGATTACCACGTTATCTAGGCTCAGTGACGAGCCGTAGTTTCGGCCAGAATACGTATTCTTGCGTATTTTGTAACCAAACTACTTATGGGTATCAAAACCGTTTGTTTTGATACCAAACTTGTTTTCTAACTTAGTTAAGCATGTTTCAACATGCTTAGCTCGTTACTTTTAGTTTAGTGCTTATATAGGGTCGTAAAGGTAAGCGATCTAAACAATCGCTTATACTTTCGAACCCGAACCGTTTGGTCGATCATTAGGATCCGACCAAACACATTAAGTGACCTTATGGTCACATCGTTCGAGTAGTTGTATGACAGGTAGTATATATGCCTTAGGTAAATGACCAAAATACCCCTACGGGGCTTAAATTGAGATTAAACTCGTTTTGGGCATAATGGAAGGTATCCTACTGATACCACAACATATTTAAGGCATATTAACTAAGGAAACCTGTAAATGACTCTATGAATACCCGTTACGCGTTATTCGCGTTCGGATCGGTTTATATAACTAGTTTATATAAGTTAGCCGAAACGGGTCAAACCTTATCGGTTTTGTCTCAAAATTCAAAGTGTGTATTAAATACCCAAATTAAGCAAGTCTCCGAACTTGTCGGGTCTAAATCACATTCTATTTCGGTCTTCGCGTAATCGTGCGTACGAACCGTATCTTCCTGTAAGACTAACCGGTCTAAGCTTAGGCTTAATTAAAGACCCGTTAGCATTCTAATTAATTATTTATACCCTCATTCCAGACTAGAGCTTTCCGGTAAATGGTACCTACGCTTACTTAAGTGAATACGACTGAGTTATTAATTTCTGATATTTAAGACAGGAGCTAGCTCAGGTAAATACTCTTAACTTATTTCCCCTATACGGGCTTGGGATACGGTACTATAAAAGTACCGCTTGGTCGGGTGTATGTAGTCATTTAAATCGGATTGTGATTGATGTACTTACATAACCTGTTTAATATGTATTATTTTATTATTTGGTGTATGGCCTTTGGGGGTTAATGACCATGTCCCGGATATCCTTGGCATCATTCGAAGTAATGGCCACGACCTAAGCACGGGGTGTAGGCATACACCTGACAGTTGCATTATGTAAAAACTGGTAATCCACTCCGAGGTATCATCCTTGTGGGCATTATACCGGAACTGGTAATCCACTTAGAGGATGATAGCCCGTGGGCATTATACCTGTGGCGTGTCAGTTAATCTAGTCCGGCCCTACAAACCGGCCCTAACGGACGACAAATAAGTAAAACTGTATACAAGATTATATACAAATAATTTTCCCAAGTTATAAAAGATTAATTTTGCCTCTGTGCATTTTAATCAAAGTGTCAAAAGGTTTTGTGCCTGGTGCATCTAAATCAATTTTCTTAAACTCTTTTCAAATGAGTCAGTTGAGTGTATTTACCAGTGAAAACTGACGTATTTTCCAAAAAGGCTAAGTGACAGGTACTAAACGAAATTGGCTGGAAGCTCAGGGCGCTAATAAGGAATCTTGCAAGTTCTAGGCGTCTAAAGTCTGTTGAACAAATGATATGTTTAAAGATCCGCCTGTGGATCCTTTACTTTCCGTTGTAATACTGGATATTACATTATATTCGGAATGTAATAATATTTACCGTTTGCTTCCGCTGTGCATTCATATATATTGTGTTGTTTGACTATTATGTTGCCAACCACGTCACGATACTCCCCCACCGGGCCCACCGGTGACACGTGGAAAGTCGGGGTGTGACATAGGGAGAGTTAAATTGTGTATAGTGTGATACACAAAGGGCAACAATAATCAATGTATATGTTTTCATGTGAGGTGTTGAATATTAGTTGCTCTTAAATAAACACAAGTAGCATATTGATGTCATTCTGCATTAATGTAGTTAAAAATTGCCATTCAAAATTTTAAATGCCCATTGTAAGTTTATAACCCTAGGTTTTTTTAAAGGCAACAAATTGTTTATTGAAAAAAGTTGATTTATGGATAAGCTAGGTATATAAACACAAAAAGTTTGATGTTTGTTGTATAATAATCTAGTTTCTTACGTACAATGTTTTCATGACATGACCAAATATCGAAGCGGACATCTTATTGGTTTCATTGGTCTGGTAGAATTTAAAAACCGAGTGACGTCTTAACTAAATTGATAGATTAAAAATATAGAAATAAAAAAAAATACTAATACCAAGTTAGGAGACATAGAAGAAAAATAAAATGAAATAGAAAAATTAAAAAATATGTATATGTTTTGTTACTGTTTTGTAACTTAAGAAAAAAAAATGAGTCTTTTAGTAATGGTATCTATGAATTTTATACAAGTATATAATAAATATAAATTTAATAAGACGTTAGGGATATATGAATTTTAAAACGTTAGGGATGGGAATGAAATGTTATTTTTTTATTTTGTTATGATCTTATCTTGTAGTTTTTTATGTTAATTAATTAAAACTTATTTTATTTGCAAGTTATATAATTTTATATTTGAAGAAACACAAGTCTAACCCGTAGCGGATTATCCTAATGCTCAACCGTGGGTACAATAATCTGATCTTCACAAGTCCTAATCCTTGTTCAAAACCTGCAAAACTAGCAACACCGTGAACTCGTTACAAAAAGGAGAGGTGAGGGTTCTTCTCGTAACCACCCTCCGGTGTGAGACTAATTATTGTTCTTTCTAGAGTGAGAAAAAGTAAGTTTAGAGTGAGAGTATTGGAGAATAGAATAGAATAGGACCTTGAACTGTTGCAAAAGTGTGGTATTTATAGCCGAGAGGTGGGAGAAGATTGGAGAATGATTGGATGAGACGTCTTGTCAACAATACCTATTTGGTCCCCTATGTTGTAACAATTAGTGTCCGCAGAGGTGGGTGTGCGTCTGCAGGTCCTGATTGGTCACATGTTGCTTTTTGAAGGTACTTCTTGTCTCGTCTGTTGTCAGCCGTTAATGGAGTTAAAGGATAGGTGGGCAGACATCTTGTGAATGACCACACACCGCTCTCGCTAGTACCTTCTGTCTCATGCACTATGGCGCTTTGTAATCAATAGCCAGACTTAATTAAAGGTTTCATTTAAACTTTTAAACTTTTAAATTGTAAAATCCTTAGTTGCTATATATATAATTCACATAAACTATAAAACTTAAAAAAAAAGAGTAATCTGACACACGTAACCAAGTAGTAACATTTAAATGCTTACGTGAGACTATAAAGTGTGGTGATGGTTATAATCATCATCACCACTCTCCACTTCATCACCACATCCCTCCATCCTCCACCACCATTCTCCATCACCAACCTATGTTGTGTAGTGACGGTCCTTCCCATCACATTATACAAATGTAAGAATTTGCAACAGTCAAATGACATGAGCGTGGAGAACGTGGTGATCTCCACGGTTATCACGAGTGGAGGAGGGTGGGGGCGGTGTATCACCAGCTCCACGACCCACGTGGCCCTTACACGACCCTCTACACTTCCTCCATACTCTATAGCCTAATAAAAAACCATAAACAACATAAGATTGAAACGAGAAATGAAAATTGTGAATTTAGAGAGAAGAAATTTGGATGATTTTTAACAAAACAAATGAGAAACTTAATTGTTGTTATGTAATATTTTCTATTAATAAATGTTGCATTTAATAGTGATAAAATAACTAAAAGGCCAGATTTACAAATACGACCCACCCCATGTAACATTTAAACAATATTTACCACTTGCAATTCTAAAAATTGTTAGTGTAGACATTGATTATAACTAAACTTTAAATTATAGTACTTCGTGACAACATTTTCATTTTAAACAAAGTTAGTTTTCTTCTATTACAGAGGGGCGGAGTTCCTTCTCCAACCACGCTATAAAACAGAGGGGCGGAGTTCCTTCTCTCCTAATCCCCTCCTTCCTGATTTCCTCCCCGAGCCCTTGTGTTCTTCACAAACTTTTATCCAAATTGGGATGCACTTCCCGCTTCGGCTCTGGGATTGCCACCACCCGAAGGCCATAGATTGGTGTTCTTGAGCGGAATCAATTGCTACCATTTGCCACCCCAGCAGTGGCGAAGCTTAAGATTTCCAACGGGGGGTCGAAAACGTATATACCAAAAAAAATTATAGAACCGGGGTAGAAAACGTATATACCCAAAAATTTCTATACGAAAGCTACATATATAACACTACTGAGCGAAAAGTTCGAGGGGTCGGGCGCCCCCGGCCCCTTCTAACCTGCGCCCCTGCACCCCAGCCCCCTTCGCGCACTTTGTCCACCCTAACAACCTTACATAGTAGAGTGGGTTTGCAAGTTATATTTCTGAGGAAGAGTTGGTGATTAATTACTATTGTTGCAATATGTCTTTTTCTTTTACATACAAAAGTAGTAGTTGTAATCTTTGTTAATACATCTATTATAGTTAGTTATTCCACGATGCCACCTCATATACAAGTACAGGATGTCGCTCAACAAACATTTTAAATTATTAATTTAATAACTTGAAATTAAAAAAATAATTCAGGTTAAACAATGCACCATCACACATCCATAAATTTTAATAAGTCAAACTCTAATGCACCAAGCGTGGGCTCGGTTAAGACAACATAGTCTTGGTTGCGGGAGTGGGGTAATGGTAGCTACCAAAGTCCTGGTAGTAGCGGCCTTGCCGTCTGTTGTGAAAGTCGCCGTCCAAAAAAAAACTAATTACTTGGATAACGGATAAAGGGATAGAGTGATTTTATTATTATTATTATTATTATTATTATTATTATTATTACCGTTACCGTTACCGTTACCGTTATTGTTATTGTTATTATTATTGTTATTATTATTATTATTGACATATTGTTGTTGTTGTTGCTACTACTACTCACAGTATTGTGCATTGTTGACGGTTTTAACCTAAGACTGCGGGGAGTGGTGGCGTTGGTTGGGCTTGGAATGCCTTCAACGCCAGCTGCTCCACTCTGGGTTGGCGTGGGTGTCAGCGTTGCCCCTTTGGCGTGGGTATTCAGCCTGGCGTGGGGCGGAGGGGGAAGGGGGGGGGGGGGGGGGGAGGACAGGGTGACTTGGCTGGCTTTGGTTGGCTACTTTAATTAAAAAAGAATTCATATGGCTGGCCACGCCAAGCTAAGCCACGCCACACCACAGCCCTCATTTTTCACCATAAGCTTGTGGATCCCACTCTCGCCATATGTCGAGCAATGCCCCAACCCAAGCCTCTCCACTCCCTGCAGTCTAAAGATGATGTGTAAGTTATCTTATGAAATAACGTGAATCATTAAAGTTATATTAAGAATGAAATAGAACTTTTTATTTCTCAAGGTTTCAAAGAAACGTAGAAACATATAAAAACTCCTGAAAATCTATAAGCTTCTACATTAAAGCTAGTAAAAATCAAACTTACATAAGGTTTATCAAAAATAATATTGGTTAAAACATTATGTATCAACACTACTGAATAGATATGGTCCTGGACCCTCCGCAGGTCCGGTGAAACCCATATCCAACCCACAATCTGATCAACTGGTCATGACATGTCATCTGTGAGGTCCACCCACCACGTAGGATGCACTAGCATACAGGAGACAAAAGCGACGGTGTGAAAGCGACGTGTTGTAACAGCCCGCGAACCATTGTACCACAAGATCTTCACTAGCGGTTATCGTAGAAGTACAAGTGTGACAACAACATTTGGCCAAACACATAGCACTGATTCACATCGTCCCAAACCTCCACCAATGGTTAACACATAAGAGACAACAAGGATATCCTAAAAGCGACGTGTAGCCAATGAGAGGCTGCGGACATACACCCTCCTCTGAGGAGACTAACGGTCAGCAGAGAGGGGACCAAACTGATATTCGTGACAACGACGTCTCATCCAATCCATCCCATGCTCTCTACTTTCACTCTCACTTACGATTTTCTTTCAAATTAGTGAAACCGTTGACCTTTGTGTAAAGAGGCATGGGCCCTCGTCGTGTGTAGTTGCTTCAATTAATTCCAAAAATATCAAAATACAAAGTCAAACAATCTCCCATAAAAGGAAATGAATATGAAATAAATACGGTAGTTGTGATTTATGTGGTTTTCTTACTAATACATAATAATTTAAATACTGTGCTATACACATTTAAATTATTCAATAACGTTTTCTATACTCTCATGGTCATATTCTCTCACAAACTTCTTTTTATTGGTTTTCGAATTTTATGTTATATTAAACATAAATATAATTTTTACACATTTTATCTGCCATAACTTGCATCAATATGTGAGGTGGGAAATTTCATTTGAGAATAAATTTAATGTGAGAAGAAAAAAAAGAAAGGATATATAAGTAAAATACTATTTCATTTATAACTCATATCAATAATTTTTCTCTCTTTAATCAATTAGTCAACTAATCATTAATTATCCTACATATAATCTACAAAACCTACACATATCAAAATTTCCCTACACATTATAGAATTTTATCCTACACAGTCGAAAATTATCCTACACACCTAGAAATATATCCTACACAACTCGTAATTTATCCTACACAACTAGTAATTTATTCTGCACTTTAAATTAAGTTGTTTTTTTTTTTAATTTGGAAAAGTATATATTTTGAAAAGAAGTTACAAATTTAATTTAGTTAGTTATTAAAGTGGGAAGAATACAAATTAATGATTTATGTAAGTTTATCAATATACCCTTATATTAAAATTAAATGCAAATATTAAATAAAGTAAAATGAAGCATTCTTATTGATTGAAACTTCTTCTTTTTTTTCTTACAAAAAAATTCTTCTCATTTGAACTCTCCACTATATGAGGTTTAGTTATTTACTATTTAGTTTAAGCAATTAATGTATATGTTCTATGTTTTTAGCCAATTTTAACAAAATATTGATTATTATTTATAAGATAAAACAAAATACTAAACTATTTGGATGACATAGCACATTAGCATGTTCTTTTTAATATAATTAACTAGGTTAGAACCCCGTGTATTACACGGGTTGAATAAATGTAATTTTATATACTAAATTAAAACAATTATTCTTTAAAAATCTCGTTTATTACACGGGTTGAACAAATGTAATTTTATATATTAAATAATAAAAAATTATATCTCTAAAAACCCCATGTATTGTACTGAATAAATGTAATTTTATATACCAAATAATAAAACCCGTGTATTGTACGGGTTGAATAAATCTAATTATATATACTACATAATAAAAAAAAATTATATTTTTAAAAAACTGTGTATTACACATGTTAAATAAATGTAATTTTGTAACCTTGTATATTACACGGGTTGGATAAATGTAATTTTATAAACTAAATAATAAAAAAAGTTATATCTTTATAAACCCCGTGTATTATACAGGTTCAATAAGTCCAATTATATATACTAAATCATTATTATCATCATCATACTCAGTAAATCCCACCAATAGCAAAGCTAAGGTAGGGTCTAAGGATGGTAAGATGTAGACAACTTTATCTCTACCCCGTCGGAATAGAAAGACTGCTTTCAGTGAGAGCCCCGACTCGATAGTAGTTTTGCATCAAGCCTTGGATATAAGGCACATAACACTCAACAATCGGGACAAAGACCGATTAGTGCATGGTCCCTTTTGTCTTTATACTATCAACGCCACCACATGATGATGATGCATGATTTACCGTCCTCCGCTTATAACGTTATTTTCAGGAGCTTAGTAAAATAATGTTAAAATTAGTGCAATTTCACTTTTGCCCTCCGAGCGTCCACACATATATACATTATATGCGTATACCGCAAGCGGGGCGAATATATACTAAATAATAAAAAAAAAGTTATATCTTTAAAAACACCATGTATTACACGAGTTAAATAAATGTAATTTTGTATAGTAAATAATATGCTATTGGATTCGTTTAAAAAAGCATAAATTTGGTTCGGTTTAATTCGAATCAAGTCATAAACTTGGTTAAGTTTAATTCGAATTGATTAGAACCCCAATTTGGAAAATCTAAAACAGAATTATATTATAAGCTTCTCTTCCTAATTAGTGTTTTTTAAAGTTTGATCTAATGTCTAATAAGTTATTTTGTATATTTTGTTTGTACTTTAAATTTTTTATATGAGCGTATTATTGTTTTTTAAGTTTAAGATTATTGTTTTGTGCTATTATTTAAAAAATCTTTAATTTATAATTTAAATTTGAAGATAATATATTATTAAATTAAATAGAATGATTCTATCCGAAATTTAAAGTAAGATAAGATTTAATATTAATTGATTATTTATTATTTAATTAATTGATATAATATAAGTATGAAAATGCAGGAAATTAAAATGTAGACGCCTTCAATGAGTGACACGTGTCCCAAAGTTGGTTTCTTTTATTATATAGTATAGATAGATTTCTTTAAGTTTTCACTAAATTAATACTAATATTAATAAAATATTAACAACAATAATATATGTAATATTATATATCCTACAGAATTTCAAACGTAATTGAAGCATAAATTTCTAAAACTAAGTTGTTAACGTGGCATATGTGAACTTTTTTTGTAAATTATTTTTTTAGTTCCAACTCTTATCCACTTTTTAGCTTATAGTATTTTCTAACAGTGACATCTTGCTATTGGTAAGCTTATAAAACCCTATTAATATAAAATGTTAGTTAATGACATCAAGTAAAACATACATAACATAATGTTGGACAAGTGATCTTTGAATGTGAATTTAAGATTTTTACTAGGATTATAACCACCTGTATAAAAATTTAGCTTAGTACTTTTATTGTAATAGTCACAATGTTGTTTATTCTTTTTTTTATGACATTTTGTCAATCTGATATATTATATTATAATGTACATATTCTACAATCTACATGATGAAGCACTTATTGGTGTATCACATTGGCTGTTTCTTAAATTATGTGTCAAGAAGTCAAATACCTGATGAATTTATTTTATGTGATCCAACTAGTTAGATGCCCCGCCCGCGTTGCGGGGCGGTGGACGAATAATGAGCGAGTGTTAGGCAACAGCTCATTGACACGAAAAACAACTAAATCGAGAAAAAAAAACTTTTTTATACGAAAAACAACTAAATCGAGAAAAAAAAAAATTTTTTATTTTTTTATAAAAAAAACGAAAACAATGGCAACATTGTAATTTTTAACTGAGGGAAAGTTGTATTTTTTTACTGGGGTAAAATCGTAAATTGGCAAAACCTAAAGTGATGGCAGTACTGTAAATTTGAAGGGGGGGAAATTTGAAATTTTAGTAGGGACAAATTCGTAATTTTGCGCCTAGGGTAACAGCGTAATATAAATTTGAACAACGGGCACAATCGTAATTTTAAGCTGGAGGCAAAAGCACAATTTTATTTAGAACCGAGGGCAAAAGCGTAATTTTGAGTTTTGGGCAAAAGCATCATTTTATTTTGAATGGGGGAAACGGTAATTTTCAACCGAGGGCGAAATCGTAATTTTTTTAACGGGGAAAAAAACATTTTTTTACAGAGGGCAAAATCGTAATTTTTAGCTGCGGAGGAAAACATATCTTTATTTGGGACAAAAGCGTAATATTATTTTGAGCTGGGGGCAAAACAGTCATTTTAAAATGGATATAAAATAATAAACTGGTTGGTCCAATGGGAGATTGGCAGAGGAAATCGTAATTTTTGACTTGAGGGCAAAATCGTAATTTTGAGCTGTGGACAAAAGCGTAATTTTAGTTTGAGATATGGGCAAAACGGAAAAAAAAAAAAAAAAAAAAAAAAAAAAAAGGTTTTTTCCCAACCGCCCATTTTGGCCAATTGGATGCAATAACCGACACTTGTATTTGTAGTATGTTATAATTATCTATTCTTAAAACCAATGCATTGTATATTTTTTAAAATAGTAAATGTTATCCTTCTTCTGATATCTAATTTTGTATATATTTTACTCATCCTTCGATAATAATAACTTTATTAACATGTTATGTATTTCATTTTTCTATATCTCGTATAAGGAATAGCAATAGAAAAAGACTAAATACATGGATACAAGGAAAAAGAAAAGGAAACAGTCACAGAAATATTGTTCCTCCTTTGATAATGTAACGGTCACAATTACAGCCTAGCACACGGCAGTCAAGGATCTCCTAGTAAAGGAAATGACGAAAGACTTCTGATCGGTTTAATTATTTTCTTTCTACCACCCCCTCAAGTTGAGTTGTGGGGTCTTCAATACTCAACTTGTCAAGACACTGGTTGAAGATTCTTCCGTTAACGGCTTTGATTAATATATTTGCTAGTTGGTCTTCTGATCAAATGAAAGGAAGCTCTATGATTCCTGCCTCAAGTTTTTCTTTGATAAAGTGTCTGTCAACTTCCACATGTTTCGTACATTCATGTTGTACAGGATTTTCTGTAATTTGTATTGCTGCTTCGTTATCACACATGATGCTACTAGCGGAGGTTTGAGAAAAACCTATCTCATTAGAAGTTTTCTTATCCACAGAACCTCCGTCAGGCCTCATGCAATCCCTCGAAATTCGGCTTTGGCACTCGAAAGAGCGACTAAAATTTGTTTTTTGCTTTTCCAAGTAACCAAGTTTCCACCAACTGGAGTGAAGTGCCCAGACGTTATCTTTGATTTCCTTTGTCTCCTGTCCAATCTACATCTGTATATGCCTAGATCTTAAGATATTTATTTGGTTGAAAGAAAATCCCATAACTAGTTATGCCTTTGAGGTATATAATAATCCTCCATACTGCTTCCATATGACTCACTTGAGGTTAGAGCATAAATTGACTAACTACCCACCTGCATATGCAACATCTGGGTGAGTATGCGAGAGATATATGAGTTTACCAACCAAGCGTTGATATCTATGTGAATCCGGGTGGAGCTTCCATATAAACCTATCTTAATTCTCCCATGTAAGAAGGCATTTTTACATCAAATTGATGTACAGGTCATTCTTCATTAGCAGGAATAGAGAAAAGAAAACGAATTGTGTCAATCTTGGCTACTGGGGAGAATGTTTCGGAGTAATCCATCCCGTATGTTTAAGAGTGGCCTTTAGCCACTAACCATGCTTTGTATCTCTCAATGGTTTCATCATGTTTGTATTTAATTGTGAATACCCAATGACATCCCACCTGTTTCTTTCCTAAAGGAGAGTACTCCTTTCCCATGTGTAATTCTTTATTAATGCTTCTATTTTTATTTCCATTGCGTCCTTTCAGTTTTTTATTCCAGGGTCTTGTTCAACAAAATTTGGAATTTGTTCATTGTAAAAAGTAGAGGTAAAAGCTTTAGCTTCTTGGGATAAATTTCCTTTAGCAATGCTTGCCATGGGATATCTAAAGGATCCAGTTTGTTTCTCTAGAGAGTACCGTTTTGGTGGAACTCCTGTGTTGGCTCTTGGTAGTAGGTCATATCTCATAGTTGTTTCTTCTTGTGTTTGTGCACCCTGTCCTTCCTGGACCGTTTATTCTATAACTATCTCATGGTTATCAGATATGTCACAAAATTGATTTTCTTGAGACTCGGTATTTTCTATATTGTAACAACCCGACTTTCCGAGTCATTACTTGTCACTGTCATTTCTCGCTTAATTGCTTATACTCCCGAGATTTCGATTATCGCAAAGGGTTTAAACTATATTTTACAACGCATTATCAAACGCATGATTGCAACGCTTATTCAAAACGCAGTTATCGCATTTTAACGCTATTTACAAAGCATACTATTTACGCGCATTTTATCGCATGTTACATCGCTTGCTTAGACTCAACGCAAACTCGAAACGCGGATTTACTTTATGCATTTACTTGTGTTATGTGTGTGATTACTTGTTTATCTGTTATGTGGTTATCAACGCAACGCTTACACGCTCACTCGCAACTCGCTTAAACGCAACGCTTAACACACGAAACGAAAGTTGGAAAACTAACTCGCACAACTCGACCGATCGAATGGACATCCGCTCGGATGACCATCTGATCGCTGTACCTCGCGCACCGCCTTAACTCTTCTCTCACTCTATAAATAGTACCCGTACACCTCCTTTCACTGATTTGACATCTCCATCCGACCACACGCACTCAAGTCGCTCTCAACCACTTTTCATCGCGATTCAAGGCTTTTTGGCAAGCTTTTCTCCTCAAATATTGTACAATCTTCATCACTGCACACTTCTACATCATCTTCATCATCAAAATCACATACAAACACTTGTTTTCTCTCTGAAGTCACTGATTTGGGCCTCTTGAAGGTGGTTTCCACCGTTTTGCTCCGGCAAAACGGTTAAGGATCATCTTCTCATCAAGATTGGTTCAGATCTAAAGGATTTCCACACTATTCAAACAAGATCTCAACACTTTTCAACTGTTTTCAACTTTTCATCAAACTTTCATACGAAAACCGATGGGATATTTCCGTCCCTGACATTCTTGAAACATGCCAGTTCCATACAAAAAATCATGAGTTAACTTCCATTTTTGTCCGTGTGATTTGTTCAATTATTCGATTCAACCTTAGTTTTTTGGATGGAACTAACATGTTTCAAGAATGTCAGGGACGAAAATGGTACAAATTTAAAATTTGGCTTGAACTGCCCTAATTTGGACAAATTACAGGGACGAAAATGACAGTTAACTCTATTTTATTTTTAGTCTATAACGAAGTCTCCATCAGTTCCCATCTCCCTTTCTGAACGAAGGCGTCTTTAATGAGTCGACCTATCACCCTCAGTCCCTCACTTTCATAACTTCACAAACCGGAAACCTGTCTTCCGGGTTAAATAAAAAACGGTATATAAATATCACACCAATTACATTTGGTGTAATTGTCCCTTTATTAATAATTAATAAACCGTAATATAAGAGATTGAAAATAGGGATGTATACATTGTCCATCAGGTTTAAGTGTTTAACGGGTATATCTGTTTATGATCTTATGTGATTAATAATAGGGATGTATGCATTGTTTATTAGGTTTAAGTGTTTAACGAGCATGGGCGGACCTAGTAAGGAGGTTGGGTGGGCGAGTGCACCCCTTGAAAAAAAAATAGTGTTATTTTATTGGGCAAAATCTCATCCGCACCCTTTGAAAATTTGGTTAAAACCCTCATCTGCACTCCTTAAAAATATTTCCTGAGTCCGTCACTATTAACGTATACCGGTTTATAATCTTATGTAGTTAAATTTACTCGTTGGAATGTCCATTTCCCAGAGCCCGTTGTTAATATCACCTCAAAAGGTGAGTTGATCTATCAAATTCTAACTACATTTATAATAATTTTACACTTTTATTAGTTACAAGTATCTAGCGATTTCAACATACTATTTATTATATTTTTTGTTATTATATAATTAGATTAGAACCCCGTGTATTACACGGGTTGAATAAATGTAATTTTTATATATTAAATAATAAAAAAGTTATATCTTTATGAAACTCGTATATTGTACGGGTTAAATAAATGTAATTTTATATATCAAATAATAAAAAAAAGTTATATCTTTAAAAACCATGTGTATTACACAGATTAAATAAATGTAATTTTGTATACTAAATACTAAAAACGTCGTATCTTTAAAAAACCCGCGTATAATCGGGTTGAATAAATCTACCAAATGATAAAAACAATTACATCCTTTACATGTGTTGGATAGATCTAAAAAAAAGTTATATCTTTAAAAACCATGTGTATTACACATATTAAATAAATGTAATTTTGTATATTAAATACTAAAAACGTCGTATCTTTAAAAAACCCGTGTATAGTCGGGTTGAAAAATCTACCAAATAATAAAAAAAATTATATCCTTAAAAACCATGTGTATTACATGTGTTGAATAAATCTAATTTTACATAGCAAATGATAAAAAGTTATATCTTTAAAAACTTAGTGTATTACACGGGTTATATAAATGTAACTTTGTATAGTAAATAATAAAAAAAGTTAAATTTTTAAAAACCCGCGTTTTACACGAGTTGAATAATTATAATTTTGTATACCAAATAATAAAAAATTATATTTTTAATAAATTAGGATAACATTTAATATTAATTTATTATTTATATATTTAATATAAGATAAGTAGGAAAAAGAGTTATTTGTTTTAGAAATATATTAAATTAACAATTTCGTGTCCAAAAGTTGTTTTCTTTTATTATAGTAGATAGATAATAAAAAAATATTTTTAAAACCTCGTTTATTATTACACGGGTTGAATAAATGTAATTTTATATACCAAATAATAAAAAATATATCTTTAAAAATCTCATTTATTACATGGGTTGAATAAATGTAATTTTATATATTAAATAATAAAAAGTTATATCTTTAAGAACTCTGTGTATTGTACGGGTTGAGTAAATTTAATTTTATATATTAAATAATGAAAAAAGTTACATTTTTAAGAATCTCATGTATTGTATGGGTTGATCACATGTAATTTTATATACCAATTAATAAAAAGTTAGATCTTATTATATATTTATAAACCCTGTGTATTATAAAACCTTTGGACTAAACTGACAAAATAACCCAAAACACAGAGACTAAAATGGCATTTAACTCTTTACATTATATTAATTTATATTTAGTGTACGTCTTTTGTTAATGTCAAGATAAATAATTTTTAAATCTAATAAATATTTTAGAAGATTATATTATCTCCTATACGAATTGTTTAAATTTAATTTTATAATTTTCTTTTAATTAATATTAATTATCTATAATTAAGTAGGAGATAAAGATGAAAAAACTAAAAAATAGATGGCTCAAATGAATGACATGTGTCCCAAAGTTGGTTTCTTTTATTATATAGTATAGATATATATAGGGTAAGATTATTGTAAAAAAAGGTTAAAAGTATGATAAATGTGAGAAATATTGTGAAGATGACATGTGTCCTAAATCTAAATTAATTCAAAAGGGTAAACAAGAAATTTTATCATTAATTCAATTAATTAAAAACTTCTCATAACCGTCACCTTGATTATAGGAACTGGATTTTTTTTAAAAGATCTCTATAAACACCATTCAACAAGTATATAATACCATTCAGCAAGTATATAACAACATTCAGTAAGTATATAACACCATCCAGCAAGTATATAACACCATTCAGTATATAACACCGTTCAGCAAGTATATAACATCATTCATGGACTAAACATCTGATCGAAACATATTTTTTTCTCTATATAAGTATAGCAATATGGTACTCATATTAAAGATAAAAAAAATGCTCGTTATTATGGTGTAATTTTTTTTTTAAAGTTACGTATAAAAAGTTATTGACGTTTAAAAAAGACGGGGGAAGTTACATGTGCATTAATGTTAGTTTCTTAATTTAAAAATGTTAAATTTACCTATATACCCTTAATCTAGAAAATTAATATGTTTAATACTAAACATTATTTACAATTTTGCCATTATGATTTCAACCATTAGATCAAAGATCTAATTGTGTAGATTCTTTCTTACCTTTCTCACAAAAAACCTTTTTTTTACAGGAACCTCTACCTAGTAATATATTCAGTTTTAATGCAGGTGAACGAGTTAAGGTCACTAATACCATACTCGTCCGAAACTTGCAAATATTTTAAAAACCGGCCAATCTCATACCGGGATATCTCTCCCATATGTTTCGGTTTGGGTTTTCCAACCACATTCAAGTTTTTTTGTCACTCTAGACAAACAGTCATTTTTTCCAATTTATTGTATTCTTATACATATTATTATATTAACTTTCGGTTAATAATTAATAATATCAGTTGATATGAAGTTTTGTATTTTCATGGTTATGGTAACTTGTGTGGAACTCCCCGTAAGAATCATGAGGAGATCTTGAATGAGGGACTACTTAACTTATTTCGTGGTTTCAAGTGAATTTTGATCCGGGTCTTAAAAAATAGTTATAAATTTATTCTAATAAATCTATAATTTGTCATCTCATGTTGGTAGTCGGTAGATATGAAAAACGACGTAAAGACTTTAACATTTCTTGTTAGAGGTAGGCCGAAACTAACTTGAGGGAAGCGGATTAAGCAAGATTTGTTAGACTTGTACCTTTTTGAGGATATTGTCGAGGATAAAAGTTCGTAAAGACGTAGGATTAAAGTTTAAAACTTTTAGAAGGATGGTGCATATTTGTATTAGACTCTTGCTTTAGGAGCTTAGCTCTTTAGTTCATTTTGGTGTCTTTTGCATATCATTGCTTGTTTATGTGTCTATATGATGTGTTTTCTGTCACTATCATACGTTTTCACCCTCTACTATTTTTTAATACCGTATGTTGTGCAAATTTCTTTGAGTAGCCAGCCATGTATGTTTGGTTATGGTTTCTTTGAGTAGCTTGTTTTCGCAGATTTATTGATGGCCATGTATGTTTTTACCAGACTTTCTATGTGTAGATATGACTTTGAAGCTGGGAGTTTCAACCTTTCTATTCCTGTGATAAAGGTAAAGACTTGCCTATATTCTACTTTTCTCGGAGGCTCGTACCCTACCAATAACTTAGCTATACGTTAAATTCTACTGGTGTATAACTACTGTTATTTTCATCCCATATGGATGAAGGAATAAAATCTTGTTATGAAATAACGTTCATAAAACAAGCACCCCCATCCAACATTGACATGTGATGATATCGACGTTAAAAAAAATTCAAGCACCTCCATCCAACAATGATATGTGAAGATATTGATGTTAAAGAAAATTTAGTTAACAAAAGTTTTCAACTTGATATATGTTTTATTTGTCTTGCTTTATTTTACAGAATTATAATATTCATAAAAAAGAATTTACCAAATTTATACACCTAATGGAAGTCGAGCTAAAGTAACAAAAACTCTTTAGTGACTCTAATTGAACGTTTGAGAAACTTGGTTATTATTGGGCGAAGTACTCTCCCCATCCAACATTGACATGTGATGATATTATTGGGCAAAGAATTTACCAAATTTATACACCTAATGAATGTCGAGCTAAAGTGACAAAACTCTTTAGTGACTTTAATTGAACACTTGAGAAAGTTGGTTATTATTGGGCGAAGTACTCCCCCCCTCCCCCCCCCCCCCCCCCCACACATGTTGATGATTGGATAGCATGAATATATTTTTTTCTAAAAAATAAACTAGCAAGTTGGAGAGCAAGATGGGTTGAATATTGGAAGTCTTATGGCATTCAATTGAGGGAGTTGCTTGGCAAGTTGTCATAGCGGTTCATTTATGAAAGGAAAACACTAGGGGGGAGGGGTAGAATTAGTTGGGGTAACATCATTAGAAGGATGAATATTTTTTATTATTTTTTAAAGACAATGTAATCTACTCCTAATTTCATATCAGTGTTTCGCTAAACCAAACGCTCTTTTGCAGATCAATGTATATTTGTGGATCCAAAATATAATTGAATTTCGTCGTCAAGGTAACAAACTCTAGTACATAAAAATCGATTCAAATTAACAAACACATTTGCTCCACAATTATCATGCAATACACGCCTGATCAGCGTTGGACCCATGGTGTAACCATGCCACCATGGGGTCAACCACTCTCCATGAAAAAAAAAATAGTGTCATTTATATGTTAACATTTTGATCGTTCCCGTAAAAATTTGGTTAATGTTAAACCTAAATAACATTTGTGTACCTTATGTAATAGTGATGGTTCATGTATTTATATTTTAACTTTGGTTCATATAAATATAATTCCATACCCCTATTAGAGGTAAGTTTTCCAAAACTCTCATGGTATCAAGTCTAATAAAAGCAGTCACTTTCTTCCTACCATCGCTTCTGCGATCGTAACCCTTCTTATCGACTGTTTCTAGTCGACTTATTTCTTTAGTAAACCGACTTTAATTTTTAATTTCAAAATTTTCAAAGTCACCTTCTAAGCATTTTGAAATTTGTCCACCATTTGATTTAATTAAGCAATTAAGAAACATTTGATTATTCAAAGCATCGACTATGGCATCCTATTCAACTCAATTGGATCAAATCTTACCCATAGCTATAGTTCTTCACATGATTAGCAACAACTTTATTTCTTTCAAATATTTGTTATGGAAAAATCAATGAAGAAGATGTTGTCGAAGTTTTGGGTTTATCTCAGGCACGTCAAATATGGGTAGCACTTGAATCTGCCTATAGTAATTCATCGGTTGAAAGGGTTCAAAATTTGCATCCCCCGATCCCCCCCTACGAAAAAAAAAATATATTAGGTCTGTCACTGGCGGTTGATGATCATTGAATATGTTTTTTTTTTTTGAACGGCAAGGTTTCATACATTTTTTGGGTGCGAGACACCCCACACCCCCCCCCCCCTTCCCTTCATTGGGGAGGCCCGTTGCCCTACTCCGGCCAGACGTGTCTTAACCGTGCCCCAGGTGGCATCAGAGAGTGGCCGGCATCCAAGGAAAAACCTCACATGTACCTCACCCTACCTATGGGGCTTGACGAGTTGAGAGCCGCCTCGAGAAGGGATCGAACTCAGGTACCATGGGTAAAACCCAGGTGCATCAACCAGTTGGACTTGAATCATTTCCTATTTGGCATATTCCTCCTAGTTCCTAGACATCACAAAGCGAGCCATTTGGTATATTGCACATGCTACAAAGGGAACATATTGAGGATGGATTTATAGAGAATCATAGATCCATCTTTTAAAAAGGGGTGGGGATGGGAGTTCGATGTCGTTCAAAAAGAAAGATGGGCGGTGGAGGTTAAACTAGGTGACAAATTTTCAAGTCTATATCAAGAGATGCACCTTTTTTATTCATATAACTTTTTCAAAATGAGTATTGTATTAGGCTATTATTATTATTATTATTATTATTATTATTATTATTATTATTATTATTATTATTATTATTATTATCATTATTGTTATTATTACATAAATATAAAATTTAATAGTAATATCCTGATTATTATTTAATATTTTTTAGGCAAATTGGATTTAAATAATCCCAACTTTCTCAATTTGGTCGCTAATAATCCCAACTCAGTTATTTGTCGATAATAATCCGAACTGATCCACTTTTGGCCGATAATAGTTTGCGTTAAAAATAGCTTAACGGAGTTAAGTTTTTTTTTCCGAATTATAAACCGATGTTTTAGGGCTTTTGATTAGAATGATGATACGAGTTGATTGATGTAAAATTTATCTCGAAATACTGTCCCAGACGACGAAAACGGTGCTTCAAACTTCCAATTAACAAAAATCAAGCCGTTTGGAGCACCGTTTCGAGGTAAGTTTACATAAATCGACTCGTATCGTCGTTCTGATCAAATTCCATAAAACATCAGTTTGTAATTCGGAAAAAAACTTAGGGGCTGTTTGGCAACGTCTGAATGGTTAAGTGCTGAACCAGTAAGTGGTCTGAACCATTAAGTGCTGAACCAATAAGAGGTCTGAACCTTAAGAGCCTGTATAATGCTTAACTGTTCAGAGGCAAATCTGACCAATTCAGATTAGAGGTCTTAACCATTCAGACTTTGTATAAATCTTAACCATTCAGAGGCAAATGTCTGAACCATTCAGACATCTGCTCGTGAAACAAACAGTCTAAACCATTAAGTGTTCAACCAGTAAGAGGTCCGAACCATTAAGAGCCTCATTAAGAGGTAAACAAACAGCCCCTTAACTCCGTCAAACTATTTTAACGGCAGACTATTATGGCCAAAAGTGGATCAGTTCGAATTATTATCAGCAAATAACTGAGTTGAGATTATTATCGGCCACATTGAGAAAGTTGGGATTATTTAACTCCAATCTGCCAATTTTTTATTACAAAATGTTTCTTTTTCTAAAGAGTAAAATGCCAAAATGGTCTCTGAGTTTAGGTGATTTTTGTCACTTCATTTAATAAACAAAGTCTTTTGCATCTGAGTCATTGCGGTTTTATTTTTGTTGTCATTTTCATCCAATTAGCAAACTGAGTTAGAATTTTCTGTTAACTTCTTATTTTTTTGTCGTTTTCCTCGTTTAACTAAAATATATTATGTGATAAAATGACGATTATACACTTCATTTAAATGAGGAAAACAACAAAAAAGAGAGAAGTTAACAGAAAATTCTAACCTAATTTGCCAATTGGATGAAATGGCAACAAAAATAAAACCTCAGGGACCCAGATACATTTTTTTTAATTTTTTTTTAACTAAAGTGACAAAAAATAGACTAAACTCAGGGACCATTTTTTAACGACTGAAATGTTGAGCTTCAAGCCCAGTTGGATGCGGCTAGGTCACACTGCGAGCGTGCTGAGCAGGATTAGGTAGAAACTAAAGCTGAACTTTATTTGAAAAAAAGAGAACTTGCCGATCTGACTGCTAGTTTGTTTGAGCAGGAAGACACAAAGGAGCGACTGGCCGCACAGGAGAGAGAACTGGCTAGTAAAGATGTGGAGATTGCTCAGCTAAAGCGTCGTTTGCTTGAAAATCAAGATAAATGTGAATCATTGCAGATTGACATATTCTCCCGAGCATGGGCCTTGGGCCGGACATTGTCATTAAAGAATATCCTGTTTGTCCCCTATGTCACGACCGTTAGTGTGAGCAGAGAATCCAGGTATTGGTGCACTGGGGTTGGAGCCACGTGGCCTGAGAGTTGTCCTTGATGTCGGGTCTGTAATCCGTTGTTAGTGGAGATCATGGAGCAGTAAGTAACGCAACCTGATTGGTTAGACGTCACTGTACTTTTGTACTTCTGGTCTCCTGCACGATTTTCCATCGTGGTGGTTGCATGATCACAAACTGGCGTGCCCTGATTGGCTGCATGCTCTGTCACCTGTACTGAATGTACTATCCTTTGTTGACATCTTCGCGCTTACGCTTACAAAGCTTGCACCGAACTTCTGAGAATGGCTAAGTGTTGTACTGATTTTAATTTGAGTATGGTATTTTATGCGCACCGCTTGCTCGTGGTTGCGCATGCATGCGTAGGATTTGAGACCACACCCCTTCCATAAATCATAAACTCATCTAGGTGAATCGTCATGTGTGGAATAGTAGATAATGTTACTTTGACATAATAGGTTACTATTTACGAAGGAATATTGGATTTTAATAATCCAAACTATTTGTCGTTGGCCGCCAACAGTCATAACTTCAAAAATAACCACTGACAGTCTCAACTATTAACATATTGGCCTCCAATGTATCCTGACTAACAGAACCCTAACCCCGTTAGTCTCTGGAAAAACGTATTTGGCCTGAAAAGTCATTTTTGGCTGGAAAACTCAACCTTTTCGTCTCAACCCTTTTTGTAACCTTATTACGGACCTTTTTCTAGTAAAAGCCCCAATTATTAAGGTCACTGGAAAACTCCTTTTTCGCCGAAACACTTCTTTTTGGCCAGAAAACTCAACATTTTCGTCCAAAAACTCTTTGTAATCGGAGACTAACGGCGTTAGGGTTTGTTAGTCAGGGTCCATTGGAGGCCAATATCTTAATAGTTGGGACTGCAAGTGGTTATTTTTGAAGTTGAGACTGTTGGCGGCCAACGACGAATAGTTGGGGTTATAAAAATCCAACATTGCAGTTATGAACTTGATTGTGATAACTACTGGTTGATACCACGATGAATGTTTTGACCCGTGCGGTAAGTATATCGTGTTGCTTTTCATACTCACAAGTGTAGTATGACATTATACATTGTAGCAATTAGTAAACCAAATGTTGCACTCCGAAAGAATTTTGATTCAACGAACTATAAATGTGATCACAATATTCAACTAAAAAATTATTTGATACACTTCCTTATACGCTTGCAACCTTCCTATTAAATTCATTCAAATAAAGTGCTATCAAAAGCCATATTTTTCAAGATACATGAGAATGAATAGTAATTAGATATTTGTTAAAGGTGAATCGCGTCTCGCTATTTCTTGATACCGAAACCATAAAACTAGAAAAATACATGTATGCAATAAAACCAACCGAAACCATAAAGCTAGAAAAATACATGTATGCAATAAAACCATTTTGGTAAAACTTTTTTTTGTTTGAAACTGTGAACTTTATGTATAAGGTTATCACATTTTCTAAATCGAAGAGCTCCATTTTGCCTCACTCTGGCCAGATTATGTTGTCTTAACTGAATCTACACTGGCTTCAGAGTTTAGCTTTTTTTGGGCGTTCCCCCAGGAAACCATACCGCCGGCTGCCACTTGACAGTCGTTTTGCAACCACAAAAGCAGAACTCTCTAGCGTAACACACGGTGGGAAGGACCCGGCTAGGATCGGGAATCGAACTGACAGTCTCACATAATGCATAGTTCAAATCCTTCGTTGCCTATATCCCCCACATATGACGTAAGTGAGAATTGAACTTAAGTCTCCACTAGAAAATCCAAGCCTTCTACCACAAGTAAGAGGAATAATTTTGGTAAAACTTTACCGCATGCTATATTTATCTACTTACTTATTATGGCAAATATCATTAAAAAAACCAATATTGTTTATGTTTTTTCTTGTAAAAGTCCTTTATCAGTATTTTGCATATAAAAAACAACATGTTTTGTGTTTTTTTCTCACAAAACTCTTTAACAAATTTTTTGCACCTAAAAAAACCAAAATTCTTCCTGTTTTTTTAATCATATAAATCTCTTAGCATGTTAAATTTGAACACAAAAATATCTCTTAATTGTTATCAAATAAAATCATGAAAAACCTTATTTGACAAATTACATTATAATAACGATAAAAATCATTTGTTTCTAACATTATAGTGAGTTACTAGTGTGATTTCCCCCGCGCCATGCGGCGGGAATTTGGTTGGCATCGGTTCGGCTCGTTACGATACCAACACTTGCTAGAGCAACCTAAACGAAGAAAAAAATGAGTCATGTTTTACATTAATCAAATACAATAAAACAAACACCGGTACCAGATTCGATGATAGCTATACGGTAGTAATGTTTGGTCGTCAAGGTACCAACATGGTACCAGAAAAACACTCTACGTTAAACTTCATTGTTCATCAGTAAGATTAATAAATATACGTTATTGAACCAAAGATATACTCTATTTTGAATGCCACTTTGTTGTCAACAAAATTTATGTTGGCACATCTAAAAAATTAAGCATGTACGTATATTGAGCTTTATAACGAACGCGAGTTCTTCGGTATTGTTCGGTCAAAACTGGCTCGATTTCGTCAAAGTACCGACACCCGTATAGCTTACTATACAAAAGATATGCTCTACTTTGTTGTCAATAAAAATTATGTTGGCACGTCTAAAAAATTAACAATATACATATACTAAGCTTTAAAGAAAAAGTTAATGAATGCGAGTTCTTCTGATTTAATACTATATAGTAATCATTATAAACCTTTTTATTATATTTCATATTCTTTTTAAATTAATCATTTAAATATCCCGCTTAACACGTCAATTAGATAGACAAAAGAAAATTATTGACATAAATTATTTAATATATCAATATTCATTTGCCACTCAATTCAATTAAGTCATCAAAATAATAAAAAAACAAACAAAAACATTTCTTTTTTACTTTTAACGGCTTGCATATTAGAGACAACAAATTAAAAAAACATTAATTCACCAATAATATTTCATCAATTATTGTTCATGCTAAGTTTGAATTAATATGTATAATGTTATTTTAAGTTATGTTATTCAAGCTTATGTACTTTAACTATATTATTTTTAAAAGATTATTTATCAACCAAAAAGAATTGAAAAGAAGACGAACATTGAACGAACTTTGCTTTGCCACGTGCCCAACTTAAGACATTAGTTCATCTCAATTCTTTTCTCACATAGTAATAATAAATAAAAAATCAACAACTTTATTCAAATTTTAAATGTGAAGGGATATTAATGCATAAAAAGTTGTTAACAGACTTTTATAAAAGCCAAAGGCCTTCTGATCTAGCGGTACTACATGCCTCTCCCAACCCCGGGGGAGGGGGGGATCCGAGTTGCCAAGTTCAAATCTTGTTGCCAGGAAATTTCTTCTGAAAAGCAACTCAATGGGTTTTACGAGCCAGTCGGTTGTTTCCTGGAACGGTTTGACGCATCCTTGAGTGTCAAACAAATAATGGACAGTTATAATTTCATGTGAGGTATGGAATATGGATGTATATCTAAGCTATAAAAAAGGCATGTCACTAAGCTCGAATACACCACAGAGAAAATCTATCTATACTTTCTATAAAAGGAGAAATCTCAGTGACATAAGAAAAGCTGATGTGTCAGCTAGAGAGCATGTCCAATAAGGTTTTTCTTATGTCATCAAGGATGAGGTGGCAGCCATAGAAAAGCTTATGTGACATCATAATTCAAAGATCTGCCCCACTTATGGCATCAAACCACTGCCCTACTTTTCAATTTCAAAAGTCTGGCCCACATTCAATTATGAAACCGCTAATGTTCATTCAAAATTCAAACCACTGATGTTTAGTTAAAATGGGAGGGTAATTTGAAATTTAAAACTTTATAGGGATATATAATTTGCATTTAATGTCATCAGAGCTTCAATTCTTCTCTCTCTCAAATATAAATTCAAACCAAAAATCCAAACTCTATCATAATTTCAAAAACCCATTTCAATCTCCCTATTTACTCTCTCTCAACCCTCTATCTCTAAAATTGTAGATACAGAGAAGAGGATGAAGACGACAGAGGCATTGCATTTAACATCGATTTGAATATTATGCAGACCGACGGTAGTTTAAAAATAGATATTTTTTGAAATTATCACAAACTGAAGGTTTGTATGCTAAATGTTCTTCAGGTAGATCTTGCTGGATTTATTATTTAGTGTTGAAGTCTTGAGTTCGTTGGCCGAGCTTTCGAATGTGATCAAGGTTATAAAATGGATCTCAATCTATACTGTGGAATGATCAGCAGATGTTATGTTTGGCAGACCTTTGTTTCAACAGCAGATATTAGCTTTATGATACTTTTGTATTCATATTCAGCAGCAGAGGTTGTTTTATCAGCAGAGGTTATTTGCTATAACAGTCTTTGTGATTACGAGTAGATTGATTTTCAGTTGGTATATTAGGATTAAATACTCAACTGGTGTAATGACAGCAAGTCCAGGTTATGCTTCGAGCTGTCTCGATTTCTTTGGAGGCGGATAGGTGGCTTTGGGAGGTCTGAAAAACAGAATTGATAAATTTATGGAAAGTGGGGTTGAAAGATGATAACCCAACAGTTGAGGATCTCATTCTACATCTTCGATAAATTCAAGGTTATTCTCAAATATCTAGGAATCATTATTTGAGAATACCTTTGAATTTATCAGAGCTGTCGAATGAGATCCTCCACTGTTGGGTTATCATCTTTCAAACCCATTTTCCCTAAATTTATTGATTATTTTTCAACAGGGATGTAATGTAATGATTCCTCTCAATTGAATAGACGGACACTTGCTTCCTTTCAAAGGGTTATTGAGTGGTTATAAGAGCTGATCCTAAAGCCAAGGACTGTTATAACTAACCACTGCTCGGAATAAAGACTGATGGACTTAAAGACTGATGTATCAGTTTTTCTTATGTAACAGTGTTTAGTGTATCGGTGTTTAGATTTTGTTACAGCTTCGATGATGGTTGTTAGATTTATGAAAATGTCTAACAATTTTGGATTGGGTATATTCGTTCACAGTTTTATGATACTTCAGTGTCTATGATGAAAATTATGTTGCTTCCATGATTAACTGGTCCCCATGTTGAATAAATTAATGTTATGTTATGTATATATATATATAATCTCTCAAGACAAACCCTAGAGTTTATGTATTAAAATCTCCCCATGTTGATTCGATTAATGGTATGTTATGTAATTGCTACAGTTTGAATATTATTGTTATTATATTATCATCTGTTGATCATGGTCTATTAAAGCATAGAGGGAGCATAGTGACATCATAATTCAAAGATCTGCCATCGAAACCACTGCCCCACTTTTCGATTTCAAAGGTCTGGCCCACATTCAATTATGAAACCACTGATATTCATTCAAAATTCAAACCACTGATGTTTCATCAAAATGGGAGGGTAATTTGAAATTTAAAACTTTATAGGGATATGTAATTTGCATTTAATGTCATCAGAGCTTCAGTTTGAATATTATTGTTATTATATTATCATCTGTTGATCATGGTCTGTTAAAGCACTGCTGTTAAACATTCTCTGTTGAACTGCATCATCTGTTAGTCCATAGCAGAGGTTCTCTTTGGCAGAGCTTTGCTTGAACCGTGTCGGTGTTTATCAGCAGATGTTCATCATGAGGCGTGTGTAAACATATGTTTGAAATCCTCTGTTAAGTCACAGCAAATGTTAGCAATCTATACTGTGGAATGATCAGCAGATGTTATGTTTGGCAGACCTTTGTTTCAACAGCAGATATTAGCTTTATGATGCTTTTGTATTCATGTTCAGCAGCAGAGGTTATTTTATCAACAGAGGTTATTTGCTATAACAGTCTTTGTGTTTATCAGCTGAGGTTATTTGCTATAACAGTCTTTGTGTTTATCAGCAGACTTTATCTGAATAGAGGTTGAGTGCATAAATTTGTTTGTAGTCAGAGGTTTGTATCAGAGAGGTCATGACAATAATAACCCATAAATTTGTTGAAGCCTTTTAAGTGTCGATGACTGCCCATAAATTTGTTGAAGCCTTTTAAGTAACAGCAGATGTTAGCTTTATGATGCTTTTGTATTCATATTCAGCGGCATAGGTTGTGTTTATCAGAAGAGGTTATTTGCTATAACAGTCTTTGTGTTTATCAGCAGAGGTTGTTTGGAACAACAGACTTTGCTTGAACAGATTTTCTGTTTGACGGAGCTTTTGGTTTGTCAGACTTTATCTAAATAGAGGTTGAGTGCATAAATTTGTTTGTAGTCAGAGGTTAATTCAAGTGACGTTATGACAATGATCACCCATAAATTTGAAATAGCCCTTAAGTGTCGATCACTGCCCATAAATTTGTTGAAGCGTTTTAAGAAAAGCCTTTTAAGTGTCGATGACTGTCCATAAATTCGTTGAAGCCTTTTAAGTATCCATCACTGCCCGTAAATTTACAGAGTATAATTGAAGTTGTAATGTATCATGAAGAGCCAATTAAAATATATGGAGAATGTACAACAAAGGTTTAAGTTAATATAAATAACAAGATAAGCATACATAATTATAATTTAAATATTCGTAAGTCGTAAGTTTTCAAAATATAGAAGTTTGATACATCACCATCTCATAATTTATCTCAAATGAGATAATACCAACAACCACAACTATCTGGAGACTTTCTTTAAGATCAGCTTGGCTTTTTCTTGAGAGTAGACAAATTTGCATCTCATATTTCTATAGATACCGTTGGGCTTCGTGAACTTCTTGGTGAATTGACAAGTCGCGTATCTAAATCCCTTTCCATGCTTCTCCCATCGAAAGTCAATTACAGTGTCAACTCCATTCAGATTTTCAATTGTCATCTTCAATGTTCTATGAATCCTTGATAAAGATGCTACTTTCACATTCAGACGTTTAAAAATAAATATAAAATACCAATAATTAATAAGAAATACATAATGTATTTAAGTAAAGTAACAAAAAAAAAACAGCTTAATTGTAATAAACATTTAACATCCAAAGAATGAGGAATAATATATTAACAGAATAAACTTATAAAATGTTTACTGCAGTACCATACGAATTGTAAGGGGTATACATCAGGATCAACTTCATAATCTGAGACAGCGGCATTAAAATAAGCGTCGTCGATATCATCGGATGAATCATTCGATACAACATAATCACTATCAGAATCTGTGTCATTGGATTCTTCAACATCCGACTGGTGATGCAGATCCTCGGTAATTTGAGGAACTTCTAAATTGGGTGAGGAAGTATCGTCTATCGGACTGTCATTGGATTTTGGTGCAACAATCTCACATCCATTCAAATCAAAGGCAGTAAGCAGAAAGATGTAATCCGCTACGTATCTTAAAACAAGTATAATTCTTGTTTGCATACCCATGTAGTGTACAACCTTTTCCCATCCATCGGTTATAAAGTAACAATTCCGAAGAGGATCATGTTGAAGTAGTACATCAAAAGAGTCCCACTGATTCACATAGATCTTAAATCTCTCTTTAAGTTTAGCAACTCCAATACTGACGTTGACTAACTCCTTGGGTATTAGCTGAACAAAAAAATATAAAATTATGAAATCAACAAAGGTACAGTAAAATTAACAACTATATCACTAATTACTATAGTAACATATAAGTATTGGATTAAAATACCAAAACTTACCAACACGTCCTTACAAACATCAGTAAAACTATGGGAGAATGAATCCATACATCCAAACTTCCTCTCAAACGATATTGATGTGAACATAGAAATCATTGGGAGTTTTGTTGGATAATGATGAACTTTTTCAAAAGGTGTCAGCAGATATGTATATGGTGCAGTTTTTTTAAATACCAACAGACATCCTTCTTTCAATGAAAGGTCAGAGACAACTGAGGACCATCCTTCTTTTAGAGCAAAAGTTCCATTGTGTTTTGAGAATCAGTAATCCCATCTCATACCATTAACACACTCTATAACGCCAACGTTACCAGGAACTTCTTTGAGTAAATGATTGTTTGCAAAGTTTTGTGGTATTATCTATTGAGTTCAAGTATTTAAGTATTGACAAGTGTTATATGTGAATTAATTGTTAACAATAAAACTGTAGAAAATGGTTTTAATGTAATAATCTTACCAAGATTTTGGAATTAAGAGAATCCAAATATTTATAAAAAGACATCTTCCAAGATATGATGTTTCTGGTTAAAAATCAAAGAAAAAAGAGACAATGTATTTTATCAGATACTTCATTATTTATAAAGACTGTGATAACAAATGTGAACCAACAATGGTTAACATATCTATGTCATTCAGATAACGCATTTAATATTTATCGATTTATCTAGAGGATATCAATAAATAAAGATTACTCTAAAAACTGTAGAATCGAGTACCACTGTCAATAACTTTTTTTTTGCAAGTCTATAAATAAAAGATTTGTCATTTAATCACATTCTTTAATATCAAGTAAGAAAAACAACAAAATATACCTTATCGATTGCTTTCAAGAATCCAAATGTAACACCATATCAAACAAAACTTCAAATCGGAAACATTATAAAAAATAAAAAAGCTTGTAAAATTAAATTGATATATCATCTAAAATATGCAATAAATTGAGAACAGTCTTCATAACAGTTGTTAATCATGTGCATATGAAACTAATGTATATACAAATTTTAATAAATATTATTATACCTTGATCGAAGTTGTTGATGATGTCAAACGTAAGAAGAATTCAAGTGGAGTGATTCAATATTGAAATGGACATCGGTGCTTAAAACTTGAAGCACTTTTTATGAGATCAGACAAACAATTTTGTAAAGGGGATTTGGAGAGTCGCTAAAAAGGTAAAGTATGTTTCTATCTGCCTCTATGTAAAAAGGTACACCGCCATTGGAATAATAAATTACATTTTACCGCCATTGAGATAAGGAACTTACATTTTACCCCCTAATAATATAGCTTTCTTTTTCAAATAATTCAAATCATTTTCAAATAATTCAAACCATTTTCAAATACTTTGAAAGTCTTTTTCTTGAGTGCTCAACAATCTTCTTCATTCAGATATTTGAAATTATGGATACAGATAATAGAATTTCAAGTAAGTATGAACTGTTCTTTCAACCAAGTCAAAGTCAAGTCTGTGCTGAAGCAAGGAAAAAAAAGAAGTGTGTTCTGCAACACAAGCGAAACAAGAGTGGTTTTCATCGTACATCAACATCCGATTCTGTTAAAAGGATTCCATTATTAAACACTCCAAGTGGTATGTCTTATAGGTTTATAAACAAAATTTTACAAGAAATATATATTTACTCGTAATCTTTTGGGAATCCTTACACATGTTTCGTATTTTACAAGTTTCAACAACCAATGTTGAGAGAATGAATGTGTATCATTTTCCTGCTTATGCTACTCCAAATATTAGCAGTAAATTGTTTCACTCATCTACAGAAGTAAAAGGTATACTTACTGCAGATATTTTTTTGGTAATTTCAAACAATTTTCACAATATGTTCAAAGTTCTTTCCTTGAGTGGTCAACAATCTTCTTCATTCGAGTATTTTAAATTATGGATACAGATAACACAATTTCAAGTAAGTATGAAGTTGACCTTCAAGCAAGTCAACGTCAAAGCTGTGCTGAAGAAAGAGAAAAAAGGAAGTATGTTCTTCAACAAAAGAGAAACAACAGAGGTTGTCATCCTGCATCAACATCTGATTCTGTTGATAGGATTCCATTTTCAAATACTTCAAGTGGTATGTGTTATAGTTTTACAAACAAAATTTTAAAGAAATATGTATGTATATGTTATGTTTTTGGAATCCTTACATATGTTCTATTTTTACAAGTTTCAACCACCAATGTTGAAAGAAGGAATGTGTATTAGCTTCCTGCTTATTCTACTCCAAATATTAGTAATAATTTGTTTCACTCATCTACACAAGTAAAATGTATACTTACTGCAGATATTTTTTGGTAATTTCAAATAATTTTCACAATACTTTCAAAGTTCTTTTCTCTAGTTGTCAACAATTTTTTTCATTCAAGTATTTTAAAATATGGATATAGATAACACAATTTCAAGTAAGTATGAAGTTGACCTTCAAGCAATTCAATGTCAAATGTGTGCTGAAGAAAGAGAAAAAAAGGAAGTATGTTCTTCAACAAAAGAGAAACAACAAAGGTTGTCATCCTGCATCAATATCTGATTCTGTTGAAAGCATTCCATTTTCAAATACTTCAAGTGGTATGTGTTATAGTTTTGCAAACAAAATTTAAAAAATATGTATGTATATGTTATGTTTTTGGAATCCTTACATATTTTCTATTTTACAAGCTTCAACCAACAATGTCGAAAGAAGGAATGTCCATCACACTCCTTTTGGAAGTACTAAGCAAAAATCCAATTTTGTTGAGAGGACTCCATTATCAGATATTACAATTTGTATGTTTTAAATTTTACGAAACAAAATATTTGTTTAATTTTATGTTTTATGAATTGTTATATATATATCTTATTTTACAAGCTTCAATATAGGTGGAATATCTAAAATTGAATTACAAATGAGTGATGAGATGTTATCAGATTCTGTGGTTAAGAAGATTCATGGAATTTCTAAAGGTATAAAATACGAATGTAAATTCCTGTTAAGTTTTCAATATGTAGAAAACTTATGTTGACTTATAAATTTGCTAAGTCTGTAGATTATAATGATCATGGAGATGCCATCTTTGTGTGTTCTAAATGTAATGCAATGTTATGGGAAGATGAAATGCTTAGGGGAAATAAAAAACATAAAAAAAGTCCTATTCTCTTTGTTGTTCAAATGGAGATGTTGAGCTACTACGATCGCCTACACCTCCTCCATTACTATGTCATTTATATAAAAGTCATACCTCACAGTCTCGCAATTTCATGGATAATATTCGAGCATATACCATGATGTTTTCTTTCACATCTCTTGGTGGGAAGGTTGACAAAAGTTATCAGAGATGTAAAGGTCCTTATGTATTTAGACTATAAGGTCAGAATTATCATCGAATGGGTAGTCTACTTCCGGACGATGGGGAAGAACCCAAATTCTCCCAGCTTTACATATATGATTCACAAAACGAAGTTGTAAATCGTCAAAAAGCAGTAAGGTAATTTCTTTATGATAATTGTGGCATTTATGAATATATATTTTGCTTTTTAGTATATTTATATTTACCATCATTTGAAATAAATGTAAATTTTAACATTTTATATTTCTGGCAGTTCTCAGATAGAATGCAAAACTACAAGAAACAACAAGCTTGATAGTACAACCATAGAGGGTCTTAAAGATATGTTAAATTCTTGCAATCCTCTTGTCCAGTCCTTCAGAATGGTAAGAGATTGTTTTCAAGAAAATGAGTTTCAAGATGTAAGCTTGAAGCTTATTGGAACAAGAGATAAGGATGGAAGAGTTCACAATTTGCCAACAGCATCAGAAATTGTTGCGTTAATACATGGTGATTTTGATGGAACATTTGATAAACGGGACATTGTTGTCAGAAAGAAGTCTGGTGGTCTTCAAAGAATTAATGAGCTTCATCCCACTTATCTTGCTTTGCAATATCCACTTATTTTCCCATATGCGGAAGATGGTTATAAAATTGGTATTAAACATAGAGGGGTTGCGATTGATAATGAGGTACTTAGAACCAATCTTACAATTAGAGAATTCTTTTGTTACAAAATTCAAGATAGACAGAATAAGTTTTCATTGTTAGTTAATGCGAAAAAACTATTTCAGCAGTTTTTGGTTGATGGATACACGATGATAGAATCTGCCAGGTTGAATTATATAAGGACACAACAACCTAAACTTAGAGTGCAAAATCTTAAGAACTTGAATGCTACTGTTGAAAGTGGAGAGAATAATGCGTCAAGTTGTGGTAAACCTATACTTTTACCTTCTTCATTTACTGGTGGTTCTAGATATATGATGCAAAAGTACTTAGATGCTATGGCAATTTGCAAGTGTAACACCCCGAAATTTTAAATATCTTATTTAAAATAAATAGCGGTAATAGTCAAGATAAAATGACTAGGAATGAATAACCTAGTTAGTTAGTGTCTCGACATAATAGAACAAATATGGTTAAAATATTTGTTTTTAACTATCTTGTGTGTAGTAAAGGGACCAAACTTGTCAAACACGAAACTAGGATATTTAATAACAAAATAACACACCAAACACACACTGAATCGTGTGTCTGGTTTGATCAGAGGAAAAGGGCGACCTGAGTATCCCCCTTCAAACCCTAACTCTTACAAAGAACTCACAATTGAAGGCTCCAATCAAGTCCAAATCGAAAACTGAATACATATTAGTGATCACCTCGACAAAGGGATCGTAAGGTATGTGAAATTTTGATATTTGGTTCCACTTCAAATTTTAGATGAACTCGTGAGTTTTGAAATTGAGCCTGCATGATTGTTGTATTGATGAAATTGGAAGTGAATTGATGTCTAGAGATAAACCCTAGATGAATTCTTGTTGAAATCTTGGATGATACTTGTGGTGATTTTAATCACCATTGTAGGTGATTATTTGGTTTATATAAACTAGATAAACACTAGAATTATGATTCTTATTCTAGTGAAATTTGAATGCATGAAGTAATTTTCTGAAAAATTGATGTTAAAACTTTGTGTAAATTGCTAAATCGAAGTTGATTTAGATGAAACTAACAAGTCATGAATTTACTATTGATTATGTAAAAATCCAGCCCGCTAGGTGTTTGTTAAAATGCCTAAGTGAGGATCAAAATGTTAATAATCGGACAAAAACGCAGATTCGGATATCATAATGAGTTATGATAAATGATAGTAAAAAGGGTTCTAAAATGGTTGTGAATGGAAATCTTTAGGTAAAGAATCCGGATCGTCAAGCGGACAAGCCGGAGGTGATACACGATTGAAGGGTGTGCTTTAAAGGTACGTGACTTGTTGTCTCGTTACATTTATAATGATAAACCTATTTGTAGATATGTTAATATTGATATGGCGAAAATGATGGCGTTTGGTATGTCCATGAAGTGGTGTAACTCACTCGACAACCAAACGGGTCAAGCTAGTTAAATGAGTATGTCGTTAATGTCATTGTTTAAAATAGCCGTGTTGGAATGTCAACGAAGTAATGTAACTCATTCGACAAATCCAACGGGTTAATTAATAGTCAATTTGTTAGTGCTTGAAACAACTTAAACATCATTCGTTAAATTTGGGTTATAAAGCGTAAACCATGGAATGGAAGTGATACGCTAAGCTTGACAAGCCCGGGAATGGGTAATTATGGTGAGAAACCAATATTGATGAATTATGTAAGTACGCGACTTATAGTTTCGTTACATTATGTTTAATTGTTGGTTTTATGTTGTTATATTGAAAATTTGTAAACAAGAAAAGCCACTAAGTCACAGAAGTGACAAAGTGCATTAGACAAGCGAAACGGGTCAAAACATTAGTTAGAAATAGAGTTTGGATGTGTCTAGTAATGGGGATACCCATTCGACATCCAAACGGGTCAAAATATGTTGCGTTACAAACATAGTAACTAATAGCCATCACTTTTGATTGGTTATGTATCAAGCGTAGGTCGTGTAACGGACACGTGAATCCGTTGCAAAAGCATGAACCCTTGTAGAGGGATTATAGTTCGGAACATTCACTTGTTGAATGATTCCGAAAGGCATGGTTAAATTCTTGAAAATAAGCATGATGGTTATTGCACAAGCAACCCTCGGGAGGGGAGCAAAAGCTCATACATGATAAACGTAGAAACGGGTGCATTGGCCTCAAGTTTATATGATTATAATACATGTTATGGATCATGTAAACAAATGGGTCAAATAAGTAAGAGATAAATTATAGAACAACTGTTTTGAAATAATATTTTTATGCAAAACGCGTAGATAAACGCGTCCGTAATTAAATTACGGTCGCGTAGGAAAAAGAATCGGTTAAATCGGACTTACGGATCATAAGTTATGATGATTTTAAGTTTGGTTTTGATAAAAGTTTAGCTGGGCAAGTTCAGCAACAAAATAAAGGAACTTGCTGTGAAAAAGGGGGCTAGGTGGGGCGTCTAGCCCCTAGGTGGGGAGTCTACCCTAGGTGGGGCGTCTAGCCCCCTGATTCCAAAAATTTTAATTTTTGTTCATTTTGACTTATGAAACTTGTTTATACCCTTTTTAACATTGTCAAAACTAACATTCGATTTGGTTTTGACCTTAGGTGATGATGATTCTAACCCGGATGGTGATCAAGTAGTTATCAAGAACCGAACGCACTAAACAAAGCTTCCGCACTTGATCTATTTTGTTTTAAGTAATATGTAGATATTTGACATTATGTCTTGAAAGTTTAATTAGTAGGATTATAACTTGAATATTATGATCATGTATGGTCATAAAATCATGAAAGATTTTTGTAAACTCAATATTTCAGTACTAAATGCTTACCTTGTATTATTAATCTCGTTATTTAAACTGGGTCTTACAGCAAGTCTGTTGGATATCCCGATTTATTCATAACGGTGACTTGTAATCCAAACTGGCATGAGATTTACAGGTGTTTGCACGATAAAGCTCTTAATGCTGAAGACAGACCGGATATTATCTCTAGATTATTCAAGTGTAAATTGGATCATCTTATAAAAGATTTCAAGAAACATAAATTCTTTGGTGATATACAAGCAGGTACCCTTTAGTTATATTTTTTAGTTTGAACATCTAATTATATTTATCTAACAGCTCACTGTTCAAAAATTTCAGTTATGTATACAGTGGAATTTCAGAAGCATGGACTCCCACATGCTCACCTATGTTTGATTTTGGGTGCTGAAAGCAAATTTCCAAATGCATCTGATATTGATCGTGTTATTAGTACTGAGATACCAGATAAGGAAAGAGATCCTGAATTATATGAGCTTGTCAAACAATTTATGATTCATGGACCATGTGGTACAGACAACCCACTTTGTCCATGTATGGTTCAGCAAAAATGTTCTAAAAAGTTTCCCAAAAAATATGTAGATGAGACTTGTGTTAATTCTGAAGGATATCCTGTCTATCGTCGCCGTCAAACAAGTAATACAGTAGTAAAGAATGGTGTGACACTTGATAATAGATTTGTAGTTCCTTACAATGCTCTCCTGCTCAGAAAGTATCAGTGCCACGTTAACGTTGAATGGTGCAACCAGTCAGGTTCTATCAAATATTTGTTTAAATATATTAATAAGGGGCCTGATAGAGTTACTGCTTCTGTTTTTCAAGCTAATAGCAACAAGAATGATACGGAACAGAATGTAGCTGTAGATGAGATAAAAGCATACCTTGATTGTAGATATATCTCTGCTTGTGAAGCTGCTTGGAGAATATTCATGTATGATATACATTATAGATATCCAGCTGTTAAAGTATTACCTTTTCATTGTGAAGATGGTCAGAGTATTGTGTATAACGATCATGATAATTTGTGTGATATTGTTACTGATCCAACTGTGAAAATGACAATGTTTACAGAGTGGATGAATTGTAATAAAGTCGATGAATTTGCCAGGACATTGAGGTATGTTCAGTTTCCGGGATATTATGTATGGAATGCTAAAAATCGTAAATGGAATCGAAGAAAGCATCCGTATGGGTCAATTGGGAGGATACATTATGTCCCACCATCACTTGGTGATTGTTATTACCTAAGGATTTTACTGAATCATATTAATGGACCAACCTGTTTTGAAGATATAAAAACAGTTGATGGGCAGGTTTTTCAAACATTTAAATATGCATGTTTTGCACGGGGACTATTGGATGATGATAAAGAATATGTTAATGCTGTCAAAGAAGCTAGCACATGGTCAACCAGAGATTTCTTGAGGACCTTTTTTGTAATGTTGTTGCTGTCAAATTCGATATCTCGTCCTGGTGTTTTTTGGATGGAAATGAAGTCCCTGTTATGTGAAGACATTCTGTATCAGCAACGAAAGATAACTGGTATTGCAAGTAATGTTATTATTTTATTAAAGTTATATACAACTACAATAAAATTATGCAATAGCTCTGTTATTGGGAAAAAACTAATACTTTTTTCAACATTTGTTTTAGATTTGGATCTTCAACAAGAAGAACTTGAAAATATTTGTCTATCTGAAATTGAAAAGTTGCTACTTACCAATGGAAGTACAGTGAGAAATTTTGATGATATGCCAAGTGTTCCGGACAATTAAGTTTCATCGTCGAACAATCGATTGATAATGAAAGAATTATCGTATGACAGACTAGCTCTTCAAAGGGAACATGATGCTTATGTAAAGTGTTTAACTGCCGAACAGGAAAGGATATATAAAATTGTTATGGAAGCGATTGAAAAAGGTGATGGAGGTGTGTTTTTTGTATATGGTTATGGTGGAACTGGAAAGACGTTTCTTTGGAAGACATTCTCAGCTGCATTACGATCAAAAGGTGAAGTTGTATTGAATGTTGCATCCAGTGGAATTGCTTCACTTTTGCTGGATGGTGGTAGAACTGCTCATTCAAGGTTTGTAATTCCAATCAACATTAATGAGAATTCAATATGTTCGATAGAGCCTAATACTGAGTTAGGTGATTTAATTAAAAGAGCAACATTGATTATTTGGGATGAAGCACCTATGACTCACAAGCATTTTTTTGAGGCTCTTGATAGAACAATGAGAGACATATCACGTTCCAGTCAATCGAACATGCAATCCAAGCCGTTTGGGGGAAAGGTTATTCTATTTGGTGGTGATTTTAGACAAATTGTTCCGGTCATCCCTAAAGGTACCAGAACAATGATAGTCAATGCTTCTTTGAATTCTTCTTATATATGGCGGCACTGTCAAGTACTAAAGCTAACTGAGAATATGAGATTAAGAGTTGGTTGTCAGGAAGCAGATTTGAAAGAAATAAAGGAATTTGGAGAATGGATTTTAAAGCTTGGTGATGGTCTGCTTGGTGAAGAAAATGATGGTGAGATTGATATTGAAATACCAGATGATTTACTTATTCATGACCAAGTCAATCCTATTTCTTCTCTCATTTCATTTATATATCCGGACATGAATAAGTTTTTGTGGGATTTAACGAATTTCCATGTCACACCCCGATATTTCCACGTATTACCGGTGGGGAGTATCGTGACGTAGTTGATATCATCATAGTCAAACAACACAAATTATAAATGCACAGCGAAAGCAAAAGATAGATATATTTCAACCGAATGAAATTGTAATATTAAGTATCACAAAATAGTTGAAAATAATCCACAGGTGGATCAAATAAAAAGAAACTTTGTTCAACAGACTGAAATGCATCCAAGCTTGCGAGACTCTTATTGATGCTAAGGAGAAAGCCAGCCTATTTCGAGTGGTACCTGCACTTAATCTTTTTTGGGAAAATACGTCAGTTTACACTGGTAAATACAATTAACTGACTCATTTTGAAAAGGTTTAAAAAGTTGATTTAAATGCACGAGGCACAAACATTTTATAACTTGGGATAATTATTTGAATATAATCTTGTAAAAGAATTACATGTTTCTTATGCGTTCAGTAGCCCGGGTTGACACCGGGTTAGAGCTTAATAGACACACCACATGATATAGTCCCGCGACGGTTTATTCCCGAAACCGGCGGTTATACCTTATTATTTATTTATGCATCGTCGGGTGTACGCCTACACCCCGTGCTTAGGTCGTGTCCATTTCGTAAAATGATGCCAAGGATATCCGGGACATGGTCATTAACCCCCCAAAGGCTTTAAGCAACAAAACAATTTAAACGGGTCATTTCAATGAATTAACCTCTATTCGATTAAAGATTCAATGACCGACCAAGCGGTATTTTATATACCATACCCCAAGCCCGTATAGGGAAAATAAGTTAAAAGTATTTACCTTTGCAAGTAATAATCACAACAAGCAAGTGCACATAGCTTTTACCGGGTCTCCTATTCTGGAACGAAGGTTTATAATAACCTATTAGAATCCTAACGGGTCTTTAATTAAGCCTAAACTTAGACCGGTTAGTTTTAAAGGAAGATATGGTTCGAACGCATGATTAAGCGAAGACCGGAATAGAATGTGATTTAGACCCGACAAGTTTGAAGACTTGTATAATATGGGTAAACTAAACACATTCTGGATTTTGAGATAAAAATGATAAGGTTTGACCCGTTTCGGCTAATTTATGCAAACTAGTTACATAAACCGAACCGAACGCGAATAACGCATAACGGGTAACCGAATGAGTCACGAATAGGTCTCCTAAGTTAATATGCTTTAAATATGTTGTGATATCAGTAGGATACCTTCCATTATGTCCAAAACGAGTTTAATCTCAGATTAAGCCCCGTGGGGGTATTTTGGTCATTTTAAAGATTATAAAAGAGACTAATTAAAATTCTGAGATTCGGGTCTGAAATAATCATTAAAACAACTTAATTTAATAGGTCATATCAGTTGGTGATAAGTCTTGTATGACAAAATGGTTTTAAACCCATACTAGGTGTTTAATACGCGTAAAAAGCCGTTTTAAGCGATTTCCGGGTTATACAGGAAATCTGAGTTTTTTGATCAGGTTATAAAGTTCAAAATACTTCATTTATTATATAAAATCAGTAGCAATTGGATTGGTGTCCAAATATTATGTAAAACTCATTTTACAAGCAAAAGGGTATAATCGGTAATTATCGAATTAAGGCAATAACCTTAGGTTATGATCAATTTAAAAATAATTAAAAATCTTAAAAATCTCAAAATATTATATTACGTCAGTGGGTAAAATTTTTGGTGTCAAAAATTGGGTTTAGATAGGCTTTACGCTAATGACGCCATTTAATTAATAAAAAGCGTTCTAATTACGCCATTGAGCATAACTCCTAATCTAGACCTCAAACTGATGTGAAAATTTAGGGAAATGTTTATAAATCAGTAACAAAGATTATTGTCCTTTCACATTTCCAAAATTCTCGTTTTATGGTAAAAAGGGCATTATGGTCAACATTAAGCAATTAACAGAAACGTGTAAACGAATCGGACAAACAACGAACCAATTACAGAGGGTTATACCATCATGTAACCTGGTCCTAAGGAAGCTCTAAGGCATTTCTAAACCCATCTAAATCGGGTCAGAACCGGAGTCAAAGCAAAAGTCAAAGTTTTGCGACTTTCGGTTCCGAATAGAGCCTAAACAGAAAATTGTCGGATCAAACAAGCTTAGACCAGTTCTTATACTAATTACCAAGTATATGAGTGATAAAATAGGTTGCACACCTTCTAAATTGCTAATTATGTGTTAATTTGAAAATTATGTTTCTGTTGACTTTTTCGGATTAAGTTTGACCCGACATTTGATCTAGTTAGAGAGGGAATCAGAGGGTGCCCTTTTAAGGGTTTAATGCCCACATAATTACCAACTTATAACTACTCTCAATTTGACTAATCACTGGACCATTAGTGATTAATCGATAAGTCAAACCTTAATTACGACGGTTTGACTTTAAGCTAATTAATTAAGTAAAACATGATTAAGGAAGGTTAAGGATACTTACCAAGGTCTAATGCACGATTAGTGATGCTTAGGGAAGGTCCTTGTGCTCCAGAAATGATCAGAAGTGAAGGTATGAATGAATGATCAAAGTTTGCAACAATGTGGGTCTTTATATAGTGTTCTTGATTGCTCAAGATGGTGCCATCCATGTCTAGGATTGTTCCCTGATGTAAACAAGTGTCCCTAGAGCCTAAAAACTAGTTTGTGTTGCACATGGTGATGAAAAATGGCAATTTAAGTCGGTTAGATGGGCTGGACAGACACCTGTCAACTTTCTGATGATGGGACTCCCTTACGGACCGTAAGGCTAGGACCCTTACGGTCCGTAACCGATGACCAGAAGACAAAAATTTGTGAATTATTAGGCTTTGATCATGCAACCTTTATGTCTTCGATTCTTATGCCTTTAATGTCGGTATGGGACCATTTGTTCATGCTTGAATAGTTATGACCACCTTGCCATGTTTTTTTAAAGTGTCTTGGATTCTATCGAAAGGGTCATGAATGAAAGTTTGTCGTATACATTCTCATAGGATCCAATTTTTGTGCAATTAGAATTATACATTATCAAAATAATCGTACTTGAGTATATCAGATGTTTATAATATGGATTTGGGTCTTGAGATTTATAACGAGGTCGTTCAGAGGTATAAATTAACATGCCGACACTTTTAAATCCTGCCATACATCTTTAACTTGATCCGAGTTTATGACACGTTTGCCTTCCATGACACGTGTCCTTATTTTTATTGGGCATGATTTTACGAGGTGTCACATTCCAACAAAGAGCGATTCTTGCTCCAACTAATGAAGTAGTGGATTCAATAAATAAAGAGTTGTTAGAGAGTCTGCCCGGTGAAGAAAAGGTTCATTTTAGTTCAGATAGTTTATGCCAATCGGAGGAAGAATCAGAGCTTAATATGGCATTGTTTCCTCCTGATGTGTTAAACAATCTTCGTTTATCTGGTTTAACTAACCATAAATTAGTACTAAAACTTGGTGCTCTGGTGATGTTACTCAGAAACATTGATCAGGCAAATGGATTGTGTAATGGTACACGTTTACAAGTCATGAAGCTCGGAAAAGTTGTGATTGAAGCAAAAATTATCACATGGACTAATATAGGTCATCATACTTTGATTTCAAGACTGAAGATGACACCTTCAGATAAAAGAATACCAGTGAAGATTTCTCGAAGACAATTCCCACTTTCACTGTGTTTTGCTATGACAATAAATAAAAGTCAAGGACAATCATTGGAGCGTGTTGGTTTATATCTTCCACGTCCAGTGTTTAGTCATGGCCAGCTCTATGTTGCTGTATCTAGAGTAAAAAGTAGGAAGGGGTTGAAAATTTTGATTTGTGATAAAGAGAAACGAGTCTGTACAACCACTACTAATGTGGTTTACAAAGAAGTTTTACAAAATCTATGACGATACTAAACATCTGTCAATCTGGCAACGTCTGTTGGGTATAATGGATGAACTGTTGTTAGGAAATGTTTGTTGGAAAGCAATACAACTTTTTAAAAGCATCTGATACTTGCTATGCATTAAGCTTATCCTGAGAACACATGTTGTTAATAATTATTCTCTTAATATCTGTTGACTGACCTTTTTAACATGGGTCGACTAACATCTGATAGTTACTATCTATCCATCTGGCAAGCTCTGTTGGAGATAATGGATGACAGTTCTTATTAAAGTCTGTTGGAAAGCAACAAAAGTTTTTAACAGTTAATAGATAACAGTAGTTTGCTATCAATATAATGGAATTGCTGTTGAATAAACCCATTGACCATTAGTGTATATCAATTTTCTAAGTCTGTATTAATTATTTTTTTACTCTCTGTCAATTTGGGCTATGCATGGTTTTCTAAGAAACGACCCGTGTTTGCACACGGGTCTTAGCGCTAGTACATATAATAAAAGAAACCAATAAAAAGACACTTGTCATTATTCTAAACCATTGTAGATAATTATTATTTAATATATATTATTGAAATTATATATATTTCACAACGATTACAAATTTTATTTGAAATGTGTCTCCATCAAACTAATTTTAATAATATCTCAATCATTTAGAGGTAATTCTAAGCAAATTTGACGGTCACGGCTCTCTCTCTAACTTATTATGTACATAATTTGTTTCTAAAGATAATTATTATATTAACTATATATTAAAGAGAAAGGTCGGTGGGACCTCTCTCTTTAAACCTTCACCTTTTAATAAATATACATACTAACCCTCAACCTTTAACTACTTTTCCTTTTTAACCTTCAATATATGACAACCTTTATATATTGTGATAATATAGTAATTTATATGCAACCTAATAATAATCATTAATATTCTCATAATGATTTATATGAAACGTAATAATAATCATTTACAATTTTACATTCTCATAATATTTTGTTTAGAAAAACAAAACAACATTAATCAAAATACTTTACAACCATTACGAAACTAGAGCAATTCTTACATTTTTGTCATAAATCTTAACAAATATATTTGAAGTGAATTGAGCAGTTCTTACATATTTTTTTATTTATTTCTAACCAAGTTATTATTACTAAAGCAATATGTATAACAAAGTAAAAAACACGTCACATCACGTGTGAGCATCACACGTTAATGTCATCATCGTATCCCATGTAACGAAGTTACAGGCGTGACGTTGTCGCCGCAACGCGCGGCACCGGCTAAAATCTAGTTATGGATTGTTTTTAAATATATATAATTATTATATTATGGGTTTTAATTAATAACAATATTACCCCTATCCGTTTTATTAAACCTATTCTTTTTGCTCTGCCGTCATCTATTTTGGCAACAATAAGTAAATAACTACAAGGTTGCCAGCAATTAAAAATGAAGTAAATAACTAGAAGGTTTGATTAGTCGAAATTTTGATGTGTTATATGGATATTACACAAACACCAACTTGGTTAAAAGATAAGCTAAATATGAGTAAAAAAAATTGTTAATTTAAGATATTTTTAAGTAAATCAAATTATTTATCACAAAAATCAAACTTTGTATTAATATAATTTTATTTTCGTTACTAAAAAATTTATTATATCAATTTTGTTACATAATTAATAAATCAAATTGTCAGAATTGGTACCTGCATTTTATTACTCAAATGGTCGCTAATTTGCTTATTCAATAATGTGTTTTCTTTTAAAAAATCATCTTTGCACTAACTCTACTCATCGCGTATCCAGTATAATCGTTAGTTTTTTTTCAATCATATAACTTTTTTTTTACTATTTCGTATATGAAATTAGATTTATTCAACCGGTGTAATTCACGGTTTTTCTAAAGATATATATATATTTTTTTATTATTTACCATACAAAAGAACATTTATTCAACTCATACAATACACGAGGTTTTTAAAGGTATAACTTTTTTTTATTATTTAAAGTGTAAAATCACATTTATTCAACCCGTGCAATGAGCGTGGTTCTTAAAGATATAACTTTTTTTTATTATTTAATATATAAAATTACTCTCATTCGACCCATACAATACACGTGGTTCTTAAAGATATATATATATATATATATATTTATTATTTAGTATATAAAATAACATTTATTCAACCCGTGTAATAAAGTGGTTTTTAAAGATGTATATTGTTTTATTATTGAGTTAATTACTGTTTTCGTCCCTGTGGTTTGTCAAAAATCACTATTTCAGTCCATTAGTTTAAAAATTGCGATTTCAGTCCCTGTGGTTTCACTTTCGTATCCATTTCAGTCCAGTCTCCTAACACCGTCTATTATCTGTTAAGTTTTTAATGAAATACCTAAATTACCCTTGTGTTAATTAAATATGGACTTATATGATTTTATTATTGGATTTATATGATTTTGTTGGTGTATGACATATGGACTTAAATTGGATTGTAGGGTTCGACTCACCATGGCTTCAGTATAAGTAGAACTCTGGCACTATTTTTACATATATGGTTCCAAAATTTTAATTTTGGATTTTAGAATGAGAAAATGTCCAGGTAAGCATTATTTTTCAAAGTTATTATGTTAATTGATGTTGCTAGGAAGATATTAATTGGAATGGGGTAATGGGTCACTGGAAATTAAGAGGGTGGGGTTGTTATACCGGAGAAGATGACCGGAAACTTTTGCCGGAAATGAGAGCAGGGATGGAGTGGGGTTGGGTGGGGTGGGGTGGGGTAGGGTAGCGTGGGGTTGTGTTTTAACAAGTGGGTACTAGAATACAATCTTTTAAATTTCCATGGTTTTTTTATTTAATTAACACAAGGGTAATTAAGGTAGTTCATTACTTAACGGTAAAATCGACGGTGTTAGGAGACTGGACTGAAATGGTTACGAAAGTGAAACCACATGGACTGAAATAGTGATTTTTGACAAACCACAGGGACGAAAACAATAATTAACTCATTTAGATATCTTTTTGTTTTTTATTAATAAGGGCATTATGGTCAATTCACATGTACTTAACAGAATAAATGGATGGGGTTAACGGAGGTGGACTGAAATGGTTACGAAAGTGAAACCACAGGGACTGAAATCGCAATTTTTAAACTACTGGACTGAAATAGTGATTTTTGACAAACCACAAGGACGAAAATAGTAATTAACTCTTTATTATTTAATATATAAAATTATATTTATTCAACCCGTGTAATACACGGGCTTCTAACCTAGTAAACTTATATGAGAAAATACAAAAAGTATCTTATTTTTATGGAATTACAAATCATCTAATGTATGTTTACAAAACCTTCATACTTAAGGTGTGGGGAGTGGTTAAACACTTTGGAGTGGTAAACTAAAAAACCGACCAATCAGAGCGCGCCATGTCAATCAGGCAAAAGTGTTTAAACTTTGCTGAAAAGTGTTGGCAATGGTTAGACACTTGGTGAAGTGGTAAACTTAAAAAAAAAAAGGGAAAAGGTGTGATTGGTTGATATTGGCATGGACCCCACCCCACCACACACATATCTCTTCTTCACCGATGCAGCATTCCACCACCGAATTGGTAAAGTTTGGTGACTAAACACTTGTTGGCGGCGGTGTTTACCACTCGGTAAAGTGGTTTGCCACCCTTTACCGATTACCACTCCGGACACCCTTAATTATTATCAAAATCCTTATCTGTTAGTCAACAATATTTATTAATTATTATAAATAAAACCCAATAAAAGGATGGGGAGTGGATATATAAAATAATAAAATAACTAACACCCTGTGTATGTATATATAGAGGTGGTTTGGCAAAGATAGGCGTTGAAGCCAATTAAAATCCTGCTAAAAATGGCGGAAATCTTCAACACTCACGTCAACAACAAACATGGCGTTTTTAGGGTTTCAATGTGCGGTGGCACTCAAGAACTCGAACAGATGTCCCGAGACGGTAGCCACAGCCACAGCCAGTACAGTCTCACCACCGCTATCCTACCGTCTCTCGGTGCTCGCAGCAACCGCCGTGTTAAACTCCGCAATTTCATCATATCTCCCTATGATCGCCGTTACAGGTATATTATCATCACTTCGATTATTAGTGTTAAGATTAGTTAAAAGTAGTTTTACATCTTGATTTGTATAGGAATAGGAGTTCATGTTGTTTGTCAACAGTGGCGAAGCTTGAGATTTCCGGCTGGGGGTCGAAAATATATATACCAAAAATTTATGTAAAACCGGGGCTCAAAAACGTATATACCAAAAAATTTCTATACGAAAACTACCTGCTCTCCACTACTGAGCGAAAAATTCGGAGGGTCAGCCGCCTCCCGCACCCTCGAAGCTACGCCCTTGTTTGTCAATAAAGTGGTTGAATTGAATTACTCTTCAATAATGCTGCATATTTTAAGTAGTAATTATATTAGTCCTCCTCGAGAAGTGCATTTTATTTAAATATGCTGTATCATTCTGTTCATAGTCAACATGACTCTGATTTCTTTTTTTCTTTTTTTTTTTACTGTGGCTATTTTTGACTCCTTTTGAATCTATAAAGAAGGGGAAAACTATGGAGATAGGAAAGTTGAAAAAAAAAAAATGAAAAGGCACTTTTTCACTGTTTTTACACCTCTAAAATTTTATTTTCCACAGTCCTACGGCTATACAGCCCGTAAGTAGTTATACGGGCCATATAGGAGAATCTTGCACAAAAAAAAAATGTTTTTATGTCTCCATGTATACGAGCCGTATAACATTATATGACCCATATACAAAGTTATATGACCCAAACCTCATATAATGTTGTATGAGCCGTATAATGTTGTACGGCCTAATATTTTATCCATCTATGCTGTATAGCATTATATGACCCAATATTTGTCATGTCAGATTATTCTATACAGGCAGTATAACCCTATACGACCCGTATATAGGGTGTGAAAAATAAGATTTTGGGGTGTGGCTTTATTAACACCCAAAGGAAAAACAAAACAAAACAAAACTAACAAAATAGACATTGATTTTTACTTTTTTTTTTTAGTAGACAATCCAAAACAACTAATCAGAGTACGACGAATAAGCTGAGATGACAGCTGCATAAAACACACTTTGATAATCGACACCTTCATAGCCCACACTCGGATAAGCCGACACCTCTATAGCTCACGCTCTGATAATCTACACCTTCATAGCCGACGCCTCCTCCATAGGCCACACTGAAATAATCCGGCACTTTTATAGCCCTCACTCAGATAAACCACACCTTCGTAGCCGACACATATAAAAGTCAATGCCTACTTTGTTAATTTCCGCAGTCCACTTGCCTGCTTTGGTGATTTTCCTCAGAATGACCTGCTCCATAAAACATGAATTATGCCTACTCATGACATTTGATCAATTGCAGTTGTAACATTTTCATGCTTTCTGCTGTTTTTTTATTACTAAAGTAATCTATACAAGAGTTGAATACTGATTTAACATTAGTCTGAATGGCATGATTATATAGGTTAAGGTCACATAAACAATGCACAAAATTAACATATTTATTATTTTTACTGATCAGTTTCACAAAAATGAAAATCATTTTTCAGGGCATGGCAGACATATCTAGTCGTTTTGGTTTTGTACACCGCGTGGGTATCCCCGTTTGAATTCGGATACCTGAAAAAACCGCGACAACCACTCTCGATCATTGACAACGTTGTGAATGGATTTTTCGCAATTGATATTGTCCTTACATTCTTCTTAGCTTACCTTGATAAAAGTAGCTACCTTCTTGTGGACGATCGAAAGAAGATCGCTTGGAGATATATACGCACTGGGTTGGTGTTCGATGTGATTTCCACTATTCCTTCTGAGTTAGTTACAAAACTCTCCAGTCGCGACTTTCAAACCTATGGCTTGTTTAACATGTGTCGACTCTGGCGGTTGCGCAGAGTTAGTTCCTTATTCGCAAGGTACCTTGTTTTCAACTAAAAAAATATTTTGGATGATATAATTAATATGTTATATGTTTGAAACTTTTTTTTCCTTGAAACAGATTGGAGAAAGATAGGAACTTCAACTACTTCTGGGTCAGATGTGCCAAGCTTATTGCTGTAAGTAGTTTTTTTAATTAAAAACGATCTTGGTACCGACTAGCGATTAATCAGGATTAATAGGGATTCATCTGGTTTAATCAGATTGGGATTTTATATGTGATTATGATTTTTTTATGTATATACACACATTTTTATATGTAATTTTTTAAAGTAGACATGTATTAACACCTTCTTCGACCCATATTTCGAAGTACATAGGATTAATTACTGGAATTTACAGATTTTGGCCCGAATCTGGCCGGAATTTACAGGTTTTGGCCAAATTTTGGTCGGAATCGCTAGACTGCCACCTATTTTTAGCCGACTAGGACCGCATTTGACCACTTTTGACCGCCTAACGATCAATTGTCAGATTAGATGAAAATTACTTGGTGAACCTTCGACTAGCAATTAATCAGCGACTAATTAGTGGCTAGGCGTGATTTTTACAACTATGCCTAATATTATGTGAATTAAATTTATATAAATTCTTATCTGTGTAGGTTACACTTTTCGCGGTGCATTGTGCTGGTTGCTTCTACTATTACCTTGCAGCTCATTACCCGAATCCGGGTAAGACTTGGATCGGGTATGGTAATGAGAATTTCGAGAAAGAAAGTTTATGGATTCGCTACGTGACATCTATGTATTGGTCAATTACAACGTTGACCACTGTCGGATACGGTGATCTACATGCGCAAAACAGAAGGGAGATGATATTCGTCATATGCTATATGCTTTTTAATCTCGGAATGACATCGTATTTGATCGGTAACATGACCAACTTGGTTGTTCATGGAACCAGCAAAACTAGACAATTTGTAAGTACATTTGTTTCTTAATCTTGTTTTGACACATGATTATGTGCTATCTTTTCAAGACGTGACCGGACATTGAACTGGTCTCCTTACTGGTCCATTGGTCGGGCTGGTCTAACCGGTCTGATTAGATGTAAGAACTGTGTTATGCCGTAAATATTATAAAAATAAATAGGGTAAAATTGAAAATATATAATCAAAATTCGGTTCAACCAACCGGTTTCCAGGTCAGACCGGCAGGTCCGGTCCGGTTTTCAAAACATTGATTATGAGAACTAAACTTACTTTGCTTTGAAATTAGAGGGATACGATCCAGGCTGCTTCAAGTTTCGCACAGAGAAATCAGTTGCCAGCTCGTTTGCAAGATCAGATGCTTGCACACTTGTGCTTGAAATTCAGAACCGATTCGGAGGGACTTCAGCAACAAGAAAGTCTCGATTCGCTACCAAAAGCCATTCGATCGAGCATTTCTCATTTTCTTTTTTATTCGCTTTTAGATAAGGCCTACTTGTTTCATGGCGTGTCGAACGACTTGCTTTTTCAGCTGGTACTTTTCAGTTTTCACTACTTATCAACTTTCGTTTAATTTTCGCCGTTAAACTAATAACCTGTACTACATATCTAAAGGTTTCAGAAATGAAAGCTGAATATTTTCCGCCAAAGGAAGATGTCATCTTGCAGAACGAAGCACCAACCGATTTCTATATTCTCGTTTCGGGAGCAGTGGTGAGTCTTTTGATTTTATTTTAATTGATCTAAAAATAATGTATTTATTAAACAGGGTTTGATGGTTGATTATATGATCAGGAACTCGTGCACACGATAAATGGAGTTGAACATGTCGTCGGGGAAGCTAATAAAGGCGAACTTTGCGGTGAGATTGGGGTGCTTTGTTACAGACCACAACTCTTTACAGTTCGAACCAAACGGTTAAGCCAGTTACTTCGGTTGAACCGCACTACGTTTCTGAACATTATTCAAGCTAATGTTGGTGATGGGACCGTTATCATGAACAACCTTCTCAAGGTTTGTACTTTATATACACTATCTATTATAATTTTAAATCTTCAACATAAATATATATAGAAGAATGCTTACTTTTTTTTATTAATGTAACAGCATTTGAAAGAAATAAATGATCCGATTATGGAGGGGGTTTTACTAGAAACCGAGCATATGCTGGCACGCGGTAGGATGGACTTGCCGTTGAGTTTATGCTTTGCGACACTTAGGGGAGATGATCATTTACTGCAGAAGTTGTTAGAACGCGGTCTTGATGCTAATGAGTCCGACAACAACGGAAGAACAGCTTTGGTATGTTGATTAAGTTAAATTAAAAAAAAAAATATATATATATATAGTATATACAGTTTACAAAACCCGATCCACCCGAATGCATATCCTAACCGATTGTTTTTCTGGTAACTTGCAGCACATAGCGGCGTCACAAGGAAATATTAACTGTGTCCTGCTGCTGCTAGATTATGGAGCTGATCCAAATAGTAGAGGTAATTTATAATCAAATGTGTTGATTCGGGTTTATTTGTTATATTTTTTCAAATTTTACGACACCATCCGGTTCTTACATCTGGTCTAACCAGTAGACCAGTAAGGAGACCAGTTCAACGTCCGGTCTGATTCTGAAAACATAGTTTTCTAGTAATGGGTTGAAAAAGAAAAGGCTAGTTTGCTCCATAATCAAAGCAAGACAATTTTTCATTATCCAATACTCAAATAGTCAACAGATCTGCTTTGACTTGATGAATTAACCGACCAGAATAGAATAACATAGTTTATAATTTCCCACAAATCATTGCACGCGTCTTGCCATTCTTAATGTGGCAATATTTTTTTTTTTAAGTCTAGTCATTATTTGTCAAATTAATTCCACTTGTTACTCAAATAAATTGAATTATTGACACCTCATGGCCTTTTTTCTATTTTTATTTTTTAAACAATAAAAAGTCTCATTATGTATGCATCATCATCCACGTCTGTGTAGTCTCAATACAGTTACAAACTCTTTAAAGTCAACTATTATAGTTACCACGTTGCCATCAATCATCTTGACATTAAAGCTTGTATAACTATTATTATTATTATTATTATTATTATTAGAGAAATTGAATTTTAATAATCTCACTTATAATTGGCTAATAATAATCCTAATTTTAAAAATTGTTACTACAGTCCCACCTTTTAAAAATGTTGTTCACAGTTATTCCTCGTCAGCATTTTCAGACTGATGAGAACAACATTTTTAAAAGATGGGACTGCTAGTAGCAATTTTTAAAAGTGAGTTAATTATTAACCATTCATCTCTTGGTAAGATTATTAAAATCAAATTTCTCTTATTATTATTATTATTATTTTATTTTAATTTTTTTTTTATGTATTTTGACCTATACAGATTCAGAAGGTAATGTTCCATTATGGGAAGCCATACTAGGAAACCATGAACAAGTGATCACAGTCTTAAAAGACAATGGCGCCACCTTATTATCCGGCGATATCGGACAATTTTCGTGCACTGCCGCCGAGCAAAACAAGCTAGACATACTAAAACAAATCATCAAACACGGCGGAGATGTAACCATCCCCAAAACGAACGGCTCAACAGCCCTCCACGTGGCAGTCTGCGAAGGCAACATTGAGATGGTGAAATTTTTATTAACCCAAGGCGCCAACATCGACAAACCGGATGACCATGGTTGGACCCCTAGAGACCTGGCGGACCAACAAGGCCACCACGATATTAGAAAACTGTTTTTATCGTTTAAGTCAACAGACAAAGACTACACAGAGTTGACCAAAACGGCGTCACTCATGCCATTTCAACGAGCCGAGTCGCGACACGTTCAGTTTCTTGGACGGTTTAAAAGTGACCCCATGTTGATCCGGCCCGTTTACAAAGATGGGGACCACGAGGGTCATTTGAGTCAACCTCGTCAAAGACGAAGGGTTAACAATTTTCATAACTCACTGTTCGGAATAATGTCGAACAGTGAGAAAAGCGTAGACTTGGTCTCTCCTCGGATGACACAGTTTGTTAAAGAGCGAAACTGTCGGGTGGTGGTTAGTTGTCCTAAGAAAGGCGATGTTGTCGGGAAGCTTGTGCTTTTGCCGCAAACGTTCCAAGAGTTGTTGGATATTGGTGTTAGGAAGTTCGGTTTCGTCGCGTCTAAGGTTATGAACATGGAGGGTGCTGAGATTGATGAGATTGAGTTGATTAGAGATGGTGATCACTTGGTTTTTGATAGTGATGATGGTCCAAGTGGTCAACAGGTTGATGGTCAGAATCTAAGATGACACTTGGTCAGTTGGTTGGTCCATCTTCCACTTTGTTTTATTATTTGTCAATATATGACCAAAAGTCCAGAACAATGCAATTATAAATATATTATATACAAGATCAGATCTTTCTTCATTATCATTTTGTACCCGGAGGAAAGAAAAAGAAAATCTTGGAGAAAATATTGGAAATAAAAAAAAAAGATATTTTTTGTTTCTTTAATAGAAAAAAAGAAGAAAGTTAATAGTTTATTTTAAAATAATGTTTATGTTTAGTAATAATAAAATTTTAAAAACAATTTGGTGAGAATTTTTTGTACTTTGTAACACATTTAAAAGTCCCCTCCCAGAAAAAGGGCTATAGCATACATTTTTTGAGAAAAAAAAATAATAAAGATGCCTAAAATGTGTATTAATAATATACAAACTTGTTAACAATTAATGTTTATGATCCAACAATAATTGCCATATTAGTTATTTCTTTGTTAAGACGTAACTTTATGTGGGCCGTATGATGTGCGTATAATAGTTGATGCTTGGTTAACATGTTAGTAAACTCAAATTGAGATGACGTGAGCCAAGCTGACTCATTTTTAACCGAGCCGAGCTCGGCGCGTTTAACTTCAAGCTAAGCAGAGCCACCACAAAAAAAAATTTAGGCTTGAGCTCAATCCCACCCTGGCTCGATTCGGCTCGACTCGTTTACAGCCTTAAACTTAACAAAGTGTTACTACAGTGTTAGGAAAATGGTTCCATCTTGATCTTGTAATATCCAGTGAAATCCAGCTAATCACAGACAAAACTAACATGTCCTAATCACACACAACTGTTGCCAAACTATAAAGAACATTAATTAAATTTTAACAAAAAGTAAAAACAAACAAAACAAACACATACCATCAATCTCACTAACCATCATTGTTTGTAACTAAACAAATTTTCTATAATATGTCAATCTCCAATAACAACAATAATAATATTTCCGTGGTATGCATTTCATCATCTTCACCAAATGAATAAAACAAATATCAATCTTCAATCTCCAATCTACTAACCAATAACTAACAACTAATCTAACAGCAACAACATCTACCACCACATTTAGACAATATAACCAAGAAAATAATCAAAAACACCACAGCAGAAAGACCAATAGCCACACCAAGCACAACCTTATTTGGCCCATTATCATGATCACCATTCTTCTTCTTCACATTGCCACCAACATCATCATAGTCACCACTGCTCATATCATCAGCCGAAGACTCCGGTTCTTCGGCTGCGGGTGGTGGCAAGATAGGCAGCCCATGTTTATCACAAGCAGCAATCCCAAGTTTCAATTTTTTTGAAGTAGTTTTTGAAATAGTTGAATGATTATAACACAAATTATCATTCCCACTAATCTTGAACACATCCAGCTTACTAATAAATGATGCATTAAAAGGCATAACTCCATGAAAACTGTTATGTGCAAGATTTAAGTACTTCAAACTCTTGATTTCAGATATGGATCTGGGGATGGTCCCATTGAACTGATTTGAACTCAGATCCAAATGGGTCAATCTTGGAATGGTGGAAATGGATCCGGGTAATGACCCGGATAAAGAATTTGAAGATAAAGATAGGTTTTGGAGAGAGATCAAGTCACCAAATGAAGTGGGTATTTCTCCGGTTAACTGATTTGATGATAAATTAAGAAACTTTAAGCTTTCTAACAGAGTTAGTGAAGTGGGTATGGTTCCATTGAGCTTATTGTTGGAAAAATCCATGTGGGTAAGCTTTGGATTCCAATGTTTGGGGATAAAACCAGTGAGGTTAGTGTTGGAAAGGGTTAGAGTGGTTAAAGATTTCATATTGGAGGTTATAATGCGGATGCCGGAGGATTTGATGGTGTCGCCGGAGATGGTGAGGTCGGTGAGGTTGGAGAAGCGGCTGAGGAAGACTCCGGTGAGGTGTTGGAGGGAGTTGATGGAGGTGAAAGATCGGAGATTGGTGGTGAGGGAGGTGGGGAAGTGGACAATGGGGGTGTGGCAGTCAAGAAAGGTGAGGGAGGTGAGGGTGGAGAGGGAGGAGAGGGCGGTGGTGGAGAGAGAGAGGTCGTCGGAGCAGTTGGTGAGGCGGAGGGAGAGGAGGTGGCGGAAGGGGGTGGCACCGTCGCAGGTGGTGGCGTTGTGGGGGGGTTGGGTGCAAGGGTCATGGGTGGTGGGAATGTATAAAGATTGGAGGGCTCTAAGTTGTTTTGGGTCAAGGGTGGTGGAGGGTGGAGATAGGGTGGTGGTTGTGGTGGTGTAGAGGAGGAGGTGGAGGAGGAGAGTGGTGGTTGTGGTGGTGGAAAGTTTCATGGTAAAGTGTGTGTGAGAGTGTGTAGATTGGAAAGTAGTGTTTGGGGGTGAAGCAAACAAAAGAAGTGTGGTCACAAAGATAAGGTAAAGTATAATAGTATTATGTTACAATTATACCCTTGCATCACAATTCAAATGTATTTATTGAGAGTTTTCTTATTATATTTATGAACTTATGGACATATATAATTATCTGCTTCACCAATTCTTATATTAATTATTGACAGAGAAATGTTGCGTTTATAAAACTTGACACTTAGGCCATTAGCCATACGGCGTGGAGTCGGTGAGAGGGTCAGGGACGCGTATGTTGCGTCGGTGATGATGACCCCCAACCCTGAACTCTCTTTAGCACCTTCGTGGAATATTTCATGTCTCCCCGAATCAAAATGTGAAGGTTCGGATAACCGTTGGAAAGTTGAGGTATGGATGGGGAACACCAAGCCCCTCAATAGGGATGGAGGTAGGGCTGCAAACGAACCAAATGTTCGGTGAACCGTTCGGCGGGAAGTTCGTTTGTGTTCGTTCGTTTATTAAACAAACGAATACGAACAATAAATTTCATTCATTTAGTTAAATGAACAAACATGAACAGAGGTCGTGTTCGTTCGTTTATATTCGTGAACGTTTGGTAACGTGTCCGTTTGTGTTCGATAGTTCATTAGTATTTTTAGTTTTTATATCTATTTAAATACTTTAAAATTCTGACAAATTAAATATCTAATAAGTGTCGGTGTATTATATATTCTGTTCATGAAACGATTGTTTGTGTTCGTTTGTTTCCATTTGTGTTCATGAACATTAGTTTGTGCTCATTTGTGTTCGTCAAAGTTCATTTTTTGTTCATTGCCCAAAATTAACAAACAAGCACAAACGAACACGAACACGTTCATTTCCTTAACAAACAAACACGAACATAATATCTCGTTCGATAAGTGTTCGTGAACGGTTCGCGAACACATATATTTCTTAACAAACGAACACGAACAAGGTCTTGTTCGTGTTCGTTTGCAGCCCTAGATGGAGGGGAAGGATGATGACATGAGACTGATGTGAAATAGGGGAATGACACCCTATGACCTTAGAACGCGAGTGAGAGTGAAGGATGAGAATGACACTATATGACCTTAGAACTCGAGTGAGAGGAAATTGTTGTTGTCGAACCTTAGGCAAATACTATATTTAAACCATTGGATGTTACGTTCATAAGTGTTCAGGTTGTGAAGAAGAAAAGTAAGGTTAGTAATATCATAACACGACCTCTTTAAACTTTAGTCTTCAACCAATTAGACACAACGGAACTTCACATATCTTCTAAACTTACAAAATTATATTTCTTAGAAAACTTTTCAATGCCTACACTACTCTTCAACCATGATTTGAAGATATATATGTTTAAGAAAATATATAATTTTACAAGTATAGAAGGATCAAGCTCATTACCATAAATGGGCAAACAAGCAACAATTGAGTACAAGAAAAAGTTGAATTAATATTCTTTTCTTCAAAGAGAAGCACAAGTTTTTGTAGAAAGAAATCAAAGTACTGGAAATAATGTGATGAGTACAAAACATTAAAAACAAGAAAGTTGTCGCCCATGTGAATCCAGTATTCATTCTTTCTTCATGTATCTACAACATCAAAGCGATAATCACATCGTCTTTAGTATTAGGACTCGACTCACAAACAATCGTTTGAAATGCGTCAGTTATCTTGTTACAAAAGTTTTAGCATCTTGAGGCGCTCCACATGCTCCGGATCCAGTTTTGGTGGCGTGTAACACCCTTGAAGATCCTCCACTACATACTCCTACAATATAAAAACATAATACTTTACAAGTTATCATACATTTGTTAATCAATAGTCAACATGGTCAAAGTAAGAACATTACCTGTGTAAGTTCTCTCTTGGTAAGGATGTGGTAATGTCTCTGCCAGATTCTTTGAATGGCCATGGTGGCGGCAAGAAAGCCGTACGCAATACCGAGAATCGCAAATATGACGACAAAGACGATAACCAGAGCAAAACATGCCTCCATAGATGCGGGAAAGCAGTCCAACACTCCCCAACCGTAGCAACAGTTTTGGCAGCCAGCCATACGTGGATCGTTATTCAAGGAAGAACAGTGTAATATGATCCCGAAAAACCCAAGCAGCACAAAGAACACAAGCACCCCTGTCAAACAAAAATATCGCTTTAAGAAAATCATCATAACATCGGTGAAAACACATCATACTTGAAGCTAATGACATTAACATATATTGCAAAGATGCAGATACTTGATATAAATGGATGTCAAGATTTAATGTGTAGTGTACACGTGATTAATAAAAAGAAAAGATAATATAGTTCATGCATCAAATGTAGAAAACGAAAACGTACTTGAAGCAAATCGAACAAATAAAAGGAAGTTACTACCCGTACGTTTTATATATCGGACAAACATACTAAAAGTTTAGGTTTCATCGTGTTCTTGCTTGTATTTTTATGGTTTTTTTACATAAAATATTAATACACTTTTCACTTGTGACTTATCCCATTTTAAACACATTATATTTGAACCAAAAATTGTATCTTTTATATAAAAATGTTAAATCTGTGTATAAAATTGTTAAATTTTTATGTATAGGTTGAAAAATGACCCAAATGAGATACAGATCCATGCTTCAAGACTTGGATGCAAAAAAGAAAACAATGGCTAAAATGAGATTAAAAAAAGCATGACACTATTTCAAGCAAAAAAAACCTATACTTACATAGCATGTCTTAACTATGAAGGATATATAATTTCTTACCTATACAATAGTAAAATGGTATAGGGTGCCTCGACAATATACGGTCCCAACTGTCGTTAAACGAATCTCTAAACGACCCATCTTTGTCAGCAAGATATGCTAGACCTCCCATCATTCCAATCACCTGTTTAATGGAATATTTATATTACTCAGATAACAATAAAACAATCATCATGCATTTCTTTCATGAAAGATGAAAGTTTGTAACTCAACAACTAAAAGTGAAGTTAGAAGACGCAACTGTTTGTACAGCCAAAAATACAAGGCAAACATCTCTGGCAACGAATAATCTGAACTTTATTTTGCGCCACGAATTTTCTTCTAATTCAATAACTCGAAGATGAAACTGGGCTTTGCAAGTTGTGCAATGTGAAAATGCATGACCTTCCTGCTAAGAGTAATAGTGTTATGTAAAGGTATGACAAGTAAGAAATTTTTAATTACTTCTAAACGATAGTGGGCTCACCTTGACAGACCGCCAATGATCAAGGCATGAACGATGCACAAACTGCTGGGTGCCTTTGCACATACATGGAGATATCAGATCATCATCTGCAGAACAGAAAAGAACTAAATAAGTAAATAGTAATGATACAACTATTCGTGGGTGATCCTTCTAACCCAAAATAAAAAGAAAGCTAAAAGCACAAACATTAGAAACAAGCCACACCTCTCATCACAAATATCTATTAATATCAAGTAACAACAAGCTGTAATCAGCTCTTTTCACACACATTAGCTAACATCCACTAGAACCAAAGACACGTAAACCTACACACCATGGCTCAATTAGTCTAATTCAACCTTGTTAAGTTGTTCATTCTTAAAAATTTAAAAAAAATATTTATAGATAATATTTTAACTTGCTAACTTTTAAACACTAAAATATAAGACATTCTCATCATCTATTCATCTCTCGTCATATTTGTCCGATTCATGATCTAATTTGTTCGAACAATCATACCCATTTCAACCATGGCCCCAATATGTACAAACACTAGTCAACTGTATAAGGCACGCATCATGAAATCGCATAACACGAAGCGATCTCATCACCACATCATGTGATGCGCGCATTACGCGCACCCGAGGCGCACATTAAAAAACCAAGAACTCAATTTAACCAAGCCTTGACAAAACTGGCTGCAACCATGATCCGTTACTCAAACTTATCTCCTTATCTAATAACATTCACAAGTAACTCTGTACAAGAAACTTTAAGCCACACAAAAAGTCATATATGCCATGATTTTCACCCCTGTGATCCACATACTAAACATATAACTAAAATCACCACCTAATTATTCCAATATATACAACCAAACAACATTTAAAAACACACAAACACCATCACTAAACAATCTAATAACCATAAAACTATAAAAATTGATAAAAACAAAGTATTAATCATTTAATCACCTTCTTCTCCGTCACATTCAAGACAAATACGACAAGTAGCTATACAACCACCTTCAACATCTTCATCTGCATCATCATTTATCTCACTAGAACTCGCAACAGCAGCACGAGGCGGTGGTGATGGTGATTCAACATCATCATTATCAACATCGTTACGACGATTCGGAAGCAGAGGATCGGAATCGCTAGGGTTTTCGAAAGCCCTAGCTTCTTGTAGCTGTAATTCTCCGTTCATTTGACAAAATTTGACCTAATTGATGATCGGAAACCCTAGAATATGAAACGAATGTAAATCAGCAACAGGTGTAAACGATTGTGCAGATAATAAGATGAAATAACAAGTAGAATTGAATTAAATTAAGCTGATTGTAGGGTTCGAGATAAGAAATCAAAATTGTTTGATTTGGATATTTTTATGTTACCTAAAATACGCGTAAAGAAATTGGGCAAGAAGTTGGTGAAAGAACGAACAACGTCAGCTGACGGAACCAATTTTGGAAAGCAAGGGTCCTTATCTACATGGCACGGGTCGAGCTAGTCCGGTAAAAGGTAGGGCCTTTTAAATCACTCGCCGCTTGTTCAGAAAATGTTATTGATTTGACGCTCGGTTGTAAATGAGCCGTTCTGCTTGGTTTGGTTGGTAAACGAGCCAAGCATGAGCAAAGATCCACTCGGCTCGGTTCAAATCGAATTATTATTTTTAATTAGTACATATATACATATACACATACACATACATATATAAACATGTACTGATGTGCGGTAAAGTGTCGTATATTTTAGGTGTATATTTTAAGCCCTTTTTAACACTTATTTTAGCCAAGTTTTAAATTTATAAAACACGATATTTCACTAACACTAAACACACATATGGGCAAGTGCACCCATCGTTGAGCGTAGTATAGCGTTGGTAAGATACCGAGGTCGTCCAAGGACACAAGAGCTTTTAATACCGGTTTATCCTCAACGTCTAACCAAAATAAAAGTTTAGAAAAATGTTTTAAACTAAGAAAAATAAAAACTAACTAAAATGCTGAAAATAAAAATAGAATAAAAACAGATAGACAAGATGAATCACTTGGTTCCGACTCGTATCTAGTATAACCTTTGATTACTTCCGCACTTTTGCACATAATTAAGAGATTATCTTAGTTATTGTAGTAGGCCCCTCTTTTGAAGGTGACGTTACCCTCACCCAAGTAGTTTGAGTCAGCAGGGATACAATCCTAAAGGGGTGGATTATTGGAAGATAATGAATTAAGTTATTAATGCAGTATTGTGGTAGGCCCCGCTTTTGGCGGTGACGTTACCCTCGACTAAGTAGTCTGAGTCAGCAGGGATACAGTCCTAAATAGCCGGGTTATAGTATTAATAGTAGTTAACTTATGAGGGGATCAAAGAGTTTGGACCCCCGCCATCCAATACCGTGAAGTATTGAAGGAGGTCCTACTAAATTTGACCCAGGTCCATTGCAGGACCTCTAAACGCTGAACAATGGCAAGACCTTTACCAAACCGTTCCCTTAACCCCCTACCAGGTAGCCAACATACCTCCATATAGACCGTGGAGATATGAATGGTGAAAATCTTTTATTTTATATAGACAGTAAAATAATGCCAAGACACCACGGACAAACGATAAGGAAAGATCACCTTCAACATAAGTAACTAGTTATTAAAGTCATTAATACAAAACCAAATAAAAAGTGCAAAAGATTAGAAATAAAAAGTATTATACTAGACACTTTGTCTTCACCAAGTGATGTAAGAGACTTAGGCAAACATGGCCTTGATTGTCAAGAACTCTTACGATCAATCTTGGATCCCGAGACGACTCACACACTCTATGATGGACAATGGATGATGGTGGTGGATGATGGTGTTGTGATGGTGGTGGGTGGTGGATGAAGTGTGAGAGAGGTGGTGTGCCAAGGGATGAGATGAAATGAATCCAAGCACTCCTATTTATAGGCTGAACAGAGAGCTGGACACGGCCCCGTGCCCGTCTGACACTCTCTCTCCTCATTAATTGTAATTCGCAATTACAATAAATGCGCCTGCTGTACTTTCGACACGCCCCCGTGTCCGCTGAGCACGGCCCGTGGTGGGCAATAAAAGCTTCTATAGGTTTGTCTTTTCTGCTGCTTCTTGGGCACGGCCCCGTGCTGGCTGAGCACGGGGCGTGTTCAGCCTTCTGTTTTCTCTATTTTGCTTTGGAAGGTGCCGTTGAGGGTTCGGGCAATCCACTAATGTTCCTTTTCTTGTATTTATGTTGGGTTTAGCTGTCTTTTTGCTTCTTTTGTGTTTTTGAGCTCATTTAATCCTGAAAATACAAAAGGAAGACAAAAACACTCTTTTTCCAATATTAGTACTAAAAAAGGGTTAGTTTTATGCCTCATTTGATGTAATTTATATGTTGCATTTTACACACATCAAATACCCCCACACTTGAACTTTTGCTTGTCCTCAAGCAAAACTCTTTAATATTTGGCTTACACTCCCAAATGGAATAGGTAGAAGAGAAGGTTTTGGGCTTGTCATAGAGTGTCGGGATTTCCAAGATCTTTTTGGGGTTTTATTTTTATTTATTTACACTCCTATTCGTAATGATTTATTTAGAACTGTTCATAAAAGAAATTACTTATTTGGGCATAACATGCCTTTTTAAAATTCTATTTATATACAAGTTCACATACCTCACGGGGAAATCACTCACACTCGGCCGAAGGTGTATTTTTAGTGAATCACTCGAGAGCGGTCCTGGAACTTATTCCTACCATAGGCTTGCCAAGAAATCAATCCTCCTCCTTTTTAACTTTTATACCTTTGTAGATATCAAGAGGACTTTGTGGGTTAAGGGTTGGCTAGGGTTAAAGGTAGGTGGTTGGGTTAGTGGTTAGTAGAAAAAGGGCTAAAAAGCGTAACAAGTGTCGGTTCTCGTATTTTTGCAACTTTTTATTTTTGATGAAGCTTTTATTCAAACAAAGTTATTTTTGATTACTTTGTTTGTTTATTTTCTTTTTGCTTCATTTTTTTTTTTTTTTCGAAGAACCGAACTTGTTACTAAAATAAAGGGTTAAAAATAAAAAAGGTTTTGGTGGGTGAAAGGGTTTTTTTTTTTTTTTTTTTTGGGTGATGAAACGAAAAGGTTTAGGCTCAAAGGGGCTAACTAGGGGGATTTTTGGGTAGGTGGTAAAAGAAAAAGAAAAATAATGGTGTAGAAATGAAAAAGGTTAGTCCTAATGCCTCTATCATTTACTTACTCGGGTTTAAGTTGATAAGGACCGGGAATGTATTGTCATGGCAAGTTCTAGAGTCGTAAGAACCAAGCGGCTATTCACACAAGAAACGAAAAATGAGCATTTAGTCAAATGATATGAAATTGTGTGCTCAATAAAGGCTCAAAACTCACTTTTGTGGAAATGGGTTTTTATGTGATCAAGTATATATAATCAAATTTTAAATAAGTTTGTCATGCCTTTTCATAATTTTCTTATGTTGGTTCTTTTTATCACTACGCTATCGGTTGTAAATTTGTAAAAATATAACCTTTTTGAGAGCTTGATTTTCCCGAGTTAAACCTAGACAAGTAAAAAAAATTGAAATTTTTGAAAAAATTTGGGGTGATTAGCGGTTCCAATAGAGTTTTGTGTAAGGCTTGTATTTAGGACTTGCAAAATTCAAGGTTTTAGCATCCCCCCCATACTTAAATTACACATTGTCCTCAATGTGTCCCAAAAATAAATTTTTAGGTTGATTAGATGTGTAAATTAGTGTTTAAAAAGCAAAATTTTGTGTTACTGGGCACTGAACACGGCCCCGTGTTATCCGGGCACGGCCCCGTGTTCAAGTGCCAGTAACAAAATTGAAATAAGAGAAACAGAAGTCTGGACACGGGGGCGTGTTGGGTGAACACGGCCCGTGTCCAGTTACCTGTACTGGGCGTTTTCTGCAGGTGGTTTGACACGGGGCCGTGTTGGTTGGGCACGGCCCGTGTTGAGCCTTCTGAAAGGGAGAAAATTGTCGGGTTGCCTCGTCCTTGTGCATGGGATCATTTTTCTCGTTTCCCTTTTCATCCTTTACCACCATGAGTGTGTTTTATTCATTACAAACCATCCAAACATTAGAACCATCATTTCATTTCATCATAGAGAGAACTTACATAATCCTAAATTAAACTAGATAAAAGAAATAACAAACCATGGAGTCCTAGCCTTTACTTTATTTTATTTTAGCAAAATTTCCAAGAAACACTCAATCTTGGTTAAACAAGGCCTTAGTGAACTCCTTCTTCCGAGTGCGGTTCTCCTCAAATGTCGGCGAGCCATTCTTCTATCTCCCTTGGAAGGAGAAAAGAAGGCTCGTTGGCATTAGTTTGAGGAGTTTCAACTTCCACCGGGATCTCTTGTTGGTGTTCCATGGGAGGTTCCGCCGGAAAGTCTTCCCACCCGGTAGGGTTGTTGATTCCGAGAGCCAGGTTCCAATCCTGCTGAGGAAGGACTGGTTCCATTGGAGCTGCTACAAGAATATTTAACCTCTGGTGCAAGAGGTTAATTTCTTGGAAGCTGCTTTCAAGTCCCATCGTAAGATCGTTAATACGGTCGATAAGGACCTCCTCCACTGAAGTCATTTCGTCGAGAGCCTCCCTTAATGCTATCACATAGTGAACAAGTGTAGCTTCAATGGAGGGTCTTCTTCCTCTTCGGTTGTTTGACGAATGCACAGAAGATGTATCGCTGTTTTCACTCGACATCCTACGAAAAATAAACTAAAAATAGCTTATTTAATGAAACAGTAACCGGACACGGCCCCGTGCTCACTGAGCATGGCCCCGTGTCCATCTTTCTGCAGAGTTTTGGAACAAGGAAACTTGTATTTTTAAGTTATTTTCTGAATGTTGTAGGCCCTTTTTGGCTACTAATAACTTAAAACCATGTTTCATAACATGTTTTTTCCAAGATTCTTTGAACAAAACTCATTTATCCCTACCATGGAGTTGGAGGAATTCCAAATTTTCAATGGTAGTTCTTGGAGAAAGATGAAGAAGAAGGAAATTACTAAAAGAGGAAGGGACAAGATGGGTTGTTGGAACCTTCTTTTAGACTTACCTAGGATAGTTTGAGAGAAGATTCCTGCAAATCTCTGCCCCAAGTTGGTCCAAATATGCAGAATTCTTGGCTGCATCTATAGAAAATGACAGCAACCTGGACACGACCCCGTGTTCAGTGGACACGGCCCCGTGTGCAGGTGGAGTTCTGACACAGTTTGTCCGTATTCTGACGTACTGATCAGAAAGGAATCTTTCGATGGACACGGGGGCGTGTTGGCTGGGCACGGCCCCGTGTCTACGGACTGTTTTATGAAGTTGTCTAGTTTTTTAAGGAACTTGTTTGTATCGGGTGGTTCCTGACTGGTTGGAACAACCCCAAAGTGCCTAATATACCTTAATTGTCCTAGACTAAGGCGAGAACGCAAGAGGTTGTCGGTGAGGGTAATTCCTATTTTCATTCTAGGTGGACAAGTCCAACCCTTTTCCGGGCTCTTGTTAAAGAAGGTATATGCCGAATCGCTCAGGTCTATGTATGCACCGAACGAAGTCGATGGAAAGTCCTTCACGGCACAATCGACACAGGGACGACTATCGTCCAAGTCTTTGCTAGGTACGAAGGTATTTTCGGGAGCAACGAGGTTGTCGGAATGCGGTTCCAACATTTCTTCATGGGTATCGTCTTGGGGTGGATTAATAAAATCCTTCCTAAGCTCTTCTATCCATTTCAGAATTAGCTCTTCTAGTTGAAATAATTCGCTAAGGAACATTTCCCCTAGAATATCTGGCTGGGCGCATTCGAGGGAGAAATAGTGCTTATTTTTACTTTCGCCCCTCTTAAGGTTGTGAAAAGATCGTGGGTCCATGTAGTGGGGCCTATAATTTAGGAAGTAGCATTTTACTTCTTCATGTTCGCCACCACATAATTGACACCACGTACCATAAGAGTGCCGAAAGTAAAAATAATTACTATCACTCATGTTTATGTCAGAAATTACCAACCGTCGGGATCTAACGGTTCTGTTTTCAGTAACTGAAACTTGGGCACGGGGGCGTGTTGAGTGGACACGGCCCCGTGTTCAGCTTACTGTCTAATGTAAAACAGGATTGCCAGTTCCAATGATTGAGCACGTGGGCGTGTTCAGCGGGCACGGCCCGTGCTGAGCTCTGCAGAAGCTGAAAAACTAAGAAAATCCTAAAAAAAAAATAAAAAGAAAAATAAAAGATGATTAGGCCGTTGATTCCTAACTTTCTTAAAATCCTTGTGTCCCCGGCAACGGCGCCAAAAACTTGATGTGCGGTAAAGTGTCGTATATTTTAGGTGTATATTTTAAGCCCTTTTTAACACTTATTTTAGCCAAGTTTTAAATTTATAAAACACGATATTTCACTAACACTAAACACACATATGGGCAAGTGCACCCATCGTTGAGCGTAGTATAGCGTTGGTAAGATACCGAGGTCGTCCAAGGACACAAGAGCTTTTAATACCGGTTTATCCTCAACGTCTAACCAAAATAAAAGTTTAGAAAAATGTTTTAAACTAAGAAAAATAAAAACTAACTAAAATGCTGAAAATAAAAATAGAATAAAAACAGATAGACAAGATGAATCACTTGGTTCCGACTCGTATCTAGTATAACCTTTGATTACTTCCGCACTTTTGCACATAATTAAGAGATTATCTTAGTTATTGTAGTAGGCCCCTCTTTTGAAGGTGACGTTACCCTCACCCCAGTAGTTTGAGTCAGCAGGGATACAATCCTAAAGGGGTGGATTATTGGAAGATAATGAATTAAGTTATTAATGCAGTATTGTGGTAGGCCCCGCTTTTGGCGGTGACGTTACCCTCGACTAAGTAGTCTGAGTCAGCAGGGATACAGTCCTAAATAGCCGGGTTATAGTATTAATAGTAGTTAACTTATGAGGGGATCAAAGAGTTTGGACCCCCGCCATCCAATACCGTGAAGTATTGAAGGAGGTCCTACTAAATTTGACCCAGGTCCATTGCAGGACCTCTAAACGCTGAACAATGGCAAGACCTTTACCAAACCGTTCCCTTAACCCCCTACCAGGTAGCCAACATACCTCCATATAGACCGTGGAGATATGAATGGTGAAAATCCTTTATTTTATATAGACAGTAAAATAATGCCAAGACACCACGGACAAACGATAAGGAAAGATCACCTTCAACATAAGTAACTAGTTATTAAAGTCATTAATACAAAACCAAATAAAAAGTGCAAAAGATTAGAAATAAAAAGTATTATACTAGACACTTTGTCTTCACCAAGTGATGTAAGAGACTTAGGCAAACATGGCCTTGATTGTCAAGAACTCTTACGATCAATCTTGGATCCCGAGACGACTCACACACTCTATGATGGACAGTGGATGATGGTGGTGGATGATGGTGTTGTGATGGTGGTGGGTGGTGGATGAAGTGTGAGAGAGGTGGTGTGCCAAGGGATGAGATGAAATGAATCCAAGCACTCCTATTTATAGGCTGAACAGAGAGCTGGACACGGCCCCGTGCCCGTCTGACACTCTCTCTCCTCATTAATTGTAATTCGCAATTACAATAAATGCGCCTACTGTACTTTCGACACGCCCCCGTGTCCGCTGAGCACGGCCCGTGGTGGGCAATAAAAGCTTCTATAGGTTTGTCTTTTCTGCTGCTTCTTGGGCACGGCCCCGTGCTGGCTGAGCACGGGGCGTGTTCAGCCTTCTGTTTTCTCTATTTTGCTTTGGAAGGTGCCGTTGAGGGTTCGGGCAATCCACTAATGTTCCTTTTCTTGTATTTATGTTGGGTTTAGCTGTCTTTTTGCTTCTTTTGTGTTTTTGAGCTCATTTAATCCTGAAAATACAAAAGGAAGACAAAAACACTCTTTTTCCAATATTAGTACTAAAAAGGGTTAGTTTTATGCCTCATTTGATGTAATTTATATGTTGCATTTTACACACATCATGTACACACACACATATATATATATATATACACAAATATGAATTATACATTATATACACACACCTATATAATATACACACACACATTACAGATACGTACATACTTAAATATAAAATAAATTTATAGTTTTATATAGCACTCTATTAGATTTTGGTCTACTATATACAAATTTACTACTATATCTATACGTACTAGCTCAATCACGCCAATAATAAAAATTAATATTAAGTCTAAAAGTTAAATCTAAACCAATAAACCACAATCTGCTCATCGCCTCAATTTTTCATGTCGTTACTCTAAGTCGATCGTCTCATGGTCTCAATGTCATTGTTCGTGCAATATGATTATCACCTCGTTGGCCACAACATTGTTATTCACAAGAAAAATATTATACCATGAAATGTGCTTGTTTTTAAGGACATAAAAACTTGAGACCCAACATTTCCAATATCTCTCTCAGCAAATTTAAATCGGGCGACACGGTTGTCCAAATCGCTCAAACTTCGCTCGACGCTCGCTCGGAATATATACTGCTCGGAAAATGCTCGCTTGATTTGAGGCTCGGTTTTAAATGAGCCACTCCGCTCGGTTCGATTTATAAATGAGCCAAGCACTAGCAAAGGTCCGCTCGGTTCGTGAACAACCCTAGACACGGACCTGTTAACACGTCTATAAATAATACGTTTTTAATAGGTTATGTGTTTGAACTTAACATGTTTTGTGTCTTAAACATGCTGACACGTTTAGGACTCAATAAAATTCGTGTGTAAACAAGTTAAAGACCTGTTAATATGCCAGCGGCCTGTTTATATTTGTAATTGTTGTTTTGACTTTTATGGATGTTGGTTTTAAATTTGCTAAGGATTAACATGTTAAGGATTATCTAAACTACTATATTAAGAGAACTAGGATTTTTATCCTTTTGGTAATTTTCCACTGTGTACACATCTTCAAGCAACATGTACAAGTGAACCAAGCTATTTTAGAGGGGGTAAATTGTAACACATGTGCCTTCACGGCCATCAAACAAATACCAAACCAATGAAATATTATAATTCATACTTGGGATTTGTAAAAATATGTGTATCATTTGCACATATCATTTCTCGTTCAATTTCAAACTCTAAATCGCTTTCTGGAAGGTTATACGCGCACCGATGCGTAAATATAACCAGTTTAATGCAACGAACACTCCGGAATAGTGAAATAGGCTTAACATACCTTAAATAACCTTTACATAACTTAGAAATAAGTTTTGGAAGGTTTGGTATGCCGAAATCAAGTTAATTCGCTTACAGGGACTAAAGTTGACAAACTGCGAAAGTATGCCAATTTGAACTGTAACAGACATTCCGGAACATGACCATAAGTTAAACATACCATAAATATCCTTTACATAGCTTAGAAATAGGCTTTGAGGGGTTCGGTGTGCTAAAATAAACTTTTGTGTCATTCAGGGACTAAAAGTGTCAAAAAGTGCACAAGTTTGCATTTTCGCGCATAACTTACGTTCTGAATACATCTGGACATCCAAAAATTTATGTAAGCATGAATACATTATATTTTAGTGTTCGCTATAAGAAAAATCCATTCGTCACGTCATTTGGATCGTTTTTCGCGCTTATGCGCATTCCGTCGTAATTAAGCGAACATCGCGATCGTACGGCCAAACGAACCGACATCTGAGATATTTTTGGGCATGTTTTGAGTTCCCTATACTTTAACTTCATTTTAGAGCCTTGAAATGAGGTTAACGGGGTTCAAACGCATCGAAAAAGGCCTTAAACACGTGCAGGGACCATTTCTGCCAATTCTGAAACTTTTCTGATTCAGGGGGGTGCTAGCGTAGCGCGAGCCCTATAGGCTTACCCGTCGCGCTACGCGACTGCCTATCAGACCAGATTCAGTGTTTTTAATCACAAGTTGCAGCTGTTTGATCCTCCACCACATGTTCTAAGTTGCTTAGTCACTAGATAAGGATCATATTTAGCTTCCATAACCTTTCAACAAGTGTACGGATGTGATCGAATCACGGTTTCCATGAAACGATCTCAACGGTTCACCGAAAACTATAAATACCCCAACACCCCCATTGCTAAAATCACTAGAAATTTGATTTGAGAAACTCTAAGTTGAAACATTTGTTTCATACCTGAGATTTTTGAATCAAGTTTAGCATTCGGGGACCCTTCGTAAGTATTCTTTCGTTCTTTTCCTTATTTTACTGCTTTTCGAGTCAGAAAGTCAAACTTTGTTTGACTTTCAGCGTTGACCAGTAATGGTCAATGCGAAGTTCGTTTGAACTTCGCAACGTGAGTGTAATCACGTTGGTTATAGTCCCTTGGGACTATGCCCACTGATTACCACGTTGTCTAGGGTCGTAGGGTAGTCGATCTAATAAATCGCCTATACCTTCGAACCCGACCCATTTGGTCGATCATTAGGATCCGACCAAACACATTAGGTGACCATAGTAGGTAGGGAATAACCTTCCGAGGTTATACCCTATGGTCACATCGTTTAAGTAGTTGTATGATAGGTAGTTTATATGCCTTAGGTAAATTACCAGAATACCCTTTTCATGTATAATTGGTAATTAAGCATATGTAACCTAAACCTTTGTCACATAACTGATTATGTAACATGTTTAGGCATATAACACTTGTCATAGGGCTAGTTAGGCGGTCCGAACGCGTTTCACGCGAACGACGCGTTAAAGTAGCATAAGCTTCCTAAACGGGTCGTAATGGGTCGTAAACAATTATGTTAAGTTTCATTTAGTATGTAGGCTTTGTTAAACCATATCACGTGAGTTCCTACACTCATTTGGTTTACAAACCCTAATGCTACCCAGTCTTCCGAGATAGGTCCGGTTTATTAACATAGTTACCTATATTAGGTGCCGTTTGATTTCCGTGATCTCTAGCATTGTTTGGTTGTCACTCAAGGACTACTGAGCATTCTCAAGTGAGTACATAGACCCCTCTTTTACTGTTTTCCAAACTGTTTTGGGGTGGAACACATGTGCCTACTTGTTACTTTCATGCTTTCCTGTTTTCACATCATATACCTGCTATGTTCAATAGTACACTTATAGTACATAATCTCATTGTGTTTTATGCTATGTATGTCCATTTAGTTCATACTTAGTACATCGTTTTACATTTACATTTTTATGCTATGTATGTCCATTGCGTGCATACTTAGTACATTGTTTTCATCACATGCTTACATTTTGGTATGACATTTGGTTTGTTTACATGGGACAATACATTCATTAACACCGATCATGCCGTTCGTTAGTAGGTAGTGGTACCATAGGAATTGACAACTCCCGTTCCGGACGTCCCAGGGAAAGGGGATGAAAGGAATGACCGAATTCGATGATATAAGACAGATAGACCTTTAATTTGTTTAAAGGGTTTATCACCACAGTCGCAAGGCTTGGATGTATGCATTTTCACAATACCGCATAAATGTTCATATTAAATAGTTGCATGCATTTACACAAAACATAGCTTTGATTTAAACCAAGTTTTACTTCAATACTTTGTTTTTGTGCATATGGTTTAGTTGAGACATTTCACTTGCCATACATGACATTTTGACATAGACATTTGACATGGATATTTGACATAGACATTTGACATGGATAATTGACATAGACATTTGACATGGATATTTGACATAGACATTTGGCATGGATATTTGACATAGACATTTGACATGGATATTTGACATAGACATTTTGACATGATTTACATTTGACACAAACATATTTGACATTGGTTTTACATACTACATGATTTACATCTTGACATGAACACTTTGACATATTATTTAATACATTTGACAATTGAATTAAACATAGACTTCTTACATTGGTTGGTTTGGTTTGATTAAGTGATTAAGTAACGATGCGTGTGTAATATGATACAAGCATGGTGGATACGCCGCTGGTACTTCCTATATATAAGTGTTTGTATGGTATTATATGTCGTAACGTTATTTGAATCATTTCAGTTTGAGACATAGAACATTTCATACAAATAACATACTTTTCACAAGACATTGATTTATAAACAACTTATCTTATGCAAACATATTTTACTTGGTTATTCATTTAACCTTACATTTATTTATACTTATCATCTGATCTTATCGTTTTTCAAATGATTTAAAAGACAAAGCAAATAACAAGGTTCATGACTAAACATTTTCTCAACCATAAGTCATGAATCTTATTTTCACAAAACCTATGTATCTCACAGGCATTTTTATGCTGACGTACCTATTTTCACATGTGTTTTTCAGGAACTGTTGCATAAGATGATCAAGATACACATAGGCAGACTTGGGCTTTAGTGACAATAAAAGATGCAAGACTAGTTAATTATGTTGTATTTCCTTGTTTAATTATGACATTGTAACACTTTTAATCAATAAAACGAAACTTTAACTTCCATGGTTGTGAAACATTAATTCTGTTACAACACTCCCCGATGTTTCCGCCACGTTTTGTATGTTCTACGTGGTCGGGGTGTGACAGAAAAGATGGTATCAGAGCCAATGGTTATAGGGAATTAGGTTATTAGTAATTAGTAATGCTTTGACCTAGTCTATAACCTTCTTAGGACCCTAACGCGAGTTTACTTGCGTTTAGTCATAAAACAATACTGTCACCTATCCTTAGGTGACAACCACAACAAGAACATAAATTTCAAAACCGCTTTGAAAACTAATCATCTGTTCTAGGATGATTGATTACTAGGTTTTGAACTCTCTATTATATGGTTTTGAACCCCTTTGAGTTTTCAAAATCTCGTCAAGGTTTTGGGTTTTAAATAATGTGAACACGTGCAAACTGGAAGGGTGAATGCCTGTATTCTGGGTTTTCTGTCTAGGCAAGCACTTCGTATACATCTCATCAGACGCGAGACCAGTTGTGCTTACCTGGGGATTCTTGGGATGAGTGTTCACTTATAGGCGAGCATGTCTTCGCGATACATTATTTTTGACCCATTTACTTTGAATTGTCACCATCTCATTTGTTTGCCTTAGGTAACAAACAAATGATCACAATTTTCATTCGTTACCATTCTGTATTAATTATCCAATAACCTTTCACTCGTTTCTTCCTCTGTCTTTCATTTTCTTCTAGAATGTCTATTCCTCTTGGCACTGGTCAAATGCCCGAGCGAACAGCCAAATTTGTCCAGCAAATTGGCGAAGTGATTCAGAGGACTGTGGATTTAGGTATTGCCATGGCTCGTCTTAACAATGAAGCCTCTCGTCTCGACAATGAAGCCACTCAAGAGCCACCAAAGGAAGCAGAAGTCAGGCTTGCACCAAAATCAAGGAAGCGTAAGGCTTCAAGGAAACCCGCAGCGGTTACACCTAATCAAGCTGGACCTAGCCAAGTGGCAAGGCCACCAGCTAGGAAGCCGTACTTAGGAACTGCTCCTAGGTGCAAGCGATGCAACGGTCATCATTCAAACCTCATACCCTGCTGGAAATGTACCTACTGTGGACAGCGGGGACATTTGGTCAACACATGCCGCTTTGCTATCCAGAACAAAGCTGTTGCAAATCTTGCTACTACCTAACTCCAAGTCAACCCTACTCAATCTCGTTTCCCGCGTGGTACTTGTTACAACTGTGGCGATACGAGCCATTTCAGGAACAACTGCCCAAAGCTTGCTAATGCAAATCCAACCCTTGGATGAGCATTCGGCTGAACAAAGGATGTTGCTGTCTTATGCCTTTGTTTCTTTTGTTCTCGTGTATTGTGAAACAATATGTCTTGTTCATAAATAAAAGTTGTTGTTCACAATTCTGCTATACAAGTATCATTACATGTGTTTATGGCTTTTCCCTATAATACCTGCACTAAGGAACTATGTTCCTTACAAACTACTCTTGTGATTCTCTCTTTCAAGTGATCGCTCATAATTTCCTCGAAAGTTCTAAATACTCGTTTCATTCTAAGAAACGAAGTACAGGAAATAAAGTGAAATTATGAGTAATCGTGCTTTTTGCACATCTGTACTTTTGAATCCTTGGTTGGATAACTAAGTGTTACGCCCTAAATGTTTAAAAAAAACAAAATTCGCAGCGGAAAACACATAATTAAAAATTTCTTTAATGACATCCTTTCTTTCACTTAAATACATTAATTCCTTTAGAAAATTTGATTGACAACTATCATACATATATCGAATTAAGTGACCACATACACACCCACGTACAATCCATGTCTTGACTCGATCTTCAACCGCGTACAATTCTTGGTGAAACATCCAAAATCCTGAACAACCTGTAGTCACCACATTCAATCTCATCATTAGTAACCGGTAACATAATACAAAATATTAACACATGCATAATAAGCGTCCACATATCATGCTTCCTCTTATACTAGCTCCTTCATCCATCCATTCCATTAGTCGCATCGGATTGCAGAGTCAACCTTTACTTCCATTATTAACCTGCCTATGTTTTACATTAATTCTTAATAGAAAAACGGTTAGTATCATTAACTTCATTTCATATGGACGTGTCCTCAAATACGCATAACTCGTCTTAATCATTCAAGCATATAATTAAATACCTCTCTCAAGCATGTATTCATTTTCTATTCACACCCGTACCTACAAATTACATCCTACCTATATAACTCCTTAATTCATCTTTATGCATAATTCATTAAATAAGTTCCGTTTCTTACCCAAACTTAATCGAATCTCTTTCTTAACCACTTCCGTCTCATTTCCACTATAACTTAACTTAGTAATAACAACAATTCATATTTTCTTATATTACATTCAATAATTACCATATGTCATAATTACATTACTAAACAAAAGGGTAAGTTTGGAGTTCACTTACCTTGTGCGTCCGAGTTCGAGCATAGCTTCCGTGTTTATCCTTGGCCCGTTGCCCTTCTATGCTTGTGTCCGCGTTGACATGACTCCTAACCGTACATGTCATTACATTCACATTCTTGTTAGCATATATGATTGTGCGTATGAACGATCATATCAATTTCATATCTCACGTATGACTTTCATTAATCAATTCAAACAAGCATGAAGCATACTCAACATCAACCTAACATAATCTTCACATGAACTATATCTAGAATACATTCCTCATGTTAGTTTACTATCAATTTCATTAATACCACTTTCTATACATGTTTACCCATTAATTGCATACAATTTCACATATTATTGTCATTTAGACATTTCATCAAACACTTGGTGTGCGTATCACTTTTTAAGCATAATGTACAAGTGCTTTAAGCATGTTCTTCCCTAATTCATCTTATGAACCATCACATTCAAGCAAAATCTCATAATCATAATTTCCACATCAAGTTTATCTATCTAAGTCTATCATATAACACCTTATACATCACAAGATCACACTAATACATCTACAAGTTCATCATGATCATCATCTTCATACTCATGCAATGGGTTTTCATTCTAAATCACCCAATTACTTGAAATTATTCATAACACAAGTTCTATTTGGTGTTTCTAACACCTCTACAAGCTTAATTGCATACAAATTCATGTATTGATCATAACCCACTTCAAACAAGATCATCAAATCTAAGTTTGAAGACATACCTTACGATCCCCTTGTGAAGGTGATCGTTAATTCATGTTCGGTTGTGGATTTGGACTTCGTTTAGCCTTTCAATTTGGAGAATTTGTGAAGTTTAGGGTTTTGGCTCCAAGGGAGCCTTCCCTGCTCGTTGATGAAGAACACACACACACACGATGTGTGTGTTTGTGTGTGTGTTGTTTTCTATTTAATAAAACAACTTTCAAGTTGTTTACTTTGGTCCCTCATGTTTCGTTTTATTTACATAAGGCTACAACCCTTCGTTTAATACTAACGATACTAATATTCAACTAGGTTATTTATTCCTAGTCAATATTCATTTACGGGTTCACTTTTACCCCTAGCAGTATTTTTTTTTACCCGTTCCTTTGTATTAACCGGGTTTAAATTACCAAACCCATTTTTGGGGTGTTACACTAAGGATATTTTCAAATCTCATACCCATTACGTTTTGATTTTTCAACATACACCGTACAAGTATTTCAACACAATCTTCATGATCTCAAAACATTCCATATAGTTTGAAAACAATTTTTCTAGATACATTGTCTATGTTATTTCAAAAACATTGGCCATGTTATCAAAACCAACCTTTCTAATTTCAAAATATTTCATATAGTCTGAAGACAATATAAACACAATACATTTTCTGATCAATGGCATGATTTCAAAAAGCATCATTCATGTATTTCAAAAACCTTATACATAATTTCAAAAAAATTCATCTCGCATGATTTTAAAACATTTTTGTAAATATATCTATCTAATACACCTACTTTATGATTTCAAAAATATTATATATAAGGTTTCAAAAACGTTAAACACATTTTTCTTAAAGGAACCCCATGCATAGTTTTCAAAAATATTTTTCCTCATACATTGACTTAACCTTCAAATTCTGCTTCATATGTCGCCTTGACATATCTAGCATCACAACTTCATAAGCATTTTACTTCATGTTTTGACTTAAGCACATCCAGTGCAAGATTTCAAAACATCTTCAAACTTCAAAAAAAAAAAAATACACATGGGATCTTTTTATCTTCATATTTAGACCCTTGTGGATGATCATCATTCAAATCAGAGTCCTTAATTGGATTCCTTATGTACCTTAATTCGAACACTTCGGTTCCAAATAATCGAAGTCGAATTTTCTTTTTGAATCTCTCTATCTTTATAGTTGGATTCTTGGTAACGTTTAAAGTACCAAATGAAATCCACGGAATGGATTCCTAGTGTGCTTTAAATGCATGTACGCAATTTACAAGACAAATTAACGAACAATTTTGTGGTTATGTGACTATGTGTTTATTCATCTTATGTTTTCTTTTATGCATTTTTGTGTTTTTGTATACTCTGGATATTCGTTATCCAAATTCTCGTAGAATCTTTCATATCTTCATATGATGGATTCGTAGTAGGATATTCAAAAAGGTACTACCTTAAATCCTTAATGGGCTTCTATGTAAGAGTTAAGACCCTTGGATTATATAGTACTACTCCATGATTCATAAGAGATCCTTTAGTGGTCTAGTCAAAAAGATTGATTCACAATTTGGTTAAAGAACGACATCTAGTGATGTAGCTGAACAGACTCCTTGATAGTCTATTTAGATCATTTAATGATTTAATTAAAAGGATTCTATGGCGGTCTTGTCACACTCATCACAGGATTGTTCATTTGGTTTCACACTACACATTATAAAATAGACTGTGTGAACTGGGCAAGGAATTGTCTAATTATGGACGCGTACATAATTATGAAATTTAGTGCACAGAAACCCAGTAAGATTTGTTATGTGTAAGAACCGATAGTGACAACAATAACGAAATGAGAACGATGTAATGGAGGTACGGTGGACGCACCAATGACGCTTCATATACTTGTATATAAGTATCCCTCTTACATTGCAATCACGATGTTATTAAAGTTACTAGAAGTTCAGAACCCAAACCAATGTTGTTCGATCTTTTCAACTTCATGCTTTCAAGCTCTCACAAGTTTCCTCTAAATAAATTTCGGGACGAAATTTCCTAAAGTAGGGGAGACTGTAACACCTGTGCCTTCACGGCCATCAAACAAATACCAAACCAATGAAATATTATAATTCATACTTGGGATTTGTAAAAATATGTGTATCATTTGCACATATCATTTCTCGTTCAATTTCAAACTCTAAATCGCTTTCTGGAAGGTTATACGCGCACCGATGCGTAAATATAACCAGTTTAATGCAACGAACACTCCGGAATAGTGAAATAGGCTTAACATACCTTAAATAACCTTTACATAACTTAGAAATAAGTTTTGGAAGGTTTGGTATGCCGAAATCAAGTTAATTCGCTTACAGGGACTAAAGTTGACAAACTGCGAAAGTATGCCAATTTGAACTGTAACAGACATTCCGGAACATGACCATAAGTTAAACATACCATAAATATCCTTTACATAGCTTAGAAATAGGCTTTGAGGGGTTCGGTGTGCTAAAATAAACTTTTGTGTCATTCAGGGACTAAAAGTGTCAAAAAGTGCACAAGTTTGCATTTTCGCGCATAACTTACGTTCTGAATACATCTGGACACCCAAAAATTTATGTAAGCATGACTACATTATATTTTAGTGTTCGCTATAAGAAAAATCCATTCGTCGCGTCATTTGGATCGTTTTTCGCGCTTATGCGCATTCCGTCGTAATTAAGCGAACATCGCGATCGTACGGCCAAACGAACCGACATCTGAGATATTTTTGAGCATGTTTTGAGTTCCCTATACTTTAACTTCATTTTAGAGCCTTGAAATGAGGTTAACGGGGTTCAAACGCATCGAAAAAGGCCTTAAACACGTGCAGGGACCATTTCTGCCAATTCTGAAACTTTTCTGATTCAGGGGGGTGCTAGCGTAGCGCGAGCCCTATAGGCTTACCCGTCGCGCTACGCGACTGCCTATCAGACCAGATTCAGTGTTTTTAATCACAAGTTGCAGCTGTTTGATCCTCCACCACATGTTCTAAGTTGCTTAGTCACTAGATAAGGATCATATTTAGCTTCCATAACCTTTCAACAAGTGTACGGATGTGATCGAATCACGGTTTCCATGAAACGATCTCAACGGTTCACCGAAAACTATAAATACCCCAACACCCCCATTGCTAAAATCACTAGAAATTTGATTTGAGAAACTCTAAGTTGAAACATTTGTTTCATACCTGAGATTTTTGAATCAAGTTTAGCATTCGGGGACCCTTCGTAAGTATTCTTTCGTTCTTTTCCTTATTTTACTGCTTTTCGAGTCAGAAAGTCAAACTTTGTTTGACTTTCAGCGTTGACCAGTAATGGTCAATGCGAAGTTCGTTTGAACTTCGCAACGTGAGTGTAATCACGTTGGTTATAGTCCCTTGGGACTATGCCCACTGATTACCACGTTGTCTAGGGTCGTAGGGTAGTCGATCTAATAAATCGCCTATACCTTCGAACCCGACCCATTTGGTCGATCATTAGGATCCGACCAAACACATTAGGTGACCATAGTAGGTAGGGAATAACCTTCCGAGGTTATACCCTATGGTCACCTCGTTTAAGTAGTTGTATGATAGGTAGTTTATATGCCTTAGGTAAATTACCAGAATACCCTTTTCATGTATAATTGGTAATTAAGCATATGTAACCTAAACCTTTGTCACATAACTGATTATGTAACATGTTTAGGCATATAACACTTGTCATAGGGCTAGTTAGGCGGTCCGAACGCGTTTCACGCGAACGACGCGTTAAAGTAGCATAAGCTTCCTAAACGGGTCGTAATGGGTCGTAAACAATTATGTTAAGTTTCATTTAGTATGTAGGCTTTGTTAAACCATATCACGTGAGTTCCTACACTCATTTGGTTTACAAACCCTAATGCTACCCAGTCTTCCGAGATAGGTCCGGTTTATTAACATAGTTACCTATATTAGGTGCCGTTTGATTTCCGTGATCTCTAGCATTGTTTGGTTGTCACTCAAGGACTACTGAGCATTCTCAAGTGAGTACATAGACCCCTCTTTTACTGTTTTCCAAACTGTTTTGGGGTGGAACACATGTGCCTACTTGTTACTTTCATGCTTTCCTGTTTTCACATCATATACCTGCTATGTTCAATAGTACACTTATAGTACATAATCTCATTGTGTTTTATGCTATGTATGTCCATTTAGTTCATACTTAGTACATCGTTTTACATTTACATTTTTATGCTATGTATGTCCATTGCGTGCATACTTAGTACATTGTTTTCATCACATGCTTACATTTTGGTATGACATTTGGTTTGTTTACATGGGACAATACATTCATTAACACCGATCATGCCGTTCGTTAGTAGGTAGTGGTACCATAGGAATTGACAACTCCCGTTCCGGACGTCCCAGGGAAAGGGGATGAAAGGAATGACCGAATTCGATGATATAAGACAGATAGACCTTTAATTTGTTTAAAGGGTTTATCACCACAGTCGCAAGGCTTGGATGTATGCATTTTCACAATACCGCATAAATGTTCATATTAAATAGTTGCATGCATTTACACAAAACATAGCTTTGATTTAAACCAAGTTTTACTTCAATACTTTGTTTTTGTGCATATGGTTTAGTTGAGACATTTCACTTGCCATACATGACATTTTGACATAGACATTTGACATGGATATTTGACATAGACATTTGACATGGATAATTGACATAGACATTTGACATGGATATTTGACATAGACATTTGACATGGATATTTGACATAGACATTTTGACATGATTTACATTTGACACAAACACTTTTGACATTGGTTTTACATACTACATGATTTACATCTTGACATGAACACTTTGACATATTATTTAATACATTTGACAATTGAATTAAACATAGACTTCTTACATTGGTTGGTTTGGTTTGATTAAGTGATTAAGTGACGATGCGTGTGTAATATGATACAAGCATGGTGGATACGCCGCTGGTACTTCCTATTGTTTGTGCATGGAATGTCTGTTGACTTCGTCTGCATTAGGTCTTGTGTCTAGATTGATTGAAAGAACACATAACATGGTTTAATTAGGGTTTGTATGGTTTAAACTTGAAGGTTTCGCTTGAAACAGCTTCAAGCGAAATCAACATATGAGATTTCGCTTGAAGTAATCTCAAGCGAAATCTTCAGCCTATATATATAGGTTGTGTGTTCATTTGGTAGGTAGATCTGAGAGAGGGAGGTCATTGTATGTGAGACGAAGTGCTGACGGATTTGTATCAGAAAACATTGTACAAGCACTCAAATTAATCAGAAAAGAAAGATTAAAAGGATTAGAGCTGTTATGACTTTGTTTACGTTGATTCCGCCTTCGTATGCAAAGATGAACGCCTTAACTGACTTTTAGAGGTCGTACAACGGTCCAACAAGTGGTATCAGAGATCAGGACGAGGAGTTCATACCATAGCAGCTTGATTCTACCGGATTTTCTTATTTCTACTCACTTCTTCTCTTACTTTTCTGATCTGAAATAGTTCCAATGGTCGAAATGGTCTGATTTCAGAGTATAACGTGTAAAACTGAGTTTTAACAAAGCCTACAAAGTTTCGGACTAAAATTCAGACTAAAACATGTTAAATTTGACCTAAAACAGGGTTTCGCTTGAAAAGGTTTCGAGATTATAGATAGATTTCGCTTGAGATCAGACATTTTGGATTGTATTTGGACTATTTCGCTTTAGGAGTTCAAGCGAAATTGAGTTGTTCAGGTTTTCGCTTGAAATCTGCTGAAGCGAAATAGACTTTCTTGGATTTCGCTTGAGTTCTTCTGAAGCGAAATAGATCAGAGGTTTTCGCTTGAAGCTGTTGAAATTGTACATTGGGATTTCGCTTGAAGGTCTGATTAGTTGAAGCGAAATAGTAGATTTCGCTTGAATCAGTTTTATTAACAGATTTCGCTTGAATCGGAACTGTTGTTGGGTTTTGCTTGAAGCTGAAGCGAAATAGTTCATGTCAGTTTTCGCTTGAACAAGTTTAAAAGGAGATTTCGCTTGAACAGTTTTATCAAACTGATTTCGCTTGAAGCTGATTATATTTCAAGTATTTCGCTTGAAGTTGCTGAATTTTCAAAACTTAAAATTTTACTAAGTGTTTGCTTGTTTGTTTTGTTTGCAGGTGTTTTCGAGGTTATTCAAGGACATAAAAAGATGGCAAATTCCGAACCTATTCCGTGGAAAGATGATCGTACTGAAGAACAGAAGTATCAATACCGGAAGATGGTTGCTGAAACCAAGATTATCAGACTTTCTCGTATCTATCTGGAAGCAAGGAGAGCAAATAGATGGGATCCGAACAGAGAGTGTTATCTTGATGAGTATGGAAATATTGCGATCGATGATAGTACGCTTGATATCGAAGCCATAATCCAGCAGTATAAAGAAGAGGATGATTATTGGCAGAAGAAATGGTGGGGAGATGAAGAAGAGAAAAAGAAAAAGAAAGAGTTACTAGATGAAATTGAAAGAAACTCAGAAAATATGAGTTTGGATGAGTTTAGTGAATTAATCAATAAGATTAGAGAAGGAATGACAAAGAATGAAGAATCAAAGATGGATGAAACTTCGAAAAGTGAAGTTGTGTGCTCACAATGCGAAAAATCCGAAGCTGAAAATTTCAATCTCTTGAAAGATGTGGAGAATTTGACAGTGGAAATCAAAAGCTTAAAGGATGAGAAAGAATCTGATAATAAACAGATTCTTGAAATGAGAGAAAATTGTGAGAAATTGACGTCTGAAAATGTCAAACTATTGAGTAGTTTGGACAGTTTGACATTGGAAATTAATGATTTGAAAGAAAAAGAAAAAGATTTTCAAAATCAAATCAAGATTTTAGAAGATGAGAGAGATATTTTTGGTAAAGATAATATTGAAAAACAAATTGATATCAATTCTCATCTTGCTAAAATCATTCAGCTTGAAAAAGAAGCTGAAAAAGCTCGGATGAAAATCAAAGAGCTTGAAGTGAAATTGAAAGGTTTTGTGAATTCTACATCACATGTTTCTCCAAAACCGATCAATTTTGTTCCAATAAGTGACAATGTCACAAATTTTGACAAAGTTAAAGTCAAAATTGAAGATTGTGATGACAAAGCTGATGATGAAATAGAAAAAGAAAAGAAAAATATTTTTAGATTTACAAGAAAAATTTAAAAATACTGTTTTGCAATCTACTGAAACAGGTGAATGTTCTAAACAAAAACCTGTTAAGAAGAGTGTAGAACATAAACAAAAAGATAAAAATTTGAAAAATCCTAAAAATGAAAATAAAAGCTCATCAGATAAGTCATCCAATCGTTTTGCAAAATCACAAAAATCCAAAAACAAAAACTCAAAAATAGTTGGTAATGAGTGGTGCAGGTTTGACCACAGTTCTCAAAAGCCAAATTCAGCTTATAGGAGAAGATGGAATGAAGATTCTTCAAGGACAAATCATTACAATGATAGAAAACAAAGAAATGGTGATTACCACAAGGCAAATCAATGCTTTGATCTAAGTGTGTGGTATGAAGACGGTGTGTGTTATGAAAGTAGTGAGAGGTATGATAACAGAGTGTGTTACACTTGTGGTTATCAAGGACACATTGCTGTTAACTGCCAGAGTTGGAGTTATGAGACAAGAAGATGCTATAACTGCCAAATCAGAGGCCACATTGCTAGAGATTGCCCAAGGAGATCGATGGGAAGATCGAGGGTTGAATCTCAAAGAATGGCAAAGAAGACAGTCAACGTCAAGCCCAAAGAACAGAATGTTCAAGAACCTAAAGTTCAGGAAGCAAAAGTAAAACTTTCTCAGGGGCAAAAAGACAGACTGCGAAAGAAGAGAAAGAAGGCCAGAGAATATCTGGAGAGGATTTTGTCCTCGGATACAACTGGTAATCCGAGAAAAAGTTCTGATGAATTGCTTTCCTCAACTAAAAAGGCAAGCAAAACGAATTCATCAAATGCAAATCTGAGGACAAAAGAGAAGAAAAAGGAAGTTGTTGGTGATGAATTTGTTTCCTTGGAAACAAAGGAGCCACATGTAGGCGATGAATTTGACTTGTCAAAGTCAAAAGAGCCACATTCAGGCAATGATTCTGGTTTGTCGAAACTAGAAGAGCCATCTGTTGAGGTAAAAACTGTAAAACCCAAGGCTGGTCAGGTTTGGGTAGATCTTTTCAAATGAAAAACCTGACTTGCCGGAGCTTCCAGGTTGGTAAGCGTGAAGCAGGTATCGGCATCATTCTTGAGAAATTCACAGGATGGTAACTGTGATATTTCGTTTTACAAGTGGTAAATCAGGGACATTAAATTGTACTTGATTTTCTACTAGTGTTTGTTGTTGACACGGGTCTTATTTGTTAAATATTTCAAAATGGTTAAAGAAGAACAATGTGATGAAACCCCATGTTTGTGAAATGACACACAAAACTAATTTTCCGGAAAAACCATTTGATTAAAACAAACTTAAGTGTTTTGAAATCTAAATGGGAAAATAGTTTGTTGTCAGGGGGAGTTCTGATTGTTTATGCCAAGTGGATGGCGAATTGAAGCGATTTGATATCAGTTTGTCACGTTTCCTTGTATAGTTTGTTTTCAAATTTTCTCAGAAAATCAAAATTGAAACATATTTTGATTTTAGGGGGAGAAAATTTAAAAAAAAAATTATTAGAAAATTTGAAAATTTCAAAAACATTGAAAAAGCAAAAATGAGTTTTGTTGTGAAAAAGAGGAAATGATAGTAAATCAGTGAACTATCACAGCATGCTAAAGAATTGGAAAGTTAAATGTGATAAACGGTCTCACTGATGATGTGTCAGTAGGTTTTTGCACATTTAGTAGATTGTGACGAGATATAAATCTAAATTTAAAACTTGCTTATATCGTGGGTAACATTTCTTGGATATATGGGTAACCCCCGAAATCTCGTTTGAAAGGTTTCGTATTCTGATATACAGGTCTTTATACTCAGTGATATCTGGGGTATTATTCCAGGACTTCTGCTGAACGGTAGTTCTGACCTAGTCCTCGAATAATACTTTCTGCAAATGCTTGAAACATAGCATCACCCTCAGCATAAATGATAAGACAATAAAATTGCTTAGCAAATGCTGTTGTAAAAAAGATCCTCTAAAGGGGACACACCCGAAAGTTGAGTCATGATCTCTCTGCTGAACGGTAGTTCTGACCTGAGCTCTCATGATTCTTCATAAATTATTAACCCCTTACAGATATCATTTGTGTTATAATCACCTGTAAGACTGAATATTGGGATCTGGATACGGGAGTATATTCTGAGGTGGGACACATGATTAAGTTTAAGTATCTAAGACATTAAACTCGTATCTCGAAGCAGTTGAACTTTGTGTGAAAATTTAAGTGGACCAGTATACTGACAATCTACGTGAATCGTTTAGAACTTAAAATGTTTAAAGCTTAACGGTGCTTGTGGTTTGTTTCATAAACTGATATGATCCTCTTACACAAACTCACAAAAATATTGTTTGTATATATTTGTTTACTGCATTTCTTTAAATTCAAAATTCAAAAAGATTTTCGACAACTGATGTTGAAGAGCTGATTTTCAAAATTCCAAGTGCTAAACTTGATGAACAGGGTTGGGAGAGTTTGTTGAAAACTTTGAATGCTATATACAAATGTTTTGAAAGTTTGTGTGTTTAGTTAATCAAGGTCATTTATTTGAACTTGATGTAACTAGTATGTTTGTTGAATGTTTGATTTCTACCAGTAAGTTTTTTTAAAATCTAAGGGTTATAAATTTGTGAAACTTATGTTGTGGTAGAGAATATGCAGGTTTAAGGAATTCCCACGGAAGCTAAATGACAAAGCTTGAACCAGATATCTCAGATTCTAGTATATTGAGAGGGGGAGTCAATGAAAGGGGGAGTCTGGATCAACAGTCAAAGGGAAGATGGAAGTTAGATTCAGGTTGTAAGTCTAAACCTGTGAAGAATGCTTATGAAATGAAGACAGAGAGTTGGAGAAAAGACCAAGACTGAAGACTCAGGAGCTGAAGACTTCGTCAACATCCAAGGGGGAGTCTGTTAGTGCATGGAATGTCTGTTGACTTCGTCTGCATTAGGTCTTGTGTCTAGATTGATTGAAAGAACACATAACAGGGTTTAATTAGGGTTTGTATGGTTTAAACTTGAAGGTTTCGCTTGAAACAGCTTCAAGCGAAATCAACATATGAGATTTCGCTTGAAGTAATCTCAAGCGAAATCTTCAGCCTATATATATAGGTTGTGTGTTCATTTGGTAGGTAGATCTGAGAGAGGGAGGTCATTGTATGTGAGACGAAGTGCTGACGGATTTGTATCAGAAAACATTGTACAAGCACTCAAATTAATCAGAAAAGAAAGATTAAAAGGATTAGAGCTGTTATGACTTTGTTTACGTTGATTCCGCCTTCGTATGCAAAGATGAACGCCTTAACTGACTTTTAGAGGTCGTACAACGGTCCAACACCTATATATAAGTGTTTGTATGGTATTATATGTCGTAACGTTATTTGAATCATTTCAGTTTGAGACATAGAACATTTCATACAAATAACATACTTTTCACAAGACATTGATTTATAAACAACTTATCTTATGCAAACATATTTTACTTGGTTATTCATTTAACCTTACATTTATTTATACTTATCATCTGATCTTATCGTTTTTCAAATGATTTAAAAGACAAAGCAAATAACAAGGTTCATGACTAAACATTTTCTCAAACATAAGTCATGAATCTTATTTTCACAAAACCTATGTATCTCACAGGCATTTTTATGCTGACGTACCTATTTTCATATGTGTTTTTCAGGAACTGTTGCATAAGATGATCAAGATACACATAGGCAGACTTGGGCTTTAGTGACAATAAAAGATGCAAGACTAGTTAATTATGTTGTATTTCCTTGTTTAATTATGACATTTTAACACTTTTAATCAATAAAACGAAACTTTAACTTCCATGGTTGTGAAACATTAATTCTGTTACAACACTCCCCGATGTTTCCGCCACGTTTTGTATGTTCTACGTGGTCGGGGTGTGACAAAACTTGCCCATTCTATAAAAATTTAAGACACTTTAGGGGCAATCTAGACATTTGACCTGCTTCCCTCTTTAAAGCAAAACCCTATGGTGAAACCGGTTAGGGTCATGAACCGATACCCAAAAGCGTTATTTAAAAAAAATTATGGGTGAGGTTGAAACCGATTTGGAGGAATCGGAACAGTTTACGTGAGGTTAAAAGTTAAAACGTAACCGGTTTGGCTTAATTCAGTAACCGGTATTGGAAATCCAAAGGCTATTTTTTTGTCCATCTCTAGAAAAGTTGAAACCCTAATTCTCAAAATCTCCAATTATCTTCTTCTATCGCAAAGCTTTCTTCCAATTTCTTTTGCAGATATGAAAGTTTACAAGATATCTGTAACCACTCTATCAGTTGCTCTCTTCACAGATGTCGCTAACTCCAAGTACTATTTCTGCACACTCTTTTTTCGACTTAAATTTATGTGTAATTGAGGTATAATTTGTTGAAATTGAACGTGCATATGCATATATTCAGTTTATTCAATCAATCATTTACTGTTTTTTCATCATAAATAAAAAAAATTAAGCACATAAGCATTATGCACCATGTTTAGCTTTTTATTTCCCAACTGTTGTGTTTGTTGTCCTTGACATTTGACCAATTTTATGTAATTTTGACTAGCAAGCTACTTTCTGTTTGGCTTTCAAATTTGAATTTTATCTAACTTACATTCTATGAAGTTTGAGAATTAACTCATTAAGAAGAAAGAATGGTTGCAAATCTAAGCTCGTTCCTCTCTATACTTCTTGAAATTTAAGAATTTCTAGGGTATTTCCAGGCTTAATTTTTACATAATTTGTTGTTTTTTTTTTGTTCTATTTTTAGGGTGAAATCACAAGATTCGTATCTTTACACATATGTTGTGTATTTTGATCGCTAAGGAAGGATGTTTGAGAGGGAAGAAATAAAGGATGTCGATATATCATTTATCAGGTGATGGATTTGATTCTTTTTTACTGTTTTGATATTTTTGTTGTGTATGATATGATGTTAGGGCTATGTTTTTTTTTTGGCTAAGATCAAGTCTGTGTTTGATAATGATTAATGCCTCGGGACTACTTGAGCGTTGAGCTTGGTTTTCCGACGATTGTACAACAATGAAAGGATGACAACGGTGTCGGTATTGGACATTCTCATATTATTACTTTCAATGTTGTCGATTATAACGTTTGGAACTTTGTTAGGAATTTTAGTTAAAAATTAAGAGCTCTGAACTGATTCCAGTGGCCTTGGATTCAAATTTAGTACAAGAGGGGAAGGGGCACCTTCGGCTAGCGGTTGATCGGCTTCGAAGCTGCATGCGAAACACCGCCGCCACCCCTTCGGGTAGGCGAGCGGCTAGGGGAGCTCGACTACTTTTTGCCGAATGCGAAGTGGGCTAAGAACTGCGAAAGGATTGGCTTATCTCCACGAGGACTGTAAGTTCATTTTGTTCATTTGTTGGCCGTTGTAAGATCATGCATTAGCGGTTCTTAACCTTCTTTTTGTTAATCACTTATTTGATTTAGAATACCTTGTGTTCATAAGTTCATTGATTTAGAATATATATGATGATGTTGAATTCATTTGATAATCATTTATTTGGAGCTATTTGATTCAATCTACATTTTTACGTGAATTGAGACGTTACAGGATGGATCTGCATTCATATGAACGTGTGCAACTGTTATAACTGGTTTTTAAACAATATACAATTTAACGAACTACATTACTTATACATATAATTGAAATACAATTATATCTTGTGTGTTTGTTGATTTAGGATATATTAGTGATGTTAATGAATGTTTGTAATTGTTTTTTTTTGTGCTTGTTGTTTGTAGGTAAGTGAGAAGGATGTCGCACAGAAAGTTTGATTGGAATCGGGTTTCGATGCGTCCAAGTTTCAGGCCCGATTTGGAGGTCTGATGATTGTTTGGGGTATGGCATTGTTGCTGATGAAATGGCTCTTGAAGATGTTGGTCTTTGTGCCGTTGTGGTGATAAACTCTTTTTAAGTTTTATGATTCTTTTGTTTGTTTTATTTTCCCCAAATCTGGTTGGGGGTTTTGGGTTTTGAATTAATTAGTTAAAATGTGGTACTCAAGTGTTTAATATTTGTGTTTGAAGCGATTATCAAAGTTATGGATAAGCAAGTTGTTACACTTTTTTTATTGAGTAAACTGCCATTTTGGTCCCTGTGGTTTGGCCAGTTTTGCTACTTTAGTCCAAATCTCAAACTTATTACATCTGGGGCCTTGTGGTTTGCATTTTGTTGCCATTTTAGTCCAAAACTCAAAATGTCTGATTTTGACTGATTTACTAACCCTTTTTTGTCTTTTTGTGGAGGGGTAGTTTGGGCATTAAAGTTTCATTAATGTATTTCATTAATTAAAAATCCCCCAAAATCCCCCACAGTCAACACTCTCATGCTTTTCACTCGCACTACAAAATCCCCCAAATCACTCTTAACATATCTAGGGTTCTTCATCTTCAAAACTCAATCCATTTCTTCAACAACACGCGTTTGCAGATCAATCTCGCAGTTTTTTCAACAATTTCATGCTCAAATTGTTGTGATTCAATCGATTTGAAATCCGCCTCTTGAAGCAGACGCATTTGTTGATTAATCTCGCAGTTTTTTTTTTTTAACAATTTCAAGTTGTGATTCAATCGATTCGAAGTCTGTCGATTAAACTCGCATTTTTGAACAATTTCAGGTTGAAAATGACGGTTAAGCTTCTAGCTGCTGAATCTGCAAACGTTGCGGTTCAGTCGATTTGAAGTTCACCTCTAGAAACAGACGTATTTGTTGATTAATCTCGCAATTTTTTTTTGAAAAAAAAATCGAGTTGGAATGGCGCTTAAACTTCCAGCTGTCGAATCTGCAAATGTTGCGACTCAATCGATGTGAATTTGTCGATTAATCTCGCAGATTTTTGATTTTTTGTTTTTTGATTTTCTTGAAGATGATGTTCTTGATTTTCTGGATTTCTGGGTTTTGATGATGATGTTTGATGATGTTCTTGAAGATACAGATCTGAGCCTCGTTTTTTTTTTACAAATCGGTTTTTGATTTTCTTGAAGATGATGTTCTTGATTTGCTGGATTTTCTGGGTTTTGATGATGATGTTTGATGGTGTTCTTGAAGATACAGATCTGAGCCTCGTTTTTTCTTGAAGATGTTCTTTTTTTCTGGGTTTTGATGATGAACTTTGAAGATGTTCTTGATTTTCTGGGTTTTGTTGTTGTTGAAGAAGATGTTCTTGATTTTCTGGGTTTTGTTGTTGTTGTTGTTGAATTGCTTTAAATAAAACATAAATGACCAAAATACCCCTGCACTAAAGGACAAAATAGACAGCTCTCAACAGTCAAAAAGGGGTTTTTTTGGATTTTGGACTAAAATAGCAACAAAATCCAAACCACAGGGCCCTGGATGTAATAAGTTTGAGATTTGGACTAAAGTGACAAAACTGGCCAAACCACAGGGACCAAAATGGCAGTTACTCTTTTTTATTAATAATTGGAAACTAAACTTAACTAACATTTAGGCACACATCGGAACACTCTTGAATTACTTACGTGATTCGCACACCACTTGAACCTACACTCACCACACTCATAATTTTAAGATCATTATTCTTACCAAACGAATAACCCACAAACGCCACATACACACCGCAAACTCCAACAACTACAAGGCAACAAAACAGATAAACCCGCCGCAACGCGCGGGCTTTCCCACTAGTGAATTAATTAAGACTTTTAATGAACTTTTGACAATTTTTGTTTTACTAAACATGTTCATGAACATGTGATATTTATTGTGCCCCTAAACATGTTTGTTAACAAGTTGTTTCGTGTTGTCCGGTTTCTAAACAGGTCGTGCTCGTGTTTAGAAAAAAAATGACACGATAAGTTATCGTGTTGTGTTTGTGTCTAGCATCTCATGTTATCTTGTCGAATCTGAGCTGTTATGCCAGCGCTTATTAAGTTTAAACTATGAGCCTGGCCGCCCATCCATGGATAGGAAAATGAGCTCTAAGGACCCGGGTTTAGATTAGTTTGGTATAAGGTTAAAAAAAAGGGAAAAAACTGGTATGAGTCTAACTCGACCTAGCGAATTGATACATGTTTGGGATTTTTGTTTTGAGAATCGGTTTGACCCACCTAAAAAAACTGATAAAAAACCAGTTTAAACTCTAAAACCGGTTTTGTACCCGATCAAAACCGATTTTATCCAAATCGGCGGCATAAATCAACAAGGCCTTTGAGCTTCAGTTATTTATATGTCATTCATTGAAACAACTAGTTAGGTATATGTATTATTGTATTACAACCATAAACTATCAACATCACTTTAAATTTTAATAGAAACTAATAATTTGAAAGAAAAAAAATAGATTCAAACGATCACAAATCGAAGCAATGACCGGCCCAACTAACCCACCCAACCCGAGTTATTATTCCCCGATACTATAATTAGCATAGAGGTTCAACTAAAATTTCTCACCAAAACTGGCTAAACGAGGCCTTAAACACCGCTGCTAACTATAACGCTGCAACAGAACCGAAACATAGATTAGAACAAACTATCTCTGCAACTTTAAAGCGTGTGAACGAACCATAGTTTAAAGACTAATGTCGTGGTTCTTCAATCTCCGTTTCGAGACATATAATTCCAGAATTACAGTAAATAAACAAAACAGTTACGTTTATTTCCAGAGCTTGCGGAGTGACATGTTTTTGTCGGTTTCCTTTTTCATTACTTTGGCAACCGCCATCTCGAAATCTTCTTGTGTTACATGGACTCTCCTTTCTCTTAATGCAAACATCCCTGCCTCTGTGCACACCGCCTACAAAATAATAATTTTATAATATCTTTTAAAAAGAAATGGATAATTGTTAAGAATCAAGTCAATAACTAACCTTCAGTTCTGCACCTGAAGCACCGTTCATTTTCTCAGCAATTTTTTTCAGATCAATGCCGCGCATTAAATTCATTCTTCTTGAATGAATTTTTAAGATATCAAACCTCGACTGTTAAAAAGATGAAATACAAATCAAAGCAAACACAATAGAGGTTAGGATATGCATCAACATTATTATAGCTATACAGAGATGATGAAATAACATATTTTCAAAAAGAGTAAAATGCCATTTTCGTTCCTGAGGTTTGGGCAGTTTTGCGACTTTCGTCCAAAGGTTTGTTTTTCCGCATTTGGATCCAAAAGGTTTGTTAACTCTATCCATTTTCTCCGTTCAGTAAGGGGTATTTCCGTCTTTTTTGTTAACTTAAAGGGCAATTCAGTCTTTTTAGGGGTATTCGGTCTTTTTACATAAAGCGAAAAAGACCGAATTGTCCTTTAAGTTTACAAAAAAGACAAAAATACCCCTGACTTAACGGAGAAAAATGGATGGAGTTAACGAGCCGGATGAAAATGGCAAGATTTCAAACCTTTTCCATCAAGATGCAGAAAAACAAACCTTTGGACGAAAGTTGCAAAACTGGCCAAACCTGAGGGACGATAATGGCATTTTACTCGTTCAAAAATTATTAAATCACGAATACTTACGTCTTCACTAGGATTTGGAAATTCGATTTTCCTATCAATTCTTCCTGGCCTAAGAAGGGCATGATCCAGGATATCAATTCGATTTGTAGCCATCAAAACCTGGGAACATTAATAAAAGATAAATATATACATTTTTTGTTAGTAAACGTCGATCATATTTTTAAGATGATAATGTGCTAAAAGTACCTTGATCTTGTTTGAGGCTTCGAATCCATCGAGTTGATTAAGAAGCTCCAGCATTGTTCTTTGGACTTCACTATCACCATTCCCGCTTCCAGACTCCATTCTAGCAGATCCAATACTGTCGATTTCGTCCATAAATATAATCGATGGTTCATGTTCCCTGCACCCAAAATAAACAGAGTCAGAATTGGTATAAAATGGGTCATTTTTATACGGGTAGGGCTGACACGTCATCACTGTTTTGTTCCTTTTTGGCTTTTTCTTTGAACTATATAAACATTTAATGTACCAAATATAATTAAAAACTGTATCATTAAGACATTAATCTAACTTTCTAGATAAACACATAAAAAAGGTTGTAAACATTTAAATACGCTTCATGGGGTCACTTTCGACTTGTTCGATCATTTTTTTTGGTAACATGAGAATACATACCTGGCCATAACAAAAAGCTCTCTAACCATTCTAGAACCTTCTCCAATATATTTCTGTACTAATTCGGAACCAGAAACCCTAATGAAAGTACAGTCAGTATGATGAGCCACTGCTCTCGCCAACAATGTCTTCCCTGTGCCAGGTGGCCCATATAAAAGAACTCCCTAAAAGGAGAGGGGGGGGGGGGGGGGGGGTAAGAAGTCAGCATAACAGATAGCACAATGGCAAAAGAAAGATTTAGAAACATGACACAAGACATCACCTTCGGTTGAGCAATACCCAGACTCTCAAATAACTCCGGATGTTTGATTGGAAGTTCAATAACCTCCTTAATCTCTTTAATTTGCTGGTCAAGCCCACCGATCATATCATACGTAGAATCAGGAACCTTTTCGACTTTCATAAGGTTTACAAGCGGGTCAACTTTGCTTGGCAAAACTAAATGGAGAACGTAGCTATCGTTCTTAAGAGCAACCCTGGTTGATGGTGTGATTTTAGTAATATCAATGTTTTTATCGATATCAACTATGTATTTACCCTCTGGGTGCACCTGTGAGTAACATAAAAAGATATAAAACTAAGATGTAGATTATAAAGGTATACAAGTCTGCGTAGTTATACATGTTATCGTCTTGAAAAGGGAAAAGATAAATGGCGGCACTAACCTTCACGAGGACTTTTGATTTTCCCATTACTTTGACAACTTCACCAACATAAGATCCAGGCTCTTGAAGCAGCTGCAACTCTTCCTTAAGCAACCTTACTGTATGTTTAACATTATAATATAGAATTATCGTAGTGCAATATAGAAAAAAAAAATGTAATGCCTCAAATAAATACCCATCACTTTATGCCCTTCAACGAAACCTTTTATGTATCGACCAGTACGTAATGAAATAAAATTTAACTGAAGATATTAGCTGAACTCATATTACAGTTGGGTAGATCATAAACAAAAAAAAAAGCTAAATGGGTTTAAATTGTCATCACACTGCAGCTAAATGAAGCGGTTACCGGTTTCAGCCTTTCACGTTTTTGGGATACACACATACCTCAGACAGAAAATAAACAAGGAAACTCGAAGTAACTTACAGAAACCATGAATCAAATGGAAATTCCAATAATACTAACACTACCTAGGACATGATTATATTCGGTTTCATAAATTTGTAAAATTAGCACATGATAATATATTCTGTTTACAAAATATAATGGAGAGGGATAAGAGGAAACAGAGGAAGTAAACATGAAACTAAGAACACTTGGAATGGTGATGTTCACATGTTTCTTACATAATTATTAAAGGCGCGAGGCGCACTCAGGGCGATTTGTTGGGCCCGGGGCTTTATTTGCGCCTAGGCGCTCGCTTTAATATCTATGACCTGAATCATAGTTATTAAAGGCGCGAGGCGCACTCAGGGCGATTTGTTGTGCCCGGGGCTTTATTTGCGCCTAGGCGCTCGCTTTAATAAATATGGTTTCTTATCAATAAGCAAAAAGGATGTAAATATGTTAAAAATAGGTATATGACTGTAATACTCCAGAGCATATAAGTAAGTATAATTCGTCAAAACGGAAGTTAAAGATACCATAATAGGCCTATACAAGATACTAGGTACAAAACTGGGGATGAGATGTATACAGGTTAATAAATATAGGGAAGTATGATAACCAATATAACCAAGCATGATTACATGGTTATTTTCACAAGCTTCCAGATGAACCTAACCTAACTACTCATTTGATATAACAGAGTGAAGATTTTTACATTAGCAGTCACCATAACAGGACTCCAATTGTTTTGCCGTAAGGCAATTAAGTATCTAGGTCATGCAAGAACAAATAAACTAATCAACATGTTCACAAATCATAACATCAAGTATTGAATAATCAAAACTTACAGCATATTAACAACAGTATTATGTTCTAGGGTTTTGTGTTTGTTGAAATTAGGGATTTTGAACAAAACTAACTACCTTTGGAGTTGAGGTCGTTACGCTGAGCCTGAAGGCGATTGAGATTATGAGTCTTGTGGCGAACGTGGAGTTGTGCATCGTGGATATGTTGCTGGTAATATTGTTTCAGACCTTCACCCGCTTCCGCTACCGCCATCATTCTCGTCTTCAATTCTGATATATTTTTTTTTGTGTTTCGATGGAGATTTTGATTTTTGTAGTCGGTTTGAAGAAGAAGAAGAAGAAGAAGAAGAAGAGTAGTGTTGATCAAGTTAGTTTTTGGTGTTGTGGCTGTGCGGTCCTTATACTTTTACACTTTAATCATTTAAGCCCTTTTTTGTTTTTTTTTTGATAAATTACAAGTTTTGTCTATTATCTTATACCCTTTTTACAGGCGGTGTCATTTTTAACGAATTTTGACAAGTTTTACCCTTTATAGGGAAAATCCTTACACATTACGTCCTTTGCCCCTAACCCAGTTAATATTTCTTGTTAAATCTAATTATGTGGACCCCATATAAGGGTATTATTGTCTTTTAACATCATAATATATTAATAAACATTTTTTAATTATATAAAACCTTTTTAAATTAGAGTTAAATGCTTGGTTGGTCCCTGTGGTTTGCAAAAATTTCAAACTTGGTCCTGGTGGTTTACTAATTAAACGCGTGGTTCCAAAAGTTGTCAAAAGTGAACTCGGTTGGTCCCGTGACCTAAACCTCTGTTAAATTTTTTCAGTTAACTATATGTGAAATGACTATATTACCCTTGAACAATTAAAAGAAATAAAAAACCAATAAAGAAGACTCATCTTCTTCAACATCTCATCCCCTCTTCTTCCCCCTCTCTTTAAAACCCATCAGGCCACCATCTTCACCTTCAATCCATCACCACCACCTCCACCTCCACTATCACCTTCAACCCAGCCAACCCCCACCCTTCAAAGACATTCTCCCCTGAAGAAGAAACTTTCTGGAAAGACATTCTCCCCTGAAGTTGTCACTGCTGTGATCTCTGACTTCCAGAACAGGTGCTTGATAAGTACCGTTTATCTTGAATATAAAATCCATGTGGCAGAACTCCATTTTCCCACAAATTTCATTCAGTTAACAATTTCAACGATGATTATGCATTAGTGTCTATCTTAGCCAGAACATATATTATTTTTCTTTCTCATGATACTTGCACTTTCTTTTCAGTCTACTAGAAACTGCTGTTTTTTAGTTCATATTTATAGTTTTATACACCTGTAAAATTTTGTAAATTTTACTTTTGAGAATTTTTTGACTTACCAAGATTGTTACAGGGGTTTGATAAATGATTTGTTGTATGCTGAAGCGTTTTCTCGATCAAGATGGTCTTCATCAAGTTGGGGTCCACCGTCCACATAGAATCAAGCAAGTAAGCTTTTCTTTCTTTGATCAGTTTTGACAGCCTGATAAGTTATGTCTTATGAGGTGTTTCTGTTCCTTTTTAGGCCCTGGCCAAAAAGGGTGTAAATGATGTTGATGCACAGAAAGCAATAAAATTGGTTTTAGAAGATGGTGAACCCGTCGATGATGATCAAGTTTCAAGATTTGGATTATCAAAGTCCTCGTTTGGAGTGCGATTGTTAATTGAAGGGTGTGCTGGGTTGGAGTGCGATTGTTAATTGAAGGGTGGGGGTTGGCTGGGTTGAAGGTGACGGTGGAGGTGGTGGTGATGGATTGAAGGTGGAGATGGTGGCCTGATGGGTTTTAAAGAGAGGGGGGATGGGAGGTTGAAGAAGATGAGTCTTCTTTATTGGTTTTTTATTTCTTTTAATTGTTCAAGGGTAATATAGCATTTCACATATAGTTAACTGAGAAATTTAACAGAGGTTAGGTCAGGGGACCAACCGAGTTCATTTTTGACAACTTTTGGGACCACGCGTGTAATTAGTAAACCACTAGGACCAAGTTTGAATTTTTTGCAAACCACATGGACCAACCAAGCATTTAACTCTTTAAATTATATAGTAAAACTCATTCACCCTTTCCCATCTAACTATTCCTTCTCTCTCTAAAAACCCAGACACCCCTCTCTCTCTCTAAAAACCGACCGCCAGTCCACCCATTCCGGCCACCACAACAGCACATCATTTCGGCCATCGCAGATCGGAACAATGACAGACACAGAGATCGAAAGGAAGAAGCATCAATCGCAGCAACTTCTCATCTCACAACAACAAGCTTCACCTCTGTTTCTCTCTCTACCACCTCTCTCTCTCTCTCACTTCCCCAACTCTCATTCTTCCCATTCATTCAACATCAAAAACCATTATATAAAACAACCACCAGAAGAAAACATCGTAAGTTCACTTAGGGTTTTCTCTTTTCATATTTTGGGCATGTTTGGGTAAGCTTTTTGAAACAACTTATTGACTTATTGGCTTTTTGAAAAGTCATAAGCTCTAAAATGATGTTTGGCAAAGAGGGTGTATGTGAGGGGAAAAAGCCAATAAGTCAATAAGTCACAAAATCCTGACTTTTCCAAGAAGCCAATAAGTCAATAAGTTGTTTCTAAAAGCTTACCCAAACATGCCCTTTGTAATTCATTTATTTCAGTTTTTTTTTTTTTGGTTTGATTGTGAAGGTATTCTTCTGAGGTGAAATCGTTGTTCAATCGGCTTGGTGTGGAGCCCCTTGTTGTTGAATTGGACCAGATGGGTAAGTGGTGTTGTTTTTATATATGTATTTGGGGAAAAAGTGAAATAAAGAGTTGGAAGTTAAATTGATCTGGTTGGTTAGGTTTAGAAGTACTGTTGTTGGAGGGTTTGAGTCGAATTGTTAGATGAGGAGGGATGTAAGTGCTCTAGACGCATACAATTAATGACATTTTGTTGTTCGGTTAGAAACTAGATCAATTGTTTTGCCAAAGTTTGAAGTGGCTGCGTGTTGGAACGAATCAAGGTATTTTATCTTGCTAATGCTTAAAGCTTTAGTTATCTTTATTGAATCTGTATCATATGGACTTTTGAATCACTTGTGAAGATTTTAATGTAATTGTTGTGTTCGTCTTCAGCGGATTTGCAGATGTATTCGATGTGGACTACTTCATAGAACAGCTGAAAGGATTTATAAATGTTGTAAAAAAAACTACCTGCAGAATTAGCATTGAAAGAACTTGTTAGAGTAGATTGCAGTAAACGCAAAGGCCAATTTGATTATGTTGAGAGTGTTCTTCCTTCTTTATTGGAGCATCGTTATATCTCTATTACACCTGCAATGAGCCAAAGACGTGACAGGGGAAACTGCTTCTCAGGTTTTTGGATGATTTAGATCAGCTTTGTAAAGAATTAAAAAAAGGAGAATTGAGGGCTTGTATTTAACTTAACATGTATCAGTATTTACAAAAATTGTCCTTTATATGTATAAAGACTACACTACCCTCATGTGACTTGCATGTGACCAGATTTAACAAGAAAATCTAACTAGGTTAGGGTCAAAGGACAAAACATGCAACAAAATTCACTATAAAGGGCAAAACTTGTCAAAATTCGTTAAAAAGGACACCGCCTGTAAAAAGGGTATAAGATAAAGGACAAAACTTGTAATTTATCCTTTTTTGTTTTTGTTTTTATCATAAACCGTTTCGTCACTCATCCACCTCAACAATTTTTTTTGAGTAAAGTCCTATTTGAGTACTTGTGTTTTGTGCAGTTTAACCATTTGAATCCAAAAATCAAAACTGTCTTGATTTGAGTCCCTGTGGTTTCTAATTTTAACCATTTGAATCCAAAAGTAAACAACATCTAAATCAGAAACATTTGGTTTTTGGATTCAAATGGTTAAAATTAGAGACCACAGAGACTCAAATGGTTAAAATTAGAGACCACAGGGACTTAAATCAAGATAGTTTTGGTTTTTGGATTCAAATGGTTAAACTGCACAAACCACAGAGACTCAAATAGGACTTTACTCTCTTTTTTTTTTTGATCAATAGCACCTCCCACACATAATGAGGATGAAAAGTGGGGCCCGCATCAGTTTTAAACATTTAAAATAAAATAAATAGATGGGGCGGGGGGCGCGCGGGGGGGGGGGGGGGGGGGGGGTAGTGGGGGCTTTAACCCATACCATGTACAGGTGTACAAAAAAAACTGGTTTTATGACCGAAACCGAGGAAAAAATCAAAACCAATTTTTTTAACTGTTTTTTTTTTTAAATCAGTTTTAACTCGAACCGAGCCGGTGGTTTGTATACTGGTCAGTATTTTTGAAGTTTGAAACCAGTTTTGGCCTAAATCGGGTTTTAACGTAACAGAATCGATTAGTACAAACCGGTAAAAAAACCGAACCAAATTATATATATATATATGATTCCCATTAAGTGTAACCAACTTTCAAATCAACCTTGACCATTGGATTTGGCTGAGATTAAATCTCAGCCACTTAAACTCATAAAAATAACCGCTACGATGGCGGTTTAGAGCGGTTGGGAACAGTTTTTCTTAGCTGGCGGTTACTTCCTAATTTCCTGCCCATTATCTCCATAACTCTAAGCTTCCTACAAACATGGGTTTCAGTCTTATATAATGTCCAGAGGCCTACGAACAAAAGTTCCTATTTTCAGTTAAGCATTCTTGAAGAGCTATATGAGAACATAGATAGAGCAATGTCCAAGCCAAAGTAAAGTTGTCTGCTCCCCCTTTATTCATTTGTCTTCTGTTCATGTATCACCTACCATGTTTCCCAAAAAAATTGATTTATTTCCTTCCTTTGCAAAGAAACCGTTCCAAAATCATGTATTTAAACAACATCAACAATCCATCGTTCCAGATTTCTCTCCCAATCCAAGCATTGTCGTCGTTCGAAGCCGTACGATGACTGCCGCTCCCCTCCACTGAACCGGCGATAGAAAACACAAGTGAAGGTAAAATATTATTTTCATTTTTAACTATGTTCTTTTAAAGTTGGTGATTCTCATTCAAACATCAAAATCGGTGTATCACTGAATGTGATAAAAAATCGATATTGAAAAAGTAAAATAAATAATCTCGAAGCGCCAGAATCAAAATCTGAATTGTCAAATCTTAAGTTATCACAAAAATTCTCACAGACTTCTGTGTGAAATAGATATGATAACTTCAGCAACTTTAATAAAGCAGCAATCAAGTTCGAAATTGAATTCGTTGCTGTAATTCGTGAATTAACATCCTTGAAGTAATTTCATATTTGAATGTTAATTTGGTTTGCTTCCTCTTCTGTTCGACTTCATCTGCAACTTTTGATTCAACAGTTCCAATTTCAAAATCGAGTTTTCTAGAGAACATTGCCATGTAATCAGCTACAAGCAACCACCACACAATCTCTCGATTTCTCTTCTACCACGATTTGTTATTTAAACTAGCCATTAGTTCTTCATAATCTTCAATATAGATGCAACCTTGATGTGATTTATGTATGCATTTCAATGACATCTTATTATATGGCATATGCATTGATAGTTATCTTGGTGTGGTTAACTATCTGGCTTGTATTTTGGTTTGTTTGTGCAGGGTAAGGCGGGACGTGTTTTATTTGCAAAGATATCAAATTATTTAAAAATGACTTTGTCACAACTTATAAAGAGAAGAGTTTGAACAAGTCTCATGAATAGTGGGTCGAAACGTGTTAAGGGGTCGAGTGGATGCAGCACGGCCCGTGGCTTGGGTAGCAACAATTATGGATAATCTTTCTTGCATTTTTCGTAAGATATTTTTTAATTCTGCTAATTATTTAATAGTTCTGTTATGTTCATATGCTTACATTATAATTTATTCTAATTTGTTGGTCATGTGGTTCCAGTGGTGAGCCAACTATGGGTAAAACGAGGCCTAAGACAATATTTCGTCAACTTGACACAAAAAAGGGGCAGGTAGTAGACAAAGGGATTTCGCTTCAGATTGATTTTTACAGAAATTTGTGTGATAACGTGTTAATGTTAATGTGAATTTAGGTGTGCATCATGCTTCAAGCGAAAAATATATATGTAGATACATTGCTAGAATTGTTCCACAACTTGCTGGAGGTATTATTATTGTGATTTTTGGCATGAAATGTTTTTCTACATTGATAAAAGACAATATTAATTATTTCAGTGAGCAATTAGGCTGGGTGTAGCCTCTGTTATTTGTAATCTAGCTTTATGGAGTAGTAAAAGAACTTAAATATTGTTACAGAATCTAGGAAGGTGGACTTAACAATTATTTCAGTTGAACATGGAGGTGGTTGCATCTCGGCTGGTGGAGGAATTCAAGCGGGTATGTGATCTAATTTTGGTTTCGTGTAGTGTAACCAGAGGTGGCAGGCAGGGGCGGACCTACAATGGGTTATGGGTGGGCGGGTGCACCCCTTAAGTTTTGTTTTTTTAGTTTTATAGGTAGCGTAAAATCTCAAGCGCCCCATAAATTTTGGTTTCGCACCCCATGAACTCGTCGGATTTGTGCAGAGAAACAAGCGAAGATAACATAATATATTTTTTTCCGGCGACTCTTACATGCTGTTCATCAGAGTAGAGAGTGGAAATGACTTAGTGAGGAAGAAGATGGAGTATGGCCTTTAGTTTGAGTATAATTAACTGGGCACAGAACTGAAAGTCCCTTTAATACTAGAGACTATTATTTTATTTCCAATAAACCAATTCATTTTGTATATACCATACAAAAAAGGCTTGCACAAACTATCTCATTTTAATTCACAATTTATTAGCTGAACTTTGTTTCTTGAGTATTTTAATTAATTATTTAGTTTACAATTAATTCTGTAAATAATTCACCATGTTTTGTCTTATTAGTTTAAATAAAAAGTAATACTGTTATAAATAAATTGTGTTGCCTAAAAACAGTGGCGGATCTAGGAATTTTTTCCTATGAGTTCACTTTTTTGTTGGTCAAACTTTCACAACCATATGTTAGGGTTTTCGGGCTGGGTCGGGTTGGGTCACTTTTTTTGGCGGCCAACTTTTTCGGTTCAGTTCTTCGATCTCTTTAAATTCATAAATCATATAATTGAAAATGACTTGAATACAGTGAAATTATTTTAAACTTTGAAAACTGAGAATAAACTACTAGCAACGATGATTTAAAGTTTTAAAGTTAAAAAAATCAAACTATTAGCATATTACACGTTAATCATTAGTCAAAACAGATATGAAGTTTGGGTTTATTTAAGATCCACCTTAAAAATTGAACCTGTTCAGAACTATCGTACTATAAGATTTGGTTACTTATCAACATCTTTGTATATTTAGACATTATCATCTAAAGAAATACAATTTTTATTCGATCATCTTTTTACAATATTATAAAAAGGTTATATATCTAATGATTTCACCCATCTCCTACCCCTCTGTTACGATACAATTGGTAATCAAGAACTCAAAGAGTGAATGTTAGGTATCAAATAGTAGAGGGGGGTTAATTGTAATAATAGTATAGTATGAGGGTAGTAAGCGTAGCTAGTCAATTGTATGAGTTCTTAATAAGCGAACCAGTTACGGGAATGAAAGTAGTGAATGATTTTGAGAGTTATCTCCCTTTCTCTGTGTGATTCTTCTTCTTCTCCAATCTTTCACTCTTTGAGTTCTTGATTACCAATTGTATCGTAACAATGGTACCAGAACATTCTTTCCTCTCGACCGTGGGTTAGGGCAACAATAACCTCAACTATTCGAAGTAGTATGAGTTCATAGGGACGGCATCAAATTTCAAGAATCAGACGACTACAAAATCAAATTCAAATTCAGAGACTACCATGGAAATCTCTATGCAGGAGATCATGTCAATAAGGCAAGAAGGTACAGTTTTCGATTACCGTAGTGTATTTCAATCTTTGTTTGAACGGGTTAAGAATTCTGAAGATATGAGTGAGGTCTATGCTATATACCTTTTCATTGATGGTCTAGAACCAAGAATTAGAGAAGTGTTCATCACATGGCATCAATATAGTTATCATAAGGTGAAAGACTTTATTTCCTTAGCCTTAAAAATTGATGCTAATAAATTGCAAGATTCATTTTCTCCGTTTGATCCTAAATCTTCATTCTACGTAAAGGAATTAGTTTTTGATTCTAGGAAAATTCTTGATGAGATAATGGAAGGTAATGAATCCTTTAAGGATGGTAAGATTCAAGAAATTAATAATGAAGATAGGGTGTTTGATGAGTCCTCCTACAAGGTGTTTGATGAAATGCTTGAAAGGTTTAGTGGCGAAATTAAGGTTCAAATCCATGATGAATCAGTGAGTGATGTTAAAGATTCATCAGTGAGGGTTCATATTAATGATGATGAGGTATTAGAATTGCACAATGAAACAATGGTTGCTGTTAAAGACTCTATAGATGAAAAGAATGACGATGTTAGTGAATCAGAAAAAGATTTTAAAGAATCAGTAAATGAGAAGGGTAGTGTTGTTAAAGAATCGGTGAATAAAAATGAAATTGATGTTCAAGAATCAATTGATGGTGCTGATGTTCAAGAACCAACGGGTGGTGATGCATTAAAAATACAAAAAGAAGTTGTTGGCGATCTGAAAATCAAAATGCATGTACCATGGAAGTTTAATGAAAACAAGATTCGTGAAGGATTTAGTGGTAAATTGAATGCAATAGGTAGTGTGGATTCAAGAAAGGGTGAAAAAGAAGCTGACATGAATCAGATTTCATGTATTGTTCCTAATGGTAAATTGGATAGTGTAGTTCTTGTTGTTGATTTGGATATCACATCTGTAATAGAGGTTTCAAACAGCCTAAATAATTCAAAGGATCACTTGAATGGGTTGAGTTCTCTCGTTTGGTATGTAACATTGGTATATCCGAGGGTCATCAAAGAATATTTGTTTCATGTGCCAAACAACCTACTATTTTCATGTTATGATACTAAAGTAAAAACTCGTAGTGATGCTAAGGGAATAAAAGTTGAAACTGATGTATTAAAGGAGCGTGGAGAAATTGAAGCTTCAAAGAAACTTGTCACACTATAAGTTGTTGTTGATGGGCGAAAACATAAGATCAAATACACAGGAGCGAGATACGGGAATGTATTTGATTTTTGCAACCAGAAGCTACCTCTTACATATCAAATGATCAATCGTGTTGAAATTATTCATTCTAAAGTTGTTGAAACTTTTGAATGGAAACCGGGTTGGTAAAGGTTTTCTCCAAACCAGGAAAAAAGGAATAAAACAGGAACCACTACAGGTAATGTTCAACATAATGATGTTTTTAGTGGTACTTTGATATTGCTGTTTCAGGAAGATAATTGTAAATGGATAAAAAGAGTTTTAGTTGCATGTTGGATGTCGGTGCACAATTGGAACTCTTATGTGAAATTGATGGATACAAGGGTTAAATATTGTAATAGAATATCTGGTGCTGGAAATAAAGTTTGGAAGCGCATAAGGAATCATGCTGGTATGATGACTGTTAGTATAAGCCTTATTAATAAGGTTCAAGTCAAGACAACTACAAGGTATAGTCAAGTGCTTGCAAGGGCCAGTTGGATTAAAATTAAATTGAGGATGACAAAAAGCCTACTGTTTTCTATGGTCAAAAGTTGCATCAAGTCAACTGAACTAAAATGGAAATGGCTTACTAAAGTCAAAGGAAATAAATGTGACATGGAAGCTTCAGTTAGAGCAAAAAGAAAAATAATAGTTGCAGATAATATCTTATTAAAATTTGTTCTTTTTGATGTTGCAACCATGAGCACAAAGACCATGCCAGAGTTTATACATCATCCTTTTCAAGTGGACTTCATTCGAGGTCAAAGCAATTCAAGTTCAAAGGAAAAGCAGTTTGGTTTTGATACCTTTGATTAGCAATTTTTTTTCCACTCACCTATCTTAATTTGCGATTAGGTTAAAATAAAATTGTCTTTAGGAGATGATAATTCAGACTCGAACTTGGAACCTCTTGCTTAAAGAGGAGGCGCTAGGCCACTGAAACAACTTATATAGTTTTGTAATGGGTTCACCCTTAATTATATATATATATATATATATATATATATATTAAACCCATTAAGTCTAACCACCTCCCAAATCCATCTCCACCGTTAGATCTTGCTGAAACTAAATCCAGGCCGTTTAAACTCCATTTTTTAACCGCTATCTTGGCAGTTATGAGCAGTTTTTTAGCTGGGAGTTACCTCCGCAAATTTCATCCCCATGTTCTCCACATATGGCTCCTACAAAACTGGATTGTGGGTTGACGGTTACTCCCATCTCAGTTCATGTTATTTAAATAACCGCTCCCATGGCGGTTTAGAGGAGTTTCTCACTGGTGGTTTTGCTCCTCATTATTCTGTCCATGACCTCCACTTCTATGGTGGTTATATCCTTATTTTATGGACTCATTATCTCCACCTCGATATCAAATTTGACCTTCTCATCCTAAATTATGGGAAGGATGTACCCCACCCACGTTCTATCCTAAATTGTAGGTAACCTCCATATGGTTACCTCCTAAATTAGTCTATTTAAACCCATAACCTGTAGTGTGTAGAACACATTTACCAGCTCATGAATGAAATCTTAGCAGCCATGGACACTGTCAAGTACTCTCTATCCCTCTCTCAAAGTTACCCTTTACCAGCTTTTGTTAATGGGCATAATTTGAAATACTAATAATCATTTTGACTCCTTTTCAATTTGTGTTTCAGATGCTATGCTTGGGAGAATAGTTTCCAAGAAAAGGTCCAAAGTGTTCGAACACAAGAGTTATCATGGTATCGGCAAGTACAAATGCTAGGAGCGGTATGTCACCAAACATATATATTTTTACATGATTTCATGGTTACATGTGTTTAACGGTCTCGGTTATTGTTAATAATTCTTTTGCAATTGAATACATTTATATTAAAATAGTATCCCAGTGGTAGTGATTGTGGTTTCATTTGGGTTGTTTACTTTACTTGGAGGAGATCTTACACCTGCTAGAGCCTTCACATCACTCTCTTTGTTTGCTGTGCTACGTTTTCCACTCTTCATGCTTCCAAATACGATTTCTCAGGTTTTGTGTAATTAGTTCATATCCTTTTTATTTTCATTCCAAGTTTCTATATATCTTTATATATGCTCATTTACAGGCCGTAAATGCCCATGTTTCCTTGAAAAGTATGGAAGATCTACTTTTGGCCGGGGAGAGACTTCTTCTTCTAAATCCACCTCTTGAACCAGGACTTCCAGCTATCTCAATTAGGAATGGATCATTTTCATGGGATTCAAAGGTAGTCGTTATTTGATTTTCTTTTGATGTGTCACAATGGAGAGCGTTTATTTACTTCATTTGTTTTATTGTGCAGTCAGATAAACCTACACTGTCTAATATAAATTTGGATATACCAACGGGCAGTCTGGTGGCAATTGTTGGAAGCACGGGAGAGGGAAAGACATCATTTGTATCTGCTATGCTTGGAGAACTTCCTCCAGTAAGTGATGCACATGTTGTTTTGAGAGGAACAGTTGCTTATGTCCCACAAGTCTCATGGATTTTCAATGCAACTGTATGTCGTGTCATGTTTCTTTTTTTTTGTGTTAACCATTTTCTGAAATAAGGGTGGCAAATGGGGCAGGCTGGGTTGATTCAAAACGTTTTTTTTTTTTCACATTTCACAAATGATCAATGTATTAAATGTTAATGAAAGTAATAAATTTATTAGGTTGTATGCATTTAAACTACACTTTGGGCAACTTTTGACCCGTTTTCTTCTTAGCTATATTTTATATTACCAATTTGAACCCCTAGAAATAAATACAACCCGAATCAACCTGTTCATAAGTATATGGGTTGGAGAAGCCACCTCTAATTATAATGAATTTCCAATACATATGCCCTTGCAAATCATTTTGTGTTGTCATTTATTCTGATTAAGATCATCAACAATAATATTTTAAGAGTTAGTGGAAGTCTAATGGGTTGATATTTGTACATTTATTTTCCAGGTACGTGACAACATATTGTTTGGATCCCCATTTGAACCTGCAAAGTATGAGAAGACACTAGATGTAATGTAACTGCATTGCAGCATGACTTGGAATTGCTTCCGGTAAGTATCATCGTGTTTCACTAGAGAACGAGTTGATGTTACCATATCTTCATATTTAAGGTATACTTTTAATAAATAAATTTATGGTGTTATGGCAGGGCGGTGATCTTACTGAGATTGGTGAAAGAGGGGTGAATATTAGTGGAGAGCAAAAGCAAAGAGTTTCCATGGCTAGAGCTGTATACTCTAATTCAGATTTATATGTGTTTGATGACCCTTTGAGTGCTTGCTAATTGCATATAAACACTATGCATGGTCTAACAGGAAACTAAGCACCGTAAGTGCTTGCTAATTGCATATAAACATATTAAAATGGAGTCCATTAATGACAATAATAAATTTTGGTTATATTTTATTCTAAACGGGTCAATCCGGGTTGCGTTTTATTTCAAACGGGTCAATTCGGGTTGCGTTTTATTTCAAACGGGTGTTATAAAAAAATTAGTTAAAAGGGGAACGGGTTAAGAGTCATAATGCATACTTATGTCATTAAGCCATTAAAATACCCGTCCACCGGACGGGCATTAAACTAGTTTTTTTAAAAATTGTTTTTCCCCCACCAAAAAAACGGTTCGGTTAAAAACCGGACCAGTTAAAGAAACGATTTGTACACCTCTAATACCATGAGTGTTATTGAGAAGATGCAATAGAGCCCATTGTCCTACGTGTCGATGATGTGCTACAATGAAGCCTCTAGAGGCTCCATCCCATATCTTGCAGCCTAAAGATTGGTAAGGGTCGTGAACTTTACAGTGAAGTGAAAATAAAGTATCTTTTTTTTTTGAAAAGAGAATTTTATAAAAACAGCCGGCCTGAAAAAAAAAAAAACAGGACCGCGCTACCAACCAATTACAACATATACAATGGATTACTACACCATTCTCTCCAAACTATCTCCCTATACTTCGATCTATTTTTCAACCAAAAAAATCCGTAAGATCTTACTTCGCTGAAAATGTCTACACTATCTACTCTACCATTGTCAAAAATCTTGTCATTCCTTCCTTGCTTTCCATATTGCCCAACACACAACTATAACCAAACCGCAAATAATCTCCTTAGCTTTATTGTTCCGATCTACCCCTTTGTGAAAATAAAGTATCTATGAATCTATAGTTAGACTATATGTTTGAATATTATATTTCAGTGGATTTAAATCACTAGTTACCATTGATAAAAATATGAAATATGGTTCAGTCCGTGACGAATTTCACCTACACCATAGTGAGAATACTCGTGAAATAAAATCTTTCTTTTTATCATAAGCGTATTCTTGTTTACATTTAATGCTATACGTAGAGGCGTAGAGCTTCCGTGACAATTGAATTTTAGTTTTAGTTTTCTTACATAAAATAATATGAGATACAAAATTAATGAATTGTCCTTCGATATAAAAGAATTATATCACATCCCTATTAGTAAAATATTCAAATTTTACCGCAAAACATTTATAGTAGCAACGTAGCCTCAGAACAATTATAGTAGCAACGATATCAGGATAGGTACCCCTATATGGAACAACGTCACACTGAATTCAAAAATCCCTAAAAGGTGTGTAGTGGAGGGGCTTGGTTGGCAATTGAGGTGGCAAGATATGATTGGGTGTGTATAAAAAACATAAAAAAACCATCTTAAACACCTTGCTCACGCCGTGGTTTGCCCTGCTCCACCGCCCCACATCCTCAACCGCGCCACCCTGTGGTGGTTTAATGCTCCCCGCGCCCAAACGGCGCTATGATAACACATAGTAAAATGTGATAACTAAATGGAAACAAGCTTTACAATATTCTTTCATTTTCAAGTAAAATGTGATTACAATACATGTGATGTTTATATGCTTACATTGTTTCTATCTTCGACTTTACACAGCATAAAGTCATACAAAAATCCTCAAATACAGGATCGATCAAAGCCAACAAAACTAGTCCAACGAAAACTCCTCGAGCCAAATAAGAACCTCGTTTCGCTTCATTAGACAATCCACACAACAAACATATACAAAGGTTAGAACTTAGAACTTAGAAACTGTTAAATCCTAAACTGTACAAACAGACAACATGGAAACCTAATGTAAAATATCTAACACATTGTAAAAAAACTTACCATCATAAAACTTTTTGTTCTACCAGGATCATTGTAGCGAGCCAATAAACACCCGTCTTTTGGTTTGAGACCGTCAGAAAGAACACTAGACCTCAGTAATTTTTCTTTTTCACGAACAATATCCTCTGTTGGTTTGCCGCTGAATTTTAATACGGCTGCAAATCCTCCTTGAACGCTTCGTATACTAACGTTTTCTTTGTTAGGGTCCGGTAAACTGGAGAACATTATTCATCTTAGATCTTAGTTTATAGTAATATGATAAAATTTGTTATTTGTATAACTAAAGTAATAGAAGTTGACCTGTTTATGTCTTTTTCGGATGGAAGAACGATTTGGATCGACATTTTCGACATCTCGGGATCAAATGCTTGAGTGAAAACTGGAGTTGTCATTGGTATTTTTTCTTCCCTTGAGTTCTTTCCAAATATATACCTGAAAAGTGTGTATGGTGTCTATTATTTCTGACACGACACGAAGCTAACAAGAAATTCACGGGTTTGGGTTTAGTTTAAACGGGTCGGGTCAGTTTCAGGTTGAACCTGTGAACCGTTTAGCTAAACGGGTCAGGTTGGTGGGTTGACCTGTTTAACCCATTTATAATATATTATATTTTTTTACAATATTTTTTGTGTCATAAATTAAAATTGATGTGTATTTTATGCCATAATTATAACTTAAAAAGAGAAATTGACATAAGATTTAATAATTTAAATGTAATTGTGTTATATTCATTTGTGTTTTTTTTGTAGTAAATTTTATTTTCACTATATTAATTTTCAGAAAAAAAAAATTGGGTTAACCGGGTCGTGTTTGGGTCAACCAGCGAATATTCAGGTAGTGCTCGGGTTCATATGTATGACACGATTTTCGGGTTTGGGTTCGTCTAAATTTCGGGTTCGGGTCGGGTTGAACCCGCCAACCTGCGAACACGATCCATTTAGTCAGATGTCTTAAATACCCTTCACCAACTACTTTGTATAGGTGATGGTTTCGGTCTAATTACATATGAATGTGTTCACTTGGGTTGTGTTTAATCTCAAACGGGCCAAATATTTCCAGCAAAATAAACAAAACTCACCCCGCTACATCGTTAAATCCTGTATTTCCAGCAAGCTTGTCACTTTGAGTTTCAACGATTACAAACGGGCTGTATTTTCGTACCTCATAAGTTGCGGTTCTTTTAAGTATCTGATATTTCGGTGTTTCCAGATCAGGAGTCTTGTATATCCTCAGCTGTAACAAAACACGTTACACGTAACTAAATCGACGAACATATAATCAATCAAACAGTCAGAACATTGTAACTAAAATATTAAATACCTGTTTTATTAAGTCCATGAGAGCTTCTGTCGAAAAGTACTCGTTGTTCTTTATAGAGTCCCAGTAGTCCTGTGAAATTGATAAAACAAAAACGAAAAGAAAATTACCAAATACTGCAAATGTTACATGCGTTTGAGATCAGGGGCGAAAACTGCGCGTACCACATGACTGCAAAACTTTCCGTTTTCGGGGTTTACGCCCATTACTGAAGTTCCAGTGAAGACCAACACTGGCTTCCATGGTAAAAGAGAGAATGTCATTTCCATTGTCCACCTTGTAGTTATTTCATATGTTCCTGTCTATTAAAAAAGATGAGAATTTAGTGGTTGTTTAATGATGCATAAACATTAAAAGGAATTGCATGGACATAGTTATGAAAGAAATCTGACTGATCCTTAAGCGGGTTGGGTAACGGGTCAAAACAGATGAGTCAAAATAATTGTGACTGATCGTATACATCCGGCTTATGTATTACTGTTAAAACAAAAGATAAAAGTGTTCATGCAATTCTCTGTGTATTCTTGATTTTGTTTATGTATTTAACGTCCGTCTAAAACGATCTACATATATTTGTTTACAAATAGAAACAATACATCAATATTCAATCTCACATTCTCGCCAAACACTAACCCACATGGCAGTGGCGGATCTAGCCCAAAGATTCAGGGTATCCCAAAATTATTTTTTTGGGACTAGAGGTATCCTTTGTATAAAAAAATAAAAATTTTACACTACATAAACGGAGTTGAAGGGTTGCGCCCCGCTTGCGGTATGCGCAAATGTATATATGTGTGGGCGCTCGGGGGCAAAAGCAAAAGTGCACTAATTTTAACGTTATTTTACTAATTTCGTGAAAATAACGTTAAAAGAGGGGAATGGTTAATCATGCATCATGTGGTGGCGTTGATAGCCGAAAGACAAGGGAGTACATGCACTAATCGGCCTTTGTCTTAATTGCTGAGTGTTATGTGCCTTATGTCCAAGGCTTGATGCAAAACTACTATCGAGCCGGGGGTCTCACTGGAAGCAGTCTCTCTATTCCTACGGGGTAGAGGTAAGGTTGTCTACATCTTACCCTCCTCAGACCCTACCTTAGCTTTGCTGTTGGTGGGATTTACTGAGTATGATGATGATGATGATGATGATGAAACGGAGTTGAAGGGTATTTTTATTCCAGTTCTGTTTGTACTCTACCTCCGCCCCTGCCACATGGCATACCTCAGCGGCGAAGCTTGAGATTTCCGACCGGTGGTCGAAAACGTATATATCTAATAATATTATAAAACCGCGGGGTCGAAAACGTATATACCTAAAAAATTCTATACAAATATAACAATACACAATTTATAATTAAGTCGTTAAAAAATGGTTATACAAATTAATCTAAATAAGTTATAAAAACCAAATATAATATTGAATAGGGTTTTCTATTCAGAAAGGGATGGCGGTGCAGTTTGTTGCTCGTCTACCTGCTATTCTTATGTAATTTGCCCTTATGATTGGAATGAAAACAGTATTGACTTAAAAAAAAAAAAATATTGAATTAACCTAAACAAGTACCTGTCTGACCCAATGGAGCTGAAATTTAGGAGAAAACACCAGTTTCAACATACCAATGTTGAACAAATATCCACTTATACTGTCATACTTCGTAATCGGGTCAAGAAACTTGACTTGTTCGTCGTAAGCTGTCCGATCAATCCCTTGATCATCGAACAGGTGTGGAAGGTCATCATACAAGAAATCCACTAATCGGTTAACGTCTACTTTAGAAGACTTTGATGGAATTTGTTCCACTAAACTCACTCTAATGCAACTTCTGTTATTTACCAGACTTCTGTTTCTGGATTGTTTGATGAAGAAGATTGAGTTAGTTGATGGTTTCAGTCTCCGGTGAGCAGGGTAGTTGCCGGAAATGGGCCGGATAATGGTGCCGGAGAGATGTGTGGTGGTCATTATTTCTGTGTTATGGCTTATGGGTCACAGCCACAGAATAAATTAAAGTATGATTTGAAAGTATTTGTGGCGGACAAAATGGCACATCTTAAAAGATAAAAAAACAGATCTTGGCCCGGAAACCAAACCGGCCCGATTAAAAAACGGTTTGGTTCAAACGAGTTTGGGTTCAACCCGACCCGGAGATTTGCTACATGGTTGGGATTCTTGTGTTGAGAATCGGTTTCAACCCAAACTGGTTTGAGCCCACCTAGGAAAAAAGGGGCAGAAAATCGGTTTAAACACTAAAACTGGTTTTGAACCCGATCCAAATAGGTTTAGATGGGTTGGGGTTTTCAACACTAAAACCGGTTCTTAATCCAAACCAGTTTGAGATCAAACTAAAAAAAAGGGTCATTTTATAAACCGGACCTGTTTGAGCCCAAACCGGGTTTTGTACACTGTCATGGCTCCACTTGAGCATGGTTAATGACTTAATGGTTATTGAGGTAGAATGGTTCTACCAACAATTTCCGCATACATGCCATAAAACCAGGGCCGACTCAAGAGGAGTGAAATAAAGCAAGCGCTTTGGGCCACCACTTTCATAAGGCCTCAAATTTTACAAAAAAAACATATTATATGTAGGTGATCTTGGATTTAAGATTATTGATATTGAGATTTATGATCTATAATTATGTATACACAGAGATAATATATGAATAATAGGATCTAAAACAATTTTTTTCTTTTATTTTTTTTAGAGTAAATTACAAGTTTTGTCCTTTATGTTTACATCAAATTTCAGGCGTTGTCCTTTTGGCCAAAAGTTGACAGACGCTGTCCTTTACCTTTTCAAAATCTTGCACGTTTTGTTCTTTATGCCAAACTCAGTTAGAATTTTTTGTTAAATCTGGTTATCCAAGGGCAATTTGGTCTTTTTACCTATATATTTAAAATTATTTTAATAAAAAAACATAAACTAATTTAGAAAACTAATATTATATGTTTTATAAATATTAAATACACACTCTTATCTCTCCCCTCTCTTTCTCTCTCTACCCCTGTTTCACTCCTCTCTCTCTCTCTAGATTTCAGCCAACATCAACCTCACAGCCACCACCGCCCTCCCAGCTACCACCACCCCCACCGCCCTCACCCCCACCACAACTCCAATAACATCATCTTCAACATACCCTTCCTCCCCAGTTCTCCTCAAAGCCTTATGCACTTTACTCCCATCAATATCCCTATACCCATAACTATTCCCATCATAACCAACCGGCGCCTGCAAGTCCCCCTTTTCCGTCGACCACCCAAGCCGCGTATGCCCCGTGTCTGGTCAAACCGGAGCACCGGAGTATTGTCACGCATATTTCACGAAATACTTCACCGGCGGTTTCTGGTCAAACCAACCGGCGCCTGCAAGTCCTCTGTTTGAGCAGTGGTTGTTCTAGATCTTCAAATTCGCCATTCAGTCTAAAGTCAAACAGGGAGGTACCATATTGTCTTTATTCATATTCTGTTGCATTATATGACTGTGAAGAAACAAAGGAAGATGAAGAAGCTAGTGATTCTAAGCAGAACTCGTCTCAAGAACAGAGAACTGATATGCAACAAAATACCCCTCAACGAGTTTCCTTTCCACTTGGCCCGAAACGACCAAGGTGAATTGGGGGAAATTAAAGTGTTTAGGTTTATAATCTTTCTCTCAGGTGTTTAGATTTATAGTGATGATTCATTTAATTTTTTTTGGGTTTTGAGGATTATTAGTTTTGGGGGTTTTTGGTTGGTGAGTTGATTTGAAGATGGTGATTGTAGATGATGAGGGGTGGTAGTGGTGGCGGTGAAGGTGAAGGTGAAGGCTGATTGTGGTGGTGGTGGTGGTGGCGGCGGTTAGTAATTTACTCAATAATAATAATAATAATAATAATAATAATAATAATAATAAGTTTTGTACAATTTAGTCCCTGAATAATTTTTTTTACAAAATAGCCCCTTGATATCAGATTTAACTAAAAAATCTAACTAAGTTTGGCCTAAAGGACAAAACGTGCAAGATTTTGAAAACACAAAGGACACCGCCTGTCAAGTTTTGGTTTAAAGGACAACGCCTGCAATTTGGGACATACATAAAGAACAAAACTTGTAATTTACTCTTTTTTTTATGAAAAGACCTCAATTGTATCTGCTTTGAGCCTACAATATTTTGAGCCGGCTCTGCATAAAACATGGTTTAGATGGTACAACAAATTCTATAGTCATGCCAGAAAGAAAAAAATAAATGACTATGACCTTTATTTATCAGTTAAACTACAGGATGCAAAGATTCTCAGCTAAAAGATGATGGATGAAAAGTGAATATATAAAAAAAAAGTGTTTATGAGCACAATAACGGGCATACTCTGGTGATACACGAGGAAAAGTAGATACACGACACGTGTCACGTAACATGTGGCATAGCTTTATTTTTTTTTGGTTTTTTTTTTCTTTCTGACATGACTATAAAGGTAAATCACATCTAAAACATGACTCGTTTGTATTTATAATTATAGTTAATACATTGATCATTCACAATTTTTTTTAAATGAACAAAACTTAGCATCAAGCATTTCTTTCTTTCTTCATGTCAATCAATAACATATCCAACATTGACTTTATAGCTAACCATTGAGGGTGAAACCTATCTCCTGATGCAAACCCCCACACATGACCATCAACCTCAATAACACTACAACCAACTTCTTTTCTTGAATTATTACTTCTCATAACTCCCACCACTTCCTCCACATCAACCCATCTTCTATCTTGTGCATACAAATTCCTCAATGTAATATAATTCCCATTATTATGAACCCCCTTTTCACAAGTTTTGTTCAAAATCCGCTCGGCCCGTTTAACATCCTTCGCATAACCACACGCAGATAAAAACGAACTCAATATAATATCGTTCATTTCAAACGGCATATCATCCATAATCTTTTCCGCTTCATCCAAACACCCCGCTCGGCCCAAAAGATCAATCATGCAACCGTATTGTTCGATTTTCGGAACAATACCAAAATCTTGCATTGACTTAAACCATCTTTTACCTTCCTCCACTAGACCACTATGGTTACAAGCCGTTAAAACCGCAGTCATGGTTATCTCATTCGGCTTGATGTTGCTTCTGGTCATATCTAGAAACACGCTTCATTTCCATAACCGTTAACCGCTAAACCATGTATCAAAGCATTCCAAGTGGCGGTTTCCTTTCTCGGGATTGAATCGAATACTCTTCGGGCTTTCGTAAATTCGCCACATTTAGCATACATATCGACTAACGCGGTGCATACGTTAGTAGCTGTATTCATTTTCTTTCTTATGATATATTGGTGAACCCAGTTACCCGACTCCAAAGCTCCTAAATCAGCGATTGTGGGTAGAATACTAACAACGGTGACGTTATCAGGTTCGAGTGATGCTTCTAGTTGTAATTCTTGAAACAACTTTAAGGCCTCGTCCGGTTGTTTACTCTGGTAATACCCTTTAATCATTGCATTCCACGATATTAAGTTCTTATGGGGCATCGAATCGAAAAGGGTCCTCGCCATAGATATATTACCGTGACTACAATAACCGTCAACCATACTAGTCCATGACACAACATTCTTTTCCGGCATCTCGTTAAACAAACTACTAGCACGACTCATGTTGCCTACCTTGACATACGCATCGATCATTGCGTTAAACGCAGCAGTGTCCTTCTTAGGCATCTGGTCAAATACCATTCTCGCGTTATCCATCTCGCCGCGCTTTGCGTAACCGCAAACTAACGTGGTCCAAGAAACCAGACTTCTCTCAGGCATTTCATCAAACAGTTTCTGTGCACAGTCCATCTTCCCTAATTTCGCATACATATCGACTAAACACGTCGATACATACAAATCATGTTGGAACCCTTCTTTAACAACAAGATCATGAACTTGCTGACTTCCCCAAACATCCAAACTTAAAGCACAGAGCTTCCCCAATGTCATAAACGTATAACCATCGGGTTTAAACCCAACATTTCCCCTCAATTCCCTATACAAACCCACACATTCTTCATATTGGCGAATACCCAGATGAGCTCTCATCATGGTGTTGCTGATAAACGTGTCATCTCTCACAGGCATATGATCGAACATTTGGCGGGCATGTCGAATGAGATCGTTTGCATTGTCGGATGAGGTGGTGAATTGTTTAACAGCAATGGTGGAACATGTGGCGATGAATTTGGCAGCAAGGTTTTTGTTCTTGTCGAGATAGTTTCGAAGAATGAATGCATGAATTTGAAGAAGATAGTGTTTGGTTGTGGATTTGTATTGAAGAAGATATAAACATGTTCGTTCTTTTGTGCTCCATAAACCTCCTAATTGTTGTTTCTCACACATCGAATACTAATTTATGATTTGGTTTTTTGAGATAGCTTATAACTAGGACGGCAACGGGTCGGGTTTAGGACATGTTTAGCTAATCCTAACTTCAAACACGGTTAGATAAGCTTGTCCCAAAACTAGTTGGATTTTTAGCGGGTAAATACCCATCGGGTATGCTTGTTAGTTTCGGTAAACCCATTAATATAAAAACAATTACCCGTTGAGTATACCCGACCCAAAACTCATCGGGTATCTACTAATCAGTTACATTTAGTATTATCAATATAAAATGTATATCAAATAACTATAATGCAGATGAAACAACATACCTATATATATCTATAGAAAATGAATGTATCATATATATACATATTTAAAATACATATTTAAAAATATAAATGAAATTATATCGGGTGTACAATCGAGTAAATAAGTATATTTTATTGGCTAATCGGGTCTGGTAAATAGGTGCACTTTCTTGGGTAATTGGGTCGGGTAAATGTAACGCCCCAAAATCTGAATGTTAATATTTGTCGTGTGTTCCTACATGACACGCCATGAAATAAATAACTAGGCTATTTAACCTAGTTAAGAGTATGGTTAAAAGTAGTAAATGATGAAGGTAGTGTCAGTTATGTTTTAAAGGCAAACCCGAGGGGTTAAAGTGGGGAAAGATGAAAGTTAAGTTATTAAATAACTTATCACACACAAACACACACATACGTGTGTTCGAGAAAGATCAGGAGGCTCCCATGGAGCATCAAACCCTAACTTCATCTTCATGCTCAAATCGGAAGGCAAGATGAAGCTTAAATCCCTAACCGAGCATGGATTAATGATCACCAACACGAGAGGATCATAAGGTATGTTTTAAATCTAAGATTGGTGATCATGGGTGAAGTGGGTTATGTTTTAATCCGTGAGTTAATATGAAATTGATCATGTACAAGGGTTAGAATCCTCGTATAGAACATGAATTATGAATGGTTTGTGCTAATTTGATGTTTAGATGATAAACCCATTAGTTATGGTGATGAAGATGACTAGACTCATCATCTATGTCCAATTTTTGTTGAAAGAATGATGTATTATGTGGGTATGATGAATTCTTGTTAGATGAATTAGGGGGAATATGATGATGTTATGTTTTATGTTCATTTGGAATGATATATGATGATTAGTAGTAGGTTTTGAGGGGTTATGTATGAGTTTGGAAGTTTTATGCATGAATTAGTTGTACGTTATGCTTAAAAGGTGGTACGCACACCAAGTGTATGATAAGATGTATATAGTGTCGTCCGTATAGTCGATTATGATGTTACGGGTATATGATGATAAGTCGATAGTTAAGTATGGTTAATAGTTGACTTTTGAAAGTCAACTAAGTATAAGAAACATGATTTGACTCGTTGTCGTAAATGTAGGTTGATGGGAAGTCGTATGGTACATGTTATAGCAATCCGTGTTAAATGTAATGACATGATGAGTTACATGAGTTTAACGTATACGGATATGATTATATGAAGTTGATTACATATTTTAATGCTTGTTAGAAATGACTAAGGAAAGTTAAGTGTGAATTAGGCGAGTGATATGATTGTTACATGTACAAATGTGTATGCTAATAAGAGCGTGATTTCGATGAAATGAAAGTATAGGAATCACGTCAAGACGAACTCAAGCATGAGGTGTTAACGGGTCAAGAAGAGGCAAGGAATCGGATACGAGCACGGACGCATAAGGTAAGTGATTTCCGTAATCACTTCTTAGTTCAAGTAAGTAATGAAGTGTTGTAATTAATTAAACATGATGTTTGAGGTCAAATATGTGTTAAAGTCTTTCGTCGTAAATGATGGGATTAAAGTAGACCAAAATGCCCTTGATGGGTATTTTGGGGTAAACGATCTTAAAAGTCGTTTAGAAACAAGCTATTCGATTAGTGTAATGTTTTGGACAAGTATGGAAGTGGGGATGATGGTTTGGTTAGTCATATACCAATTAATGCGCGAATACCCTTAACGAGTCAAAATAAGCATATGAACGATAATGTGTTAAGAGGATGCGAGATATCCGAGAACTTAATCTTTTATGATAGACAATGATTGACATTATTAGGTCCATAAGAAGTTATGGTCAAACAAACAAGTTATGTGGATGAATGCATGAACGGGTCGAATAAATCATAAATGAATAATAAGACGATAGCGTGTAAGCTAAGAATTTCCGTAATCCGGATGTGGGATTTCAAGTTTATATGATAGAATGTGAATTTACAAGCATGTAGGAAGAAACGGGAGGTTAAACGGGTAAACGGTTCGAAAGTTATGCGCGTTTTAGTGCGTTCGGACGTCGAAACGGATCTGCAGAAAAAAATGCACTTTAGAGAGGCCGTCGCCGACGGGCAAGGAGGCCGTCGCCGACGGGCAAGGGAAAATCAGTTTTTCTCAGACGGGTTATCTTCCTGTCTACGGGGTTTTGGCTACGGGAAAAACTACGGGCCGTCGCCGACGGGCCCTAGGGCCGTCGCCGACGACCTCCCCAAGTCCAAAAGTCTGAAATCTTGTTATTTAAGTTGAGTTATGTATCGTAGGCTTCGGTTTGTTATCCGTGGGCTACGGCGGACTTTCTAAACATGATTTTGATCGATCCTTAGATGTTTATGGGTTATGAATCAAAGTTTAAGTCTCATGTAAATAACGTATAAGTATGTAAGAGGTACGCAAGATGTTGTACGTGTATGTAGATGCGTACTTATGTATATATGTAATGCTGTAAGAAAGGTATGTACGTATGCAGATGAGTATATATGTAAGTATAAAGATATGTACGAGTGTATGCATGTATGTATGTAAAGCTGTAGGAAGGGTATGTACGTTTGTAGATGTGTATGTAGGAATGTATGCAAGTACGTATGTATGTATGACTTAGATATGTTGAGTGTCAACGTTATTGATGGTGTACCTTGAGAATGAAAAGTAATGCAGGTACATTATTGAAGCCTCACCAGGAAATGGATACGCAGATGAAATGCTTAAAGTTTGAAAGATGACGAAATGTGAAGTGTACGTGAATGTAACTTGTTTATAAAATGTGTGCTAATGTTATGAATATATGTGGTGAGCGCAGGTAGTACAAGCCATGAGGATTACTAAGGAATGGAGATCAAAGATCGAGTCACTAGAGAGATTGTACGGGAACGTTGATGTGCATATTGTAGTAAACATAAGATAGGTTTTTAATTAGTAAATAAGAGGATGACAGATTTATGAGAAAGAGCTATGTTAAAGTTAAATTTTAAATAAGTTGAGGTATTTATAATGAAAGAAATTTTATGGTTCGTTCTTCCGCTGCGACTTTTTTTTCATGTACGAATTAGGGTCTTACAAGTTGGTATCAGAGCCCTGGTTTGAGGGAATCAAGTACGAGAAGGTAAGTACTTGAACTCAAACTTGTGTGCTCTTGAGATAAGAAATCCGTACAATCTAAGACTCGATCAAGATCCAAAGGTAAAGGCTAATGTAAGTATGTACTTATGTATACGTATAAAGAAACTGACGGCATGTTATGTGCAAGGTAAGTATAAGTATTTGAGGAAGATGACCCTTGAATGCAGTCTAGGATGAATGCTAAGGCAGGCAAAGATGCGAATGGACAGACGGACCCCAAGTACACAATGTTAATATGTATGGTAACGGTGTTAAAAGAAAAAGAAAGAAATCTCCTTGGGAGGGTAAGTACTAAATGGAAGACAGCGATATTGTCTTGATAAGATTGTAAAAATGTAGCACGAACTGAGACCCATTACTGCAGACATAAGGCGATGATTACCTAGAGGCACGAAAATAGTATGTGAATTGCGTACCTGGCCAGTACGCAAGAAGCATATGACATTCGTGAGACCGTGGTAATTATCGCAGGTATGTCCGTTAGAATTGGGTAGCAGGTGGGCGTGCGGGAGAAGTGGGTAGTAAGACTCTCGGGAAATTGAGAGTACTATGTAAGAATGAAAAACATGAATGATAAGAACATAGAATGAAAGATATGAATGCAATGCTTGAATCCGCGAGACGGATTCAAGGGATGAAAAGCGTATATGCAATGTTTGAATCCGCGAGACGGATTCAAAGAATGAAAGATATGAATGCAATGCTTGAATCCGCGAGACGGATTCAAGGGATGAAAAGCGTATATGCAATGTTTGAATCCGCGAGACGGATTCAAAGAATGAAAGATATGAATGCAATGCTTGAATCCGCGAGACGGATTCAAGGGATGAAAAGCGTATATGCAATGTTTGAATCCGCGAGACGGATTCAAAGAATGAAAGATATGAATGTAATGCTTGAATCCGCGAGACGGATTCAAGGGATGAAAGGCGTAAATGCAATGTTTGAATCCGAGAGACGGATTCAAAGAATGAAAGATGTGAATGCAATGTTTGAATCCGAGAGGCGGATTCAAAGAATGAAGGATGTGAATGCAATGTTTGAATCCGCGAGACGGATTCAAAACATAGAAGGTACGAAAGGTATGAATAATGTGTTCGAATCCGCAAAACAGATTTAAGATATAACAGACGGAACTAGTCTACATAAGAAGAAGTTAATAGCTTGACCATGTATGCGTCAAACCAGTTATATAAGTAAATGTAAAGCAAATGAACAAAAGAATGATAGGAATGAAAATATCTGAATGTGTAAGTAACGAAGGGATATGTATGGTACAAAAGACTATGGAAATGTAGAATGATGTTAGCTACGGAGTTAAGCACGTAGGTATGACGATGACATAGCAGTTTTGTTGTGATAACAAAACAAGAGTTAAATGTTACACAATGAGTCTATAGAATGGAATCTTAAAGGATGAGATGAAAGTACTAAATCCGTTATAAACGGATCATATGAGTGTAAGTATTATTATGACGTTGAATGAATAAGTATATTGACCTGTTACTAACGGGTCGAGGAAATAAGAAGGTTAGGTGAAAATATGCCATGGAAAGTATACACTTGTTAAGAGGTTAATTGTATGAATAAATACGAAATGAGATGAGATGATTACTTATAATTATGATGTGATCATAAGGTCAAACAATGATATGTGTATGTATAAATGGAAGTGAGAAAGGTTTCGGGGACGAAACCTCATTTAAGGGTGGTAGACTTGTAACGCCCCAAAATCTGAATGTTAATATTTGTCGTGTGTTCCTACATGACACGCCATGAAATAAATAACTAGGCTATTTAACCTAGTTAAGAGTATGGTTAAAAGTAGTAAATGATGAAGGTAGTGTCAGTTATGTTTTAAAGGCAAACCCGAGGGGTTAAAGTGGGGAAAGATGAAAGTTAAGTTATTAAATAACTTATCACACACAAACACACACATACGTGTGTTCGAGAAAGATCAGGAGGCTCCCATGGAGCCTCAAACCCTAACTTCATCTTCATGCTCAAATCGGAAGGCAAGATGAAGCTTAAATCCCTAACCGAGCATGGATTAATGATCACCAACACGAGAGGATCATAAGGTATGTTTTAAATCTAAGATCGGTGATCATGGGTGAAGTGGGTTATGTTTTAATCCGTGAGTTAATATGAAATTGATCATGTACAAGGGTTAGAATCCTCGTATAGAACATGAATTATGAATGGTTTGTGCTAATTTGATGTTTAGATGATAAACCCATTAGTTATGGTGATGAAGATGACTAGACTCATCATCTATGTCCAATTTTTGTTGAAAGAATGATGTATTATGTGGGTATGATGAATTCTTGTTAGATGAATTAGGGGGAATATGATGATGTTATGTTTTATGTTCATTTGGAATGATATATGATGATTAGTAGTAGGTTTTGAGGGGTTATGTATGAGTTTGGAAGTTTTATGCATGAATTAGTTGTACGTTATGCTTAAAAGGTGGTACGCACACCAAGTGTATGATAAGATGTATATAGTGTCATCCGTATAGTCGATTATGATGTTACGGGTATATGATGATAAGTCGATAGTTAAGTATGGTTAATAGTTGACTTTTGAAAGTCAACTAAGTATAAGAAACATGATTTGACTCGTTGTCGTAAATGTAGGTTGATGGGAAGTCGTATGGTACATGTTATAGCAATCCGTGTTAAATGTAATGACATGATGAGTTACATGAGTTTAACGTATACGGATATGATTATATGAAGTTGATTATATATTTTAATGCTTGTTAGAAATGACTAAGGAAAGTTAAGTGTGAATTAGGCGAGTGATATGATTGTTACATGTACAAATGTGTATGCTAATAAGAGCGTGATTTTGATGAAATGAAAGTATAGGAATCACGTCAAGACGAACTCAAGCATGAGGTGTTAACGGGTCAAGAAGAGGCAAGGAATCGGATACGAGCACGGACGCATAAGGTAAGTGATTTCCGTAATCACTTCTTAGTTCAAGTAAGTAATGAAGTGTTGTAATTAATTAAACATGATGTTTGAGGTCAAATATGTGTTAAAGTCTTTCGTCGTAAATGATGGGATTAAAGTAGACCAAAATGCCCTTGATGGGTATTTTGGGGTAAACGATCTTAAAAGTCGTTTAGAAACAAGCTATTCGATTAGTGTAATGTTTTGGACAAGTATGGAAGTGGGGATGATGGTTTGGTTAGTCATATACCAATTAATGCGCGAATACCCTTAACGGGTCAAAATAAGCATATGAACGATAATGTGTTAAGAGGATGCGAGATATCCGAGAACTTAATCTTTTATGATAGACAATGATTGACATTATTAGGTCCATAAGAAGTTATGGTCAAACAAACAAGTTATGTGGATGAATGCATGAACGGGTCGAATAAATCATAAATGAATAATAAGACGATAGCGTGTAAGCTAAGAATTTCCGTAATCCGGATGTGGGATTTCAAGTTTATATGATAGAATGTGAATTTACAAGCATGTAGGAAGAAACGGGAGGTTAAACGGGTAAACGGTTCGAAAGTTATGCGCGTTTTAGTGCGTTCGGACGTCGAAACGGATCTGCAGAAAAAAATGCACTTTAGAGAGGCCGTCGCCGACGGGCAAGGAGGCCGTCGCCGACGGGCAAGGGAAAATCAGTTTTTCTCCGACGGGTTATCTTCCTGTCTACGGGGTTTTGGCTACGGGAAAAACTACGGGCCGTCGCCGACGGGCCCTAGGGCCGTCGCCGACGACCTCCCCAAGTCCAAAAGTCTGAAATCTTGTTATTTAAGTTGAGTTATGTATCGTAGGCTTCGGTTTGTTATCCGTGGGCTACGGCGGACTTTCTAAACATGATTTTGATCGATCCTTAGATGTTTATGGGTTATGAATCAAAGTTTAAGTCTCATGTAAATAACGTATAAGTATGTAAGAGGTACGCAAGATGTTGTACGTGTATGTAGATGCGTACTTATGTATATATGTAATGCTGTAAGAAAGGTATGTACGTATGCAGATGAGTATATATGTAAGTATAAAGATATGTACGAGTGTATGCATGTATGTATGTAAAGCTGTAGGAAGGGTATGTACGTTTGTAGATGTGTATGTATGTATGTATAAAGATATGTACGAGTGTATGCATGTATGTAAAGCTGTAGGAAGGGTATGTACGTTTGTAGATGTGTATGTATGTATGTATAAAGATATGTACGAGTGTATGCATGTATGTAAAGATGTAGTAAAGGTATGTACATATGTAGTTGTGTAAGTGTGTATGTATAAAGACATGTATGAGTGTATGCATGTATGTAAAGCTGTAGGAAGGGTATGTACGTTTGTAGATGTGTATGTATGTATGTATGTATAAAGATATGTACGAGTGTATGCATGTATGTAAAGATGTAGTAAAGGTATGTACGCATGTAGTCGTGTAAGTGTGTATGCATAAAGACATGTATGAGTGTATGCATGTATGTAAAGCTGTAGGAAGGGTATGTACGTATGTAGATGTGTATGTAGGAATGTATGCAAGTACGTATGTATGTATGACTTAGATATGTTGAGTGTCAACGTTATTGATGGTGTACCTTGAGAATGAAAAGTAATGCAGGTACATTATTGAAGCCTCACCAGGAAATGGATACGTAGATGAAATGCTTAAAGTTTGAAAGATGACGAAATGTGAAGTGTACGTGAATGTAACTTGTTTATAAAATGTGTGCTAATGTTATGAATATATGTGGTGAGCGCAGGTAGTACAAGCCATGAGGATTACTAAGGAATGGAGATCAAAGATCGAGTCACTAGAGAGATTGTACGGGAACGTTGATGTGCATATTGTAGTAAACATAAGATAGGTTTTTAATTAGTAAATAAGAGGATGACAGATTTATGAGAAAGAGCTATGTTAAAGTTAAATTTTAAATAAGTTGAGGTATTTATAATGAAAGAAATTTTATGGTTCGTTCTTCCGCTGCGACTTTTTTTTCATGTACGAATTAGGGTCTTACAAGTTGGTATCAGAGCCCTGGTTTGAGGGAATCAAGTACGAGAAGGTAAGTACTTGAACTCAAACTTGTGTGCTCTTGAGATAAGAAATCCGTACAATCTAAGACTCGATCAAGATCCAAAGGTAAAGGCTAATGTAAGTATGTACTTATGTATACGTATAAAGAAACTGACGGCATGTTATGTGCAAGGTAAGTATAAGTATTTGAGGAAGATGACCCTTGAATGCAGTCTAGGATGAATGCTAAGGCAGGCAAAGATGCGAATGGACAGACGGACCCCAAGTACACAATGTTAATATGTATGGTAACGGTGTTAAAAGAAAAAGAAAGAAATCTCCTTGGGAGGGTAAGTACTAAATGGAAGACAGCGATATTGTCTTGATAAGATTGTAAAAATGTAGCACGAACTGAGACCCATTACTGCAGACATAAGGCGATGATTACCTAGAGGCACGAAAATAGTATGTGAATTGCGTACCTGGCCAGTACGCAAGAAGCATATGACATTCGTGAGACCGTGGTAATTATCGCAGGTATGTCCGTTAGAATTGGGTAGCAGGTGGGCGTGCGGGAGAAGTGGGTAGTAAGACTCTCGGGAAATTGAGAGTACTATGTAAGAATGAAAAACATGAATGATAAGAACATAGAATGAAAGATATGAATGCAATGCTTGAATCCGCGAGACGGATTCAAGGGATGAAAAGCGTATATGCAATGTTTGAATCCGCGAGACAGATTCAAAGAATGAAAGATATGAATGCAATGCTTGAATCCGCGAGACGGATTCAAGGGATGAAAAGTGTATATGCAATGTTTGAATCCGCGAGACGGATTCAAAGAATGAAAGATATGAATGCAATGCTTGAATCCGCGAGACGGATTCAAGGGATGAAAAGCGTATATGCAATGTTTGAATCCGCGAGACGGATTCAAAGAATGAAAGATATGAATGTAATGCTTGAATCCGCGAGACGGATTCAAGGGATGAAAGGCGTAAATGCAATGTTTGAATCCGAGAGACGGATTCAAAGAATGAAAGATGTGAATGCAATGTTTGAATCCGAGAGGCGGATTCAAAGAATGAAGGATGTGAATGCAATGTTTGAATCCGCGAGACGGATTCAAAACATAGAAGGTACGAAAGGTATGAATAATGTGTTCGAATCCGCAAAACAGATTTAAGATATAACAGACGGAACTAGTCTACATAAGAAGAAGTTAATAGCTTGACCATGTATGCGTCAAACCAGTTATATAAGTAAATGTAAAGCAAATGAACAAAAGAATGATAGGAATGAAAATATCTGAATGTGTAAGTAACGAAGGGATATGTATGGTACAAAAGACTATGGAAATGTAGAATGATGTTAGCTACGGAGTTAAGCACGTAGGTATGACGATGACATAGCAGTTTTGTTGTGATAACAAAACAAGAGTTAAATGTTACACAATGAGTCTATAGAATGGAATCTTAAAGGATGAGATGAAAGTACTAAATCCGTTATAAACGGATCATATGAGTGTAAGTATTATTATGACGTTGAATGAATAAGTATATTGACCTGTTACTAACGGGTCGAGGAAATAAGAAGGTTAGGTGAAAATATGCCATGGAAAGTATACACTTGTTAAGAGGTTAATTGTATGAATAAATACGAAATGAGATGAGATGATTACTTATAATTATGATGTGATCATAAGGTCAAACAATGATATGTGTATGTATAAATGGAAGTGAGAAAGGTTTCGGGGACGAAACCTCATTTAAGGGTGGTAGACTTGTAACGCCCCAAAATCTGAATGTTAATATTTGTCGTGTGTTCCTACATGACACGCCATGAAATAAATAACTAGGCTATTTAACCTAGTTAAGAGTATGGTTAAAAGTAGTAAATGATGAAGGTAGTGTCAGTTATGTTTTAAAGGCAAACCCGAGGGGTTAAAGTGGGGAAAGATGAAAGTTAAGTTATTAAATAACTTATCACACACAAACACACACATACGTGTGTTCGAGAAAGATCAGGAGGCTCCCATGGAGCCTCAAACCCTAACTTCATCTTCATGCTCAAATCGGAAGGCAAGATGAAGCTTAAATCCCTAACCGAGCATGGATTAATGATCACCAACACGAGAGGATCATAAGGTATGTTTTAAATCTAAGATCGGTGATCATGGGTGAAGTGGGTTATGTTTTAATCCGTGAGTTAATATGAAATTGATCATGTACAAGGGTTAGAATCCTCGTATAGAACATGAATTATGAATGGTTTGTGCTAATTTGATGTTTAGATGATAAACCCATTAGTTATGGTGATGAAGATGACTAGACTCATCATCTATGTCCAATTTTTGTTGAAAGAATGATGTATTATGTGGGTATGATGAATTCTTGTTAGATGAATTAGGGGGAATATGATGATGTTATGTTTTATGTTCATTTGGAATGATATATGATGATTAGTAGTAGGTTTTGAGGGGTTATGTATGAGTTTGGAAGTTTTATGCATGAATTAGTTGTACGTTATGCTTAAAAGGTGGTACGCACACCAAGTGTATGATAAGATGTATATAGTGTCGTCCGTATAGTCGATTATGATGTTACGGGTATATGATGATAAGTCGATAGTTAAGTATGGTTAATAGTTGACTTTTGAAAGTCAACTAAGTATAAGAAACATGATTTGACTCGTTGTCGTAAATGTAGGTTGATGGGAAGTCGTATGGTACATGTTATAGCAATCCGTGTTAAATGTAATGACATGATGAGTTACATGAGTTTAACGTATACGGATATGATTATATGAAGTTGATTATATATTTTAATGCTTGTTAGAAATGACTAAGGAAAGTTAAGTGTGAATTAGGCGAGTGATATGATTGTTACATGTACAAATGTGTATGCTAATAAGAGCGTGATTTCGATGAAATGAAAGTATAGGAATCACGTCAAGACGAACTCAAGCATGAGGTGTTAACGGGTCAAGAAGAGGCAAGGAATCGGATACGAGCACGGACGCATAAGGTAAGTGATTTCCGTAATCACTTCTTAGTTCAAGTAAGTAATGAAGTGTTGTAATTAATTAAACATGATGTTTGAGGTCAAATATGTGTTAAAGTCTTTCGTCGTAAATGATGGGATTAAAGTAGACCAAAATGCCCTTGATGGGTATTTTGGGGTAAACGATCTTAAAAGTCGTTTAGAAACAAGCTATTCGATTAGTGTAATGTTTTGGACAAGTATGGAAGTGGGGATGATGGTTTGGTTAGTCATATACCAATTAATGCGCGAATACCCTTAACGGGTCAAAATAAGCATATGAACGATAATGTGTTAAGAGGATGCGAGATATCCGAGAACTTAATCTTTTATGATAGACAATGATTGACATTATTAGGTCCATAAGAAGTTATGGTCAAACAAACAAGTTATGTGGATGAATGCATGAACGGGTCGAATAAATCATAAATGAATAATAAGACGATAGCGTGTAAGCTAAGAATTTCCGTAATCCGGATGTGGGATTTCAAGTTTATATGATAGAATGTGAATTTACAAGCATGTAGGAAGAAACGGGAGGTTAAACGGGTAAACGGTTCGAAAGTTATGCGCGTTTTAGTGCGTTCGGACGTCGAAACGGATCTGCAGAAAAAAATGCACTTTAGAGAGGCCGTCGCCGACGGGCAAGGAGGCCGTCGCCGACGGGCAAGGGAAAATCAGTTTTTCTCCGACGGGTTATCTTCCTGTCTACGGGGTTTTGGCTACGGGAAAAACTACGGGCCGTCGCCGACGGGCCCTAGGGCCGTCGCCGACGACCTCCCCAAGTCCAAAAGTCTGAAATCTTGTTATTTAAGTTGAGTTATGTATCGTAGGCTTCGGTTTGTTATCCGTGGGCTACGGCGGACTTTCTAAACATGATTTTGATCGATCCTTAGATGTTTATGGGTTATGAATCAAAGTTTAAGTCTCATGTAAATAACGTATAAGTATGTAAGAGGTACGCAAGATGTTGTACGTGTATGTAGATGCGTACTTATGTATATATGTAATGCTGTAAGAAAGGTATGTACGTATGCAGATGAGTATATATGTAAGTATAAAGATATGTACGAGTGTATGCATGTATGTAAAGCTGTAGGAAGGGTATGTACGTTTGTAGATGTGTATGTATGTATGTATAAAGATATGTACGAGTGTATGCATGTATGTAAAGCTGTAGGAAGGGTATGTACGTTTGTAGATGTGTATGTATGTATGTATAAAGATATGTACGAGTGTATGCATGTATGTAAAGATGTAGTAAAGGTATGTACGTATGTAGTTGTGTAAGTGTGTATGTATAAAGACATGTATGAGTGTATGCATGTATGTAAAGCTGTAGGAAGGGTATGTACGTTTGTAGATGTGTATGTATGTATGTATAAAGATATGTACGAGTGTATGCATGTATGTAAAGATGTAGTAAAGGTATGTACGTATGTAGTCGTGTAAGTGTGTATGCATAAAGACATGTATGAGTGTATGCATGTATGTAAAGCTGTAGGAAGGGTATGTACGTATGTAGATGTGTATGTAGGAATGTATGCAAGTACGTATGTATGTATGACTTAGATATGTTGAGTGTCAATGTTATTGATGGTGTACCTTGAGAATGAAAAGTAATGCAGGTACATTATTGAAGCCTCACCAGGAAATGGATACGCAGATGAAATGCTTAAAGTTTGAAAGATGATGAAATGTGAAGTGTACGTGAATGTAACTTGTTTATAAAATGTGTGCTAATGTTATGAATATATGTGGTGAGCGCAGGTAGTACAAGCCATGAGGATTACTAAGGAATGGAGATCAAAGATCGAGTCACTAGAGAGATTGTACGGGAACGTTGATGTGCATATTGTAGTAAACATAAGATAGGTTTTTAATTAGTAAATAAGAGGATGACAGATTTATGAGAAAGAGCTATGTTAAAGTTAAATTTTAAATAAGTTGAGGTATTTATAATGAAAGAAATTTTATGGTTCGTTCTTCCGCTGCGACTTTTTTTTCATGTACGAATTAGGGTCTTACAGTAAACGGGTATATCACCAAATCCGAAACCCACGAAAAAATAAAAACTAGTCCTAAACCGATTAACTGACCCCAAACCCGTACCAAATACGTCAGGTTTCAGGTTTACACATCATGATCAGGTTCAATTGTCACCCCTACTTATGACCAAATTTACCATACACCCAATTTTAAGTAGTAAACTATAATAATCGAATAACCACTGGATACATTTAGCAAGAGAATAATAAAAAGGCTAAATGAAAAATACTCTTATGCATCAAATGTAGACAACAAGAACAACTATACATCTATGTTACAAAATTTTTACTTCAAATTGATGATTTACTATCAAAAGTGGATGGGCCTACTAAAACTTTCTCAAAGGTTGGATGGCAAGAACAGCTCCATGTCACCATTTTTTTGTCTTCATATGATTGCCACGTAAGTAAACCAGCTATTCTGATTGGACTACATTGCTGACATGTCTCCTGAATTGTATTTCACATGGGTGTTTACCATGTAAAGCACACATTTCACGTGTGACTCCACACTTACACTCATGGCTAGATGTGTTCCCAACTCTCAAGGAGTCCAGGCTCCTCTTACCCATGAATGATAAATATATCTGACTTCTAGGTTGTTGGATCAGTTCTGTTTAGACAAAATGGAAAACATGAAAACATACCTGATTGCGTCAGCACATGCCAGCAGAGAATCCAGATGGAGACGCAGCAATAGTGTTTGACATGATTGTCAGCTTGATCTGGTTCCTCTTTAGGGTGCAATCTAATGATGGTGATTGAGGAACCGAAAAGGGTAATCGGTTATGGGAGAGAGAGGTCGAGATAATGTTATGAGTGTAATTAGGTTATGTGTCTAACCTTAGAACCTCTACATTAGTCTCCTTATATATGCACCCAAGAGGAAACCCTAATTATTATTAGTTAATAATGGTAATAAGGCCCATCAACAATTACCAACTAATTATTTAATAGGTTGTTATATATTTTGATCTATATTATGTAAATGATTATAATGGCTACTAGATTAAATATAAAATAATATATATTTAATCTTACATTCTCCCACTTAGCCGAGTAATCATTTACTATGAGTATTAGATAAGCCTGATCAGGAGTTAACACTCATTTTAGCCTTAAACAAGTACTATAGCAGAGAAATACAGCCGTTGAATCATTATGCGACTCAGGACCCCCATTAGTCATACTATAGCCTTAATTTAAAACCTAATCGTTATGATCAAAATACGCATAAGCCCTTTGTTTGATTTGTAACTTTATTTGTCTATATGCCATTATGTCGACTTGACATATTTTTAGAGACATACAAAATCAAACTGATGAGGAAAATTAACTAATACTTAGTCATTCATAGTACGATATGCAATTGCGCACGGCCATTAATTAATACCCGTCTATGAGCACTCTTAATAAGACTTATGGGTAATAGCCCTTCAGTTATAGGATCCTTAAGCATATCATGAATGTATTCGATACAAAACTTAGTTTCCTCAATTCGTTCGTAAACGAATAATTAATTGCGTATCGAAATTTAATGCAGCACCTCTTGAACTGTTACTGTTTAAGGAGTCATGGTAGCTGACTTTATCACACTAAGTCTTCAAAACATTAATTATATGGAGTTAATAAACTTATGAGTCAACTGATAAATTTCCATCAACATTTAGTGACTATATTATGTCGTTATAACTTAGGTTGTTGATATCAGTCCATTATGACTCCTCCATGAGATATGTTTTTGTCTGCTGCCATAAAGATATACCCGACATTACATTTTGTCATCTTTGAACATTACAAAGTTAAAGTAATAAACCGGTTTTAATTCTCACTTCTTCTTTAAATTGTAGCCTCTCGTTTCTTTTAAAGATATTGTAATACTTCATTAGATGCTTCACATTAATCTAGACATATCTAGTGTGTTGCAATGTGAGTAATATCTAAACGAGTATAGACTTGAACTTACATAAGGCTTCCAATTAATGAAGCGTAAGGAAATAATCTCACTTACCCTATTATCATCTAAAGGAGAGCAGTATTGTTTGTTACATATGTAAGGACCCATTTAATGTTTAACTTATGGAACAGAACTAATGTCCCATTGGGTATATCTCAGTATGTTATGATATCTATCACTTAAGAGATATCTCTGAGATCTATTTTATCAAAGTTTGTGTTAACAATGCTTTGACTTATGTAACATATACCTGTCAAAATAATATCATCTATATAGACAAGTTTATTTTAGTTGCTCCCACTCATTTTGAGGTAGGTACATTAATCCACTTGGTTCTTGATGAAAAATAATTACGTTAAGATTTCATCATATTATGATGTTTGCATTAACCCATACATGGATTTTATTGGCTTATAGACAAACTGTTCTTTAACCTTCAGTTTGGAACTTTCAGGTTGTTTTATGAACATGTAAATGTGTCAGCCAATTTTAAGGGAAAATTGTTTTTAATGTTCATCTAATGTAGCTAAACTATTATAAGCTACTAGAACAGTGATGATGCACAAAGAAATCTTTGATAATTTATCTCTTCCTAAGTATAGCCTCTGACAATCAATCATGCCTCTTCGTGTCTTAACGCTTATATCAGGATTTGGTTTAGTTATGAACACTCTTAGGTAATTCAATCAAATCCCAAACGTTATACGAACACATAAAATCAGTTTTACTAGAAAACAGTTTTATTCCATTCAGGGGATTGATTGACGCTAATGGCTTAATTTGAAGAGATAGGATCAGTAAACTTTTCCAAAATCCATTTCAACTTCAATTAGGGAGGTTATGTAATCATCAAAGTTAGTAGGGTTTTAAACCTAAATGACCTCCTAAGTTGATTACTGGGTTTATTAGAAGTTTCAGTTTTATGGATTAGCTCTTGGTTAGGTTGCTATCATTTTCAGGATTCTAAGCTTGTAAGAGTTGGTGCAATATGGTGTACAAGAGAAGTAATCGGAGTTAAATTCGGAGTGAAATTTAATGACACTCTCCCCCCCGCCTCTTGTATTCCTTGCAATTCATGATAAGGACTTTGACTGCTCCCACTGACCTTAGAAATCTTTAGGAACTCAGCATGCTTAGGGTCAATATTTAACGACCAACAAATTCTAATAGAGAAACAAGTTAATGACGTCAGTCGTTGTAGTTTCTCTTGTTGAGGATTATGTTAGTTTAGGTAAGAAATCTAAGTGTGTCCACAATTAAGCAACAATGAAACTTTTGTAAGAGTAGCATTAGATTTTAAGGAGACAAGTATTGATGAAACAGTGTCGTGATGGAGCGGTGTCTTGTACAAGAGGTGTAAATTGAAGTAATATAAAGTTTTCACTCCCCCACCTCTTGCAACTATTGCAAGTTATTATTAAGACACTTAATGCTCCCACTGATCTTTAATATCTCTAGAATGCTACAAGAGAAGTTTCAATGTGCTACGTGACGTGGGAACCTATCATATGTATGTTAGACTTTATTTGATTTCTTTAATGTCCAGATGTCATAAGAAAACTCAGGGACATATTTAATAGAAATCTTAGTAAGTACATATATGAATAGATTTCTTCTAAGACCGTGAGCCATATGCGACAAAATTTAGATACAGGTTGATAGTCTGTTAAATGATAAATGAATTTTCCACGAATGTCAATGAATGACTTATAATGGACCCATACTTATTCCTTAAGCCAAGTAATATTTAGGGCTATAACGTCATGATTTAAAATCACTTAGAATGAGATTAGATAAAAAAAATCATCCTCATTAACCATGTCATGATTTCTCATGAATTTCGGTTATAATGGATGAAATTTATAAGTCTCATTTTTCCTTTTGTCAAATTCTCATTTGCATGATGACAAAAGTTGTGAAAGTGGAATGTATCATCTAGTTTTATCTTAGTAATGTTTCAATCCAGATATTTAGAACAAATAAAATGAGAGTTTAAGGTAAGTGTGACTTTATGTTGACTATGCAAACCTCACAACATTCATAACATTGCTTAATATGGTTCTTATAGCCTTAACATTTAATTTTGTCACTAACTCTCATGTTTAGTTATTTGTCGAGTTCTGGTAAGGAAACGTATGGAACTAGAGTCAACTAATCAAGTGTTAATTGGAATATTAAAATTATCAGACTTAAATATCATTAGGAAATGACTACCTAATTAACTTATCAAACTGTTCTTTAGAGTAATGGATAGTCTCGTTGCTTATGCCTAGTCTAATGGCATAATTATGAAGTGAGATTTTCCCTTGAAGAACCTTAGAGTTGGGATTTTGTACTTGTATTTTGTCTATGGACCTTAGAACAATCCTGTTTTAAAGTTTACGTGGTTGTAAGGCGAGTAACAACTTATTTTCCAGCTTCAAACATTTATTTCTTTGTATGTATGTTGCTTATCAACACACTCATTATACTTTGGTATTTTTTGAGTGTTATAGTTGATTTATAAGGCATCAAATTGTACAAGTGAAAATCTTAGTATGTAATGTACTGGAAAAATGTACTTATTTCCATGCGTAAGCCCCTAACTTTATGGGTCATGGTATTGTACATTATAATGTATTCACATATACCACTTAACCTTACAGTTTAGAATTTTAAATGAATGCATGCATCTTAGGAGTTCTAGTGATTATTCCGCAAATAATAGGTTTGTCTTAGGAAAGACTTAATTTGGAATGACCTTTTAGTGATAACATTTATGTTAGAGAGATCTTGATTATCATGAGAGACATCATGTTTGATTTATCCTAATCATCATGCTCTACTTTTCTTCTGTAGTGCTTTATCAGAAGAGAGCAATAGGATTATCGTGTCTTAAGAGATAATCAAGGATTTCATTTAAGAGCTAATCTTATAAAAACTTTAAATAAAGCAAAACATTTTAGGTTTAAAAATTAGAGTGGATGAGATATAGATTTATAGAAGAAAATTATAGTGAGTAAAAATTATATGTACCAAACTAAGAATAAGGCTGACGAAATGATCATAAAAATTAATTAAGGATCATTAATATAAGGATCATTATGTGAAGAGGTTGTGATATGTCTATTACTAACATCAAAATAATAGACTTATTTAAAATTCTACTTAAACAAAGACAAATCAGCTTTGGCCAGAAGTGTAATCATTTAAGCATGTGTGCAAAGTGGTTGTAACAAATCAGCTTTGGCCAGAAATTGTGACAATCACTTTAGTTATGCACTTGTTAAGTATGCCATCTATGAAGGAATTAAATCAGCTTTGGCCAGATATTAAGACATTCATGTTTATGATGCACACTTAACATAGCTTTCGTAATACTTGGATGATAAGTAGATGCATCAAATCAGCTTTGGCCAGAAGTGATACATCAGAAGCTCATTCAAGTTAAGCCATTTTGGTTTTGTGAAACATTATTTGATCCTTATTAATTAACTAAGTATTTACAAAACCAATCATTTAATAGCAAACCACCTGTTAGCGCGGATCAAACTCCGCGGTGATTTCGCTGGGGTTTGCAGGGGGACAGCGTGCCCCCCGCACGGGTTTCGGGGTTCGGGGTTCGGGTGAGATCTCGAGTGAGATCTCGAGTCAAGTCTTAGTTCACATTAAACAACCTAAAATAATGAGGTTTCGAGTGAGATCTCGACTCAGTTATGAGGTCTCGAGTGAGATCTCGAGTCAAGTCTCGACTCAACTTGTAAAATTATGAGGTCTCGAGTCGCAACCTCAGTCTCGAGTCGTAATCATGGTCTCGACTACTGTGTTTTATGAGATCTCGAGTGCTTGATGAGATCTCGAGTCGCAACCATGGTCTCGAGTGATTAAGATTGAAGCCCTTGGTCGAAACCTCAGTGGTCTCGAGTCGAGACCCTGTGGTCTCGAGTCGAAATCATTGTCTCGAGTTATGAAGATTTGAGAACACTTATGATTTCGAGTAGAGACCTTATGGTCTCGAGTCGTTAAACAAATGATCTCGAAACTCCTATTAACAACTGTTAGTGTGATAAGTTTGAAATTCGAATTTTAAGGGATTTGGTATATTTTATTTCCTGTTTTAAAAGATATTTTATATTTATCCAATAATTTCGAAAATTATATCTAATAACATTAACAGATTTTTCGAAATCTTAAGGGATAAAAATTAATCAAATACAGGAAAAACACCTTCTAATCCTTAATTCATTCCAAAATAAGAGAATTTATTCGAATTTCACTAAGAACATGAAGAACCTTAATAAATAAAATAATAATTCTGGAACCCGAAACATGGATTTTTAAGAGTTTTATACAGATTTCGGACAGTTAAAATTTACCATTATGATTCCGAGTCATTAAAAAAACATTCTTTTTCCCCGAAATAGTGGACTCGGGTTATGTGACTCGAAACCGGCTATGAATTTAATTAGGCTTTCAAAATTCCGTTTTCCAGATTTCAATCCCATAATTAATAGATACGAAAACAGAACTGATTAATCAACATATGCTCTGATACCACATGTTGGATCAGTTCTGTTTAGACATAATGAAAAACATGAAAACATACCTGATTGCGTCAGCACAGGCCAGCAGAGAATCCAGATGGAGACGCAACAATATTGTTTGACATGATTGTCAGCTTGATCTGGTTCCTCTTTAGGGTGCAATCTAATGATGGTGATTGATGAACCGAAAAGGGTAATCGGTTATGGGAGAGAGAGGTCGAGATGATGTTATGAGTGTAATTAGGTTATGTGTCTAACCTTAGAACCTCTACATTAGTCTCCTTATATATGCACCCAAGAGGAAACCCTAATTAGTTAATAATGGTAATAAGGCCCATCTACAATTACCAACTAATTATTTAATAGGTTGTTATATATTTTGATCTATATTATGTAAATGATTATAATGGCTACTAGATTAAATATAAAATAATATATATTTAATATTACATAGGTTTTTGATTTTCATACTCAAAACAACAAAGGTACCCGTATAATCTCACTTGTAACAGAGCTATTAGTAACCTTTATTCTTGGCTCACGGTATGGTTAACCTTTATCCTAATCAAGTAATCTATCCCCACATTTAGTCAACCGTAGCCTACGTGCGCCTGTTGACCCATGCGCCACATCATCACCAAATTCAATACCCACATCAAAGTCCTCTCGATAATGACGACGTAGATTGAAGATTATATGACCATGTGTAGTGGTAATGCCCCTACCCTTGGGCGTTTTGCGTCATTTGGCAGCCAGTCAGCAATGGGGCATTTTCTAAATGGGTGTAGTGGGGATGTGTGACATTATGTTAAAAGGGGTGTTGAACAGTTAAATAAATAAAAACCATCAAAAAATCTTATTGGCCAAAAAAAGGAGATTAACTGTGATTGGACACTTCATCCCCTTCTTCGGCGTGGAAAATAAAACGCTGCAACTGAATTTGACCAAAAAAACGCCCATGGGGGCTGTCTAAATGGCGGGGGGGGGGGGGGGGTGCTTTGGGGAAAAAACGCCCAAAACAAGGGCCACTACGGGTGGTCTAATTATGTACAAGCACCATGAAAGTATTGCTAGCATTGGGCTATCATGAATCCTAGTTTCTTATTGTGAGAGTGGATTTAAAGTAGTCAAGCTCAATGTTTTAGTATGTTTTGAAATATAATAATGAATCCATATTTGAAATTTTTCCTTTTAATCTTATGGTGATTTTCTCTTACTCTAATGAAGAGCAATAGGACCTATATGATGTCTAATTTAGACTCTTATGTAATTCTTTTTCCTTGATAATGATCAATGACCACATGTTTTCTTTATGTCCATAACATGTGAACTGGTGTTCAACACTAGTCTGTTTTCTAGTTGACCTAGAAGTTTAGACAATATCTGTCATATGTAATTTTGACAAGTATGCAATCATGTACCAATAATGCTGATAATATTTGATGCCTTAAAATTAAGGTGATGAGTATGATATTGCTGTTTTATATATCTAAGATAGTAGTGATGCAATGATAAAAATCGGAATTCGTTATAAGTTTAGAGCATATATCACATGACATTGAACATTCGCATTTCTTCATAGATCCAAGGGAAACCTTAGTGTCCTTGTTCAACACTCGGGTGAAGACACTAGTTCCAGAATAACTCTAACTCAAAAATTTCAGTTTAAACTACACATTAACTCAGTATAGTTATAAAAATTGACATGTGTATATAGATATCTATGTGTATGTATATGCATACTCGATCAAAAAAACAAACATACCCAATATAATCTTACTTACACAAGAGCTATTGGTAAGGCCTATGGAGGGTGAGAGATAAGGGCCAAACTTCACTTTATCCTAGGGGATAGAAAGGCTGCTCCGATGAGACCTCTGACTCCACCCCCCCTTCACACACACTTTTTAGTAATCGAAATACATAAAATGAAGCTAAAAGAATAAGAGAAAACAACCACACAATGTACTAAGTATTAACAATAATAGTTGCAAACAACCGCTATCATAATGGTGTGTAAACTATGGTGGTTACCACCAAAAAGGCTATGAGACAATAAAAAGAAGCACTAACCCCTATGAAATGTTTGTTTATACTCCCCTATCAACTTAACCAATGTATAGAATTCAACAACTACATAAAAATCAAATTTAGCATAAAAAGGAAAAAAAAGGTGATTAGTGTTGTAATAGTGATAATATTAGTAATATAACTTATATAAATTTCAAAGATTACAGTCAAAATACAACCTACGGAAAACGGTCATACAGTAATATGAATTTTCCAATCGTTTATATAACATATGCTCACTAAATTATCACCCAAACACATTAAGACATGACAAATGAGGCATCATGTAGTCATTTCAGAATCATATAATCTCTTTTGGTTGTTAAAAGGTACCCTTAATTCGACTCAATCTATGTATATGTGAATAAAAATGTACCAAGAAGGCATCTACATGGCACAATTTTCCACGCGCGCAACACACTTAGCGAGCAATCCCACACATCTCCCCATGGGAATCACACAATCTTCCATGATCACCACCTTCCTTCCATTGCGTCATCATTTTCGTAACACAAAGAGTCTTTTACGTATCGTTTGCAAATCAAAGAGATTACATGGAAAAAATATTCGTTTTTATGATCTATTTGTGGACGGAGGGAGGAGATACTCAAACATTAAGGAAAAAGACTCGTCAAACTTATTCACATGTCGCATTCTCGAGTCCTCTATTTATAAGCTAGTTTATGTACCCTTCTTCCCTAAACACATTTCGAAACCTTCTTTAATATATTATGTCTTAAAAGGCGATGATCAGTATAAAGTACTTGATTTCAGTTTCAAAATTGGCAAGTGTTTATGTATATGCATACTCCATTACTCTATATGAATCAATAACTACATAAAGATAAAATATAGCACAGATAGGCAAAAGTTGATAATTATTGTAATTATGATAACAATATTAGTAATATGATTTAATTTATTTAAATTTAAAATTTACAGTCAAAGGACAACAACCTACAGAAAATGGTCATACAATGATATGAATTTTCCAATCCTTTTATGTATTGGACAGATCATAATCACAAAAAAAAAAAAAAAAAAAAAAAAAACTTTTAAGAAAGACATAACATATGTTCAATAATATCACCCAAACACATTAAGACATGACAAATGATGCATCATGTAGTCATTTCAGAATCACATAATCTCATTTGGTCGATTCGGCCTGTGTACATGTGAATAAAAATGTGCCAAGAAGGCATCTACATGGCACAATTTTCCACGCGCGCAACACACTTCCTGAGCGCTAGCACACAACCCCCCACGGGAATCACACAATCTGCCATGATCAAGACCTTCCTTCATTTGTGTCATCATCATCACAACACAAAGAGTCTTTGGCGTATCGTTTACAAATCAAAAAGATTACGAGGAAAAAAATATATTCGTTTTTATGATCTTTTTCGTGGATGGAGGGAGGAGATACTCGAACATTAATGAAAAAGACTCATTGAACTTATTCACATGTCACAATCTCGAGTCCTCTATTTATAAGCTAGTTTATGTACCCTTCTTCCCCAAACACATTTCACTTTGAGAGTGAAGACACTATATAGTAAATCATTCTTACCCTTCATATCTCTCTCCACAAAGAGGAAAATGCTTTATGGGCTAAAGATGAAGTGTAATCTGCATGATAATGAATTTGAGTATCATGGTCATCATCATAATCCTATTTATGATCATGCATATATATGTGATGACATTGATCACTATGATGAATTGATGATGATGCCATTGATGGTGATGACGACGACGATGATGATGGGGACTATGATTTTGCTCCTGCTGCATCCATGGAAGGCAATGGCAACAATGACGACAATATTGCTCCTCCTACTATTTGAATTGATCAAGACTCTTGATCTTATCAAAGTGAGAAACACTAGTTTTTAGATACAAAACATGGAGTCCTAAAGTGGCATATATACAATAGATAGATATAGATACATATATAAAGGTTTATCTAGAGTACATGGTAGTGAAGCAACCAGCACTTGTATAACTCCCATAACATATGTTGGCATTGGGGGTTTCTGCTTTGTATGGAAAACACTTGCACTACTTTGATATCATGCTTATGAGTGTGTAGACTATCTACTGAATACAATCATAGTTTGATCTAATTTTTGTTTTCTTATTGATGTGCTTGAAGCAGGCTATAGCAAGCAGATACATATATCTGTGAATATGTTGTTTTATGGTACTAAGTATATGTTCAAATTTCATGACATTAACAATCATACACCATCTATGATGCCTACTGGCCATATATACAAAATGAACTAGAGAAACACATCATGTGAGTCTTGTCTGCATGCAATGCACTCATGATAAACACTTGATCCACAATCACAAATGTAAAGTTTTTTGAACCTCAAATTAAAATTGTACTTGATAAAAAAATGAAAAGAATAGGATTACACCATTAATGCACATGTTACAGATAAGAAAAGGCAATCAATTTAGTCAAGAAAGTTATCGGGTAGAACATATATCAAGGAACTGATATGTGAAGCTATCCCTTTAATTTGGTTTGATTGTGATTTTCTCTTGATCAAACAAAGAGCAATAGAGCAACCAAAAACAAATCTGTGAGCACAATGTGGGCAAAACGGACAATATTATTTGGTGTGAGTAGTCGGATTTTACATAAACAACAAAATTAGCAAAAACATATTTAGTTTTAACTTAGACATTTTCCAAGTTACTAAGATTAAAACCGGACTCTTAATAAGTTCGTTTAGAATAGAAATGGAGAAAATAAGTGTTCACAGATGATATCCAACTTGACTGATAAAAATTGCACTTGGTCAACGCTCATGACACTAGTTTTATTATAACTCTGAACATGTATGCATAGTAAATTGCATCATAATACTCTTTAGAATAGTTAATGAGGTAAATATTTTCAGTTTCAAAACTGTCAGGTGTATATGTGTATGTATATTAGTATATGCATACTCAATCTTTCTGTAGGAACCAATAACTATACCAAAAGTTACATAAACTTAACTAGGACATAGATAATTAGTGTTGAAGTATATATGTAACGGTAGTAATAATAATACTAATATGATTAGCTAATATACATTTGCAGTCCAAGGACACCAACTTACAGAAACCGTGCATACAACAATATTAATTTTGCGATCATTTTTGGACATATCATAAACACAAAAGAAACTTTTAAAATAGACACGCGTACACACATCTATATACATATATATATGCATATACATCTACATAACAAATGCTCACTAATTATCATCAAAACTCATCAAGACATGACAAATGATGTATCATGTAGTCATTTCAGAATCACATGATTTCTTTTAATTTGATTTTGAAAAGTACCCTTAATTCGATTCAATCTGCGTATATGTGAATAAAAATGTGCCAAGCAGGCATCTACATGGCACAATTTTCCATGCGCGCAACACACTTAGCGAGTGGTAGCACACAACTCCCCACGGGAATCACACAATCTGCCATGCTCAATACCTTCCTTCCTTTGTGTCATCATCATCACAACACAAAGAGTCTTTTGCGTATTATTTGAAAACCAAAGAGATTGCAAGGAGAAAATATTCGTTCTTATGATCTATTTTGTGGACGGAGGGAGGAGATACTCGAACATTAATGAAAAAGGCTCGTCGAACTTATTCACATGTCCCATTCTCGAGTCCTCTATTTATAAGCTAGTTTATGTACCCTTCTTCTCCAAACTCATATCTTTGAGAGTGAAGAAGCTTTATAGTAAGTTATTTCTACCCTTCATTTCTCTATCAACATAGAAGAAAATGCTTCATGGTCTAAAGATGAAGTGTAATATGCATGATGATGAATTTGAGTATCACGGTAATCATCATAATCCTATTTATGATCATGCATATGTGTGTGATGACATTGATCACTATGATGACGATGATGATGCCATCAATGGTGATGATGACGACGATGATGATGGGGACTATGATTATGCTCCTGCTACATCCATGGAAGGCAATAACAACAATGATGGCAATATTGCTCCTCCTGTTATTTGAATTGATCAAGACTCTTGATCTATAAAAGTGAGAAACTCCTGCTATGAGTGTAGAATATCTCTACTGAATACTGATATACAATCATAGTTTGACCTGATTTTGGTAGAAGATAACCTGGATGTAATAATAGAAGTACCAAATGCCAATGTAGTTTATAGTTTACACCTATATATACTTGTTAGCTGTGTCCCCCTTATATTTCTAGTGAAAATTTAGCAAGTGAACAGTGAACTTAATAGATGAATGATGATCAACAAGTGAAATGAGAACCATGAACACGCAAACACACAATGCCCGATACTCGCGAGAATCTGCAACATGAGATATGATTATTGTTGGAAATCTGATCAGATTATAGGGTTGTGATGCGTGTGTATCGAATCAAGTGTAGTAATTTCGAAAGTGAAATATGGACAGGAGAAAGAATAGGAATTATGATCCTTTGGTGATGATCAAACGAAGTGATCATCATCTATATATACATTATGAGAATGGTTATTGGCACCAAAGTGAAATGACACAACGGTTTAACTTGCACCGTTTTGAAGTTAACTGCCAACCGTATGTTCAATATTTAGTGTTACATATTAAACTAATTACAAAAGTTATAAGTTACATAAAATACAAATAAACTAAGTTAAGTTTAATCATAATATCCAACAATTATCATACTTTCTTAGCATATATGTATAATATCCAACAATTATCATACTTTCTTACCATATATGTAAGCAAGAACAAGAACAAAAAAAAAAAAAAAAAAAAAAAAAAAAAAAAAAAAAAAAAAACTGAGATGTAGTAATGTTTGCCTTCTTGTTGCAAGATCTGAAAGGGATTAAGGGAACTTTAATGTCACTAATTTGTACATATACAAAAAGGCAACCATGCATATATATAAAATAAATGATGACACACAAAACTATTTTAAATTCCAAATAGACAAGAGTCAAATTGCTTACAATTCTTTTCCTCTGACTCAATAATTAAAAGATTATATAATACTAGTCTTCAACATCCATTATATATATTATATATATATTAGTGGTGAAGGGCCATGTTTAGTAACATGGCCCTTCGTTTTTTTAATAATTGTTTTTTCTCAAAATGTATTTTTTTAAATCACAATTTCTTTATAATAATTCTTTTTTTCCTTTATTAAATCATATTTTCTATTTTGTATTTTTAATGTCTTAATTTCGTAAACTTTTTTAATATACATTTTTATTTTAAATCATGTTTCCTTTTCTTAGTTACATGGCGCTTCATTTTTAATAATTGTTTTTTTACCGGAGACCATAGGCAATGAACGAAAGACCCGCGGAAGGGTATTAGTCGCCGAGAAAGTTAGCGCGCGTAGATGACAATGTCCCCAGGGCGAAAGGGGACACCATTCTCTTTCTTTCTTCAATCGTTCCGATTTTTTCAAATATATTTTTTTCTTTTTTTTTTAAATCACATTTTCTTTATAATAATTCTTTTTCATTTATTAAATCATATTTTCTTTATCGTTTAATTTTGTATTTTTAAGGCCTTACTTTCATTAACTTTTTTTTTAATTTTTTCCTTCATTTTTTTAACAATTGTTTTCTCTCAAATGTATTTTTTCTTTTTTTAAATCACATTTTCTTTATAATAATTATTTTTTTTTCCTTTATTGAATCATATTTTCTATTTTGTATTTTTAGTGTCTTACTTTCGTAAACTTTTTTAATATTATTTTTATTTTAAATCATGTTTCCTTTTTTTAGTTACATGGCGCTTCATTTTTACTAATTGTTTTTTTTTTCAAATATATTTTTTCTTTTTTTAAATCACATTTTCTTTATAATAATTCTTTTTCATTTATTAAATCATATTTCTTTATCGTTTAATTTTATATTTTTAAGGCCTTACTTTCATTAACTTTTTTTTAATGTTTTTTATTTTAAAATTATGTTTCCTTTTCTTAAATCATATTTCCTTTATAAGGATTTTTTTAATCATCTTTTTCCTTTTTTCAAACCATAACATGGCCCTTTATTTTTTTAATAATTGTTTTTTTTTTCTCAAATGTATTTTTTTCCTTTTTTTAAATCACATTTTCTTTTTAATAATTCTTTTTCCTTTATTAAATCATATTTTCTATTTTGTATTTTTAATGTCTTACTTTCGTAAACTTTTTTAATATATTTTTTTATTTTAAAATCATGTTTCCTTTTCTTAGTTACATGGCCCTTCATTTTTAATAGTTGTTTTTTTTCTCGAATATATATTTTTTCTTTTTTTAAATCACATTTTCTTTATAATAATTCTTTTTCATTTATTAAATCATATTTTCTTTATCGTTTAATTTTGTATTTTTCAGGCCTTACTTTCATTAACTTTTTTTTAATTTTTAATTTTTTTTATTTTAAAATTATGTTTCCTTTTCTTAAACCATATTTCCTTTATAATGATTGTTTTTTTTAAATCATCTTTTTCCTTTTTTTCAAATCATGTGTCTTTTATTATTCAATTGGATATTTCTTAAATAAATTTTTTTCTAAAAACCTAAATACGTATTTTTGCTTGGTTTTTTTCGACATTCAAGTATAAATATTGTCAAAAATGAATTTGTATTCAAATTAGATCGAGTATATATTTGGTACCATAAAATGGTACGATAATGAATTGAACCGATTATGACGATTTGGCTATTTAAACAACAAACTTCATTCTAAAATAACTTTTGCTTTACATTATCATTTACTCCGTTTCGCCGCAACGCGCGACTTTAATAAAACTAGTATAATATTAAATGTGAAGACACTATATACACGTTGCTGATAATGAAATCTTAAAAGAAATTTGTGGTATCCAATATTCCAACATCATATATAATAATATATATGTATATGAAACATGGTCCCACATTGTAGACATACATATACTCGTAACATTCCTACAACTAAATGGTCATATGCGAAAATATATTCTAATAATAATAACAATCAAGTAGTGTTAGTGTAATTAATATGAGTTTTTTTATAATTAATATTAGTGTTATTGAAATTAATATGAGTTTTTTTAGAATTAATATTAGTGTTATGGATATTAAAAAGAGAAAAAAAAATTAAAAATATATGCCGCATATAGGGCTAGACTGGGCGTATAATGTGGCCCAAAAGACAATTATAGCCTTGTTTTGCCCCCAGTCTAGGCCTAACTCACGACTAAAATGGTAATTTGCCACTTAAAAGTGTTTAAAAAATAAAACCCATTATATACATATGCCTCATACAGGCCTATATTAGGCATATAAGAGAGGCAAAAAAGATCAATTTACCCTCAGTCTAGGCCTAACTCAGGGGTAAAATGGTCTTTTTTGTCTATACGCTTCATATAAGCCTATACGAGGCATATGCGGGGCATATAAGACAAAATATGACATAATCCGAGATTCTCTTCACTATTAGAAAACTACAACTATTCCTACCAAAATTTCATACACATTTCCTACAAACGAAAATGCTGACACTTTTCCCACGAAATTCCTACGAACAAGAAAGGGTTTTAGTTTTGTGATAAAAAAAGTGACAAAAAAGCCACAAATTGTTATGCGTAGGAAAAGTGTCAGAGATTTCCTACGGATTTCTGACGGAATTAGTTTTCATTTTAACTATTAGTCGGAAATTCATAGAAATCGGTGTGCGTAAGAAATGTGTCGGAAATTTTCGACGGAATTCGTTTTTATTTTAACTATTAGTAGGAAATGCGTAGGAATCCAATTTATCGTAAAAAAATATTCATAATAAACAAAATTAATGATATTAAAATATAAATTTTATTATTTAATAAAAATATATGTTATTTCTAAATTGATTCCGTAGAATTCCACCGAAGCTTACAGGTAATGCGCTTTTAAAGATAGAAAACAATTTGATACTGATATGTTATCTTGGATACTAATTTTAAGTTGTTAAAACTCTACATGCTATATTAAAGAATTCCACCGAAGCTGTAAAGGATTCGCGTGTGCTGGATTTTGGAGGAGCATCGATTAGCATTCATTAGTGAATAATGGCGATTTTGTAATTTAAATGTGCTTCGAATAATTTTTATTTGTTTTTGTTAAACTTATGTTCCGAATAATATTTATCATTATGCATTTTTCAGCACGAAAAAGCAAGTATTTTTTGTTTTTTTTTAATTTTTTCATTGTATCCGTAGGAAACATGTATGAAAAAGAATAAACAGGTTTCGTCCCACATTCTGTTGGAATGTGTAGGAAACAAAGATAAATTCGTAGGAAATTTGTGGGAAAAAATAATACATTTTGTTGGAATTGTGCAGGAAAAAACTATTTTTGTAGAAATTAGGAATCAAGAACACATTTCGTTGGAACTGTGTAGGAAAAAAATATTTCCGTAGGAACTATGTAGGAAAAACGAATACATTCCGTTGGAATTGTGTAGGAAGAAAAAAATTTCCGTAGGAATTGTGTAAGAAAATTAAAATATATAAAATAAATATAATAAATATAAATATAATTGATTTAACACAAATTTTAAAAAAATAAATATTCCGTGGGAAATGCGTCGGAAAGTTATAATAATTAATTCCGTGAGAAATAAGTGGTTGAATTCTAACCAAACATTTGTGTGGGAAATGAGTAGGAGAATCCGTAGGAAATGTGTCAGAAAAAAATTACCCACGAGCATAATTCCCACAGCCCATTTTCGTGGGGAATCCGTGGGTAAACGCAGTTACCCACGGATTTCCCACGGAAGTTGACGTAGGAATAGCAGCATTTTTCTAGTAGTGCTTGGAAATTGAAAAAAATTATACGCGACGTATAGACCTATACGAGGCGTATATAAAGGTGTGTAAATAGAGACTAGGGTCTGTGAATATGTAGACCCTTTAATAATAATTAGTTTAAAAGGTGTGTGAGCCGTTTTAAAAACAGTAAACAAAATGGTATTAAAAAACATAACTGAGATTTCATTAAAAAAGTTTTTCACGTGAGACTTGTTGCAGCAGTTCAAAGTTTACTTTGACAATATATACGACCAACAATATTTCTTGTGATATCCATTCAATACACTAATTTTGACAAAATAGATAAAAGACATTATGCTGCTTTCTTTCCACCACTTATGGAACCCACCCACATATGCTTGATGCATCACCACTAGTACATACAACTACACCATTTGTACATTGCTTACGTGTATATATACACATATATGACACACAATTTACTCACTACTCCACACTTATGCTTGTGGGCTTACATGTGTTCAAGTAAGCATGGCTTGCTTCTCCTGCCAATAAATATGACTTCTCATCACTATCTTTCTATTCATACTCCAGCAAACCAAAACCATACAAAACTTTACAACTAAACCATGCAAATGTCTGGAGTTACCAAGAGAATCAATGCAGATGGATACATAGATGGTAATGCCGACGCCTACGATTGTCGGATATCAGCTTGGTTACTAGGAAATGGTGAAGATTATGAGTATGTTTTGGCAACATCAGAGGGAGACGGAGATGATGATGATGATGATGGCGATTATGATTATGCTCCCGCCGCCTGATCAATAGCAAATTGATGCAGTACAACTAGTTACGGGCTAGGGGAGAACACCTGGGTTCAAATTCCTGACATGAGGTAGATTAAGATTAATATGGCGTAATTTAGGAGTACGGGTAGAGTAACGAATTTTATTCATCGTTAAAAAAATAACTACTTGCTAGTGAGAATATGTGGAAGAATAATACCCGGATCATGGGGAATTTTTAATATGAGAATGTAACTATTAAGTAGTTGTATGAGACTATATAATAGTGTTTTTTTGTTGGATTTAAAATTCATGTTTTAAGAGTGTTTTTTTGTTGGATTTAAAATTCATGTTTTAAGAGTGTTTTTTTGTTGGATTTAAAATTCATGTTCTATTTTTATAATGGTTTATTATATGATATCCAAGATTTAGTGTTACTTTATGAACAAAATACAAAAGGTACAAAAAAGAGCTTTTATATACATCTTCATGTCAAATAGTCCTCAAACTTCTTAACCCTTCAAGTTAATTCCATTTATTCAAAGTTCATGATTTTTTTTTGTTCAATACATTAGATAATGTCTTGCTAAAATTATAAATGGTAGTCTTGACAAGAAGCAACTTTGTTCGTCGAAGACAACCTAACCTAACCATACCAAATACCCGCCCATCCAAAGACAACGTATTGGAAAACTTCCCATGTTTGGTCTCTATGATCAGTGTTTCTATGTTTCTTCTTGTGCTATAAGTCAACTTCATTTGTATTTTAGAGAAACCAAAGTTGTGTTTTGAACCAAATCAATAGGAAGCCGGCAACGACTCTTCGAAGAAATAAGGGTGAGATCATATGTTTGGTTAAAAAAAGAGAGCTAAATTCAATATGTTGGAGTGGAAGGAGTGATGTAACTTTGAAATTTGCTTGTAATATTGTGATATAGTGTATGTTCTAGCATCTTGCTAGTCTGTTTTTTATTTGAATAAAATGCTTTGCCGTTCAAAAAGAAAAAAAAAAAGAAACTATAATTGTGCCATCGAACTTATTAAGCTTCACTACCGCCTTCTACCATTACTTCAAAAACATAAGATCACCCAACGACACTATGATACCCGTTGTTGGCGACATGTGCCCCAAACAAAAACATAGAAAACATTTTCAAGATGAATAAGCGTGTAAGAATTTCAACATAATGTGATTCACTTGACATATTTGATTGGGCTACGTCATAGCCAAACTTGAAAAATTTTACTAAGACGATTTTCAGAACAACTTATATTTATAAATTAGATGACAATTTACATATAAAGCAGTCGGATTTATAGCAATGGCCACTTTTATATCAATGTTAACCTTTTGCAAAATTTGATTTCCAAAGTCAAGAGTTTCCAAGATTATACACTCTTGAGATAAAGAAAAATATGTAACACCAAAGGTAAATCCTATATCGGTCGTGGACATAAGCTATTTTGGTTAATAATTATTTACTTAATAAAAAAGAAGAAATCTTAAAAAATGTTGATATAAGTTAGGAGGTGTGGAGTACACACTCGTTCAATCGTTCAAAACTATTAGTGCAAACCGACTATTAGTAGTAAGTTACCACTAATCAACAATGATAATTGTGGTTTGCATCAACTTTGCCAATCAGTGACAACAATGGCAGGCAGGCCTAAGGCTAAAGTGCAGGGTCGGTCACGCCCCGTGATTTTTTTGTGTTTAGTGTTATATATACCAAAAAATCACGAACGACCCTTACCCCTGTGATTTGTTTACGCCGACCCCATAACATTTTGACATTGACCGAAAATAATAATAATTTAAAAGTTTACAAATATAGATATGAATATAAACATATTTGTATGATGAGTAAATTGCCATTTTAGTCCCTGAGGTTTGTCTAAATTTGCTATTTTAGTCCAAATAGTTTTTTTTTCGCCTCTGCGTCCCTGACTTTTCCCTTTTGTTGACATTTTGATCACAGACCCTAAAACCATCCAAAAACCTCATTTTTAACCAGGGGCATTTTGAGGATTTTCATTTTAAATATTTTCAATTGCCATTTTGATCCAATTCTAAAAAATAAAAAAAAATTCTAAAAAATCAAAAAAATCCAAAAAAATCTAAAAAATAAAAAAAATTCTAAAAAATCCAAAACAATCTAAAAAATCAAAAAAAATTCTAAAAAATAAAAAAAATCATAAAAATAAAAAAATCATAAAAATAAAAAAAATTCTAAAAATCAAAAAAATTCTAAAAAATCAAAAAATTCTAAAAATAAAAAAATCATAAAATTTCTAAAAAATCAAAAAAATTTCTAAAAAAATAAAAAAATCAAAAAAATCAAAAAAATTCTAAAAAATCTAAAAATTCTAAAAAATAAAAAAATTCTAAAAAATCAAAAAAATTCTAAAAAATGAAAAAGAATCTAAAAACTCAAACAAACATATTTTAAAGTTTCAAATTCAAAAAATGACGATATATTCCTCATCCAGACGAATATATTTTCAAGTTTTATCTATTTTATTGAGTGAATGAGTGGTCATGATGAGATAGAACCATTTATCCATTTAAAAAAACAAATCTCATTTTAAGTTGACATCTTTCACAAACATTCTTACATTTCCATATTAATTATCACCCTTTTGGCCTTTTTATATATGTTTTCATAGCAAAACTATTTATTACAATAATATTTTCATCTTTAGTTTAGTATCAATTAATATAATTTACTAAATATAAATATCATGAAATATAAATTTTATAAACTAAAACATAACATGTATGTTCGTTAGTTAGTGGTTCTATCTCATTATGACTACTCATTCACTCAACAAAATAGATAAAACTTGAAAATATATTCGTCTGGACGAGGAATATATCGTCATTTTTTGAATTTGAAACTTTAAAATATGTTTGTTTGAGTTTTTAGATTTTTTTTATTTTTTAGATTTTTTTTGAATTTTTAGAATTTTTATGATTTTTAGAATTTTTTTGATTTTTTAGATTTTTTTTTGATTTTTTAGAATTTTTATGATTTTTTAGAATATTTATGATTTTTTGATTTTTTAGAATTTTTTGATTTTTTAGATTTTTTTAGAATTTTATGATTTTTAGATTTTTTTTATTTTTATGATTTTTTTTATTTTTTAGAATGTTTTGGATTTTTTAGATTTTTTAGAATTTCTTTGATTTTTTAGAATTGGATCAAAATGGTAATGAAAAAGATTTAAAATGAAAATCCCCAAAATGCCCCTGGTTAAAAATGAGGTTTTTGGATGGAGTTAGGGTCTGTGATCAAAATAGCAACAAAAGAGAAAAGTCAGGAACCCATAGGAAAAAAAAAAACTATTTGGACTAAAATGACAAATTTAGACAAATCTCCTAAAATGACAATTTACTCTTGTATGATCTAAATAATAATTTTGAAACAATATAAATATTTAAGGCCACAACAAAGCAAATAAAAAGTCAAACCCATATTGAAAGTTAATTTGTTTAGGCCCAAAATTTTAATTGTTAAATGTGTTTTAGCCCATCTGGTTTTTGAAAGTTAAATTGTTTGTTTTAATATACAGCAATAGTTAACCATCTCAAAAAAATTCTATGAACCTTTTTTTTAGTCCACCACTAACTAACCACTTGGTCCTCAAACCGAGCGTAGTGGCTCGTGGTTAGGCCAACCACGAGGCCACCACCGTTCCCTGATCTCGTGAAATGCAAATTTTGGCCGTCTCTGGTTGTGGCCACGAGCTAAAGAGAGAGAGGGACATTGGTTGGAATTTGTGTTAATCAATCAAATTTATTTATTTATTTTTTAATTCCAAACCCACTAATTTCACATGCCTCTTCACTACTCCATTTTATCCAATTTTTATGCCTTAATGACGTGGACGCCACATGTCGAAAAAGACCAAACCACATACCTCACCACTACACATGGTCGGAGTGGTACTTACTACTGATTAACAATACTTGGAGCAGTGGTAACTGTACAACTATCGATGGTTGTTATAACCACCAAATGAAATGATGTAATGGTTCATCCCATATATAACTAAGGACTTTGGAATTCGAATACACGTTATTTTCATTATAGATTCTACATGTTCTGCTTGTATTTTAAGTGAATTATTCAATTGAACTCTCGACAAATTCCATCGATATTTAAATCAAGCAGTGAATTATACACGATTCACAAAAGATATCCAAACCATACAAGTTCTAATACTTAGACCAATTTGTCGAAGAGCCCGATACTCTTGGAACCACTGAGATAGCGCTGAGAGGAGGATGAACTGAACAAACCACTGGAGTGAGACTTCAAGATGGTGAAGATAAATGGTGCTGGGACTTCGATACATCTAGAAAATTTATCTCAGTTTTAAGAAAGCCGTACACTTGATGGGAAAATGTTATTTGCATCCAACTTAAAGACCTCTTGGAGCTAATGGGAGCCAAAGAAAGTTGATAACATCATATCCCTTCAAAATTAAATTGAACCTGAATGTGAGAGGTGTCAAATGCTATAGTTTGTAATATTTGATGATGATCTTGAAGATATATATGAATATTAAGGCCTATTGTAACATATTCTTATAGAATTGCCTTTCAAAAATACAATATTCTTGTTAAAGATTGCAACGTTTTTGGTCCGTTATAAAATCTTTTATTTTGTTCTAACGTTTTGAGATCTATGATGGAGTTATAAGACCAAGTTCAACCAGTGGCGGATCCAGGAATATTTTCCACCCGGTTCTTTTTGGTGATTCACACTAATTTTTTCCAAATTATATAAGGTTTCCACTAATTTTTTTCATTTTTTTTCAAACCAAGGGGGTTCCCGGGAACCCCCAAAACACCCATGGATCCGTTCCTGAGTTCAACCAATATTTCATCTTGATTGATATTAGCGAACAGATTGAATTAATTCAGTTGACTTGTATCGAAATCGGATATGAATAAGAACAATAAAACACATTGAAGTTATTGTAGAATCGTTGAGCATTAAGCATTTCTTTTCACAAATGAAAAGGGGAGAATATACTACACTATACAATTTAAAACCTCTTAGTTCATATGAACTATTGAAAAACAATTTGTATATATATATAAATAAATAGAGGCCATAAATCTTAATTATTTAGGCACTTAAAGTGATTTTGGTTCATCTTTGGGGGGAAAGTGAAAATAGACTGTCAGTTATGTATGCAGCACTCAATAAAAGTTGCATCTGGTTCTTATCTATGCAAATTATTGAAGTGTTTTCCTTGGATTCTTAGCAGAATAAATAGTTATTGTTAGTGATATGAGACAAAAGTTCAAACTCTACTTGTTTAAGTTAAGGGTTTAAGAGTTTTGTATGTTTTAAGTTTATGTCTAAAACTTTAGTTTTGCTTGTTTATTAATTATTAATTATTTTTTATATTTTCTTTATTTATAACTACAACATATATAATATAGCTTTTTAAGCATATTCATATAATTGTAATGTGATTATATATCATATAAATAATAACTTCATTTAGGCTAGGGAACATAATCAATCTGGTTGTATGAAGCTTGGCTCTTGCTTAAGCTCGATATAATTAAACGAGCTTCATCTTAGGCTAGATGTTGTTTAAGCTTGACTCGATTCAATCATTTAATAAGGCGATCTTGAGTATCTCATGATCGGGTTGACTTGTTTATACCCTTTTAAATATAGTGTCAAAATGCGCATAGGAAAATGTGGTGTCGGAAATGCGTAGAAAAAAATATATGGCAAAAACGCTTAGGAAAATAAATTGTGTCGGAAATGCGTAAAAGATATAGTTTTTCACAACAGACCTTCTAATAACAAATCAATTTTCTCTGAAAAGTGTCGGTACATTGTTGTTTCCTATGCATTTCCGACGAATTAATTAGCCGTATTAAACGGCCAGTTTTCTTGCAGTGTTTGTTTTCTATATACAACTCTTATTGGTATCTAGGGTGAGCAGAAAACTGAAATAACCGAAAAATCCGAATGGAAAAACCGAATCCAAACAAAATCGACGGTTCGGTTTTTGGATTTTTAATAACCGAAAAGATCGGACAACCATTCCCAATAACCGAATCGATAAGTTACAATAGTAGCCAAATCCATATATTTTTATGTTTAAGTTTAAGTTGTTTAAGTGTTTAACCCATGCTACTAAAAATTATTAATTTTATTCTTGATTGTTAAATATTTATAATAAGAAAATTAACATATTTATTTATCATTGAAATTATTTATCCATTGTTTACAAGAAAATAACAAAAGTTTTTATAGAAATTAAATGATTTTCAAAGTATTTTAAAGAAAACGTCTTAATAAAAACTTTGAAAAAACACTAAAATAAATTAGAAGGTTAGATTCATGTGAACAATATTCAATAAAATGACTAAATATATTAACTTAAATGTAAATATTTAAGAAAGGTTCTTAAACTCTGAATTATTACGTAATTTATTTCAAAAACCGAAAAATCGAACTGAACCGAACCTTTACTAAAACCGAAACAAAAAAAAACTATAACCGAACGGTTTTCAAAAACCGAAAACCAAACTTCGGATACGGTTATGGTTTTGGTTTTACCCCAAAACCGAACCGAACCGTACACGCACATATAATGGCATCTATTAATGGGCACTTTTGAATTGTGTTTAGTATTTTATCATTAGTGGGCACTTTTGAATTGTGTTTAAGTATTTTATGGGTTAACATTTGGCAGGAAATGCTTGGATGGTGGTCCGTTATATCGGTCCCTTTGAAGTTCTATCCAATCTTGAGCATATATCAAATGTTTTCTTGACAATTGTGATTCATATTCCGGTATGGACCGAAGGTTACAAAATTATTGATGCCCGCATATATGTGTACGTTCTTGGTGTGTTATTTATGTGAGAATGAGTGTTCAATATATGTAAAAAAAAATCAATGGTTCATTAATTCATGTATTCTAAGATCTTACACCATACACAAAAGGAAAAAAAAAAAAAAACAAAATACTGGTTGAAGGGAGAATAAAAAACATGCCAAAGAGTTTTGGGGATTCATAGCTTCAATGTAGAATGATATATAAAAAAATACTTGCATCATTTATACTTTTTGTTAGAATTGAAACCATAAATCATAAAGGGAATATTCATGCAAAAAAGAGGATAGTTTATAGATTTAAAATAAACACAAGAACTTGCATAATATATTTGTGGAAATTCATAAATTTCATGCAAAAAAGCTTGGTTACACCATATATTGTGTAAAAAAAATCATTAATCTTTGAAGCAAAACACAAAATATTGATTAATTACTATGAGAGAGAGAGAGTTAGAGATGCATGACAATTGAACATACAAATGACTTGAACGTACGGTTCCATAAACTTCATGTAAGAAGAGGTTACACCGAACATAAAGTCATAGACTATCATCTTCAAAGAAAAAAAAAACAAAGAGAAAAATGTTTTTTTAAGATGGTTGTTGAAGCAAAGGGTTGTCTTCCTCAGATTCATTTGCATCCTGAAAAAAGTAGGAAAATAAAATCTTTATACATTAATCAGAAAAAAAAAAAACTACCAAAACACATATAATTTTTAGAAATGAAAAGTAGCTTAATTTATAATTACCTTAATTACTCCTTGATGCTTTGCATTTATAGCATTCCATCCTGCTAGCATAATTGTGCTCCCCACAACCTAATCTACTTTAGATCAAACAATGAACAAACTAGATTAAGTAACATTTCACAAAAAAAAAAAAAAAAAAAAAAAAAAATGATCTATTGATTTATTTCACTTGTGAATCTTATATATCTATACCTATTGCAAATCCAATCTCCGGTTTTCCAGCCCGGAACAGCGCTAGCATCATAGCCGTAACATGTTGCGGTTGAAGCAGCCATCATAGCACTATAATCTCTAGCCGCACCACATCTATAACATGCGGTCCTGCTAGCGTAATTATGTGACCCACAGTTGAATGTAGCACAGTACCAATCGCCTGCTAAGACTTCCGTTCTATTCACATAAGATGAAACCTCGCCAGGGGTGGCGAATTTGGGACAATGACATCTTTGACACGAGTCGCGTTTCTTGAAGTTCAAATGTTGGCATGCAGCACACATCCAATCTCCACTGCTCATTCTCTCTTGTTTTAAGTTTTAGAACCTGTAAAAATAAACAAACAAAATGAACATGAGTCACATTTCATTTCCTTAAAAACCCTTGAATATATTAATCTCCAAAGAAAGTACTAACCTTGAGAATATGTTGATCTTGTAATGAAGTGAAGCAAAATAGCAAAAACAAAAGAGAGATGATATGACAATGTTTGAGTTGGTGATTTTCTTGATTGAAACTTGAAGGATTTATATAGTTGCCAAAAGATTCTAAAACATGGGACCCATGTCAAAATGGAAGTAGTAAGATTTTTCTCCAAAACATTTTTGGTAGTGTATTTTCATATGGTCTCCATGGAATGAGATTCCAAAAGTTGACAAGTCCCATTTTGGTTCAGATAGACCTTCTAATAAGTGTTATCTTGGTGCAGATAAGCCTTCCCATCTGTGAAGAAAAATCATCCATACAAGCAAAATCTAATCATGATTATTGGTTAAATATAATTAAACCTAGCTTGTGTGAGTGAATATCTATAATTAAGTTCTCATTATGTGTTAATTTGTATTTAGCTTCCATGTATAAGTTAACAATGATAAACTCACATATAGTATAAAGCTGAAGGGGTATGGTCCTAAATTCTGCGCCGGTCACATGAGCTAACCTCAGGTTGCGCGCGAGACCGTATCCAAAATAAACCAAAGTGTTGGCTTCCTCGACCTCGCGCCGACTACAAGGGTGTGCCCCTGCCGCGCGCAAGGTCAGGACCAAGATAGAACCGATTCTGACACTTAGTTTCTTTGACAAAAGACCTAGCTTCCTTGACATTGCGCCGACTACACGGGTGTATCCAAGTCGCGCGGGGACAAGAAGCGCAGGGCAACATCGGAAAAGTACAGAAAGTATAAGTGGCAGAGCAGTGAGCCAATAGGCGCTCAACAGGCTGTGTTCTATCATGCTGCACGATGAGAAATCGTGCAGGAGACATGTAGTACACAAGGACACATACGTGGCACCAATCCGCTTGCGTCGACCACTGCTCCACGATCTGCTCCTAACTACTGATGACAGGCCAGACAACAGGGACAACCATCAGGACACGTGGATCCATTCAACGTGCGTCAGATACCCTCTCGCCTGGAATCACTAACGGTCGCGACAGGGGAGGCAGAACGAATATTCCTTGTTGCCGACCTCAGGCCCAAGACCCATCAGCCCATCTCCTTCACAATTCACCTTAGCTATAAATAGAGAACTTCACCTCCAGGTTTAAGGATCACTCTCTTGCTCTCTCACTTAATACATACACTTTTATCCTCAAAGCAAGTTCTTATTCTCACGTCGGAGGGTGGTTACAAGGTGGACCCCTCTATTCTCCTCCCTGTAACGAGTTTCACGGTGTGCTGATTGTTTTGCAGGATCAACGTAGCTATTCGTCGAGCTCGGAAGAAGATTAACTTTATTTGAACGAGACACAAACCACAAAGCTAATCGCCAGATTAATTTGGTGTTTCTTCAAAAGCCTACCTTGGTTGAAAAACACCTTAGATACAATCTATATGTTTTATACCAAGACCCTTTGTTATTAATAGTTTGACCTAAAATCAAGGGCACACAAGAAAAAAAAAATCCAAGCGGGGCCAACGTTTGCTTAAAAAATAGTATAACGGGTGACATACTAAAAAATGAATATCATTTCTAGAAAAATGGATTTTCAAAATATATCATATACTCTGCGACCAGCGGATCTTCTCGTCTTTGGTTGGGCTAAGGGGAAACATGCTTGTGTAGACCTCACGGGGGTTTCCCCTCTGGTTGGTTTAAGGGAAAACGGGTTTGTAGCTGGACAAGCAGCAACAAAGGCAGAATCGAAGAAAGTTGATAAGCACGCTAAAGCTTGTGCAGAGAACCAACATGTTTTTGTCCCTTTTGCCTTTGACACATTTGGCTCCCTAGCCCCAGAAGCTATCCAATTCCTGACCAGGGTCCAACGGGTCATCCACAACAATTGCTCAGCCTCAGGGAGACGGGGTTTTGTCTTTGGTAGATTAGGGTTTGCAATTCAGAAAGGGGTGGCGGCGCAGCTTGTTGCCCGTCTACCTTCTGTTTTGATGTAACTTGACAAGTATGAATAAAATCTAGATTGTTGATCGTTTAAAAAAAATAAAAAATCATATACTTTTATTCCTAGAAATTTTAAATAGATCTAATATTGTTACTTTTCAATAAAATTTTTGATGGACAATCCGTTGAGGAATGAGGAATGACCGTGGTCATTCGATAATCTGTCGTAAACCGACGCTAAACTGCTATTGATATTCGGTTGGTAAATGGTCAACAATAATATGTAGGAAAATATGCCTCAGCTCCAACGCTCGCATAATTGTCGATATTCTGTCGGGGATCATGTTTGTCTCACATCCCTCGATAAAATTCGTAGGTAAACCATTGATGAATTCATTAACCATGTTATGTTTTCTGATAGAGTATCACCGCCGAAGCTCCCTTCCACCACGTGATTTTTGATAGATACCCCATGCTAAAATTCCTGTGTTTTGTCTGATATATTGATCCCCATGTTGATTTATTTATAGGTTAAGCCATAAATTGAAACTAACCAATTGTAGTGTTTTATCCAAAAGTGAACTCACTATAGTGTCATTTAAACCTGAAAATCTTAATTTTCTTGATATTTTTAACGAACCTATAGAATTTGTCATGTAAAGCACATAACCTTGAAAAAAATTGAACTATGATATGTTATATTTAAATCGAAGTATGTATAAAGTTTAATGAATGTTTCTATAGTTGATGATTATTTTAATGTAATCAAATCAAAAAGGAAAAAAGAAGTAATCGTTACTTAAGAGTACGAAGCAATAAGGCTGGGTGGTGTGGTCTCACGCCCCTAGGGGCTTTATCATGCCACGTAAGCACTACGTAGACGACACATAAGCGGGGGGCTTTATCGCTAAGACCGTGGGGTATGGTGGGGCGGGGGTTTGGGGCATGGGTTGACACGTGGAAAGTTTGATAACTCAATTCAAAAGCCATTTTGTATGGGGTATGGTGGGCGTGGCTTGGCTGGCGTGGCCAAGCCACATCAGGTTTTTTTTAATATATATATATATATATATATATATATATTTATAATCTTTAAAAAACACATAAACATACAAAATAATTATCAAAATAAAAAACTATCATTCTTCATCGGTTTCGAACCCAGGAATCGTTGAAACATGATCCACCAAATCAGATCGAAGGTTGTGTTGTATATCCCTTGACTTGATCAAAAATTCATTTGCTGCTTTATCTTCGTCTGTTACGTTACCTGGTTGGGGGTCTTCGTCATCATAGTAGGTAACGACCGCTCTACCTTCATCCTCCAAAATCATGTTGTGAAGAATGATACATGCGTACATCACGTTTCCAATCTGATCCTTGTCCCATAGTCAACAAGGCATTGCCAATATTCGCCACATTTTCTTCAAAACACCGAATGCTCGCTCGACGTCTTTACGTGCAGCCATCTGGACCCTGTTAAACTTTAATCTCTTTGGATCTGTGGTACCGTGTCTTGTGAACGATTTTACGAAAACCCCTCACTCTGGGTAAATCCCATCAACTAGGTAGTACCCATACACGTACTCAACCCCGTTTACAAAGAAAGTTCCTTTGGGTCATATACCATTTACCCAATCATTGAAAAGGGGCGAGTGGTTTATGATGGTAATATCATTATGTGAACCTGGCATACCGAAGATCGCATGCCATATCCAAAGATCTTGGGACGCAACCGCTTCAAGCATGATGGCTGGCATCCCGTGAAATCCACTCGTGTGAGCGCCTTGCCATTGGGTAGGACAAAGTTCCCAAGCCCATTTCATACAATCTAAACTACCTAGCATCCCGGGTAGTCCATGATAATCTGCGTGATGTTCTAATATTTGTTGCATGTCACTGAACGAGGGCTTTCTCAAATATCTTTTCCTATAAAGTTCTAGAATACAGGAACAAAAGTTGTGAAGACTTTCTCTAGCTACACGTGCAGACATTTTTAAATAGTCATCCATAATGTCCGAACTATTGTCGTACGCTAACTGCCTAAGTGCGGCCGTGACCTTTCGCCACGGACTAAATCCTAATTGCCCGGTTACATCTGGTTTTTGTTGGAAATAAACATACTTCTCCTCAAGATCTCTAGATATCCTTAAAAATAAGTTTCTACTCATACGAAAACGACGCCTAAACATTTTTTCATCATACTTACGTTCCGCTGAGAAGTAATTGCTTACCAACAAATTGTTAGCGGTGTGCCGTTCACGAGCGATGTACCTTCTCCTCCGTTTAGGTTGCAGAGTCTCTTCCTCATTGTCTTCGTCTTCCACGACAGCTTTCACCACCGCCGCGATCGTTTGTAGAAATATTTCCGCACCATCGTCAGATGATGATGACGACACACTTGAACTTGAAGAACTCATGGCAAGATTGTGTTTTATGTGTTTGATATTGTGTGAGAAAAATGTTAAATATGGTAAGTTATTTATAAAGGAATTTTTTTTAAAATGCCCCCAACGGCTAGTTTGAATTGGCCATTGAGAGCCTGCCATATCAGCTTGCTAAACCCGCCCCACGCCCGGCTTGAAACCCAAGCCCCAAGGGCCACGCCCCAACCCAAGCCCACCCAGGGTGGTGGCTTGGGCGTTTTCCCCCAACCCACGCCCCATACCCCATAGTCTAACTTGCACGGTGTAGAATAACGCCCCTTTTAACTATACTAAAAAAAGAAAAAAAAAGGATAAATAAAAACAAATTTTGATGGTTGATGGAGGTAGACCCCATTGCTTTCTTCCTCTCACGCTCGCTATTCCTTTGGCGGAGGCCAAGGATGGCGCCCCCATTGGTGGAGGCGGGGTGGTATAGGGATGCCATGTAACGCTAAAATGGGTGAGGTGACATGGGGCGCGAAACCACGCCATATGGTAAAACATATAATTTTATTGATATTAACAACTTTTTATATAATTTTAATATAAAGAGAAGAAAAAAAAGATGATAAATAGAAGGTAACAAACCAAAATGACCAGGAATGTATAAAAAATTAGAGGTTTGCAAAGATAGGGCTAATAACTCATAATCTAGTGATATGGTGTTCATACTTTATAAAAATAGTGTAGATTTAAATTCTTGTACAATCATGTTTCATATATCATACATTACTTAACGGGTTCGTGGATATCGTATATATTGTGTGATTCAAAGTTACTTGTTGAAATGATAGTCAACCTAAATTCAATCTTGAACTCACCTTAAAACCGACTTCAAAAATATAATATTCAAACACATTTCTACTTATTCTATATTTTTAGTAATAGGCAATATACCATACGAGCGGCCAACAACACCAAATTAAACAAAGGATGAAACCAAGAGAATACTAGATGAAACGTCTACTAGGGGAGTGATTCCATGTGTAAACATAGAGAATCATGATTTTCTCTGTTCCGAGTCCATGAGAACGTATTGGCTACAATATCTTCTACCACTTATGGGATTTGTTGCATGGATTTGTCATATATCAAGTCATTTCTGGCATTCGACATGAACTAGAAAAGTCGTATATGAGATGGCATAAATCAGCCTCTTTTCGTCGTTAGATTTCCTAGCACCGGAAAGGCTTGCCATAATAGAGGCCATTACGTTCGTAAAATCTATGCCGCACCACCATGATATACATACAAATGTGTATGTTATATACATAAAAACCTATGTTATTTACACTTGTATAGGTTGTATAAATAAATGAAATTTAAGTAGTCGTATATTTTTTTTCAATGAATATACATGGTATTTCAACATTTTTTGGTTAAATTTCAATTTAAAATTGAATTGTTAGTACTATGCATATAGTCTTGACGATTCATGTTTTCAGTTTTAAAATTGAGTAAATTGCCATTTTGGTCTATTTGGTTTGGGCATTTTTGCCATTTTAGTACAAATCTCAAACTTTTTAAATCTGAGTCCTTGTGGTTTCAATTTTGTTGCCATTTTATTCCAAATTTCAAATTTGGCCAAATTCCCCAATTTAAACCCCCCTGTTTTGTCCTTTTGCTTAGGGGTATTTTTGTCATTTTGGAATTATTTTAACTCAATTATCTATATACTAACCTAGAACAATTAATATATATATATACACACACATACAGACTCTGCTCTCTCTCTCTCTCTGAACTATCACCACACCACCACCCCCACCACCGCATAATTCCCACCACCACCATCACACTGGTGCTGGTGCGACCGTGCCGGAGACGCTGGTAAAACACCACAACCACCATCAGTGCCGGTAAAACCCCACACCCCCTTTCTCTCTCTTCTCTCTCTCCCCCTTTCTCACCACCGCCACCTCCTCCCCCCCTCCATTAACACCACCGCTGCACCACCACCACCCTTGTCTTCCTCATTTCACCCAATTTCACCAGAAAACCCTAATCCAAACCCTAATTAGGGTTAACACTTAACACAAATTAACAACCTTAAAGGCGGCTAAAGAAGAACCACCACCGGAACCACTGTTGGGACGAAGATCAGATGAACCAAAAGCCAACGAATCAAAAAGAGGGCCAGAAGTTCTTCCTCTGTTCCCGCCACCAGGTCTCAAACTCAACACTGTCTTGAACAAATCCAACAACACCCAGATGGTCGAATCGGCGATTGAACCAGTAGAATCAAGATTCAAAAGAATCTTTAAAGATAGGGTTTGTGTCGGTTTTTTGAAGGTTTCGTGTTTATAGTTCATATATAGTTGAAACCCTTCTTTAGCCGCCTTTAAGGTTGTTTGGGGAAGATGATGTGGTGCAGTGGTGGTCCGGTGGGGGTGGTGGTGGTGCAGTGGTGGTGTTAATGGAGGGGGGAGAAGGTGGCGGTGGTGAGAAGGGGGGAGAGAGAGAAGAGAGAGAAAGGGGGTGTTGAGAGAGAGTGCAGATCTGGTGTTTGGGATTTTATTTATATAATTTTTTTAATGACCAAAATGACGAAAATACCCCTGAGCAAAAGGACATAACAAGGGGGTTTAAATTGAGGAATCTGGCCAAATTTGAAATTTGTACTAAAATGACAACAAAATTAAAACCACAGGGACCCAGATTTAAAAAGTGTGAGATTTAGACTAAAATGACAAAAGTGCCCAAACCACAGGGACCAAAATGGCAGTTTACTCTTTAAAATTTTAGGTAAACAAGTTTGAGTAATTAGGCATGTATCAGCAAATACAATACCCATCCCAAAGCCATGATAAATTTTATGACTAATCCCATACTTAAATACTCATCTCGAACGTTTTGCATTTCAGGTTTTTCCATCGCGTTCATACTTTTTGTCATCCCTACTCACTTTAAGGAATTGATTACAACAATGATTTTTAAGTTTGCTTCTTTTTAGTATAAAGTTAGTTTGGGTTTCAGATTACGGTTCATTGTTTGATTTGAGGAGACGAAAGTGAATTTTATAAAAGTTCTTGATGCAATTTGGCTTTTTATAACTGACAAGAGTCGAGTTATCTAACTGACAGGAGTCATAAATCCTCAATCCATGTATATATATATATATATATATATATATATGCTATATTAACTCTTACATAAGAATGTGACAAGAGGTGGTAGTGTAGCAAAAGAACATTTTTTACAAGATAAAAATTCCAAGAATGCTTCTGTTTGCATGATTCCTCTTGCATTATTTGAACAAAAAGGCTTTTATGATATTCTCCCTTACTATCTCCACTTTTAGTAATATATTATGTGTACCATTAATGTTAATCAAGTTATAACTAAGTGAGATGTACATGATACATCCCCCATTGGTTTATACTCATTAGATGGCATGGACATGCATCTATCATATATCTTCATACATTGTACTAACATATATATATATATATACACACACAAAACCTTTAGGCTACAGGGTTCGTCCCCACCCCCGTCGAGCTCCGGCGACGCCGGCAAACCATGCCACCCCCCTCCCGTCCCGTCCTCACCTTCTTGTGCTGGACGTTGGCGACGCTCCTAAGTTGGTGGGCCCCCTTCACTTTTTATTGTCTAGACCGCAGAACACTGGTTCTTCCTCCTCCTCCTCCCCTGTTTTCACCATTAATGGCATTAGCAGCTGCCACAGAAAATTTCTTCAATTCATCCTACTCCCCCTCTTTTCACCCTTTTCGCCTATTGGCAGGAAACTTTACATGAATTTCTGGTAGAGTGAAAATATTAGCAGAGCGGTGGTGTTTAGGGGGTAATGGAGGTGGGTTTGCGGTGGTGGTTTTTTTCTTCTGAAAGCACAAAGATTTTAGAGAGAGAGAGAAACAAAGAGATGACTTTATGGTGGAAACAAAAGGCAGTTGAGAGGATTAAAATAAGCACTTGAGAGGATTAAATAGTGATATAAAATAAAATTACCAAAATTGATATAAAATAAAACTAATAAAATTGATATAAAATAAAACTAATAAAAACGATAAGCAGTTGAGAGGATAAATATTTTGTTAGTTTATTTGTTAAATGTTAAAAAAAGTAGAAGAATAAAAAAAAAATACAAAAGCGGTGGGGTAGGATCATCTAGGACCATCCTCCATACCCTCTACTTTTATGGGATGGACCATCCTTGGGAGGACTATGACGTGGCGCCTACGTGACGGACCATCTTCCCTTGGAGGACCATCACCATACCCCACAGCCTTAGTGTGTGGGTACATATATTTATACAAATTAAAATTACTTATGGTAGTTATTTGATTATAATAAGCTTATGTCCCCCCTTCCATATTGAGAATAAGTTCCTTATGTATGGAACAAAATGTGCCAATTCAAAACTATTTTATTCTTTGCCTACGATTACTTTTGTGGCAATAATTCAAATCCCCACTTAAAGATTCAGTCTCCCATCACTTTATCTATTTAAATTATATATGAAATTGTATACAATTGTAAGTGTACACTTGCACACACATACCTTCAGAGCCGTCTCCGAGAACTCACAAAAAAAATTGGACCTTGGGCGACAAAAAGAATTGGGCCCAAAATTGTGGTTAAGGGAAAATGAATTAAAAGTATAAAACCTTGGTAGTGAAGCCAAGACTTGAACTTGAGACCTCTACATTTTATCTTAAGATAGTTTTTTCCACTCTACTACCAACATTTTTTTGCATAACAAATAGATAAACATACTAAATATATAATTTAATAAATATATATAAAAGCTTATAAAACCTTTCGGACCCTTTGAAAACTTGGGCCTCGTGCGACGGGCACGGGTTAGCCGGCTCAAGAGCCGGCCCGCATACCTTATTAGCGGAGTTACTAATTCAAGATAGTATATACAACTTTGAATGTTAGATAAACATAAGATCATTAATTCAATATATTTAATCAGTAGTACGTACACGGTACTTAGAATGCTAGATTATAAGTCGTCGATGACACATACATACATGCTAACACCATCACGACAACATACATAGTGGTCCCAAAATATTTTTCGAAAACGAAAGTATATACAACTATACTTGTATGTGAAGTAGGACCCAATAGATTTCATGTGTAAGTGATTTTTTTGCATTGGATTTCCTCATAATTTCATGAAAACTAAAAAGTATTGATCTTTGTTCACTCTTCATGATCATTACATTTATATATTTGTTCTTATAACAATTTATTTTACCAATATAGTTGCCATAACTCATAACTCATGAGTACATGAATAAATAAATCCTTGTGATCATATTGTGTTTTTGTCAGATTTTAAAAGTCCTCTCTCGTGTCCCTTCCTCTTCTGATCTCCGGTAGGCTCGACGGCAAGGTTTAGTCGGTGTTAGTGAGTGAGGTCGCCATATCCGGCTGGACCTCTATCCCTAACCCCACTTTTCTCTCTCCCATTCGCCGCCTGGGGTTAGCTTTTCGTGCTTGGAGTTTTCTTTTCTTACCAGAGAATTACCCATCCTTGCCGGAACTCCTCCTCGATTGCTTAGTAGGTCTGATACCGGTCGAGGCTATCGTGCATAGTGCGGCTAGACCGGTTCGAATCCTATTAACCTCTCATAGGGTTGTCTCCGTGGCTGGGTGTGGTTCGTCTTCTTCTTCTTATGGAGTTTGATGCTGGACGGGGGGGGGGGGGGGTGTAGATGATGGCGGAGATGGGCCGTGGACTGAGGTGCAATACCAAAAACAAAGGAAAAGTCGTGGAAATGGGGTGGAGATGACCTTCATTGTGCAAAACCTACCTGATCGGTCGACAAAGATGATGCTGTGGAGGGCCTTCCAGCCGTATGGCTTTATCTCCGATGCATATGTTGCCCGCAAAAAGACAAAAAGGGTAATAGTTTTGGTTTTGTCAGATATAAGGGTGTTGATAATGTGGAAGTAACCCTGGCGGCCATGAATTCGGTTAAGATTCTTGAAGCTAAGGTGTCTGTTTCGCTGGCCAAATATGATAAAAATCATAAACAGTTCATTTACACTTCGAAAATAGTTGGAGAAAAGATTTGGAGACAGAAAGAAAATCCTCAGATGGTCCCTCCTTATAATAATGGAGTCTCCTCCGGGGGTGCGACGGTGAAGGAAGGAATATCATATGCTAGTTTATTTCAAAAGGATGGTCATGTTCATTGCTACGGCTCTAAAGTGTTCTCGATTAACATTAAAGGTTCCAAATACCCCTTACATTGTATTAACCGGTCCATTCATGGTGTGGTTAAAGAGCTTGATACTTTTAATTCTCTGAATAATGTCCTTAGCAGAGGGGGTTTAAGCAATTTTGGTTTATCATATGTGGGCTGTCTTAGTGTCTTGCTTACACTTGGCGGCCCAGGGATGGTTAAGGAAGTCATGTCTAACAAGTCGGAGGTTTTGTCTGCTGTGTTCAGTCGTTATGATGTATGGAAGGGTGAAGATTTGCCTTCTGAACGAGTCGTGTCTCTCCGAATTTCTGGTATTCCAGTCCATCTTCGAGACAATTCGGTGTATGAAAAGATTGGCGGTCTATTTGGTAAAGTAGTGAAGGAATCTTCCTTCTCTTGGTCCGTATCTGATAACTCGGAGGGTTCTGTTCTGGTGTTAGTCCCTCTTGGGAAGCGAATCGAGGAGACGGTGGTGCTTAACTGGGAGGAACGAAGATATGTTTTATGGGTTGCTGAGGATGTTTTGGCTTGGAAACCTAATTTGGACGGAGAAAACCCTTCAATGGAGGGAGATATGGATAATGAGTCTACGGATGAATCGGAAGGAAGCTCCGTAAATGGCGGGAATGAGGACGGGTGTAACATGGAGGATGAGGTCGAGGATGGAGAAATTAGGTCTCCGAAACCAAAGTCTCCGGTGCCGGTGGAAGAGTGTCGGCCACCATCGGAATCCCCAATGGAGCCGGTTAATGTTCAGTTGCAGGAATTTGAAAAGGTGGATTCTGAAAGGTTGCATGATGTGCATGGGAAATCTCCTAACCCTAAAGAATTAATTAATGGCAATGTGGAATCCGAGAATGAGGCGGCTGGGGTTAATGAATGTGGTCCCCATCTAAAAGGAACCTGTGGTAGTGGCTTAGTGGATCAGACAATCAATGATGGCCCAACTCCTCTAGTTGGGCTTGGAAAGAGGAATAGAGCTAACAGGAGCCCTCCATCAACAGGCTCTATGCATGGCCCTCCAGTTAGAGGTTTTTATCAAGAATCTGCATCTGATGAGCGCTCCTTTAATCTTAATCGTCCAACATCGGACATTGGGTCATTAAGTGGTGAACAGGTCGGCGGAGATAGCAATGTTCAGTCACGGTCTAACTTGGTCGCTGGCCGGAATCAAGTGTCATCAACAGTTGATCCGATTTTGAATAAGGGGTTTTCTCCGGATCTGGGATTCCCGTGTAACACCTCGAAAATTCACGTCCTATAATGTGTTGACACGTGTCATATGTTTAAAATGTGTGAAAGAATATTATAGAAGGACTAAAGTTGACAAACATGGAAAGTATGTGATTATACGTATTCGAAATGTCAACAGTGTATAAATATATTGTACATTAACCATACATGATGCTCATACCTTCAAACGAATAAATCATGGATCATACGAAGCTAAAAGTGAGAGATTACAAACTACAGGGGTTAAATGTGTCAACATGTTTAAGTTATACCTCTGAGTGACCTTTTGACAAACCCGAAGCTTTGTAACTGTTAATTATGCTCACTAGAATGCACGATATAAATTTCGTAAGGTTTCGTTATCATATGAGAAAGTTATGATCAAATTCGTGTGCGAAGGGTTAAAGCGTCAACGTTGAAAGTTAGGACTTTTCGGGTAACAATAAAGTTAACCGGGGACTTAACAAAGTGGGTATATGTTTTAAAGCCCATATAAATCAATTTGGAGGGTTCAAGATGCAAGAAACAAAAGTCTAAACGAAGTTTTAAGAGCCAAGGATCAAAACGCAATAAATCAAAAATTCTGATTTTGTGCAGAGGAGGCCTCGCGCCACGCGAAGCCCAAGGGGGGTCCTTCGCGCCACGCGAGGGACTACCAGCTCCGAAAATGTTGGGTTCTTGCCTGCCTTTTGCATTCTGCTCGATTTTATCCGATTTTTCACATAAAGGGCGACCCCTAGGCACCCCCTAAGCACTAGGAACACTTGTGGATCAGTTGTGGTGAGATGTAGACTTGTGTGTCAACTTCTTATGGTGATTAAATCACTATATAAAGCACTATGTTGCAATAAGTTCTTCACATATTCATTCTTGCATTCCTGATCATTCTGGAGCTCAAGTCTTCTCTCAAGTGATCACAAATCGTTCACAGGACTCTTGTAAGTTTGCTTAACCTTCTTTTGTTGAGTTTAGCTTAGTTATTTAGCTAAAAGTCAAACCGTCGTAATTACGGTTTGACTTCGAGATTAATTAATAATGGCTCAGTCAAATATCGAATTAAAAGTACCTTTAAGTAGGTAATTATGTGGGTAATAAAACCTCAAAAGGGTTCCCCCTGATTCCCACTCTAACTAGGTCAAATGTCGGGTCAAACTTACTAATAAAGAGTCAACAGAATGTTTAAATTACAATTTATGCATGATTAGCAATGTAGAACACTTATAACCTGTTTGATCATTGATATAACTTGGTAATGAATGTAAGAACATGTCTAAACATGTTCAACCCGACAATTTTCAGTAGAGACCCGGTTCGGAACCGAAAGTCGCATAGTTTGACTTTCGCTTTGACTTTCAGTTCTTACCCATTATGGTATGTTTTAGAAATACCTTAGAGCTTTATTTGGACCAGGTTACATGCTAGTATAACCCTCTGTGATTATACACCTCGGATTATTAGTTATCCAATTAATATGCATGATTCCGTTAAGTGCTCATATGTTGACCATTATGCCCTTTTCACCTTAAAACGTGATTTTTGGAAATGTAAAAGAGTAGAAACTTTACTTACTAATATTTAAACTTGCATACAAAATTTGACATCAGTTTGAGGTGTAGGTTAAGAGTTATGCTCGTTAGCGTAAAATGAAAGCTTTATGTTAATTAAACGACATAATTAGCGTATAGCCTACTTAAACATACTTTTTGGTATCAAACTTATTACCCACTGATGTAATATATTAGTTTGGGATTTTTAAAGATTTTTAATTAATTTTAGGCTGATCATAACTTATAGTCGTAGGCTTAATCCGGTAATTGTCGGTTTTGCCCTTACGGGCTATAAAATGAGTTTTACATATCTAAACGACTCCAAACCTTTTGCTACTAATCACATATGATAAATAAATTATTTTAAGCCTTCTGGAAATATAAAAATATCAGATTTATGTATCAAACCCGGAAATGGCCTCTAATCGCCTTTTTAAGCGTTTTTAACGCATAGTATGTACTAAAACTATTTTAAACATACAAGGGTTGATACCTACTGATATTTGAGGCAAATTATAATATTTTAACAGTAAGCAAAGGTTGTTAAACTCAGACTTCAGTTTTGAGCTTTTCGGCTTATGTGAAATTACCAAAATGCCCCTACGGTGCATAGTTTGGTTATAATTAATAAATTTCACATATATACTTTACCCTACTGTTATAACTTAGTAAAATAAGTATTTTTGCTGATTACATCAGACCTATAACTCAGGTGAATACTTAAACTCTTTTATAACCTTTTAAATGACCAAACTACCCCTACGGGGCATAGTTTGTGTTTAAATTCGTTTCGGGCATAATAAAAGACATATTACTGATGTCACAACATATATGAAGCATATTAACTTAGGAAACCTGTAAATGGCTCATACGAATACCCGTTACGCTTATTACGCGTTCGGTTCGGTTTATGTAACTAGTTTACATAAACTAGCCTAAACGGGTCAAACCTTAACGGTTTTATCTCAAAATCCAGAATGTGTATGAAATACCCATATTAAGCAAGTCTCTGAACTTGTCGGGTTTAAATCACATTCTATCCGGTCTTCGCCTAATCGTGCGTACAAACCGAATCTTTGAAGCTAGCCTGTCTAAGCTTAAGCTTAATTAAAGACCCGTTAGGATTCTAATAGGTTATTATAAACCTTTGTTCCAGAATAGGAGACCAGTAAAAGCTACTTGCATTTTGCTTATTGTGATTATTACATTGCTCAGGTAAATACTTTTAACTTATTTTCCCTATACGGGCTTGGGTTACGGTATATAGCATACCGCTTGGTCGGGCATCAAATCTTCCATCGTTGGGTGGTTAATTGAATAATTTGATCGGCTCGTTTAAACAGTCTTGTTTACTTAAAAGCCTTTGGGGGGTTAATGACCATGTCCCGGATATCCTTGGCATCATTTTACGAAATGGCCACGACCTAAGCGCGGAGTGTAGGCGTACACTCGTCAGTGCATAAAAAGTTGATGTGGTGTGTCTATTGATCTTTAACCCGGTACGTCCGGGCTACTGAACGCATAAGGAACATGTATTTCGTTCACAAGATTATATATTTAAATAATTCTCCCAAGTTAAATAAAATGTTTATGCCATGTGCATCCAAACCAATTTTCAATCATTTTCCAAAATGAGTCAGTTGATTGTATTTACCAGTGTAAACTGACGTATTTTCCTAAAAAGATTAAATGCATGTACTAAGCGTAATTGGCTGGGATTTCTCCTTAGCATCGATAGAAGTCTCGCAAGCTTTAGATGCCTACCGTCTATTGAACTATTATTTATATTTGATCCTTCTGTGGACAAACATTCAACTGTTGTGATACACGATATTACAATATTATTAAAAGTTGAATTTATATTTTTCATTTGCTTCCGCTGTGCATATTTATATATTGTGTTGTTTGACTATTATGTTGCCAACCACGTCACGATACTCCCCCACCGGTGACTCGTGGAAGTCGGGGTGTGACAGGTTGGTATCAGAGCCAACATTGAGTGAATTAAACACTAGCCTTTTGTGTTTAATCTCAATGACACAATTGCACATTCTAAACTTTCGAGTCTAGACATATAACATAGGACAAATTCCACTTTGTTTGTGTTGTCCTTTATTTTACATATATTTTTCTTTTTGTTATCTTATGTCGTAATGACAGGATTTGAAAACGCCGCCAAGATTCTTCAGGAGAAGAGGAAGAGGCAAGGGGCCAATCACCGCCCCCAATGATAATGAAGCTGGACCTTCGCATATGCGAGCTCCATCTTCCACGGAGAGTGACGATCCTCGGCAGAACCAGAGGAACCTCTTTGAGCCGGCTAGACGGTCGGTCTCACACAGTTCAACACCTCCTAACCCTTATGGGCCACAGCCGGAGTATGAGCCCAACAACCCTCAACCGTCCTACATACCGTTACAGCGATCCTTATCGCATCATTCTTTTGGAGACCCTACACCTGTCTTCAGGGGCCGGTTTAACCCGGCCAATTATATACCAGAACCAGCGGGTTTTAACCCACTGGGGCCGGAGGATCATTTCTCGGGAGATCACGCGGATGACATGGACGAGGATACGGACCCCGTCGCACCTGCCAGTGGTACACCAAACCACCCGATAGAGATCTCTGATGGATCTTCTTTCCACGGATCACCCTACGGTGGTCCAGATAGCTTTCAAGCTATGTTTACCCTGCATGAATGGTATTATACACCCTCGCACCATTCGTCGCCTCATCAGCAGCAGCAGCAGCAGGATCCCTCTGAGCATTCAAGATTTGGGGCAGTCACGCCACCGCCTCCACCGCCACCAGTTCAACCGGCACCTCCGCAACCGCCAAGGCGTAGGAGAACCGGAGCGCGTATGTCTGCGCGAGGGGGGACTTTCATTTTAGTTCTCCACGACAATCAAGTGGCAGCCACTACCCGCCACTTTAGGAGGACCCACTGATGGGTGGACCTTCGCACCCAGTTGCACCGCAACCACCGCCTATGGGTTTTGATAACCCAATTCTGGCATTCACGAGTTCTATGGCGTATAACCTGTTTGAACAGCCAGTGCATACCAACTACAACTATGCAGAAGCCGACCCATACATGGTAGCGGCTAACTACAACACCCAAGGACCCTATGGAGATCCATGGGGGGTAGGGTACCCAACATATGGGTACCAAATACCTCCAAGACCTATTATCAGGCAACAATCGCAACCACCAAGGTTCTCCCCACCAGAGCATGAAGAAATTCTGCAATGGTTGGACCATGTAGAGCGAGAATTTCACAGGGAACGAAGGGAGCGACAAACTTTCTTCCAAGGATTGACAAGCTTGATCAAAGGGAAGAGCAAGAAGGACCACTGAATCCTTCCAATTGTTGTTGAGCCCCTGTGTGGGCCAGTCTTGCTGTATAAACCCCTGCGTGGGTATGTATGTTGTTTATTTTGACCCCTGCGTGGGTCTATCTTTCTGTTAACCCCTACGAGGGTATGTTATTTGTGTAAGTCCCTGCCTGGACTATTATGTTATTAAGCCCCTACGTGGGTATGTTTGTTATTAAGCCCCTGCGTGGGTATGTGTGTTATTAAGCCCCTGCGTGGGTAAGTTTGTTTGTTGAAAAGTCCCGTTTAGGGCAACATGTAATCTTTTGATAATTAATGGAATGTTATGTTTATAAATTTCATCTTGCTATTATATGCATAAACGTTATATATGAAATAAATAAATTAAAAATTCATTCCTTTTAAAAAATAATCTGCCTACCTTAATTATTGAATAAGAATCTTAAGAGTGAAACCTAGTCTGAGTGTCATTATAAAGACCTGACCATGATGGTAAGACCTGTTTAAAAGATTCAAATCCCTGTTAACATCTGAAAACATGTTAACACTCCTGGCAGATGTGATTCATTTGAAATCACACACGTTATTATATAAGGATCTTTCAAATATTCCAAACCCAACTAAATGATCTCTGAATCATGGGTTAAATCGTCAATTAAGATGATCATATTTTTACCTTACGTGGTAATACATGCCTACGGGCCCTGCTCATTTCCATATGAGCCAAAAGACAGTGGTAGCTATGGCTCCCTGTCTGATAAAGGTAATGAACTATGTTCAAACCTTAAAAGCCTTGATTCTCTGAAATCATAGCTTATAATTTAAAATGTCCTTGTGACTAGGCCTTATGTGCTAATATATATTGTTATTGTTTATAATTAGGATAAAATTATAATTGAAATCCTAATTGAATACGATTAATAAATTAACCAAATATGGTCTCTGTTTACCATGGTTAATGAATTACCCTAAGGGGCAATTCCATAATAAACTTCCAAATAAACTATTGTCCTTGTTTTCTGTAACAGTTCAATTAAAATGGCTAACTCAGACGAAATTAATAGCCATCCAGTGGAGAATTTTGATAACGCCCGAGTTAATTTAACGGGTGCTGAATTGAAAGCGTTGGTAGACGACGCAGTTACAAAAGCTTTGGAGCGGCAGTACGAAGAGTATAGTGGGACTCGAAGTAGGACCATATCTAAACCGCATTCGAAGCCACCTTCCAAGAAGGAAGAACCCAAGAAAGATGATGATAGACTCTCCTCAAACCACAACAGTGCTCCATTTCAACAGGTGGTACTCAATCAAGAACCCCGTACTAAGGGTTGCTCCTATAAATACTTTGTCTCTTGCAAGCCCAGGGATTTTACTGGGGAAAAGGGAGCCATTGACTGCATGACGTGGTTAGACGAGATGGACATGGTTGTGGATATCAGCGGATGCGCTGAAAAGGACGTAGTCAAGTTTGTGTCGCAATCTTTTAAGGGTGAAGCTTTAGCCTGGTGGAGATCTCTGATTCAAGCCACCGGGAAAATCCCATTGTACAACATGTCATGGGATCAATTTACTGCCCTAATCAGGGAAAATTACTGCCCTCAACATGAGGTGGAGAAGATAGAGTCTGATTTTCTATCATTGGTGACGACAAACCTTGACTGTCAAGCTTACCTAACGAGCTTCAACACCATGTCCCGGTTGGTTCCTTATTTGGTGACCCCGGAACCAAAAAGAATAGCTCGTTTTATCGGTGGTTTAGCCCCCGAGATAAAGGCAAGTGTGAAGGCTTCTCGGCCAGCTACTTTTAGATCTGTAGCTGACATATCTTTGTCCCTTACTTGGATGCGGTCAGGCAAAGATCGCTAAGGAATAAGGATGCTGAGAAGAGAAAGCGTGAAGATGATAATTCACGCAGATCGAACAAGAAGCACCGTGGAAACGGTGACAACAAGAAGGGATCTGAGTCAAGGAAAGATGGGCATCGGTCTGGTGAGAAGCCCAAATGCAAAATTTACAAGAAACAGCACTATGGAAAGTGCAGACTTGAGTCGAACTCACAGACTCAGTAAAAAACCTTTGCATGTGGAATATGCAAGTCCACGGATCACAAGACCTTGGATTGCAAGAAACTGAAAGACGCAACGTGCTACCGTTGCAATGAAAAGGGGCACATTAAGACCAACTGCCCTAAATATGCCAAAAAGTCTGAAGAGACCAAGAAAACCAATGCGAGAGTCTTTAGGATGGACGCGAAGGAGGCTGTGCAAGACGATAATGTCATAACAGGTACATTCCTTATAAATGACGTCTATGCAAGAGTACTTTTTGATTCAGGCGCTGATAAGTCGTTTGTAGATAACAAGTTTTGTGAATTGTTGAAATTGCCTGTCATAACCTTGAGTATGAATTATGAGGTAGAGTTAGCAGATGGCACCATAGAAACCGTCTCAACTGTGTTAGATGGATGTGTTATATCCATTAAGAACCACTCTTTTCCTCTGTCTCTACTTCCCTTTAAGTTGGCCGGTTTTGACATAGTTTTGGGTATGGACTGGTTATCACATAACCAGGCCCAAATTGTCTGCAACAAGAAGCAGGTAGTGATAAAGACTCCGTCTGGTGAATCACTTACCATTCGGGGGGATACCTAGTATGGACTGCCTGAGTAGGTGACCATGCTTAAGGCTTCCAAGTGCTTAAAGAAGGGTTGTGTCATCTACATGGCGCAAGTGATTATTGATGAACCTAGACCGAAGATAGAAGACATTCCCGTCATTTCTGAATACCCCGAAGTTTTTCCTGAAGAACTACCTGGTTTACCACCAGATAGACAAGTGGAGTTCAGAATTGACATCATCCCCGGAGCAGCACCAGTTGCTAGAGCACCTTATAGGTTGGCGCCCACAGAGATGAAAGAATTGAGGACACAGCTAGACGAATTACTAGCCAAGGGTTTCATTAAACCTAGTTCGTCTCCTTGGGGAGCGCCAGTCCTGTTTGTCAAGAAGAAGGATGGATCGATGCGCCTGTGCATCGATTATCGTGAGCTTAATAAAGTCACAATAAAGAATAGATATCTGTTACCCAGGATCGACGATTTGTTCGATCAGTTACAAGGGGCAAGTTATTTCTCGAAGATTGATTTGAGGTCAGGCTACCATCAACTGAAGGTTAGAGATGAAGACGTGCATAAAACTGCATTTAGGACTCGTTATGGTCATTACGAGTTCCTAGTGATGCCTTTTGGGCTCACTAATGCACCGGCCGCGTTCATGGATCTCATGAATCGTGTTTGCAAGCCGTACTTAGATAAATTTGTCATCGTTTTCATCGACGACATTCTCATTTACTCTAAGAACCAAGCTGATCATGAGAAGCATCTTCGATGTATTCTCAAACTTTTACATCACGAGAAACTCTACGCCAAATTTTCCAGGTGTGAATTTTGGCTTCGAGAAGTCCAATTCCTTGGACATGTGGTCAGTGAGCGTGGTATCCAAGTGGATCCCGCTAAAGTTGAAGCTGTTATGAATTGGCAAGAGCCGAAGACGCCTACAGAGATTCGTAGCTTCCTGGGATTGGCAGGATATTACAGGTGTTTTATCGAAAATTTTTCAAGGATTGCTGCACCCCTAACCTCATTAACTAAGAAGAAGGTTAAGTTTGTTTGGGGCCCAAAGCAGCAAGAATCCTTTGATATTCTGAAGAAAAAATTGAGCAACGCTCCTGTACTGACTTTGCCTGAAGGTACCGAAGAATTTGTGGTTTACTGCGATGCATCGCACACTGGCTTGGGGTGTGTGCTTATACAGAAAGGCAAGGTTATTGCCTATGCATCACGTCAATTAAAGGTGCATGAAAAGAATTACACCACCCATGACTTGGAGTTGGGTGCCGTTGTATTCGCACTAAAACTGTGGAGGCATTATTTATATGGAATCAAGTGTGTGATCTATTCTGATCACATGAGCCTCCAGCACCAGTTTAATCAAAAGGATTTAAACATGAGGCAACGACGTTGGATGGAGACTCTGAACGATTATGATTGTGAAATCAGATACCATCCCGGCAAGGCGAATGTAGTCGCCGATGCCTTGAGCAGAAAGGAAAGGGTGAAACCCATCCGAATCAATGCCAAGCGCATGGAAATAAAGAACAATTTGATTGAGAGGTTGTTAGCTGCGCAGAAGGAAGCTGTGTTGGAAGCTAACTATCCTAACGAGAAACTGGGAGTAACTGAGGAGCAGTTAACTCTTAGCAAGGACGGAATTCTAAGATTAAATGGACGAATATGGGTTCCAATTTATGGAAGACTTCGAGATGTCATCCTCCAGGAAGCCCATAGTTCCAAATACTCCGTTCATCCTGGAGCTGATAAGATGTACCAGGATCTAAGGGCAAATTATTGGTGGATAGGCTTGAAGAAGTCTGTAGCCACCTATGTAGCCAGATGCTTGACATGTGCGCAAGTCAAGGCCGAGCATCAGAAACCGTCAGGTTTGCTACAACAGCCTGAGCTTCCCACTTGGAAATGGGAAATGGTAACTATGGATTTTATCACCAAGTTACCCAAGACAAGGAAGGGAAATGATATGATATGGGTTATAGTTGATAGACTGACTAAGTCAGCACATTTCTTACCCATCAAGGAGACTTATAGCTCCGACATGCTAGCCCAGTTATACGTGGATAAGATTGTAGCCCTACATGGCATACCTGTGTCTATTATCTCTGACCAAGATACTAGATACACGTCACATTTTTGGAAGAGTTTCCAACAATCTTTGGGCACGTGTTTGAATTTTAGTACGGCTTACCATCCTCAGACGGACGGCCAGAGTGAGCGTACTATTCAAACGTTGGAAGACATGCTACGTGCATGTGCGATCGATTTGGGTGGTAGTTGGGATAAGAACCTACCGTTAATCGAATTCTCCTACAACAATAGCTACCATACCAGCATTAAGGCTGCGCCTTTCGAGGCATTATACGGTAGAAAGTGTAGAACGCCTGTTTGTTGGGCGGAAGTTGGAGATGTCCAATTATCAGGACCAGAGATAGTCTTTGAAACGACGGACAAGATTGTCCAGATTCGTGACCGTCTCAAGGCTTCCCGAGATAGGCAGAAGAGTTACGCAGATCCAAAGTGTAAAGCTTTTCACTTCGAAGTAGGTGACAAAGTGTTGCTTAAAGTATCACCCTGGAAGGGGGTGATGCGATTTGGTAAGAAAGGCAAGCTAAGCCCGAGATACATAGGACCTTTCGAGGTTATTGATCGTGTTGGGTCAGTTGCCTATAAATTAAACTTACCTGAAGAGCTCAGTGGAATTCACAATGTGTTCCACATCTGCAATATGAAAAAGTGTTTCGCTGATGAATCACTGGTCATACCGCATAAAGATGAGCATATAGATGAGAGCTTAAAGTTTGTTGAAAAACCTGTGTCGATCGAGGATCGACAAGTTAAAAAGCTTCGATGAAAGCATGCGCCTATTGTAAAGGTCAAATGGGATGCCCGTAGAGGACCCGAATACACGTGGGAGGTTGAATCCACAATGAAAGTAAAGTACCCTTATTTATTTCAGTAAATCTCGGGTCGAGATTTATTTTAAGGGGGTGAGGATGTAACACCTCGAAAATTCACGTCCTATAATGTGTTGACACGTGTCATATGTTTAAAACGTGTGAAAGAATATTATAGAAGGACTAAAGTTGACAAATATGGAAAGTATGTGATTATACGTATTCGAAATTTCAACAGTGGATAAATATATTGTACATTAACCATACATGATGCTCATACCTTCAAACGAATAAATCATGGATCATATGAAGCTAAAAGTGAGAGATTACAAACTACAGGGGTTAAATGTGTCAACATGTTTAAGTTATACCTCTGAGTGACCTTTTGACAAACCCGAAGCTTTGTAACTGTTAATTATGCTCACTAGAATGCATGATATAAATTTCGTAAGGTTTCGTAATGATATGAGAAAGTTATGATCAAATTCGTGTGCGAAGGGTTAAAGCGTCAACGTTGAAAGTTAGGACTTTTTGGGTAACAATAAAGTTAACCGGGGACTGAACAAAGTGGGTATATGTTTTAAAGCCCATATAAATCAATTTGGAGGATTCAAGATGCAAGAAACAAAAGTCTAAACGAAGTTTTAAGAGCCAAGGATCAAAACGCAATAAATCAAAAATTCTGATTTTGTGCAGAGGAGGCCTCGCGCCACACGAAGCCCAGGGGGGGTCATTCGCGCCACGCGAGGGACTACCAGCTCTGAAAATGTTGGGTTCTTGCCTGCCTTTTGCATTCTGCTCGATTTTATCCGATTTTTCACAAAAAGGGCGACCCCTAGGCACCACCTAAGCACTAGGAACACTTGTGGATCAGTTGTGGTGAGATGTAGACTTGTGTGTCAACTTCTTATGGTGATTAAATCACTATATAAAGCACTATGTTGCAACAAGTTCTTCACACATTCATTCTTGCATTCCTGATCATTCTGGAGCTCAAGTCTTCTCTCAAGTGATCACAAATCGTTCATAGGACTCTTGTAAGTTTGCTTAACCTTCTTTTGTTGAGTTTAGCTTAGTTATTTAGCTAAAAGTCAAACCGTCGTAATTACGGTTTGACTTCGAGATTAATTAATAATGGCTCAGTCAAATCTCGAATTAAAAGTACCTTTAAGTAGGTAATTATGTGGGTTATAAAACCTCAAAAGGGTTCCCCCTGATTCCCACTCTAACTAGGTCAAATGTCGGGTCAAACTTACTAATAAAAAGTCAACAGAATGTTTAAATTACAATTTATGCATGATTAGCAATGTAGAACACTTATAACCTGTTTGATCATTGATATAACTTGGTAATGAATGTTATTATTACATTGCTCAGGTAAATACTTTTAACTTATTTTCCCTATACGGGCTTGGGTTACGGTATATAGCATACCGCTTGATCGGGCATCAAATCTTCCATCGTTGGGTGGTTAATTGAATAATTTGATCGGCTCGTTTAAACAGTCTTGTTTACTTAAAAGCCTTTGGGGGGTTAACGACCATGTCCCGGATATCCTTGGCATCATTTTACGAAATGGCCACGACCTAAGCGTGGAGTGTTGGCGTACACTCGTCAGTGCATAAAAAGTTGATGTGGTGTGTCTATTGATCTTTAACCCGGTACGTCTGAGCTACTGAACGCATAAGGAACATGTAATTCGTTCAAAAGATTATATATTTAAATAATTCTCCCAAGTTAAATAAAATGTTTATGCCATGTGCATCCAAACCAATTTTCAATCATTTTCCAAAATGAGTCAGTTGATTGTATTTTCCAGTGTAAACTGACGTATTTTCCCTAAAAGATTAAATGCAGGTACTAAGCGTAATTGGCTGGGATTTCTCCTTAGCATCGATAGAAGTCTCGCAAGCTTTAGATGCCTACCGTCTGTTGAACTATTATTTATATTTGATCCTTCTGTGGACAAACATTCAACTGTTGTGATACACGATATTACAATATTATTAAAAGTTGAATTTATATTTTTCATTTGCTTCTGCTGTGCATATTTATATATTGTGTTGTTTGACTATTATGTTGCCAACCACGTCGCGATACTCCCCTACCGGGCCCACCGGTGACTCGTGGAAGTCGGGGTGTGACATCCCGTAAAGTAGACTGGATTAGGGGTATTAAGACGTCCTATGGAGTTCATTTTTTGGCGATTCAAGAAACAAAATTGGGGGCTATGACCAGTTTTATGTTTAATGGATTTTGGGGTCGGTCGGCGTATCAGTTGGAATGTGTTCATGCGGAGGGCAGATCCGGGGGGATTGCTTCCCTATGGAACCCGAGTATGTTTAATTGTGATAATGTGATAAAAGACCGGTATTTTTTAGTACTGTCTGGAGTGTTGAACCAGTTAGGTGTTCAGATTAATTTGGTGAACATCTATGCGCCTAATGATGTTCCTGTGAGAAGGAATTTATGGGTCAAGCTTCTGGATATGAAAAATTCTCTTCAAGGATTATGGGTTTTCATGGGGGACTTTAATGAAGTTAGGGATGAGACTGAAAGATTCAATTCTGAATTCATAGCAACTAATGCGGAGGCCTTTAATCAGTTCATCTTAGTGGCAGGTCTCACCGAATTTAATATGGGGGGTGGCAAATTTACATACATATCTGATCGTGGTGATAAGTTGAGTAAACTGGATCGTTTCCTTGTTTGCCTTGGTTTTATCGAGAGATGGCCGACGGCGTCGGTTTTAGCTCTGAACCGGGATGCTTCGGACCATAGACATATTCTAATGTCCACAGTTCCCTCAGATTTTGGCCATATCCCTTTTCAGTGTTTTAATTCATGGATGGAAATGTCGGGTTTCGTTGATTTAGTAAAACATTTATACCAAAGCTTTGTTTTTAATGGCCCAACGGACATGGCCTTATCGGTTAAACTTAGGTGGCTGAAAAATTGCATCAAGGCTTGGCTGAAGGTTGAAAGAGAAAAGTCGGTAGGGGTCTATTTGGATAAAAAGAATCGAATTCGTATACTGGAAAGGATGGCCGAGGAGAGAGCTTTGGAGGAAGAGGAGCTGTATGAAAGTGCCGAATGTATCAATATCGTTTTGGAGTCGGATCGTAGAAAATTCTCAGATGCCAAACAGAAATCTCGTGCTAGGTGGGCGATAGATGGTGACGAAAATATGGCTTTCTATCATAGTATCATCAATTCCAATATCAGCAATAATCGTATCAATGGCCTATTGGTGAATGGAGATTGGATTACAAATCCTGTGGAGATAAAGGAGGCCTTTTTTGTTTTTTTCTCGAAGCAGTTTGTCGAACCAATGGTCGTTCGGTCGTCTATTATCTGTCAAAATTTGGCTTCACTCTCGGAAGTAGACGCTGATTCTCTCGTTGTGCCATTTTCAGCTATTGAAATCAAAGAAGCAATTTGGGGATGTGTCGGTGATCGGGCCCCGGGCCCGAACGGTTTCAACTTTGGGTTCATAAAAAAGAATTGGGATCTCTTTCAAGGAGACTTTTTAAGATTATTCCAGGAATTTTATGCTAATGGTTCCATTAATAGATGTTGTACGTCATCCTTTATTGCTTTAATTCCAAAAATCAAAGACCCCTTAACTCCTTCAAATTTCAGGCCCATCAGTTTGATTGGTGTTGTCAATAAGGTAATTTCCAAGGTTTTGGTGAACCGGCTTAGAGGTGTGGTCGGGAAGTTGATCTCGGAAGAGCAATCTGCATTCTTGGCTGGGAGGAATATCTCGGATGGCCCTTTGATCCTTAATTAAACCATCGCTTGGATGAGAAAAGCAAAGAAATCCGGTATGATTTTTAAAATCGATATTAATAAAGCGTATGATTCTCTTAATTGGAGATACTTGGATTCTATTATGGCTCAAATGAATTTCCCGGTTCGGTGGATGGGTTGGATTATGGCGACTCTAGTCTCATCTAGGGCGTTGGTTTTGGTGAATGGATCACCTACTATGGAGTTCGAGTGTTCTCGAGGTTTGCGTCAAGGTGATCCATTGTCTCCCTTCCTGTTCGTTTTAGCCATGGAAGCACTTACGGGGATTATGAAGAAGGCGGTGTCGGAAGGTATTTTCAAAGGTTTACAATGTACGTCTACTGGTCCGGTATTCTCTCACCTTATTTATGCGGATGACGTGGTATTTCTTGGGGAATGGTCGGGTGAAAATGCTCTCAATTTACGCAGGATTTTAAGATGTTTTCATTTGGTTTCGGGGTTAAAAGTGAACCTTGCTAAGTGTTCATTGTTTAGGGTCGGGGTTGATGAATTAGAGGTGCAACTATTGGCAGATTCCCTGGGATGTAAAAGAGGCTCTTTGCCTTTTAAACACTTGGGTTTGGTGGTGGGGGCCAATATGAATCTCATTCGTAATTGGAAACCGGTTATCGATGTCTTCAAAAACAGATTGTCACTTTGGAAAGCAAAAAACCTTTCTTATGGCGGTAGAATCACTCTTCTTAAATCTGTTTTGAATTCGTTACCGACGTATTTCTTTTCATTATATAGAGCGCCGGCGAAAGTTATTGAGATATTGGAAAGATTGAGGAGAGTTTTCTTTTGGGGTGGAGTGGACGAAAATTCCTACATGAGTTGGATGGCGTGGGAAAAAGTTATGGCTCCAGTTGAATATGGGGGTCTAGGGTTTGGATCTCTTAGAGATGCTAATCTTGCAATGTTCGCGAAGTGGCGGTGGAGGTTTGAAACGGATAAAGAAAGACTATGGCGAAGAGTAGTATGGGTTGTACATCATAATAGTAGATCTTGGTCGTCGATCCCGGCAAAGGTATCTTTGGCGGGTCCTTGGAAGCAAATCGTGGGTATTCGCCAACCTCTTGATCTTGTAGGTATAAACCTTATGAATTCTATCTGGTGTAAAGTTAGCTGCGGCTTGAAATCAGAATTCTGGATCGATTGTTGGATCGGGGGTCAGCCACTTGAGTTTTCCTCTTCTTTTTGCTTTAGAAAAAGAAAAATTATGTTCAGTTTCAGACCGGGTATCTTGGGGGGCTGATTGTGTCACTTTGTCTTGGAGTTGGAGCCGGCCATTATCGTCTGAAAATGAGGAATCGGAGCTGCTTGATTTAACTCTTTTGCTGAGTGATTTTGTTGCTTGTGAGGGACCGGATAAATGGGTATGGAATCATGACCCATCTGAATCATTCTCGGTGGCGAGTATCAAGGGGGCAGCAGCGGTGGCATCCAGGTCAGTTCCGGCCTACATATTTTCTTGGAATAAATATGTTCCTAAGAAAGTAGGGGTAGTTTCATGGCGAGCGGTAGCGGAACGTTTACCTACTAGAGTAGCATTGGTTAACAGGAATATCAATATTAGTGACACTAGATGTTTATTTTGTGGTGATTACGATGAGTCCAGTGATCATATATTCGCTGCATGTCATTTCGCTCAAACGGTTTGGATTGTCATGGCGCAGTGGTGTAAGGTTCCCCCCGTGGTAGCTTTTAGCCTGAAAGACTTATTGGATTCTCACTTATATACGCAAGGTAGCAAAAAGAAAAAGAATGTGTTGAATGCCATTGCTCAGGTTGTGATTTGGAGTATATGGAGGATGCGTAATGAGGTTCTTTTCGGCCAGGCTGAACCGAGCATCTCGAAGGTTGTGGAGGAGTCAAAGTCAATGGCTTATCATTGGATAAAGAATCGCTCGAGGTCTTTGAATTGGTCTTGGAATGATTGGCGGAATTTCTCCATTGTATTGTAATGTATTTTTGGGTCTCTATTAGTTCCTGTAGTTTTTTCTGCAGCTGACCGGTTTGTGACAACCCGAGTTTTCAAGGTCTCTATCCGATTTAACTTCGTACTTATTTGCTAAGTTGGTTTAATAATTACATGATGTGCATTATAAGTGTTATTGGTGATATGTAAAATATGTGTGTATATGTTATACATATTTGAAATGTACAATTATTTAAAACATGGAATTTTGTCTAACACCCCTAGCCGAAAACCACACTCTACGAAAACACCCCACCCACGAAAACACTCATGTGTTTTCGTCCACCTTGTGACCAACGAAATCAAGAATGGGCTTCGGCCCAGTAGCGAACAACTATAAGGTTTTGATAATAATCTTTACGTTAGAGATTAATCTGAAAACCCTAACCACTTCTCTTCCCTCATCTTTGTGCGACGGCAACTGCAAGACTTCAACCTTTTCCCTTCAATCAATTTTGTGATCTATCATCTCGGTTAGTTGCACTGTTATTTGAATTATGCATGATTTCATGTCTGTATGTATACGTTAGATTGAATAACGGATGTTATGTGATTATGTTATGTTTCTCCATGAATGGTCTGATGATGAGGATGATGATCCGATAACTTGTCATGTGCCGCTGACTAATTAGTGAATGATCTCATGATTTTGTTTAATGATCGAATTGTTATGTGATGGGTTATTATTGTTTTTAAGCAATTAATATGAGTAGTAAAAGTGTACAAAATATATTGATGATGGCCGACAACTTGGAACAAATAAACACATGGGGACTGAATCATATTAATTGACAATTTGTTATAGGATGTCTTTATCGAATAGTGGTCGACAACTATGCTTTTAATAAGTTTCAATTGGGCCGCTACTATCAAAAGCTATTGAATAATGAATTGTGTGAATGATCTATATTATTATAATCAAAGTTGTTGACTGAAAGTTATTGACTGTGATAATTAGATCTAAATTATCATAACATGATTAGGGTTGTTGTAGTTTGCAGCTGTTGTTGTGATGATGGATAGTATTGATGATTGCATGACTTGATAATGATTGGGGTGATTGTATGTTGAAGCCGATGTAACTGCCATGTGATCATTAGGGTTTCTATGTTTTGTAACTGATGTTGATGATAATGTATTCCGACGAAAACCCTCCCACCTCGACGAAAACATTTCTCAACGAAATCCAAAGGGATTTCGTCACTGAAGGGATTTCGGCCCAAAGTAGATTTCGGCCCAACTGTTATGTCTGTTTAGTGGTTAAACCTGTTAAGTTGTTAACTTTGTTAAGTACGTATATAACTCTGTTAAGTATGTAACTATGTTTAACCTATTAACTGAGTTAAGTTTATTAACTCAATTAACCTTATTAACTCTGTTAGACTCATGTATGTCACTTTGTTAAGTGGGTAACTTTTGTTAACTCTGTTAATTAATTCGGTTAGTTAATTAGCTGTGTTAGTTTTTTATTCCTGTTATGTGTGTTAATCCTGTGAAGCTTGTTATCTTTGCTAAATGTATTGGTTTTGTTAATCCTGTTATCCTATCTAGATGGTAATTGAGTAACCACGTTAGAATTTACTAAGAACTCAGTTTTATGGAGAATGATTGTATGCACATGAACTAACTGTTATGTGTTACTTGTTAATGATTGCATAAACACACTATGTGACATAATTTGCATGTGAATCTATTCGAACTTAACTGATTGAGTATACGTGTATAACTATAGGACTTGATTGATTATTTGCGAGCACATAATTTAGCATACCGAGCAAACCAAGGTGAGTTCACACTCTTTCCAAGGCATGGGATTCCCAAGGGTTGGGAATGGGATTGAATAACTACTCGTACTATCATTACTAATTAAACTACTTTTACTGTCCTCGAATTGAAGGGCACGTACGTAAATCCTACGTACACAACGGTAACTACAAACTTGCGTATTCCCCATACAACAGGATACGTACGACTATAAGACCATCAACTCTATCACTTTAAGTCCCTCATTTATCGACTTAATCGCCGAGGCCTATGGCGAGCGGGTCTATAGTTAATAGCGCTATTAGGTTTAACAAACCTCACACCATGCCAGTCGGACGGGCGTGTACTAATGGACTATGGGCAAAGGGTCAATGCTGATAGACATTGACTTAGGGCACCTCTTACATTTTCGTAGCAGTCGATACGCGTGGTCTGGTAACACATGGGAAGCCCTCACTAATCTTCGCAAACATGTCTGGGAGACCGCGATACTAACTAAAACGATACATGGGTTACAAACGAACATACGATTTGCGAAACGAATACTATTACTAAATAACCCACTGTGAACTCGCTCAACTTTGTTGTTGATTCGTTCCTACATGCCTTGCAGGTCGTTAGGTACTCATGGAGCTTGCACAGGGAGGCGTGGTCGTTGTGGGACATGGTAGTGTGTGCCATGCTAAAAACATTACTTTATTTCATACTTAATACTTACCTTGGGTTTTACAATTATGCTTCCGCTAAACACTTAACTACGTTTTGGTTTGAAACACCTTTCATATTGTGTGGTTGAATTTTACGTATTACTTGTTAGGTTCAATATGATTGGTGGCTTGATCCTGGTCAGTCACGCCTCCAAGCGGTGATACCCCGTGTGTGGATTTTGGGGGTGTGACAGATTGGTATCAGAGCCATTGATTATAGCGAACTTGGTTTTAATAAGGGAAAAGTTTTTATTAAAACCAGACTATAACCTGAACAGTGCTCAACGATCCACAACGACGCTTCGCTCCACGTGCAAGACTCGACATTCTAGGTGATACGATTTATGTTTATATTGCCTACTTGCTAGATTACATAGAATTTGCTCAGGGTATGCTTAGATGAACGTAACAACTATCGTTTGAAAACACCTGTGTGCTTACTCTCTTCTGTCATCGCACTTACGCGAACCTTTCTCACTCATGTTTCTTTTGATATGAAGATCATGAGTTGGCGGCTTTGATCACTGAACAAGTTACTGCAGCACTCGCTACTTACTCTAGGATCTTTAGATCCTACTCTCGTAAACCAACACTCGTGCTTAAGTATGTTTACTCTTACGCACACGACAGGTCAACACGCCAGCTACCTGTGTGCACGTTCAAAACTTTCATGGACTGTCGTCCTAGTACTTTCAGTGGCACTGAAGGGGCCGTTGGACTCCTCCACTGGTTCGAGAAGCTCGAGTCTGTATTCGAGATGTGTGAATGCCCTGAGGCTCGTAGGGTGAAGTACGCCACTGGTACTCTCGAAGGCACTGCGCTAACTTGGTGGAACGCGCAAGTTCAGATGCTGGGGCTGGCGGCTGCTAATGCCACCCCCTGGAATGATTTTAAGGAACTGATCAAGCGAGAATACTGTAACCGTGATGACATCCACAAACTGGAAGTGGAGTTCTTTAACTTGAAGATGACGGGGTCAGAGATAGAAGCGTACACGAAACGATCCAACGAACTGGCAGTGTTATGTCCAACTATGGTGGATCCTCCCATCAAACGCATTGAGCTGTACCTCAAAGGCTTAGTACCAGAGATTCAAAGTCATGTGATGATATTCGCTAATTTACTCATATTTTAGTCCCCCGTTTTACCCCTATTTTATGCGTTTTTGGCCGTAAAACCGTCATTCGGATGCTTAATCATCTACACTTTTGTTTACAGGCCTAAAACAGCATACCAGACAAGATGATTGCGAAAACGAAGACTTTCCGGACAAAACGACGAAGCTGCAAACCTTCTGTTAGAAAACTTACCTGGGCATGTGGAACGGTCGTGCGACTTGATGCACGACCGTGCATCTCCGACAAATCATAAAGAGCCCGGCAGTGAACGAGGGTGCGACTCCGCGTGTAGGGCATTGAAAGCCAACCCGGGAATGCACGGTCGTTCCACATCTTGCATCCCGTGCGGATCCAATGATCCAGCCAAACCTCGGAACTGAACGACCGGTGCGACCAAGCGTGCAACAAGAACCCGGCATTGAACGACCGTTCCATATGAAGAACGATCGTGCGATATCGAATCTGGTCAACGATCTGATGACGTCATGCAGTATGGTGCACCATACCCAATAATTGCTTAAAGTGCACGGTCGTGCCATCTGAAGAACGACCGTGCGACATCGAAAAAATATAAAAAAACTTGCAGAAACATTCTGCTTAGAATTCTGGAATTTTGGGAGCTTCACAGGCGATTTTACAGGCTCCGAAGGCTATGCTTTTGACCCGGATTCAAGCCACATTGTGCCGTTTAGCTCCATTACTATCCGGATTCTTAGTCTAGTGCTTGTTTATGGTTTGGTTTTCTAATCTTTCCATGTTTTTGTTAATCTTTCAAGCATTTAGATTAATGTTTATGTATTATTGTAGCCTTTGGGCAAAAACACAACAATCCCTTGCTTGATTATAGCCATTAGTGTGTTAAGCTTTGTTTGTAATGACACTTTGAAGTATTTTCTATGTTTATCTTTGATGATTAGTTTGCAACCTTGTTATTGATATTGATTTTTTGATTATAAGTAATTATGTTGGATGATTGATGCTTGGTTAGTTAAGATAGTTGAAAAATGAAGCTTAATTAATCTTGTATTAGTAAACTTTGAACTTGGTTAACTAGTTTAGCTTGGTTTAAATGTATGCATCATGATACTAGAAATGGTTAGTGATTTAATAAAATGTAATTATTGTTAATCAAGAGAGCTTGCCGTCACGTAAGGACCTTAACGGGTTAGATGGTGTCGTTATAAATTTTTGCCATGATTTGTTAGCTTAGTTAGTAATTTAGGCCAAAATTGCTATCTTGGTGAATTATTGTGCAAGATTTGTAAAATGAACTCGGTTGTGACTTAATCTAGTTTATGCTTGTCTCGGTGGTTGCATTGTGTTTATCGGTGTCTCTTTCCTTGATTAAGTGCGGTTAGAAAACTCCTAACGGATGACTAACTTAATTTTAAGAGATTTTCATAGACATTTATCAATTGCACGTTAAAGAACAATTTTAGATGGTTAAAGTGTGTTTATCGTTTTAGCTTTCCGAATGATTGTCATGTTAGGATTCCCGAAAGGGATACTAATTGTCTTAAAATGGAAAATTGACCGAATGCTTCTAGTGCCAAAACCGACTTAGTTGACATGCTTTGGTTGTGTATTAAGCAAGGCTATTTATCTATTATTTACTATGTTTTTAATTGTATTTGTTTATGCTTACTTTAGTTATTTAAAAATCAAACAAAACTTATGTTTTTACCGGTAGTTTAGTGACAAAGGTCTAGTATTATTTCTCCGCCCATTTCCTTGGATCGATACTTGGTTCTTACCGATACTTTACTACATATGTGACGGGGTACAGTTGCCTCTTTCGTGTGTGTTTTGATGTAAAAGTAATAATCACTTTTATAAATTTAAAACCAAATCGTGTGTAATTTCATTGCAATATTATGTATATATACGCACACGTCAAGTTTTTGGCGCCGCTGCCGGGGAAATGGCGAGCTTTAGGAACGACCCGAGTCATTGTGTTATCGGTGTATATAATTGTTAATATTTGTGTATACTTTCTTGATTATTTATTTGTTTATTTATTTTGTTAATATTTATTGCTTTTATTTCATTTATTCGTTTTCCAAGTCATTTTTGTACACTTGTAAATTTTTGTTCCATTTATTTTTTTAGATCCGGATTATTTATTCATTTATTCTTTGGGTTTTCGGCACCTTAAAATCATTTTTTTATTAGCCGATTCGATTATTTTTATTGTGTTGATTTTTATAAAATTTCCGGTCCATTTTCGAATTTTTATAAAATTTTCAGCCCATTTTAAATAATATTCTGTTTCTTTTCAGCCAAAAAAAAAAAACCTTTATTATAATAATATTATATGCATGTGTGTCAATTTCTCGTTTGCAGATTGTTGTCCTCAACCCCCCGCTCCCGACGCTGTTGAGCCTTCAGACGAACCCGAGCGTGATCTGAGGAGACGTCTTCATAAGAGATCCCGCGCGGTTGCGCTGCAACTCGCAGCAGCTGCGGACGAGCCAGTGGTACCCGATGAAGCCAAGGGCTCAGGGGACGTAGGAATGCAATCATGGCGGACGACGAGCGACCTTTGAATGAATCAAATCAGCCCGGACGGGCAGGCCTGGAGCCGAGTATCCTACGACCTACTATAGATGCACCTGTTTTTGAAATTAAATCTAGTATTATTAATATGGTGCAGAATCTGAAGGGGCGTGGTAATGACCCGCACATGTAACAAGTGTGGGGACATGAGTCTTGCTATCGACTCGCCGACAAAAATTTAGCATGAGTCTTGCTGTCGACTCGCCGACAAAAATTTAGCATGAGTCTTGCTATCGACTCGCCGACAAAAATTTAGCATGAGTCTTGCTATCGACTCGCCACAGAACCAACAGCGACAGCGAGGTAACAGGGGATGCTTTCAGTGTGGTGCTGAAGGCCACTTCAAACGGGACTGCCCCCAGTTAAATCAAAATCTGAACAACAACAACAACAACAATAATCAGGGCAACGGGAATAACAACGGGGGTAATAACGACGGCAATGGTGCCAGGGGTCGAGTGTTCGTTATTGGTCAGGGTGATGCTAGGAATGACCCCAACGTTGTGATAGGTTCGACATCGTTATTGGTATGGATTGGCTACCTCAACATCGAGCAGAGATTCTTTGCAAAGAAAAGATCGTCCGCATTCCTCGTGCTGGTGAAGAACCTTTGGTAATTCATGGTGACAAGGGTGGTGCTGTTGTGGGCATCATCTCCTTTCTTAAGGCCCAGAAGTGTTTGCGAAAGGGGCACACCGCTATTTTAGCGCTTGTTACTGATGCATCAACGAAAGAGAAGAAGATAGAGGATATTCCTGTTGTACGCGACATTCCTCAAGTGTTTCCTGAGGATTTACCTGGGCTACCGCCTCATCGCCAGGTCGAATTTCAGATCGAGCTAGCTCCTGGAGCAGCACCCATAGCTCGAGCACCTTATCGCTTAGCTCCAATCGAACTGGAAGAACTGTCTAAGCAATTGCAAGAACTCTTGGAAAAGGGTTTCATTCGTCCTAGCTCTTCGCCCTGGGGAGCTCCAGTATTATTTGTGAAGAAGAAAGACGGTACCTTCCGCATGTGCATAGATTACCGCGAACTGAACAAGGTGACCGTAAAGAATCGCTATCCTCTTCCACGCATTGACGACTTGCTCGACCAGCTGAAATGGTCGAGCTACTATTCAAAGATCGATCTGAGGTCAGGCTACCATCAACTGAGAGTCCGGGACGAGGACGTCTCCAAAACAGCATTCGGAACACGCTACGGCCATTACGAGTTTCTGGTCATGCCATTCGGGCTAACAAACGCGCCTGCAGTCTTTATGGATCTTATGAACAGAGTGTGCAAGCCTTATTTGGATAAGTTCGTGATTGTATTCATCGACGACATTCTGATCTACTCTAAGAGTCGGGAGGAACACGAGCAGCATTTACGACTCATTTTGGAACTCCTTCGAGCAGAACAGCTGTATGCTAAGTTTTCAAAATGCGACTTCTGGCTTCGTGAAGTCCACTTTCTAGGCCACGTGGTAAATAAGGATGGGATTCATGTTGATCCATCCAAGGTAGATTCGATCAGGAACTGGCCCGCACCTCGCACACCAACAGAAATCTGCCAATTCTTGGGTTTGGCGGGCTACTATAGAAGGTTCATCAAAGACTTCTCCAAGATTGCACAACCCCTCACCTCACTAACTCAGAAAGGCGTTATCTATCATTGGGGTAATACACAGGAATCAGCATTTCAGCACTTAAAGGATAGGCTCTGCAGCGCACCTATTCTCTCATTTCCAGAGGGCACAGACGATTTCGTGGTTTATTGTGACGCATCCATTCAGGGTCTTGGATGTGTGTTGATGCAACGTGACAAGGTCATAGCCTACGCCTCACGCCAACTTAAGATTCACGAAAGGAATTACACTACACACGATCTAGAGCTGGGAGCTGTTGTCTTCGCGCTCAAGATATGGAGACATTACCTGTACGGTACCAAGTGTACCATTTACACCGATCACAGGAGTCTCAAGCATATCTTCAAGCAGAAAGAGTTGAACATGCGACAACGTCGATGGGTCGAGCTACTGAATGATTACGAATGTGCCATCAAGTACCATCCGGGCAAGGCAAATGTTGTGGCTGACGCCCTCAGTCGAAAGGATACTACACCTAGGCGTGTACGAGCACTACAACTCACCATCCATTCTAGTCTTCCTACACAGATACGAGATGCTCAGGTTGAAGCATTGAAACCAGAAAACGTCAAGGCTGAAGCCCTGCGCGGCTCAAGGCAACGATTATAACAAAAGGAAGACGACGCCTATTACGTAACAGGACGCATCTGGGTTCCACACTATGGAAACTTACGCGAGCTTGTGATGGATGAAGCGCATAAGTCTCGTTACGCAGTACATCCTGGTTCGGATAAGATGTACCATGATCTCAGAACTACGTATTGGTTGCCTAGCATGAAAGCTCACATAGCAACTTACGTTAGCAAATGTTTGACTTGTGCGAGAGTCAAGACCGAATACAAGAAACCATCAGGCCTACTCTAACAACCAGAGATTCCACAATGGAAATGGGAGCAAATTTCCATGGATTTTGTCACTGGCCTACCTAGATCTCAACGTGGAAATGATACTATTTGGGTGATCGTGGATCGACTCACAAAGTCTGCACACTTCTTGGCTATCAAGGAAACGGATAAGTTCTCCACTCTAGCAGACGTTTATCTTAAGGAAGTTGTCTCGAGGCACGGGGTGCCAACCTCAATTATCACCGATCGTGATGCGCGTTTTACTTCAGAACTGTGGCAAGCAATGCACAAATCCTTTGGTTCACGATTAGACATGAGCACAGCTTACCATCCGCAAACAGATGGGCAGTCTGAACGCACCATCCAAACTCTAGAAGACATGCTTCGTGCATGTGTAATCGATTTCGGCAACGGCTGGGAAAAACATCTCCCGTTAGTGGAGCTTTCGTATAACAACAGTTACCACACCAGCATTCAAGCCGCTCCATTTGAGGCATTGTACGGGCGTAAATGCCGATCACCTCTTTGTTGGGCAGAGATGGGTGATAGTCAGATCACAGGTCCAGAACTTGTAGTAGACATAACAGAAAGGATTGCTCAGATACGACAACGCATGGCGGCAGCTCGCGACCGTCAGGAAACCTCTAGAATTCCAGGTCGGGGACCGGGTTCTACTCAAAGTCTCACCCTGGAAGGGTGTGGTTCGTTTTGGAAAAAGGGGCAAACTCAATCCGCGTTATGTCGGACCGTTCGAAATCATTGAGAAAATAGGCAAGGTGGCCTACAAACTAAACCTACCAACAGAACTCAGTGCAGTTCACAACGTCTTTCACGTGTCGAATCTGAGGAAGTGTATGTCAGATGAGACCCTCATAGTTCCTTTGAAGGAACTCACTATCGACGATCAGTTGCGATTCGTCGAGGAACCAGTTGAAATCACGGACCGAGACGTTAAGGTCCTCAAGCACACCAGAATACCTCTTGTTCGAGTTCGTTGGAACTCCTGTCGTGGCCCAGAGTTCACCTGGGAACAAGAAGATCAAATGAAACTCAAGTATCCCCAGTTATTCGGAAACAGTGCAACCACTACTGAGGCTGAAGCTACTACATAATTTCAGTCAACGGGGGGATGATGTGACACCCCAGGAAAACCAGGAAACAACGCAACACAACTAGCTTCCTCAGTAACCACGTGCTAAATTTCGGGACGAAATTTCTTTCAAGTTGGGGATAATGTGACAACCCGAGTTTTCAAGGTCTCTATCCGATTTAACTTCGTACTTATTTGCTAAGTGGGTTTAATAATTACATGATGTGCATTATAAGTGTTATTGGTGATATGTAAAATATGTGTGTATATGTTATACATATTTGAAATGTACAATTATTTAAAACATGGAATTTTGTCAAACACCCCTAGCCGAAAACCACACTCTACGAAAACACCCCACCCACGAAAACACTTCATGTGTTTTCGTCCACCTTGTGACCAACGAAATCAAGAATGGGCTTCGGCCCAGTAGCGAACAACTATAAGGTTTTGATAATAACCTTTACGTTTGAGATTAATCTGAAAACCCTAACCACTTCTCTTCCCTCATCTTTGTGCGACGGCAACTGCAAGACTTCAACCTTTTCCCTTCAATCAATTTTGTGATCTATCATCTCGGTTAGCTGCACTGTTATTTGAATTATGCATGATTTCATGTCTGTATGTATATGTTAGATTGAATGACGGATGTTATGTGATTATGTTATGTTTCTCCATGAATGGTCTGATGATGAGGATGATGATCTGATAACTTGTCATGTGCCGCTGACTAATTAGTGAATGATCTCATGATTTTGTTTAATGATCGAATTGTTATGTGATGGGTTATTATTGTTTTTAAGCAATTAATATGAGTAGTAGAAGTGTACAAAATATATTGATGATGGCCGACAACTTGGAACAAATAAACACATGGGGACTGAATCATATTAATTGACAATTTGTTATAGGATGTATTTATCGAATAGTGGTCGACAACTATATTTTTAATAAGTTTCAATTGGGCCGCTACTGTAAAAAACTATTGAATAATGAATTGTGTGAATGATCTAGTTTATTATAATCAAAGTTGTTGACTGAAAGTTATTGACTGTGATAATTAGATCTAAATTATCATAACATGATTAGGGTTGTTGTAGTTTGCAGCTGTTGTTGTGATGATGGATAATATTGATGATTGCATGACTTGATAATGATTGGGGTGGTTGTATGTTGAAGCCGATGTAACTGCCATGCGATCATTAGGGTTTCTATGTTTTGTAACTGATGTTGATGATAATGTATTCTGACGAAAACCCTCCCACCTCGTCGAAAACATATCCCGACGAAATCCAAAGGGATTTCGTCACTGAAGGGATTTCGGCCCAAAGTAGATTTCAGCCCAACTGTTATGTCTGTTTAATGGTTAAACCTGTTAAGTTGTTAACTTTGTTAAGTACGTATATAACTCTGTTAAGTATGTAACTATGTTTAACCTATTAACTGTGTTAAGTTTATTAACTCAGTTAACCTTATTAACTCTGTTAGACTCATGTATGTCACTCTGTTAAGTGGGTAACTTTTGTTAACTCAGTTAATTAATTCGGTTAGTTAATTAGTTGTGTTAGTTTATTATTCCTGTTATGTGTGTTAATCCTGTGAAGCTTGTTATCTTTGCTAAATGTATTGGTTTTGTTAAGCCTGTTATCCTATCTAGATGGTAATTGAGTAACCACGTTAGAATTTACTAAGAACTCAGTTATATGGAGAATGATTGTATGAACATGAACTAACTGTTATGTGTTACTTGTTAATGGTTGCATAAACACACTATGTGACATAAATTGCATGAGAATCTATTCGAACTTAACTGATTGAGTATACGTGTATAACTATAGGACTTGATTGATTATTTGCGAGCACATAGTTTAGCATACCGAGCAAACCAAGGTGAGTTCACACTCTTTCCAAGGCATGGGATTCCCAAGGGTTGGGAATGGGATTGAATAACTACTCGTACTATCATTACTAATTAAACTACTTTTATTGTCCACGGATTGAAGGGCACGTACGTAAAACCTAAGTACACAACGGTAACTACAAACTTGTGTATTCCCCATACAACAGGATACGTACGACTATAAGACCATCAACTCTATCACTTTAAGTCCCTCACTTATCGACTTAATCGCCGAGGCCTATGGCGAGCGGGTCATTAGTTAATAGCGCTATTAGGTGTCACACCCCGATTTCCACGTGTCACCGGTGGGCCCGGTGGGGGAGTATCGTGACGTGGTTGGCAACGTAATAGTCAAACAACACAATATTATTATGCACAGCGGAAGCAAATTTAAAATATGATACAACCGAATTTAATATTGTTTATCAATGTAACAATATCCGGAAGTTTATCCACAGTAGGATCGAAACAAAATAATATTAATGGTTCAACAGACTTCAGGCATCCTAAGCTGGCGAGACTTTTTATTGATGCTAAGGAGACAATCCAGCCAATTTCGTTTAGTACCTGCATTCAGTCTTTTTGGGAAAATACGTCAGTTTACACTGGTAAATACAATCAACTGACTCATTTTGGAAAATGATTGAAAATTGGTTTGGATGCACGTGGCATAAACATTTTAGTTTAACTTGGGAGAATTATTTAATATTATAATCTTGTGAACGAATTACATGTTACTTATGCGTTCAGTAGCCCGGATCTTTTCCGGGTTAAAGATCAATAGACACACCACATCATAGAGTTATACACGGACGGTGTACGCCTACACCCCGTGCTCAGGTCGTGGCCATCTCGTAAGATGATGCCAAGGATATCCGGGACATGGTCATTAACCCCCCAAAGGCTGTAAAGTAAACAAGACTGTTTAAACGAGCCGATCAAATTATTCAACTACCCACTTTAACGGTGGAGATTTGATGCCCGATCAAGCGGTATGCTATATACCGTAACCCAAGCCCGTATAGGGAAAATAAGTTAAAAGTATTTACCTGAGTAAGTATTAATCACAATAAGCAAAAATGCACGTAGCTTTTACTGGTCCTCCTAATCTGGAACGAAGGTTTATAATAACCTATTAGAATTCTAACGGGTCTTTTATTAAGCTTAAGCTTAGACCGGCTAGTTTCAAGATACGGTTCGTACGCACGATTAAGCGAAGACCGGATAGAATGTGATTCAGACCCGACAAGTTTGAAGACTTGTTTAATATGGGTTTATTATTCACATTCTAGATTTTGAGATAAAACCGTTAAGGTTTGACCCGTTTCGGCCAATTTATGTAAACTTGTTACATAAACCGAACCGAACGCGAAATAAGCGTAACGGGTATCCGTAAGAGCCATATACAGGTTTCCTAGGTTAATATGCTTCAAATATGTTGTAACATCAGTAGGATGTCTTTCCTTTTGCCCGAAACGAATTTAAACACAAACTATGCCCCGTAGGGGTAGTTTGGTCATTTTAAAGGTTGTAAAAGAGTTTAGATGTTTAACTGAGTTACAGGTCTGATGTAAACAGCAAACATACTCAATTTGATATGTTATATCAGTAGGCTAAAGCATATATGTGAAATTTATCATTTTTATCCAAACTATGCCCCGTAGGGGTATTTTGGTAATTTCACATAAGCCGAAAAGCTCAAAACTGAGGTCTGAGTTTATCAACCTTTGCTTATTGTTAAAATATCCTAATTTGCCTAAAATATCAGTAGGTATCAACCCGGGTATGTCCAATATGATTTTAAAACATACTATGCGTTAAAATCGCTAAATAAGGCGATTAAAGGCCATTTCCGGGTTCGATACTTAAATCTGATATTTTTATATTTCCAGAAGGCTTAAAATAATTTATTTATCATATGTGATCAGTAGCAAAAGGTTTGGAGTCGTTTAGATATGTAAAACTCATTTTATGGCCCGTAAGGGCAAAACCGACATTTACCGAATTAAGCCTACGACTATGAGTTATGCTCAGCCTAAAATTAATTAAAAATCTTTAAAAATCCCAAAATAATATATTACATCAGTGGGTAAAAGATTTGATACCAAAAAGTATGTTTAACTAGGCTATACGCTAATTACGCCATTTTATTAACATAAAGCATTAATTTTGCGATAATGAGCATAACTCTTAATCTACAAGTCAAACTGATGTCAAACTTTGCATACAAGTTTATATATCAGTAACTAAGGTTTCTACACTTTTACATTTTCATAAATCACGTTTTGAGGTAATAAGGGCATAATGGTCAACATATGAGCAATTAACGGAAATATGCATATTAATTGGATAACTAGTGAACCAAGGTGTATAATCACAGAGGGTTGTTCTAACATGTATCCTAATCCAATTAAAGCTCTGAGGCATTTCTAAAACATGCCTAAACGGGTCAGAACTGAAAGTCAAAGTGAAAGTCAAACTATGTGACTTTCGGTTCCGAACCGGGTCTAAACAGGAAATAGTCGGGTTGAACATGTTTGGACATGTTCTTACTCTTATTACTAAGTTATAACAATGATCAAACAGGTTGTATATGTTCTAGATAGCTAATTATGCATAAATGACATTTTAAGCATCCTGTTGACTTTTTAATTATATGTTTGGCCCGACATTTGACCTGGTTAGGGTGGTGATCAGGGGAAACCCTTTTGAGGTTTTATTACCCACATAAATACCAACCTATAACTACTTTTAATTCGAGATATGACTGAGCCATTATAGACTAATCTTGAAGTCAAACCGTAATTACGACGGTTTGACTTTTAGCTAATTAACCAAGCTAAACTCAACTAAACAAGAACTAGCAGACTTACAAGAGTCCTATGCACGAGATATGATCACTTGAGGCTGCTTGATAGCTCCAGAAATGATCCACAAATGCAAATGAAGGTGTGAGAATGAATGTTGCACAAAATGGCTTTATATAGCACTTTAATCCACCATAACATGTTGACAACTAAGTCTAGGACACACCACAACCTTCCAACATGTGTGCTAGTGCTCTAAGACTGTTTAGGGGTCGCCCACATAGCATTTATGTCGATAAAAGATCGGTTCTCCGCGTTTAAAGGCGCCTGCCCCCGTTTTCTGTATCTGGGCCTTGGACGCGGCCCGCGTCCCGTTTAACCAAATCCCAAGCGGGCCGCCTGGGCCTGCTAAATCTGATTTTTGATTTTATTTGTTTTCCAAGTTGACCTTTGGCTTCACGAAGGGGTAATTAGGGTTATTTCTTGCATTTTGACCCCCTTATATTTACCCACAAGGGCTTTAGGACTTATACCCACTTTGCCAAGTCCCTGAATACTTCCGGTTAACCCGAAAAGCCTTAACTTTCAACGTTAACACCTTAATCCCTTGCACACGAATTTGATCATAACTTTCTCATACGATAACGAAACTTTATGAAATTTTAATCGTGCATTCTAGTGAGCATAATTTATATTTACAAAGCTTCGGGTTTGTCAAAAGATCACTCAGAGGTATATCTTTAACATGTTGACACATTTGACCCCTGTAGTTTGTAATATCTCACTTTTAGCTTCGTACGATCCATGATTTATTCGTTTGATGTTATGAACATCATGTAGGGTTATTATGAAGTATATTTATTCACTGTTGACACTTAGAATCCGTATAATCACATACTTTCCATGTTTGTCAACTTTAGTCCTTTTATAATATTTCTTTCACACGTTTAAACATTTGACACGTGTCTACACATTATAGGACGTGAATTTTCGAGGTGTTACATCCTCACCCCCTTAAAATAAATCTCGACCCGATATTTACTGAAATAAGTAAGGGTACTTTTCTTTCATCGTGGATTCAACCTCCCACATGAATTCGGGACCTCTACGGGCATCCCATTTGACCTTTACAAAAGGTATATGCTTCCTTCGGAGCTTCCTTACCTGTCGATCTTCTATCGACAAAGGTTTTTCAACAAATTTTAAGCTCTCATCTATATGCACATCTGTATGTGGTATAACCAGTGATTCATCAGCGACGCACTTCTTCAGATTGCAGATGTGGAACACATTGTGAATTCCACTGAGCTCTTCCGGTAAGTTCAACTTATAGGCAACTGACCCGACACGTTCGATAACCTCGAAAGGTCCTATGTATCTCGGGCTTAGCTTGCCTTTCTTACCAAATCGCATCACCCCTTTCCAGGGTGATACTTTAAGTAGGACTTTGTCACCTACTTCGAAGTGGAAATCCTTGCGGTTTGGATCAGCGTAACTCTTCTGCCTATCCCGGGCAGCTTTGAGATTGTTACGAATCTGGACAATCTTGTCCGTCATTTCGAACACGATCTCTGGTCCTGATAACTGGACATCCCCAACTTCTGCCCAACAAACGGGCGATCTACATTTTCTACCGTATAATGCCTCGAAAGGCGCAGCCTTAATGCTGGTATGGTAGCTATTGTTGTAAGAGAATTCGATTAATGGTAGGTTCTTATCCCAGCTACCACCCAAATCGATCGCACATGCACGTAGCATGTCTTCCAACGTTTGAATAGTACGCTCACTCTGACCGTCTGTCTGAGGATGGTAAGCCGTACTAAAATTCAAACGTGTGCCCAAAGATTGCTGGAAACTCTTCCAAAAATGTGACGTGTACCTAGTATCTCTATCAGAGATAATAGCCACAGGTATGCCATGTAAGGCTACAATCTTATCAACGTATAACTGGGCTAACATATCGGAGCTATAAGTCTCCTTGATGGGTAAGAAATGTGCTGACTTAGTCAGTCTATCAACTATAACCCATATCGTATCATTTCCTTTCCTCGTCTTAGGTAACCATAGTTACCATTTCCCACTTCCACGTAGGAAGTTCAGGCTGTTGTAGCAAACCTGACGGTTTCTGATGCTCGGCTTTGACTTGCGCACATGTTAAGCATTTTGCTACATGGGCGGCTACAGACTTTTTCAAGCCTATCCACCAATAGTTTGCCCTTAGATCCTGGTACATCTTATCAGCTCCAGGATGAACGGAGTATTTGGAACTATGGGCTTCCTGGAGGATGACATCTCGAAGTCCTCCATAAATTGGAACCCATATTCGTCCATTCAATCGCAGAATTTCGTCCTTGCTAAGAGTTAACTGTTCCTCAGTTACTCCTAACTTTTCATTGGGATAGTTAGCTTCAAACACAGCTTCCTTCTGTGCAGCTAACACCCTTTCTATCAAACTGTTCTTTATTTCCATGCGCCTGGCATTGATTCGAATGGGTTTAACCCTTTCCTTTCTGCTCAAGGCGTCAGCGACTACATTCGCTTTGCCGGGATGATACTTGATTTCACAATCATAATCATTCAAAGTCTCCATCCAACGGCGTTGCCTCATGTTTAACTCTTTTTGATTAAACAGATGCTGGAGGCTCTTGTGATCAGAGTAGATCATAAACTTGATCCCATATAGGTAATGCCTCCACAATTTTAGTGCGAACACAACGGCACCCAACTCCAAGTCGTGGGTGGTGTAATTCTTTTCGTGCACCTTTAACTGTCGTGATGCATAGGCAATAACCTTGCCTCTCTGCATAAGCACACCCCCCATCCCGGTGTGTGATGCATCACAATAAACTACAAATTCTTCGATTCCATCAGGCAATGTCAACACAGGAGCATTGCTCAACTTCTGCTTGAGAATATCGAAAGCTTCTTGCTGCTTAGGGCCCCAAACGAACTTTACTTTCTTCTTAGTCAGAGAAGTTAGGGGCGCAGCAATCCTTGAAAAATTTTCAATGAAGCGCCTGTAGTATCCTGCGAGGCCTAGGAAGCTACGAATCTCCGTAGGCGTCTTCGGCTCTTGCCAACTCATTACGGCTTCAACCTTAGCGGGATCCACCTGGATACCGCGCTCACTAACCACATGTCCAAGAAATTGGACTTCTCGTAGCCAAAATTCACACTTAGAGAATTTGGCATAGAGCTTCTCCTGATGTAGAAGTTTGAGAATACAACGAAGGTGTTTCTCATGGTCAGCTTGATTCTTAGAATAAATGAGAATGTCTTCAATGAAGACAATGACGAATTTATCTAAGTACGGCTTGCAAACGCGATTCATGAGATCCATGAACGCAGCCGGTGCATTAGTGAGCCCAAAAGGCATCACTAGGAACTCGTAATGACCGTAACGAGTCCTAAATGCAGTCTTGTGAACGTCTTCATCTTTTACCTTCAACTGATGGTAGCCTGACCTCAAATCAATCTTTGAGAAGTAACTTGCCCCTTGAAGCTGATCGAACAAGTCGTCGATCCTGGGCAAATGATACCTATTCTTGATCGTGACTTTATTAAGCTCGCGATAGTCGATGCACAGACGCATCGACCCATCCTTCTTTTTGACAAACAAGATTGGCGCTCCCCAAGGAGATGAACTCGGTCTAATAAAACCTTTGGCCAGCAATTCATCTAGCTGCGTCCGCAACTCCTTCATTTCTGTGGGTGCCAATCTGTATGGTGCTCTAGCAACTGGTGCCGCTCCAGGGATGATATCGATCCTGAATTCAACTTGTCTATCTGGTGGTAACCCAGGTAGATCTTCAGGAAACACTTCTGGGTATTCAGAAATGACAGGGATGTCTTCTATCTTCGGTTTAGGCTCCTCAATAATCACTTGCGCCATGTAAATGACACACCCCTTCTTCAAACACTTGGAAGCCTTGAGCATAGTCACCTGCTCAGGCAGCCCATACTGGGTATCTCCCCGAATGGTAAGTGATTCACCAGACGGAGTCTTTATTACCACTTGTTTCTGGTTACAGACAATTTGGGCCTGGTTATGAGATAACCAGTCCATACCCAGAACTATGTCAAAACCAGCCAACTTAAAGGGAAGTAGAGACAGAGGAAAAGAATGGTTCTTAATGGATATAACACATCCATCTAACACAGTAGAGACGGTTTCTATGGTACCATCTGCTAACTCTACCTCATAGTTTACGCTTAGGGTTTTGACAGGTAAATTCAACAATTTACAAAACTTATGATCTACGAAAGACTTATCTGCGCCTGAATCAAAAAGTACTCTTGCAAAGACATCATTTACAAGGAAGGTACCTGTTATGACATTATCGTCTTGCACAGCCTCTTTCGCGTCCATTCTGAAGACTCTAGCATTAGTCTTCTTAGCCTCTTCAGGCTTCTTGTTGTACTTTGGGCAGTTGGTCTTGATGTGCCCCTTTTCATTGCAACGGTAGCACATTGCGTCTTTTATCTTTTTGCAATCCAGGGTTTTGTGATCCGTGGACTTGCAAATTCCACAAGCAAAGGGTTTTAACTGAGTCTGAGAGTTCGACTCCAGTCTGCACTTTCCATAGTGCTGCTTCTTGTAAATTTTACACTTGGGCTTCTCATCAGACTTATGCCCACCCTTCCTAGACTCAGATCCCTTCTTGTTATCACCGTTCCCACGGTGTTTCTTGTTCGACCTCCGCGAACCATCATCTTCACGCTTCCTCTTCTCGGCCTCCTTATTCCTCAGCGATCTCTGCCTGACCGCATCCAGAGTGAGGGATAAGGAAATGTTAGTTACAGACCTGAAGGTAGCCGGCCGAGAAGCTTTTACGCTTGCCTTGATCTCGGGGGCTAAACCACCAATAAAGCGAGCGATTCTTTTTGGCTCCGGGGTTACCAAGTAAGGAACCAACCGGGACAGCGTATTGATGCTTGTCAGGTAAGCTTGACAGTCGAGGTTCGTCATCACCAACGATAGAAAGTCAGATTCTATCTTCTCCACCTCATGTTGAGGGCAGAAATTTTCCTTGATTAGGGCAATGAATTGATCCCACGACATGTTATACAATGGGATTTTTCCGGAGGCCTCCATCAGAGATCTCCACCATGCTAACGCTTCACCCTTGAAGGACTATGACACAAACTTAACTACATCCCTTTCAGCGCACCCGCTGATATCTACCACCGTGTCCATCTCGTCCAGCCAAGTCATACAGTCGACGGCTCCTTTCTCCCCATTAAAATCCCGGGGCTTGCAAGACACGAAGTACTTATAGGAGCAACCCTTGTTACGGGGCTCTTGATGCAGCACTATCTGCTGAGATGGGACACTTTGATGGTTAGTAGACTGACGGTCATCGCCATCTCTCTTGGGTCCATTCTTTTTGGGAGGAGGCTTGCTATGAGCCTCAGAATGTGTCTTGGGCTTTGAGTGCGGCTTAGAGAGGGTCCTACTCCGAGTTTCACTGTACTCTTCGTATTGTCTCTCTAAAGCCTTAGTAACAGCGCCGTCTATGATCGCTTTTAATTCAGCACCCGTTAAAGTAATCTGGGCGTTCTCATTTTGCTCCACTGGATGGCTATTGATTTCATTTGAGTCAGCCATTTGAATTGAACTGTTGCAGAAAACAAGGACAATATTTTATTTGGGAGTTTATTATGGAATTACCCCTTAGGGTAACTCGTTAACCATGGTAAACAGAGACCACATTTGGTTAACTTATTAATCGTATGAATTTAGGATTTCAATTAAAAATTTATCCTAATTATAAACAATAACAATATATATTAGCACATAAGGCTTAGTCACATGGACAATTTAAATTATAAGCTATGATTTCAGAGAATCAAGACTTTTAAGGTTTGAACCTAGTTCATTACCCTTATCAGACAGGGAGTCATAGCTACCACTGTCTTTTGGCTCATATGGAAGTGAGTTGGGCCCGTAGGCATCATATTACCACGTATGGTAAAATATGATCATCTTAATTGATGATCTTAACCCATGATTCAGAGATCATATAATTGGGTTTGGAATCTTCTAAAGAATCCTTATACATATAAGAATGACATGTGATTTTAACGAATCACTTCTGCCAGGAGTGTTAACATGTTTTAAGATGTTAACAGGGATTTGAATCTTTTAAACAGGTCTTACCATCTTGGCCCGGTCTTATATTTGACACGAGGCTAGGTTTCACACATTAAGATTCTTAATTAAATAATTACATAGGCAGATTAATTTAAAAGGAATGATTTTAATTTATTTATTTCATTTATATTTTATTTATGCACAAAATGGCAGACATGAAATTCATAAAAACAACATTCCATTAATTATACATAGGTTACATGTTGCCCTAAACGGGTCTTTTCAAACAAACCATTACCCACGCAGGGGTTTTAAACAAGTACTTGCCTACGCAGGGGCTTTAAGCAAACAAACTAGTCCACGCAGGGACCTTAACAAATAAACATCATACCCACGCAGGGTCTAACGGAAAAACAGACCCACGTAGGGGTCAAATCATCACACATACATACCCACATAGGGGCTTAACAACGTAATTGTCCACGTAGGGACTTACACAAACAGACATACCAACACACATACCCACATAGGGGCTTAACAACCAAATACACCCACGCAGGGGCTTATACAGAAAATGGAAGGATTCAATGATCCTTCTTGTTCTTCCCTTTGATCAATCCTACTAATCCTTGGAAGAAAGGCTGTCTCTCCCTACGGTCCCTGTGCACTTCCCGTTCCACCTGATCCAGCCTCTGAAGGAGTTCCTCATGCTCAGGTGGGGAGAACCTAGGCGGCTGTGATTGAGTCCGTATGATAGGCCTAGGTGGTATCTGGTACCCTTGTGTTGGGTACCCAACACCCCATGGAGCTCCGTATGGTCCTTCTGGTTGCAGGGCATTGTAGTTAGTTGCCACCAAGTAGGGGTCGGCCTCTGCATACCCGTAGTTGTTGTGGATTGGCGGCTCGAACGGGTTGTATGCCATGGAACCTGTATAAGCTGGGATTGGGTTGTCAAAACCCATTGGCGGCGGCTGCGGCATCGCTGGGTTGGAAGGCCCACCCATTTGTGGGTCCTCTTGATGTGGCGGGTAGTGGCTGGCACTTGACTGACGTGGGGAGCTGAAATGAAAGTCTCCCGCACGTGATGACATACATGCACCAGTTCTCCTACGCCTTGGCGGTTGAGGAGGTGCCGGTTGAACCGGTGGTGGTGGAGGTGGTGGCATAACTGCCACAAACCGGTGATCCTCAGAGGAATCTTGATGATGCTGCTGCTGCTGCTGCGGTTGCTGCTGCTCATGAGGCGACTGCTGCTGCTCATGAGGCGACGAGTGGTGAGAAGGCGTATAATACCACTCGTGCCGAGTGAACATCGCTTGGAAACTGTCTGGAGCACCGTAGGGTGATCCGTGGAAGGATGATCCGTCAGAGATCTCGATGGGGTGGTTCGGAGTACCACTCGCCGGCATGACGGGGTCCGTATCCTCGTCCATGTCATCTGCGTGATCTCCTGAAAAATGGTCATCTGGACCCAGTGGGTTAAAACCCACGGGCTCTTGAATGTAATTGGCCGGGTTGAACCGGCCCCTGAACAATGGTGTAGGGTCTCCATAGGAATGATGGGACAAAGATCTCTGCAGAGGTATGTAGGAAGGCAGAGGGTTGTTGGGTTCGTCTTCCGAATGCGGTCCGTATGAATTGTGGACCGGAGGTGTAGAGCTGTGCGAAACGGATCGTCTCGCTGGCTCGAACAGGTTCCTCCTGTTCTGACGTGGGTCGTTGCTCTCCGTAGCAGATGGAGCTCGTATATTAGACGGTCCAGCTTCATTGTCGTTTGGGGCGGTGATCGGCCCCTTGCCTCGTCCCCTCCTTCTGAAGAATCTTGGAGGCATCCTTGTTAAGCCTGTCATTATAATATGAGATAACAATAACAAAATATAAAATTTAAAGGACAAAACAAAAACCGAATAAGGTGGAATTTGTCCTATGTTATAAGTCTAGACTCGAAGGTTTAGATATGTGCAATTGTGTAACTGAGATTAAACACAAAAGGCTAGTGTTTAATTCACTCAGTGTTGGCTCTGATACCAACCTGTCACACCCCGATTTCCACGTGTCACCGGTGGGCCCGGTGGAGGAGTATCGTGACGTGGTTGGCAACGTAATAGTCAAACAACACAATATTATTATGCACAGCGGAAGCAAATTTAAAATATGATACAACCGAATTTAATATTGTTTATCAATGTAACAATATCCGGAAGTTTATCCACAGTAGGATCGAAACAAAATAATATTAATGGTTCAACAGACTTCAGGCATCCTAAGCTGGCGAGACTTTTTATTGATGCTAAGGAGACAATCCAGCCAATTTCGTTTAGTACCTGCATTCAGTCTTTTTGGGAAAATACGTCAGTTTACACTGGTAAATACAATCAACTGACTCATTTTGGAAAATGATTGAAAATTGGTTTGGATGCACGTGGCATAAACATTTTAGTTTAACTTGGGAGAATTATTTAATATTATAATCTTGTGAACGAATTACATGTTACTTATGCGTTCAGTAGCCCGGATCTTTTCCGGGTTAAAGATCAATAGACACACCACATCATAGAGTTATACACGGACGGTGTACGCCTACACCCCGTGCTCAGGTCGTGGCCATCTCGTAAGATGATGCCAAGGATATCCGGGACATGGTCATTAACCCCCCAAAGGCTGTAAAGTAAACAAGACTGTTTAAACGAGCCGATCAAATTATTCAACTACCCACTTTAACGGTGGAGATTTGATGCCCGATCAAGCGGTATGCTATATACCGTAACCCAAGCCCGTATAGGGAAAATAAGTTAAAAGTATTTACCTGAGTAAGTATTAATCACAATAAGCAAAAATGCACGTAGCTTTTACTGGTCCTCCTAATCTGGAACGAAGGTTTATAATAACCTATTAGAATTCTAACGGGTCTTTTATTAAGCTTAAGCTTAGACCGGCTAGTTTCAAGATACGGTTCGTACGCACGATTAAGCGAAGACCGGATAGAATGTGATTCAGACCCGACAAGTTTGAAGACTTGTTTAATATGGGTTTATTATTCACATTCTGGATTTTGAGATAAAACCGTTAAGGTTTGACCCGTTTCGGCCAATTTATGTAAACTTGTTACATAAACCGAACCGAACGCGAAATAAGCGTAACGGGTATCCGTAAGAGCCATATACAGGTTTCCTAGGTTAATATGCTTCAAATATGTTGTAACATCAGTAGGATGTCTTTCCTTTTGCCCGAAACGATTTTAAACACAAACTATGCCCCGTAGGGGTAGTTTGGTCATTTTAAAGGTTGTAAAAGAGTTTAGATGTTTAACTGAGTTACAGGTCTGATGTAAACAGCAAACATACTCAATTTGATATGTTATATCAGTAGGCTAAAGCATATATGTGAAATTTATCATTTTTATCCAAACTATGCCCCGTAGGGGTATTTTGGTAATTTCACATAAGCCGAAAAGCTCAAAACTGAGGTCTGAGTTTATCAACCTTTGCTTATTGTTAAAATATCCTAATTTGCCTAAAATATCAGTAGGTATCAACCCGGGTATGTCCAATATGATTTTAAAACATACTATGCGTTAAAATCGCTAAATAAGGCGATTAAAGGCCATTTCCGGGTTCGATACTTAAATCTGATATTTTTATATTTCCAGAAGGCTTAAAATAATTTATTTATCATATGTGATCAGTATCAAAAGGTTTGGAGTCGTTTAGATATGTAAAACTCATTTTATGGCCCGTAAGGGCAAAACCGACATTTACCGAATTAAGCCTACGACTATGAGTTATGCTCAGCCTAAAATTAATTAAAAATCTTTAAAAATCCCAAAATAATATATTACATCAGTGGGTAAAATATTTGATACCAAAAAGTATGTTTAACTAGGCTATACGCTAATTACGCCATTTTATTAACATAAAGCATTAATTTTGCGATAATGAGCATAACTCTTAATCTACAAGTCAAACTGATGTCAAACTTTGCATACAAGTTTATATATCAGTAACTAAGGTTTCTACACTTTTACATTTTCATAAATCACGTTTTGAGGTAATAAGGGCATAATGGTCAACATATGAGCAATTAACGGAAATATGCATATTAATTGGATAACTAGTGAACCAAGGTGTATAATCACAGAGGGTTGTTCTAACATGTATCCTAATCCAATTAAAGCTCTGAGGCATTTCTAAAACATGCCTAAACGGGTCAGAACTGAAAGTCAAAGTGAAAGTCAAACTATGTGACTTTCGGTTCCGAACCGGGTCTAAACATGAAATAGTCGGGTTGAACATGTTTGGACATGTTCTTACTCTTATTACTAAGTTATAACAATGATCAAACAGGTTGTATATGTTCTAGATAGCTAATTATGCATAAATGACATTTTAAGCATCCTGTTGACTTTTTAATTATATGTTTGACCCGACATTTGACCTGGTTAGGGTGGTGATCAGGGGAAACCCTTTTGAGGTTTTATTACCCACATAAATACCAACCTATAACTACTTTTAATTCGAGATATGACTGAGCCATTATAGACTAATCTCGAAGTCAAACCGTAATTACGACGGTTTGACTTTTAGCTAATTAACCAAGCTAAACTCAACTAAACAAGAACTAGCAGACTTACAAGAGTCCTATGCACGAGATATGATCACTTGAGGCTGCTTGATAGCTCCAGAAATGATCCACAAATGCAGATGAAGGTGTGAGAATGAATGTTGCACAAAATGGCTTTATATAGCACTTTAATCCACCATAACATGTTGACAACTAAGTCTAGGACACACCACAACCTTCCAACATGTGTGCTAGTGCTCTAAGACTATTTAGGGGTCGCCCACATAGCATTTATGTCGATAAAAGATCGGTTCTCCGCGTTTAAAGGCGCCTGCCCTCGTTTTCTGTATCTGGGCCTTGGACGCGGCCCGCGTCCCGTTTAACCAAATCCCAAGCGGGCCGCCTGGGCCTGCTAAATCTGATTTTTGATTTTATTTGTTTTCCAAGTTGACCTTTGGCTTCACGAAGGGGTAATTAGGGTTATTTCTTGCATTTTGACCCCCTTATATTTACCCACAAGGGCTTTAGGACTTATACCCACTTTGCCAAGTCCCTGAATACTTCCGGTTAACCCGAAAAGCCTTAACTTTCAACGTTAACACCTTAATCCCTTGCACACGAATTTGATCATAACTTTCTCATACGATAACGAAACTTTATGAAATTTTAATCGTGCATTCTAGTGAGCATAATTTATATTTACAAAGCTTCGGGTTTGTCAAAAGATCACTCAGAGGTATATCTTTAACATGTTGACACATTTGACCCCTGTAGTTTGTAATATCTCACTTTTAGCTTCGTACGATCCATGATTTATTCGTTTGATGTTATGAACATCATGTAGGGTTATTATGAAGTATATTTATTCACTGTTGACACTTAGAATCCGTATAATCACATACTTTCCATGTTTGTCAACTTTAGTCCTTTTATAATATTTCTTTCACACGTTTAAACATTTGACACGTGTCTACACATTATAGGACGTGAATTTTCGAGGTGTTACATCCTCACCCCCTTAAAATAAATCTCGACCCGATATTTACTGAAATAAGTAAGGGTACTTTTCTTTCATCGTGGATTCAACCTCCCACGTGAATTCGGGACCTCTACGGGCATCCCATTTGACCTTTACAAAAGGTATATGCTTCCTTCGGAGCTTCCTTACCTGTCGATCTTCTATCGACAAAGGTGGTTAGGTACTCATGGAGCTTGCACAGGGAGGCGCGGTCGTTGTGGGACATGGTAGTGTGTGCCATGCTAAAAACATTACTTTATTTCATACTTAATACTAACCTTGGGTTTTACAATTATGCTTCCGCTAAACACTTAACTACGTTTTGGTTTGAAACACCTTTCATATTGTGTGGTTGAATTTTATGTATTACTTGTTAGGTTCAATATGATTGGTGGCTTGATCCTGGTCAGTCACGCCTCCAAGCGGTGATACCCCGTGTGTGGATTTTGGGGGTGTGACAGATTGGTATCAGAGCCATTGGTTATAGCGAACTTGGTTTTAATAAGGGAAAAGTTTTTATTAAAACCAGACTATAACCTGAACAGTGCTCAACGATCCACAACGACGCTTCGCTCCACGTGCAAGACTTGACATTCTAGGTGATACGATTTATGTTTATATTGCCTACTTGCTAGATTACATAGAAATTTGCTCAGGGTATGCTTAGATGAACGTAGCAACTATTGTTTGAAAACACCTGTGGGCTTACTCTCTTCTGTCATCGCACTTACGCGAACCTTTCTCACTCATGTTTCTTTTGATATGAAGATCATGAGTGGACGCGTTAACCTAATTCAAGCCCAGTTGGCGGCTTTGATCACTGAACAAGTTACTGCAGCACTCGCAGCTGCCCAGGCAGGAGGTATAACCTGCCATCACCACTTACTCTAGGATATTTAGATCCTACTCTCGTAAACCAACACTCGTGCTTAAGTATGTTTACTCTTACGCACACGACAGGTCAACACGCTCAGCTACCTGTGTGCACGTTCAAAACTTTCATGGACTATCGTCCTAGTACTTTCAGTGGCACTGAAGGGGCCGTTGGACTCCTCCACTGGTTCGAGAAGCTCGAGTCTGTATTCGAGATGTGTGAATGCCCTGAGGCTCATAGGGTGAAGTACGCCACTGGTACTCTCGAAGGCACTGCGCTAACTTGGTGGAACGCGCAAGTTCAGATGCTGGGGCTGGCTAATGCCACCCTATGGAATGATTTTAAGGAACTAATCAAGCGAGAATACTGTAACCGTGATGACATCCACAAACTGGAAGTGGAGTTCTTTAGTTTGAAGATGACGGGGTCAGAGATAGAAGCGTACACGAAACGATCCAACGAACTGGCAGTGTTATGTCCAACTATGGTGGATCCTCCCATCAAACGCATTGAGCTGTACCTCAAAGGCTTAGTACCAGAGATTCAAAGTCATGTGACTTCTGCCAACCTTGCTACCATCCAGGATGTTACTCGTCTTGCTCATCGTCTCACAGACCAGGCAGTGGAACAGAACAAGCTGCCTAAGCGTATTGGTGCTACTGCTACTACTACTTCTGCTATTCCCAGTGATAATAAACGAAAGTGGGATGGAACCTCCAGCAACGGTTCGACTTCAGTTCAGTCCCAGGCACAGCAGCGAAAGATTGACGACTATCAGAGCCCTGGTCAGCAGTCTTCTGGTAGTCAAGGGCAGGGTGGATATCGAGGAAACCACCCAAAATGCAACAGATGCAACAGGCACCACAGTGGACAGTGCAACAGGGGTCGTTGCCAGAGGTGTCTCAATATGGGTCATGAAGCTAAGGATTGCAGGAGCTCACGACCTGCGAATCAGAACCAACAACAACAACCAACAACTCCACAGAACCAACAGCGACAACGAGGTAACAGGGGATGCTTTCAGTGTAGTGCTGAAGGCCACTTCAAACGGGACTGCCCCCAGTTAAATCAAAATCCGAACAACAACAACAACAACAATAATAATCAGGGCAACGAGAATAACAACAGGGTTAATAACGACGGCAATGGTGCCAGGGGTCGAGTGTTCATGATTGGTCAGGGTGATGCTAGGAATGACCCCAACGTTGTGATGGGTTCGACATCGTTATTGGTATGGATTGGCTACCTCAACATCGAGCAAAGATTCTTTGCAAAGAAAAGATCGTCCGCATTCCTCGTGCTGGTGAAGAACCTTTGGTAATTCATGGTGACAAGGGTGGTGCTGTTGTGGGCATCATTTCCTTTCTTAAGGCCCAGAAGTGTTTGCGAAAGGGGTACACCGCTATTTTAGCGCTTGTTACTGATGCATCAACGAAAGAGAAGAAGATAGAGGATATTCCTGTTGTACGCGACTTTCCTCAAGTGTTTCTTGAGGATTTACCTGGGCTGCCGCCTCATCGCCAGGTCGAATTTCAGATCGAGCTAGCTCCTGGAGCAGCACCCATAGCTCGAGCACCTTATCGCTTAGCTCCAATCGAACTGGAAGAACTGTCTAAGCAATTGCAAGAACTTTTGGAAAAGGGTTTCATTCGTCCTAGCTCTTCGCCCTGGGGAGCTCCAGTATTATTTGTGAAGAAGAAAGACGGTACCTTCCGCATGTGCATAGATTACCACGAACTGAACAAGGTGACCGTAAAGAATCGCTATCCTCTTCCACACATTGACGACTTGCTCGACCAGCTGAAAGGGTCGAGCTATTATTCAAAGATCGATCTGAGGTCAGGCTACCATCAACTGAGAGTCCGGGACGAGGACGTCTCCAAAACAGCATTCGGAACACGCTACGGCCATTACGAGTTTCTGGTCATGCCATTCGGGCTAACAAACGCGCCTGCAGTCTTTATGGATCTTATGAACAGAGTGTGCAAGCCTTATTTGGATAAGTTCGTGATTGTATTCATCGACGACATTCTGATCTACTCTAAGAGTCGGGAGGAACACGAGCATCATTTACGACTCATTTTGGAACTCCTTCGAGCAGAACAGCTGTATGCTAAGTTTTCAAAATGCGACTTCTGGCTTCGTGAAGTCCACTTTCTAGGCCACGTGGTAAATAAGGATGGGATTCATGTTGATCCATCCAAGGTAGATTCGATCAGGAACTGGCCTGCACCTCACACACCAACAGAAATCCGCCAATTGTTGGGTTTGGCGAGCTACTATAGAAGGTTCATCAAAGACTTCTCCAAGATTGCACAACCCCTCACCTCACTAACTCAGAAAGGCGTTATCTATCGTTGGGGTAATACACAGGAATCAGCATTTCAGCACTTAAAGGATAGGCTCTGCAGCGCACCTATTCTCTCATTACCAGAGGGCACAGACGATTTCGTGGTTTATTGTGACGCATCCATTCAGGGTCTTGGATGTGTGTTGATGCAACGTGACAAGGTCATAGCCTACGCCTCACGCCAACTTAAGATTCACGAAAGGAATTACACTACACACGATCTAGAGCTGGGAGCTGTTGTCTTCGCGCTCAAAATATGGAGACATTACCTGTACGGTACCAAGTGCACCATTTACACCGATCACAGGAGTCTCGAGCATATCTTCAAGCAGAAAGAGTTGAACATGCGACAACGTCGATGGGTCGAGCTACTAAATGATTACGAATGTGCCATCAAGTACCATCCGGGCAAGGCAAATGTTGTGGCTGATGCCCTCAGTCGAAAGGATACTACACCTAGGCGTGTACGAGCACTACAACTCACCATCCATTCTAGTCTTCCTACACAGATACGAGATGCTCAGGTTGAAGCATTGAAACTAGAAAACGTCAAGGCTGAAGCCCTACGCGGCTCAAGGAAACAATTAGAACAAAAGGAAGACGGCGCCTATTGCGTAACAGGACGCATCTGGGTTCCACACTATGGAAACTTACGCGAGCTTGTGATGGATGAAGCGCATAAGTCTCGTTACGCAGTACATCCTGGTTCAGATAAGATGTACCACGATCTCAGAACTACGTATTGGTGGCCTAGCATGAAAGCTCACATAGCAACTTACGTTAGCAAATGTTTGACTTGTGCGAGAGTCAAGACCGAACCGGTGCAAGAGAAATCGAAACGCGGCAGAAGGTCGCATAAGAAGAAGGAAAAGGACGAACCTCGACGTACAAAAACTACCATTAAATGGACGAAGGACGAGGAATTCACGTTGACTCGGTCGTGGCTCGACATTTCGGAGGACCACGAAACTGGTAACTTTTATATATTTTTTTAGTTATTTTTTACTTTTATTTTTAACATACAACTTATATTTTTACTTTTTCTTAATTTGTAGCAAACTTTCAAACGGGCCCCGTTTTTTGGGAGAGGGTTGCACTCTTTTTTAGCACGTGGGGTCAAGGCGAACATCGGGACAAAGATTCCATTTCTAGCAAATGGACCGACATCAACAACAAGTGTCATGCGTTCCAAGAAGTGTACCAACGTAACTTCGATAATCGCGGGAGCGGTGAAGGTGACGTCGGGGTTTTAACGAAGACTTTGGACGAGTTCGAGAGATCGAAATGCCCTTTCCCGTACTATAAGTGTTGGGATCTACTACGAAAAAGTCCAAAGTGGGCGCTAGTTAATCCAATGACGTCTAGTAGTAGACATCGAGCTAAAAGGTCAAAAACATCATCCTCCGTTGACCCTGAAACACCGACATCGGATGCCCGCAATGTCGATCTAAATGAGGTGGTGGACGTTGACGAGGAACTTGAAGAAGAGTTGACAAGACCGCCCGGTAGAAGAAAGGATAAGCGAACCGGGAAAAAAACGGTCGAGTCGTCTTCCGATCTCGAGTTAAAGGAAGATTTCCAGGAGATGAACCGTCGTCTCCAAGACATTCGCGACCTCGGGCACCAACGTTATGAAATTATGAAAGAACGAGTGGCCGAAACCAAAAAGTTTAACGAGATGCAAGAGGCGAGGCAAATGGAAAAGGACATTGAGTTTTTGTCCAAACCTATCGACCACCTCCAAGGCGATGCGTTGATCCTTGTGCAAATGGGTCGCCAAAAAACTCGAGAAAAATATGAACTCTAGATCATCTTCTTTTTTTTAACTTTATTTTTTTTCGGTTTTTTTTATTTTCTGTTTTTTTTCTGTTTTTTTTCGGTATTGTTTTTTTTTATTTCAAGTAATGTAATTTTATTTTAAATTAATGAAGATTTTTATGTTTTGTATTAAAAAAAATTGTGAAATGATTGCTTGAGCGTTATTGGAATAATGCCCCACTATACCACTTTTGCAATAATGCCCTATGCTGACTGGGATGATACGTGTCGAATAATGCCCCATGGTGGGGGCATTATTTTGATTTACCACTACACGTGATCTAAAAAGGTTCCCACTTATTGGTCAATATTTTGGTGACATGTAAAGCTTAAATAAGTTGATTCCACGCGGGAAACTTAGATGCTTTGTTGTCAACATAGGATTGGATAACAAGGAATCCTAGTCATCAACCTTTGGACAAGAGAATATTCCAACACATTAACGAGTTCGGAAAGAATAATGGAGTCATTGGCCCCACAATAATAATTCAAGAATCTATATGCTATGCGGCAAATAGCCGCTGTTTTTTAGTTTGGAATATTCCTTATACGTATTTCTTTTTCATTATTTATATTTATATCTTGTGTTGTGTATATATATTATAAATTAAAAAGTGATTCATGCACACATGACACAACTTGTATTTTCTCAAAAGATGTAAAAATATAATGATATTTTATTAAGTTTACATTTGGGTCAATTAAAATTTCATTTTTGAAAAGATTAAACTAGCTTGAGTAGTGAGAAAAACAATACAAATTATAGAAATTTAATAAACTGTCTTTTTTTACATATGTATTTGGGTGAGTATTGCGGTTGTCTAAGAAAAGGGAAGAAGAAACGAAAGTGAACAGTGAACTTAATAGATGAATGATGATCAACAAGTGAAATGAGAACCATTAACTAGCAAACACACAATGCCCGATACTCGCGAGAATCTGCAACATGAGATATGATTATTGTTGGAAATATGATCAGTTTATAGGGTTGTGATGCGTGTGTATCGAAGTATATGAAGTGTAGTAATTATATCGAAAGTGAAATATGGACAGGAGAAAGAATAGGAATTATGATCAGTGAAATGACACAACGGTTTAACTTGCACCGTTTTGAAGTTAACTGCCAACCGTATATATGTTCGATATTTAGTGTTACATATTAAACTAATTACAAAAGTTATAAGTTACATAAAATACAAATAAACTAAGTTAAGTTTAAATCATAATACCCAACAATTATAATACTTTCTTAGCATATATATAAGCAAGAACAAAAAAAAAGAAAAAAGAAACTGAGATGTAGTAATGTTTGCCTTCTTGTTGCAGGATCTGAAAGGGAACTTTAATGTCACTAATTTGTACATATAAAAAAGGCAACCATGCATATATATATAGAATCCATGATGACACACAAAACAAAACTATTTTAAATTCCAAATAGACAAGAGTCAAATTGCTGACAATTCTTACTTCCGGCTCAATATTTAAAAGATTATATAATACTAGTCTTCAACATCCATATAAATTAAATGTGACGACACTATATACACGTTGCTGATAATGAAATCTTAAAAGAAATTTGTGGTATCCAATATTCCAACATCATATATAATAATATATATGTATATGAAACATGGTCCCACATTGTAGACATACATATACTCATAACATTCCTACAACTAAATGGTCATATGCGAAAATATATTCTTATAATAATAACAATCAAGTAGTCATATGAGTTTTTTTATAATTAATATTAGTGTTATTGAAATTAATATGAGTTTTTTTAGAATTAATATTAGTGTTATGGATATTAAAAAGAGAAAAAAAAATATATATATGCCGTATATAGGGCTAGACTGGGAGTATAATGTGGTCAAAAAGACAATTATAGCCCTGTTTTGCCCCCAGTCTAGGCCTAACTCAGGGCTAAAATGGTAATTTGCCACTTAAAAGTGTTTAAAAAATAAAACTCATTATATACATATGCCTCATACAGGCCATATTAGGCATATAAGAGAGGAAAAAAAGATCAATTTACCCCCAGTCTAGGCCTAACTTAGGGGTAAAATGGTCTTTTTTGTCTATACGCTTCATATAAGCCTATACGAGGCATATACGGGGCATATAAGACAAAATATGACATAATCCGAGATTCTCTTGGAAATTGAAAAAAATTATACGCGACGTATAGACCTATACGAGGCGTATATAAAGGTGTGTAAATAGAGACTAGGGTCTGTGAATATGTAGACCCTTTAATAATAATTAGTTTAAAAGGTGTGTGAGCCGTTTTAAAAACAGTAAACAAAATGGTATTAAAAAACATAACTGAGATTTCATTAAAAAAGTTTTTCACGTGAGACTTGTTGCAGCAGTTCAAAGTTTACTTTGACAATATATACGACCAACAATATTTCTTGTGATATCCATTCAATACACTAATTTTGACAAAATAGATAAAAGACATTATGCTGCTTTCTTTCCACCACTTATGGAACCCACCCACATATGCTTGATGCATCACCACTAGTACATACAACTACACCATTTGTACATTGCTTACGTGTATATATACACATATATGACACACAATTTACTCACTACTCCACACTTATGCTTGTGGGCTTACATGTGTTCAAGTAAGCATGGCTTGCTTCTCCTGCCAATAAATATGACTTCTCATCACTATCTTTCTATTCATACTCCAACAAACCAAAACCATACAAAACTTTACAACCAAATCACCATGCAAATGTCTGGAGTTACCAAGAGAATCAATGCAGATGGATGCATAGATGGTAATGCCGACGCCTACGATTGTCGGATATCAGCTTGGTTACAAGGAAATGGTGAAGATTATGAGTATGTTCCGGCAACATCAGAGGGAGACGGAGATGATGACGATGATGGCGATTATGATTATGCTCCCGCCGCCTGAACGATAGCAAATTGATGCAGTACAACTATTTACCTGGGTTCAAATTCCTGACATGAGGTAGATTAAGATTAATATGGCGTAATTTAGGAGTACGAGTAGAGTAACGAATTGTATTCATCGTTAAAAAAAATAACTACTTGCTAGTGAGAATATGAGACTATATACTAGTGTTTTTTTGTTGGATTTAAAATTCATGTCTTAATAGTGTTTTTTTGTTGGATTTAAAATTCATGTTTTAATAGTGTTTTTTTTTGTTGGATTTAAAATTCATGTTTTATTTTTATAATGGTTTACTATATGATATCCAAGATTTAGTGTTACTTTATGAACAAAATACAAAAAGGTACAAAAAAGAGCTTTTATATAAGGAAAGGTACAAAATTACAAATATGAATCCGCATGATTTAGCTTCAACTATGCGATATGTTGGAATGGAAGGAGTGATGTAACTTCGAAATTTGCTTCTAATATTGTGATATGTTGTATGTTCTAGCATCTTGCTAGTCTTTTTTTATTTGAATAAAATGTTTTGCCGTTCAAAAAGAAAAAAAAAGAAACTATAATTGTGCCATCGAACTTATTAAGCTTCACTACCGCCTTCTACCATTACTTCAAAAACATAAGATCACCCAACGACACTATGATACCCGTTGGTGACATGTGCCCTAAACAAAAACATAGAAAACATTTGCAAGATGAATAAGCGTGTAAGAATTTCAATGAACACGGTAATATAATGTGATTCACTTGACATATTTGATTGGCTACGTCACAACCAAACTTGAAAATTTTTACTAAGACGATTTTCAGAACAACTTATATTTATAAACAAGATGATAATTATACACTCTTTAGATAAAGATAAATGATGTAACACAAAAGGTAAATCCTACATCGGTCGTGGACATAAGCTATTTTGGTTAATAATTATTTACTTAATAACAAAGAAGAAATCTTAATAAATGTTGATATAAGTTAGGAGGTGTGGAGTACGCACTCGTTCAAAACTATTAGTGCAAACCGACTATTAGTAGTAAGTTACTACTAATTAGCAATGATAATTGTGGTTTGCATCAACTTTGCCAACCAGTGACAACATTGGCAGGCCTAAGGCTAAAGTGCAGGGTCGATCGCGTCCCGTGATTTTTTTTTATTTTTTTTTGTGTTTAGTGTTATATATACCATAAAATCACGAACCACCCTTACCCCTGTGATTTGTTTACACTGACCCCATAACAATTTGACATTGACCGAAAATAATAATAATTTAAAAGTTAAAAAATATAGATATGAATATAAACATATTTGTATGATCTAAATAATAATTTTGAAACAATATAAATATTTAAGGCCACAACAAAGCAAATAAAAATTCAAGCCCATATTGATAGTTAATTTGTTTAGGCCCAAAATTTTAATTGTTAAAGTGTTTTAGCCCATCTGGTTTTTGAAAGTTAAATTGTTTGTTTTAATATATAGCAATAGTTAACCATCTCAAAAGAATTCTATGAACTTTTTTTTTGAGTCCACCACTAACTGACCACTTGGTCCTCAAACCGAGCATAGTGGCTCGTGGTTAGGCCAACCACGAGGCCACCACCGTTCCCTGATCTCGTGAAATGCAAATTTTGGTTGTCTCTGGTTGTGGCCACGAGCTAAAGAGAGAGAGGGACATTGGTTGGAATTTGTGTTAATCAATCAAATTTATTTATTTATTTTTTAATTCCAAACCCACTAATTTCACATGCCTCTTCACTACTCCATTTTATCCAATTTTTATGCCTTAATGACGTGGACGCCACATGTCGAAAAAGACCAAACCACATACCTCACCACTACACATGGTCTGAGTAGTACTTACTACTGATTAACAATACTTGGAGCAGTGGTAACTGTACAACTATCGACGGTTGTTATAACCACCAAATGAAATGATGTAATGGTTCATCCCATATATAACTAAGGTCTTTGGAATTCGAATACACGTTATTTTCATAATAGATTCTACATGTTCTGCTTGTATTTTAAGTGAATTATTCAATTGAACTCTCGACAAATTCCATCGAAATATTTAAATCAAGCAGTGAATTATACACGATTCACAAAAGATATCCAAACCATACAAGTTCTAATACTTAGACCAATTTGTCGAAGAGCCCAATACTCTTGGAACCACTGAGATAGCGCCGAGAGGAGGATGAACTGAACAAACCACTGGAGTGAGACTTCAAGATGGTGAAGATAAACGGTGCTGGGACTTCGATACATCTAGAAAATTTATCTTGGTTTTAAAAAAGCCGTACACTTGATGGGAAAATGTTATTTGCATCCAACTTAAAGACCTCTTGGAACTAATGGGAGCCAAAGAAAGTTGATAACATCATATCCCTTCAAAATTAAATTGAACCTGAATGTGAGAGGTGTCAAATGCTATAGTTTGTAATATTTGATGATGATCTTGAAGATATATATGAATATTAAGGCCGATTGTAACATATTCTTATAGAATTGCCTTTCAAAAATACAATATTCTTGTTAAAGATTGCAACGTTTTTGGTCCGTTATAAAATCTTTTATTTTGTTCTAACGTTTTGAGATCTATGATGGAGTTATAAGACCAAGTTCAACCAGTGGCGGATCCAGGAATATTTTCTACCCGGTTCTTTTTGGTGATTCACACTAAGGGGCTGTTTGGTAGCATCTGAATGACATTAAGATGCTACATCTTAATGAAATCATTTAAGAGTTTAACAAAGATAATGTAGAAGAATGTGACATGTGATGGTTTACCATTCAGATGTTACCTCTTATCCAGTCAGACATAAGGTTACCTCTTATTCATTCAGACATAAGGGCCACAAATGATTTCATTATGAGACAGCCTCTGAATGGATTAAGAGGCTACCAAACAGCCCCTAATTTTTTTCCAAATTATATAAGGTTTCCACTAATTTTTTTCATTTTTTTCAAACCAAGGGGGTTCCCGGGAACACCCAAAACACCCATGGATCCGTTCATGAGTTCAACCAATATTTCATCTTGATTGATATTAGGGAACATATTGAATTAATTCAGTTGACTTGTATCGAAATCGGATATGAATAAGAACAATAAAACACATTGAAGTTATTGTAGAATCGTTGAGCATTAAGCATTTCTTTTCACAAATGAAAAGGGGAGAATATACTACACTATACAATTTAAAACCTCTTAGTTCATATGAACTATTGAAAAACAATTTGTATATATATATATATATATATATATATAGGGGATGGTTCAAATGAAAACCACTTTTATTGTGAAAACTCGAAAACTAACTAAAAAAAGCCTAAAAAACACACAAAATTTTTTTTTTTCAATTTTTTTTTATAAAAATCGCTAGTTTTTATATATGAAAAAAAACTTTTTTTCAAAAAAAAAAAAAAAAAAAAAATTTGTAGTACACATGTGTAGTACATGTGCACTACACAATTTTTTTTTTTTTTTTTTGAAAATTTCTTTTTATATAAAAAACCTGCGAAAATTAATATGCAAAAAAAAATTGTATGTTTTTTTGGCTTTTTTAATTAGTTTTCGAGTTTTCACAATAACTAGTGGTTTTCATTTGAACATTCCCCTATATATATATATATATAGTGTAAGTATATGGAGAAAACTAATTTTATTGAGAAAACTAAGGAAACCCCAATACTTGGCCCATATTGAGCCACATCACCCACTTTAAGCATGTGCAAATTGGTCTTCAAAGGGCATTTTAGACTTTTTACTTTTTCATCCCATCAAATGTCACCAACCAACCTTTTACTTTTGAGACAAAAGTACACACCTTTTTGCAACATTTTCCAATGCATCTTTTTCCCCACATTTCTATCATCTTCTTCAAATTCAAACCTTCCATATATTTCTTTTTATCTTTGTTTATCCATGGAGTTTATGACAAGAATTCCGGACGACACATAAGTAGACTTTTAGTATTAATTCTTGTTGAATACGTCTCCATGTTGTGTTGTACGAAACAACTAGATCTGGATCTTGTACTCATCCATTTCTATTGAAGCCACCATATCTGAAGATCAAAGTCACCATCGAAGCTCTCAAAGAAAAGCAAGTAAGGTGTTGTTCTCATCACATCTTTGTTTATGTTTTTAGAGAGAGAAAGCTAATGTTTTTTAGAGAGAAACAACAATATTCATCTTGTTTATTTCGGATGTGTTCATGCTTATTGAAAGCTGATTTCGGGTGTGTTCATGCTTCATCTCACGTCGTCATCTTCATCTCGGGTGTGCTGATGCTTGTTGAAAGCTGATTTCTAGAGTGAGAAACAACAATCTTCATCATATTCATCAAGAACACCAAGAACACATAGAGAGAAGCAAGTTTGAAGATCTTCATCGTGTTCATCACACGGTTTCTAGATTCGGTAAGTGTTTTTAGAGAGAGAAAGTTGCTATTTTAGAGAGAGAAACAACAATCTCTTGAGTATTTTATTTTAAAAAATCATTTCACACTTGATGTTTTAGTTAAAATGGTTTTTTATAGGTTTTTGTGTAATGGATGTTTTAGAGATGAACATGATTCTTTTGTTAAAATGGTTCTAAAAATGGGTAAATGTTTATGTAATTTGCAGGTTTTTATTTTTGTGTTAAAATCATTTTTGTGGTAAAAAGTTGTGTTTGGTTTGGTTGCTTGTTTGTTTGAGGCTTTTGATCTGAATAGTAACTGTTATTGTGTGTTATACTAGGAGGTAATACATGTTACATGTGTTATAATAAAATTTTACACGTGTATAACACGTAACACATGTTACATACCTGTAGTTACATTTGTGTTAATAAGTTTAACTTTAGGGGATTAACACTGATGTACTTGTTTTGTTCATAGGTGAATCGATGTTTATGTTCAAGATAAAGATGGTTATCAAGACGCAAAGCGTAGCTAGATTTTTGTAACCTTTATGATAGTTTTTGGATCATTTTTATATGTTTAAGTTTTTATAAAGATTTTTGTTACCTTTAAGTATGATTGTAATGTGTGCAATTACTAACAACCCATGATGACAAGTGACTTTTGTTTTGATTAACATTTGTAACTGGTGTTGGACGTAACATGTGTAACCTATGTGAGAGGTAACTAACTAATAGCAAAGAATGACCTGATAAAATGTTGGTCATATCATTCCTTTGGTACACATGTGTTACATATGTTAAAAGGCAACGTTACATATGTAACAATGGTTTTTATATATGTAACATGTTTAATGAAAAATAATAAACTACTATTAAACGCATGAGCTATTGAATATCATTAATTAGAAAGTCAAAACATCTAACACATTACAATCATCTTAAACATTACAATCTAAAAAATATTACAATCTTAAAGAATACTTGTTTTGATTAACATTTGTAACTGGTGTTGGATGTAACATGTGTAACCTATGTGAGAGGTAACTAACTAATAGCAAAGAATGACCTGATAAAATGTTGGTCATATCATTCCTTTGGTACACATGTGTTACATACGTTAAAAAGGCAACGTTACATATGTAACAATGGTTTTTATATATGTAACATGTTTAATGAAAAATAATAAACTACTATTAAACGCATGAGCTATTGAATATCATTAATTAGAAAGTCAAAACATCTAACACACTACAATCATCTTAAACATTACAATCTAAAAAATATTACAATCTTAAAGAGTACTTGTTTACCAATTGACGTGACATTTTGGATGATGTAATGCAGTTACATATGTAATTTAACTAAGTTTTAATTGGCACCTAAGGTTGCACATATGTAACACATTTTTTTTAACATGTGTTACACTAGAGGTTAACACATGTATAGTCATGTTATACATGTTACATACAGTGTTTACACGTGTTACAACATCAAGGATACACATGTTTCATATAGTTTTTACAACCAAAAATGGCCTTCACGACAACATCCTTCTTCATCCATAATGCAACATGTGTAACAACGTCCAAAACTGTTGCTTCGTTTCTAGTATATAACGTGTGTGACATGGCGATCGTCAGAAAACACATAAAAGCCACATGTAACTTGTAACATGATATAGAACCAAGTATTGGTTTACTATGGATACGATGTAACACATGTTACAAACAACATGTAACATGTGTAACAATGCTAAAAAGTGTTGCATTTATTGTATAACGTGTGTGGCATGACGTATATCATGTAAAAAGTGACTGTTATGCATATTACGGGTTGAGATTTTATAAAAGTTAGTTTCCTTATCCCACTATTGAGATTTTATATGCACCCGAAGTCCTATTTTCCCAACCTCGCCATTAGATTTTATAAAAGTTAGTATCCCCAGTTATATTACATACATAAAAGGAAGTTGATTTTAGATCAATACATAACCGACATGTGTATTGTTCAAATTGCTAGTAATGTATGCAACTACTGAGAATGTGGGACTGGTGTAACAAAATAAAGGGACAAATAGATTATATATATTTAAAAAAACAATTAAAATTAAACTTAAATGTAACAAAAGTGTTTTATACAAATTCAAATATATAAAAATGATCCAAAAAACTATCATAAGGTAACACAAATCTACCTATGCTTCGCTTCTTGATAACCAGCTTCATCTTGAACACAAACATCCCTATACCTATGAACAAAACAATTACATCATTGTTAATCTTGTATAGTTAAATTTATCAACGCAAATGTAACAACATTTATGTAACATGTGTTACGAGTTATACATGGACACAAAGGGGGCTGCACATATGTACCACATGTTTGGAACTTGTGTTACATTAGAGTGGTAACACATGTATAACATGTGTTACGTGTTACACATGTGTAAAATTTTTATTGTAACACATGTAACAACCATATGTGACATGTGTAACATGGCTATACATGTGTTACCCCCTAGTATAACACACACAAACAGTTACCCCATAACATGCGTAATATGATGTAGCAAAATAAACACATGGATACGCTGAATGTTACACATATTCCGAATAAATTATGAAGTTTCTAAAGGTAACACATGTTATAACATATACGATAAAAAAAACCCCAAACAAGCAACATATAGGGGCTTACACATATGTAGCACATATTTGTAACTTGTGTTACACTATAGTGGTAACACATGTATAACATGTGTTACGTGTTATACATGTGTAAAATTTTTGTTGTAACACATGTAACAACTATATGTGACAGGTTAACATGGCTATACATGTGTTACCCCCTAGTATAACACATAAAAACAGTTACTATTCAGATCAAAAGCCCCAAACAAACAAACAAACAAACAACCAAACCAACAAAAAACAGTTACTGTTCAGATCAAAAGCCTCAAACAAGCAACCAAACCAAACACAACTTTTTATTTGTAAAATAAACGAGATCACCAACGATTAGATTATGAACTTTTCAAAGGTAACGAATATATATCAACAATAACATTCATTATCACAATTCTAAAAAAATTTAATCCCTTTAAAACAAAAAATCCAACAAACTATCAAATCTATTTTACCAATACACACACAAAATCATTCAACTTTTACCAAACAAATAACATTAAGACATGGAACCAGTCCATGTCATACGTGTGTGTGTTCTTGGTGTTCTAACAACCTTCTCTCTCTAAAAACCCATGTAACCAAACGATTTCTGACCTTCTTCTCTCACACACACAATTGTGTGTGTGTTTTTGGTGTTCTAACAACTTTCTCTCTCTAAAAACCCATGAACCAAATGATTTCTGACCTGCTTCTCTCTCACACACTTGTGTGTGTTCTTGGTCTTGGTGTTCTAATAATTTTCTCTCTCTAGAAACACATGCAACCGAATGATTCAGGCCTGCTTCTCTCACACACACTTGTGTGTGTTCTTGGTGTTCTTTATGAACACGAAGGAGAATCTTGTTTCTCTTTCTCTCACACACTTGTGTGTATGCTTTTGGTGTTTCTCTTTCTTTAACAATAACGATTCAGGCTTGCTTCTCTCACACACACACTTGTGTGTGTGTTCTTGGTGATTGAAACATGAAGAAAGAGAGAGGATGAGAGAATGGATGATGATGATGGTTTGATGGTGAATGTACAGAAGATATTTTGAATTCTCAAAGAAGAAGAAAGAAGAAAGAGAGACAATGATGATGCTTTGATGGTGATGGTGACAACTATACAGAAGAGAGAATGAGATATGGTCTTTTTGACACAAATACCCTCCTGGCCCACTCATCAACATATGTTATGTATTAAATTTAAATCAATAAACCATCAAATTTCCCTAACCCTTAGATGATCAAGATCAATGGTCACAATTGAGTTTTCTTAGTTTTCTCACTAAAAAATGGTTTCCTATATATCCTTGCCCTATATATATATATATAGAGGCCATAAATCTTAATTATTTAGGCACTTAAAGTGATTTTGGTTCATCTTTGGGGGGAAAGTGAAAATAGACTGTCAGTTATGTATGCAGCACTCAATAAAAGTAGCATCTGGTTCTTCTCTATGCAAATTATTGAAGTGTTTTCTTTGTATTCTTAGCAGAATAAATAGTTATTGTTAGTGATATGAGACAAAAGTTCAAACTCTACTTGTTTAAGTTAAGGGTTTATGAGTTTTGTATGTTTTAAGTTTATGTCTAAAACTTAAGTTTTGCTTGTTTATTATTTATTAATTATTTTTTATATTTTCTTTATTTATAACTATAACATATATAATATAGCTTTTTAAGCATATTCATATATTTGTAATGTAATTATATATCATATAAATAATAACTTCATTTAGGCTAGGGAACATAATCAATCTGGTTGTATGAAGCTTGGCTCGTGCTTAAGCTCGATATAATTAAACGAGCTTCATCTTAGGCTAGATGTTGTTTAAGCTTGGCTCGATTCAATCATTTAATAAGACGATCTTGAGTATCTCATGATCGGGTTGACTTGTTTATGCCCTTTTAAATATAGTGTCAAAATGCGCATAGGAAAATGTGGTGTCGGAAATGCGTAGAAAAAAATATATGGCAAAAACGCTTAGGAAAATAAATTGTGTCGGAAATGCGTAAAAGATATAGTTTTTCACAACAGACCTTCTAATAACAAATCAATTTTGTCTGAAAAGTGTCGGTACATTGTTGTTTCCTATGCATTTCTGACGAATTAATTAGCCGTATTAAACGGCCAGTTTTCTAGCAGTGTTTGTTTTCTATATACAGCTCTTATTGGTATCTAGGGTGAGCAGAAAACTGAAATAACCGAAAAATCCGAATGGAAAAACCGCTTGGTGTGTCAGCCCAGTGGCCACCTGCCCACTTATACAGCTCTTATTGGTATTTGGGAACGAGCACGCCGGAGTCGGACTCGAACCCGCCACCTCCGGGTTAATAAGTGGGCAGGTGGCCACTGGGCTGACACCCGAAGGTTACAAAATTATTGATGCCCGCATACATGTGTACGTTCTTGGTGTGTTAATTATGTGAGAATGAGTGTTCAATATATTTAAAAAAAAAATCAGTGGTTCATTAACTTCATGTATTCTAAGATCTTACACCATAAAAAAAGGAAAAAAAACAAAATACTGGTTGAAGGGAGAATAAAAAACATGCCAAAGAGTTTTGGGGATTCATAGCTTCAATGTAGAATGATATAAAAAAAATACTTGCATCATTTATACTTTTTGTTAGAATTGAAACCATAAATCATAAAGGGAATTCATGCAAAAAAGAAGATAGTTTATAGATTTAAAATAAACACAAGAACTTGCATAATATATTTGTGGAAATTCATAAATTTCATGCAAAAAAGCTTGGTTACACCATATATTGTGTAAAAAAAAATCATTAATCTTTGAAGCAAAACACAAAATATTGATTAATTACTATGAGACAGAGAGAGTTAGAGATGCATGACAATTGAACATACAAAAGACTTGAACGTACGGTTCCATAAACTTCATGTAAGAAGAGGTTACACCGAACATAAAGTCATAGACTATCATCTTCAAAGCAAAAAAAAACAAGAACACTACTTAAAAAAATAACAGAAACATAAAAAAAAACAAAGAGAAAAATGTTTTTTTTAAAGATGGTTGTTGAAGCAAAGGGTTGTCTTCCTCAGATTCATTTGCATCCTGAAAAAAGTAGGAAAATAAAATCTTTATACATTAATCAGAAAAAGAAAAAAAAAAAAAAAAAAAACTAGCAAAACACATATAATTTTTAGAAATGAAAAGTAGCTTAATTTATAATTACCTTAATTACTCCTTGATGCTTTGCATTTATAGCATTCCATCCTGCTAGCATAATTGTGCACCCCACAACCTAATCTACTTCAGATCAAACAATGAACAAACTAGATTAAGTAACATTTCACAAAAAAAAAATGATATATTGATTTATTTCACTTGTGAATCTTCTATATCTATACCTATTGCAAATCCAATCTCCGGTTTTCCAGCCCGGAACAGCGCTAGCATCATAGCCGTAACATGTTGCGGTTGAAGCAGCCATCATAGCATTATAATCTCTAGCCGCACCACATCTATAACATGCGGTCCTGCTAGCGTAATTATGTGACCCACAGTTGAATGTAGCACAGTACCAATCGCCTGCTAAGACTTCCGTTCTATTCACATAAGATGAAACCTCGTCAGGGGTGGCGAATTTGGGACAATGACATCTTTGACACGAGTCGCGTTTCTTGAAGTTCAAATGTTGGCATGCAGCACACATCCAATCTCCACTGCTCATTCTCTCTTGTTTTTAGTTTTAGAACCTGTAAAAAATAAACAAACAAAATGAACATGAGTCACATTTCATTTCCTTAAAAACCCTTGAATATATCAATCCCTAAAGAAAGTACTAACCTTGAGAATTTGTTGATCTTGTAATGAAGGAGTGAAACAAAATAGCAAAAACAAAAGAGAGATGATATGACAATGTTTGAGTTGGTGATTTTCTTGATTGAAACTTCAAGGTTATATATAGTTGCCAAAAGATTCTAAAGCATGGGACCCATGTCAAAATGGAAGTAGTAGGATTATTCTCCAAGACATTTTTGGTAGTAAATTTTCATATGGTCTCCATGGAATGAGATTCCAAAAGTTGACAAGTCCCATTTTGGTTCCGATAGACCTTCTAATAAGTGTTATCTTGGTGCAGATAAGCCTTCCCATCTGTGAAGAAAAATCATCCATACAAGCAAAATCTAATCATGATTATTGGTTAAATATAATTAAATCTAGCTTGTGTGAGTGAATATCTATAATTAAGTTCTCATTATATGTTCATTTGTATTTAGCTTCCATGTATAAGTTAACAATGATAAACTCACATACAGTATAAAGCTAAGGGGTATGGTTTTAAATTCTGTGCCGGTCATATGAGCTAACCTCAGGTCACGCGCGAGACCATATCCAAAATAAACCAAAGTGTTGGCTTCCTCGACCTCTGCCTCAGCCGCGCGCGAGGTCAGGACCAAGATAGAACCCATTCTGACACTTAATTCCTTTGACAAAAGACCTAGCTTCCTTGACCTTGCGCCGACTACATGGGTGCATCCAAGTCGCGCAGGGACAAGATGCGCAGGGCAACATCGGACAAGTACAGAAAGTACGAGTGGCAGAGCAGTGGACCAATAGACGCTCAACAGGCTGTATTCTATCATGCTGCACGATGAACAATCGTGCAGGAGACATGAAGTACACAAGGACACATATGTGGCACCAATCCGCTTGCGTCGACCACTGCTCCACAATCTCCACCTAACTGCTGATGATAGACTAGACGACATAGTTTTCAATAGTATAACAGGTGACATACTTAAAAATGAATATCATCTCAAGAAAAATGGATTTTCAAAATATACAATATATTTTTATTCCTAGAAATTTTAAATAGATCCAATATTGTTACTTTTCAATAAGAATTTTGATGGACAATCCATTAACGAATGACCATGGTCATTCGACATTCTGTCGTAAACCGATGCTAAATTGCTATTGGTATTCGGTTGGTAAATGGTCAACAATAATATGTAGGAAAATGTGCCTCAACTCCAACGCTGGCATAATTGTCGATACTCTGTCGGGGACCATGTTTGTCTCACATCCCTTGATAAATTCCGTTGGTAAATCGTTGATAAATTCATTAACCATGCCATGTTTTCTGACAGAGTATCACCGCCGAAGCTCCCTTTCACCGCGTGATTTTTGACAGATACCCCCATTGCTAAAAGTCCTGTGTTTTGTCTCTTATATTGATCCTCATGTTGATTTATTTATAGGTTAAGCCATAAATTGAAACTAACCAATTGTAGTTTTTATCCAAAAATGAACTCACTATAGTGAAAATCTTAATTTTCTTGATATTTTTAACGAACCTATAGAATTTGTCATGTAAAACACATAACCTTTAAAAAAATTGAACTATGATATGTTATATTTAAATCGAAGTATGTATAAAGTTTAATGAATGTTTCTATAGTTGTTGATTATTTTAATGTAATCAAATCAAAAAGGAAAAAAAAAGTAATCGTTACTTAGACATGTGTAGTGGTTAAAGAAAATAATGCCCCCACCATGGGGCATTATTCGACACGTGGCAGTCCAGTCAGCATGGGGCGTTATTGTAAAAGTGGCGTAGCGGGAATAATGCCTAATAATACCCCTTCCAATCATTTAACAAAAAAAAAAGCAAACTATTTATCATTGGCCAATCAAACCTTAGACCACTCCCATTGGCCACATGCAATTCTCTTTCAGCGTTATTATAAAAACGCCATATTCAATTTTTTGAATTTTTTTTTTTTTTTAAAAACGCCCCATGTAATGGGGGGGGGGGGCGTTTTTGAGCGTTTTTTTTCAATTTTTTTTTTAAATACCGCCCCACTACGGGTGGTCTTAAGAGTACGAACTAATAAGGCTGGGTGGTGTGGTCTCACGCCCCTAGGGGCTTTATCATGCCACGTAAGCGCTACGTAGGCAACACATAAGCGGGGGGCTTTATCGCTAACTTGCACGGTGTGTAATAATGCCCCTATAAAGCCCCTTTTAACTATATTAAAAAAGAAAAAAAATAAAAACAAAATCTGATTGGTTGATGGAGGTGGACCCCATTGCTTTCTTCCTCCCACGTCTGCTATTCCTTTGGCGGAGGCCAAGGATAGCGTCCCCATTGGTGGAGGCGGGGTGGTGTAGGGGCGCCATGGGACGCTAAAATGGGTGGAGGTGGTAGGGGGCGTGAAACCACACCATGTGGTAAAACATATAACTTTCTTGATATTAACAACTTTTTATATAATTTTAATATAATGAGAAGCAAAAAAGATGATAAATACAAAGGGAACAAACTAAAATGATCAGGAATGTATAAAAAATTAGAGGTTTGCAAAGATAGGGCTAATAACTCATATCTTTTAGCATCTGAGCCCCCAACATCTTTTTTCTAGCCCTTTTGGCCTGACGTCTTTTTTTCTAATCCTTTTAACATCTCGAACGTTTCGCATTTCAGGTTTTTCCATCGCGTTCGGACTTTTTGTCATCCCTACTCACTTTAAGGAATTGATTACAGCAATGAGTTTTAAGTTTGTTTCTTTTTAGTATAAAGTTACTTTGGGTTTCAGATTACGGTTCATTGTTTGATTTGAGGAGACGAATGTGAATTTTAAAAAAGTTCTTGACGCAATTTGGCTTTTTATAACTGACAAGAGTCGAGTTATCTGAGTGACAAGAGTCATAAATCCTCAATCCATGTCTATATATGCTATATTAACTCTTACATAAAAGAACATTTTTTACAAGATAAAATTTTCAAGAATGCTTCTGTTTGCATGATTCCTCTTGCATTATTTGAACAAAAAGGCTTTTATGATATTCTCCCTTACTATCTCCACTTTTAGTAATATATTATGTGTACCATTAATGTTAATTAAGTTATAACTAAGTGAGATGTACATGATACATCCCCCATTGGTTTCTACTCATTAGATGGCATGGACATGCATCTATCATATATCTTCATACATTGTACTAACATATATATATACACAAAACCTTTAGTGTGTGGGTACATATATTTATACAAATTTGTAGGTCCGGCTAGGGGAGGATCTAGTCGCCTAATCCTTGTATACGAACCACTCCGGTTGTGCGGAATCCAACCGGAATAGCAAACCGAGACGGAACACGTAAAAACACGACACGCAGATATCACCGTTAAACACCACTGTATTATAACGATAAAAGGGTTCGGTTACAATCCAATGTTTACAATGCTCTTTGTAAACTCTCTCTAGTGTGTGTGTATGTGCTCTGTTCTCTCTGTGTTCCTCTGTTCAAGTGTCTGCCGAAACAGAACATAACATGCTATTTATACTAACAGACACACTACACTTGACGAAACAGAAAGACAGGCGACGAATCAGAATCATGGTCGACGAAACACATCTGTTTCGTCGACTTCTGGGCTGATTCGCCGATGTGGCCTTTGGCCCAAACAGTTGAGGCCCAATTCCTGTTTCGCCATCTTCTCTCAGCCCAAGGACTTTAATGTTGAGCCCAGTCCTTGTCTTTTCTCTGGTGTCGGCTTGAGGTCTTGAACATGACGGAGGAAAGTCGTCACAATATAAGCCGTGCTGAGTCGCGTCGAGTCGCGTCCACTAATCGAATCACGTCGCGTCGAGTCGCGTCCACTAATCGAATCACGTCGCGTCGAGTCGCGTCCATAAATATGTATCAACAAACTCCCCCTTGGACGCTACTCGAGAGATTCTCTTCTTTTTGGTAACGAAGACTCGAGTTCCAACATCGTACGATCGAAAATAAAATAGAAATAAAATCTTTTTGGCTTTTATCAAGTTTATATTAAAACACACTTAAAATCTTTTTGGTATTTTTGAATATTTCAAGAGTAAAGACTGAAAGCAGTAAATAAATATATACAAAGGTGCGGAAAATGAAAGCATTAAATAAATATTTACAGACAATCTTTTTGCGAGTTTCGAGGGTAAGAGAATCATATCAGTTTACGGTCATGCCAAAACGCTCTTGTTGTTCAATTAGTTAACATTAAGATAAGCATCCTATAACAATTATCGGTATTGTTGTCCACATAAGCTCAACTTATCACTTGTAATCATGGCGAGGGGATACGTTAAGGTATGATTTATACTTACCGACCGGTGTTCATCCACATCACGACACATTTCCGTATCAAGGTATGCACGAGGGTTTCATCTTACCGGTGAGTATACCGATTATCATCTGTTTGACCGTATATGATGTGAGATTCTCACTTATTTTGATTTGAAAACAAGCCCTATGTGATAGAATCACTTATTGATGAGGAACTTGATTTTCATATGCATGAGGGCACAGGAGCAAGTCCGTGAACAGGTCAGTACTTTCGTACAGCAGAGAGACGAACTTGACTCCCGGAAAGAATTTGTGATATATTATCACTTATTTTGAGGGACATGTGATTGTTGATCACTTATTGAGGTCTAATGCAATATGTACACGTATGTATGGTATCATGGAAGACCTAGACTTGCGTCCCCGTTATTTTTCGGTAAAAGATACAACCATGATACCCAGATGATAAGCAGCATAAAGACCGAATATCTCAGAACCTCGGCAATCTCTCAAACGAAATTTCGGTACCAAGACCATATGCCAATGAATGGTTCCCACCCAGTCTTCAGTCGAGTTAAGTTTATATCACCCTACACACTTTAAAATGATTGTGAGCCTACCGATACATCTTATATAGAGCTGCTTAACATTTTTCATTTTAAGTTTAAAGAGGTTTAGACAGACCACTGATGTACTATCATTTTCTCTTTTGCTCGCCAGGAAACTCATTTTTGTTTTTCTATTGTTTTTGAGTTTTTGAAATTTTTCAATGTTTTTGGATTTTCAATTTTTGGATTTACTCCCCCTAAAATCAATAAACTAAGACAAATTTAAAACACAAAGGTATTTACAAAAATGATTTTCCGATGTTGGTTTTACTCTTGCTTGACCTTAACGCCGTTTACCAATAATAAATAGTCAAATCTTGATTTGTCAAAAGCTTTGGTAAAAAGGTCGGCCCGTTGGTCATCGGTGTGGACGTAAGCAACATCGACTAGCCTTTTCTCAAAGCAATCACGTATGAAGTGATACTTAATGTCGATGTGCTTAGTCTTTGAATGCTGCACAGGATTTTTGGTGATCTGTAATGCAGCAGAGTTATCAACGTAAATAGGAGTAGTTAGGAATTCAAAACCGTAGTCGCGCATTTGTTGTTGGATCCATAGGACTTGGGAGCAACAACTTGAGGCAGCAATGTATTCAGCTTCGCATGTTGATGTAGCGACGCATGTCTGCTTCTTGCACTGCCATGTGACTAGGCGATTTCCCAAAAACTGACATCCAGCCGTTGTGGATTTACCGTCGATTTTGCATCCGCCAAAATCAGAATCACTGAAAGCGATCAAGTCAAAGTTATTATCCCTAGGGTACCATAGACCGGTGTCAGGGTAACCCTTCAAATAACGAAAAATCCTTTTTACAGCAGCAAGATGTGAGGCCTTCGGGTTCACTTGATATCTGGCAAGCAGGCACGTTGGGTACATTATATCTGGTCTTGATGCTGTGAGGTACATAAGAGATCCGATCATCGCGCGATAGTGTGAGGGGCTAACATCTTGACCCTTCAAATCTGGAGTAATTCCGTGATTTTGCGGCAATGGGGTACCAATGGGCGTTGCATCAGACATCTGGAACCGGCTCAAGATGTCATCAACATATTTAGTCTGATGGATGAATATCCCAGACTCAGTTTGTTGTACTTGTAGGCCCAAAAAGAAAGTCATTTCCCCCATAGCACTCATCTCGAATTTATCCTGCATAATGCGCTCGAAATTCCTACACAAAACATCATTAGTAGAACCAAAAATAATATCATCAACGTATACCTGTACCAGTAGAAGATCTCCATCTTGTTCTTTGATGAAAAGAGTACAATCGATAAGACCTCTGCGAAATCCATTCTCCAGCAGATAATTAGATAAGGTTGCGTACCAAGCTCGCGGTGCTTGATGTAGACCATAGAGAGCTTTGTTGAGCAACCAAACCCGATCGGGATGGATAGGATCTTCAAAACCTGGAGGCTGTTCGACGTACACCTCTTCTTCTACCACACCATGTAAGAATGCACTTTTGACGTCCATCTGGTATACCTTGAAACCTTTGAAGGAGGCATAAGCCAGAAATATCCGAATTGCTTCTAGACGTGCAACAGGTGCATACACTTCGTTGTAGTCGATTCCTTCTATCTGACGAAAACCTTGAACGACTAGCCTTGCTTTGTTGCGAATAACGATTCCACGGTCATCCTTTTTGCATTTAAACACCCAACGGGTACCAATCTTCTTGTAACCAGCAGGTTTCTCTACGAGTTTCCAGACACCAAGCTTCTGGAATTGTTGCAGTTCTTCCTGCATTGCTTCAACCCAAGAGCTATCTTTCAAAGCATCTTTCCAAGTTCTTGGTTCTTCCTGTGAAACATAACACGCGAAAGACCAATCATTTTGTTGACCAGATTCTCGGATAGTTGCATACAAGCCTGCATTGTTGTTGTTCCGCAACATGTTTCTTGTTTGAACGCCACTCTGTACATTTCCGATGATGTTTTGTTGAGGATGGGTATTGTGAATCCTTGTTTCTGGATTTTCTTGAACTGGAATATTTGTACCCAGATTGTTGAGATTGAGATCAACAATCAATTCAAGGCCCGGAATTGACGAAGAGGATGATCCAGTAGCTTCAGCTGTTTTAGGGACATCCACTGGAGGTGTACCTTCTGACGTACCATGTACTGCTGCTGTTGGTCCTTGATCTGCATCAAGAAATTCGTCATCCTCTGAAGATTCGTTCAATTCGGAAGCATCTTGAAAATCCTCATTGTCGAGAGCATTGTTGTTCACTGAAGATGGTTCTTGATTGACAATAATGGGACGAACCAACGGTGAATCTGTTGCGTTGTCACTCTCGAAAAACATCCTTGTTGCAGCATTTTCTTCAACTGCTTCCACATTGATCGAATTGAAAAAGTCATCGTACTCAAACATCCAAGGCTGACCAGGATTTCTAACCGGTAAAGTGTGCCTCTGTACTCTGACTTCAGACCATTCCTCGACCCTTTTAGTCTCTAGATTCCAGACTCTTAAGTTAGGGGTGGAATACCCAAGAAAGTATCCCTCAATTGCTCTTGCCCCAAACTTTCCATTAGGATCGATAAGTGTGCAAGGAGCTCCAAACGGTTCAAGATAAGACAAGTCTGGTTTCCGTTTGTTAATAAGCTCAAAGCAGGTCTTGTTGTGCCTTTTGACTGTAAGGACTCGATTCAACGTGTAACATGCAGAGGACACAGCTTCAGTCCAGAATGGAATGGGCAGCTGCGACTCTACCAACATAGTCCTAGCAGTCTCGATCAATGTGCGGTTCTTACGTTCAGCGACGCCATTCTGTTGAGGAGTATAAGCTGCACTAAATTCGTGAAGAATACCTTTTGAAGTGCAAAACTCCGCCATGGCATGATTTTTGAATTCAGTACCATTGTCGCTGCGTATCCGCCTAACCTTCAACTTATATAGATTCTCAATCTGAATGATCAAGTTTTTGATAATACCGAAGGTTTCACTCTTATGTGCCATGAACGCCACCCAAGAAAATCTTGAATAATCATCAGTAATCACGAGGCAGTATTGATGATTCCTAATACTTTTGTGCTTGACAGGACCGAACAAATCCATGTGCAAACGTTCAAGAGGAACAGCCACCGTGTTGACTTTCTTCGAAGGGTGTCGCTTCTTCGTTTGTTTACCTTTCTGGCACGAGACACAGACGTCTTGAAGATGAAAGTTTTTTTAGAGGAACACCATTCACCAATTCATTTGACACCAAATGATTCATTTTGCGTAAGTGAATGTGACCCATTCGTCTGTGCCCAGAGATTGTGTCTTTTTCTGTGGCTTTGGAAACGAAACAAGTTGCTTGTGCAGACGTTGTGATAGCTTGGCTCATATCAAGGACATACAGATCATTTATCCTTGGAGCCGACAGGAGAATCCATTCTTTCGGAATCTTGAAGCCGGGTTTCAGCACATAACATCCATTAGTGTCAAAGTGTACTGAGAACTGCTTATCACAAATTTGAGAAACACTAAGAAGATTGTGATCAAGTTGTTGCACGAAGTTGATCTTATCAAAGCTAACAACCCCGTTGGTAATCATTCCTTCACCCGAAATATATCCGCCCTTATCTCCAGCAAAAGCAACATAACCTCCTCTAATAGATTTGACGTCGTAGAGAAGCTTCATGTCGCCTGTCATGTGCCTGGATGCCCCACTATCAACAATCCAGTGACTACTGATAGTTCCTCCTGGAACACCCTGCACATGAACTCACACAATTAGTTGGAGATGGGGACCCAAGCCATTGTGGTCTTGGGTCTTCCATTTTCATCAATCACAATAACCTCTATTCTTTGATGATTTAAAAATTGTGATGGTCCCCCTGAATTTGTGGTCACTTTAGGTTTCCATGTCTGTTGAGTTTTACCAGTGTTATTTTTAAACAATTTAACTTCGTGATTGTTTGAAGTTTTTGAACTTTCTGGTTTAACTGGAATAGATTGTTTTTGAACCACATCACTTTTAATCGCCTTTTCAATTTTCTTGACCTGTTGGCGTTTCTGTTTCTTTTCCCTTTCTCTTATGAGTCGGGGATCTTGTTTTACAGAAATAGATCGCCTTTGGTGATTGTGTTCACGGGGATCATCTTCTTTGGCTTTCAACTTATGAAGATACGGGCAATTTCGAATGATATGCCCGATTGTACCACATTCAAAACATGATCTTCGTTCAACAAACCCCGAAGTATCATGTACTCGTCTTGACGATGATGAACTTTGTGATCCTGAGGTACTAGGTTTTGAACTGTTTAGTTCATTCCTTTTAAATACTGTTGCTTGCTTGACAAAATCTAAGTTAGATTGATTTTCAAATTTTGCAATTTTGTCCGTTCCCTTAGATTTCACAAAGTTCACATTCTTCTTCTTCTTTTGGTTCGGCTTCTTTTGTGCTTGAGCCGGTGATTTTCCTTTTGGCTTGGTGTGATTTTGCTGTTTTGGCACTGTTGGTAATTTCTTGTTGCCAAATTGTTTTCGAATTTCAGCCTTTGGAATAGGAGGACACTGTGTAACTGTAACATGTGGTCCTGTCTTTCCTAAAAACTTACTTGTCGAATTTTCAAAGACTTTACAAATTAAGGATTGATTAACGTTCTTAATAGGAAAATCTTTGTCTGAGTAAATTTTATCATCACCAACAAGAGTGTACAGCAAATTCACACTCTCCGACTCTTTCTCAGACGAGGACTCAGTTGCAACAGTCTTAGCGGTTATTGCAGGAGGATCACACAGAATATGATTCTCGAGAGGTATGTCCTCTTCTTTTATCACCGCATCAGACTTTGCTGAATCAGTATCATCAGATTCATCATCAGAAGAATCAGTATCCTCAACAACAACTGGAGGATCCTGATTCGGTTCAGCAAAAGACACACATGTATCTGCTGACACATCTGAATCTGATGATTCCTCTTTCTTGTATCCGAGTCCTGTTGCACATTCTGCTGCAAATTCCTTAACATCTAGAGGAACAGATGGCTCAAAGTGAGTTCTATATTCCTCATCAGGCATGGCATCATAGTTATTTCTCACGGGTGGTGGACATTTCTTGTAGCCTATGCATGTGACATCCTTTTTCTCTTTTTGAACATCAATGATGTGATCCAACACATAGCTAGAACTCAAATAACTGTCTAACTTAAGTCGGATCGCCTCACTTTCAGTTTTAACACAAGCCATTTCCTTTTGCATCACCTCAAGACGAGTGATATACAAATTAATGTCAGTTTGTTTTCTGGAAACCATTTTAGTCAACTCTGTTTTATCCTTTTTTAATGTTTCAATCATTGACTTAAATTCCTTTTCATGGTTTTCATAAAACATGTTGGCTTCAGTGCACTTTGAAAGATCAACAGTTAATTTTTGATTATGAATGAATGTCACATCATATTTCTCTTGCAAAGCCTCGTGTTTGCCTTGCAATTCACACCACTTATCATTCACTAAAACATGTTTGTCTTGCAAGTCAAACAAACTAGCTTGTAAAGCATCGTGTTTGCCTTGCAACTCAGACAAGTTTGCTTCCAAATCAGCACATCTAACATTCAAACTATCACAATTATCACAGCTAACAGAGGTGAGTTCATCGACACATACCTGACTTGATGAACTGTCGACATTAGCCATAAAGGCTGAATGGAGAGAAGACGAAGAATAAGCAGCTTGATCCACCAAAATAGATCTTCTTTGAATTCCTGCTGCTGTTTCATCCAATAGTTCATCAATATTAGCATCGACTGACGCAGCTGATGTGTCATCCACCTGATCATTGCCTGCAGTGGAGAATTCTTCATCCGAGCTTCCACTATAACCAGAAGAGTCTTCATCTTCAGAAGATACATCACCATTGGTGGAAGATTCTCCACCACTGGCGTGTTTAAAATCATTAACCACTTCAGCAAAACAAGCTGTTCCATCAGGTGCATCATTTCCCAACTGGATTGACCAATCACAGCCTTCATCTACTTGAACCACAAGTGCCTGGTTGGCATTTGATGGTCCTGCTTGAGTCTGATTGTTGACAGGCACCAATGTGCGAACATTGTTCCTGTTCTGGTTCTGCTGGTTGCCATGACCTCTGAAGGGATTCTGGTTCCCATGTTGAGATGGTCTTGTACATTCCCTTTTAAAATGACCACGTTCACCACAGTTGAAGCATTTAACAGCCTGTTTATCGAACCCATACTTGGTGTCTTTCTTGCCTTCCAAGCTGGTTCTGCCCGTTCTCTCCATGAAATCCTTTGCTCGCCTAACAGCACTGGCAAAGGCCCACTTAATATCCATTATCTCCATCTCCTCTTTATCTATCTGCTGATAGTCTTCTTGAGTCAGATTAATGTTGCCAATCTGACCTTCTACTAAACCACAGTATGCGCTCACCAAAGTGTTTAGCAGCTCCATGTGTTCCTTAGCTACTTCCACACTAACTTTTGAGAAGCTTGAAGTGTCGAGCCGTACTGTATTTGGCTTTGATTGCTGACCAGCAGATGATGTACTTCCATAACACGCTTGCTGTTGAGGAGGAAGAGGATTCCCATACATGTCTGTTGCTCTGATAGGTTGTTGGCCTTGCTGTTGTGGTACTGATTTAGGGACTGGTTCAAGCGGAACTCCATATATGTCTGTTGTTGGAGGAGGAAGGCCATACAAGCTAGTGCTAGACACAAATGCTGTCTGAATTGGAGCGTGTGAAGCAGGTTTTGTAGAAGTGCCAGAAGCTCCATAGTACATTTCAGGATTTTGTGGCACTGGAACCCTTTTTGCCTTAAGAGTTTCTTCCTGATTCTTGTTTTCCAGGAGTTGAGCAAAATCATTGAAGTTTGTTGTATCCAAAGTGCCATTGTACTTCATGATTTCTAAGAAATTATTCCATTGAGGTGGCAGTGCATCTGCAAACTTCTTCACTATCTCTGCTGAAGTTGTTACAACCCCAATATTTCCCAATTCAGTCAGCAAATGATTGAATCGACTTGTCAAATCTCCTAAAGATTCATTCTCCATACAAGTAAAACCATCAAACTCTTTCTTTAGAAGGTCTTTTCTCAATTGACGTGTCGCTTCATTTCCTATGCCCCTTATCCTCAATGCGTCCCACAACTTCTTTGTTGTCTTGTGACTGACAAATTGATGATAAATATCTTTACTCAACGCCTGAGTAAGAATGGCATATGCTTTCTTCTCTAGGTCATAGACCTTCTTCTGATCTTCCGTAAGATCAGCAAATGTAGCAGCAGATGAAGCGGCAAGCTCTATTGTTTGATCAAAATCTGTGACGAAACGTAACCACAATTCTGTATTTTGACCAAGGACGTATGTATGAAATCTATCAAACCATCCCGGATATTCACTTAAATGCATTAACTTTGGAGGCCTATTCAAACTTCCCGTTTCACTTTCACTTAACAAAATGCTTTGAACACTTGGAGTTTGATTTGATACGAATGCCCATTGACCGGTAGATATAGCCTTAGCTTGTGCAGATACAGGTGCGGGAGATTCGGCCCATGCAGGAGATGCAGGTAAGGGAACACCCCAGGCCGAATTCATTTTTGATCAAGAAAAATAATATCTGAAAATTACAACTCAAACAAACAGTTAAAACAGTTTTGTATGCCTTCTGTTAAAAACTGATAAGTGTTTCGACGAAACAGCTTCCACGAAACAGAAATTGATTTTAATTCAAATCGGCGAAACAGACTATGTGTGATGGGCTTGACGAAACAAAAAGATCCGACGAAACTGAAATTGGGCTCCCAAGTTTACGAAACAGATTTCTGGTTGTTGGGCTTTACGAAACAAAACGGTCCAGTTCAAGTCTGACGAAACAAAGGCCCAAGATATAAGCCCAATCAACAAGGATGTCGACGAAACAGTACTTCTGTTTCGTCGTGAAGGTGCTTGACGAAAGGGAGTCTGTTTCGTCTGATCGATGATTCGTCGAAGATGTAGCTGGGTTGGTGAGATCTGTCTGACACGGTACAACTTTTTCAAACAACCAACATGGTGAGACCACTAACCCGGTAAGGTGTGAATTATTTTAATCAAATTTCAATTCCCAATTCACAAACTTTTTTTTTTAATTTAAAAATTTTAAGATCAAAAAGTGGGTCTTGGTGAAGAACACTTTGAAGATGTTCAAGAACACAATGAATTTTCCGGTAAACTATGAGTTTTCCGGTGACCCGATAAATTTCCGAAAGCTGAATTTTGCAAAAATGTTTAATAAAAACCAACAAAAAATATGTGAACTTTATTTTAACAAGGTTTTTAAGCAAACATAATGCAAAACAACAAGATTACAGCCGATTTTAAGAGATTTTTCCAGAAAATTATGAACTCTAAATCCGAAAATCAGCAAGAACTCCTCGGTTTTAACAAGGATAAGAGCCAAGGCTCTGATACCACTTGTAGGTCCGGCTAGGGGAGGATCTAGTCGCCTAATCCTTGTATACGAACCACTCCGGTTGTGCGGAATCCAACCGGAATAGCAAACCGAGACGGAACACGTAAAAACACGACACGCAGATATCACCGTTAAACACCACTGTATTATAACGATAAAAGGGTTCGGTTACAATCCAATGTTTACAATGCTCTTTGTAAACTCTCTCTAGTGTGTGTGTATGTGCTCTGTTCTCTCTGTGTTCCTCTGTTCAAGTGTCTGCCGAAACAGAACATAACATGCTATTTATACTAACAGACACACTACACTTGACGAAACAGAAAGACAGGCGACGAATCAGAATCATGGTCGACGAAACACATCTGTTTCGTCGACTTCTGGGCTGATTCGCCGATGTGGCCTTTGGCCCAAACAGTTGAGGCCCAATTCCTGTTTCGCCATCTTCTCTCAGCCCAAGGACTTTAATGTTGAGCCCAGTCCTTGTCTTTTCTCTGGTGTCGGCTTGAGGTCTTGAACATGACGGAGGAAAGTCGTCACAATATAAGCCGTGCTGAGTCGCGTCGAGTCGCGTCCACTAATCGAATCACGTCGCGTCGAGTCGCGTCCACTAATCGAATCACGTCGCGTCGAGTCGCGTCCATAAATATGTATCAACAAAATTAAAATTACTTATGGTAGTTATTTGATTATAATAAGCTTTATGTCCCCCCTTCCATATTGAGAATAAGTTCCTTATGTATGGAACAAAATGTGCCAATTCAAAATTATTTTATTCTTTGCCTACGATTACTTTTGTGGCAATAATTCAAATCCCCACTTAAAGATTCAGTCTCCCATCACTTTATCTATTTAAATTATATATGAAATTGTATACAATTGTAAGTGTACACTTGCACACACATACCTTCAGAGCCGTCTCCGAGAACTCACAAAAAAATTTAGACCTTGGGCGACAAAAAGAATTGGGCCCAAAATTGTGGTTAAGGGAAATGAATTAAAAAAAATAAAACCTTAGTAGTGAAGCCAAGACTTAAACTTGAGACCTCTACATTTTATCTTAAGATGGTTTTTTCCACTCTGCTACCAACATTTTTTTGCATAACAAATGGATAAACATACTAAATATATAATTTAATAAATATATATAAAAGCTTATAAAACCTTTCGGGCCCTTTGAAAACTTGGGCCTCGTGCGACGGCACGGGTTAGCCGGCTCAAGAGCCGGCCCGCATACCTTATTAGCGGAGTTACTAATTCAAGATAGTTAGTATATACAACTTTGAATGTTAGATAAACATAAGATCATTAATTCAATATAAATAATCAGTAGTACGTACACGGTACTTAGAATGCTAGATTATAAGTTGTCGATGACACATACATACATGCTAACACCATCACGACAACATACATAGTGGTCCCAAAATATTTTTCGAAAACGAAAGTATATACAACTATACTTGTATATGAAGTAGGACCCACTAGATTTCATGTGTAAGTGATTTTTTTGAATTGGATTTCCTCATAGTTTCATGAAAACTAAAAAGTGTTGATCTTTGTTCACTCTTCATGATCATTACATTTATATATTTGTTCTTATCCTCATAGTTTCATGAAAACTAAAAAGTGTTGATCTTTGTTCACTCTTCATGATCATTACATTTATATATTTGTTCTTATAACAATTTATTTTACCAATATAGTTGTCATAACTCATAAGTCATAACTCATGAGTACATGAATAAATAAATAAAAAGTAAAATTTCACCCACCCTTGTGAAATAATTCTGAAAATCAGAATATAGTGATATGGAGGACCATAAAATGGTCACTAAAAGGTTCCCACTTATTGGTCAAAATTTTGGTGACATGTAAAGCTTAAATAAATAAGTTGATTCCACGCGGGAAACTTAGATGCTTTGTTGTCAACATAGGATTGGATAACAAGGAATCCTAGTCATCAACCTTTGGACAAGAGAATATTCCAACACATGAACGAGTTAGAAAGAATAATGGACTCATTGGCCCCACAATAATAATTCAAGAATCTATATGCTATGCGGCAAATAGCCGCTGTTTTTTGATATGGAATATTCCTTATATTTCTTTTTAATTAGTTATATCTTATGTTGTGTATATAGAAACTAGAAGTGTTTCATGCACAATGTGTGCTAGCACTGCTAGGTGTGTCACGTTATTATGTGTATTAATCGCATATTTTTTGCCTTTTCTAAAATTATATAAGAATATAATAATTAGGATCAAATGCAACAAGATGCAATTTGTAACAAGTAGTTTTGTTGGTTGAATAATTGGTCACATTTTATTCATGAAATGAGTTGGATTGCTATTAGTTTGGATACGACAAAATCTATTTGGAAGTACATTCAAGCTAATAAATACCTTGTGTCAAAATTGAAAAATTCTATGTCTATGGCTTGTATCTTTAATATTTTCTTATTAGTTACATGTGTCTACTATTTAGACAGAATACCGTCACCCACTGCCAAAAGCCAATTTTTCCATAAGAAATTAGGGGGTCGGGGTGAAACCCTAATATACCCTGGATTCCTCCAATCTTGCGTTGCCACCTCACTTTTACCCTAAAACAATTTAATAGATGACAACGCTTCCTAAATCATGGACCCTATCGTTTTACACTATTCTCTCTCTCTCTCTCTCTCTACACTCTATGTCTCTCCCTGTCTCTCTCATCATCATCAACATACCCAAATCGGTATATACCCTAACCAAATTGGGTACCCAAATAGACGGCACCGATTAACCCGATTTGGGTACCCTACCCAAAAGCCCCTACGTGAGAACGCCCTTCCCCCTTAGGGCCAACTGACTTTGCCCAACTTCTTGGGTCGATTGGTGAAAGTAGTAACCATTGGCAATCCTTCATCGTCATCGGTGTGGGTAAAGAATTTACGAACAATATTTACCCACGTATATTTTTGTTATTAAAGTCTTTTCTCTCGGTTGAAACATTTGTCAATAGTCCATGATCGATTATCATTGTATATCTATAGTTTTTTTTTATATTTTCTCTGGGATCAGTTGATGATTGCTATAGATATGTATAATTTGTATTTTTTAATTTCTTTTGGATACGTCGATGATCTGTTAGTAGTTATAGGCGAAATGAAATGTTGGTGCTTTTACTTAGTGTCATCATTCTCATTTTAGCATGATTGGATTTACTTAAGACCAAATGGGAAATTTGAATAAATATAAATATAATTTAGGATGTGTAGAGTACACAATCATTCAAAACTATTCTGATATCGAGTATAATAAATCCCAAATAGTTCCAAGGGGGTTCCATTGGTAGCACCCTCCGTTGGCGGGGTTTGGGGCTGGCTTGGAATGGATGGAATACAATAACTAAATCTAAACACGAGTTGAATCGGTCTGATTATGTCGTAAAGGGTTTATTATATTTAGAAGAACTATCAAACTATTTCACCCATTCAGAAAGGAACAAGAAGCAAGTCTAAGACAAACAATTCTTTTCAAATATTTTGGATCGATGTATAAAACAACTTATTCTTTTTCAAATGAGTCAAGTTGCACCATTATCATGAAGCATTTTAAGCATAGCTAAAGTCATCCATATAAAGCATACAATATATGCCAATCACCAAGGGCGTAGGTTAGTGGGGGCGGGAGGGGGCGGCCGACCCACCGAACTTTTCGCTCAGTAGTGGAGAGTATGTAGTTTTCGTATAGAAATTTTTGGGTATATACGTTTTCGACCCCCCGTTTTATAGAAATTTTTGGGTGTGTACATTTTCGACCCCCGGTCGGAAATCTTAAGCTTCGTCACTGCCAATCACACGTCGTAAAACAATGAAGATATTGTAACATTTCGTTCATTTCTTTAAATATTAAGGAAACAACAAGAAAACATATATAGCATTCTTGGAGCACAAAGGAAAAGTTCACATAACTTCTAATACTCCTATTCTCTTGGTGATTTGCATCTATAGCATTGTACCTTACTTGCAAAGTTATGTCCCCCACACCTGTGCAAATTAACCCATGATCAAATTAGGCATTACAATATTATAAGTTTAATAGACAAAATATTGCATCTTAAATGATCTTAAATAGTTGTTACCTATTACACATCCAATCACCTACTTTCCCTCCAGGAAGAAGGCTAGCATCACAAGAAGGGTAGCTACTTGACGAGTTGAATGCCATCATCACGTGTACACCACATCTGTAACACTCGGTTCGGTTTGCAAAGTTGTGGGCCTCACAACAGCAATACCAGTCGCCTGCCAGCACCCTCGTCTTGTTTGCATGAGTTGAAATTTCGGCTGGTGTTGCGAATTTAGGACACTGACATCTTTGACAGACATCGCGTTTCTTGAAGTTTGAGTGTTGGCATGCACCACACATCCAATCTCCGCTACTCATTTTATCTTCTTCTTGATTTTTGGACTGAAACATCAAAATATTATATGTAAATATATTTGAAAAAAAATTGTGCATCATATGATGTAGATCTTTATCCATAATATAAATACTAATTATAATATTAATATAAGTACTAATTTCATATTTTGTGTTTGTTATGTAAACAAGCTAGAATCTGATTATTTATTGAAAGTGTAATAATTACTAACCTTGAATGGGGAAGTAATGTATGTGTTTGTATGTCAATAAATAAATGATCGATCTTCAAAGGTTTATATACTTGAAAAAAGATTCTAAAAACTAAAAAGTGAAGAGACATATAAAGTAACCCCTCTACCAGAAAGAAACATGTAATATTCTTCATTCATTTTATTAACTATATAGAAAATATTTAATAGAAAACTATATAGGCAAAGATAAATATTATATATTTTTTATTGCTCTGGAAACTGATGTAATTGTATAACATTAGTTACTTAAATAAATACTAACAATGTTTATACCTTTTGTTTAAGGAACTTCAAGTTAAGAGTTGGTTGTGGCAAAGTGTGGATGATTTTTTAACGGCAAATTTGAATAACTGACGGATCATTGGAGTATCATCGTGTCACCAGTGGAACCACCCGATCATACAGGGGCGGAGCTACCTTATACCGGGGGGCAACGCCCGCTACGGCTTGGCGCGGAAAAATTTGGAAAAATTAGTGTAAATTTTGGAAAAATTTGAGGTTTTTTCGATTTCGTTACGACTTATTTATAAAAAGTTACGGCTTGGCGGATTTTCTAGATCCACCACTGCGATCATATTAGTCTCCACTAGGCAATAATGCCTATACACCAATTCAGGAGTAAACCCAATAAATTTTGGAAAACCCCCATTTGTAGGAATCGAAACCAGAACCTAATGGTTCCTAAGCCTTATCTCACCCCCAAGATGTCATTCGGCGATAATGCCTAGGCTATGATTAATTAGCACATGTTTATTTTTCTTGTTATCCAAATTAAAAAAATACCATCACAGTATCTTACACAAATTAAGTAAAAAAATACGGAAAATAATCAAATATTGATACTATCACGTTGTATATTATCATGATTAAATAACTCAACCTAGCACAATTGTTATCTTTTTAAAGCTAATAAAAGATTATCCACATTAAACTCTGTATATATAGTATATTATCATAAAAATACCCATGTACCACTTTTATCATCATCATACTTAAAATACTAAAGTATAGTCTTTCCTAAAAATGGTAAGCATTAAGTACATTAATTTAAAAAAGAAAGATCCCCTTAATTAGTTATTTGTATAGTTTAGATGAACATTTCTTGTCAAAGTGTACTCATGACATTTTACTATACACCGTTAGATTGTTCTGTATGTGTTCTCATAATGGACTCGAGAAAACTTTGGTTAATAGTTGTATAGATAGGATTACTCATAACTTATCGAGTTATAGATTTACTTGGTATATCAGGGCCTTGTACAACTAGAAAATATGAGTCATTAAAATATAAACTTATACATAAAAAGACAATAATATAACTGTAAATGTGTAACAAAATGATCTAATTTAAATAGAAAAATGAATTAGATTGGGTTATTTAATTGGGTTCAAACTTTTAAGTTTTCAATTGAGATACATATGGTTAGTTGGGTTAAATGACAAAAAAGGTTTAAATAGGCCCAAAACTAGATAGATTGATAGGTTTAAAAATCATATTGAGTATTAAATATGATTTTTTTTTTCTAAATGAAAGTTATAAATAAAATAGAAAATAAAAATAAAAATTTAGGCCTCGGAAAAATGGGCTCTAGGTGGTGGTCGCCCACCTCGCCCTTGCTAAGGGCTAGCCCTATATTTTTCGTTCATTGTATCTTATACATAATTTCATAACTAACTCGGGCTCTAGCTGGTGGTCGCCCACCTTGCCTTTACTAAGCGCCCGCCCTATATTTTTTGTTCATTGTATCTTTATACATACAATATATATGTATAACTAACTCTTAGTTTTTTTTTATTTTATCTTCATGTTTGTTCATATATTGTTCGTTTATTTCATCATATAACATAGAAAATATATAACATACAATGTGTGATTTATATTGAAGGCTTATTATAACATTGATTATTAGGACATAATCATAAACTATGACAAATGTATTCCAAACAGACTACTTGGAATTGGAATTGGATTCCAAAAGGTCTAATATCGGTTTAGATAAACCTCCCCAACATGTGTATGGGTAAGTTCATATGTTTCTAGGATAGAACTTACAAAAATACCCCTATGTAAATGATTCCTTCATGAATTATTTGACCAAAAGGTTTCTATCCATATCTTTCTCACATGGATGGCCCCACTTGTGGCTGACATGGACTCCACGTAAGCATACACCATATACACCTATGGCTTTACTCGTAAGCAATGGCGAAGCGTTTAAGGGGCTAGGGGGTGCCCTCTCCGGCCCTCCCCCTTTTTTTGGTCAGTGGTGTATATTTACGCGTATTTCATCCGAAAATTGTATCACATATTGAGTCCAGCTGCCCCCCCCCCCCCCCTGATTTTTAGAAGTTCGCCCCCCTGTATATTTGTTCAAACTCTGTCATTGCTAATATGTGAACTTGTTAGATTCATATGCACCATTAAATGAGTATCCAAACATAAAAAATTTTAGTTTGCCTTCCATATAGGAATAAGTTCCTCATAATGCAACACATTGCCAAATTCCTCTTTTTAATTGTCAATCTTCATACTGTTTCTTGATCAGACAAATCTAAAAATATAACTCCAATACCATTTGTAAGCGATCATCCTATGAAATTCGATGAGCCATCTTCAAAAGCAAAACCGACTTTGGTTTTAAAACTACATGTACGACCATATGTTTTCTATAATTTGATTGTGTAGTTATTGGAAGTAAAGTAGCTAACTACATGTTTATAATCTATATTGTTAAAATTGAATGTATGATACAATAAAGTCTTATACTTGGTGCATATGTTTTTACGTATGAGGCCATCGACTATTTGTAAGACCCTTACTAATATTATTGCTTTACGTATAAATATCGACAATTAAATGTGTATTTACGACTACACATACTTATGAAAATATGGGTTTATTAAAACTTTTCTCAATAAAAACAATACAACATAATATGTATAAGTTCGTCATTTAAAAATGACGACGAAACAACGTGCGGAAGCTTGTAACTTGATCGTCTTCGGTTCTTCGTTGAGCTTGATCGTCATCCGATACTCCAATTATTACCTACATATCATAAATCATGATATACGTTAGTTATATGAAATCTATAACTAATCTAGCTAAGCCCGAAAGCTCAATACGATGACCAGGTAACTCGTATGGGTTATGGCGATTGATAACCTAGATGAGTAGATAACTTGTCTGGGTTATGGCAACACCTAGATGACCAAATAACTTGTCTGGGTTATGGCAACTGATAACCCAGATGACCAGATAACTCGTACGGGTTATGGCAACTGATAACCCAGATAACCAAATAACTTGTCTGGGTTATAGCAACTGATAACCCATATAACCAAATAACTTGTCTGGGTTATGGCAACTGATAACCCAGATATATATTTAACAAGTCTGGGTTGCAGAACTTGGCCATTTTTCCCTTTTAAGTAATTGTTGCGTAACTTCTCTGATATTTGTCCGTTTAACTTGAAACTTGTTTCTAATTGATTGTAATACATTTTCCTACATTATTAACCCCTAATCTTTAACCCGGATTCATAAATTTTATGATTTACACAACCATTACCGGGTTTATGCGCATTATTATTTTGACCCGTTATGAGATTTAAGCACTTTAAGCTTAAATTATCCACAACCCTTCATATCTTTTATTCCCTGTAACACCTCGAAAATTTATGTCCAATAATATATCAACACGTGTCATGGACTTTAAACGTGTAAAGAAGTGGTTTAGAGGGACTAAAGTTGACAAACAGAGAAAGTATGTGAATAAAAGGGTTCAAAGTGTCAAAAATGGATAAATATATCTTGCAATAACCCTACACGATGTTTACATCCTTAAACGAATGAATCATAGATCATACGAAGCTAATTGTGAGAGAAAGTGAGAAATTACAAACTACAGGGGTTAAATGTGTCAACATGTTTAAAGTACACCTCTGAGTGACCTTTTCGCAAACCCGAAGCTTTGTAATGATTAATTATGCTCACTAGAATAAGTGATAAAAATTTCACAAGGTTTTGATAAAGTATGAGAAAGTTATGACAATATTCGTATACGAGGGGTTAAAAGCGTCAACGTTGAAATTTAAGGCTTTACGGGTGATCACAAAGTTAACCGAGGACTTAACAATATTTGGTTATGTCATGGAACCCTTAAAAGTCAAGTTAAAAGGCCAAAAGTGCAAGAAATAAACTCAAAACCACGTTTGGAAGGACCAAGGACCTAAAATGCAATTCATGAAACTTGTTTGGCCTGTTCTGACCACTCACACGGGCCACGTAAGGTATCAGGGGATCCTTACGCGGGCCGCCTCAGCCTGCCAGCGACAGAAACATTGCACAGGTGCCAGTTCAGGCTGTGTAACCGACTTAAGGGCCTGTAAAATGATACCAGGGGCTGTGCAAATGGATTTTCATGCACTAGGGACAGTTGTGATGATCTGAATCCATGGATCGAGTTGCTTGGCATGATCTAGTTGAATCAAATTCAATATATAAGGAGCTCCCTAGTTGCAACACTTCACACATTCACTTGCAAACTTTCACAAGCTTATTTCTGGAGCTCTCTGGTCAGCAACCAAGTTTTCTTAGGCTTCCTAATCGAGCATAGGACCTTTGTAAGTGTCCCTAACCTTCCTTAATCCAGTTTTACTTAGTTAATTAGCTTAAAGTCAAACCATCGTAATTAAGGTTTGACTTCGTAATTAATCATAATTTATCCAGTCAAATTTCAAATTGAAAGTACCTATGAGTTGGTAATTATGTGGGCAATAAACCCTTAAAAGGGCACCCTCTGATTCCCAATCTAAGTAGGTCAAATGTCGGGTCAAAGTTAATCTTAAAAATTCAACAGAAAGCTTATTTTCAAATTAACACATAATTAACAATGTAGACCCATGCAACCTGTTTTATCACTAATATAACTTGGTAATTAATGTAAGAACATGTCTAAACATGTTCAACCCGACAATTTTCAGTTTAGGCACGGTTCAGAACCGAAAGTCGCATAATTTGACTTTTGCTTTGACTTTCAGTTCTGACCCAATGTAGCATGTTTTAGAAATACCTTAGAGATTTTTTTGGACCAGGTTACATGTTAGTATAACCCTCTGAGTTTATACAACTTGGTTCATTAGTTATCCGATTCATATGCATGTTTCCGTTAAATGCTTAAATGTTGACTATTATGCCCATATGACCTAAAAATGTGATTTTTGAAAATATAAAAGAGTAAAAACCTTCATTACTGATTTATAGATTTGTCCCTAAAATTTGACATCAGTTTGAGGTCTAGATTAGGAGTTATGCTCATTAGCGTAATTAGAAAGCTTTTATTAATTAAACGGCGTAATGTAACACCCCGAAAACGGGTTTGATAATCAAACCACGTTAATACTACAGGACGGGTAAAATACAGTTAGTGGTAAAACTTACCCGGTAAATTTTAGGATTTAAATAAATAAATCTAATATTTATTAAAATGATGAGAAATACTTTGAGAAAGCAAAGTATATAAAAGGCCCGAGATTTAACGGGACTTAAAATGGAACGGGTTATAACTCCCTGGACCCACCAAGTAACTAGGAATATTAACCTAGTTAGTTAGTATCTTGACATAATAGAACAAGTATGGTTAAAATACCCTTTAAATAACTTGTGTGAAGTAGAGGGACTAAAGTTGATAAACTAGAAACTAGTTTTAATTTAATAAAAATGCCAACACCAAAACACACACTCTAAGTGTGTGTTCTGGTCGATACAATCACAGGAGCCAAGAGCTCTCCTACTCAACCCTAAACTTCAAGAAATTCGTCAAATTGAAGGGGCAAATCAAGTCCAAAACGAAAATCGAGCATAGATTAATGATCCCCATTGCAAGGAGATCATAAGGTATGTAAAATTTGGCAAAAATTCTCTACTTGAAATTCTCATGAATTTAGAGAACTTGAAATCTGATGATGCATGTATGAATTGTAGATGAAATAGGAACATTAAAATGTCTAGGAGTAAACCCTAGACAAGTACATGTTGAAATTTTGCTAGATTCTAGTGAAATCCATGGTCACCATTGTAGGTGACTAGTGGGTTATGTAGAACTTGATAAACACTAGGAAATTTGGGGTTGTTCTAGTGTAATTTGAAATATGTGAAGTTATTTTAGAATTTTAAAGGCAAGTATTTGTGTTAAATAGTTTGATTTATGAAAATTCGGGTTATATGACAAGTTATGAGCTTGTTAATGAATTATATGAAATCATGCACATTAGGTGTTTGTTAAAATGCTAAATGAGAAGTAAAGTGTTGGAATTCAAGTGAAACGCGTAATTGGCAAGCTTGACTAATTACATGAGACATGGGATAAAACGGGTTCTAATCATAATGTTGATTTGCCTTAATTGTGCATATCATATGATTAAAGGTAGTTGACTTTAGAAAGTCAAACTAACTAGTGATGAAGTCGAATAGTAGTTTCGACAAAGAAAATAAGTAGGGTGGAATAGTCGTGATTGTTAATGACTAATCTAACCACCTTGTAAATGTTGATAATAGTTGACGCTTAACAAGCTAGGTGAAAGCTTGAGGAAGGAAGCGGGTCAAACGAATCAAGAATGAAGGAAAAAGCATATTTCGGATGCAAGGTAAGTATAGCTTACACTAGTCTTATATTTTAGAATATTCTCTTATCGTATTAGTTACGAATAAGATAAATACATAATTGAGGAATGATGTTCCAGCGTGTAAACGTACGGAAAAAGATAGTAGAGCATGACAAGAAACCATGTTGATGGTTTAAAAGGAGTTAAATCGGTAATTCAATCATTTTATGACAAATGGAAAATGAACTTTGGATTGGTTACCTTATAGGGTAAACCAAAACAAATAATAAGGGTAAAACGGTAAATTGGTCATGCGTCAACCATAACTATTGGTTTTAAAAGACACTTATGAAGTACGCCTTAATAGGCCGAAAAGTGTTAAGAAATGAATTATAAGTAAAACGACCGCACGATGTAAATCGGAGTGAGTCATGTAGTCGAGATGAAAACACATGTCATCTCGCCAATATAATCGGTCATTTAGACCAAACGGGTCAAAGGGTGAAGATACCACCTTTTGATAATAGCGACTAATGATTCTTGTCGAGTTATATGATTTCAGGAATAAATGTAGAAATGATATTTGCATCGCTATTATTTAGCGAATATTGTAGCAAGGCATTAAAACAGGTCAATACATTGACCCGAGCCAGGTATGTGTAATAGAGTAATTATTCATTTAGAACGTAAGGTTCAATGAGTATTAAATGAAGTCTTAGATAGACAATGGGTTACTTAAATGGGTAAACCGAATGTTTTAAAAGAGGGTCGTGGCGTTCGAAAAGCATAATGACTTTTCGAACAAGATCATAACTCAAAAGAAGAATTATGGGTCAAACATGCTCTTAAAAGACCTTGTCGTAATTGAAAGACTAAAAAGGACCAAAACGCCCTTGTTAGCTAATTCGAACAAACAACCTTTAAAGGTTGTTTGGAAACGAGTTTTATGATTAGATAAATACTTAGAATAAGTATAGAAGCTGAAAGAGGTATTATATTAGTCAAATGGCACTATTTGAGTTTTTGCCGTAAAATAATGATTCGAGAGGTAAAATTTGGTTTTTATAGATCACCACATTAAACCCACCATAAATACAGTTGTGGTGGGAGATTATAGGATAAGAAATGTGGTGATGGAATGCTAGAAGCAATCGAAAGCGATTTTAGGCTCGAAAGTGCTTAAATAACCTTAACGGGTCAAAATAGAAGTATTAGCGAAACGGGCTAAGAATGTGTAATAACCCGTGATTTGAACCTTGTGCAATAGGAAATAATCATAATAATATGTTTACAAAAGAAACAAGGGCCACAAACAAGTTTGTTAGATGAAATCACGAACGGGTCAAAATTTGGTAAAAAGGGTAATAAGCCGAAGAGTTAAAAGTCTTAAATTTTGTTAATCCGGATGTTGGATTTTAACTCCATATGATGGGGGATCAAATTACAAACACGTATGACGAAACGGTAGGTCAAACGGACGAGCGGATTGAAAGATACGAAATTTTTCGTGTCAATAAACGGCAAAATGGAAAGATTGAATGCAGGGACCACCGTAACTTACGGTGCCACCGTAAGTTACGGTGGGGTGGATTTTGTTACGGTGGATACCTACTGAAGTACGGTAGGAACACATTAAATCAGGGGCCACCGTAACTTACGGTGACCACCGTAAGTTACGGTGGAGGCCAGGTTGAAAATTTTGTTTTGAGATCAAGAGATTAACGTTGAGATTTTTTTTTCCTTCCATTATCGTTACCGAACTCGTTTAGATATGTTTTAAACCCCGTATGACTAAAGCATTTCATGTTTATGAAATGTAGGTACTCTTTGGATGCCGGAAGACGATCAAGCTCAACGAAGAACCGAACACGATATAGATACATGCTTCCACACATTGCATCGTCTTAATTTTTAAACGACGAATCTGATCATGTTATGTCGAATAACTTTTGATTGGCGAAAAGTTTTAATAAATCCATATTTTTATAGTATGTGTAGTCTTAACTACACATCTAATTGTTGGTATTTACATGTAAAACCGTTAAATAGAAACTAGGGTGTTACAAGTTGGTATCAGAGCCCTGGTTTAAGAGATTCAAGTATGGTGGGGAAAACCATGCTTGGATTTAAACCTTACGCTCTTGATAAAGAATAGTGTTCGGTTCGAGGCTTGATCGCAAATCCGGTATGTGCATGTATGCTAATGGTCTAGCGTATTAAAGTGTTGTAGACAACACATAGGGTTACCGTGTAATACACGTTACCCCAATTAAATGATTGATATAGTTGACAAAAATACGCGCGTTGACGCGTATAGTAGAAAAAGCCTTGTATTATAATACAGGCGATTATTGAAGTTGACATTACTAACTTTTGTGAATGTCTTGATTGAAGGACACTTGCATCTAAAGATGACAAGAGTTGAACAAATTAAGGATATGATAGAGGAACGGTACGAAGTATGACAATAGGAGCATGCTCACTAAGGACTAAATCGCGTAACGACCGCGAACAAGGTTAATGGCAAGAAACGCCCGTCGGGGCAAGCATTACCAGGTGCGTGCTTTTAAATATAATCGCACAATTAGCAATGTTCAATAAACAGGTAAAGAATAATTGTTGCATATGTAAATTAGAAACTTGGGAAGACTGAATAGAATACCTATCCAGTATATTATTTCCAAGAAAACTAAATAGAGGTGTTACTTACATGGGGTGTGATGTAAAAACTATAAAAAGGTCGTGTATGTCATGTGTTAATCGCTTACTCTGGCCAAGTAAGTAGTGGCATATGATACCATGAGTTTCTTATAGCGGACACATTTACATCCGATGTAGTAAGGGCGGAGTGAATGGGACTAACTTAAAAGTACCCAAATGAATCAAATGAGCAAAATATTTGATAATAATGTAAACGCACAGCCGGGTGACGGAAGCGTATTACATTAGGATGATGAGCCCGAGTGAAGGGACAAGGATTAATGTAAAACGATTAAGGTATGCATTGGGAGGGGTGTGCTTACACTCGAACCTGGAGAATACAAATATGACTCTTAACGGGCCGATTTTGTAAAACGCCAAACTTGAGAACAAACTAGGAATATAAAAGCGAAACGAAGTCATAATGCATACCGTAAGGGTTGCAATAATAACGACTTCGGTAAAACACCCGGTTGGTGGGTAAGGATTGAAACACATGCGTAGACTGAGAAACGGGAACTCGGATGGAAAGTTAAAAGACTTGGATTTTGAGTCATGACTAAAAGATGACAAGATAAAGTAAATAGAAGTTTTGATAAATCATGTTCAACTATTTTAAAGTTGAACGGGTCGAATAAATATTGAAGTTTGACATTCATAAGTGACGAATTTTCACACGAACAAGTTAAACGGGTCAGATAAAACGTAACATTGGAAAGGATAATGAGCCCGGTAATGGGACGAGATTGAATACAAATATGGGCGCAAACCAAATAAAGGAAAGCGCGAGATATTAATGAACCCATGTAATGGGTCGGAAATTAAATATGAAATGATTGCAGACACGAATCACAGTCGGAGTGAACGAAATTTTGATGCGAAAACAAATGATTTTCGAACATAAAAGGGACGATCTACGGGATCATTATAACCTTCAGGTTATAAACAATGTAATGGTCTACGGGACTAAACTGACCCACGGGTCCTGAATAAAAAGGAAAAGGATCATAAAGGCAAACGCCCTAAAGAGGTGAAAGCCTAAAGAAATAGCCTACGAGGCTAAGTGAAGGAACCTACGGGTTACTTAGACAAGTGAGGGAACCAGTAGAGAATCCCCGCATAAAACTAAGACTGTAAAAGAATAAATTATGGACTGTCGATATCCTGGTACGGATAATTGACTAAAGATAAAGAGAAGATCCTAAACTAAAACTTTGGTTTAGTAAGAAATAACGTTTTTACAAATGTGAATTCTGATAGGAAATTGAATATTAAGCATGAAAGGTTCAAGTCTTGACACTGATAGGCGCAAGACGTTATATTCGAAAAGTGATATTTTCAAAAATGAAATTTTGATATAAATTAAACATGACGTGACGCGGTCACGGTCAGGAAAGTTATGTGGAATAAAATCACATAGTAGCCTGAGAGATGGGTATAAAGTAACTGGGCTAATAAGTCTAGTCAGTGAGACTGGCTAAGGTCAATATTTAAATTAAGAAAATGTTCAACACGCTATTATATTAAGATTAGCGTGAAATAAACATAGTTGATAAGAGTTTATGACCAAGTGGCCAATTGGCTACTCAGTCAAGCCAAACAATAAAGGTAAGTGAGTACAAAACGGTAGTGATGGTCCATGAGGTCATAATAACAAAAAGTATTGATCGCCTATACTGAGCGATCACAAGACAACACAAGCAAAGTGTTGGGAAGTTACTTCGAGTAAAAGCACGATAAAAGGATAAGCCGAAAGGTATGTGGTAATATGCCTTGTAGAATTTCATTAATAGCACATCTAGATAGTGCTAAATACATAAGATAAAATCAGGAAATTCATTTTTGCGGCGAGTTCTGTATGAATGAACCAAATGAATAAGTACGTAAAGGAAAGGGTCTGTTTGTAAAAGTGAAAGATCTCACTAGAAACATCCAAATGGGTGAAAATAATGGATTCACAAAGAATCCGAAAGTATAAGGCGATGGATTTCGCTAAGTTAACCAAACAAGTCGAAATAACAAGAAGGCATTATCCTGAATTGCGTTAATTCGCATAAAAGACACATATGTTGTGTAATTAAAAGATGTTACCATATTTGTCTGATGACACTAACAAATGGTCAATGTGTGAGTAATGCTTAGAAGGTTACTCAGTTTATGTACATTGGGTTGAAACTCAATAAATTATGTAAGAAAAAGGTTTCGAGGACGAAACCTCTTTAAGGGGGGTAGACTTGTAACACCCCGAAAACGGGTTTGGTAATCAAACCACATTAATACTACAGGACGGGTAAAATACAGTTAGTGGTAAAACTTACCTGGTAAATTTTAGGATTTAAATAAATAAATCTAATATTTATTAAAAGGATGAGAAATACTTTGAGAAAGCAAAGTATATAAAAGGCCCGAGATTTAACGGGACTTAAAATGGAACTGGTTATAACTCCCGGGACCCACCAAGTAACTAGGAATATTAACCTAGTTAGTTAGTATCTTGACATAATAGAACAAGTATGGTTAAAATACCCTTTAAATAACTTGTGTCAAGTAGAGGGACTAAAGTTGATAAACTAGAAACTAGTTTAAATTTAATAAAAATGCCAACACCAAAACACACACTCTAAGTGTGTGTTCTGGTCGATACAATCACAGGAGCCAAGAGCTCTCCTACTCAACCCTAAACTTCAAGAAATTCGTCAAATTGAAGGGGCAAATCAAGTCCAAAACGAAAATCGAGCATAGATTAATGATCCCCATTGCAAGGAGATCATAAGGTATGTAAAATTTGGCAAAAATTCTCTACTTGAAATTCTCATGAATTTAGAGAACTTGAAATCTGATGATGCATGTATGAATTGTAGATGAAATAGGAACATTAAAATGTCTAGGAGTAAACCCTAGACAAGTACATGTTGAAATTTTGCTAGATTCTAGTGAAATCCATGGTCACCATTGTAGGTGACTAGTGGGTTATGTAGAACTTGATAAACACTAGGAAATTTGGGGTTGTTCTAGTGTAATTTGACATATGTGAAGTTATTTTAGAATTTTAAAGGCAAGTATTTGTGTTAAATAGTTTGATTTATGAAAATTCGGGTTATATGACAAGTTTTGAGCTTGTTAATGAATTATATGAAATCATGCACATTAGGTGTTTGTTAAAATGCTAAATGAGAAGTAAAGTGTTGGAATTCAAGTGGAACGCGTAATTGGCAAGCTTGACTAATTACATGAGACATGGGATAAAACGGGTTCTAATCATAATGTTGATTTGCCTTAATTATGCATATCATATGATTAAAGGTAGTTGACTTTAGAAAGTCAAACTAACTAGTGATGAAGTCGAATAGTAGTTTCGACAAAGAAAATAAGTAAGGTGGAATAGTCGTTATTGTTAATGACTAATCTAACCACCTTGTAAATGTTGATAATAGTTGACGCTTAACGAGCTAGGTGAAAGCTTGAGGAAGGAAGCGGGTCAAACGAATCAAGAATGAAGGAAAAAAGCATATTTCGGATGCAAGGTAAGTATAGCTTACACTAGTCTTATATTTTAGAATATTCTCTTATCGTATTAGTTACGAATAAGATAAATACATAATTGAGGAATGATGTTCCAGCGTGTAAACGTACGGAAAAAGATAGTAGAGCATGACAAGAAACCATGTTGATGGTTTAAAAGGAGTTAAATCGGTAATTCAATCATTTTATGACAAATGGAAAATGAACTTTGGATTGGTTACCTTATAGGGTAAACCAAAACAAATAATAAGGGTAAAACGGTAAATTGGTCATGCGTCAACCATAACTATTGGTTTTAAAAGACACTTATGAAGTACGCCTTAATAGGCCGAAAAGTGTTAAGAAATGAATTATAAGTAAAACGACCGCACGATGTAAATCGGAGTGAGTCATGTAGTCGAGATGAAAACACATGTCATCTCGCCAATATAATCGGTCATTTAGACCAAACGGGTCAAAGGGTGAAGATACCACCTTTTGATAATAGCGACTAATGATTCTTGTCGAGTTATATGATTTCAGGAATAAATGTAGAAATGATATTTGCATCGCTATTATTTAGCGAATATTATAGCAAGGCATTAAAACAGGTCAATACATTGACCCGAGCCAGGTATGTGTAATAGAGTAATTATTCATTTAGAACGTAAGGTTCAATGAGTATTAAATGAAGTCTTAGATAGACAATGGGTTACTTAAATGGGTAAACCGAATGTTTTAAAAGAGGGTCGTGGCGTTCGAAAAGCATAATGACTTTTCGAACAAGATCATAACTCAAAAGAAGAATTATGGGTCAAACATGCTCTCAAAAGACCTTGTCGTAATTGAAAGACTAAAAAGGACCAAAACGCCCTTGTTAGCTAATTCAAACAAACAACCTTTAAAGGTTGTTTGGAAACGAGTTTTATGATTAGATAAATACTTAGAATAAGTATAGAAGCTGAAAGAGGTATTATATTAGTCAAATGGCACTATTTGAGTTTTTGCCGTAAAATAATGATTCGAGAGGTAAAATTTGGTTTTTATAGATCACCACATTAAACCCATCATAAATACAGTTGTGGTGGGAGATTATAGGATAAGAAATGTGGTGATGGAATGCTAGAAGCAATCGAAAGCGATTTTAGGCTCGAAAGTGCTTAAATAACCTTAACGGGTCAAAATAGAAGTATTAGCGAAACGGGCTAAGAATGTGTAATAACCCGTGATTTGAACCTTGTGCAATAGGAAATAATCATAATAAGATGTTTACAAAAGAAACAGGGCCACAAACAAGTTTGTTAGATGAAATCACGAACGGGTCAAAATTTGGTAAAAAGGGTAATAAGCCGAAGACTTAAAAGTCTTAAATTTTGTTAATCCGGATGTTGGATTTTAACTCCATATGATGGGGGATCAAATTACAAACACGTATGAAGAAACGGTAGGTCAAACGGACGAGCGGATTGAAAGATATGAAAGTTTTCGTGTCAATAAACGGCAAAATGGAAAGATTGAATGCAGGGACCACCGTAACTTACGGTGCCACCGTAAGTTACGGTGGGGTGGATTTTGTTACGGTGGATACCTACTGAAGTACGGTAGGAACACATTAAATCAGGGGCCACCGTAACTGTAACACCCTTATTATTATTTAAAGGTTTTCGTATAATTTACGAAAACAAACAAGTAATTATGATTTCAAATACATTGAAATTACGGGTTACTTAAACTTTATTTACAGAATTAAAAACTATACAACATATTATGGGTGAGTTCGTCATTTTACATAACAACGATACAAAGTGCGGAAGCTTATTTCTTGATCGTGTTCGGTTCTTCGTTGTGCTTGATCGTCCTCCGGTGCTAAAATTTTACCTGAAACTCATAAAACATGAGTTGGATTAGTCATACGTAACTTAAAACGTATTTAAACGAGTCCGGGAAGCGAAACTGATTAAAATAATTTTTTTTCACCAAAACAGGGTTTTTCGCGCCACGCGAAGGAACCCAGTTGCTCCCTCGCGCCACGCGAGGGAGACCGTTTTCCAGCAGGTCTGCAGCTCAGTTCAGCTATGCTAGTTTTTACGGAAACGGCCATAACTTCTTCGTTATTGATTCTTTTGCATATTTCATTTCCTAACCGTGATCGCGTCACATCATGTTTAATTTATATCAACCTTTCATTTTCGAAAATATCACTTTTCGAATATATCGTCTTGCGCCTATAAGTGTCAAGACTTGAATCTTCCATGCTTACTATTCAAATTCCTATCAGAATTTCTATTTGTAAAAACGTTATTTCTTACTAAAACCGAAGTTTTAGTTTAGGATCTTCTCTTAACCTTTGTCAATTATCCATACCAGGATATTGACAATCCATAATTTATTCCTTTATAGTCTTAGTTTTATGCGGGGATTCCCAACTGATTCCCTCGCTTTATCTAATTAACCGCGTTAGTCTGTCAACATGTTTATTTCGCGCTTGTTTTATATTTAACAAGTGCTTTGTATCTGTTATGATAATATCTTGACTTCAAATAGTTTTACCGGCTAGACTAATCAGTCGCCGTCACTTTATACCCCGTCACCCGGGTATACTATTTTGCCACCTCCGGCCTTATGTGTGTATAAGATTTTCTAAATCACTTCATACCACTTATGTTTTGTTAAAACGTTGTTTTTGACTAAAAACCGAATTTTTTGTTTTACGTTTCCTCTTTGCCTCACTAGTTTGTGTTTTTCCTGTATATATTCCTTTATGACCCATCACGTAGGTTCATTAATGTTTCGCGCTTCCATTATTCAGTTTGCGCTTACTCGCACTACTTAGTTTTTATACCTTATTTATCTCGTTTGACTTGTTCGTGTGAAATTTCATCACTTGTGAACATCAAACTCCATTCTTTATTCGACCCGTTCAACCTTAAAATAGTTGAGCGTAGTTACTAACATTTCTGTTTGCAAATTTTGATTGTCTTTTAGTCATGACTCATATTCCGAGTCTTTTGACTTTCTATTTCGCGTTCCCGTCTCTCGGTTTACGCATTCTTTCCAAATCCTACCCACTCATCAGGTATCTTTACCGTAATCATTTTCAAGTAACCATTCTTATATGGTTTTAGACGTTATTTTAATTTATTTGGTCGTCTTAGCGAGATCCATCGCTTTTATTCTAATTAATCCTTTATTCTTTATTCAATTCGTTTGACTTGTCCATGTGAATTTCATCACTTGTGACAGTCAAACTTTTATCCCTATGCCTTAGCATTCCTATTGGTCGGTCTGTATATTTTTTTTTACTTGATCCTTGTCCCTTCTCTCGGGCTCGTTATCCTTACGTAATACGCTTCCGTCATCCGTCATCCGACTTACGTTTACGTTTACTATCAAATATCTTACTTATTTGATTCATTTGGGTACCATTTAAATTAGTCCCATTCACCCCACCCTTACTACATCGGACATAAATGTGTCCATCATAAGAAGTTCATGGTACCACGTGTTCACTACTTACTTGGCCAGAGTAAGCGATCAACACCTGGTATACATGACCTTTTTATAATTTTCACATTACACCCCATGTAAGTAATGCCTCTATTTGTTTCTCTTGGAAACAATATCCCGAATACATTTTCTATTCGGGTTTTTCCAAGTTTTTAATCTACATATGCAACTTTCAATCTCTTCATATTTGTTGCATATTACTATTTATGCAATTAAATTTAAAAATGTGCACCTGGTAATGTTTGCCCTAACGGGCTTCTCTTGCCATTAACTTTGTTCACGGTCGTTACGCGATTTAGGTCCTTGATGAGCATACTCTTTGGACCGTTCCTCTGTCAAATCTGCGATTTGTTAAACTCTCGCTATCCTCATATGCGAGTGTCCTTCAACTAAAACATATACAACAATTAGTAATTTCAACATTAAAGGATGCCCGTATTATAATACAAGGCTTTTCTACTATACGCATCAACGCGTGTAATTTCGTTGACTATATCTATTCTATATCGTTTTTATTGGTGTAACGTGTATTACACGATAACCATATGCGTTGTTCTCAACACTTTAATCATACTTAACCTTTGATATACATGTACTTACCGGATTTGCGATCAAGCCTCGAACCGAACTCATTTGTCAACAACCTTGAGCTCTGATACCAACTTGTAACACCCTTATTATTATTTAAAGGTTTTCGTATAATTTACGAAAACAAACAAGTAATTATGATTTCAAATACATTGAAATTACGGGTTACTTAAACTTTATTTACAGAATTAAAAACTATACAACATATTATGGGTGAGTTCGTCATTTTACATAACAATGATACAAAGTTCGGAAGCTTATTTCTTGATCGTGTTCGGTTCTTCGTTGTGCTTGATCGTCCTCCGGTGCTAAAATTTTACCTGAAACTCATAAAACATGAGTTGGATTAGTCATACGTAACTTAAAACGTATTTAAACGAGTCCGGGAAGCGAAACTGATTAAAATAAAAATTTTTCGCCAAAACAGGGTTTTTCACGCCACGCGAAAGAACCCAGTTGCTCCCTCGCACCACGCGACGGAGACCGTTTTCCAGCAGGTCTGCAGCTCAGTTCAGCTATGCCAGTTTTTACGGAAACGACCATAACTTCTTCGTTATTGATCCGTTTTACCCGATTCTTTTTCCTACGCGTCCGTAATTTAATCCTCCATCTTACGGAGTTAAAATCCTACATCCAACATAAGAAATTTTGAGACTTCTAAGCCTTCGACTCGTTACCTTTTTACCGAATTTTAACCCGTTTATGCGTTTTATCAAACAAACGTATTTGTTTGATTCCTATATCGCATACACTTCTTCAAATTAATGTTACTTACTATATTAGGTTCTAATCATAGGGTTATTACACAATTTGAACCTGTTTTCGCTCGTATGCTTATTTTGACCCGTTAAGGGTATTTAAGCACTTTCGAACCTAAAATCGCTTTCGATTACTTCTAGCATTTCATCACCACATTTCTTATCCTAAAATCTCCCACCACAACTGTATTTAAGGTGGGTTTAATGTGGCGATCAACATAAACCAAATTTTACCTCTTGGTTCGTTAATTTACGGCAAAAACTAAAATAGTGCCTTTTGACTAACATATTACATCTTTCAACTTCTATACTTATTCTAAGTATTTATCTAATCATGAAATTCGCTCCCAAACAACCTTTAAGGGTTGTTTGTTCAACTTAGCCTACAAGGGCATTTTGGTCGATTTTGGTCCTTTTACGACGAAGGACTCTCTCTCAAATTATTCGACCAAAATAGCATTCTTAACTACAACATAATTATGCGTACCTGGCCCGGATCAATAAGTAGACCCGATTTATACCTCGTTTTCATTATCACACCATCAATGGTGACGTAATTATCCGATTTGCTAATTGGTCCTGTTAACATAAGACTTGACAACCACATTAGTCGATATTGTCAAATGGTGTTATCACCACCATTCGACCCGTTTGGAGTATATGCCCAACATTATCTATTTAATCAAAAACATCGTTTTTGATCTCCAACTCATACATCCATTCCATCCCGGATTTTATTACCATACCCCTTTTTCTTTTACACTCTTTTCTTACAAACTCAACCCATTTCGGCTTACGCCATGGGTATCCTTTTAACCTTGATTTACATTAGTCGATATTTGACAAATTTCCATATTTCCAATATTATTGTTATCACGTTTACAATGTATCGAATAAACGGGTATTCTACATAAGTGTGTAAATTACACTTACCTCGCATCCACGCCACGCTTTTCTTTCCGTACTTGCTCCGTTTGACCCGCTCCCTCCTCCAAGCTTTCACCTAGCTTGTTACGCGTCAAACTATTGTCAAACATTTACAAGGCGGTTAAATTAGTCATTAACAATCACGACTATTCCACCTCACTTATTTTCTATGCCGAAGCTACTATTCGGCTTCTGTAACACCTCGAAAATTCACGTCCTATAATGTGTAGACACGTGTCAAAAGTTTGAACGTGTGAAAGAATGTTATAAAAGGACTAAAGTTGACAAACATGGGAAGTATGTGATTATACGGATTCTAAGTGTCAACAATGAATAAATATACTTCATAATAACCCTACATGATGTTTATAACATCAAACGAATAAATCATGGATCATACGAAGCTAATAGTGAGAGATTACAAACTACAGGGGTTAAATGTGTCAACATGTTAAAGATATACCTCTAAGTGACCTTTTGACAAACCCGAAGCTTTGTAATGGTAAATTATGCTCACTAGAATGCACGATAAAAATTTCATAAAGTTTCGTTATCGTATGAGAAAGTTATGATCAAATTCGTATGCGAGGGGTTAAAGCGTCAATGTTGAAAGTTATGACTTTTCGGGTGATAACAAAGTGATCAGGGACTTGGCAAAGTGGGTATAAGTCCTAAAGCCCTTGTGGGTAAATAAGAAGGGGTCAAATTTCAAGAAATAAGCTTACTTGCCCTTTCGAAAGGCCAAGGGACAAGAAACAACAAATTTTTAAGCCTGATGTCTGCCTTGAGGACCTCAAAGTTGGGGACCTTGAGGTCCGTAAGGTAACTGCCAGCACCAGAATACCTTCTGCAGCCGGTTTCTCGCATTTCTGACCGATCTAGCTGGTTGTTCTCATTATTAAAAGACCTCTAAAATGTTCCTAGACCCTAGGACACATGTGGGAATGTTGTGGTGTGTCCTAGACATTGTTGTCAATCAATTGTGGTGCCTAAATCCAATATATAAGGCCATGGACTTGCAACAAACATTCCTCACACATTCTCCTGCATAATTGGATCATTTCTGGAGCTATCAAGCAGCCTCAAGTGATCAAAATTCGTGCATAGGACTCTTGTAAGTCTGCTAGTCCTTCTTTAATTGGGTTTAGCTTGTTTAATTAGCTAAAAGTCAAACCATCGTAATTACGGTTTGACTTCGAGATTAGTCAATAATGGCTCAGTCATATCTCGAATTAAAAGTAGTTATAGGTTGGTATTTATGTGGGTAATAAAACCCCAAAAGGGTTTCCCCTGATCACCACCCTAACCAGGTCAAATGTCGGGTCAAACTTTTAATTAAAAAGTCAACATAAAGCTTAAATTGTCATTTATGCATAATTAGCTATCTAGAACATGTATAACCTGTTTGATCATTGTTATAACTTAGTAATAAGTGTAAGAACATGTCCAAACATGTTCAACCCGACTATATCCTGTTTAGACCCGGTTCGGAACCGAAAGTCACATAGTTTGACTTTCACTTTGATTTTCAGTTCTGACCCGTTTAGGCATGTTTTAGAAATGCCTCAGAGCTTTAATTGGATTAGGTTACTTGTTAGAACAACCCTCTGTGATTACACACCTTGGTTCATTAGTTATCCAATTAATATGCATGTTTCCGTTAATTGCTCATATGTTGACCGTTATGCCCTTATTACCTTAAAACGTGATTTATGAAAATGTAAAAGTGTAGAAACCTTAGTTACTGATATATAAACTTGTATGCAAAGTTTGACATCAGTTTGACTTGTAGATTAAGAGTTATGCTCAATATCGCTAAATTAATGCTTTATGTAAATAAAATGGCGTGATTAGCGTATAGCCTAGTTAAACCTACTTTTTGGTATCAAACTTAATACCCACTGATGTAATATATTATTTTGGGATTTTTTTAAAGATTTTTAATTAATTTTAGGCTGAGCATAACTAGTAGTCGTAGGCTTAATCCGGTAATTGTCGGTTTTGCCCTTACAGGCCATAAAATGAGTTTTACTTATCTAAACGACTCCAAACCTTTTGCTACTGATCACATATGTTAAATAAATTATTTTAAGCCTTCTGGAAATATAAAAATATCAGATTTAAGTATCGAACCCAGAAATGGCCTTTAATCGCCTAATTTAGCGTTATTAACGCATAGTATGTTTTAAAATCATATTGGACATACCCGGGTTGATACCTACTGATATATGAGGAAAATTATGATATTTTAACAGTAAGCAAAGGTTGATTAACTCAGACTTCGTTTTTGAGCTTTTCGGCTTATGTGAAATTACCAAAATACCCCTACGGGGCATAGTTTGGTTAAAAATGATAAATTTCACATATATGCTTTAGCCTACTGTTATAACTCATCAATTTAAGTATGTTTGCTGTGTACATCAGACCTGTAACTCAGTGGAACATTTAAACGCTTTTACAAACTTTAAAATGACCAAACTACCCCTACGGGGCATAGTTTGTGTTTAAATTAGTTCGGGGCATAACGAAAGACATCCTACTGATGTCACAACATATTTGAAGCATATTAACTTAGGAAACCTGTATAAGGCTCTTGCGGATACCCGTTACGCTTATTTCGCGTTCGGTTCGGTTTATGTAACAAGTTTACATAAATTAGCCGAAACGGGTCAAACCTTATCGGTTTTATCTCAAAATCCAGAATGTGAATAATAAACCCATATTAAGCAAGTCTATGAACTTGTCGGGTCTAATTCACATTCTATCCGGTCTTCGCTTAATCGTGCGTACGAACCGTATCTTTGAAACTAGCCGGTCTAAGCTTAAGCTTAATTAAAGACCCGCTAGGATTCTAATAGGTTATATTAAACCTTCGTTCCAGATTAGGAGAACCAGTAAAAGCTACGTGCTATTTGCTTATTGTGAAATATACTTTGCATCAGGTAAATACTTTTAACTTATTTTCCCTATACGGGCTTGGGTTACGGTACATAGCGTACCGCTTGATCGGGCATCAAATCTCCACGCTTAGTGGGTAGTTGAATAATTTGATCGGCTCGTTTTAAACAGTCTTGTTTACTTTACAGCCTTTGGGGGGTTAATGACCATGTCCCGGATATCCCTGGCATCATCTTACGAGATGGCCACGACCTGAGCACGGGGTGTAGGCGTACTCCCGTGTATAACTCTTTGATGTGGTGTGTTTATTGATCTTTAACCCGGACTAGATCCGGGCTACTGAACGCATAAGTAACATGTAATTCGTTCACAAGATTATAATATTAAATAATTCTCCCAAGTTAAATAAAATGATTTATGCCACGTGCATCCAAACCAATTTTCAATCATTTTCCAAAATGAGTCAGTTGAATGTATTTACCAGTGTAAACGGACGTATTTTCCCAAAAAGATTAAATGCAGGTACTAAGCGAAATTGGCTGGGATTTCTCCTAAGCATCATTAGAAGTCTCGCAAGCTTAAGATGCCTGAAGTCTGTCGAACCATTAAATGTTATTTTGTTTCGATCCTACTGTGGATAAACACCGGATATTGTGACTTTGATTACAATAAATAAATTCGGTTGTATCTTATTTTAAATTTGCTTCCGCTGTGCATTATTATATTGTGTTGTTTGACTATTACGTTGCCAACCACGTCACGATACTCCCCCACCGGGCCCACCGGTGACACGTGGAAATCGGGGTGTGACAGGTTGGTATCAGAGCCAACACTGAGTGAATTAAACACTAGCTTTTTGTGTTTAATCTCAGTTACACAATTGCACATATCTAAACTTCTGAGTCTAGACTTAACTTAGGAATATTCTCAATCCTAATCTTGAAATTTTTACTTTCAAATTTTTATTGGAAACGTCGCCAAGCGAAGAAGCCGTAATAGGAGTTCTCCACACCAGGAGCCCTGAGATGCTGAGCTTCGTACCGCGGCTAGAATGAAACAAGCACCCAAGGAGAAAGCATTCAGAGATAGAATAAAGAAGAAACTCCTTTTGTTGATGATCGTTTCCTTAATAGTCCTTATAAGGACATAATTATCTTTCAGTCCCTCCGAGGACACATTATTCCTTTTAAGTCCCGCTTAGGGCAACTTTATACTTTTATTTTTATATAGTGGAATGATTAAGTTTAAACTTTCATTCTAAACAAGAAATATTAAATAAATGTAGAATAACATTTCTTTTATAAGATCTACCATTTTAATAAAATGGTAAAGTCTAAAAAGGACAAGACCTAGCCACGTGTCATTTTAAGACCGTGCCAAGATGGTAGTTCCATAATTAGATTTAGATCCATATGAACACCTCAATTTAAAAATTGTTCTGCGTTAATCATTAATTAAGAATTTTAAGTGTGAAACCTAGCCTACGGGTCAATTATAAGACCGGGCCAAGATGGTAAGACATGTTAAAAAGATTCAAATCATTAATTAAGAATCTTAAGTGTGAAACCTAGCCTTCGGGTCAATTATAAGACCGGGCCAAGATGGTAAGACCTGTGTAAAAGATTCAAATCCCTGTTAACATCTTAAAACATGTTAACACTCCTGGAAGATGTGATTCATTAAAATCACACACTTCATTTTATAAAGGATTCTTCAAAAGATTCCAAACCCAGTTTAATGATCTCTGAATCCTGGGTTACATCATTAATTAAGATGATCATATTTTAACCATACGTGGTAACATAATGCCTACGGGCCCTGCTCATTTCCATATGAGCCAAAAGACAGTGGTAGCGATGACTCCCTGTCAGATAAAGGTAATGAACTAGGTTCAAACCTCAAATGCTCTGATTCTCTGAAATCCTAGCATATAATTTATAATTGTCCTTGTGACTAGGCCTATTGTGCCAAGATACTGTCATGCTTTGATTCTCTGAAATCATAAGCTTATAATTTATAAATGTCCATGTGACCAGGCCATTGGGTGCCACTGATAAAACTGTTAATGTTTTATAATTAGGATAAATTATAATAGAAATCCTAAATAAATATATGATTAATAAATTAACCAAATATGGTCTCTGTTTACCATGGTTAATGAATTTCCCTAAGGGCAATTCTGTAATAAACATCCCTTAGAAGGAAGTGCCTACGGGCTACGGTTAATGTCCTCTGAGACTGAAGACAGTGGTAGCCTACAGCTCCCTGTCAGGAAAAGGTAATGAACTTCGATTCAAACCTTAATGCCACGATTCTCTGAAATCATGGCTTATAAATTTAACTCGTCTACGCGACTAGGCCAATTGTGCTATTATTAACTTATGAATTAGGATTTATGATAAAAATCCTGAATAAAATAAGTATCCTTCCTTCCCTGTCAGTATGCATTTTAAAAGGGAATCTTAAAGGTGAAACCTAGCCTACACGGCCAAGATGGTGAAACCTACTCAAGGGATTTAGATCCTTGTGAACACCTAAGAACGTGTTAGCACTCTTGACAAATGTGGTTCGAGAAAATCACAACAGTCATCCTTATATTGGATTCTTCCAATCCCCTTACCTAACCTAGTGAATTAGGAATCATGGCTTATATCATCCTATAAGATGATCATATTATGAACATCCGTTAATGATGAAGTGCCTACGGGCTAAACTTGTTGTCCGATAAGACAACGACAGTGATGGTCTTTGACCTCCTGTCTAAAATATTGGACTATGTCCAAACATAATAGTCTATATGATCGATGCGACCATGACTAATATCATCCAATACGATGATAATATTATTTAACATCCTTTAGTGAGGTTTTGCCTACGGGCTATAATATATTGTCCATTTGAGACATTGACATTGTTATCTTTATGATTCCTTGTCTGAGGTGGTGAGCGATGCTCAAGCCAAAAATAGTCAATATGATTAATGCAATCATGACTTATATCTTCTAATAGGATGAACCTATTATAAACATCCATTAGTGATGTTTCGCCTATGGGCCAAATTATATTGTCCATGTGTGACAAAGACATGGTGATCTTTACGATTCCCTGTCCAAGGTAGTGAGCTATGCTCAAGCCTAATGGTCTATATGATCAATGCGAGCGTGACAAAAAATCATCAATACGATGATTAAAACATTTTCAACATCCTTAATGATGTTTTGCCTAAAGGCTATATTATGTTGTCTAATTGAGACGAGGCAATTGTAATCTTTTGTGATTCTTTGCCCAAAGGGGTGAGCTATACTCAAATCCCATAGTCTATACTATCATTGCGACCCTGACTAGTATCATCAGTATGATGCTCATAATATTAACATCCCTCGTGATGAAATGCCTACGGGCTATACCCTATTCTGGTGCCGGTAAGACAACGATAGTAGTGATCTTTATGATCCCCTGTTCAGAATGGTGTGATTATACCCAAACCAAATAGTCAATATGATCGATGTGATCATGACTAATATCATTAGATACGATGGTTATATATAAACATCCATTAGTGATGTTGGTTGGCTTATTTTTCTGCCAAAAGAATCGTCTTTCAGGACGATGACAGTTGTAGTCTATGACTCCCTGTCCAAAGGTGAAGAACCACGTTCAAACCTTGAAGCCCTAATCTAATAAGATTGCGGCTTATAAATTAAGGTCCTTGGTGATAGACCATCAAGTTGTGTTTTAAAGTCATTCATGACAAGCCTATGTGCTATAATTGGTCATTCGTGACAAGTTAACATATTAAATGTTAACATTCCTGGTGACATGCCTTTGTACCAGATTTGATGAATGTCCTTATAACAAGGCCGTTTGTGCCATATCTAAATGTCCTTGTGACAAGGCCTTCGTGCCGTATAATCATTTATGTCCTTCATGACTAGGCTTTATGCCATATCTTTCTACGTCCATCGAGACAGACTTCTATGCCATACATGAAAATATATAACCGAAGTCATGTAAGGCAAGCCTTTGAGCTATTTATAATCGTCCTTGTGACAAAGACAGTTGTGACATTATAGTCCCCTGTCAAGCAAGTATTGGACTCGCTCCAAACTTTGGATGCCATTGATGGTCCTGTTATGACCTAGGCTAAATATAATGGAAATACGTTCAAAATAATATTCACTATGAATGTTCGGAACGGAATAGCCCATACGGTTTATGAATGCCGTGGCTAATCTAAGTCAGGTCATCAGGATGATGACTAATAATGGTTAAATCTTGGTGATTGGTACCAAGTTTCGAGTATGGAAAACTCGAATGAGGTAGACGACAGTCGCAACGCTATTAAGGCGACGAAAGTTAATAAAACTACAAACGTAAACCTCAATATTGATGAAATTAATCTCCAAGCTGTGGTTGACGCAACAGTCGGAGGGATCATGGGAAAAAGGTCATGAGACAATCCAAAGAGCCGAATGCTTCTCGCTCTAAATCTCATTAGAAACCATGTTTAATTGCTCATGAGGAGAGCTATGTTCACACTTCGTATATGAAGGATGAACCAAAAGAAGGAGAATAACTCCCAGAAATCTGAGAAGGAGAGTAAGTACATGCTTAATAAAAAGCAACGAAAGTTCAGTAAAGAAGCCTGTATACCTCAGAGACTGCTTCAGCATTATTAGATGGATGTTTTATATCCATTAGGAATCATTTTTGGTGTCCTAGTTCCGTTAAAAATTTAAGGACTCAATATAGTGATAAAAAAAATCGATTGGTTGCCTCGAAAAATCAAGCCCATATTGTGGGTGATAAGAAGAAATTAATTATCAAGACTCCTTATGAGACAACTCTCATAATTACACGTATCCGTATGAGTAATTAATATTAAACATAAAAAAATGGTGGAACTGGCCGTCCCCGGAATCGAACCTGGGTCTAGGCCGGCCGCACCCTTTCGCGCGCCTAGCCAACTGAGCTAGGTGCCTAGTTTGTGAAACTTCCATTATTGATTAAATATAAGCACTTGTACAATAAACTTCCTTATCATTTATCAATGATAATTTATGCTAAGTGTCCTGTTTTTAATACAGGCAATAATAAATCTTCATGAACCATAAACTCAGTAAAATTTTTATTATCATCCTCAAGGTATAACTACCAAGGAAACCATAGTAACCAATTCTTATAGATCGGCAAGGAATTCTTCCGAAAATCTAAGAGCACTCTTTCCTTGCATAGAGTACGACAACATATGTTATTTTAATTATTTTTCTCATTGTTTTCTATCGCCTGCGAATGCCAAACTATGTTTGATAAAAGTGTCATATGAGGATTGGCGTATCCTAGTGTGTCCCATAGATTATTTCCATGTCTGATCAGCATGGAGGTTTAATACATGGAACCCCTAAGATATCCCAATGATCATATTGTACTAAAGTCGACTAGTAGTATTCAAAGAAGATATCCAAAATGGAATTTTTCCAAGTAAATGTTCCCGAATAAGGAATTCGGGGACTTATAACATAAAGTGTCACTCATTTGACACGAACAATGATGGATGAACTAGAGCCTGAGATATGGAAAATCTCTATAGCCTCCTTGTATCTTAATTATCTTCTCATAAGTTTTCCCTGCTTACCTCCTGGAAGACAGGTAGAACTAAGATTAACATCCCGCTGTGGGCTGGAGTATTATGAAAACTCCATATCGATTATGGAAAAATCGAAACCTTGATTTAGTAGGTTTTAAGACATAGGCTCATATAGCATGACTCAATATTCTGAGGGTTTTATGTTATTAAATAAGAAAGACGGTTCATATTGCTTATGCATACATGCCGCAACCCTAATTAGGCAACGATTAAGAATTGCCATCTGCTACCCAGGATCTAAGGGCAAATTATTGGTGGATAGGCTTGAAAAAGTCCGTAGCCACCCATGTAGCTAAATGCTTGACATGTGCGCAAGTCAAAGCCGAGCATCGAAAGCCATCAGGCTTGCTACAACAGCCTGAACTTCCTACGTGGAAGTGGGAAATGGTAACTATGGGTTTTATTACCAAGTTACCCAAGACAAGGAAAGGAAATGATACGATATGAGTTATAGTTGACAGACTGACTAAGTCAGCACGGTTCTTGCCCATTAAGGAGACTTATAGCTCCGACATGTTAGCCCAGTTATACGTTGATAAGATTGTAGCCTTACATGGCATACCCGTAGCTATTATCTCTGACAGAGATACTAGATACACGTCCCATTTTTGGAAAAGCTTCCAACAATCTTTGGGCACACGTTTGAATTTTAGTACGGCTTACCATCCTCAGACAGACGGTCAGAGTGAGCGTACCATTCAAACGTTAGAAGGCATGCTACGTGCATGTGCGATTGACTTGGGTGGTAGTTGGGATAATCACCTACCCTTAGTCAAATTCTCCTACAACAATAGCTACCACACCAGCAATAAGGCTGCGCCTTTTGAGGCATTATATGGTAGAAAGTGTAGAGCGCCCATTTATTGGGCAGAAGTTGGAGATGTCCAGTTATCAGGACCAGAGATAGTGTTCGAGATGACGGACAAGATTGTCCAGATTCGTGACCGTCTCAAAGCTGCCCGGGATAGGCAGAAGAGATACGCAGATCCAAAGCGTAAGGATTTTCACTTTGAAGTAAGTGACAAAGTCCTACTGAAAGTGTCACCCTGGAAAGGAGTGATGCGGTTTGGTAAGAAAGGCAAGCTAAGCCCGAGATACATAGGACCTTTTGAGGTTATCGAACGTGTCGGGTCAGTTGCCTATAAGTTAAACTTACATGAAGAGCTCAGTGGAATTCACAATGTGTTCCACATCTGCAATCTGAAGAAGTGCTTCACTGATGAATCACTTGTTATACCGCATACAAACGTGCATATAGATGAGAGCTTAAAAATTTGTGGAAAAACCTTTGTCGATTGAAGATCGACAGGTAAAGAAGCTTCGAAGAAAGCATGTACCTATTGTAAAGGTCAAATGGGATGCCAGTAGAGGTCTCGAATTCACGTGGGATGTTGAATCCACGACGAAAGAAAAGTACCCTTACTTATTTCAGTAAATCTCGGGTCGAGATTTATTTTAAGGGGGTGAGGATGTAACACCTCGAAAATTCACGTCCTATAATGTGTAGACACGTGTCAAAAGTTTGAACGTGTGAAAGAATGTTATAAAAGGACTAAAGTTGACAAACATGGGAAGTATGTGATTATACGGATTCTAAGTGTCAACAATGAATAAATATACTTCATAATAACCCTACATGATGTTTATAACATCAAACGAATAAATCATGGATCATACAAAGCTAAAAGTGAGAGATTACAAACTACAGGGGTTAAATGTGTCAACATGTTAAAGATATACCTCTGAGTGACCTTTTGACAAACCCGAAGCTTTGTAATGGTAAATTATGCTCACTAGAATGCACGATAAAAATTTCATAAAGTTTCGTTATCGTATGAGAAAGTTATGATCAAATTCGTATGCGAGGGGTTAAAGCGTCAATGTTGAAAGTTATGACTTTTCGGGTGATAACAAAGTGATCAGGGACTTGGCAAAGTGGGCATAAGTCCTAAAGCCCTTGTGGGTAAATAAGAAGGGGTCAAATTGCAAGAAATAAGCTTACTTGCCCTTTCGAAAGGCCAAGGGACAAGAAACAACAAATTTTTAAGCCTGATGTCTGCCTTGAGGACCTCAAAGCTGGGGACCTTGAGGTCCGTAAGGTAACTGCCAGCACCAGAATACCTTCTGCAGCCGGTTTCTCGCATTTCTGACCGATCTAGCTGGTTGTTCTCATTATTAAAAGACCTCTAAAATGTTCCTAGACCCTAGGACACATGTGGGAATGTTGTGGTGTGTCCTAGACATTGTTGTCAATCAATTGTGGTGCCTAAATCCAATATATAAGGCCATGGACTTGCAACAAACATTCCTCACACATTCTCCTGCATAATTGGATCATTTCTGGAGCTATCAAGCAGCCTCAAGTGATCAAAATTCGTGCATAGGACTCTTGTAAGTCTGCTAGTCCTTCTTTAATTGGGTTTAGCTTGTTTAATTAGCTAAAAGTCAAACCATCGTAATTACGGTTTGACTTCGAGATTAGTCAATAATGGCTCAGTCATATCTCGAATTAAAAGTAGTTATAGGTTGGTATTTATGTGGGTAATAAAACCCCAAAAGGGTTTCCCCTGATCACCACCCTAACCAGGTCAAATGTCGGGTCAAACTTTTAATTAAAAAGTCAACATAAAGCTTAAATTGTCATTTATGCATAATTAGCTATCTAGAACATGTATAACCTGTTTGATCATTGTTATAACTTAGTAATAAGTGTAAGAACATGTCCAAACATGTTCAACCCGACTATATCCTGTTTAGACCCGGTTCGGAACCGAAAGTCACATAGTTTGACTTTCACTTTGATTTTCAGTTCTGACCCGTTTAGGCATGTTTTAGAAATGCCTCAGAGCTTTAATTGGATTAGGTTACTTGTTAGAACAACCCTCTGTGATTACACACCTTGGTTCATTAGTTATCCAATTAATATGCATGTTTCCGTTAATTGCTCATATGTTGACCGTTATGCCCTTATTACCTTAAAACGTGATTTATGAAAATGTAAAAGTGTAGAAACCTTAGTTACTGATATATAAACTTGTATGCAAAGTTTGACATCAGTTTGACTTGTAGATTAAGAGTTATGCTCAATATCGCTAAATTAATGCTTTATGTAAATAAAATGGCGTGATTAGCGTATAGCCTAGTTAAACCTACTTTTTGGTATCAAACTTAATACCCACTGATGTAATATATTATTTTGGGATTTTTTTAAAGATTTTTAATTAATTTTAGGCTGAGCATAACTAGTAGTCGTAGGCTTAATCCGGTAATTGTCGGTTTTGCCCTTACGGGCCATAAAATGAGTTTTACTTATCTAAACGACTCCAAACCTTTTGCTACTGATCACATATGTTAAATAAATTATTTTAAGCCTTCTGGAAATATAAAAATATCAGATTTAAGTATCGAACCCAGAAATGGCCTTTAATCGCCTAATTTAGCGTTATTAACGCATAGTATGTTTTAAAATCATATTGGACATACCCGGGTTGATACCTACTGATATATGAGGCAAATTATGATATTTTAACAGTAAGCAAAGGTTGATTAACTCAGACTTCGTTTTTGAGCTTTTCGGCTTATGTGAAATTACCAAAATACCCCTACGGGGCATAGTTTGGTTAAAAATGATAAATTTCACATATATGCTTTAGCCTACTGTTATAACTCATAAATTTAAGTATGTTTGCAGTGTACATCAGACCTGTAACTCAGTGGAACATTTAAACGCTTTTACAAACTTTAAAATGACCAAACTACCCCTACGGGGCATAGTTTGTGTTTAAATTAGTTCGGGGCATAACGAAAGACATCCTACTGATGTCACAACATATTTGAAGCATATTAACTTAGGAAACCTGTATAAGGCTCTTGCGGATACCCGTTACGCTTATTTCGCGTTCGGTTCGGTTTATGTAACAAGTTTACATAAATTAGCCGAAACGGGTCAAACCTTATCGGTTTTATCTCAAAATCCAGAATGTGAATAATAAACCCATATTAAGCAAGTCTCTGAACTTGTCGGGTCTAATTCACATTCTATCCGGTCTTCGCTTAATCGTGCGTACGAACCGTATCTTTGAAACTAGCCGGTCTAAGCTTAAGCTTAATTAAAGACCCGCTAGGATTCTAATAGGTTATATTAAACCTTCGTTCCAGATTAGGAGAACCAGTAAAAGCTACGTGCTATTTGCTTATTGTGAAATATACTTTGCATCAGGTAAATACTTTTAACTTATTTTCCCTATACGGGCTTGGGTTACGGTACATAGCGTACCGCTTGATCGGGCATCAAATCTCCACGCTTAGTGGGTAGTTGAATAATTTGATCGGCTCGTTTTAAACAGTCTTGTTTACTTTACAGCCTTTGGGGGGTTAATGACCATGTCCCGGATATCCCTGGCATCATCTTACGAGATGGCCACGACCTGAGCACGGGGTGTAGGCGTACTCCCGTGTATAACTCTTTGATGTGGTGTGTTTATTGATCTTTAACCCGGACTAGATCCGGGCTACTGAACGCATAAGTAACATGTAATTCGTTCACAAGATTATAATATTAAATAATTCTCCCAAGTTAAATAAAATGATTTATGCCACGTGCATCCAAACCAATTTTCAATCATTTTCCAAAATGAGTCAGTTGAATGTATTTACCAGTGTAAACGGACGTATTTTCCCAAAAAGATTAAATGCAGGTACTAAGCGAAATTGGCTGGGATTTCTCCTAAGCATCATTAGAAGTCTCGCAAGCTTAAGATGCCTGAAGTCTGTCGAACCATTAAATGTTATTTTGTTTCGATCCTACTGTGGATAAACACCGGATATTGTGACTTTGATTACAATAAATAAATTCGGTTGTATCTTATTTTAAATTTGCTTCCGCTGTGCATTATTATATTGTGTTGTTTGACTATTACGTTGCCAACCACGTCACGATACTCCCCCACCGGGCCCACCGGTGACACGTGGAAATCGGGGTGTGACAGGTTGGTATCAGAGCCAACACTGAGTGAATTAAACACTAGCTTTTTGTGTTTAATCTCAGTTACACAATTGCACATATCTAAACTTCTGAGTCTAGACTTAACTTAGGAATATTCTCAATCCTAATCTTGAAATTTTTACTTTCAAATTTTTATTGGAAACGTCGCCAAGCGAAGAAGCCGTAATAGGAGTTCTCCACACCAGGAGCCCTGAGATGCTGAGCTTCGTACCGCGGCTAGAATGAAACAAGCACCCAAGGAGAAAGCATTCAGAGATAGAATAAAGAAGAAACTCCTTTTGTTGATGATCGTTTCCTTAATAGTCCTTATAAGGACATAATTATCTTTCAGTCCCTCCGAGGACACATTATTCCTTTTAAGTCCCGCTTAGGGCAACTTTATACTTTTATTTTTATATAGTGGAATGATTAAGTTTAAACTTTCATTCTAAACAAGAAATATTAAATAAATGTAGAATAACATTTCTTTTATAAGATCTACCATTTTAATAAAATGGTAAAGTCTAAAAAGGACAAGACCTAGCCACGTGTCATTTTAAGACCGGGCCAAGATGGTAGTTCCATAATTAGATTTAGATCCATATGAACACCTCAATTTAAAAATTGTTCTGCGTTAATCATTAATTAAGAATTTTAAGTGTGAAACCTAGCCTACGGGTCAATTATAAGACCGGGCCAAGATGGTAAGACCTGTTAAAAAGATTCAAATCATTAATTAAGAATCTTAAGTGTGAAACCTAGCCTTCGGGTCAATTATAAGACCGGGCCAAGATGGTAAGACCTGTGTAAAAGATTCAAATCCCTGTTAACATCTTAAAACATGTTAACACTCCTGGAAGATGTGATTCATTAAAATCACACACTTCATTTTATAAAGGATTCTTCAAAAGATTCCAAACCCAGTTTAATGATCTCTGAATCCTGGGTTACATCATTAATTAAGATGATCATATTTTAACCATACGTGGTAACATAATGCCTACGGGCCCTGCTCATTTCCATATGAGCCAAAAGACAGTGGTAGCGATGACTCCCTGTCAGATAAAGGTAATGAACTAGGTTCAAACCTCAAATGCTCTGATTCTCTGAAATCCTAGCATATAATTTATAATTGTCCTTGTGACTAGGCCTATTGTGCCAAGATACTGTCATGCTTTGATTCTCTGAAATCATAAGCTTATAATTTATAAATGTCCATGTGACCAGGCCATTGGGTGCCACTGATAAAACTGTTAATGTTTTATAATTAGGATAAATTATAATAGAAATCCTAAATAAATATATGATTAATAAATTAACCAAATATGGTCTTTGTTTACCATGGTTAATGAATTTCCCTAAGGGCAATTCTGTAATAAACATCCCTTAGAAGGAAGTGCCTACGGGCTACGGTTAATGTCCTCTGAGACTGAAGACAGTGGTAGCCTACAACTCCCTGTCAGGAAAAGGTAATGAACTTCGATTCAAACCTTAATGCCACGATTCTCTGAAATCATGGCTTATAAATTTAACTCGTCTACGCGACTAGGCCAATTGTGCTATTATTAACTTATGAATTAGGATTTATGATAAAAATCCTGAATAAAATAAGTATCCTTCCTTCCCTGTCAGTATGCATTTTAAAAGGGAATCTTAAAGGTGAAACCTAGCCTACACGGCCAAGATGGTGAAACCTACTCAAGGGATTTAGATCCTTGTGAACACCTAAGAACGTGTTAGCACTCTTGACAAATGTGGTTCGAGAAAATCACAACAGTCATCCTTATATTGTATTCTTCCAATCCCCTTACCTAACCTAGTGAATTAGGAATCATGGCTTATATCATCCTATAAGATGATCATATTATGAACATCCATTAATGATGAAGTGCCTACGGGCTAAACTTGTTGTCCGATAAGACAATGACAGTGATGGTCTTTGACCTCCTGTCTAAAATATTGGACTATGTCCAAACATAATAGTCTATATGATCGATGCGACCATGACTAATATCATCCAATACGATGATAATATTATTTAACATCCTTTAGTGAGGTTTTGCCTACGGGCTATAATATATTGTCCATTTGAGACATTGACATTGTTATCTTTATGATTCCTTGTCTGAGGTGGTGAGCGATGCTCAAGCCAAAAATAGTCAATATGATTAATGCAATCATGACTTATATCTTCTAATAGGATGAACCTATTATAAACATCCATTAGTGATGTTTCGCCTATGGGCCAAATTATATTGTCCATGTGTGACAAAGACATGGTGATCTTTACGATTCCCTGTCCAAGGTAGTGAGCTATGCTCAAGCCTAATGGTCTATATGATCAATGCGAGCGTGACAAAAAAATCATCAATACGATGATTAAAACATTTTCAACATCCTTAATGATGTTTTGCCTAAAGGCTATATTATGTTGTCTAATTGAGACGAGGCAATTGTAATCTTTTGTGATTCTTTGCCCAAGGGGGTGAGCTATACTCAAATCCCATAGTCTATACTATCATTGCGACCCTGACTAGTATCATCAGTATGATGCTCATAATATTAACATCCCTCGTGATGAAATGCCTACGGGCTATACCCTATTCTGGTGCCGGTAAGACAACGATAGTAGTGATCTTTATGATCCCCTGTTCAGAATGGTGTGATTATACCCAAACCAAATAGTCAATATGATCGATGTGATCATGACTAATATCATTAGATACGATGGTTATATATAAACATCCATTAGTGATGTTGGTTGGCTTATTTTTCTGCCAAAAGAATCGTCTTTCAGGACGATGACAGTTGTAGTCTATGACTCCCTGTCCAAAGGTGAAGAACCACGTTCAAACCTTGAAGCCCTAATCTAATAAGATTGCGGCTTATAAATTAAGGTCCTTGGTGATAGACCATCAAGTTGTGTTTTAAAGTCATTCATGACAAGCCTATGTGCTATAATTGGTCATTCGTGACAAGTTAACATATTAAATGTTAACATTCCTGGTGACATGCCTTTGTACCAGATTTGATGAATGTCCTTATAACAAGGCCGTTTGTGCCATATCTAAATGTCCTTGTGACAAGGCCTTCGTGCCGTATAATCATTTATGTCCTTCATGACTAGGCTTTATGCCATATCTTTCTACGTCCATCGAGACAGACTTCTATGCCATACATGAAAATATATAACCGAAGTCATGTAAGGCTAGCCTTTGAGCTATTTATAATCGTCCTTGTGACAAAGACAGTTGTGACATTATAGTCCCCTGTCAAGCAAGTATTGGACTCGCTCCAAACTTTGGATGCCATTGATGGTCCTGTTATGACCTAGGTTAAATATAATGGAAATACGTTCAAAATAATATTCACTATGAATGTTCGGAACGGAATAGCCCATACGGTTTATGAATGCCGTGGCTAATCTAAGTCAGGTCATCAGGATGATGACTAATAATGGTTAAATCTTGGTGATTGGTACCAAGTTTCGAGTATGGAAAACTCGAATGAGGTAGACGACAGTCGCAACGCTATTAAGGCGACGAAAGTTAATAAAACTACAAACGTAAACCTCAATATTGATGAAATTAATCTCCAAGCTGTGGTTGACGCAACAGTCGGAGGGATCATGGGAAAAAGGTCATGAGACAATCCAAAGAGCCGAATGCTTCTCGCTCTAAATCTCATTAGAAACCATGTTTAATTGCTCATGAGGAGAGCTATGTTCACACTTCGTATATGAAGGATGAACCAAAAGAAGGAGAATAACTCCCAGAAATCTGAGAAGGAGAGTAAGTACAGGCTTAATAAAAAGCAACGAAAGTTCAGTAAAGAAGCCTGTATACCTCAGAGACTGCTTCAGCATTATTAGATGGATGTTTTATATCCATTAGGAATCATTTTTGGTGTCCTAGTTCCGTTAAAAATTTAAGGACTCAATATAGTGATAAAAAAAAATCGATTGGTTGCCTCGAAAAATCAAGCCCATATTGTGGGTGATAAGAAGAAATTAATTATCAAGACTCCTTATGAGACAACTCTCATAATTACACGTATCCGTACGAGTAATTAATATTAAACATAAAAAAATGGTGGAACTGGCCGTCCCCGGAATCGAACCTGGGTCTAGGCCGGCCGCACCCTTTCGCGCGCCTAGCCAACTGAGCTAGGTGCCTAGTTTGTGAAACTTCCATTATTGATTAAATATAAGCACTTGTACAATAAACTTCCTTATCATCTATCAATGATAATTTCTGCTAAGTGTCCTGTTTTTAATACAGGCAATAATAAATCTTCATGAACCATAAACTCAGTAAAATTTTTATTATCATCCTCAAGGTATAACTACCAAGGAAACCATAGTAACCAATTCTTATAGATCGGCGAGGAATTCTTCCGAAAATCTAAGAGCACTCTTTCCTTGCATAGAGTACGACAACATATGTTATTTTAATTATTTTTCTCATTGTTTTCTATCGCCTGCGAATGCCAAACTATGTTTGATAAAAGTGTCATATGAGGATTGGCGTATCCTAGTGTGTCCCATAGATTATTTCCATGTCTGATCAGCATGGAGGTTTAATACATGGAACCCCTAAGATATCCCAATGATCATATTGTACTAAAGTCGACTAGTAGTATTCAAAGAAGATATCCAAAATGGAATTTTTCCAAGTAAATGTTCCCGAATAAGGAATTCGGGGACTTATAACATAAAGGTGTCACTCATTTGACACGAACAATGATGGATGAACTGGAGCCTGAGATATGGAAAATCTCTATAGCCTCCTTGTATCTTAATTATCTTCTCATAAGTTTTCCCTGCTTACCTCCTGGAAGACAGGTAGAACTAAGATTAACATCCCGCTGTGGGCTGGAGTATTATGAAAACTCCATATCGATTATGGAAAAATCGAAACCTTGATTTAGTAGGTTTTAAGACATAGGCTCATATAGCATGACTCAATATTCTGAGGGTTTTATGTTATTAAATAAGAAAGACGGTTCATATTGCTTATGCATACATGCCGCAACCCTAATTAGGCAACGATTAAGAATTGCCATCTGCTACCCAGGATCTAAGGGCAAATTATTGGTGGATAGGCTTGAAAAAGTCCGTAGCCACCCATGTAGCTAAATGCTTGACATGTGCGCAAGTCAAAGCCGAGCATCGAAAGCCATCAGGCTTGCTACAACAGCCTGAACTTCCTACGTGGAAGTGGGAAATGGTAACTATGGGTTTTATTACCAAGTTACCCAAGACAAGGAAAGGAAATGATACGATATGAGTTATAGTTGACAGACTGACTAAGTCAGCACGGTTCTTGCCCATTAAGGAGACTTATAGCTCCGACATGTTAGCCCAGTTATACGTTGATAAGATTGTAGCCTTACATGGCATACCCGTAGCTATTATCTCTGACAGAGATACTAGATACACGTCCCATTTTTGGAAAAGCTTCCAACAATCTTTGGGCACACGTTTGAATTTTAGTACGGCTTACCATCCTCAGACAGACGGTCAGAGTGAGCGTACCATTCAAACGTTAGAAGGCATGCTACGTGCATGTGCGATTGACTTGGGTGGTAGTTGGGATAATCACCTACCCTTAGTCAAATTCTCCTACAACAATAGCTACCACACCAGCAATAAGGCTGCGCCTTTTGAGGCATTATATGGTAGAAAGTGTAGAGCGCCCATTTATTGGGCAGAAGTTGGAGATGTCCAGTTATCAGGACCAGAGATAGTGTTCGAGACGACGGACAAGATTGTCCAGATTCGTGACCGTCTCAAAGCTGCCCGGGATAGGCAGAAGAGATACGCAGATCCAAAGCGTAAGGATTTTCACTTTGAAGTAAGTGACAAAGTCCTACTGAAAGTGTCACCCTGGAAAGGAGTGATGCGGTTTGGTAAGAAAGGCAAGCTAAGCCCGAGATACATAGGACCTTTTGAGGTTATCGAACGTGTCGGGTCAGTTGCCTATAAGTTAAACTTACATGAAGAGCTCAGTGGAATTCACAATGTGTTCCACATCTGCAATCTGAAGAAGTGCTTCACTGATGAATCACTTGTTATACCGCATACAAACGTGCATATAGATGAGAGCTTAAAATTTTGTGGAAAAACCTTTGTCGATTGAAGATCGACAGGTAAAGAAGCTTCGAAGAAAGCATGTACCTATTGTAAAGGTCAAATGGGATGCCAGTAGAGGTCCCGAATTCACGTGGGATGTTGAATCCACGACGAAAGAAAAGTACCCTTACTTATTTCAGTAAATCTCGGGTCGAGAATTATTTTAAGTGGGTGAGGATGTAACACCTCAAAAATTCACGTCCTATAATGTGTAGACACGTGTCAAAAGTTTGAACGTGTGAAAGAATGTTATAAAAGGACTAAAGTTGACAAACATGGGAAGTATGTGATTATACGGATTCTAAGTGTCAACAATGAATAAATATACTTCATAATAACCCTACATGATGTTTATAACATCAAACGAATAAATCATGGATCATACGAAGCTAAAAGTGAGAGATTACAAACTACAGGGGTTAAATGTGTCAACATGTTAAAGATATACCTCTGAGTGACCTTTTGACAAACCTGAAGCTTTGTAATGGTAAATTATGCTCACTAGAATGCACGATAAAAATTTCATAAAGTTTCGTTATCGTATGAGAAAGTTATGATCAAATTCGTATGCGAGGGGTTAAAACGTCAATGTTGAAAGTTATGACTTTTCGGGTGATAACAAAGTGATCAGGGACTTGGCAAAGTGGGCATAAGTCCTAAAGCCCTTGTGGGTAAATAAGAAGGGGTCAAATTGCAAGAAATAAGCTTACTTGCCCTTTCGAAAGGCCAAGGGACAAGAAACAACAAATTTTTAAGCCTGATGTCTGCCTTGAGGACCTCAAAGCTGGGGACCTTGAGGTCCGTAAGGTAACTGCCAGCACCAGAATACCTTCTGCAGCCGGTTTCTCGCATTTCTGACCGATCTAGCTGGTTGTTCTCATTATTAAAAGACCTCTAAAATGTTCCTAGACCCTAGGACACATGTGGGAATGTTGTGGTGTGTCCTAGACATTGTTGTCAATCAATTGTGGTGCCTAAATCCAATATATAAGGCCATGGACTTGCAACAAACATTCCTCACACATTCTCCTGCATAATTGGATCATTTCTGGAGCTATCAAGCAGCCTCAAGTGATCAAAATTCGTGCATAGGACTCTTGTAAGTCTGCTAGTCCTTCTTTAATTGGGTTTAGCTTGTTTAATTAGCTAAAAGTCAAACCATCGTAATTACGGTTTGACTTCGAGATTAGTCAATAATGGCTCAGTCATATCTCGAATTAAAAGTAGTTATAGGTTGGTATTTATGTGGGTAATAAAACCCCAAAAGGGTTTCCCCTGATCACCACCCTAACCAGGTCAAATGTCGGGTCAAACTTTTAATTAAAAAGTCAACATAAAGCTTAAATTGTCATTTATGCATAATTAGCTATCTAGAACATGTATAACCTGTTTGATCATTGTTATAACTTAGTAATAAGTGTAAGAACATGTCCAAACATGTTCAACCCGACTATATCCTGTTTAGACCCGGTTCGGAACCGAAAGTCACATAGTTTGACTTTCACTTTGATTTTCAGTTCTGACCCGTTTAGGCATGTTTTAGAAATGCCTCAGAGCTTTAATTGGATTAGGTTACTTGTTAGAACAACCCTCTGTGATTACACACCTTGGTTCATTAGTTATCCAATTAATATGCATGTTTCCGTTAATTGCTCATATGTTGACCGTTATGCCCTTATTACCTTAAAACGTGATTTATGAAAATGTAAAAGTGTAGAAACCTTAGTTACTGATATATAAACTTGTATGCAAAGTTTGACATCAGTTTGACTTGTAGATTAAGAGTTATGCTCAATATCGCTAAATTAATGCTTTATGTAAATAAAATGGCGTGATTAGCGTATAGCCTAGTTAAACCTACTTTTTGGTATCAAACTTAATACCCACTGATGTAATATATTATTTTGGGATTTTTTTAAAGATTTTTAATTAATTTTAGGCTGAGCATAACTAGTAGTCGTAGGCTTAATCCGGTAATTGTCGGTTTTGCCCTTACAGGCCATAAAATGAGTTTTACTTATCTAAACGACTCCAAACCTTTTGCTACTGATCACATATGTTAAATAAATTATTTTAAGCCTTCTGGAAATATAAAAATATCAGATTTAAGTATCGAACCCAGAAATGGCCTTTAATCGCCTAATTTAGCGTTATTAACGCATAGTATGTTTTAAAATCATATTGGACATACCCGGGTTGATACCTACTGATATATGAGGCAAATTATGATATTTTAACAGTAAGCAAAGGTTGATTAACTCAGACTTCGTTTTTGAGCTTTTCGGCTTATGTGAAATTACCAAAATACCCCTACGGGGCATAGTTTGGTTAAAAATGATAAATTTCACATATATGCTTTAGCCTACTGTTATAACTCATCAATTTAAGTATGTTTGCTGTGTACATCAGACCTGTAACTCAGTGGAACATTTAAACGCTTTTACAAACTTTAAAATGACCAAACTACCCCTACGGGGCATAGTTTGTGTTTAAATTAGTTCGGGGCATAACGAAAGACATCCTACTGATGTCACAACATATTTGAAGCATATTAACTTAGGAAACCTGTATAAGGCTCTTGCGGATACCCGTTACGCTTATTTCGCGTTCGGTTCGGTTTATGTAACAAGTTTACATAAATTAGCCGAAACGGGTCAAACCTTATCGGTTTTATCTCAAAATCCAGAATGTGAATAATAAACCCATATTAAGCAAGTCTCTGAACTTGTCGGGTCTAATTCACATTCTATCCGGTCTTCGCTTAATCGTGCGTACGAACCGTATCTTTGAAACTAGCCGGTCTAAGCTTAAGCTTAATTAAAGACCCGCTAGGATTCTAATAGGTTATATTAAACCTTCGTTCCAGATTAGGAGAACCAGTAAAAGCTACGTGCTATTTGCTTATTGTGAAATATACTTTGCATCAGGTAAATACTTTTAACTTATTTTCCCTATACGGGCTTGGGTTACGGTACATAGCGTACCGCTTGATCGGGCATCAAATCTCCACGCTTAGTGGGTAGTTGAATAATTTGATCGGCTCGTTTTAAACAGTCTTGTTTACTTTACAGCCTTTGGGGGGTTAATGACCATGTCCCGGATATCCCTGGCATCATCTTACGAGATGGCCACGACCTGAGCACGGGGTGTAGGCGTACTCCCGTGTATAACTCTTTGATGTGGTGTGTTTATTGATCTTTAACCCGGACTAGATCCGGGCTACTGAACGCATAAGTAACATGTAATTCGTTCACAAGATTATAATATTAAATAATTCTCCCAAGTTAAATAAAATGATTTATGCCACGTGCATCCAAACCAATTTTCAATCATTTTCCAAAATGAGTCAGTTGAATGTATTTACCAGTGTAAACGGACGTATTTTCCCAAAAAGATTAAATGCAGGTACTAAGCGAAATTGGCTGGGATTTCTCCTAAGCATCATTAGAAGTCTCGCAAGCTTAAGATGCCTGAAGTCTGTCGAACCATTAAATGTTATTTTGTTTCGATCCTACTGTGGATAAACACCGGATATTGTGACTTTGATTACAATAAATAAATTCGGTTGTATCTTATTTTAAATTTGCTTCCGCTGTGCATTATTATATTGTGTTGTTTGACTATTACGTTGCCAACCACGTCACGATACTCCCCCACCGGGCCCACCGGTGACACGTGGAAATCGGGGTGTGACAGCTTCATGATTATTTAACTTAACTTATCTAAAGTTAACTACTTTCAATCACATGTTTACTACATTAAGTCTAAATCAACATAGTATTTAGAACTCTTATCACTTCATATCACGCGTAATTGTCATATCATTCGAATACGCGTTTTCACTCTAAATTCAATACTTTAGTTCTCATTTAGGCATTTTAACAAACACCTAATGTGCATAATTTCACATAGTTACTAACTAGTTTATAATTAGTTATTTTCACCAAGATTTACATAACAATCAAACCTCTAGGTCTAGTGTTCATGAACTACATCAAGAACTTATATCATAGCAACCAATATTCATCAATTTAACACCCTAATCTGAGTGTTCATCATATTGTTAATAAACTCATTTAACACACATATGAGTAATCACCAAATCATTCAAGTCATAGCATCATATGTATGATTTTTACTTAGGGTTTAGTTCCTAAGCATGTGTACATCACTAACTTAGCCATAGATCCTCTAATCCTTACATAATTCGTGAATTATGATGCTAACTCAAATTTTGCAACTTCACGAATCATCAAATTTTTACATACCTTATGATCCCCACGACTAGGTGATCACGAATTTGTAATCATGCAGACGATTTGGGCTTGATTTGAGCTTCAATTTAGAGGATTTTGTGAGAATCAGGGTTTGTGGAGAAACCTGGTTCGCCCCCTGTGTTTAACATCGACCAGACACACACTAAGTGTGTGTTTGGTGTGTTTTATTTTTTTGTTTTAATCATACAACTCTCACAATTGTCCCATTTTAGTCCATCGTGTTTTATTTTGATCAAATGAAACTATAATTCATTATTTATTATTTAATTACCCATTACTAACTAGGTTAATTTTACCTAGTTAACTTAGTGGGTTCCGGGAGTTAAAACCCGTTTTATTTTAAGTCCCGTTGACTCGGGCTCTTATAAACTCAATTCCTTAATTCTTCGATTCGCTTGTAATTAATTATTATGATTTCTTATTTAAATCCAAATATTTACCGGGTTATTTTTACTGCTAACGGTGCTTTACCCGTCTTTTAATATTAACGAAGTTTGATTACCAAACCCGTTTTCGGAGGGTTACAGTAACTTACGGTGACCACCGTAAGTTACGGTGGAGGCCAGGTTAAAAAATTTGTTTTGAGATCAAGAGATTAACGTTGGGATTTTTTTTTCGTTCCATTATCGTTACCGAACTCGTTTAGATACGTTTTAAACCCCGTATGACTAAAGCATTTCATGTTTATGAAATGTAGGTACTCTTTGGATGCTGGAAGACGATCAAGCTCAACGAAGAACCGAACACGATATAGATACATGCTTCCACACATTGCATCGTCTTAATTTTTAAACGACGAATCTGATCACGTTATGTCGAATAACTTTTGATTGGCGAAAAGTTTTAATAAATCCATATTTTTATAGTATGTGTAGTCTTAACTACACATCTAATTGTTGGTATTTACATGTAAAACCGTTAAATAGAAACTAGGGTGTTACACGTAATTAGTATATAGCCTATTTAAACCCAAATTTTTATACCAAACTTTTTACCTACTAATATAAAATAATATTTTGGTATTTTTGAAGATTTTTATTTAATTTTAGGCTGAGCATAACATAGAGTTCTAAGCTTGATTCGGTAATTGTCGGTTTTGCCCTATAAAATGAGTTTTTCAAATTATTTTGATACCAAACCTTTTTCTACTGATCTAATATGATAAATAAAATATTTTGAGCCTTCTGGAATAATAAAAATATCAGCTTTCCTTTAAAAACCCGGAAATAGCTCAAAATCGCCTTTTTAAGCGTTTTTAACGCATAGTATGTATTAAAACTATTTTAAACATATAAGGTTTGATGCGTACTGATATTTTCAGTAAATTTTTATATTTTTAACAGTAAGCAAAAGTTTTAAACTCAGATTTCCAGAATTGACCTTTTAGGCTTATGTGAAATTACCAAAATGCCCCTACGGTGCATAGTTTAGTTATAAATGGTAAATTTCACATATATGTAATACCCCACTGATATTACTTATTAAAATAAGTATTTTTACTGATTATTTCAGACCTGTAACTCATATTATTATTTAAACTCTTTTATAACCTTTTAAATGACCAAAATACCCCTACGGGGCGTAGTTTGTGTTTATATCCATTTTTGGGCATAATAGAAGATATCTTACTGATGTCACAACATATTTAAGGCATATTAACTTAGGAAACCTGTTCATGAATCATTTGGTTACTCGTTACGCATTATTCGCGTTCGGTGCGGTTTATGTAACTAGTTTGCATAATATTGATAACTAAATCTAACTATTTCTCTAATTATTAACGAAGCCTAACGCTGGTCACTTTTCTTGGGCTCCCCACAATCCATGTAGTTTGACTGACTACCACCAACTCGCAAACAGGAAAACTGGAGTTCTGCCATGGCACTATCGTAAGCAAAGCTTGCTTCTTCATCGGTGATACCGTCCCACTCATCATCAGTATTCAGAGGCGGCGTGTTGAATAAATTAGGATTTAAACGGGGTGGATGTGACAACCCTCACCAAACCAGGTATCCGTACGACTTAATTAATGATTAATTACTGCTTAATTACTGTGCTTGTTTGAACTAGCTGATGAACTGCTACTTGATATCTGATACATGTACTTACTTGCATCATACTTGCTTGCTGTCACTACATTATTTACATACTGAACCTTAGTGACAAACATGATGCACAAAAAGCACAGTAGCACAATACACGGATAACCTATTAAACATGCTGATAAAGCCAGCATCAGGCAAACACTGCCTCTAAGGCCTGTAAGAGCCAGAAATGTTTTGCTACACTAGTAGTGAGTGTAGGGATATAAGGGTTGTGGAACTGCGTCTCTAGGAATAAGTTACAATGACTGGATGTGCCTAAAACGTACTCTAAGTACAAAACTCAGCACTTTACAAAATAATTCAGCTTTTAGCTAACTAATAAAGTGCCAAAACATGAGAAAAATAACACTAGACACTTTCCAAAGTGTCAGGAATGAGTAGTGTCACTAAAAAGAGTAATAACGACACTTTAAAGCTTTAGTAACGCTTTAACGGATTACTATCCAACCAAACAACCGGACTATACCCGGAACATGAAAATATTGTTATTTTCATTATTTATCTTTTTCTGAGCCAGTTAGGGTCCCTGAGTACCCTAACACCCACTGTAACACGTGACACACTAATAACTGGGTTAAACACTTAACTACCTTACTTAACCCAACTATTACCCTAACTATCTAGTTAGAATCGAACCAAGGACCCCCCCCCCCCCCCTTGACCGAATTCGGTCCCCTAGGGGACACACTTGTACCATGGTGATTATTTTAATCACCTTTGCCTATTATCTAAGTGACACAAGAACCATTGGTTATTAGCACATGAGATTATCTATAAGATGCTAGGTTAACCCACATGATCATTCATCACACTCATCACAACACTCACACACTCCTCTCTCCCTCTAGAGCTCTCGGCCGAACATCCCACCCCCACCCATCATATTTTCGAGTCTTGATCAACCAATTCCAAGTCCATACAAGTGTTAAGGGTCGCGTATAAGGAGTCTTGGAGCAATCGGAAGGCGAAGGACCTCTCTACTTAGCTTTTATCCACCTCTTTTGCGCGTAGATTCTTCCCTAGCCTCGAGCTAGAGGTATAATGCTTAAAACACCTTCTTGAACTAATCTAAAGTGGTTAAAAGGATTTTTATCGGTTAAAACTCGTTAACATGCAAGATGATACTCTAAAGTTTACTAAAAACACTAATAATGGTGGTTAATAGCTTATATGTTGTGTAAATGATGTAGTATTCGAAAGGTATGATTATTTAGGCCCGATCTATGATGTGGTAGCTCGGATCATCATTTAACCCGGTTTGGTAAGATCATGGATCTTAACATAAGCTTGTTTTGAATAATACAAGGGTTAAAAGGTGAAACTCTACCACACGCGAATCATGAACTTGTGTAAAAGAGTTTTACTTGTAAGATTGTGTTTAAAACTAGCAGATCTACGTATCTGCAAGTGGCATTTTCAAAGAACCACGTATCAAAGAAATCATGTATTTTAAAAGATAGATCTTACACTATCAAGCATGATTTTTATAAACCACAAGTGTGTAAACACTTGTGAAATGAAAAGATCCGAAAAAATAACAGCTTTTGTAAAAAGATGACGGGAAGTTGTAAAGATGGATTTTCTCTAAAAACGAGGTTTTTACAAGATCAAATTACCTTATATGAAGATCTACTAAATTTAAGGGGATTTACACCACAGTTTTGGGAAAACTGCAAGTTCATATAATTTTTGGCAATTTACACATATGTTGATTAGTTGTTGTGAGAAAAGTTGTTCTGATCAAATAAAGAAAATTGTTGAGTTGATTTGTTAAAGAAAATGATACGCTTGAAAGCGTGGCCACCTCCAGTTACAGAGGAAACTCTGGCGAAATTTTTCTAAAAACCTAACACTTGGAACTATTTACACTACAAGTGTTAGAATTATTTTTGACATGTTTTCGAAACATAAATTTCGCCATGACTTTATTTACTAAATATTCGGAGGTGGGATTTTCACAAAATGTAACGTGATAAATATATATTTTCACACACTGTTTATGATTATTTTGTGAAAATACATAGATATTATTTTTAGAGTAAAAATAATATTTACGAACGTTAACGATCCCAAAATAATACGAACGCTTTCACCATAAATATATAAGTTACACCGGTAATTATATTACCACTCGATTGTTAAACGTAACTTACGCACTCACGGAAATATTTATGAACGCGTATTTTAACAACGTATTATTGGAGAAAAATTATGTGAAATCGGAAATATATAAATATTAAGTGAGACTTAATGATATAATTTGAACACACATGTATTGAATCCCCCATCCTTGGGAAGGAGATTAACTACCAAGTATATACAGAATGTAAACACGAAATAGTTGTCTAACTATTTCCCAAAGACTTAAACTATAAAGCTAAGGCACGGCCGTCCGTCTAATAGAAATTAGCACCTGTAGGTCGTCGCACAGCTGCGTGAGCAGGAGATACTTGGTAGAGACGCTTCACTGTGAGTTCATGTCCCCCTTTTCTCTAACTGTTTTCAGTTTTCTTAACTGCGGGGGTGAAATACATGTTACTTTGATTACAAGTACTTTATACACGGTATGGTTAGCGTAAGGAGGTTTACTACTTAGATCATGTGAGTGGGTAGGAGCAATATGAGGCCATTAGTCCTCATGTCGGGACCGAGGGACAGGAGTGGTAGATCTATCTGGGTGTAGCGAGCCCAGCCCCAGGCCAAACTAGAAACGGACCTTGGGGTGACTTTGTCCACATACTAATGCCGTGGCGAAATCTGCTAGGTTTGAGTCTCCCTATTTGCACTTCACATATATCAGTGGCCTTGCAAACCATTGGTGATCTCAATTCCCTTATTTGCTACATACCAAGACTATTTTTATACTCACAAAGGTTTACTTACTCACTTACACATGAACTCGCTCAACATTATTGTTGATTTTTCAACTTACATGTATTTCAGGAAATTAACGGATCTGGCACGGTATGGCACGTTATCCCGCTGCACTAGTTACGAGATCATCCGGGTTTGGGGAATGTGACTTTTTCCTGGACAAGTCACAGTCCTTAAACTGTGTTTACATCATGTTGATGTTTATGTTTGTTGAACAATGTCATTAGGAGGTGTTTCCGTTAAGACAATGTTGTTGTAATTGGTTTTCAAAACTTAATCTATGGATGATCTTGCATGATTTTATTTCATATAGCTTTGTTATGGTTAAGCTATGGTATTAAGAAGTCACACCAAAATTAACCACGCTTCCGCAAAGCCAGGGTGTGACAGTGGAGGCGGTGCACGACAGCCTGGTGGCGGTGTACAGTGGGATGGTGGCGGGGCACGGCAGCCTGGTCGCGGTGCACAGTAGGCTGGTGGCGATGAACGGTAGCATCGTGGTAGGTTGCAATCACCCGATGGTTCAAATTCATCACCACCCATCTCTTCTAATTATTTGTTTAGTGGTATACTAGTTACCAAATTTTAAATATATAGATGGAGATATGGATAGAAATGTCAAATTTATCAATTATACAAAAAAAAAAAGAAATAACATACAACTTTTTATTTAATTTAAATACAACAAATTAACCTAATAAAAAAACAAACCAAAATAAACCAAAAAAAAAAAATTACAGACTAAAAAATAAATTTTTTAAGCGAACACGAAGTGATCCAATTCCTCCACAAAGCTCGGTCTCCAATTCCTCTTTGTTTTTGAATAATTTGGAGGCATAGGAGCAGCGGTAGAGGACGTGGACAGGGAAATCCCATAACACGAAGTGATCCAACGTGCCCGTTGTAGGTGAGTTCTTCGCATTTCTTCGCTAAACCCCCTACAATAAATGGCAACGAAGATCACTTCCGTCACTAATGGCAGGTCCCGTCACCCATAAACACTAGGACTTCTAAAGCTCAGGAAAACGTCATCTTCAACACTGTTAAACAACTTCATTTTTATTTGGAGAGTATCAAAAGGAGGATACATTGACATAAGTATTCTATAAAAATTGGTTTGGAGAGAACATGTTCAAAATAACTGATGTTCGTCATTATATATAGTAAAAGGGTTTGAATTAACAAAAAAAGCTAAATCAATATGTGAAATATAAAAAAAAATCAGAAAAGCACGGAAACCGATGCGCCCTACAGTCCCTGATGCGCCTTACAGCTCCTCCAAAGGAGCCACTCAACGAGCCACAGCCAAGCCAGCCAGCTGGTCCGGATGCAGCTAAGCCGGACGCATCCGCTTATTTTTTGGCCGGGATGCGCTGGCGGCTGAGGTATCAGGTCACTTTTGCCACGTGTCAACTAACCATTGGCAGACACATCAAATGTGGGATGCCCTGCTCCAAGGAGGCATCAAATGGCCATTTTGGTAAGTCAAAGAAATTCTTGGCTATTTTGGTAATTTTTTCTTAAAAGATTATATAATACTAGTCTTCAACATCCATATAATATTAAATGTGAAGACACTATATACACGTTGCTGATAATGAAATCTTAAAAGAAATTTGTGGTATCCAATATTCCAACATCATATTCATATATAATATATGTATATGAAACATGGTCCCACATCTTAGACATACATATACTCATAACATTCCTACAACAAAATGGTCATATGCGAAAATATATTCTAATAATAATAACAATCAAGTAGTTACACTTGTGTAGATTTAATAATAATAAGTTTAAAAGGTGTGTGAAACAAAAAGTTATTAAAAAAGCATTACTGAGATTTCATTAAAAAAGTTTTTCACGTGTGACTTGTTGCAGCAGTTCAAAGTTTACTTTGACAATATATACGACTAACAATATTTCTTGTGATGTCCATTCAATACACTAATTTTGACAAAATAGATAAAAGACATTATGCTGCTTTCTTTCTACCACTTATGGATCCCACCCACCATGCTTCACCACTAGTACATACAACTACACCATTTGTACATTGCTTACGTGTATATATACACATATATGACACAATTTACTCACTACTCCACACTTATGCTTGTGGGCTTACATGTGTTCAAGTAAGCATGGCTTGCTTCTCCTGCCAATAAATATGACTTCTCATCACTATCTTTCCATTCATACTCCAACAAACCAAAACCATACAAAACTTTACAACTAAATCACCATGCAAATGTCTGGAGTTACCAAGAGAATCAATGCAGATGGATACATAGATGGTAATGCCAACGGCTACGATTGTCGGATATCAGCTTGGTTACAAGGAAATGGTGAAGATTATGAGTATGTTTCGGCAACATCAGAGGGAGACGGAGACGATGATGATGATGGCGATTATGATTATGCTCCCGCCGCCTGATCAACTAGCAAATTGATGCAGTACAACTATTTACCTGGGTTCAAATTCCTGACATGAGGTAGATTAAGATTAATATGGCATAATTTAGGAGTACGAGTAGAGTAACGAATTGTATTCATCGTTAAAACAAAATTACTTGCTAGTGAGAATATGTGGAAGAATAATACCCGGATCATGGGGAATTTTTTATATGAGAATGTAACTCTTAAGTAGTTGTATGAGACTATATACTAGTGTTTTTTTGTTGGATTTAAAATTCATGTTTTAATAGTGTTTTTTTGTTGGATTTAAAATTCACTAGATGGAAGCTCCGCCGCGATACGGCTAGGGCTTACAAATTAACACGCGACATATACAAACTTATGATGACATCTTTATTGTGCAATTTTGACAACCATGCATACGGATCAGACTTCATTCATGAACATACACACAATTAAGACGCAACATAATATCATTATTATGTGACATCTAATCTAGTTTATGTTTGTATTTAAATTGGATATTGATCCCTATAATCTTTGTAATTATATTCTTCTATTTATCCTTGGATTCATGGTGACTTCATCGTAATAAAAGGGCTACACCTTTGTATCAAAATTAGACATCTAAACGATAACATTGGGTTTCCAAGTGTCTTGTAGAGGAAAATACTTGAATCTTGATTGATGATGGAGTTTGTGTAAAGATTCTTATTTTACATATTCTAATAATAATACTATAATCATCTTCAAAATAAATAAGTGGATAACAACTTTATAGGGTTATCACGTTTTACTAAAAACATTATAAACTTTCATGTGTGTAAAACACTATTAGTAATAATTTATTTGAGAAAACGAAAATCCAAGCTTATCAATTATTTAAATTTAAACAAATCAACAAATGAAATTTAAAAAACTCTAGATGTCAGAACAACCCCACTATTTCCAAAGTTTCAATTCAATTGTAGATGTCAGAACATCACATGATACCTTCCTTTTCAATGTTTCAATTCCTTCCAAATTTATGTTTTTTCACGTTCGCTTTTTTGCATTTCAAAGCCACATATGCATCTCTTTCAAATTTGGGTAAACCAGAATACCTTTTTAGAGTACTCAAGAGAACGGGAAACGATTCTTGTGATAACCAACTTCATTCCATGAGTCTCACACACTTGCTATGGAATCAAAAAATAAACATATCTTTTTTAACCTTGACAACGCTAGTGACTATGGCTGTAACAGATCGCTATAGGCTCAGATCTCCACTATGGCTGCAACATAAGTTGCCACACCAAATAGTGGAGCGTCATCATAGCGTGGATTACGAAGGAAAACTGATGGCCATAACAGAACTAATCGGTTTCAACACCAAAAAAAGTTTCGGTTAACCGATAACATCGAGCTATAAACCTCTCAGATGATCCTGAGCTCACAACAATCAAGTTACAAACAACACAGAGATAGAAGGTAGCAAAGCATGACTGGATAACCGCCGGTAACAGGAACGCCACCCCCTTCTCTCTTTATTTTTAGAAACCCCAAAGACACATGTATCTCATAACCAAAAAAACAAATAAGCCAAAGGTACAACTTCACACTGTGTATGACTGTCGGAAAGCCGCCGACAACATAAAGTCGGCGGCAGAAAAGCAACACACATGTCCATTAGCACCACGGACGGCCCCAAAACCACCGACTACATAAAGCTAACACATATCTCGTTCTATTTCTCTCTAGAAACCTCATGGTTGTCTCTCTTTCTCTTTACAAAATAAGACTGTGTAAGGTCCGAAAATGGTGAACCATAAGAGAGAGTGTTTCAGAGAAAGAGAGAGAGAGAAAGAGATCAAAGAGTTTAGAGGACAATGTAAAGGTACTTCACCCAAAAAGGGTTTTAAAACCCCCAAGAGACAGATGTCTCACAAATAGAATAGATTGGACAAGATAGAGATACGTGGCACATAATACATCATATAAGCCTAAGTTACAACTACTCAATGCCTAAGAGTGTTTTAAATTAAGAATATATAAATGTTTTATTTTTATAATGGTTTACTATATGATATCCAAGATTTAGTGTTACTTTACGAACAAAAGGTACAAAAAGGAGCTTTCATATAAGGAAAGGTACAAAATTACAAATATGAATCCGCATGATTTAGCTTCAACTATGGGATACTTCGAAATTTGCTTGTAATATTGTGATATATTGTATGTTCTAGCATCTTGCTAGTTTGTTTTTTTATTTGAATAAAATGCTTTGCCGTTCAAAAAGAAAAAAAAAAGAAGAGTAAACTTCCGTTTTGCTCCATGTGTTTTGGTCACTTTAACGGTTTTGCCCCAAACCTTTCAAAATAGCCATTTTACTCCCTGATCTTTGAAGACCTTCATGATTTTGCTCCCCGCCCCTTAACGTCATCCATTTAAGCAGTTAAAGCATGCACGTGCAAAACACCTGAGGGGCAATTATGTCTTTTCCCAACCCTGATTAATGAGTCGCATTTAAAACCCTAACAACCCATTATCTGCTTCCCCATTTCATCTTCTTCCCATCATATTCAAAACCCTATCTTCCATTAGCTACTTTTTTTAGCAAGATCAAGTTTCCAACTGAATCGATTTGTTTCGGATCAAGATTTGATAACTTGGAACAGATTTACATTGATTTCGATTTGGTTGAACGAGATCAAGTTAGATGAAAACAAAGTTTTTTTATTCATAAACATCATATACATTCAAAACTATTAAAAAATTACAACTGAATAACATCATAAACAGAAAAAATGGAATAAAAAATGCATCATCAGTTCTTATTATACGCACATATCAATCACTCATACGCATCATTGTTCGTATTCTTCATACATTCTGAGTTGTAGATCTGTATCGAAGATTGCTTGTTTTGAGTGATTGTGATAGTTTCTAATTTGTTGTTTCAGATCTTTAGAAATTGATTCAAAATTGTTCTTGAACACTTTCTGATCTGGTTGTGAACTTCGAAAAACGAAGAAGAGAACTAAGCTGGATAATATCTGCGATTGTTAATTTCATGTTGCAGTGTTAATTTCATGGAAGTTAGGGTTTTGAATGTGATGGGGAAGAAGATGAAATGGGGAAGCAGATAATGGGTTGTTAGGGTTTTAATGTGACTCATTAATTAGGGTTGGGAAAAGACATAATTGCCCCTCAGGTGTTTTGCACGTGACATGCTTTAACTGCTTAAATGGATGACGTTAAGGGGCGGGGAGCAAAATCATGAAGGCCTTCAAAGATCAGGGAGTAAAATGGCTATTTTGAAAGGTTTGGGGCAAAACCGTTAAAGTGACCAAACCACATGGAGCAAAATAGAAGTTTACTCAAAAAAGAAACTATAATTGTGCCATCGAACTTATTAAGCTTCACTACCGCCTTCTACCATTACTTCAAAAACATAAGATCACCCAACGACACCATGATACCCGTTGTTGGTGACATGTGCCCTAAACAAAAAGATAGAAAACATTTGCAAGATGAATAAGCGTGTAAGAATTTCAATGAACACGGTAATATAATGTGATTCACTTGACATATTTGATTGGGCTACGTCACAACCAAACTTGAAAATTTTTACCAAGACGATTTTTAGAACAATTTATGTTTATAAATAACATGACAATTTACATATAAAGTAGACGGATTTTGGCTGGTAAGATGTTCCCTTATTTTTACACAACTAATAAGAAAACCAAACCTAAAATTTAGCGTCAACATGGATTACACCACTACAAAATGATCATGAACAACCACCTAAATGGACAACAAAATGATCAAAAATGCTCATGTGCGAATTATTTTGCTCGTTATTTTTTATGGGTTGCTAATTTTGTTGTTTTTTTGTCGGTTGATCGCTAATGGCCACTTTTATAGCAATGTTAACCTTTTGCAAAATTTGATTTCCAAAGTCAAGGGTTTCCAAGATTATACACTCTTGAGATAAAGATAAATGATGTAATAACACCAAAGGTAAATCCTACATCGGTCATGGACATAAGCTATTTTGGTTAATAAATATTTACTTAATAACAAAGAAGAAATCTTATTAAGTGTTGATATAAGTTAGGAGGTGTGGAGTACACACTCGTTCAAAACTATTAGTGAAACTGACTATTAGTAGTAAGTTACTACTAATTAGCAATGATAATTGTCGATCGCGTCCCGTGATTTTTTTTTTTTTTTTTTTTTTTTTTTGTGTTTAGTGTTAAATATACCATAAAATCACGAACCACCCTTACCCCTGTGATTTGTTTACGCCGACCCCATAACATTTTGACATTGACCGAAAATAATAATAATTTAAAAGTTTAAAAATATAGATATGAATATAAACATATTTGTATGATCTAAATAATAATTTTGAAACAATATAAATATAAGGGGCCACAACAAAGCAAATAAAAATTCAAGCCCATATTGATAGTTAATTTGTTTAGGCCCAAAATTTTAATTGTTAAAGTGTTTTAGCCTATCTGGTTTTTGAAAGTTAAATTATTTGTTTTAATATATAGCAATAGTTAACCATCTCAAAAAAATTCTATGAACTTTTTTTTTGAGACCACCACTAACTGACCACTTGGTCCTCAAACCGAGCGTAGTGGCTCGTGGTTAGGCCAACCACGAGGCCACCACCGTTCCCTGATCTCGTGAAATGCAAATTTTGGCCGTCTCTGGTTGTGGCTACGAGCTAAAGAGAGAGCGGGACATTGGTTGGAATTTGTGTTAATCAATCAAATTTATTTATTTTTTAATTCCAAACCCACTAATTTCACATGCCTCTTCACTACTCCATTTTATCCAATTTTTATGCCTTAATGACGTGGACGTCACATGTCGAAAAAGACCAAACCACATACCTCACCACTAGACATGGTCTGAGTAGTACTTACTACTGATTAACAATACTTGGAGCAGTGGTAACTGTACAACTATCGACGGTTGTTATAACCACCAAATGAAATGATGTAATGGTTCATCCCATATATTACTAAGGTCTTTGGAATTCGAATACACGTTATTTTCATAATAGATTCTACATGTTCTGCTTGTATTTTAAGTGAATTATTCAATTGAACTCTCGACAAATTCCATCGAAATACTTAAATCAAGCACTGAATTATACACGATTCACAAAAGATATCCAAACCATACAAGTTCTAATACTTAGACCAATTTGTCGAAGAGCCCAATACTCTTGGAACCACTGAGATAGGGCCGAGAGGAGGATGAACTGAACAAACCACTGGAGTGAGACTTCAAGATGGTGAAGATAAACGGTGCTGGGACTTCGATACATCTAGAAAATTTATCTCGGTTTTAAGAAAGCCGTACACTTGATGGGAAAATGTTATTTGCATCCAACTTAAAGACCTCTTGGAACTAATGGAGCCAAAGAAAGTTGATAACATCATATCCCTTCAAAATTAAATTGAACCTGAATGTGAGAGGTGTCAAATGCTATAGTTTGTAATATTTGATGATGATCTTGAAGATATATATGAATATTAAGGCCGATTGTAACATATTCTTATAGAATTGCCTTTCAAAAATACAATATTCTTGTTAAAGATTGCAACGTTTTTGGTCCGTTATAAAATCTTTTATTTTGTTCTAACGTTTTGAGATCTATGATGGAGTTATAAGATCAAGTTTAACCAGTGGCGGATCCAGGAATATTTTCCACCCGGTTCTTTTTGGTGATTCACACAAATTTTTTCCAAATTATATAAGGTTTCCACTAATTTTTTTCATTTTTTTCAAACCAAGGGGGTTCCCGGGAACCCCCAAAACACCCATGGATCCGTTCCTGAGTTCAACCAATATTTCATCTTGATTGATATTAGGGAACAGATTGAATTAATTCAGTTGACTTGTATCGAAATCGGATATGACTAAGAACAATAAAACACATTGAAGTTATTGTAGAATCGTTGAGCATTTCTTTTCATAAATGAAAAGGGGAGAATATACTACACTATACAATTTAAAACCTGTTAGGCTATGGGGTGTGGGGGCTCCATGGGGCTCCATCACCGCCACGTCACCATCCATCACCACACCCTCCATGTGGGGGCTCCATCATGGTAACCATGTATGGCGCCATCTTCTTCAATTTGGACCAATCAATTTTTTTTATTTTGTTTAATAGGGGCTTCATCCACACCCTCCAAATTAAAGGGGGGCTCCATGGCTGACGTGGATCCTATGTGGACTTGATAAAGCCCCATAGGGCTCCATCCACTCCACACAGCCTTAGTTCATATGAACTATTGAAAAACAATATATATATATAGGGGATCGCTAAAATGAAAACCACCTCTAATTATAAGAACCATGTGAACCACTTTTTAGCCCTTAGATCAACTAGATGGATGAGATTAAAAGTAGTTAATATTAATATTAAAAGCTTTTTGTCTTATTATGTCTTTAATATTTTAATCAAAAAGGGTATTTAAGTAATTTTGTTTTTTTATTAGTTTTATTGTTTTTTAATACATTTTTGTCCTTATTGCATTAAATGTTTTTTTTTCTAAAATCAGTTTTTTTTTATTAAACAAACATCAGTTTTTTTTTCTAAAATAAGTTTTTTTTTTTTTCTAAAATCAGTTTTTTTTTTTTCTAAAATCAGTTTTTTTTTACGCTCCGTTTATTCACGCCGTCTTACGACCCGTATTTACGACCCGTCTTACGCCCGACTTTTTCACCCGTCGTTTTTTCAACGCGCCGTTTTTACGTTAACGTTTTTTACGTTTTACGCGCCGGTTTCTTACGTTAACGTTTTTCTACGTTTTACGCGTCGATTTTTTGCGTTTTACGTTAAAATTTTACGTTTTACGTTTTTATGTTTTACGTAAAACTTTTTACGTTTTACGTAAAACTTTTTTACATTTTATGTTTTACGTTAAAATTTTTACATTTTATGTTTTACGTTTTTACGTAAAAAGTTTTACGTTTTACGTTTTTACATTTTACGTTTTACGTTTTTACGTTTTTACGTAAAAAGTTTTACGTTTTACGCGCCGGTTTTTTACGTTTTACGAGCAGGTTTTTTACGTTTTTACGATTTACGCGCCGGTTTTTTACGTTTTACTCGTCGGTTTTTTTACGTTAACGTTTTTTTACGTTTTACGTAAAACTCTTTACGTTTTACTAAAAAAAATTTACGTTTTACGTTTTACCTAAAACTTTTTACGCTTTACAAAAAACTTTTTACGTTTTACGTTTTTACGTTAAAAAAGTTTACGATTTTACGTTTTACGTTAAAAAGTTTACGCTTTAACAATTTTTTTTACAAAAACTTTTTTACGCAACACGAACGCACCCAGAAAACGCAAAATCGGTAGGTGTCTCAGATAGATTGTTATCGTCATCGACTAGGGAAAATAATATAAAAAGCCAACAACATCAAAACAAAGCGTATCTCGAAAAAAAAAAGGGTTTGGCTCAGATTTTCCGATAATAAAAAAGGCTGCAAAATGGGGTTGCAGGTTCAAAAAACCTACCCTCCGCCGTCTTTGCCGCGCCATCGTCATCAAAATCAACGTTTTTTTTTCATCATCACAGCCGATTCAAATAAAGGCACCATATTCAACCGATTTAAACATTCAAAAGGACCAAGAACATCATTCAAACATATTCAAACAGTTTCCACAGAAATCAACCCAGATTCAATAGAATTAAAAACCCAGATTCAACAAAATTAAAAACCCAGATTCAACATTCAAACCCAGATTCAAAACCCAGATTCAACATTCACAGCCGATTCAAAACCCAGATTCAACATTCACAGCCGATTTAAACCCAGATTCAAACCCACAAGGAACATTAACATCATTCAACCCACATATCAGATTCAAGATTAAACCCCCAACATACCACCATCAGATTCAAGAACAGTAGAACACCCAAATCAAACCCCCAAAATTCCACCATCAGATTCAAGAACAGTAGAACATACAAATCAACAGATTAAACCAACAAATCAACACACAAATCAACAGTCGAAAACAACCCTGAACCAACAGATCAAACCAACAATCAACAACCGAAAAACAAACCTGAACCCGTTTAAACCAACAAATCAACCACCGATAGCCATCACTCAATCACCGACACCACCTCTAGCCACCACTCAAACACCGGCACCACCGACGTCGCACCACCGGCACCACCAACAACGCCGGCACCACCGACATCATCATCGCCATTAAATCTCTCAGATGACGGCGGCACGGTGTCTCAGCGGCGGTGTTTGGCGGCTGCAACATTGACAGACGGAGATGAGACCACCGCAGGCGGCGGTGGCATTGGGGTGTCATCGAGACCTCGTACAAGCAGAGAGACAGAGATCGGAGGAGGTGTGGTGGCGGTGGTGCAGGTAAGTTATGGAGGAGGGGGTGAGGGTTTCTTCATGAAGAAGAGAGATGGTGATTTTTGAATCTGAAACAATTTCCAGAGAGAGAGAGAGATATGAGAGGTTTGGGTTTCTTGGGAGTGATAAAAGTCAGACTTTAATAGGAGAGAGAAGAGAGGAGAGATGAAAGATTAGACATTTATAGGAAATGACCATATTACCCCTTTTCCTGATTGGTTGAGAGTGGTTCTCGCGGTTCTTACAACTGGAAGTGGTTTCTATTTTAGCGGCTCCCTATATATATATATATATAGGCCAAAGATAAATAGAAAACCCACTTTAATTTAGAAAACCCGGGAAACTCTAACCTCCCGATGTTTTAAAAAAAAAAATATACACATGTTTTTAAGGTATTTGGGCCAAAAAAATCAAAAAAGCGCCGAGTAGATATTTTTAAAAAAAATAAACAAGTTTTGGTGTAACACGTGTTACAAATATGTCAGATGAATGTAACACGTGTTACACCAAAACTTGTTTATTTTTTTTTAAAATATCTACTCGGCGCTTTTTTGATTTTTTTGGCCCAAATACCTTAAAAACATGTATATAACATGTGTATATTTTTTTTTTTTAAAAAAAAACATCGGGAGGTTAGAGTTTCCCGGGTTTTCTAAATTAAAGTGGGTTTTCTATAGATACTAACCCTATATATATATATAGGGGAAGGTTCATTGGGGAACACTAAAAAAGTGGGGAACAGCGGGGAACCGACTCAAACGAACTCCGATTGGACTCATTCCAGCGGCGTTGGAACCGGCTCGTCAAACCCTAACTAAGATCTCTTAACCCTAAACCCTAAATCCTAACACCTAAACTCTAAACCCTAAATCTAAAAAATAAGGCTAAAACCTAAGCTAAACCGTAAAATCTAAACTATAAACCCTAAAAGCTAAACCCTAAAGGCTAAACCTAAAGCTAAACCCTAAACCCTAAAGCTAAACACTAAAGCTAAACCCTAAGGCTAAACCCTAAAGCTAAACCCTAAAAGCCAAACCCTAATATATTTAGGGTTTAGGGGTTATGATTTAGGGTTTAGGGTTAAGAGATCCTAGTTATGGTTCGACGAGCCGGTTCCAACGCCGCTGGAATGAGTCCAATCGGAGTTCGTTTGAGTCGGTTCCCCACTGTTCCCCACTTTTTTAGTGTTCCCCAATGAATCTCACGCTATATATATATATATAAATAGAGGCCATAAATCTTAATTATTTAGGCACTTAAAGTGATTTTGGTTCATCTTTGGGGGAAAGTGAAAATAGACTGTCAGTTATGTATGCAGCACTCAATAAAAGTAGCATCTGGTTCTTATCTATGCAAATTATTGAAGTGTTTTCTTTGGATTCTTAGCAGAATAAATAGTTATTGTTAGTGATATGAGACAAAAGTTCAAACTCTACTTGTTTAAGTTAAGGGTTTATGAGTTTTGTATGTTTTAAGTTTATGTCTAAAACTTAAGTTTTGCTTGTTTATTAATTATTAATTATTTTTTATATTTTCTTTATTTATAACTATAACATATATAATATAGCTTTTTAAGCATATTCATATAATTGTAATGTAATTATATATCATATAAATAATAACTTCATTTAGGCTAGGGAACATAATCAATCTGGTTGTATGAAGCTTGGCTCGTGCTTAAGCTCGATATAATTAAACGAGCTTCATCTTAGGCTAGATGTTGTTTAAGCTTGACTCGATTCAATCATTTAATAAGGCGATCTTGAGTATCTCATGATCGGGTTGACTTGTTTATACCCTTTTAAATATAGTGTCAAAATGTGCATAGGAAAATGTGGTGTCGGAAATGCGTAGAAAAAATGTATGGCAAAAACTCTTAGGAAAATAAATTGTGTCGGAAATGCGTAAAAGATATAGTTTTTCACAACAGACCTTCTAATAACAAATCAATTTTGTCTGAAAAGTGTAGGTACATTGTTGTTTCCTATGCATTTCTGACGAATTAATTAGCCGTATTAAACGGCCAGTTTTCTAGCAGTGTTTGTTTTCTATATACAGCTCTTATTGGTATCTAGGGTGAGCAGAAAACTGAAATAACCGAAAAATCCGAATGGAAAAACCGAATCGAAACAAAAATCGACGGTTCGGTTTTTGGATTTTTAATAACCGAAAAGATCGGACAACCATTTCCAATAACCGAATCGATAAGTTACAATAGTAGCCAAATCCATATATTTTTATGTTTAAGTTTAAGTTGTTTAAGTGTTTAACCCATGCTACTAAAAATTATTAATTTTATTCTTGATTGTTAAATATTTATAATAAGAAAATTAACATGTTTATTTATCATTGAAATTATTTATTCATTGTTTACAAGAAAATAACAAAAGTTTTTATAGAAATTAAATGATTTTCAAAGTATTTTAAAGAAAACGTCTTAATAAAAACTTTGAAAAAACACTAAAATAAATTAGAAGGTTAGATTCATGTGAACAATATTCATTAAATGACTAAATATATTAACTTAAATGTAAATATTTAAGAAAGGTTCTTAAACTCTGAATTATTACGTAATTTATTTCAAAAACCGAAAAATCGAACTGAACCGAACCTTTACTAAAACCGAAACAAAAAAAAAACTATAACCGAACGGTTTTCAAAAACCGAAAACCGAACTTTCGGATACGGTTATGGTTTTGGTTTTACCCCAAAACCGAACCGAACCGTACACGCACATATAATGGCATCTATTAATGGGCACTACTTTTGAATTGTGTTTAGTATTTTATCATTAATGGGCACTTTTGAATTGTGTTCAAGTATTTTATGGGTTAACATTTGGCAGGAAATGCTTGGATGGTGGTCAGTATCAAATGTTTTCTTGACAATTATGATTCGTATTCTGGTATGGACCGAAGGTTACAAAATTATTGATGCCCGCATACATCTGTACGTTCTTGGTGTGTTAATTATGTGAGAATGAGTGTTCAATATATTTAAAAAAAAATCAGTGGTTCATTAACTTCATGTATTCTAAGATCTTACACCATACACAAAAGGAAAAAAAAAAAAAATACTGGTTGAAGGGAGAATAAAAAACATGCCAAAGAGTTTTGGGGATTCATAGCTTCAATGTAGAATGATATAAAAAAAATACTTACATCATTTATACTTTTTGTTAGAATTGAAACCATAAATCATAAAGGGAATTCATAAATTTCATGCAAAAAAAAAAGAAGATAGTTTATAGATTTAAAATAAACACAAGAACTTGCATAATATATTTGTGGAAATTCATAAATTTCATGCAAAAAAGCTTGGTTACACCATATATTGTGTAAAAAAAAATCATTAATCTTTGAAGCAAAACACAAAATATTGATTTTAATTACTATGAGAGAGAGAGAGTTAGAGATGCATGACAATTGAACATACAAAAGACTTGAACGTACGGTTCCATAAACTTCATGTAAGAAGAGGTTACACCGAACATAAAGTCATAGACTATCATCTTCAAAGCAAAAAAAAAAAAAACAAGAACACTACTTAAAAAAAGAAAAGAAACATAAAAAAACAAAGAGAAAAATGTTTTTTCAAGATGGTTGTTGAAGCAAAGGGTTGTCTTCCTCAGATTCATTTGCATCCTGAAAAAAGTAGGAAAATAAAATCTTTATACATTAATCAGAAAAAGAAAAAAAAAAAAAAACTAGCAAAACACATATAATTTTTAGAAATGAAAAGTAGCTTAATTTATAATTACCTTAATTACTCCTTGATGCTTTGCATTTATAGCATTCCATCCTGCTAGCATAATTGTGGACCCCACAACCTAATCTACTTCAGATCAAACAATGAACAAACTAGATTAAGTAACATTTCACAAAAAAAAAAAAAAAAAAAAAAAAAAAATGATCTATTGATTTATTTCACTTGTGAATCTTATATATCTATACCTATTGCAAATCCAATCTCCGGTTTTCCAGCCCGGAACAGCGCTAGCATCATAGCTGTAACATGTTGCGGTTGAAGCAGCCATCATAGCACTATAATCTCTAGCCGCACCACATCTATAACATGCGGTCCTGCTAGCGTAATTATGTGACCCACAGTTGAATGTAGCACAGTACCAATCGCCTGCCAAGACTTCCGTTCTATTCACGTAAGATGAAACCTCGTCAGGGGTGGCGAATTTGGGACAATGACATCTTTGACACGAGTCGCGTTTTTTGAAGTTCAAATGTTGACATGCAGCACACATCCAATCTCCACTGCTCATTCTCTCTTGTATTAAGGTTTAGAACCTGCAGAAATTAAACCAACAAAAAGAACATGAGTCACATTTCATTTCCTTAAAAACCCTTGAATATATTAATCTCCAAATAAACTACTAACCTTGAGAATATGTTGATCTTGTAATGAAGTGAAGCAAAATAGCAAAAACAAAAGAGAGATGATATGACAATGTTTGAGTTGGTGATTTTCTTGATTGAAACTTGAAGGATTTATATAGTTGCCAAAAGGTTCTAAAACATGGGAGCCATGTCAAAATGGAAGTAGTAAGATTTTTGTCCAAAAACATTTTTGGTAGTGTATTTTCATATGGTCTCCACGGAATGAGATTCCAAAAGTTAGACAAGTCCCATTTTGGTTCAGATAGACCTTCTAATAAGTGTTATCTTGGTGCAGATAAGCCTTCCCATCTGTGAAGAAAAATCAACCATACAAGCAAAATCTAAACATGATTATTGGTTAAATATAATTAAACCTAGCTTGTGTGAGTGAATATATATAATTAAGTTCACATTATATATGTTAATTTGTATTTAGCTTCCATATATAAGTTAACAATGATAAACTCACATACAGTATAAAGCTAAGGGGTATGGTTCTAAATTCTGTGCCGGTCATATGAGCTAACCTCAGGTCACGCGCGAGACCATATCCAAAATAAACCAAAGTGTTGGCTTCCTCGACCTCTGCCTCAGCCGCGCGCGTGGTCAGGACCAAGATAGAACCAATTCTGACACTTAATTCCTTTGACAAAAGACCTAGCTTCCTTGACCTTGCGCCGACTACATGAGTGCATCCAAGTCGTGCAGGGACAAGATGCGCAGGGCAACATCGGAGAAGTACAGAAAGTATAAGTGGCAGAGCAGTGGACCAATAGACGCTCAACAGGCTGTATTCTATCATGCTGCACGATGAACAATCGTGCAGGAGACATGAAGTACACAAGGACACATATGTGGCCCCAATCCACTTGCGTCGATCACTGCTCCACGATCTCCACCTAACTGCTGATGACAGATGACAGACCAGACGACATACTTTTCAATAGTATAACATGTGACATACTTAAAAATGAATATCATCTCTAGAAAAATGGATTTTCAAAATATATCATATATTTTTATTCCTAGAAATTTTAAATAGATCCAATATTGTTGGGAGGGGGGGGGGGTAAGAGCACGGACCTCCCGGCCGCTGGAGTGATCCCACTCCACAAGCTAGCTTAGCCCCATAGCTGTCTGGCGGTTAATACCCACCCGAGCCGAACCTTGGGGGCGATTTACAGCTGATCCAAGATTCGAACCCGGGACCTCAGGCCTGAGGGCGGGTGAGGCTGGCCAACTGGGCTACCCCAGTTGGTTATAGATCCAATATTGTTACTTTTCAATAAGAATTTTGATGGACAATCCATTAACGAATGACCGTGGTCATTCGACATTCTGTCGTAAACCGATGCTAAACTGCTATTGGTATTCGGTTGGTAAATGGTCAACAATAATATGTAGGAAAATGTGCCTCAACTCCAACGCTAGCATAATTGTCGATATTCTGTCGGGGACCATGTTTGTCTCACATCCCTCGATAAATTCCGTTGGTAAATCGTTGATAAATTCATTAACCATGCCATGTTTTCTGACAGAGTATCACCGCCGAAGCTCCCTTTCACCGCGTGATTTTTGACAGATACCCCCATTGCTAAAAGTCCTGTGTTTTGTCTCTTATATTGATCCTCATGTTGATTTATTTATAGGTTAAGCCATAAATTGAAACTAACCAATTGTAGTGTTTTATCCAAAAATGAACTCACTATAGTGAAAATCTTAATTTTCTTGATATTTTTAACGAACCTATAGAATTTGTCATGTAAAACACATAACCTTGAAAAAAATTGAATGCAATCAAATCAAAAAGGAAAAAAAAAAGTAATTGTTACTTAGGAGTACGAACTAATAAGGCTGGGTGGTGTGGTCTCACGCCCCTAGGGGCTTTATCATGCCACGTAAGCGCTACGTAGGCAACACATAAGCGGGGGGCTTTATCGCTAACTTGCATGGTGTGTAATAATGCCCCTATAAAGCCCCTTTTAACTATATTAAAAAAAGAAAAAAAATAAAAACAAAATCTGATTGGTTGATGGAGGTGGACCCCATTGCTTTCTTCCTCTCACGTCTGCTATTCCTTTGGCGGAGGCCAAGGATAGCGCCCCCATTGGTGGAGGCGGGGTGGTGTAGGGACGCCATGGTACGCTAAAATGGGTGGAGGTGGTAGGGGGCGTGAAACCACACCATGTGGTAAAACATATAACTTTCTTGATATTAACAACTTTTTATATAATTTTAATATAAAGAGAAGCAAAAAAGATGATAGATAGAAAGGGAACAAACTAAATGATCAGGAATGTATAAAAAATTAGAGGTTTGCAAAGATAGGGCTAATAACTCATATCTTTTAACATCTGAGCCCTCAACATCTTTTTTCTAGCCCTTTTGGCCGGACGTCTTTTTTTCTAACCATTTTAACATCTCGAACGTTTCGCATTTCAGTTTTTTCCATCGCGTTCGGACTTTTTGTCATCCCTACTCACTTTAAGGAATTGATTACAGCAATGAGTTTTAAGTTCGTTTCTTTTTAGTATAAAGTTACTTTGGGTTTCAGATTACGGTTCATTGTTTGATTTGAGGAGACGAATGTGAATTTTAAAAAAGTTCTTGATGCAATTTGGCTTTTTATAACTGACAAGAGTCGAGTTATCTGAGTGACAAGAGTCATAAATCCTCAATCCATGTCTATATATGCTATATTAACTCTTACATAAGAACGTGAAAGAGGTGGTAGTGTAGCAAAAGAACATTTTTTACAAGATAAAAATTCCAAGAATGCTTCTGTTTGCATGATTCCTCTTGCATTATTTGAACAAAAAGGCTTTTATGATATTCTCCTTTACTATCTCCACTTTTAGTAATATATTATGTGTACCATTAATGTTAATTAAGTTATAACTAAGTGAGATGTACATGATACATCCCCCATTGGTTTCTACTCATTAGATGGCATGGACATGCATCTATCATATATCTTCATACATTGTACTAACATATATATTTATATATATATATAGAGGATCCTGTAAAAAGTGCTCAAAGTGTGAGAAGTGTATTATAACACTATATATAATACTATATAACACCATATAAACACCGTATAACAATATATAACACCATATAATACCATATAACACTATATATCATTATATAACAAATATAACACTATAGGTTGTCTGATAGCATGTCTATGATAGATGTATAGTGTTATATTTGTTATATAATGATATATATTGTTACATAGTGTTATATGGTATTATATGGTGTTACATATTGTTATACGGTGTTTATATGGTGTTATATAGTATTATATATAGTGTTATAATACACTTCTCACACTTTAGGCCATTTTTACACTATCCTTACCCTATATATATACACAACCTTTAGTGTGTGGGTACATATATTTATACAAATTAAAATTACTTATGGTAGTTATTTGATTATAATAAGCTTTATGTCCCCCCTTCCATATTGAGAATAAGTTCCTTATGTATGGAACAAAATGTGCCAATTCAAAATTATTTTATTCTTTGCCTACGATTACTTTTGTGGCAATAATTCAAATCCCCACTTAAAGATTCAATCTCCCATCACTTTATCTATTTAAATTATATATGAAATTGTATACAATTGTAAGTGTTTGCACACACATACCTTATTAGCGGAGTTACTAATTCAAGATAGTTGATAAATACTACTTTGAATGTTAGATAAACATAAGATTATTAATTCAAGATATTAAATAAATAGTACGTACATGGTACTTAGAATGCTAGATTATAATTAGTCGTCGATGACACATACATACATGCTAACACCATCACGACAACATACATAGTGGTCCCAAAATATTTTTTGAATACAAAAGTATATACAACTATACTTGTATTTGAAGTAGGACCCACAAGATTTCATGTGTAAGTGATTTTTTATTTTTTTGCATTGGATTTCCTCATAGTTTCATGAAAACTAAAAAGTGTTGATCTTTGTTCACTCTTCATGATCATTACATTTATATATCTGTTCTTATAACAATTTATTTTACCAATATAGTTGTCATAACTCATAACTCATGAGCACATGAATAAATAAAAAAAATTGTAAAATTTCACCCACCCTTGTGAAATAATTCTGAAAATCAGAATATAGTGATATGGAGGACCATAAAATGGTCACTAAAAGGTTCCCACTTATTGGTCAATATTTTGGTGACATGTAAAGCTTAAATAAATAAGTTGATTCCACGCGGGAAACTTAGATGCTTTGTTGTCAACATAGGATTGGATAACAAGGAATCCTAGTCATCAACCTTTGGACAAGAGAATATTCCAACACATTAACGAGTTCGGAAAGAATAATGGAGTCATTGGCCCCACAATAATAATTCAAGAATCTATCTGCTATGCGGCAAATAGCCGCTGTTTTTTCGTTTGGAATATTCCTTATATTTCTTTTTCATTATTGATATCTTGTGTTTTTTTTAACGGCAAATTTGGATCACTGACGTACTACTAGAGTATCATCGTGCCACCAGCGGAATCACCCGATCATATTCATCTCCACTAGGCATAAGGCCTATACACCGATTCAGGAGGAAACCCAATCAATATGGAAAAACCCTCTTATGAGAATCGCACCCAAGACCTATTGGTCCAAAGTCTTATCCCACCCCCAAGATACCACTAGGCTATAAAACCATGGGTATTTATATCTTGTGTTGTGTATATATATTATAAAGAGTAAACTGCAATTTTACCCCTTGGGGTTTAAGCCAATTGGCACTCTGACCCCTCCATGGAAATAATTGCAATTGCCCCCCCCCCCCCCCCCCAACATTGATTCTGTCGCAATATTACCCCTGCCGTCAGTCAACAGTTGTTTGACTGTTATAGGTAAGGGTATTTTGGTAATCTTACCCTATATTTATTATTATTATTATTATTATTATTATTATTATTATTATATTATTATTACCCAACCCATCCCCACCACCTCGTTTCCACATACCTCTGAAACAACCACCAGTTTGCTAACCACCACCATCGCGAACACCACCTTGCATCTGTGCAAATTTACACCCTGTCGGAATATCGTCGAAGAACCATTCTTGATACCTCATCTCTCGCACAAACTCCAACTTCTCTCTATCTTCCTTTACATTTTAAAGAATATAGACTGCCAGTGAAGGACCTGCAACAGGCCGGAACAAGAAGACGACATCGGAACCAACCGGAGTTTACGTTGGAATTCAATACAACATCGTTCGGTATATTTTTTTTTCATTGATCCAATTTAATTTTTCTTATTTCTTTTATACAAGGGACTGCTGAAATGGTTAATCAAACAAAAAGTATAAGATCAGTGGGTTTCTTACTGTTCGATTGGCTTTATATTCAGGAAGATGATTTCAGTTAATTCATATTTAAATGAAACAAAAATAAAAAGCATAACACGTTTGAAACACTAATACAGTGGGTAACCATGTTAACACATCAGGCCGGAGATCGCTCGGCACCAACAAGCAGAATACCTTCTATTGAGTGTTGCATTGACGAGAACGAAATATCGCCAGAGTTTTAATGTTCGGTTGCTTTCCGGCGAGACATCAAACACAAATCGAAGACAAACCGGACTCCACCGCCCACCAACCACCTCGCCGCCCTCCGCCTCCGCTTCTATGACCTCGACACCCATCAGGGCCACCACCAACAAGAATTGGGGGTTTTCTATTGGAATTGGAGTTGGAGTTAGGGATTTGAGGATCTGGATTCGTTTGCTGAAGCATGGGGGATTACAGGATCTGAAAGGGATTTTTGTTGGGGGAGGGGGTCTAGTTAATGTTGTTGTGATAGTGGTAATTTTGGTGGGGGAGATGGAGGTGGTGATAGGTGGTGGCAGTGGTGGTTGATGGTGGTGGTGGAGGGCTTATGAGAGAGGGGTAATATTGTAGAGTAGAACAAACCATAGGGGGTAATATGAAAGGGTAACATAGTCATTTCACATTCCATTTAACGGATCTGTTAACTTATTTGACGGCAGGGGGTAATATTGCGACATAACATCAACGTTGGGGGAAATTGCAATTATTTCCATGAAGGGGGTCAGAGTGCCAATTGGCTTAAACCCTAGGGGGGTAAAATTGCAGTTTACTCTATTATAAATTAACAAGTGATTCATGCACACATGACACAACTTGTATTTTCTCAAAAGATGTAAAAATATAATGATATTTTATTAAGTTTACATTTGGGTCAATTAAATTTCATTTTTGAAAAGATTAATCTAGCTTTGAGTAGTGAGAAAAACAACATAAATTTAATAAAGTGTCTTATATATATATATATATATATATATATAGGGTAAGGTTCATGCGAGAACCACCTTTATTGCGAGAACCGCGAGAACCAATGTGAACACAACCTAAAATAGCTAAAAAAACCTAAAAAAAACCTAAAAAAACCTAACCCCCACCCCCCCCCCCCCCAAAAAAACCTAAACCCCCCCACCCCCCCCCCCAAAAAAAAAAAACCTAACCCCCCCCCCCCCCAAGCTAACCCCCCCCCCCCCCAAGCTAAATGCTAAAAACTAAACCCCCCAAAAAACCTAAAAAAAAAACCTAACCCCCCCCCCCCCACCCCAAAAACCTAAACCCCCCTCCCCCACCCCCCAAAAACCTAAACCCCCCCACCCCCCCCCCCCCAAGCTAAAAAGCTAAAAACTAAACCCCCAAAAAACCTAAAAAAATCTAAAAAAATCTAAAAAAATCAAAAAAAAATCTAAAATTTTTTTTTGATTTTTTTAATATTTTTTATGTTAAAATCGCTACTTTTCGCATCCAAAAAAAAAAAAAAAAATTTTTTTTTTTTAAAAAAAAAAAAAAATTTTTAAAAAAATTTTTTTTTTTTTTTTTTTTTTGGATGCGAAAAGTAGCGATTTTGTTATAAAAATTTTTTAAAAAAAAAAAAAAAAATTTTTTGAGTGATTTTTAGCTATTTTTAGGCATTTTTGGTTGCGTTCACATTGGTTCTCGCGGTTCTCGCAATAAGAGGTGGTTCCTAACGGATCTTTGTCCTATATATATATATATATATATATATGTATGTATTTGCAAAGTGATATTATAAAAATAGGGCGTTTAAGTGTTAGGGTGAGTATTGCGGTTGTCTAAGAAAAGGGAAGAAGAAACGAAATTGTTGGAGTTGACTTTCTGTTTGGCCAACATGGTTGTAAAACAAGGTTTCCGAGACCGAATATTGTCCGAGTAATCGCTACAAGATAGGCTTCCATGGCGACTTTCTTCAAATCCGCCTAATTACTTGGAATCGATCAAATGTGATCAACCTCGGCCAAAATCGGATCTAGTAGGTCAACTCGGGCCGAGTTTGACTTTTAAAAAATAAAACATAATTCCTATGCCTATGAAATTAAAGAATAAATATCATTTTTAAGGATTGAATATGAGTTTTTGAAGAGTTTACTATTTGAACATGCACTTTTTTTATTTATATTGATATTCACGTATTTTGTTATAAATATTAGTAAATTTATGATATTTGATTTATATATAATTTCCTGAAAACTAATTTCTTTATAATTTAACATATACGAGTACTCTCAGAATAAGGAGCACCTAACGACTTTTACAACCATGGTTTGATCAGACCATGTTCTGGTCAGTTATTATTCTAATCACAACAACTGCTATTGATTTGTAGCACTACATACACAGATACAAATGTCAATAAACATTATATAAAATAGAACCTAAGAATTTACGTGGTTCAATTTGAATTGTCTTACGTCCTCGAATGCACTAATGAGTTAATATCATTATCAAGTGTTGAAGATCACAATTATGGTAGACCGATATACTTATAAACTAGAGATTAGGGTTATAAATTTAAGGCAAAAAAATCTTCAAAAATAATTTTCTGCTGGAGATTAGGAAACCTAGCAAAGGAATTATATAACAACCCTCAAGAAAACCGACACCCTCGAATTATTTCCGACACCCTAATATATTTTAAAATATCCCAATATGTCCTAAAATACACCCCATACGTGAAAACGGACCCCGAATACCCTAAATAGTATTAAAAATAATTAAAAACTGAAATTTTGGGCTGAGGAGGGCCACGTAAGCCCCACCCCAACCCTGACGCGGATCGCGTCAACTTAAAACCTGGCACGACCCTGGGCCGCCACCTGGCCCAACACCCGGCAGGCCTATAAGCTGACCCAGCCAAGCTACGACGTTGACCGGGTTTGACGCGGGCCGCGTAGACCCTTGTCTACATTTACGCGGGCCCACGTAAAAGTTGAAATGAGGCAATATAAATAGCAGGCATCGGGGTTTCAACAGAAATCGTTCAAATCTTTCTTTCTAAACGTGATTCTCTCATAGTAGGCATTATACTCGGGTCTAATACCCCCCTAAATAGCGAAGTTCGGCTCCGTTGTAAGTATTATAACCCCTGGATACGTATTAGATACACTGCCCGATTGATCTAGGGTTCCGTAACGGCTGTCGTGGTTCTGCCCGACGTAGTCGTTGGAATGTCGTCTCGGGGAGGGTATTACTAATGTTAAAATGGGTTATTATACTAACGCGTGTGCATTTGTGTAAATTATAGATTGTCACCAGGAAACCCTAAAGGATAATCTAAGACAACAATGTGAGTTGATCCGCTTTTTGTTAACCTTTTTGTAAATTGTTTTTACAAAACCTCACTTAATTAATTATATTTAAAGCAGTTATTGAGTATTTGTAAGAATACAATTATCATGAGTATGTTGGGGTTTTGTATACAAAATTTGTTACCACCTGGTCAAGGAGTAACATGTCCACAAGTTGGGGTCTGACAGTACCATGGATGTTAATTGATATAACTTGGAAACAAATGTAATTGCGAGATCGCCCTCAATACTGTACAATGGGATTTTATTTAAACTTGATTAAATCGGGATTCACTCACCAGTATTTCCCACTGACAAATGTTTTTAAAACGCGTTTCAGGTAACAAACTGTGAAAGCCAAATAGAAGCCAGCTGGACAGCACTGAAGGCTTGGAAAAGTGGCAATAAAGTTACCTAAAATAAAATAGATGTTTTTATTAAATAAAATAGGATTTATTCCTATGAGAACGTGTGTACTATGAACTTGGGTTTCATCCCATTTGTTTAATATTATGAAAATGTGGTATTTTACTCTAATCAAATATTTCCTAACTACGGTTCTGATGAAAAATTCCGCTGCCAAATTAGACAATACGCGATACCCACCGAAACTGGCTCGCGGCCGCCCGTTCCCTGGGATTTGGGATCGGGGGTTTGCGACAAATTAAGGCCAGCTGACTTTGACCCAAGCCTCAACACAAATCCAACACTTAATGTCGAACACATCCGTTGGAAGTTTATCGGTGAAGGTAGTAACCACCCGTAATGGTACAACGTGGAAAATGGTGTAGGTAAAGAATTTACCGACAATATTTACCCACATATATTTTCGTTATTACAAGTCTTTTCTCCCGGTTGAAACCTTTGTCGATAGTCCGTCAGTGATTATCATGTATATCAATAGTTACTTTTTTTAATTCCTTTGGGATCTCTTGATTATCATAGATATCTATAGTTTTATATTGGAATTTCTATTGGAAATGTCCATGATTTGTCAAGAGTTATGACGAATGAAATGTTGGTGATTTTAGTATTATCATTGACATTTTAGTATAACTGAATTTACTTAAAACCAAGTAAGAAATTTGAATAAATATTAATATGAGTTAGGATGTCCGGAATAGACAATCGTTCAAGAGATTTTTTTATGTTGGGCACAATATACCCCAAACGGTTCCAAGAGCAGCACCCTCCCTCGGTGCGGTTGGGGGCTAACTTGGAATGGATGGAAAACGAGTTAAAACAACCAACTCTAAACATGAGTTGAGAGTTGAGTCGATCTGATTGTGTCGTAAATGTTTTATTATATATTGAAGAACTATCAAACTATTACCCATTTAGAAAAGAATAGGAAGCAAGTTTAAAGACAAACTATTATTTTCTAAATATTATAATATATTTTGGATCGATGTATAAAAAAACCTATTTTTTTTTTCTTTCCAAATGAGTCAAATTGCACCTTTATCAACAAGCATTTTAAGCCTATAAAGTCATCCATATAACGCATACATCACATGTTAAAAAGATGAAGATAATGTAACATTGTGCTCATTTCTTCATATATTAAGGAAAATACAAGAAAACATATAGCATTGTTGGAGCACAAAGGAAAAAACACAACTTCTAATACTCCTATTCCCTTGGTGATTTGCATCTAAAGCATTGTACCTTACTTGCAAAGTTATGTCCCCCCACACCTGTGCAAATTAACCCATGATCAAATTAGGCATTACAATATTATAAGTTTAACAGACAAAATATTGCATCTTAAATGATCTTAAATAGTTTATTACCTATTACACATCCAATCACCTACTTTCCCTCCAGGAAGAAGGCTAGCATCATAAGAAGGATAGCTACTTGACGAGTTGAATGCCATCATCACGTGTACACCACATCTGTAACACTCGGTTCGGTTTGCAAAGTTGTGTGCCTCACAACAACAATACCAGTCGCCTGCCAGCACCCTTGTCTTGTTTGCATGAGTTGAAATTTCGGCTGGTGTAGCGAATTTAGGACACTGACATCTTTGACAGACGTCACGTTTCTTGAAGTTTGAGTGTTGGCATGCACCACACATCCAATCTCCGCTACTCATTTTATCTTCTTCTTGATTTTTGGACTGAAACATCAAAATATTATATGTAAATATATTTGAAAAAAAAATTGTGCATCATATAATGTAGATCTTTATCCATAATATAAGTAAAGTACTAATTTCATATTTCTGATTATTTATTGAAAGTGTAATATTACTAACCTTGAATGGGGAAGTAATGTATGTGTTTGTATGTGAATAAATAAATGATCGATCTTCAAAGGTTTATATACTTGAAAAAAGATTCTAAAAACTAAAAAGTGAAGAGACATAAAGTAACCCCTCTACCAAAAGGAAACATGTAATATTCTTCATTCAGTTTATTAACTATATAGAAAATATTTAATAGAAAAATATATAGGCAAGGATAAATATTATATATTTTTTATTGCTCTAGAAACTGAATGTAATTGTATAACATTAGTTACTTAAATAAATACCAACAATGTTTATACCTTTTGTTTAAGGAACTTCAAGTTAAGAGTTGGTTGTGGCAAAGTGTGGATGATTTTTTAACGGCAAATTTGAATAACTGACGGATTACTGGAGTATTATCATGTCATCAGTGGAATCACCCGATCATATTGGTCTCCACTAGGCAATAATGCTTATACACCAATTCAGGAGTAAACCCAATAAATTTGAGGAACCCCCCCCCCCCCCCCCCCCCTTTCTAGGAATCGAACACAAGACCTAATGGTCCCTAAGACTTATCTCACCCCCAAGATGTCATTAGGCGATAATGTCTAGGCTATGATTAATTAGCACATGCTATTTTTCTTGTTATCCAAATAAAAAAAATACTATCGCAGTATCTTATACAAATTACGTAAAAAACACGGAAAATAATTAAATATTGATACTATCACGTTGTATATTATCATGATTAAATAATTCAACCTAGCACAATTGTTATCTTTTTAAAACTAATAAAAGATTATCCACATTAAATTCTGTATATATAGTATATTATCATAAAAATACCCATGTACCACTTTTATCATCATCATACTTAAAATACTAAAGTATAGTCTTTCCTAAAAATGGTAAGCATTAAGTACATTTTAATTTAAAAAAGAAAGATCCCCTTAATTAGTTATTTGTTAGATGAACATTTCTAGCAAATGATTCCAGCCTAACTGGTTGATGCATTGGAAATGATAGAGAAGGACTCAGGTTCGACTCTTGATCCTACCCGAGTTTTCTACTACAGTCATTTACTCCAGAGGGTCGGCTCTTGTGGAGGGTACAACTCCTGTCATATGGCAGCTGGCTGGAAATTTTCTCGGGGACAGCGTAACGCCCCTCTCGACCAGGCGTGGGCCCGGTTAAGACAACATAGTCCTGGTAATGAGTGGTGGCGGGCCTGCGTCTTGCGGGTGTGAATTAGCCGTCTGTTGTTAAGTTCACCTGTCAAAAAAAAAGATAGAACATTTCTTGTCAAAGTGTACTCATGACATTTTACTATACACCGTTAGATTGTTCTGTATGTATTCTCATAGTGGACTCGAGAAAACTTTGGTTAATAGTTGTATAGATAGGTTTTCTCATACGTTATCGAGTTATAGATTTACTTGGTACATCAGGGCCTTGTACAACTAGAAAATATGAGTCCTTAAAATATAAACTTATAAATAAAAAGACAATAATATAACAGTAAATGTGATAACAATAAATAAAACATAATTGTTATAATAAAATGATCTAATTTAAATTGAAAAAACTAATTAGATTGGGTTATTTAATTGGGTTCAAACTTATGGGTTAGTTGAAAAAAGGGTTTAAATAGGCCCAAAACTAGATAGATAGATAGATAGGTTTAAAATCATATTGAGTATTAAATATGATTTTTTCTAAATGAAAGTTATAAATAAAATAGAAAATAGAAAATAGAAAATAAAAATAAAAATTTTAGGCCTCGGAAAAATGGGCTCTCGGTGGTGGTCGCCCACCTCACCTTGCTAAGGGCTGGCCCTATATTTTTTGTTCATTGTATCTTATACATAATTTCATAAACTAACTCGGGCTCTAGGTGGTGGTCGCCCACCTTGCCTTTACTAAGCGCCCGCCCTATATTTTTGTTCATTGTATCTTTATACATACAATATATGTATAACTAACTCTTAGTTTTTTTTATTTTTATTTTTATCTTCATGTTTGTTCATATATTGTTCGTTTGTTTCATCATATAACATAGAAAATATATAACATACAATGTGTGATTTATATTGAAGGCTTATTATAACATTGATTATTAGGACATAATCATAAACTATGGACAAATGTATTCCAAACAGACTACTTGGAATTGGAATTGGATTCCAAAAGGTCTAATATCGGTTTAGATAAACCTCCCCAACATGTGTATGGGTAAAGTTCATATGTTTCTAGGATAGAACTTACAAAAAATACCCCTATGTAAATGATTCCTTCATGAATTATTTGACCAAAAGGTTTCTATCCATATCTTTCTCACATGGATGGCCCCACTTGTGGCTGACATGGACTCCATGTAAGCATACACCATATACACCTATGGCTTTACTCGTAAGCAATGGCGAAGCGTTTAAGGGGCTAGAGGGTGCCCTCTCCTGCCCTCCCCCTTTTTTTGGTCAGTGGTGTATATTTACGCGTATTTCATCCGAAAATTGTATCACATATTGAGTCCAGCTGCCCCCCCCCCCCCCCCCCCTATGATTTTTAGAAGTTCGGCCCCCTATATATTTGTTCAAACTCTGTCATTGCTAATATGTGAACTTGTTAGATTCATATGCACCATTAAATGAGTATCCAAACATAAAGAATTTTAGTTTGCCTTCCATATAGGAATAAGTTCCTCATAATGCAACACATTGCCAAATTCCTCTTTTCAATTGTCAATCTTCATACTCTTTCTTGATCAGACAAATCTAATAATATAACTCCAATACCATTTGTAAGCGATCATCCTATGAAATTCGATGAGTCATCTTCAAAAGCAAAACCGACTTTGAGTTTTAAAACTATATGTACGACCATATGTTTTCTAGAATTTGATTGTGTAGTTCTTGGAAGTTAAGTAGTTAACTACATGTGTATAATCATTGTTAAAATTGAATGTATGATACAATAAAGTCTTATACTTGGTGCATATGTTTTTACGTATGAGGCCATCGACTATTAGATGATGATTCGTGAGTTAAATGGTCTTTGGTGATCCATTGTAACGTTCTTCGTTGATCTGTCAGTGAAGTCTTTACTCACACATGAATATCTTACGAAAGTTCACTAACGGTTGTGGTATATTCGATAAACGACGGATCTTGATGTTGGTAAAAATCTCCATATTTGTAATGTATTCAATGTAATAAGCATGCTTAAGGGGGGCACATGCATGTGCATGACTCACCTTTATGTATTCTATGTCTTGCAACAATGCTTCAAGAATCTATCATGTCATGTGATGAAGCAAATAGCCATTGCTTTTGCAATTAATTTGCTTTTACAATTTTAGTATCTTTTCAGCTTCACATCTTTCATAGTGAGCAGTTTAATTTGTTCACTCTGTTAAGTCTACGCACGCGGAAGCAACACACAATCAATGATTATCTGCAGAAAATAAACGAACATGAGAACACAAAGATTTACATGATTCGGTCGGCTAACCTATGTCCACAGGCTGCATATAGGATTTCTATTGCTTTCTGCCTCTCACCTTTCGTGATGAGGAATTACAAGTACAATACATCTATTTTTAATCAGAGATTAAGGTTACAAAACTTAGAGAGCAAGAAAACTAGTAACGCACTTTAATTAAATAAAACAGGCCAACCTTTATGTCTTCAATTTAATTCTTCTGCTCCAAAATTGTCTTCTAATCTTAACCGGGCCCAACCCAAATCGAGCCTCCACAGTCCACACATAACCCAACACACTCTTCACCCTTAATTGATTTATCATGTCATATATAGTTTATGTCGGTGATATTAGTGTCACTGTCATCAAGCCATTTTAGTTTCTTAAAAATAGTAATGACCAACAGAACTACTAAATAGATACGTGTGAGAGATCCGTTAAATTCACCGGCCTATTATGTGAGAGGAGGGCGAAAGGGTGTTCGTCCTTAGGGGAGGAGAGAGGATGGGGCAATCCATGTGCATCCGTGAACACCCCTACTGCCCCTTATTATTCGGTTTGGTTCGGTTATCAGTGATCGGTTCGGTTCGGTTCAGTTCAGTTCGGTCACACAATTATGTTATTTGGTGTAGATTGGTTTTCTCTTACAACCGAACCAATGAACACCCCTACTCCCCACTTTATGGTTGGATCCGTTGGTGCTTATTTGTTTGCTCCCTTAATAAGTTTCATTTCTTACAAAGACCTTCCTTACATGTTACCTCCTTATTCATTTCTTGTGCATAAAGAATATGTTATCGCTTTCTTTGTATATGAATATGCATCTTTATTTTATTCTTCACCACAATAATTCATAACCCCACTTGAAAATTCATTATGCTCACACAATGCATATTTCGTCTCTTTATAATCCATGTATGCATCCATCATTCATGTATCCTTAAAACTCGTATATCTACTATCAACTTGATATATGTGACCCGAATCCAAGCAAGTGGTATAGAACCCGAATTCAATGAGGGTATGCAAACATTGTATAGGAATCATATGTTCTACCAAAGTGGCGCATGCCCACAACACAAGGTTTATAACGTGAACGGTGTGTTGTCGACTTGTCGTTGTCAAATATTCTTGATGTGTTATACCTTTCTAGGTTTCAAAGCAAGTCGTGTCGCGTGAACCTTCAATAATTCAAGGAAAAAAGGTGTAGTTTTGATAGATGATCGACCACGAAGATTATTATTCTTCATTGGTGCTTGATAAACACATCTTGATAATGGTCCAATAAATATTCTTAACACATGGTTTTAAGATAAAATAATGGTACCAAGACACCAATAAGGACACTATGTTCAAATTCGTTTTTTTCTTTCTATAAAAGGGTAAAAAGGGTATTCCCTCAAGTTGTAGACGAAAGAGGATAACAATAGAAATATTTCAATATAAAAAAAATCATCAAATACGAATATACTTGTATGAAGAACCTACGATACTTGAGTTTAAATGTTGTGGCTAACGTGTCAAGTTGGAGTAGGTTCCATGTATGAGACATTGAGACCTCAATGATTAGTTGTTTTTGAGTTGTGATTCGATGTTTTCAAACAATTGACGCGTATGTCTATCTTTAAGGTTTTTGTAGTGTGTTGATTGATATTGGATGCAAAGTTATTGGGTACTAATAACGACAAATCAGATTGACCTAGTCATCGGCCGAGTTGGTTGGTTAAGTTAAACTGGCAGAAATGGTTTAGTTTTGACGGTTTAAACTAGTTATATTAGATACGAGTGGAGGTGTAAACGAGATAAGTTGTGAGCTTGTTTTGTTTCAAGCTTTATTTCTTTTTATTGGTTCTATCTATTATAAGATTATATGGTGTGGTAGGACATGAAAAGAGGGCACGAAGCGTCACGTCAGCACATGTCAGAAGAGTGGTGTGGTGCCAAAAAGCGTGAGGTGTGATGGAGCGTGGAAGGGTGGTGTGGTGTGGTGTGACACGTGACATACACTTTTTATATTTATTTTATATTTTAAAAATAAAACAAATACCTCCATCTAGGGCTGTAAACGAACCGAACGTTCAGCGAACAGTTCGTGAACCGTTCGGCGGGAAGTTCGTTTATGTTCGTTCGTTTAATAAACGAACGAACATGAACAAGAAATTTCGTTCGATTAGTTAAATGAACGAACATGAACAGAGGTCTCGTTCGTTCGATTGTGTTCGTGAACGTTCGGTAAGGTGTTCGTGAACATTCGTTGATCTGCGTTCGTTTATTTATACTTTTAATATTATTAAACTTTTATTTATTTTATTTCCCTAACAATTAAACTAGGAAACCCACTTTCACCTTGTTTATGCATTATTTCCCTTTCAATTCTCATTATTTACATCCACGAATACGATCGACCTCCGTTCTACAATAAGGGATTCAAGTTCGAGTGCTACTCTCTAGGCCATCTATCTTTATCCTTCGTCGCGTTCGCCAAATTTATTTGTGTTCGTTTGTGTTCGTGAACCGTTCGCGAACACGCTCATTTCCTTAATGAACGAACACGAACATAAAATCTCGTTCGGTAAGTGTTCATGAACTGTTCGTGAACACATTTATTTCCTTAACGAACGAACACGAACAAGGCCTTGTTCGTGTTCGTTCGGTTCGTTTACAGCCCTACCTCCATCCAATTAACCCTTGCCAGATCATCATCACCAATACCTCAACGTCGGGCAAGTACTTGTCATCCCTTCCCCTACGCCATCAACAATACTGCTGACAGTATGGTGTTCCGGCATGGTTGAGACCTCCACGCCACAACATCGTATGGTCTAACTATATGTATAATGATCTTTATTTATGTAATTATATATTATATTACTCTAAATAAAAATTCTATTAAAATAAATAACATGTTTGTTTAGACTCACGAGTTTAATCAAGATTTATGTGTGAAACTATGACTTAAGGTCCTTTATTCAATGAGCATCATCTAAGGCTCGAGCTTGGTTCATCCAAACTTGACTCCCCTACACCGTTATGCTCGAACCTAAATGGTACTACATTTCATTGTAAGTTTGCAATTTTGTCGTTAGCTGTTTCTCCTCTCGGTTTCTAATTTTCTGTTAAGGGGGTGTTTAGTGTTTACTACATGTGTGTTTAATATATCGACTTTATGTATTTGGGAAGACTATACGGTGTGCCTGTGGGAACCATTCCACGCCAGACATACCATCCCGGATATGGCGTGGAGGCCGGCGTTGTTGAAGGGGCGGCAAAAACTCCCCCGGTGTGGAGGGCATAGTTGGAGACGACATGGCCTCATGTGATATGATGCAATTAATATTAATGTTTTTTATTTAAATTTAATAGATTTTTATATTATTTTAGTATGTAATAATAATAATAATAATAATAATAATAATAATAAATGTGTGTCACGTGTCGAGTAACGTCGCTCTTTAACGCCCTGTTCCACTCCTTCATTTTTTGCACCACGCCACTTTTTTAACACGTGCTGACGTGGCTGCCACATGTCGAATAACGCCCCATTTTCATGCTCATCCGCACCGAATGGTCTAAAGTTGAATCATTTCTCAAATCAATTCATTTATTTAAAAGATTGTATTCAGGTTAACCTATTTTTTAAACGGGTCATGTTCAAGCTTACATGTTTTTAAAACGGGTCACATCACCCGACCTAAAACCTATTTTTTTGGTGTCGTGTTCAATTTCGTGTTAGGAATTACTTATCAAATAACCTATTTTTCAAACGGGTCATGTTCGGGTCAATCCATTTTGTTTGAGTTGACTTTTTTTTTCCATTTTCTGTACACTCTTTTCCTTCACTAACCATCACCACCGGCACCACCGTCGATCTTCTTCTCGCAGTAGCCGCCGCCGCCGGTATCCTCCACCCACACTCTCTCACCAACTTGCCATTGTCTCCAATCAGCTTCATCACACCATTAAAAACCCTAAATTAATGAAAAGCTGCTATAGATGCACATCTAAATAGAATGAGAAAGCATGCAACAAGTTTATACCCAGCTATTTCCAATCTGAAATCTTGCTATAACACACCTGCACACCCCCGATTTTCTGAATTTCACAACTTATCTACCTTCATTCATGTAAACATCAACCGCAGAACCCAAAAACATAAACTTGCTAAGCTATTGCAGTCACCGTCAACCGTTAACAACCCAAGTGCCTACTATAAACTAATTCACGGACAGATTATAACATCTGGGTTTCAACCAGATACCTTTCTTGCAAACATATTGATCAGTAGTTATTCAAAATGTGACCGTCTAGACTATGCACACAAGTTGTTCGATGAAATGCCTGAGAGAAATATAAGCTCTTGGTCTTCAATGATTTCTGGGTATACTCAGCATGGGTATAGCGAAGAAGCCTGGATGATGTTTGTTGTGTTTCAAAGAGAGAGTAAAGAAAGGTTGAATGAGTATGTGTTAGCGAGTGTTATTCGCGCAGTTACGCAGTTGGGGTGTGTGGTTAAGGGTTGCGAGTTGCATAGTTTGGTTGTTAAAACAGGTCTTGATCAAGATGTTTATGTGGGCACTTCAGTTGTTGATTTTTATTTCAAAATTGGCAAAGTGGAAGATGCTAGATTGATTTTCGATGGGTTGCCGGTGAAAACTGCGGTATCATGGACTACGATTATATCCGGTTATGCAAGAGTAGGAAAGGGTGAAGTTTCGTTACAGTTGTTAAGTCAAATGAAAGAAAGTAATGTTATTCCGGACCGATACGTTCTCTCTAGCGTTTTAAGCGCATGTTCGGTTGTTGGGTTCGTTGAAGGCGGGAAGCAAGTTCACGGTTTTGTGTTGAGAAGAGGAGCATCGATGGATGTATCGGTGAGCAACGCGCTTGTAGATTTTTACGTGAAGTGCGGTAAAGTGAGATCGGGAAGGAAGATTTTCGATCAAATGTTGATGAAAAATGTTATATCGTGGACCACTATGATATCGGGCTACATGCAGAATTCGTTTGATGGTGAGGCGATTAATTTGTTTATCGAAATGACTCGAAACGGTTGGAAACCAGATGGGTTCGCGTGTACTAGCGTGTTAACGTCATGTGCGTCGCTTGAAGCTCTAGAGCCAGGTCGACAAACACATGCGTATACTGTGAAAACGAATCTCGATAAAGATGAATTTGTGAACAATGGTTTAATCGACATGTATTCGAAATGTAATTCTGTTACCGATGCTAGAAAAGTGTTTAATGGCATCCCGAATCGCAATGTGATCGGTTACAATGCGATGATTGAAGGTTACTCTAGGCATGGAGATCTTTACGAAGCATTGGATCTTTTCCGCGAAATGAGAGTTAAAAACGTTGATCCGGGCCTGCTGACTTTCGTCAGCCTTCTTGGCGCTTCAGCTTCGTTACTGAATTTACAACTGAGCAAACAAATTCACGGATTTATGATCAAGTTTAATGTTTCATTAAACATGTTTGCAGGTAGTGCTTTGATAGATGTATACTCGAAATGTTCTTCAATATGTGATGCACGCCAAGTGTTCGATGAAATGTCTGAAAAAGATATTGTGGTATGGAACGCTATGCTTTTCGGGTATACCCAGATATCCGAAAACGAAAACGCTCTCAAACTTTATCGAGAACTGCAATTATCGTTTCAAAAACCGAACGAGTACACGTTTGTAGCACTAATTACCGCAGCTAGCAACCTTGCTAGCCTTCAAATCGGGCACCAGTTCCATTCGGAGCTCTTAAAAATGGGTTTAAACCTCGATTCGTTTGTCACAAATGCATTACTAGACATGTACGCAAAATGTGGAAGCAAAACCGACGCTCAAAATCTATTTGACTCCACAGTTTGCAAAGACATCGTGTGTTGGAACTCAATGATATCAACACACGCACAACACGGAGACGCTAACAAATCCTTAAAACTGTTTGAAAAGATGTTGAAAGAGGGAATCGAACCTAATTACGTCACGTTTGTAGCCGTGCTCTCCGCTTGTGACCATATGGGGCTGGTCAAAGACGGGTTTGACCACTTTGAATCAATGGCTAGTTTCGGAATCGAACCAGGGTTAGAACATTACGCATGTATGGTTTCACTTCTCGGTCGAGCTGGTAAATTATACGAAGCTAAAGATTTCATCGAAAATTTACCGATACCGTCAGCTGGCGTAATATGGAGGAGTTTGTTAAGTGCGTGTAGGGTTGCGGGAAATCTCGAAATCGGTAAATACGCTGCGGAAATGGCGATTTTGAGTGATCCGAAAGATAGTGGATCATATATATTGCTTTCGAATATTTATGCGAGTAAGGGCATGTGGAGTGAGGTGAAGAAGGTGAGAGAGACAATGGAGTGGAACGGGGCGGTGAAAGAAACGGGATGTAGTTGGATAGAAATTAATAATGAAGTTCATGTTTTTGTTGCGAGAGACGGATCTCATCGACAAGCGGATTTGATTTATAAAGTGATTAATAATCTGATTGATCATGTTAGAACATTAGTATATGCATCGGACCCTTGTATGATTTTGATAAATGAGATTGAGTAATGAAAGGGATAATACAGTTTTCAAATATTATGTTTATAGATTCATTACAGAGTATTTTTCGAACATGCAGGCTTTCCTTTTATCCAAATCTCATACTGGGACTTGATGTTGCATCATTCCTCGTTACAAGGCAAGTTTGTGAACACCTTTATGGAATTAAATTTATGATGTTAGCAATTCTGGGTTAACTCGCTTGATTCTAGTGTAAATTGCATATGCTTGCCACCTCAATTTTATTCTATTTTATATTATTTATTGTTGTTTTTTTTTCATATTTGTCGGAAAGGATGCGGTAGGAAAAACAAAATATGTTATTGCCCTTAAGTTGCAAGTGACAATGGGCATGCTACATTTCAAATTTACATGCATAATTGGTTTGATCTCATACATGTTTATGGTTCCAGTTAAATTTGGACTACTATTAAGTCGCATCTTTGTAATAAACCTCTCTTGAATATCACAAAAAGCCTTCATTTGATCATCACATACATCTTATTCTGATAAGAAATGAGGTTTTTAGGGATAGATTAGTATAGCTGATAAGATTAGGGGTAGCTAGTATAGCAGATTAGATTAGGGAGGGGAGATTGAGATGGTTTGGGCATGTCAGTAGGAGACGACGACCATAGTTAGAACCGTGGAAACTCTTACCGTGGAGGGAAAAAGGAGTAGAGGCAAGCCGAAACTGACTTGGGAGGAGCAGATTAGAGAGGATTTGATAGACTTGCACCTTTCAGAGGACATGGTCGAGGATAGGTGTTTGTGGAGACGTAGGATTAGGGTTAAGGACTTTTAGGAGGTTTGAGGCATTAAAGTCGTCTCTTAGGAGCCACACTTTTCAGTTATTTTGGGGCGCCTTGCGTGTTATTGCTTGCTTGTGTGTCTATATTATGTGTTATTTGTCCCGTTTATATGTTCTCACATATTCCTTGTTTGGTAGCTTTAGAAAGAATATGTTTAGTACCATATGTTTTCCTGTATCTTTTAGAGTAGCTATGTGCCTATATATGTTTTATTTGTCTCTTATGTTTAAATGTGTCGGGATAGAGGTAAGGTTTGTCTACATCCCACCCTCCCTAGACCCTACCAATAGCTTGACTATGAGTGGGATTATACTGGGTATGGTTATTGTTGTTGAGTCAGGCCCGTACAATGAAGCGTTGTAAGAAAATTATATTACAAGTGAATTTTCATAACATGTTTGTTTTCAGGTACACCCCGATAGCAGATCCAGATTCTAAAGGGTACTTTAATTTAATGATCAAGGGGGTCATGCCAGCTGCTATTGATCTTGATTCTTGCCCAAAATTAATTTAAACATAAATTACTGTTCGGTGAATTGTGTATTTACTTACAACTGATAAAATGGATCTTGTGCATACCTGCTGAAAAGATCTGGTACACAGCATGGTTAGTGCATTTAGTTAATATTGTTCTCATTAACATGTGATTTTTCTGAACATGAAGAATGCGATGATGGTCTTATATTGTAGTGCGTAACTTAGATTATTAGTTGTTAGTAGGTGTGTGGTCCGCCTGGAATGATGGAACATGTATCTGGTGGGAAGGTGAAAGATCGGTCACAAGGCGGCGTGAGGTTTGTGTACCTTGTGTTTACTTAACGCCTATTTTCGAGCATTAACACTCTAACTACAAATGACATTTTTTTTTATATTCTTGTAGGTGAATGGTGTACTCAAGGAGCTTGGATACACTGAAGATATGGTTTACAGATTTTAACAAATTGGTGAGTTCAATTAACAACATTAATTTAATAATTTTGTCTATGATAAGATAATGGTTTTGGCATGTTTACATGCTCAAATCACCATGTTCTTCTCAAACAAGGTATGGGTTACCATAAGACACCATTGTGATTTGTTGTATGGAAATTAAGAAAATGTAATCTATAAATCACCTCTTTCAAAATTTACAATTACTCATTCAAATTTTACAAAATCATATTTAGAAAATATTAAAATTCTTATACTTAACTGATTTTTTTTAACGCCCCGCTTGCGGTATGCGCATATAATGTATATATGTGTGGGCGCTCGGGGGGCAAAAGTGAAAGTGCACTAATTTTAACTTTATTTTACTAATTTCGTGAAAATAATGTTAAAAGAGGGGATGGTTAATCATGCATCATGTGGTGGCGTTGATAGCCGAAAGACAAGGGAGTACATGCACTAATTGGCCTTTGTCTAAATTGCTGAGTGTTATGTGCCTTATGTCCAAGGCTTGATGCAAAACTACCATCGAGCCGGGGGGTCTCACTGGAAGCAGCCTCTATTCCTACGGGGTAATGGTAAGGTTGTCTACATCTTACTCTCCTCATACCCTACCTTAGCTTTGCTATTGGTGGGATTTAGTGAGTATGATGATGATGATGATAACTGATTTTTTATTAAATAAAGAATACACTTACCTATAGTATTATGTTTCACTGAATACATTAATAGAAAAACTTTTTTTTTTAATTTGTAAAGTAGAGATTTATAGTTATTAAAATATAAATAGTTATTAAAAATAGAAAATAGTAAAATGTTCTTTTTGTTTATTCAGTGAAACAAACTATTACAAGTAACCAACTTTTATTTTATTTATTATTGAATTTGTAAATTTGAGATTTTAGTTTTTAAAATAGAAATAGAATATTAGGAAATATAAAAGGTAAATGTCACATATTAAATTTTAAAAAGACATGAAAGTGACCCAAAAAACCATTAAGATATACTTGGATGAAAACTCATACACCCCTTGCAATTTCCTTAAATGCATTAGTTTCTTGGCTATTCTTGTTTGACTTTATTGTCTTTGTTGGCAATGAATCATTGAAAATTTCAAACTTCCATTAATATATTCTTGTTACATTGTGAAACCCCAAGAATGTTAGGTACTTTAGTAATATCCAGCTTTTGTAGATGCCATCTTCTTCTTAACCTTTATCCTCTTTAAGCTTTCATTTGTCATCCCCCACCCTATACTTGAAAAAACAATCCACATAGCTTCATCTCTCTCTCTCTCTCTCTCTCTATATATATATATATATATATATATATATATATATATATATATAACACAAATATATAGAGAGAGATGGCTGGGTTACCAAGGTCAGAAGTGTCATTTAGAAGATCAGGATCATCAGGGCTAGTTTGGGATGACAAATTATTATCAGGGAGATATGAACCAAAAGAAGGTGAAAAAGAGATAAAAGAGGTACAGAAATCAGAACCAAAAGCATACAAAACCATGGAGGTTGCACCCACAATTGAACCACCTTCACCAAAGCTCTCAGGGTGTGGTGCCATTTGCAGCATGTTTGGTAAGCATAAGCAGAGAAAGAGAAGGTAATTCATTGATAGTTAAAATCTTGAAAAGTTTCTTGATTTGCATGTTTGTTTATTGTTGTGTATGTTATTGGATCAATATGTGTTTTGGGTATATATTTTATTTGTATTTTTGTAAGATTGAGATTTTAAAGATGTATACTTCTTTCCGTTTTTGTTGTTTTGAAAGCAGAGTTTGACTTTTGACTTTTATGTTCTTGGGAATATATAGTTGCTACAAGTTTAGGGGTCTTTGACGGTAGAGATCAAACCGAAGGGACCAAAGCCGAAAATTTGTGATAATTATTGTATCTACGAGGTCTAATTCATTTCCTAAACGACGTGGTTTCGTTACATTAAGAAGAAACCTTGTTTTTCGTCCGGCCCGAGTCAAACCAGAACCAAACTGGCCTTTCTACCGTTGGGATATGAAGGTAAGGCTCACCTACATACCATCCTCCCCAGGCCCCGTCAATAGCTTCACTATGGGTGGTATCCACCTGGAAAGAGCCAGCCGTGACCAACGAGGACGTTGGCCCTTAAGGAGGGTCGATTGTTATGGATCAAAACCATTACAAGGTATGAAACATTGAAATTTATCCAACATCGATTGTATGGACAATCAATGTGAGGTTTATATACCAAATGGGTTCTCTCCTCCTACCAAACTAGTCTTTTGGGTTAACGGATTTTTATAAATCTCAAAATGCTTAAAGCGGCAGCCATTTTCATCACTGCTAGCTAACAAATTCATATGTAATAGACCACACAATCGTATTAAACTCAATAAATTGAATTCAAAATCCACAAATCAAACCGAAAAAACACGAATCAACACCTATAATCGCTATCTATACTAAAATAATCAAAGATTATCCACACTAAAATCTATATCATCTATCATAAAGAATTAATTACATGCCTAATACTTATTTTATTTTGCCATTTTAATGCCTATTTTTTAAAAATTAGGCTATTGGTACCAACCTTTATAAATTGTTTCACTATTTGTGCCTACGGTTATATAATTTATTAACTCGGTTAGGCTCGGTAAAATTGGAAAAAGAAACACACACACACAATATAGTTAGCTACCTATCACAACCATAGATTAATACAACTAGAACTTAAAAGTCAAATTAAAGGATAAAGATTGGATTTGACCAAGGTTTCATGTATCTAAACATGTTTTACAAACCTAATTAAATAAGTGGGATATTTTGTATAAGCAGAGCATCAGTTGCTGGTTTCCTAAATCCATTTCCAACCAAGAACACTTGTAAGTGGATCAAGCCTCGATGTCTGTTAATAATAATAAGCGAATCAATAGAAAGAATATATATAAAAAATAATAAGCGTGGAGGGTATGGTTCAATCACTTTATGATGTTTGAGTTATATATTTTTTATTTCTAGAAATTATTCATAAATAAATAAAACATATACCGAACATTCAAACAATCGGTGACTATACACCGAAAACATTCAAACAATCGGTGACTCAAACAAGTGGCGGTCATTCACGGATCGGTGAAAGCAAGTCCCCGAAGGGTTCACCGAATCCATACCGTATACCCTAATAAAAGTAAATTGCCAAAATGGTCCCTGAGGTTTGGTCACTTTAGTCCAAAACTCAAACTTTTTGAATCTGGCTCCCTGTGGTTTCAATTTTGTTGCCATTTTCATCCAAAATCAAAATCTGGTCAGATTTTTCGGTTAACATCCAGTTTTTTTTTGTGTTTTTCCTCCTTTTTAATGAAGGACAAAATGGTCAGATACTTTTTATTTCTTATAATAAAACGTTAAAAGATCATTTTGCCCTTCATTAAAAGAGATGAAAAAGACAGAAAAGCTGGATGTTAACTGAAAAATCTGACCAGATTTTGATTTTGGATGAAAATGGCAACAAAATTGAAACCACAGGGACCCAGATTCAAACGGTTTGAGTTTTGGAGTAATATGGCAAAAGTGACCAAGCCTCAGGGAACATTTTGGCAGTTTACTATAAGACCATGCGTAGTGGTTTGGGTGAATAATGCCCCACCCTTGGGCGTTGTCCGCCATGTGTCGTCCTAGTAAGCAAAGAGGCGTTTTTCTAAAATGGGTGTAGTGGGGATGTGGGCATTATGTTAAAAGGGGTATAAAGAATTAAATAAATAAAAAACCATGAAAAAAAATTGATTGGCTAAAGAAGAGGGTTACATGTGATTAGACCATCAAAATGGGGCTTGGGCGTTTTATTTACCACTCCTGATAACAAAAAACCACAAAAAACGCCCCGGGGGCCATGACCGGGCGTGTTTGGACGTTATTGGGCAAAAAAACGCTCACTTTTTTTACCACTACGCATGGTCTAATAATAATAATAAAGTTTGACAACAGAAAGGAGTTGTGTTTTACCAGAAGTAGCATCAGGAATAGCAGTTGGTGGTGGTGGTGGTGATGTATATGATGCTACAGGGAATGGATTCCAGGGCATGTGAAAGACAGGATCGTCGCCACGAATATAGCTTAATCCAGTTTCAGCCATTCTACCTATTATTATTTAGATGATTAATTAACATTGCATTTTATTATCCAAACATATCTTGATCAAAGAATAATAAGAATTCATACGACTCATTCTTTTATAGGTGATTGCGTTTGGATGAGGCGGCCCGAACCTCCTCCTAACGGGTGGTGGACGTTTTCCGACGACAACCATTCGATTTCCCTCAAAGCGGAGGAAATAGCCTCCATCCGCCGTATCATCTATCCCCATATCCATTGGGCACTCCTCCTCGTCCGTATCATCCATCACTGTAGGGAAAGTGGGAATTACATAAGAAAGCCACTTTTTTTTAAATATCCTAGTAACTTTTAGAATCCAAAGGTGGACTTTGGTCATTACCTGTATAATTGGGCTGCTCCACACATGGGCGCTTGGCTCCTTCACTTGAGATTTGGTACCTATTAGTTCATCATAAACAAACAAACTGTTGTTAGTAATAAATGAAGACAAATTTGATGTACAAAACATAAAGAGAGTCAAAGTAGAATAACATGCTGGGGTGGATCCCGGGGTGTTTTGAGGGTTCCCGGGAATTGGTTTGAAAAAAATGGAAAGAAATAGTGGAAACCTTATATGATTTGGAAAAAAAATTTAGTGAAAATCTATCAAAAGTAACCTGGTGGAAAATATTCCTGGATCCGCCACTGACAACATGCAAACTGATGAAAATGGGTGGTTACCAGAAGAAGCAGAAGCAGCAGGTGCTGAGGCAGAAGTTGGAAGATCGTCATGAGGGCGCTTCCCTTTCACTTGATCAACTGTCAAGAATTAAGAACAAAAATAAGAAAGAAAGAAAGACAAAACATATATCTTAATAATATGTTTTACAACCCAAGCAAATAAGTGGTTACCAGAAGCATTGCTGCTGCTGCTGAGGCAGAGCTGCTTTGAGTCTCAACAAGATCTTCTTCCTGCTCCCCTTCAACTTGAACTTTTCTACCTATTATTAATTAACAGGAAAAATAAGATTGCAAATCATGTCTTGATTAACGATCGAACAAGACCACCTTATATACGAGAGAGTTTAATCTCCTAGCCCTATATAGCTGAACCGGTTTTTTTTTTTTTTTGGTAAAGGGTTACCCCGGTAATTCTATATATTCACAACCAATAACAAAACAAGTAGTGAGGAGATATCCACACTAGTTCAAACATGAGACACACCCCATGAATGTAAACCAAAACAAACAACGGCAAACACAAAAAACAACTATAACAATTTTGAAAGTTGAAGAAACAGTTTTTATAACAATTTTTAAAAGTTGAAGAAACAATATTGAGACTTTCCATGATATAACGAACGGCAGACGTACGCTAAAACATCAATTGAATTCAATCGGACACGCATATATGATATAAGCGATCAAGTTCCTATAAGAGTAAAATTATTAATTCACTATAAGAGTAAAATTATTAATTCACTACTTCACCTTTTGAAGAACATATATCAAAACACCATGCATACAGATGAGAATAACTGATTTAACGGTTGAAAGTTATCAAGCGAAAGAGTGATTTGCCTTGCCGATATACCAATAACATTGTACAAAAACACCAATTCAACTGACAGCAACGAAACCCTAAAACAATAATTCATACGACATAACAATCAAATTCGTATCGTAGCGAGCAAGGAGGTGTTTAGGAGCATAAACTACGTACCTTCGTCGTCTTCCATCGCTGAGAGAGAGATTGACAGAGATCCCGATTTGTTGTTTTAGGGTTTGTGTCTCATGCATGGAAATTGGGGATTTCGCTAATATACGTACGTAACTTTCACTTTGCCCCCCTCTATCAAAGCGGTTTGTTTATATTATCCCTAAAATTTCCAAAATAAACATCTAAATTCTCTACAAATAGGCAGTGGCGGAGCTAGACTTTAAAACCAGAGGTATCAAAAAAAAAAAAATTACGGTGTATTCATATAAAATTCTTTATAGGGGTATCCTCGTATTTTTTAGGGGTATCCTTTATATAAAATCAAAAAAAACAAAAAATTAACACTGCGAAACACTACGAACACGACTTTGAGCCGTAGCCCGTGCTACGGCTCCTAACATGCTGTTTCCGCCCCTGCAAATAGGGACGAAATAAAAGACTACACAGTATGGAAGGACGATTTTTTTTAAAAGTGGTGTATTTTGAGAATATTTTTAGGATAATGGGGAAGTCAAACAAAAAAAAAGGTTTTTGGTGTATCCGCTATTGCTAATAGCGGATTAGGAAGGAAAGTAAAATGTGTGGCAGGCATGCTCAGGTAGGTGTCAGCTTTCTCAGGAGCTTTTTGCTAATCCTCTATTCTCAATAGAGGATTAGGAGGAAACCCTTAACCATGGTTCCTCCTAATCCTCTATTCTCAATAGAGGATTAGAAAAACATCTGACACCTACCTGAGCATGCCTACAACACATTTTACGTTCCTTCCTAATCCGCTATTAGCAATAGCGGATACACCAAAAACCTTTTTTTTTTGTTTGACTTCCCCATTATCCTAAAAATAATTTCAAAATACACCACTTTTAAAAAAAATTCATGGAAGGACATGAAGAATGGTCATGAAATGCCATATGGCAACCAAGTCAGATTGTGGTGTGGAGAAAAAAGTACGGGTTGGAAATGGCGTGGAAGAAGAAAAAAAAAATCAACCAATAAAAACAAACCTAAACTACACTCACCAATCAAGAGCCTTCACCTCATCCACACAATTGCCCCCACGCCGGTGGAATTACTCCCGCTCTTCCCCCACGCTAGCTACAACGCCGTCTACTGGGTGGTGTACGACGTACGACTTTGCGGTGGTTGACCTTCGCCTTCGCGACCACGACGACCACATTTTTGTCCCCCGCCAGCTGCTGGAGGTCACACCTCCTGTCGTGGAGCAGGACGAAAATGTCATTTTACCCTTTATTTCTATGCTACTTTTTATTCTACGTTTATAGACATTAGAGGGGCCCTTGACCCTTTCTTTTGTAGTAGGCCCAGTATGAAATGGATTCTTTAGTTTTCATAGTGGGAATGCCCGCGCGTTGCCGCGGGTATATATGTTTTTTTGCTTTCCTTTGTTTGTCGGGTTTCACGTGTTCTATTCATCAATATAATTTGCTACAACTAATGTATCAATTCTAGTCTTCTAGATAAACAATTGAGTATAAACAAAAGAATTAAATAGAAAAAACAACTTTAGTAAGCTTGGGTTGTTTCTTGTAATACGTTCCTGCACGTTTTGCAAACAAGTCTGCCTCTTGTTCGTTCAATCAAGTTCAGCATGGATTCTGTCTTGTGTAGGTGGTTGGTTGCCTTGTAAACAAGTTTAAATAAACTCGGCTCGACTCGGATCGTTTACACTAAGGCTCGACGAGCCTAACGAGCGTCACATGTGAGGCTCGAGCTCGGGCTAGATAAACAAACGAGCTTTATTTTAGGCTCAAGCTCGGCTTGGGCTCGATAAGACTCGGCTTGTTTCGAGCTTTTTCTCGAGCCAATCTCGAGTAGCTCGCGAGCCGCTCGGCTCATTTGCATTGGAAAAAGTTATACCAATAAAAGGTCCGTTTAGGCTCGCCTTAAGTGAAGTTCAGGCTCCTATATTAAGCAAGCCTATTATTACACTCGAGCTCAAGCTCGAGCTCGAGCTCTTGTAAGCTAGGATTGATTCAAACTCTTGTAGCTAGGTTTGATTCGAGCTTTAAGCGAACCGATCTCAAGTAACTCACGAACTCCTCTAGATTAATTATGTACATATATTTTTTTTGTTCTAGATAAACTCTAGATCGTCCATTATATGCACTTAAAATCTTCATTTTTTTTTTGTAAATTATACAACTAAAATTCTTGCACTGGCCCATGTCTGAATCATAAAACCAAAATTCTGAGCCAAATTACCAATTAGTGGTAGAAACACTTTTCTTGGCTTGAATGAATCAGATCTTGCAATAATGGTCCCAGTCAGGATGCGAAGGCGTAATCTCAGTCAAACATAACGTTGTCTGGTTTCTATACAATATTCAATCAGGAACAACTTTATACCAAATGGTTACAGATGGCGGATGCAAACAACATTGATGATCTGCAAAGGTGAGCAACGTCTGAAGTATTTTTTAGTTTTGAGTCCATAACGTTTAATTCAGTATCAACCCCACTGCAACGCTGTTCGAGCAATGCTAAAGTTGCTGGTACGGATTCTTTATATCTTTTTTGGAGTTCGGATTGAAGATAATCGCAGAGAGAATTGAAGTCAATTTGACAGAGTTTTGCAAATGGTGTAAAATATCAACATCCACTTGGGTTATCTGCCTACGAAATTCATTGTTTGAAACCATTGTTTTGTCCTTTGGTAGCGCTACGAAAAACGGGTGTGTATTCTCTCCAAGGTAGCCACTCGCACTGAAATAACTGTCCACTTCCCTCCGTTCAGTGAACTCCTGAAATATATAAGACATAAGGAGCGTTTTGACTTCATCTTAGTGATATAATTATTATTTAGATTTTGTGTATAGAGTGTCTAGTACCTTAAGCCGATTGTCAAATTTGGAGACAACGATTACAGTTCTTTTAAGAGTTGGATCAATATTACGAACGACATCAAGCCACAAAGACGAGCACCATTCAACGCTACTTTGTTGAAGGAACACAAGGATGCGGTGAGGTGGGCTAGCCAATGACTTGACCATTGACATAATTTCATCTGGTGTGCTCTCCGGTTCACCCTTTTTTGCCTGCCAACAGTATAAGCGTTTATGCTAAAACAACACACCGTTTCTGTTTTAATACGAAAGCATATGTAAATGTTTTTTACCTTGAGAATAAATCCGGGAGTGTCGATAGTGAGATTAGGACAATGGGCGTATTCAGCTCTCATCACAACCGGCTTAGAAGAAACCGTTGTTTTGGTTTTCTTCAACATTGCATCGGTTCTTGATTTAATGGTGTCTGTAACCGTTGATGCTAATATGATAGGACTGCCATATTCCTCAGAATCTTCATCCTGTTGGTAAGAGTTAACTTTGAGTATCACCCATATGCAGCAAGAAACAAGTATCTTTAAAAATTAAATAATATATATGTAAATATATAGAAATATATAACTATTCCCTAATGCAAAATATAATACAAGTTTGTGGCTTTGTGCATACCTTTTGCAAAAGTACAGCAGAATTTAAAAGCTGGCAAATATCCGGCCTACAAAAGGCTTTGTGCATACCCCCTAATGCAAAACATCCGGGGCGCCCCTCCGTAAGCAGTTGTAAGGTATTTCCAATACGCCGATGAGCTAACTTTACCTCTTTCTCGTTCTTCTTCTTCCACAAGCTGCCTTTTCATCTCTTCCACTAAATTACCATTTTGACCCATTATAGTCTCGTCTTGGATATTCTTTTTAACGGTTCCTAAATTATGCCCTACGTAATCGATTTTTAATAAAGCTTGTTTGTGTACGCCAACGAGTTCTAAAAAGTCGCTTCCTAGCTTCGTAATCTCGTCGTATTTTCCAGCTTGTGTAATTCTTCCATCCTTCAAGACCAGGATGAGATCTGCAGCCGTTGAAAACTTCACTTGTTGCGTGACGTAAATCATTGTTTTCGATTCCAAGAAATCCATCATACATTCCTGTCGATAAATTACTTATTCTAGTTAGAAATTATATAATTATGAGAAAATGAGGATTTATAACTTGTAAGTGATCAACTCACCTTGAAAAGATGGTTTCGTGTAATAGCATCGACACCGCTGAACGGATCATCAAATAGATATATATATCAGCATCTTGATACAAAGCACACGCTATCTGTATTCTCTGTTTCTGACCACCACTCAAATTGATTCCCCTCTCCCCTATAACTGTTTGATCACCAAAAGAGAGAATCGGGCATGCTGATATATTAGCAACTTCAACCAGAGTGCATTAAGCTGGATAAAACACGAAATTTGATTGTTTATTAAACCAATTATAGTGCTTAATTCAGACATTGTCTCCTTTAAGTTGTCCTCGCCATACACCCATACTGTTCAGTCATTTTGTAGATGCTCGGCGGCACAACGGAGGTGTACTACATTTGAGGCGGTGATTTCTCCGTAACAGAATTTTGCAACAAGTTCAAATGTTTTGGCCTCGCCCGGAATGTCTTTGAGGTTTATGGTACAATTTGTGTCTCCTTTCTCAGATGCATCTGCTATCAATTTTTCCATAACCCCAACTTCTTGAAAGCAAAGGAAAGTGAAAAAAAATATAAAAAGATAAATAAATAAAAAATTGAACACTCTTGTTTTGTATCTTCTTTTATTCTTAGCCTGTTGACATTGAAAATCAAACTTTCATTGGCTAGAATTTTAATTTCTCTAAACTGCTTTGACAATTTTAACAAAAAAAAACTCTTTTCATGATTTATATACTCAGTCAACTTTCTAATGGTCGTTTGACATCCAAAGTCAAAGTCAAGCTCAAAGTATTATGATTTACGACTAATAGAGAACAGTAGAAACAGTCGAGTTTACCTTATGAAGATGGAACACTTCAACAACAATATCACTTGGAAGACCGGTTGTGCAAAACCTACAATCACAATCATATTCAAACATTCAAATAACTGCATGAGAAATAAAGCCATATATTCATTCAAAATACATATGAAACCACAAATGCGTTAAAGTGACCAAACCACAGGGAGCAAAACAAAAGTTTACTCTAAAAATTAAAAACATGATGCAATATCATTTTAAGCAGATGCCATAAAGTCTAAAGAAAGTTTTCATCTGCTTAAGGTGCTTCAACTTCTTACTCTACTATCAGTATATGTATTTAAGTCTTCATCACCTATTTTCAATCATTACAGTTGAGTGTATTACATACGCCTCGTTATGTGGCCAGTCAAATCCCCAATTATAAGCCCAGTTATCTAAGACCAGTAACAGTATAAGTCCTAAAACTTTTACAGGTGCCTGGCACAACAGTAGTTTACCGCCAGCTGAAACAAAATGACACAAGCACATTGAAAGGGCTTGAAGGGCATCACCCGCTAAAACGCCATTCGGTTTTAAGTTCGGTGGGTTCCTAACTATGCATTTTATTTTGTTGTTTATGCAGTGTGAAAGGGATTATAAATAGGTACAAAAAGGCATGCCTGGATCCACCAAGCTGTTGCAGAAGCAAATGCACAGGTAAAAGCTTCTAAGCGAAAAATTCATATGCACAGGTAACAACAATTTAATGTATATGTATATAGTTTAGTACAATTTCAAGTAGGATATAGACCAGAAATATAATCAATTGACTATCAGGACCGAACAAGTGACAACTTCTCTGAGGCATTTAGTCGAACAGTTGGTGAGGCCAATATATCCATCCTTCATTTTAACATATCTAGCAGCCACCGGCTTTAAATTCCTGAAGGTTTTCATAACAAACTCGATTTTATTTGCCGAATTCGTTTGAATTATTTATTCGTTTGAATTATTTACAACAAAGTTTTAGGACTTAATCCAACATATTTGGGTCAGATCCAAACAGACCCGTTTCTCATGTGTTTTACTGATACGGTCACAAATTCTTACTGACCCTAACTCCGGAAATCACAGACAGAGTAGCAATTGACAGAAAAAGAGGACATAATTCGCACCTGACATAGGGGGATTCCGGATAACCTGTAACAGGGCACTGAAGTAGCAAAGAAGTACAGAATTGAAGCATGGATTTGATGTTAAATATTGCTGGATGAGGAGAGAAGTGAATCATCATCTTCAATTTCACGGTCCACCTATCCATCCTTCAATCTTCTGCTCTTGCCTTGATGGTTCCGTTTCAATCACCGGATGACTATTAGGTTTCTTGAGGGCAGTTGAGGAAAGGTTTTTTTGTGCGTGTTTATGAAGTGGGACCTAAATTACTGTTATACCCTTTCAGGTGTCTTAAAATGTGTACTCTTTACAATTTTACCCTTATAAAATAGGCTTTTATTAGTTGTACACATTGCTTCTAAAGTTGGACGCCATGTAAAATTACATTTGTGTACGTCACTTCTCCCTTTTATAATAGTATAGATAGACATTAAAATAGTTAGGTACATTAAACCCTCTAGGTTCTTAGTTTCTATAAGATAACAACTTTTTGACCCATTAGTATGTTAAAATGATAACTAGTAACTAAAAAGAAACCAGACAAACAGTTCAGATCAGTCTTAGTAATCCAAAACGTATTTAAATGTTAAATTTACATAATCACATGCACGTTTACAAGGTTCAATAAGAACTTTATAAAACATATACATATATAACATATGATGAATATAATTAAGTTATAAAGAGAATAAGATAAGTAGTTATCGTTATATTTATCACAATTAAAACAAAAGATTTACGTGGTTACAATTCTTCATTTAAAGTTAGTATTTCCTCTCTAACTCCATAAACCTCTAAATATATTTATTAAAATGTTATTTTTTTAATCTTAATCATAATTAGTATTTTAGTTATTTATAAAATGGAAAGAAGAACATTTATAAAGATATTTGTTGATCAACCTAGCATGATTCAATTCTTTTTGAATCAGTCTTTATATGAATTAGAGGTGCACAAACCGGTTAATTTCAATAACCGGTTCGATTAACCGGTTATTTCGGTTATTTTGACTTTTTGATTTTAAATGGTTATTACCTTAACGGCTTAACCGGTTATTTTTTAACTGATTCGGTTAATTCTTTTAACCGGTTATTTTCAGTTAATAACTAATTTTTTGTCTTTTTTTGTGAATTTTTAGTTTTTTTTTCCGGTTAACCGGTATATTGGTTAAAAAACCGGTTACTAATCTACGGTTAAAAATACCACTAACCGGTTATTTCTCGAACAATTATGGTTTCGGTTAATAACCGATTACCCTTAATTAAACGGTTATTTTGTGTACATCTAATATGAATGCTAGTAATATATTATCCAACTCGTTTAAACCGTTAATTTTTCAGCTTCATTTTTTTTATTAAAAAAGAATTTTTTTTTTTTTAAGATTTAAACAGCTAATACAATACTTTGATGATATGAAATAGCAACAAAATGGCAAAATGGTGTGCATTCATCTTTCTTGTATTTTGTCACCCAAAATGGGTGTTGAGTCAGTGTTGAGTGTTAAGTGTTGACCCTATACTACCTCTTTTAAAACATGGTCAGATTTGAACTTTTTTATTTTATTTTAGTATTATCAGTTGATGAATTTTTTTATCATTGTAATTAGTAATACATTAGAATTAAAAAAAACATTACAATTAAAATAATAGTATGCTTTAAATAACGAGAGTTATTAAAATTTAAGTATTTTAATATACTTTTAGAGATTTGTTATATGTTCGGTTCAAGCAAATACAAACTAGAGTTATCTTCACTATAATGTGTCTCTCTAAGCTTGGTAGAGATCATCATTACGAACGTCTCACTAACATACGGGTAATGCTCACCCAAATTTTCTCTCCTTCAAGGTAGAGACAGCCTTTGCTTCTCTCTTACATCAAACTTGAAATACATTGTTAATACATAAAGATTAATCAAATGGTTTAGCATGTGTGTTCAACTATTTCTGATGAATGATTTAAATTCGAGTTTTTTCACAGAATAACACTCGTATATATTTAGCTCGTAGAAGCTTTAGATCTTCACTCACTTAATAATCTTGAGCTTTGATATGAATCAATAAACTAACTAAATAGTATTAAGTGTATTATGTGAATGGTTGAAAACTATTTGTTTGGATATCCAAGGATGAAATAGAGTGATAGACAACAAAAAAATATCTAGAATTCGTACCATCTATCGACCATGTTCCTTATGCGTTGTTTTGTCTCGCAAAAATAGATTCGTTAAGAAATGTCTAAAACACTGATTTTGACTCGTTAAACAAGCTTTAACCATAGCAAATCAATGATATTGATTTGAAATTGTATTAGGCAAGGAAGATAGAAAACTATTTAAAATATTAATCGTCTTTTCTCATAAATTCCATTTGGTCATTGTCTATTTTCACTTTCAAAGAGTATTACTCGTTTTGTTTGAACCAAAAATGGTTTGACTTGTTAGACGTTTGAATATATACCCCGTTTAAGGAAGATTCTCTCTCTCCTTTTGTTTTTGATAAAAGGTTTAATAGAAGTATTTTTGTAGAAATCATTTGAGTTTATAATATCATTTGTATACAAACTTTTGTGTTCAACGGGTTTTACTCTCGAGATCATATCATATCCCTTTTTTCGTGTTTGTTTATTTAAAACCTAAACAAACAATTCAAGAACATAAAAGAGCACAAATGAAAATTAACAAACAAACTTAAACGAACATAAATGAACAAACTTAAACGAACAAAAATAACATAATTAACAAACATAAACGAACATAAATTAACATTAATGAACACAAACGATCCTCCTTTTATGTTTATATTTATAAACATAATTCCTTATGTATTTATTAAGATTCTTTTTTATATTTAGGGTTATTAGATTTTAATAATACAAAGTTTCATCTATTGGCCGATAATAATCTCAACTTTAAAAATTCTCTCCAACGATTTCAACTTTTAAGAATTTGGCCCCCATTGATCCTTTTATAACATATAAGAATTTGGTCTTCTCAAAAGATTTAAGTGCGCATGCAGCCTTCTTAATTGAATTAAGTGCATCTACAGTTTGAAAGTGATCGATGTGGACCACATTCTTACAAGTTGAGATCGCTGGAGGTAATTTTTAGAGTTTGAATTATTATTGGCCAACATATGAAACGTAGGATTATTAAATCTAATAACCCTTGTAATAATTTTTATATAAACATAATATTTATATAATATAACTCCTTATGTATTTATTAAAATTAAAACGAATAAACATAAACAAACGTCAATAAATGTAAACAAACATATGTTCACAATCAAAATGTGTGTTTATGTTCGCCTATTTAACCAAATTTGTCATTAAACAAGTTATTAGAAGGTAACAAATATTTAAAATTGAAAATCAGAATAAATAATTAGTTATATTTCAACCCGTATTTAAAAAAAAACAATAAGGATAATACATAATACAATTTTATAAGGGCAAATACCATAAAAAACCAATATACTTTCTATTTTTTCTCACAAAAGTCTCTCAACTTTTTTTTTTTTTTTTTGCATATAAAAGTCCCTTAACTTGTTAAATTTGAACATTATTTTAAAAAAAGAGAACTGATAACCAGTTGTCCCGGTAGTTTTGGTTACGTGGATACTTTTTTTACTGTGGCTTTAAAAAAATAAAAGGAATGGATTTCACATGATAAACCCTAGCAACTGAAACGTCAAAGAAGGAGGAGACGAAGCGTATGAGTTTAACTCGAAGAAATACTTGAAATCAATTACAGGTACGAAATCAGTTTCTTGTGAACATAATCGGCATCACCGTTCTTTTAATCCACGTTGCTTGATTAACATCATGTTTTAATTCCACGTACAATGATACTCAATTTCTTGTTTTTTTGTTGTTTTATCTTGGGGTATTGGATTTTAATAATCCCAACTTTCACTAATTGGCCGGTAATAATCCCAACTTCAAAAATAGCCTACAACACTCCCAACTTGTAACATTTTGGCCAGCAATGATCCTTGTCTAACTGGGTTAGTTAAAAGTGACGTGGCAAGTGACGTGGCAGCTGACGTGTTTAAAACTTGAAATATTTTGGCCACCAATAATCCCAAGTTTCACTAATTGGCCGGTAATAATCCTCCAGTCACCACCATCATCTCTTCCGACCACCACCATCATCTCTTCCGACCACCACAGCACCGCCACCACATCACCGCCACCACAGCACCACCACGACAACCACCACCACCACCACAGCACCGCCACACACCACCACCACAGCACCGCCACCACCACCACCACAGCACCGCCACCACCACCACAGCACCGCCACCGCCAGCGGTTCTGTGGTGGTGGTGGTGGTGGTGGTGGTGGTGGCGGTGGCGGTGCTGTGGTGGCGGTGGCGGTGCTGTGGTGGCGGTGGCGGTGCTGCGGTGGCGGTGCTGTGGTGGCGGTGGCGGTGGCGGTGCTGTGGTGGTGGTGGTGGTGGTGGTGGCGGTGCTGTGGTGGCGGTGATGTGGTGGCGGTGCTGTGGTGGTCGGAGATGATGGTGGTGGTCGGAAGAGATGATGGTGGTGACTGGAGGATTATTACCGGCCAATTAGTGAAACTTGGGATTATTGGTGGCCAAAATATTTCAAGTTTTAAACACGTCAGCTGCCACGTCACTTGCCACGTCACTTTTAACTAACCCAGTTAGACAAGGATCATTGCTGGCCAAAATGTTACAAGTTGGGAGTGTTGTAGGCTATTTTTGAAGTTGGGATTATTACCGGCCAATTAGTGAAAGTTGGGATTATTAAAATCCAATACCCCTTTTATCTTATATGATATGAAATTGTTTTTAGAAGCCACCATGAAAATGGATGATGGCATCAGTGTTAAACAAAATCACCGTTTAATATTGTCCTCATAATTGTTTAGAATTTATCTTTGTGGATGTTGATGGAGTCAGTGATTTTTGTGGGATGGAGTCATATTCGAATGAAGAAGATGATGATTTTAGTGATGCTACTTATGAAGCAAGTATTGAAGAAGAGGAATTGTCAGATTCGTTGCCATTAGATCTTGAAGATGAGGATTTTGTTTCTATTTTAAATAGGACAAACGATGATCCTGTTTAAAAAAAACTTAGTTACTAGAATATGCGGCCGCATTATGGTAATGATGTTGACAACGATGTTGGTGAGACTTTAGTCGATGGTGACGATGATCTAAATATTGACGAGCCTTCATGGAATTTGCATGTGATTGTAATTGAAACCGGATTATTAAATGCTAGTGAAGAAATTGATCAAGATCTTGTGAAATATTGAACTAGTAATTTATGATAGATTGATTTCAATATGTGATTGTGATGTGTTAAAGCGTAATGTATCAATGGATATTCAACACATGTTGCCCTAGAGTATGCATTGATGATGGTCACGTTTTTAGTATTTGATTTTAACATTAATAAACTATAGGTAACATATTATTTAATTAAAAAAAACTATTTGTAAATTGTAAACGAGATATAATTATCAAATTAGTATTTGTAGTACATGGTTTTGATCACATGTGCGTATTTCAATGTTGTTAAACCGGACCAAAACCTGTTTAATCGGAACCAAACCCTTAACCAGTTTGGTTTGCACGGGTTGAACCACTGAACCAATTCTTTTTTTTTTTTTTTTTTTTGCTAATTTTTTTTTATAGATTAATATAAGATTTGAAATTAAAAATATTCTTTTTAAAGAGGAGCATATTTGATTTAGTAAAAAGATACTTATGCACCTCTTCCAAAAATATCTTTCCATTATTTTGCCTAGAACTAAAGTATTTCGTTAATTAATATAGAAAAAACAAATACAATATTATTTTGAGAAAACAATAAATAACGTAACAATATAGTATTCAACCTTTGTATAACATATAAATACTTTTTAAAATTATGTATTGGAGTTAATTGCTCGGATGGTCCATGTGGTTTCTAACTTTTTTCACGTTTAGTCCCCACCTTTTGAAAATAGCAGGTATGCTCCCTATGGTTTGTCATTTTGTTACTCGGATAGTCCCTGAGTAGATGTCCGTTAGTTTGAAAATAGCAGGTATGCTCCCCATGGTTTGTCATTTTGTTACTCGGATAGTCCCCAGAGTAAATGTTAGGGGACTATCTGTCACACCCCGCTTTCCACGTGTCACCGGTGGGCCCGGTGGGGGAGTATCGTGACGTGGTTGGCAACGTAATAGTCAAACAACACAATATTAATATGCACAGCGGAAGCAATTGAAAATATAATACAACCGAATTTATTATTGTAATATCAACTGTCACAATATTCAGAAGTTTATCCACAGAAGGATCGAACATAAAATGGAAACAATGGTTCAACAGACTTTTAGGCATCTTAAGCTTGCGAGACTTCTATTGATGCTAAGGAGAAATATCCAGCCAATTTCGTATAGTACCTGCATTTAGCCTTTTTGGAAAATACGTCAGTTTACACTGGTAAATACATTCAACTGACTCATTTTGGAAAAAGAGTTTGAAAAGTGATTCGAGTGCAAACGGCACAAAATATCTTGACACATTGATTAAAATGCACAGAGGCAAAATTAATCTTTTTAACTTGGGAGAATTATTTAATATTATAATCTCGTGAACGAATTACATGTTACTTATGCGTTCAGTAGCCCGGATCTAGTCCGGGTTAAAGATCAATAGACACACCACGTTATTGAGTTATACACCGCCAGGTGTACGCCTACACCCCGTGCTCAGGTCGTGGCCAATCTCGTAAGATGATGCCAAGGATATCCGGGACATAGTCATTAACCCCCCAAAGGCTGTAAAGTAAACAAGACTGTTTAAACGAGCCGATCAAATTATTCAACTACCCACTAAGCGTGGAGATTTGATGCTCCATCAAGCGGTATGCTATATACCGTAACCCAAGCCCGTATAGGGAAAATAAGTTAAAAGTATTTACCTGAGCTAAATATAAATTCAATCCCAGCCGTATATCAAATCAGCAAGTACAGGTAGCTTTTACTGGGCTCCTAATCTGGAACGAAGGTTTTTAATAACCTATTAGAATCCTAACGGGTCTTTAATTAAGCTTAAGCTTAGACCGACTAGTTTCAAAGATACGGTTCGTACGCACGATTAAGCGAAGACCGGATAGAATGTGATTTAGACCCGACAAGTTTGAAGACTTGTTTAATATGGGTTTATTATTCACATTCTGGATTTTGAGATAAAACCGATAAGGTTTGACCCGTTTCGGCTAATTTAAGTAAACTTTTTACATAAACCGAACCGAACGCGAAATAAGCGTAACGGGTATCCGTAAGAGCCATATACAGGTTTCCTAAGTTAATATGCTTCAAATATGTTGTGACATCACTAGGATGTCTTTCGTTATGCCCCGAACTAATTTAAACACAAACTATGCCCCGTAGGGGTAGTTTGGTCATTTTAAAGTTTGTAAAAGCGTTTAGATGTTTAACTGAGTTACAGGTCTGATGTAAACAGCAAACATACTCAATTTGATGAGTTATAACAGTAGACTAAAGCATATATGTGAAATTTATCATCTTTAACCAAACTATGCCCCGTAGGGGTATTTTGGTAATTTCACATAAGCTGAAAAGCTCAAAAACGAAGTCTGAGTTAATCAACCTTTGCTTACTGTTAAAATATCATAATTTTCCTCATATATCAGTAGGTATCAACCCGGGTATGTCCAATATGATTTTAAGACATACTATGCGTTAAAAACGCTAATTATGGCGATTAAAGGCCATTTCCGGGTTCGATACTTAAATCTGATATTTTTATATTTCCAGAAGGCTTAAAATAATTTATTTATCATATGTGATCAGTAGCAAAAGGTTTGGAGTCGTTTAGATAATTAAAACTCATTTTATGGCCCGTAAGGGCAAAACCGACAATTACCGGATTAAGCCTACGACTACTAGTTATGCTCAGCCTAAAATTTATTAAAAATCTTTAAAAATCCCAAAATAATATATTAAATCAGTGGGTATTAAGTTTGATACCAAAAAGTAGGCTTAACTAGGCTATACGCTAATTACGCCATTTTATTAACATAAAGCTTTAATTTTGCGATATTGAGCATAACTCTTAATCTACAAGTCAAACTGATGTCAAACTTTGCATACAAGTTTATATATCAGTATTTAAGGTTTCTACACTTTTACATTTTCATAAATCACTTTTTAAGGTAATAAGGGCATAACGGTCAACATATGAGCAATTAACGGAAATATGCATATTAATTGGATAACTAGTGAACCAAGGTGTGTAATCACAGAGGGTTGTTCTAACATGTATCCTAATCCAATTAAAGCTCTGAGGTATTTCTAAAACATACCTAAACGGGTCAGAACTGAAAGTCAAAGTGAAAGTCAAACTATGTGACTTTCGGTTCCGAACCGGGTCAAAACAGGAAATAGTCGGGTTGAACATGTTCGGACATGTTCTTACACTTATTACTAAGTTATAACAATGATCAAACATGTTATATATGTTCTAGATAGCTAATTATGCATAAATGACATTTTAAGCATCCTGTTGACTTTTTACTTAAAAGTTTGACCCGACTTTTGACCTGGTTAGAGTGGTGATCAGGGGAAAACCTTTTGAGGTTTTATTACCCACATAAATACCAACTCATAACTACTTTTAATTCGAGATATAACTGAACCATTATAGACTAATCTCGAAGTCAAACCGTAATTACGACGGTTTGACTTTTAGCTAATTAACCAAGCTAAACTCAACTAAATAAGAACTAGCAGACTTAGGGGCTGTTTGGTAGCCTCTGAATGGTCATTAAGAGGCTACCTCTTAATGAAACCATTAAGAATTTTACCAATGAGAAGGTAGAAGAATGTGACATGTGATGATTTACCATTCAGAGGTTACCTCTTAACCATTCAGACTTGAGGTTACCTCTTATTCATTCAGAGGTTTTAAACCATTAAGAGGTAGCATCTGAATGGTCATTAAGAGGCTACCAAACAGCCCCTTACAAGAGTCCTATGCACGAGATATGATCAGTTGGACCTGCTTGAGAGCTCCAGGAATGATCAAATTATGCAGAATGAAGTGTGTCCAAAGTTGTTGCATTTCATGGCCCTTTATAGTGATCAAGAACACCATAAATCTTTGACACATAGGTCTAGGACTTACCACAATTGATTAACACATGTCTCTAAGTGTTTAGGGGGTGCCTAGGGGCCAAGAGATATGAGGAAAATCGATTTGAAGGGTCAGATTCGCGTATAACAGCAAACAGCAGCGATCAGACGCTGGGCAGACCCCTTACGGACCGTAAGGGGTCGGCTTACGGTCCGTAAGCCTTGGACCAGGGGCAAAAATCCTTCTTGTTATTGCACAGTTGGCTCTTGGCTTTTCGAAAGGGCAACTAACTTATATCTTGCACTTTGAACCCTCCATATTGACACATAAGGGCCTCAAGACTTGTACCCCTCTTGATAAGTCCCTGGCCACTCGGTTAATGCCCGAAAAGTCACAGTTTTCAACGTTGACGCTTTAACCCCTCGCACACGAATTTGATCGTAACTTTCTCATACGATAACGAAACTTTATGAAATTTGAATCGTGCATTCTAGTGAGCATAATTAACATTTACAAAGCTTCGGGTTTGTCAAAAGGTCACTCAGAGGTATATCTTTAAACATGTTGACACATTTAACCCCTGTAGTTTGTAATCTCTCACTTTTAGCTTCGTATGATCCATGATTTATTCGTTTGATGTTATAAACATCATGTAGGGTTATTATGAAGTATATTTCTTCACTGTTGACACTTAGAACCCGTATAATCACATACTTTCCATGTTTGTCAACTTTAATCCTTCTATAATATTTCTTTCACACGTTTAAACATTTGACACGTGTCTACACATTATAGGACGTGAATTTTCGAGGTGTTACACTATCCGAGTAACAAAATGACAAACCATAGGGAGCATACATGCTATTTTCAAAATGTGGGGACTAAACGTGAAAAAACGTGATACCACAGGGACCATCCGAGCAATTAACTCTTATGTATTGCATCATCATGTATATATGTTTAGCTCAACCAAATGCACCAACAAAATCAGCAGGGTGTCGGTTTAGTACTCATCCCATATTCAAAACATTAGTATATGTATAGTCAACAACGTGCACGGTTAGATTCAGTTCAGTTATTAGCATTATCCGTAATTGTAACCGAAGTCATCAGTTAATCAGTTTGGTTAATTCGGTTAACTTGTCAGTTTTCGGTTCGATTCAATTAATAACCAAATCAAACAAGGTCTAATTTTTTTGCTTAGAATTATATGTAATAGATGTATAAATACATGAAATAGAGGTATAAGTACATAAAATGAAAGTATAAAATAAAAAATACATGACTGAGGTACAAAAATAGAAATATATGAAAATATAAATGGTTCGGTTCGGTTAATCGATGCTAAAAAATTAACCGAACGGACTTTCAATTAAATAATACAAAACTTTTTAAAAAAACATATAAAAAATCCCAAAGATATTTCACAAGTAAGGGCGATTGGACTCCACGCACCAATAGAAACATGCCACCCACCCCCACCCCCTTTATAACCCCCATCGTCACCGGAGTTTTCACTCTCTCTCTCTCTCCTCCGCCATGAAAACCACCTCATCACCTCCCCCTTAATTAGGGTTTGTCATCTCCACCCCTTTTAACCTCCACAGTCCTCTTCATTTCTCCACCATTTCAATCCAATTTCCACGTCATCATGTCATACTCCTACCCTCAAAAACCCCCACGTCAACCGGGTCGACCCACCTACCACCCGCCCCACCACCGACCCACCCACATTCCCGATCACACCAGTTCTAGAATCGGTGTACGACAACACAACTATCATCATCAAACAAACCCTAACCAGTACGACACCGTTTTACAAAACCTTAACAATCTGAAACTCACTGAACATGAACAAGAACAACAACAAGAAACAACTAACACGGGTATCAATTTCGACGCGTATGAAGACATACCCGTTGAGATAACCGGGTCGGACGTACCCAAACCCGTTAACACGTTCTCCGAAATCGATTTGGGTCACGTGCTTAATGATAATATAAAAAACCGGTGTAAGTATGTGAAACCGACGCCCATACAACGTCATGCGATTCCGGTTGCTTTAGCTGGTCGTGACTTGATGGCTTGTGCTCAGACCGGGTCTGGTAAAACGGCGGCGTTTTGTTTTCCGATTATTAGTGGGGTTATGAAAACGACGTCGTCTCCGCCGTCGTACGGTCGTCGGGATACGGTCGCGTTTCCTCTGGCTCTGGTTTTGTCTCCCACTAGAGAACTTTGCTGTCAGGTGAATAATATTGTTGCTTAAACGGCGTCGTTTTGTTATAATATTATTATTATTTTTTTATTTTTTATTTTATATTTGTTTTTGTTATTTTTTTTATATTTACAAGCTAATGTTCATAACATGGTTAAAAACTTTAGGGTGATTTTGTTAAATTTGTAGATGTAATGTAATTTGTTGTTGTGTAATATTAATATTTGTATTTTTTGAAGAACATTTTTATAAATTTATTTTGTTACATTTGTAAGTGTAATTTGCTGTAGTATAATATTTATATTTGTATTATTATTTTGTTAGATTTTTGAAGAACATGGTTCATAACCTTATTTTGTTACATTTGTAGGTGTAATTTGTTGTAGTATAATTATAATATTAATATCAATATTTGTATTTGTGTTTTGTCAGATTTTTGAAGAAATTGGTGCATAACTTTATTTTGTTACATTTGTAGGTGTAATTTCTTGTAGTTAATATCAATGTTTGTATTAGACCATGTGTAGTGGTTTAGCCGAATAATGCCCCCACCATGGGGCGTTTTGCGACTAGTGGCAGTCCAGTCAGCATGGGGCATTATTGGGCGTTATTGTAAAAGTGGCGTAGTGGGAATAATGCCCAATAACGCCCCTTCCAATTATTAAACAATTATTTTTTTATTAAGAAGAGGTTAAAAAAAAAGGAAACTACAAGTGCACCCCTCCCATTGGCTACTCAACATGGTTGCATGCATGTTGAGCGTTGTTTTAAAAACGCTGAAGTAAATTTTTTTCAAAAATAATGCCAAACAACGCCCTATGTAATGGGGGGTGGGGCGTTTTTTTTGAAAATAATGCCCCACTACGGGTGGTCTTATTATTTTGTTAGATTTTTGAAGAACATGGTTAATAACTTTATTTTGTTACATTTGTAACTTGTAAGTGTAATTTGCTGTAGTATAATATTAATATTTGTTTTATTATTGTGTTAGATTTTTGAAGAAAATGGTTAATAACTTTATTTTGTTACATTTTTAGATGTAATTTCTTGTAGTATAATATTAATATTTGTTTTTATATTTTGATTGATTTTTGAAGAACATGGTTAATAACTTTATTTTGTAACATTTGTAGGTGTAATTTGTTGTAGTATAGTATAATATTAATAGTTTTATTATTATGTTGTTAGATTTTTGAAGAATATTATAGTATAATATTAATATTTGTATTATTATGTTGTTAGAATTTTGAAGAACATGGTTCATAACTTTATTTTGTTACAACTGTAGGTGCAATATGATGTATAATATTAATATTTGTATTATTATTTTGTTAGATTTTTGAAGAAGCTAAGAAATTCTGCTTTCAAACTGGTGTGAAAGTTGCTGTTGTTTATGGTGGTGCACCAGTTTATCCTCAGGTTTATATACTCTTTCAACTTATAACAAACTGCAAACCCTAGTTTTTTTTTTTTTTTGATAATTATGATTATGGATATTTTAACTGAATAATGGTGGTGTAGATGAGGAATTTAGAAAGGGGTGTGGACATTTTAGTTGCCACACCAGGAAGATTAACCGACATGATCGAAAGATCAAAAGTTTCGCTTGCGAAAATCAAGTATTTGGCTTTAGATGAAGCCGATCGAATGCTGGATATGGGATTTGAACCCCAAATCAGAAAGATTGTCGAGCGTTTGGATATGCCGCCTTGTGGTCGTCGACAAACAATGCTGTTTAGTGCAACTTTTCCAACGGAGATTCAAGTTAGTCATATGAAACATGTTTGGTTAATAGAATTATTAAAGACTGTTTGTTTATATAAATAATGTAATTATGTTTTGAATGCAGAGGATGGCATCCGATTTTCTTAAGAACTACATATTTCTGTCCGTCGGTAGAGTTGGTTCCAGTACTGATTTGATCCTGCAAAAGATTGTGTTTGTTGAGGATTCGGAGAAACGTGACTATTTACGCAATCTTCTTCATGATCAGAAAGCAAAAGGAAATCTGGGGAAGGTATTTACGCGATCGACTTCATTTTCTTTGGAATTTGCTTAACTAATTTTCTAAGCTGTTTTTTTTTTTTGAATCTTGATTCAGAATGCATTGACTTTAATCTTTGTGGAGACTAAACGAAGCGCGGATTCTTTAGAAAATTGGCTATGCAGGATGGGTTTCCCCGCTACCGCAATCCATGGAGACAAAGTCCAATTTGTAAGATCAGTTATTCACTTTCTCTCTTTGATAGTTAAATTGCAAACTATGTAGATATATCGGTTTTCGGTCCCCTGGTGAGATATTGGTGCAATATATCGGTCAGAATATCGATACAGATATTATCCACGATGTTGATCGATATATCTCACCGATTTTCCCGTTATCATTACCTTTCTTCTTAGTTCTAGCATTCGTCTTTCTTCTTACTGTTGTTATTAGTGTTTTAAGTCTTAATAGTTAATTATTAGTGTTAAATGTTAATTAGTTCCTACTTGCTACAATTGTTGGCGTTTTGCAAGTTGCAAAAGGTTAATCTGTTAATGGTATGAGAGTATACTAAATTCAGCTTGATATTAAGATTACCGATATCCCACCGTGATTACCAATATCTCAAATATCGGTCCTTGGCTGATATCCGACTTTTTACTTCATTAACTACTTAGGTTAAATCGCAAATTAACGTGTTTTTGTATGCTAAATTACTGCAGGAAAGGGAAAGAGCCTTGCGGTCTTTTAAAAATGGTGTAACTCCAATTTTGGTGGCTACTGATGTTGCATCAAGAGGGCTGGATATCCCTCGGGTTGCCCACGTGATAAATTTCGATCTGCCACGTGACATTGACAGTTATGTTCATAGGATTGGGAGAACGGGCCGGGCTGGTAAATCTGGGCTAGCGACGGCTTTTTTCAATGCGAAGAATTCAATCGTTGCTAAACCGATATCTGAGCTTATGAAAGAAGCTCATCAGGATGCACCGGGATGGCTTGATCAGTACGCTGAAAGTCATTCGTCTTCTAGCGATTATCGTCGTGGTTCCAGCAAATTTGGCGGTCGTGATTTCAGGAATGGTAATGATGGTTCGTATGGGAATGAAGATTATGGCGCGACGGCAGCATACGGTGGGAATTCAGATTATGGTGGTACTTCTTATGGCGGTTATGACGATTATGCTCCGCCGATTGTGGCTGCGGGCGTTTCTGATTCGTATGGTGGCTTTGGCGGTGGTGGTGGTGGATATAGTGGTTGGGACTGAGTAATTTGACAGTTGTTGTGCCACTCTCTTATAAGCTATGACTCGAAGAAATGGTTATATATTTTGGTTTAGGTTTACTTTACTTTTTGCTAACAAAAATGAAGATTGGGGGTGGTGGTATAGGTGATATTATATAGATGGTTTATTAAGCTACATTTTACATTTTGATGAGTTGACTTTTGGGTTCAAGTAACATATGTAAAGCTTGAACATGCATATGATGATGATGATGATATTAAAATTGATGTTTCTTTTGGCTATTATGGCATATGACCATATGTTGCTTATAATATATATCTTGTTCTTTCTTTGTTATGAGTTTTTACCCACTCCGACCAGCCTTATTGTGTTGGTTATGACTAAAACATGATATTACTAGGAAAGTTATACGTATCTTTATAAATGAAATGAATTAAGAGATAGTATCTACTAAATGTAGACTTTTGGGTGACTTTTAATAGGTTTAAACACAGACATTTATAAGTAAACGAATCGAAATTGTCACCTCTAGATGCAATTTAATTCTAGCGGGTAGGTTGTAGGTACATATGGTAAGGCTGGAGGGTATGGGATGGAGCCCCTAGGGGCTTTATCAAGACACGTAAGCGCCACGTAGGATCCAAGTCATCCATAACGCCCCCTTTAAATTGCACGGTGTGAGATGGAGCCCCCTATTAATCAAAATTAAAAAAAAATTTGATTGGTGCAAAACAAATGGGCTCCACCTGAACACCTCCTTCCTCCCGTTAACATGGTGGCGAGCTCACCTATAGCGCCCTTCCTTGAAGTGCTCGGTGTGGCGGTATAGCGCCGGTGGCGCCATAGTTGGTGAGCTGGCGGCGGTGACGCCTCCCACACCCTCCGGCCTAAGGCTAATTCCAGCAACACCTACAATTGATAACCCGGGTATACAGGGTGTTGACTTTCCTCAAGTTTAGAAGTTAAGTTTATAAGATTGACTCTACCTCAATTTTTTTTTTTTTGTAACTTTATATCTTTTTATGTTAAAAAGACATGTCACAGAATAGTAACCAAGTTTCAAAACTGTTGTAATTAGATCACCCGTATCGTTTTCGTCCCAATTAGATAACTTAACATTCAAATCGAGCCATGTCCTTTTTTACTGTGCCAAGAAAAAAATAGAGCATAAGATGTTGGGTTGGATTATTTTAATATATGAAATTATATTTATTAAAAATAAAAACATTTTAATTTTGTAGCCACAATCAGGCATATGATCCCATACTCGACCAAACGGTAATAATTTACCGTATCCCAAGCCCGTATAGGAAAATAAGTTAATACCTGAGCTAGTACTTGACTTTAAAATGCAAAGTTTATATTAACTCAGTCGTTTAATCAATAGGTAAGTGTAGGTAGCATTTACTGTAATACCTGAGCTAGTACTTGACTTTAAAATGCAAAGTTTATATTAACTCAGTCGTTTAATCAATAGGTAAGTGTAGGTAGCATTTACTGGAAGGCTCTAGTCTAGAACGATGGTATAAATAACCAATTAGAAAGCTAACGGGTCATATTTAAGTCGTAGACTTAGACCGGCTTGCTTAAAGAGTCAAAGACGGTACGATACGTTAGATTAAGCGATGATCGGAATAGAATGTAGTTTAAACCCAACAAGTATTAAGACTTGTATAATATGGGTAAACTATTTACATTCTGGAAATTGAGATTAAAATGATAAGGTTAAGCCTGTTTCGGTAAACTTATGTAAGCTAGTTACATAAGTCGAGTCGTATGTGTATAGGCATTAACGGGTAACCGGATGAGTCATGTACAAGTTCCATATGTCATTATACTTTAAAAAAGTTATAATATTAGTAGGATATCAACTTGTATGTCCGTTAAGGTTTTAAATCAAGCTATGTCCTATAAGGTTTTAAATAATATTATTTTTCTTATTGTGTATCTTTTAAATATAACTATTATTTAAAAGAGTAAACTGTCATCTTGGTCCCTGTGGTTTGGCCAGTTTTGTCACTTTAGTCCAAATCTCAAACTTATTACATCCAGGGCCCTGTGGTTTGCATTTTGTTGCCATTTTAGTCCAAAATCCAAAAAACCCCTTTTTTAACTGTTGAGAGCTGCCTATTTTGTCCTTTAGTTCAGGGGTATTTTGGTCATTTATCTTTTCAGTTAATACATTAGTCCAGATTATTCAACACATTAAAAAATCTGCATCTCATCTTGATATGCAGATGTTCATCATCATCATCATCGACAACACCACCATCACTCTCTCTTTCTTTCTCTCTCCAAGCACCACCATCACCGCCACTGCCGTCGTCCAACACCACCACCACTGTCAGAACACCACCGTCATCGCCCCCGCTAACCCCGTCTCTCTCCTCTCACCCCGTCTCTCTCCTCTCTTTCTCCGTTTATTTGGTCACATCATCCACCACCACCACGCCCACCATCGCATCATCCCCACCGCCGCCAACACCATGAATGGCATCTTGTGCAACGAGCAGGGAACAAATGGCATCCAGAACCCCCAACTTCGTTCCTTTGATTCTGCTCCAAAACCATCAATATCATCTTACAAACAATAAATATCCAATCTTGTCAGTCTAATAAATCCTTAACACCAAAAGCAATCAAAATCCCATTAACCAAAATCACATCTTTATATCAAAATTCACCTTTACAACATAAATCCCACATAAACCAAAACACAAACCTCCTATCAACAACAAAACACTAAAATCCAGTTGGAAATTAGGTCAAAAAAGAGAGAAAATTGGGGGGTTAGAGCAAAAGGGCTTACAGGCGAGTAACATGATTATCTTGATCACAAGTAATATGAAACCAGGTGCAGGGGTTAACAAGATTGGGATCCCAGCTCTGAAGAACGTTAACCAGATACCTCAGTTACAACCAGCAATCATCTCTTCTCCTTCTCCTATTCGATACTTACACCAACAAAGCCGCTAATCACAGATTTGCCCATTTACTTTTTCTTCGATACATTCACTATCACTACAAACTCAGATCTAGATCTTTTCTTACACAAACAACAATTCAGATCCATAACGTTTAACTCAGATTAACTACATCGGAGAAGTAGCCACCACTGTCACCATCGTCTCCATCTCTGTCTCCGGCCAACGACGCCACCGCCTCTCTCTCTCTCTCTTTCTTCTCTCTCTCATCTGCAGATGACCGCCAGTAGTTATAATTGTGCTCTGAAGAGGTGGTGCTGGTTGTGGTGTGGGGTGGATGTTGATGGTGGCGGTGGTGGTGGTGCTTGTGGCGGCAGAGAGGAGAGAGGGAGAACAGATGGTGTGTGTAGTTAGAGAGAGAAAGTAGGCTATACAAAGAGATGGGACGATGAAGATGATCTGTAAATATTATTATCTTTTTGTGTTAAATGTGTATATTAATATATATATATATATATATATATATATATATATTAATTTTTAATTAAGAAAATGTTAAATGAAAAAAAAATGACCAAAATACCCCTGCACTAAAGGACAAAATAGGCAGCTCTCAACAGTCAAAAAGGGGGTTTTTTGGATTTTGGACTAAAATGGCAACAAAATGCAAACCACAGGGCCCTGGATGTAATAAGTTTGAGATTTGGACTAAAGTGGCAAAACTGGCCAAACCACAGGGACCAAAATGACAGTTTACTCTATTTAAAATAAAGGAAAATAAAATTATTATATATCATAAATTAGATTTATTATTGATATCAATAATTGTTATGGGGATTTAACTAATAATTAGTTATTATAAAATTATGATCTAAGTTAACAATTTATAAAGAGTTAAATGCCCGGATAGTCCCTGTGGTTTGACATTTTTTCACCTTTAGTCCCTAACTTTCTAAAATTACTTCTATAGTCCTCAACTTTTCAATTTTCGTTCCCGGATAGTCCCTGACACGGATGAGGGTTAGTTTTTAGTGTTAAGTGGGTGTGAAATGACTAAAATGCCCTTATCATAAAATAAAATAAAATAAAATAAAATAAAATAAAATAAAGCAAAATAAATTAAATAAGTATTAAATAAATATATGTAAATATACATACACACAGATCAATAATCTGAGATTATCCCCCTCTCTCGTTCTCTCTCTAGTACCACCACCACCACCATCACCTCCACCTCCACTGCCGCCATCACCACTGACCACCACCACCATCGTCACAGCCACCACTTCCGCCACAACCGCCGCCGCCGCCATCATCACCACCCCCCGCCATGACCACCACCGTTTCAATCTATTGATGTTGTTTTCATCAATGATGATGATGATGATGGACAGAAGGAACCTGGTTCTAGCTTTAGGGTACTTCCTTGTTTAATTAACTGGAAAACCCAATTCGATTTTGGTTTTAGCTCACTCCGCCGCCATCATATCAACATCAGTAAGATATGGCTACCTCCACCCTTCTCAAGAGAAGCACCACTGCAGCAGCAAATCTCTTCAACAAGCTTCTTCTTCCTATTGGCTCCGTTTCTGCTACACCTTCCGTTCATCGGAGCTTCAATACGAACGCATCTCAGGTCTCTGCTTATGAAGATTTCAATCGCAGCGACAATGATTTCTTATTCACCTGTTCGTACATTTCATCGCGATATTGTTTCGATTTTGTTATGAATCGATGTTACATTGTGTGATTGATACTTGTGATGTAGTTAAATTTCTGAAAATTATTTTGATGTTTGTTGCGAATTGATGTTAAATACGGATCTATGGTTTTTGATGAATGCTAGTTTTATATGTTTTTGTTTCAGTTTGTGATGATTAATTGATTTACACAGAGATTTAGTTTTGTGATTTACACAGAGATTTAAGTTTTGTAAAGGTGATTTTGTTTAGGTTAGGTTTGCAGAGTGTTTTGAAAGTTGATTTAATTGGGGATGGTTGTGGCAGTAATGGTTACGGTGAAGTGAAGGTGAAAATGGTGATGGTGGTGTGGAGTGGGGAAGATGAAGTGGGTAGGGTGGGTGGTGGGTCCTACATAAATTATAAATTGTAAAATATTAATTATATTTCTTTAAAATTTTTAGTTATTAATTTGATAACAAGGGTATTTTTGTCATTTCACACGCACCTAACACCAAAAACTAACCCCCATCCACGCGAGGGACTATCCGGGAACGAAATTCAAAAACTTGGGGACTATAGGTGTAATTTTAGAAAGTTAGGAACTAAAGGTGAAAAATGGGCAAACCACAGGGACTATTCGAGCATTTTTCTCATTTATAAATGACGAATAAAATATTTTGATAATTAATGGCTTTATTAAGTCATAGATAAGTAAAAAAATTAATAATATTAAAATAGGATTAACTTACTCTTTTCTACAATATAAGAGCATTCACATTGGAGGCTCCATCTCGATCTATATAATTAATAATATTAAAATAGGAACTGGGTTATTTAATGCTTTGAATTGGGCTCGACCCATTCTTCTTCTTCTTCTTCTTTTTTTTTTTTTAAACGGGGAATATCTTGATACTTGAACCTAAGACCTTACTTAAGTATTTAAAAGAGTTAAATGTGTGGTTGGTTCTTGTGGTTTGCAGATATTGAAGATTTGGTCCCAACGCTTCAATAATTACAAAGTTGGTCCTAGTGGTTGCAGTTTTCGTACTCGGATGATCCTTATCACTAACCTATGTTAAGTTTTCCAATTAAGTGTGTGTAAAATGTCTGTTTAACCCCTAAGATTAAAAAAAAAAACAAATACAAATAAGTGAGCCCCATCCATTTAAAGGATGGAGTGGGGAAGAAGAAGGGTGAGGCCCACTTATATCTATTTGTTTTTTTATTTTAATTGTTAGGGATAAAACTGACATTTTACACCCACTTAACAAGAAAATTTAACATGGGTTAGTGATAAGGATGCGAAGACTGGGACCGACTTTGTAATTATTAAAATACTGGGACCAAATAAACAAACAAACGGGAGGGAGGGAGGGAGTATAAGTGTGAAGATTTGATAGAGAGAGGGGGCAAAGTGAAAGTTGAAAAGTAGGGGGAAGCCCGGGCGTACGTACATATAAAAGTGAAATAATCCCCAATTTCATCAAAACACAAAACCTAAAAGTAACAAACAACAAATCGATGGAAGACCAAGGTACGTAGTAATTTATGATTGTCTGTCGTATGCTATTATTGCTATTATGTCGTATGTTTTAGGGTTTAGTTGCTGTCAATTGGGTGTTTTCGTTCAATGTTATCGGTTGAGTTACTAGTAGGTATGGTGTTTTGATATGATATGCGTAGTGAATAATAAATAGTGGTTTTGTTTTGTGTATCCAAACCCACCCTGCATTCGCTCGTTTGGTATGGTTGTAAATCGTATTTTTGTTCTTCATTCATTCTTGACGATGATCATCGATTGCTGTTTTATAATATATGGAATGAAAAGTTTCTGTTCAATTGTTATACAAAAACTGTATATAGGTAGAATCAAAGCTCAAGTGGAAGGGGGGAAGCAGGAACATCTTGTTGAGAATCAAAACAGCAGCCCTGCCTCAGCCGCAGCAACTGCTGCTGGTAACCACTCATTTGCTTCGTCTCTGTAAAACAATTTAAGATATTTCTTTCTTCTTAATCATTCTTGACAATTGATCAAGTGAAAGGGAAGCGCCCTCATGAGGATCTTGTTCAGAATCCAAGTTCTGCCTCTGCCTCTGCACCTGCTGCTGCTGCTGCTTCTGGTATCTTGTTGGACCCTATCAACTCATTTGTTCTTAATTCTTGACGACAGTTAATGTGTTTGTGTTATATGTATGCTAACAACTTCTAATTTGTGTTTGTTCAACTGCTTTTGTTTGTTTGGTGCTTCATCACTTGTTTTTGTATTTGAAATCTTCTCTTTATGTTTTGTACAACATCAATTATTTATTACTAACCGATTATTAACTACCAGGTACCAAATCTCAAGTGGAAGAAGGAGCCAAGCGCCCATGTGTGGAGGAGGAGAAGACAACCAAGCCCAATCATACTGGTAATCCACGTTTAACCTATTATTATTAACATTTATTTATGCAACCTTAATTTTTGTCAAAAAGTACGTGACTGGAGGCATTTTTTAAAGCAAATGTTTGTCCCTTTGTCTTTAATTAATAGGCATTAAAACACTTAACAGAAGACTTGAAAAAATTGATTTTAAAAATGTTTGTTATTCCCTACAGTGAAGGATGACACGGAGGAGGAGGAGGAGGAGGAGGAGGAGGAGGAGGAGGAAGAACAGATAGATTATGGGGAAGATTGGATGAAAGATGGAGGATATTACCTCGGCTATGACTTTGAGAAAGGTCGAACAGTTATCGTGGGAGAACGTCCTAGGCCCGTTTGGAGGAGCTTTGGGCCTTGTCCTCCAAACGCCCTCACCAATAAAAGGATGAACCGTACGAATTCTTATTCACGGATATTCTTCATTCATGAAGATATGCTTGGATCGAATGCAATCTTAATCATTTTGTTTTTTTTTAACTAATAGGTAGATTGGCTGAAACTGGACGTCCATTTCTTCGCCCTGACGATCCTCTTGGTAAGATTCCATGGAATCCGTTCCCGTTCCATGTACCAAGAGAGGGTATTCATTTTACTGTTCCCGGTAACACAACTCATTTCGGTTGTAAAACTTAATTATTTTTTACATCAGTTTTTGTATTCTTTCTATTGATGATTAACCTATTTATTTATTAATAGACCCTGAAGCTTGATCAAGTTCCCTCTCGGTTGGAAATGGATCTAGGAAACCAGCAGCAGCTGATGCTAACACTTCAATATCCACTTGTTTAGGTTTGTAAAACATGTTCAGATACATTAATCTATGGTTGTAGTAGCTAACTTAACTATTTTGTGTGTGTGTTTTCTTTTTTAATTTGACCAACCCAAACTGAGTTAAAAGATTACATGTATATCCAAAATTGTCGTTCTTTCAACTTTCGATATTTTATATATTATAGGCATCCGTACACGCTGATATCTTACAAACGTTTTATTGTTAGATTATTACACATACTTATTTTTATGATTATTTATTATTATTAAACAAGTATTCCTACCACCACATACTATCCTTGTCCGCTGGCTTTTCAGAAAAGACGCTCCCTCTCGTCATATTTCCAGGTGATTCTTTCTCCCACATCCCCAATCCTATTTCCTGCATCAATTAACTCCTCGCCATAGTGGCGGAGTTCAGCTAGATTTTCCGGACTCATAGCTGGGTATAGTGGAGGTTCTGGGTCAAATTGAGGGAATAAGGTATTAGGACTATTTAGGAGATTTTGAAATTGCCAGTCAGTGGTCCACCATTCTTCCAGCTCTCCTGGTAGAGGTTGGGATTGGACAATAGGATCTGGAATAGCAGGTTCCAGATTGACTGGAAGTTAGACTTTTGCTGGGTAGTTGAAGAGATCTTCTTCGGTAAATACGAGATTTTCATTAACAGGTTCGAGGTTTCCATCGGCAGGTCCGATGAGGTCACTAAGTACTAGCATATGATCTAGGACTTTCCAGGGTGTCATTTCCTGGTTTTGCCTAGAACTTTCCCCAATTTCTATTTCCTTACCTTTTCCTTTGGGATCTTCTGTCTTGGTAACTTTTCGTGTTGCTGGTTTCTTCCCACGCAAACGCCTCCAGACAAGTCTTTTTCTTTTCTTGGGTTTAGGTTTTTCCGGTGGTTTGGATTGAAATTCCATGGGTTCCTCTTTGTCAGCGAAATAACCGGTGAATTCTCTGGAAACTTCTACCTTAACAGGATAGAGGTTGAGATTCTCTAAAGCTTCAGATAACTCATTCATGCTGTTTTAGTAGTTATGAAGAAACATATAAAATTCTAAGTTAAAGTTTTGTAATTCTCATAATCACATAATGGTAATCTAGAAAACTCAAATACAATTTATTTGATTAAAACGAACTATTGATAGATATTTATTACAACTGAAATATACTAGTGGTTTTATTTAATAGTTTAAAGTTCCTGACTTGTAGGTGTCGTAGGTACTGATACTGGTTTGGTAATTTGACTAGAAGTTAGCATTTATGGCGGTAGTGGCTAACATGTAGAGATTTGCCCACTTTTTGTCTAATCTTCCCATGGTGGGTTATTGCCTATTTTCTGTGTCTCCTTAGGCATCATTACTTCTTTTGGTTGTGGTTTCTTTCTTTTTTCCTGACTTTTTCTAATAATCTGACTTCTTTTCTTAGGAGAAAGTGGTTTCTCAAACTGTGCCTTACGGACAAAATTCCTTCGGTATTTTGAGGATGAAGTTCCTTTTTCTTTCGGTAAAGTATCTAATTTATGATAGATATCCGAAAGTGTTTGCTTACCCATACTGTAAACAAATATTCAAATAATAAAACACGTAATCACAAAATAGCAATTAGTAAAAATTAAGTATTTTCTAAATACTTAATTGGCTTAAATTAGTGGCTCGTTCAATGGCTCTGATACCACCTTTTTCTGTCACGGCCCCCGTCCCGGTTTTACCAGGTCCGGAAGCCGCGAGACAGAAATCCCGTGATTTTTATTATGTTTACAGCGGAAGATTTACCAGAATCTTTTAAAACTTGAAAATGCCTGATTATTTTATTTCATAATTCGGGATAAACCCCGTGATTTACAGTAGAGGAATTTCACAAGTAAATTCCCTGGTTTATTAAAACATGTTTATTCATTTTAATTGAGCCACCTCTTCAAGCTGATTAGTGCTTCGTAGCACGTTTTTCTTGATTCACAGCAGGTCGCCTGAAACACGTTTTAAAATATTTTATCAGCGGGGAAATGCTGGCGAGTCACTCCAGTTATACAAAACGACTCATTGTTATAATCTACAGTATTAAGAGCGATTACAATGTCGACATATATCAACCAATTACCCAACGATATTTGTCACTCGACCACCCATTGGCTATCTCGTTGTCCAATGGTGTTTGTGACTATGGTCATATCACCCATTGGCTAATCCGTTGTCCAATGGTGACGGTTATCAAGTAATGTATACAAAACCCCACATACCGGCTGTAATTGAAGATTACAAAGACTTAATCCCTGTAATTATAACTTTGAAAATAAATAGGGTTTTGGAAATAATTTGGTAAAAAGAGAATGAGTTACATTGCAGATTTATACGGGTAGAGTTTAGCCTAATGATTAGCCTTGTAACCTAATTAAAATAACAATGCACACGAACTAGATTAGTAACTAATACAGCATTTACGATAACTCACGAGATTTAAACCCTCACTACGAATGACAAAGCGCATCTCTTAAACATCCATCGGATTCGCAACGAATGACAGAGCGCAATACTTAAACATCCATCGTTTTCACGACGAATGACAAAGTATTCCCCAAGTTCGGGTGACACTCAAACATCCAGTCAGATTCACGACTAATGACAAAGGAAGGCACTTAAACATCCTGTCGGATAGTTTCAATCGATCGGATATTGAATCGTAGCAGCGATCGAGTTAATACCTAGTATCGTGGCAGCGTTACACTATTGTGAAGTGTAAATTCGACTTTTGAGCAGTATATTTCGAGTTTTGAACTGAAATTTTGACACCAGAAGATTGCTCGTAGCCCAAGCTATTTATAGCTGAAAATTGAGGTTCACGCGGCCCGTGTGAATCTTCACTCGAACCTTACGCGGCCCGCGAGGGCACCTATTTCGTAGATTAGGGCTACGGTGTCATCACTAGACTTGCCACGCATGTGACACGTGGATCTGGAACGCTTATCCAATCAATGCAGGTTTGACGCGGCCCGCGTAAGGGTCTTCTTGTCCTTTACGCGCCCCGCGAGAAGACCAGAAATCTGGTTTTCTTGGTTTTTCATGAACAATATGGTTTCAGGGGTCCGGGTTTTCACTTGTGGGTTGTTTTTAGGACATTTTTGAAGGTCCTTACACGGCCCGACTAGTCCGGTAAACAAAATGCCTAGACACAACAATAGTATGATCCAGAAACAAAAAATAAAAGATAAAAGAGAGGAACGATCTTACAGCGGGTGCAAGCAACTCCAAATAATATCAGATCAGTAGTTTTCTAGAACTACAAGACCTGGTGCAGAAAGAAAGATCACCACAACTCTACTGGTTAGTTTGCCCTGAACCTTCGAGGGGTACATAGACTAACACAGGTGACAAGCCGGAGAGAAGACCAGAAGACAGAAACCCTAAGTTAGGGTTTCGTTTAGCACCAAACAGTATATCACCAAGAAGCCACAGATCTAAACAGATCTCTCACCAATCAAAAGTTTCGGAGCACAGAAACCCTAGACAAACAACAACATCAATCAGAGAACACAAATTATACAGCGGAAAAACACCAAACAACTAAAAAGATCATCAACAAGAGCACGATGGCTCTGATACCATGTTAACAACCATGATATGATGATCAACCAAACAAATGAACAAGAGAAAATAGCGACAAAATCAAGCAACAAAACTCTTATTAACCCAAACCAAAATATTTGCCCCCAAGAACCCTAGATCTTACAAAAATAAGATAAAAAACAATACAGAAAATACACACATGTCTCGATGATATCAGAAATAACCAGCAATAAACTCTCAGAAATACAGATAAGAGCGAAGAAGACAACAACTGCGATAACAATCGCCACACAATCTTCACAAACCCTAGAAAACTAATACAGAGATTGAATGTGAAAATATGAGAGAGAGAACTAAATAATAGAGCTGATAACAGCCCTTTTATATGTCCGGTCACGAGATATTACATCCAGGTCCAAAACTTTGGCTGATGATGATCGCAGACCTTCCAATGTTACAGAATACACCCTTCAGATATGAAACATGCTGCAATAACTGGTAACAACTAACGACTTTTAGAAACAGACCAAAAATACAAGCCTAATCTCAATATAAGCCCAATGTTCAACAAATGAGCCTAGAACACGTGTACGGTAATACAAGCCCAAATGGATGACCAATGTCTTATAACATTTTAACAAAATCAATTCAACTGTCAACAACTATATCAAAACACCTTATACACAAATACTTGCTTGACTTACAATTTTGGTTACAAACTTTGAGAGGTTTAGTCAACTATCGTCTATTTTTGTCATTTCAAAACCACTTTTTTAATCACGTCTCTCTGTTCTAAGAGAGTTCACATCCTATCCATCATAATCTATCTTATAATTACACTAAAAACAACTACATTTTCTCTCTCCTTTCAATTAAATAATAATATTTTATATCTTTATTATTACATTTTCTCTCTCCTCTACTCACAACCATTTTTAGGGGTGAACAGAAAACCAAAATAAATAACCGTAACCGAAATAACCGAAAAATCCGAACCTAAAAACCGAACCGAAACAAAAACCGACGGTTCGGTTTTCGGATTTTTAATAACCGAAAATTTCGGTTCGGTTTTCGGATAATCATTTTCAATAACCGAAATTAACCGAACCGATAAGTTTTAATAGTATACCAAATCTATATATTTTTATGTTTAAGTGTTTACCCATGCTACTAAGAATTATTAATTTTATTCTTGTTTGTTAAATATTTATAGAGTAAACTTTCGTTTTGCTCCCTGTGGTTTGATCACTTTAACGATTTTGCCCCAAACCTTTAAAAATAGTCATTTTCCTCCAATAATTTGCTATGGTTTTTCCATTTTGCTCCCCGCATGGAGCAAAATGGAAAAACCATAGCAAACTATTGGAGGAAAATAGTTATTTTTAAAGGTTTGGGGCAAAACCGTTAAAGTGACCAAACCATAGGGAGCAAAACAGAAGTTTACTCATATTTATAATAAGAACATTACCATGTTTATTTATCATTAAAATTATCCATTGTTTACAGGAACTAACAAAATTTAATATAAAAATTAAATGGTTTTCAAAGTATTTTAAAAGAAAACGTCTTAACAAAAACTTTAGAGAAACATTAAAATAGATTAGAATGTTAGGTTTATGTGAATAATAAATGTAAACATTTAAGAAAGATTGTTAACTTTGAATGATACTTTTATGTTTTGAATCTCACATAATTTGTTTAAAAAACCGAAAAACCGAACCGAACCGTTACTAAAACTGAAATAACCGAAACCGAACGGTTTTTAAAAACCAAAAACCGAACTTTCGGTTACTGTTTTGGTTTTACCCAAAAACCGAACCGAACCGTGCACACCCTTAACAATTTTCAAAATATATTAAAAAATTATAGAGGGTGAACAGTGTCCCCCCAAATATACAGATAAACACTAACATTTTCTCTTTCCTCCACTCACAACCATTTAAACCACTTTTTATAATTTAAAAATCTCTCTCAAAATTTGATGGATAGAATGTGAATGCTCTAACTACATCTCACATGTCCCTCTTCTTCATCGCGGTTGTATGCATCTGTGGCAGGTTCGAACCTCATGGATAGGCCAAATACTCTTTTTTCATTTCAAGTTTATTTCATCTCTGTATTTTTTGGTTCTTTTGAAGAAGTCAAAATGACGATTCATCCGAAACGCACTTTGACCATCATTTTATGTAACGTATTTAAGGTTGTATGAAGTTTATCGCTTTAGCACATTTTTTAACTTATTTTTTTACTTAACATTTTCTATACATTTACCATTTTAAATATAAAAAAATAATATATAAACTAAATTAGCATATTTACGTGTAAAAAAGAAAATGACTTAGCCATAGACTTATGTTATCTAATAGATACTACGAATTAATGGGATGTAATTTACCTAGGTGCACAAAAAAATTGGAACCTGAACCGGAACCGAAAAGAAAAATCGGACCCGGGTGTTAAAAAAACCGGTTTTTTGGTACCCGGGACCGTACCCGACCCTACCCACTGGGTACACATAGGGTATAGATTTCTATGTAAAAAACCGTACCTGGAACCAGAACCGCTACATACCCGTTTGTACTCGGGTTTTCTTAATACCCGGAACCGGGTTTTCAAAATACCCGAAATACCTGTTCATGTTAATTGTTCATGTTTTTCTTTTTATAGCTTAGTAATGAAATAACGTGATCTTTTAGTTATTATATTAGTTAGATGCATGTTGCGATAATCTGTTTGCTTCTGAATGTTTCTGGGATTCAATTTAAACATGTTATGTCTTGTAATGTTATACAAGTTAAAACATATATACTTTGTTCTGTTTCATAAATTCATTTACCAACAGTTAAAGCTTTTTATTCAGGCAATTTACTAATTATCTATTCACAACGTAATCTTATGTGCATTCGCCATTTAGTACATTCACAACATAATCTTATGTGCATTTGCCATTTAGTACCGAATGAAAGTGATAATAAACGAAAGGGTCTGGATCCATTTAAAGCAAAATCTACTACTTTGACAATGGGCTTTGGGCCTGCCCTGAAACCGGTTTTTTCAAGTAGCCGGACCGGGTTTTTTTTCAATACCCGAAATACCCGTTTTTTAAGAACCGGTTTCATACCCGACCCAGAACCGGCATGCCAGGTATGGTTTTTTATGCTAAAAACCGGAATTGGGACCGGTTCTTTCAATACCCGGTCTAAGTGATACCCGACCATACCCAAAACCGGTTCCATAACCAGAACCGGGTATTGAAAATCCTGGTTTGTGCACCTCTAAATTTACCTAACCTGTTTATAGGCCTTAATGAAGAATCCACATTAGGCTGGGCCTCCTAGAAAATAGTGCGTCAAGGCCCGATCAAGATCATTATTTTTGCACTACAAAGTTCTAAGTCTAAGTACCAACATAATATAGAACAAAAAAGGAAGGACCATATAAAATTTTAAAAAATGGTACGAAGGAGAGGGTATAATTTTTGATTCTTGTGCTTTATAAATAATAACTCAGTAGCAGGGTTTTTTGCGTCTCTAATGATCTCAAAGTAAATGAAAAAAACAAATTAAAGAAAACTAGGTTTGTTGAAGTCGCGCGTTGCGGTGAAACGAAGGTAATAGAAACGTTATTTTAAAATGAAGGTTGTAGTTTGGAAAGCCAAATCATGATAATCGGTTCAGTTGTTATCATCGAACCATTTTACAATACCAAATAAATACTATATTTTGAATACAAATTCGTTTTAATATATATATATATATATATATTGGAATGTCGAGAAAAAAAATTAAACAAAATTACATACTTATGTTTTTAAAAAAACTTAACGAATGTAAAGTATTAAAGAAAATATCAACTGATAAAGGAAATGGGTTCACGTCAAATGGTAAGCCCGTAATGAACAAAATTACATACTTTTGTTTAACCCCTAAGATTAAAAAAAAAAACAAATACAAATAAGTGAGCCCCATCCATTTAAAGGATGGAGTGGGGAAGAAGAAGGGTGAGGCCCACTTATATCTATTTGTTTTTTTTTTTTACTGTTAGGGATAAAACTGATATTTTACACACACTTAACAAGAAACTTTAACAAGGGTTAGCGATAAGGATACGAAAACTGAGACCGACTTTGTAATTATTAAAATACTGGGACCAAACAAACAAACAAACGGGAGGGAGGGAGGGAGTATAAGTGTGAAGATTTGATAGAGAGAGGGGGCAAAGTGAAAGTTGAAAAGTAGGGGGAAGCCCGGGCGTACGTACATATAAAAGTGAAATAATCCCCAATTTCATCAAAACACAAAACCTAAAAGTAACAAACAACAAATCGATGGAAGACCAAGGTACGTAGTAATTTATGATTGTCTGTCGTATGCTATTATTGCTATTATGTCGTATGTTTTAGGGTTTAGTTGCTGTCAATTGGGTGTTTTCGTTCAATGTTATCGGTTGAGTTACTAGTAGGTATGGTGTTTTGATATGATATGCGTAGTGAATAATAAATAGTGGTTTTGTTTTGTGTATCCAAACCCACCCTGCATTCGCTCGTTTGGTATGGTTGTAAATCGTATTTTTGTTCTTCATTCATTCTTGACGATGATCATCGATTGCTGTTTTATTATATATGGAATGAAAAGTTTCTGTTCAATTGTTATACAAAAACTGTATATAGGTAGAATCAAAGCTCAAGTGGAAGGGGGGAAGCAGGAACATCTTGTTGAGAATCAAAACAGCAGCCCTGCCTCAGCCGCAGCAACTGCTGCTGGTAACCACTCATTTGCTTCGTCTCTGTAAAACAATTTAAGATATTTCTTTCTTCTTAATCATTCTTGACAATTGATCAAGTGAAAGGGAAGCGCCCTCATGAGGATCTTGTTCAGAATCCAAGTTCTGCCTCTGCCTCTGCACCTGCTGCTGCTGCTGCTTCTGGTATCTTGTTGGACCCTATCAACTCATTTGTTCTTAATTCTTGACGACAGTTAATGTGTTTGTGTTATATGTATGCTAACAACTTCTAATTTGTGTTTGTTCAACTGCTTTTGTTTGTTTGGTGCTTCATCACTTGTTTTTGTATTTGAAATCTTCTCTTTATGTTTTGTACAACATCAATTATTTATTACTAACCGATTATTAACTACCAGGTACCAAATCTCAAGTGGAAGAAGGAGCCAAGCGCCCATGTGTGGAGGAGGAGAAGACAACCAAGCCCAATCATACTGGTAATCCACGTTTAACCTATTATTATTAACATTTATTTATGCAACCTTAATTTTTGTCAAAAAGTACGTGACTGGAGGCATTTTTTAAAGCAAATGTTTGTCCCTTTGTCTTTAATTAATAGGCATTAAAACACTTAACAGAAGACTTGAAAAAATTGATTTTAAAAATGTTTGTTATTCCCTACAGTGAAGGATGACACGGAGGAGGAGGAGGAGGAGGAGGAGGAGGAGGAGGAGGAAGAACAGATAGATTATGGGGAAGATTGGATGAAAGATGGAGGATATTACCTCGGCTATGACTTTGAGAAAGGTCGAACAGTTATCGTGGGAGAACGTCCTAGGCCCGTTTGGAGGAGCTTTGGGCCTTGTCCTCCAAACGCCCTCACCAATAAAAGGATGAACCGTACGAATTCTTATTCACGGATATTCTTCATTCATGAAGATATGCTTGGATCGAATGCAATCTTAATCATTTTGTTTTTTTTTAACTAATAGGTAGATTGGCTGAAACTGGATGTCCATTTCTTCGCCCTGACGATCCTCTTGGTAAGATTCCATGGAATCCGTTCCCGTTCCATGTACCAAGAGAGGGTATTCATTTTACTGTTCCTGGTAACACAACTCATTTCGGTTGTAAAACTTAATTATTTTTTACATCAGTTTTTGTATTCTTTCTATTGATGATTAACCTATTTATTTATTAATAGACCCTGAAGCTTGATCAAGTTCCCTCTCGGTTGGAAATGGATCTAGGAAACCAGCAGCAGCTGATGCTAACACTTCAATATCCACTTGTTTAGGTTTGTAAAACATGTTCAGATACAGTAATCTATGGTTGTAGTAGCTAACTTAACTATTTTGTGTGTGTGTTTTCTTTTTTAATTTGACCAACCCAAACTGAGTTAAAAGATTACAGTTCGATGTCTCGTATCCCTCCCGCTATACTGGTTAATGTCGGTGCTATGATGTGTGTTTAAACTATTGTACAATCCATATCTTTCTCAAAAAAAAAAATGACAACTAGATTGATGAAGTTTTTGGAAAACAAAAGTGATTTGGGAGCTAGTACAAGAAGAAGAATATATATCCGATGCTAATCCATGTCGTATTGTACAAAAGGCAACACATGGTTTGTATATAGCATATGGTTTGTATATAACTTAACAAAAGTGAGTTGGTCGGATAGGGTGTCAGCCTGTCACATCAGTGAATAGTGATGTGACAGGCGAGTATTTATAGGCTGAGTGGAGAAGTGAGGCGGTGCAACGATGGGCCGGATGGCCATCCGATCGGATGGTCATCCGGTCGAGTGGTCATTCGACCAGTCTGGTCGCGCGGGTTAGTTTTCCGACTTTCGTTTCATGCGTTAAGCGTTGCGTTGTGTTTGAGCGAGTTGCGAGAGAGCGTTAACCGCGTAATATTTAAACAACTAAAAGACATAAAAGTAAATCTGCGTTTCGAGTCTGCGTTGGGTTTGTGTTGCGTTTGCGAATATCGTCTGTGGTTGGTTACTCACATAATAACATATACACACATGTAATCAAGTAATGCACACGCAAGTAATTCAGATAAATAAATAAATAACCAGTCCGCGTTTCTCGTTTGCATTTGTGTTGTGATGAGCGTTGTGATAAGCGTTGAGATAACCAGCGTTTAATGCGTTTGAAATGCGTTTAAATAAACGAGATAGTAAGCGTCAACCACGCGTTTAAAATATATACTATAGTTTGAATATTGTTGACCCATCGCGTTAATCGAAATCTCGAGAGTACAAGTAATTAAGCAAGAAATGATAGATATAAGTAATGACCCGAAGAGTCGGGTTGTTACAACTACAACCCCATCTCTCTCTCAAATTTTTTTAAACCTTCTTCCCTTTTTATAAAACATTCTTCTATAATGGATCCATTCAACCCGAACAACCCGAATCCAAACCCGAATGTATTTTCGGTGCCAGGCTACTATCCCACAATGGAACCGAGAGGGTTCGGTCAATTTTCCGCCAACGCTTTTGCGGGTTTCCAAAACTCTCCGAATGTTTTTGCGAGTACGCAACAAACTCAAGCCTTACAAAACTTGATGTTGCGTAACCTTTTTAACATGCAACCAGTTCAACCTTCCCAACCATCGTAACCCATTCGAACCGAACCCGATGAAGATGCCATTGAAGTCGTTCCCGAGACCCAGCCGCAAACAACCAAACGAAAAAAAGGAAAGCAAGGTGCGGTTGACCAAAGCCAACCTTCCAAACTGAAGCCGAAACAATAGACGCAACTCGAGTAGGAAGCCTTAGCGAAGGCTTATATAGGTTCGTCCACACACCCCATTAAAGGTACGTAAAATTAACTTGTAATTTTTTTAAGTATATACTTTGTAGTATATTTTTTTTATTTTTTGTAATATATATTTTTGTCGAATATAGCTAACAATCAAACGGGTGATGGTTTTTGGAAATCGGTGTTGGCGAAGTTTCTTGAGCTAATGGAACAAGGACCGTATCGAGATCTCGACTCGGTATCGTCGAAGTGGCGAAAGATGAGTGGTTCGTCAACAATTTTTCGGAGGAATATAATAAAATATATGCAAGTGGGCATCGTAGTGGGATGAGCGACGAGGATGTCTTCAAAAAGGCATTGGAAAATTACAAGACGAACCATAAAACCACGTTCGCACACGTTCGGGCTTGGGAAGTTATGCGAACGGCCCCAAAGTGGGCGTCGGTTCCGAACGAGGTGGAGATGGCAAAACCTCAAAAAACCTCGGAGACCGATAGTTATAGCGCCGGTGGCTCGGACGCGAGATGTCACATTAATTTAAACGACGACGCCGAGTTCGATGAAGAAGAGTACGTCGTAAGGGAAGCGGAACGTCCCACGGGCTGGGAGAAATTAAAGAGGGAGGCGGTCTCAAAGAAAGAAAAGCAAAATGTTAGCGATCCGAAGATGGAGGAGTTTATGACGCGATTGAAAACTTACACGGAGGTCACGGCCCAAAAGACGAAGGCGAATGAGCGGGCGGTCGAAGAAAGGGCACGCGTGGCAAGAGAAAAGTTACGAGTGGCCGATGATAAGGTTCGGCTCAAAGAGTGGGAGATATTGATGATGGATGTTGATAATTATCCCAAACCAAAACGCGCCACTTTAAAGAAAATGCAAGAAGACATCACGAAAATGCATCAAAGTAGATGATTTTTTTAAGTTTATGTAATGTTTTTTAATATTAATGAAAGTATTTTCCCATTTTATTTGTTAAATGTTAAAAAGTGGATAATTAAAAAAAAAAGAAGAAAACTAAACTAGTGGGGTAGGATCATCCTCCCATTTTCATTGTTTTTGTGGGATGGATACGACTCGTTTAACTACTTTATATCCAATGTCTATAAGACAGAGTATATTTTATGCGCCTAGAAGGAGAAATAATGGATCATAACTTTCAAATTTTGATTATTTTTAAAAACGTAAAAAATCACATGGAGTACTTTTCTGTTATCGTGTCTTAACAGGTTACCTATTGTCAGCCCTAGGATGGACCATCCTCAAAAGAACTATGATGTGGCGCCTAGGTGGCGGATCATGGGCACCATACCATGTAGCCTGACAAGTATCACGAGTCTTACTTCAACGGTAATAAATTACCTATCAGCAGTTATTATATGCTATTATTGCAAGTCTAAGCCTACAAATTAAAGGCATAAGACTATGGGGTATGGGGCGTGGGTTGGGTACAAACGCCCACGTCACCACCCTGGGTGGGCTTGGGTTTCGGCGTGGCCCCTTGGGCGGGGGTTTCAGCCTGGGCGTTGGGTGGGGTACGAACATGACATGGCGGAACTTCGTTGGCCAAGACTACTAGCCGTTTGGCATGAATTTAAAAAAAAAAAAACTTTTTTTCTATATAAATACCCTAACATATTTAACATTTTTCTCACACAATATCAAACACATAAAACACAATCTTGCCATGAGTTCTTCAAGTTCAAGTGAATGGTCATCATCATCTGACGATGGTGCGGAAATATTTCTACAAACGATCGCGACGGTGGCGAAAGCTATCGTGGAAGACGATGAGGAAGAGACTTCTAAACCTAAACGGAGGAGGTACATCGCTCGTGAACGGCACACCACTAACAATTTGTTGGTAAGCGATTATTTCTCAACCGAACCTAAGTATGATGAAAAAATGTTTAGGCGTCGTTTTCGTATCAGTATAAACTTATTTTTAAGGATATCTAGGGATCTTGAGGAGAAGTATGTTTTTTTCCAACAAAAACCGGATGTAACCGGGCAATTAGGATTTAGTACGTGGCAAAAGGTCACGGCCGCACTTAGACAGTTAGCGTACGGCAATAGTTCGGACATTATGGATGACTATTTAAAAATGTCTGCACGTGTAGCTAGAGAAAATCTTCACAACTTTTGTTCGTGTATTTTAGAACTTTATAAGAAAAGATATTTGAGAAAGCCGTCGTTTGGTGACATGCAACAAATATTGGAACATCACGCCAATTATCATGGGCTGCCCGGGATGCTAGGTAGTTTAGATTGTATGAAATGGCCTTGGGAACTTTGTCCAACCGCATGGCAAGGCACTCATACGAGTGGATATCCTGGGATGCCAGCCATCATGCTTGAAGCGGTTGCGTGCCAAGATCTTTGGAGGCATGCGTTCTTCGGTATGCCAGGTTCACATAACGATATTACCATCATAAACCACTCGCCCCTTTTCAATGATCAGGTAAATGGTATAGGACCCAAAGGAAGTTTCTTTGTAAACGGGGTTGAGTACGTGTATGGGTACTACCTAGTTGATGAGATTTACCCAGAGTGGGGGGTTTTCGTAAAATCGTTCACAAAACATAGTACCATAGATCCAAAGAGATTACAGTTTAACAGGGTCCAAATGGCTGCACGTAAAGACATCGAGCGAGCGTTCGGTGTTTTGAAGAAAATGTGGCGAATATTGGCAATGCCTTGTCGACTATGGGACAAGGATCAGATTGGAAACGTGATGTACGCATATATCATTCTTCACAACATGATTTTGGAGGATGAAGGTAGAGCGGTCGTTACCTACTATGATGACGATGACCCCCAACCAGATAACGTAACAGTTACAGACGAAGATAAATCAACAAATGAATTTTTGATCAAGTCAAGGGATATACATCACAACCTTCGATCTGATTTGGTGGATCATGTTTCAACGATTCCTGGGTTCGAAACCGACGAAGACGACGATTCAAACGAAGAATGATTGTTTTTATTTTGATACTATGTTGTTTATAATTATTATTTATGTTTATGTAGTTTTTAATGGTTTATATATATATATATATAATGATGTGGCTTGGCCACGCCACCCCAGCCACGCCCACCATACCCCTATGAAATTGGGTTTCGGTATTGGGGGCCCATAATCAACGTGGACGCACCAAACCCTACCATACCCCACGGTCTAAGTTATATTTTTCATTTTATGCATATTGTTTTTTTACTATAGGAGGGGTGTTAAATTAAATGGGTCGTGATCGCAGGTCCAAGTCCAACCCAACCCAACCCGGACTGTTTATCAAAAAGGTCTGGTACTCTAAAGTGTTATTTGAAAATTTTCGAACAATGCTTCGTCTTGGACCACCTCCAACTTGCATTGACGGGGGTATTAGGAAATAACATAACTCTTGGAGCAATATCCTCCCACACCATTAATTCTTTAAAGTGTAATTATGTAGTCAAGTGTATCCATGTATAGAGGAGTAATTCTCTCCTCATTAGTTGTCTTCAATTTTGTATTTAAAGACATGAAAAGAATGAAATAATCAAGTTGAACCATTGTGATTTCATATTAATATAATAGACGACGAAGCTTGATCAAATGAATCTAGGAAACCCGTAACTGATGTGTTGCTGCTTATGGTAATAATATGTAAATTCGCTTGTTTAGGTTTGTAAGACATGTTCGGACACATGAAATGTTTTGGGGGCTTTTTATCTGATATTAAATCGAAACATTTTTTCTTTGGGGATTAAAGATTTTGTGCATGGCATGATGGATCCAACTGAAAAAAAAAAAAGTGGAAAACCAAAGTGATTTGGAAGCTGGTACAAGAAGAAGATATCTGATACTAATCCATGCGGTATTGTACAAAATGACCACTTTTTTTTTTGATACATGGTTTGAAAATAACATACGTTATTGAACTATGGTCTCATGATCAATGTTACATCTAACATTTTCATGTTAAAATTCGAAAGAACTATGGAATTAAAACCTTAGTATTCGATCAACGATCGGGGTTCGAGACCCTCGAGCTTATCCTTCATATCTGAAGGAACCAATATTCAACCGTGCCTTTCTCATTCATTAACAAACGTATAAATAGCTACAAACACAATCTCCTATTTTAGGAGAGATATTTACAAAATCAATTATAATATACAAATAATCTATTAGCATGGTTTTCAACTGATCAGCGACAGGAGCACCAACACTTTTCAACTGATCAGCGAGATATTTAGCATGGTCACAGTAATCTATCATAGATGAAAAATTATCAAATGACAGATTTGCAAACTCTTGGCCGAGGAAAATGGCTTGAGTAGTCTTGTTGTCATTAAATTCACTCTCAACAGCGATCCAAGCATCATTAGCGGTCTGACCCGGTTGTAAGATAATGTGAAGAAGGGGTGCCGAGATGGTGGCGTATATCCACTGGAGAACGATAGCGTCCAGTTGGGTCCAAAGAGTGTCAGCCGTAGCTTTGGCGGCAGCCATTGTGTCGGAGGTGTCTGCGGCCGGCTTGGTGTCGGGTTGCTTGGGAGATAAGTGGTCGAGCACTTCATAAATCTGACAGTGCACTTTGAATAGGGTTTTCCAGGTGGTGTAGTGGGTGGAGTCCTTCTCCAGGATGATGGGGACTTGGGTTTTTATGTTGGAGACGGTGAGGGCGGGGTGAAGTTTGGATTCCATAGCAAATAGAAGAGAAGAAGAATATGCAGGGAGGGTGAGCCGAAAGCTGAAGAAGAAAGGCAGCCGGCGGCGGGTAGGGTTTAGAAGGAGGATCGATATAGGTTTGATACCATGAAGGAACCAATATTCAACCGTACCTTTCTCATTCATTAACAAACGTATAAATAGCTACAAACACAATCTCCTATTTTAGGAGAGATATTTACAAAATCAATTATAATATACAAATAATCTATTAATATCTTTTTGATGTCTCTACTGATAAAGCTAACCCGTTGCAACCTTCTAACTAGTTGGTAGTTGTCACCTCTTTGTTGTTTCATCCATTAGCACCCGCTACTTCTTCCCTAGGCAATTAGCCACATCATCGAACAACTTCAATGACCGGTCCTGGTTTTTCCTCTTGTATTTAACAGCCATCGTCTCGTAACCTCATCTCTCTCTTGGTTCCTTCGCCAAGGGATATCATCACTCATCATCCCCATCATAAAAGGCGATTGTCACCATCGCGGATTGTATGTAATAAGCTGATGTGCCACTTTTACAATAACCAAAATCAAAAGCACAACTCACATAGATCCAAGTGCCCAAGCATTTGGAACTCCTTTCATTCTTACTACTTGAACACTAGCTAGCAGGAAGTAGGACTTAAAGATGTACTCAAAATCGTTTCAGATGACATGTGCAAGAATCCACATTTGGAATCTTGCACCTTGAACCGTTTCAAGGTTTGACTTAATCCTTTAAATCGACTTAATCCGTTGTGTTCAACAGCCACCGTCTCATAACTTCTTCTGTCTCTCTCTTGACTCTTGGTTTCGTCGCAAAAGGATATCCTCACTCATCGTCCCCATCATGAAGGTGATTGTCATCAAAGCAAGATCATCACTTAACAAGTTGCTGTGCCACTACTAAGTAAACAAAATCAAAAGCACACTTCAGAATCTGATGTTGGTACACTTTATGTGGTCGCGACTCGACTCGGTTCGATTCGGTTTGGTTCAACCCGGTTAGGTTCGGCTCAAGCCCGACGTCACGACATTCCTCTGTCGTGCACCTCAGAGTTAGACACGCGAAGCACGGAGAGCCGTGCGTGTTTCCCGCTTACACATCATCATGATGATGTCATGATGATGTAATATGTTTGACAAATGTTTAAAATCTGCATGTTGGGAACTCATGAACGTGCATGCACTACCATTGGGCTAATCAACTTTGAATGGGCCGAAACCTTCACTGGGCCAAACACCTATGGCGAAATCCAAGACACAAGCCCAATCCCACATGTGACGAAAACAGTTGGGACGAAAACAACATGTGCATGTGACGAAATCCCTTATGATTTCGTCATATATATTGAGTTTTCGTCATGACATTTGATTTCGTCGATGAGGGTTTTCGTCTAGAACTGGATTTCGTCGATGTGTTTCAGTATATATACACAGACAACAAACAGAACATACAAAACGAAGTCTGAATAGATTTCTTTGAGAGAACACACACACAACTGAGAGTTTATAGGTTTATCTTGTAAACATTGCTTTGTAACGGTTTCATACGCGTTAATACAATGGAGTGTTAATCGTTGAATCTTTGTGTTTGTGTTCGTGACTTGGTTTTACTTACCCGTTTGGATTCCGCACTCTCGGGTTTGTCGGAAAACAGGGAATAGAGGTTACTCGATCCTCCGGGTGGACCTACAATTGGTATCAGAGCATTGGCTTGATTCCTTGTTAAAACCAAGTAGATTTTCATGTGTTTCCAGATTTGTTCTTGATTTTTGAAACATAAAGTTTATACTTTTTTAGATAAATTAGGTTTAAATCTTTGAAAATCTTGTGTTTTTGCTGTTAGTTCTTATAAAAAATCTTGTTAGTTTTCATTTTTACATGTTAAGAAAGGTTTTTTAGTGAACTTTTGTGCAAAATCGTTGTTCGGAAATTTTGTCGTTTGGCCGGAATCATCATAAACTCATCTGAGTTCATCGTTGTTCTTCATGTTCTTAATATATTCTGGGCTTTTGACTTGAATCTGCTTTGTCTCATTTGTGTTAATTATTGATGGTATTATTATAAAATTGTTGTTTGACATATGATATTTGAAAAGCAAGTCTGACAAGTAAGGTTGAGTGTTTGACAAAAGTAACCATAGTGTCAGACAAATAAAACCATTGGGTATGGGGTCCGTGAAAGGCCCGTCCCCGCCCATTAGGAACGTCCTACACCGCCCCCAAGGGACCCGGCTCGGCTTTGGCGTCGGAAATCAGACGGGCAAGACGATCCATGTGATTGGCTGCTTCTTCTTGGTGGCCCCTCTCCCTGTCTCTCCTTTATATATATATTGTTTTTTTTTATTAAAGTGGGTAAGATTGGTGGGCCTCCCATTCACTTCTCTCTCCTCCTTTATATATATATATATATATATATATATTAATATATTATTAATGGTGGGGTAGTCTTGGCTCCTCCCCACACCCTTGGGTAGTCTCCAAAGAGACTATCCTCCTCCCGTGATTACGTGGCGCCTACGTGGCGGGTAGTCCTTTGGAGACTATCCTCCCCCATACCCAATGGTCTAAGTAGATAAGATTTGATCTAGTGATAAATATCCTATTTGTCTTCACCTATCTCATTAGTCAACATTATCAAGCTTGGACGAAATCCCCATATTATCTTTACAATTTGTCAACGAAATCAGTTAGTCAATATTATCATAACTGGTCGAAATCACTTGTCTGGCCGAAATCCCTTATCAATCAACTTCTGGGACGAAATCACACCTGGGCCGAAATCAAACATCTGGGCCGAAATCAGTTCTAGGCCCAAATCAGTCTCCAGGCCGAAATCATCCTGGTCGAAATCACCTGTTATCTGATCGAAATCATCATTATTGCTGGACGAAATCAACTTTATCATAGTGGACGAAATCCAACATCAGCTCAACGAAAACACTTGTGAACCCATTGGACGAAATCACTTCAAGTCTATCTCAGCCGAAATCACCTCTCATCCACGAAATCACCCATTTTAATTACCCACCCCACGAAATCACCCAATCCCACATCACACTCAACGAAATCCCTTCCACACAAACATCACAGCAACGAAAACACCCTATTTTCGTCACATATCCTTTCATATTATTAACAGAAGACTTTTATCTAATTGATAACACTTTGTCTTGAGATTTTTGATCAGGTTTTCAAGTTTATTCATCCAATATGACTTCAGTTTGGTCTTGGTCCGAATCCTCCGCACTGAAAATTACGGCAGAAATGTGGGCATCGGTTACTAACCAACTTCAAAGTGAACCAAAAACGGCGTTTGTCATAAGCACAAATTTATATGGCAATCCGATACAAGTTCCTGTAAAGCCAGCTCCAACCACAGACTTGTATGGAAATCCACTACCACCAGTTGCCTTACAGCGCCATCGTTCTACAGTAGCACCATTATCTCTTAATCCAATGAACTGTAGTAAAACAAAAACGGCGTTTTATGCTAAAATTGTCAATGGTGAATCATCGCGAAACGATGACAGTTCTGAACATGATAGTAGTTCAGTTGAACTCGTTTCAATTTCAGTTGAAGATGTTACAACTTCAAGTTCAAGTTCAAGCGAGGATGGATCTGAATGTGAATCATCAAGGGAGGTTGTTGATTCTGATGCAGATAGGTCAACATCTGAGAGTGATTCCAGTCAGGTACGTGTCGATGAATCAAAATCTGATAGTTGTGATAGATGTGTTAAATGTGCTGATTTAGATGCTAATATGTCTGAGTTGCAAAGCAAACATGATGCTTTAAATGCTGAATTGTCTGTCTTGCAAAACAAACATGTTTCTTTTGATGCTAAGTGGTGTGATTTGCAAAGCAAACATGAGGATTTGCAAAACAAATTTGAAGTGACAAATATGCACAATCAAAAGTTGATAGTGGATCTTTCAAAATGCAAAGAGGCTAACATGTTTGATGAAAACCATGAAAAGGAATTTAAAACGATGATTGAAACTTTAAGAAAAGATAAAACCGAACTGACAAAAATGGTTTCAAGAAAACAAACTGACATAAACCTTTATATCAATCGTCTTGAAAGCATGCAAAAATAGTTAGCCTGCACAAAGTGTGAAAGTGAGGCGATCCGGCTTAAACTAGACAGTTATTCTAACTCTAGATATGTGTTGGATCACATCATTGGCACACAAAAGAGTAAAAGGATGTCACGTGCATTGGATATAAGAAATGTCCACCACCTGTTAGACAAAATTATGATGCACTGCCTGATGAGGAGTATAGAACTCATTATGAAGAATCTGTTCCTTTAGACATTGAGGAATTTGCAACGGGACTTGGATACAAACCAGAAGTATCATCAGATTCGGATGTGTCAGCAGATACTTTTGTAACTGCTGAACAAAATCAGGATCCTCCAATCATTGTTGAGGATACTGATTCTTCAGATGATGAATCTAATGATACGGACTCAGCACAGTCAGATACGGTAATCAAAGAAGAGGACATACCTCTTGAGAATCATATTTTATGTGATCCTCCCGCAAAACCTGCTACGACTGTTCTGACCAAGTGCACGTCTACTTCCTCACAAGAGTCTGAGAGTGTGAATTTGCTGTACACTCTTATTGGTGATGATAAAATATACTCTGACAAAGATTTTCCTATTAAGAATGTTAATCAATCTTTAATTAGTAAAATTTTTGAGGATTCAACAAGTAAGTTCTTGGGAAAGACAGGATCACACGTTGTGGTAACACAGTGTCCTCCGATTCCAAGAGCTGAAATTCGCAAAAAAAAAATGGCAATCAAAGATTACCAACTGAGAAAGTTCAGCAAAATCGCACCAAACCAAAAGGTAAATCACCGACTCAAGGTCAAAAGAAACAGACCCAGAAAAAGGTCAAGAAAGTGAACTTCGTGAAATCAAGAGGGACTGATAAAATTGAAACTTTTGAAAACAAATCCAACACGGATTTTGTTAAACAAAGTAAAATTTTGAAAAGAAACAGTCAAAACAATTACACACAACACACAAACGGTTGTGATGTAGGACCAAGTACCTCAAGATCACGAAGTTCATCATCAAGCTCTTACAGTTATGATACTCCGAGGTTTGTTGAGCGGAGATCATGTTTTGAATGCGGTGAGTACGGGCACATTGTTAAGAATTGTCCATATCTCACCAAGGGAAAGTCAAAGGTTGATGCCCCCCATGGTAACAGTTACCATAAAAGATCTGTTTCACCAAAACAGGACCCTTGTCTTGTTAAACAACGGGAAATGAAACAGAAAAAGAAACAACGACAAGAAGTTGAAAAGGTTTTAAAACCGGAGGTTGTCCAAACACAGTCTGTTAAGTTAGAAGTTAAAAATGAAAAACAAAAACAGATTTGGAAACCAAAATCGGAAATTGTTTCAAGGGGAGCTACATCAATTCTGAATCATTGGGAAATGGATGTTACAATTCTCGATGATGACGGACGACCCAAGTCTGTTAAGGCTTGGGTCCCCCTCTCCAACTAATCTCTGAATGAGTGTGTAGGATGTTCCAGGAGGAACTATTGATAGTCTTAGGATTGTTGATAGTGGAGCGTCCATGCACAAGATCGGCGACATAAGGCTCCGAAATATTGTTATATCCAAGGAAAATATTGTTGCCATTGATGGAGAGAGAGAGAGAGAAAAAGAAAAGAAGAATGATGATGAAAGAATTTGACCACTTCGACAAAATGAAGATCATTCCAAAATTTAGTTGTTATGGTTTTTTATCGGGTCAACATGATAGATTCAAATCAAAATGTACGCACCTGCAGCACGTCTGAAGTTCAAAATCAACAAGATGAACGTGCAATGTACATTTCTTCGCGGTGTGATTGAAGAAAATGTGTTTCTTGAACAAACCAACCAGGTGTGCGGATGCCTTGGCGTGGATTAAACAACCGCACACTACTTCTCAAAGAGAAAGTCAAAGACCTTCGCTAGTGCAATGTGGAAGACCAGCCTGACCCAGAGGTCTATGATCTTGTTGTTGTGAAGAGATTTCTCAGTAGCTACAAAATCGACTTTGAAATCCACACCTGGTGGATATCCAGTTTGGGAGAGCAGTCAGATTCCTGGCAATGCACGAAGCAGTTGCAGGATACGGTTTTAAATTTCTAATCTCTCTTATACTTGACGATATTTAAGCTGCTTTATGAATTATTATCCTCTCATACAGCACTCTTTGATCAGACACGTTGATCTTGAATATCACCTCACACGTGATTGTTTCACTATGAAACTCATCAATGTTGTCATGGTCCGCACCGATTACCGACATGACAACTGATTTTTCCAAAATTCGATAAATCATTTCTGAAAAAAATTTAATTTTGGTAAACGGAATTAAGGTCAAGCAAGAGTAATCCGCATCAGAAAATCGTTTTTATAAATATCTTTGTGTTTTTAAATTATTGTAAGTTTGTTGATTTTAGGGGGGTAAATTCCAAATTTGAAAATTCAAAAACATCAAAAAATTTCAAAACCCAAAAACAATAGAAAAAAAAAAATGAGTTTCCTGGCGAGCAAAAGAGAAAATGATAGTACATCAGTGGTCTGTCTAAACCTCTTTTAACTGAAATGCAAAATGAAAAATGTTAAGCAGCTCTATATAAGATGTATCGGTAGGCTCACAATCATTTTAAAGTGTGCAAGGTGATATAAATCTTAAATCGACTGAAGACCAGGTGGGAACCATTCATTGGCATATGGTCTTAGTACCGAAATTTCGTTTGAGAGATTGCCGAGGTTCTGAGATATGTGGTCTTTATGCTGTTTATCATCTGGGTATCATGGTTGTTTCTTTTACCGAAACAAACGGAGACGAAGTCTAGATCTTCCATGATATCATACATACGTGTACATACTGCATACGACCTCAATAAGTGATCAACAATCACATGTCCACAAAACAAGTGATAATATATCACATTTATCCGGGAGTCAAGTTCGTCTCTCTGCTGTACGAAAGTACTGACCTGTTCACGGACTTGCTCTTGTGCCCTCATGCATCTGAAAATCAAGTTCCTCATCAATAAGTGATTCTATCACATAGGGCTTGTTTTCATTCAAAGTAAGTGAGTTTCTCACATTTTCATATACGTCAAAATAGATGATAAATGGTATACTCACCAGTAAGATGAACTCTCGTGCATACCTTGATACGGGAATGTGTCGTGATGTGGATGAACACCGGTCGGTAAGTATAAATCATACCTTAACGTATCTCCTCGCCATGATTACATATGATAAGTTGAGCTTATGTGGATAACAATACCGATAATCGTTATAGGATGTTTATCAAATTGTTAACAAAAAGAACAACAAGAATGTTTTGGCATGACCGTACACTGATATGATTCTCTTACCCTCGAAACTCGTAAAAAGAATGTTTGTATATATTTACTTTTCTTAGTTTCTGAAACTCTGTATATATTTATTTACTGCTTTCAGTTTTTACGTTTGATATATTCAAAATACCAAAAAGATTTTAGGTGTGTTTTAATATAAACTTTATAAAAGCCAAAAAGATTTTATTTCTGCTTTAGTTTTGATTAACCGATGTTGGAACTCAAGTCTTCGTTGCCTGAAATCTGATTGAAAACCAAAACGACTGAATCTTCATAAACGGTCAGAGTTTGCAAGTTTTGAAAGTTAATAATCTAAATTAAAAAATCTGTTAACTTTTCAAACTAAACTGTCGGACGGTAGTTGAAAACATGGTCACATGTGTGTCATTTGTTTAATGTTAACTATATTCCAAGCAGTTGTTCTCATTACGTGTTTAGCTTTCTTGCATGTGCAGATGCTAAAGGCGAGGAGAACATGTTCGATGATAAGCTTCAGAATGAAGACACGGCATGGAGGCACTCAAAAGATAAAGATGATCGAGTTGCCGCTGATCAATCACCAACACCACAAGGATTTCAAGTATTGAAGATCAAAAGATTCACGAGCATAATCAAAGGGGGAGTTTGTTAACACACTACCTAAATGAAAAGGGAGTTTGTTGATACACTTTCTGCTTACGACGCGTGAAGACCTTGAAGATCCTCTGACATAAAAGACATGGAAGATGAACCTCACGAGTAGCGTCCAAGGGGGAGTTTGTTGGTACACTTTATGTGGTCGCGACTCGACTCGGTTCGATTCGGTTTGGTTCGACCCGGTTAGGTTCGGCTCAAGCCCGACATCACGACATTCCTCTGTCGTGCGCCTTAGAGTTCGACACGCGAAGCACGGAGAGCCGTGAGTGTTTCCCGCTTACACATCATCATGATATCATCATGATGATGTCATGATGATGTAATATGTTTGACAAATGTTTAAAATCTGCATGTTGGGAACTCATGAACGTGCATGCACTACCATTGGGCTAATCAACTTTGAATGGGCCGAAACCTTCACTAGGCCAAACACCTATGGCGAAATCCAAGACACAAGCCCAATCCCACATGTGACGAAACCAGTTGGGACGAAAACAGCATGTGCATGTGACGAAATCCCTTATGATTTCGTCATATATATTGAGTTTTCGTCATGACATTTGATTTCGTCGATGAGGGTTTTCGTCTAGAACTGGATTTCGTCGATGTGTTTCAGTATATATACACAGACAACAAACAGAACATACAAAACGAAGTCTGAATAGATTTCTTTGAGAGAACACACACACACAACTGAGAGTTTATAGGTTTATCTTGTAAACATTGCTTTGTAACGGTTTCATACGCGTTAATACAATGAATCTTTGTGTTTGTGTTCGTGACTTGGTTTTACTTACCCGTTTGGATTCCGCACTCTCGGGTTTGTCGGAAAACAGGGAATAGAGGTTACTCGATCCTCCGGGTGGACCTACATCTCAAAGAGGCATTAAATCAAAACCTTGGTATTTGTGGGTGTCAAAGATCTCAAGGCATACATGATATATCCAAGTGCAAAAGCATTTGGAACTCTATTCATTCTAGCAAGTAGGAATTAGAGATTTACTCAAAATCGTTTCAAGGTTTGACTTAATCATGTAAGTCGCCTGAATCTATCCATGTAGATCTCTATTCCAAGTATATATGTATGCGGATTCTAAATATTTCATTGAGAATTACCAAGCAAAGACTTTATTAGTGTCTTGCAAGTTTAGAATATTGTTTCCAATGAGCGGTATGTCTATCTATGTACAAGATTGGAAATATCGCCATGCTCGTAGTAACCTTCCTCTAAGCACACGACGACCTTTAATTGCTACTATCAAGTTGTTAGAGCAACGGCAAACACACCAATACAACAACAGATACTATTACTTAGTCTCCTAACACCAACGTGACGACCTTTAATTGCTTGTTTGCGGCTTGTTGTGTAATCCTTACTTTGTTAAGCTTTATGTTCCTAGTGTTTTGTTAAGTTTTGATTTCACCTACTTTTTCTGTTACATTTTATCATCTACGTACGTGATAATGGGTTGTGAGCATGTTTATCAGTTTTATATGTAATCTTTTTTCTGTTAAGTTTATGTCTTGGCTTTTATGCATTTTATATAAAGGCTAATAAATCCCAAACCGGAACCAGCGGTTTGGTTCGGTTTTAAATTTCAACGGTTCGGTTTCGGTTTTCAATAATCAAAAACCATTAATAATGGTTTGACATAAAAACGGACCGCAAACACCCCTAACAGAATGCGTATTATTAGTACACGCTAATCATATGCGTGTGTGAGGTTTTGTGTTTTAACTAGGAATTTCTACTTGCACTATGCTAGAATCCGTAGAAAGGATTAGCGATGGCAAGTTTGCCTTTTGTTAGACTATACGGAGTGGAAGGGCTTGAAAAAGCGTCATGTGCAGCCACGTCAACAACTGTTAGAAAAGTGGCGTGGTGCAAAAAAGGGCGGAGTGGGACAGGGCGGGAAAGGAGTGGAGTTTTGCCTACAATTTGTACAGTATTCGTGGATTTTTTGAGTTGATACTTATTACAATAATAAATTAAAGAGTAAACTGCAATTTTACCCCTGAGGTTAGGGGTCATTGGCATGTCTACCCCCCTAAGGAAATAATTGCAATTTTAACCCCCACTGTTTGCTCTTATGTCGCACTTTTACCCCCCCCCCCCCCCCCGACGTCAAAATGGGTTAACAGTCGACATTATAACCTGTTGGTCAAAGGGTATAATTGTCATTTTGCTCTTATGTCAAGCTTCTTTGATACAACACCCCCTATAAGTAACAGACCCCCGCATAATTACCCCCCCAACCTTCCCACCATCGACCTTCAACCTTCTTCTCTGGCGACATAACACACCGGCGGCGATCATTGTCTCTCCGGCGACATCTCCTCTTCCAATCATTCTTCTCCTCGTCGGATCACAACAACCATAGCCGCTATCTTCAGATCAGTGGAAACGCCGGTGTTTTATTGGATAATCCGCTATATCATCCGCCACACCAAAGGTATAATCGGTCAATGTTAGTTAATCAGGGTCAGATTTAGTCATTATCATGTTATAAACAGGGTTTAGGGTCTGATTTGGTTCACTGTTGGTTTTTTTTACAGTTGACCTGACGATGAGCTTATCAAGCTCATCTTTGGTGGTCCACCTGGTGGTCTCTGTGTTTAGGAGGCCTGTCCTCAACTTCCATCTACCACCGGAGAGTTGAGCGGATGGATGTTTACTTGTCACACCCCAGGTTTTCACGTATTACCGGTGGGCCCGGTAGGGGAGTCTCGTGACGTGGTTGGTAACATATTAGTCAAACAACACAATATTTAAATGCACAACGGAAGCAAAGTATAGATTCATTTCAACCAAACAATATTGTAATATTAAGTATCACAAATAGTTGAATACAAATCCACAGGTAGATCAAAATGAAAGGAAACAATATTCAACAGTCTATGATATCCAAGCTTGCGAGACTTATTGTGGATGCTAGGGTATTTATAAATGACGGGGATATCCCCAATCTTGGGCTTCGGCTCATTAATAATCACTTGTGCCATGTAGATGACACAACCCTTCTTCAAACACTTAGAGTCCTTGAGCATAGACATTTGCTCAGGCAGCCCATACTGGGTATTTCCTTGGATAGTAAGTGATTCACCAGACTGAGTCTTGATCACCACTTGCTTCTTATTGCAAACAATCTGGGCCTGGTTATGAGATAACCAGTCCATACCCAAAACTATGTCGAAATCGGCTAGTTTCAAAGGAAGTAGGGACAAAGGAAAAGAGTGGTAAACATCCATCTAATAACGTTGAGGTGGTTTCTAAAGTGCCATCTGCTAGTTCCACCTCATACTTCACACTTAAGGTCTTAACAGGTAATTTCAACAATTCACAAAACTTATTATCTACGAACGACTTATCAGCGCCTGAATCAAATAACACTCTCGCATAAACATCATTTACGAGGAAGGTACCTGTTATCACATTGTCGTCCTGGACGGCTTCCTTAGCATCCATCCTGAAGACCCTAGCATTGGTCTTCTTTCCTTGTTCAACTTTCTTTGCAAACTTTGGGCAATTTGTCTTTATGTGCCCTTTTTCGTTGCAACCATAGCAGGTCGCATCCTTCATCTTTTTACAATCCAAGGTCTTGTGTTCCTTGGACTTGCATAACCCACATGCAAAAGTTTTCAATTGAGAATGCGAGTTCGATTCATACCTGCACTTCCCGAAGTGCTATCTCTTGCAGATTTTACATCTGGGTTTTTCACCTGACTGCTGACCATCCTTCCTAGATCCTGACCCCTTCTTGTGGTCATTGTTTCCCTTATGCTTCTTGTCTGAACGTCATGAGTTGTCATCCCCACGCTTCCTCTTTTCGGTATCGGTGTTCCTCTGCGATTTCTGCCTGATCGCATCCAAGGTAAGAGACAATGATATGTCTGCTGCAGACCGAAAAGTAGCTGGTCTGGAGGCCTTCACACTTGCCTTGATCTCCGGGGCCAAACCCCCAATGAAACGGGCTATTCGTTTGGGTTCTGGGGTTACCAAATATGGAACCAACCTTGACAAGGTGTTGAAAGTGGTAAGGTAGGCCTGACAGTCTAGGTTTCTAATGACCAGCGACAAGAAGTCAGTTTCAATTTTCTCAACCTCATGCTTAGGGCAGTAGTTTTCCTTGATCAGTGACATGAATTATTCCCAGGTCATATTGTACAATTGGATTTTCCCCGTAGCTTGGATCAAAGATCTCCACCAAGCTAATGCTTCTCCCTTAAAAGACTGAGACACGAATTTCACAATATCCCTATTATCGCAACCACTGATATCCACAACCGTATCCATCTCGTCCAACCAAAAGTCATGCAATCTACTGCTCCTTTTTCCCAAGTGAAATCCCTGGGTTTGCATGAAACGAAGTACTTATAGGAGCAACCCTTATTACGGGGTTCTTGATTCGGTATGACTCTTTGGGATGAAGCACTCCTCTGGTTTGATGAGTGGTGAGAATTACTGTTGTGGGTAGTGTGGGTCCTGGAGGGTGTTCTAGAGTGTGGTGCAGATCGGGTCCTTGTATGGGTACCACTGGATTCTTGGAGCTGTCTATCCAAAGCTCGATTAACGGCATTATCTATCATTGCCTGTAATTCTGCACCCACTACATTTACTCGGGCATTATGATGTTCTCCCTGCTGGTGACTATTGATCTCGTCTGAGTCGGCCATGTTGCTTGAACTGTTACATATTGACAATAATTTATTGGTGAGTTTATTATAGAATTGTCTTTTATGGCAATTTATTAACCGTGGTAAACGTAGACCAAATATGGTTAATTTATTACTCACTTTTATTTAGGATTTCTATTATGACTTATCCTAATTATAAAACAATAACAGTTTTATTAGTAGCACAAAAGCCTAGTCATAGTGACATTTTTAAATCATAAGCCATGATTTCAGAGAATCAAGGCATTAAGGTTTGAACGGAGTTCCTTACCTTTTTCTGACAGAGAGTCGTAGACTACTACTGTCTTTTGTCTTACATGACAATGAATATGGCCCGTAGGCACTATATTACCAATGGATGGTAAAAAGAAATGATCATCTTTATTGATGATTTAAACCCATGATCTATAGATCATTAGTTTAGGTTAGGAATCTTTTGAAGAATCCTATTATAAGAATGACGTGTGCGATTTTGACGGATCACATCTGCCAGGAGCGTTAACATGTTTTCAGATGTTAATAGGGATTGGAATCTTTTATACAGGTCTTACCATCTTGGCCAAGTTTTATAATGACATGTAGGCTAGGTTTTACCTTTAAGATCTTTATTTAATATTTAATAGGCAGATCATTTTTAAAAGGAATGATTTTATTTCGTTTATATCATGTATAATATATAAATGCATAAATGACAGAAATAAATTTTTTTTAAACTTAACATTCCATTAAAATTTAAAAGTAGTACACTTTGCCCTAAACGGGACTTTTCACAGAAACACTTGCCCACGCAGGAGCTATATCGATAATACAAGTCCTCGCAGGGACTGTTTACAAAAATAAATGTCCACGCAGGGACTAATAGAGACAAGTCCTCGTAGGGACTAAGTACAAAGATAGATGTCCATTCAGGGACTACATACACACATAAATAAATGTCCACGCAGGGACTTAATTTAAACAAGGAAATACAATAATACATATTGGGATTTAACGATCCCGTTTCTTCTTTCCTTTCAGCAAACTTGCTAAGCCACTCATGAATCCCTGATTCTTCCTACGTTCTCTCTGGAAGTCTCGCTCAACCCTTTCCAGCCTTTGACGGAGATCCTCCTGCTCTGGTGGGGAAAACCGTGGTGGCTGGTGCTGTAGTGGTGGCTGAGCAGGTACTTGATACCCACGAGCTGGGTGTCCCATTCCCCAAGGGGTTCCATATGGTCCCTCAGGATTATGGGCAAGGTAGTTTGATGCCACTTGGTAAGGATCCTCAGCATAGTTATAGTTAGGGTATGCTGGCGGTCCAAATGGATTGTATGTTGCTGGAGCAGTATAAGCAGGGATAGGGTTGCCAAAACCCGATGATGGCGGTGCAACAGGTGTCGAATTCACCTCTGATACTGGAACTGAAGGTCCACCCATTTGTGGGTCTTCATATAGTGGCAGGTAGTGGCTGCCACTAGAGTGTTGAGGGGTGCTGAAATGAAACTCCCCTCCTCGTGCTGACATCCGTGCGCCAGTCCTCCTACGTCTTGGTGGTTCTGGAGGTGCTAGATGAACAGGCGGTGGTGGAGGCGGTGGCGTGACTGCCACGAAACGTGGATCCCCAGAGGGATCCTGCTGCTGCTGGTGAGGCGATGAATGGTGAGATGGCGTATAGTACCACTCACACCGGTTGAACCGTGCCTGGTGACTATCCGGACCTTGGTAGGGTGATCCGTGAAAAGATGAACCATCAGAGATCTCAAAAGGATGGTTTGGGGTTCCGGTTGCAGTCTCGACGGGATCCGTATCCTCATCCATGTCCATCGCTTGATCACCGGAAAAGTGATCCTCCGGTCCTAGTGGGTTAAAGCCCCCTTGTTATGGTAGGTAGTCTGCCGGGTTAAACCGGCCCTGAAAGACAGGAGTAGGGTCGCAGAAGGAATGGTGCGATAAGGATCGCTGTAGGGGTATGTATGAAGGTTGCGGGTTGTGGGGCTCATTCTCGGACTGAGGCCCAAAGGAGTGATGATATGGAGGTGTTGAGCTTTGCGACGTAGATCGTCTGGCAGGCTCCTCATAAATCCTCCAAGGTTCTCGTGGATCGGCACTCCTTGTAGAAGAAGGAGTTCGCCGGTGCGAAGGACCGGCCTCGTGGTCGTTAGGGGCGCTGATTGGCCTTTTTCCTCGTCCTCCTCGCCTGAATCTTGGCGGAATTGTTAAACCTGTCAATATAAACAAAGGTAACAACAAGGAAAAATAAAGGACAAAGATAAAATAAAAAAAATAAAAACATTTTTGGATTATTCCTAAGTTCTTTGTCTAGACTCGAAGATTTAGGAATGTGCAATTGTGTCATTGAGATTAAACACAAAAGGATAGTGTTTAATTCACTCAATGTTGGCTCTGATACCAACCTGTCACACCCCAGGTTTCCACGTATTACCGGTGGGCCCGGTAGGGGAGTATCGTGACGTGGTTGGTAACATATTAGTCAAACAACAAAATATTTAAATGCACAGCGGAAGCAAAGTATAGATTCATTTCAACCAAACAATATTATAATATTAAGTATCACAAATAGTTGAATACAAATCCACAGGTAGATCAAAATGAAAGGAAACAATATTCAACAGTCTATGACATCCAAGCTTGCGAGACTTATTGTGGATGCTAGGAGAAAAGCCAGCCTATTACGCGTAGTACCTGCACTTAACCTTTTTGAGAAAATACGTCAGTTTACACTGGTAAATACAATCAACCGACTCATTTTGAAAAGAGTTTAAGAAAATGAATTTAAGGCACAAGGCACAAATAATATTTTATAACTTGAGATAATTATTTGAATATAATACTTGTAAAGGATTTACATGTTTCTTATGCGTTCAGTAGCCCGGTTCGTGCCGGGTTAAAGATCAATAGACATACCACATTATTATATGAGACACCGACGGGCGTACGCCTACGCCCAGTGCTTAGGTCGTGGCCATTTCGTAAAATGATGCCAGGGATATCCGGGACATGGTCATTAACCCCCCAAAGGCTTTAAGCAAACAAAACAATTTAAACGAGACATCTCAATACTTTAACCATCATACAATTAAAGATTCAATGCCCGACCAAGCGGTATTTTATATACCGTACCCCAAGCCCGTATAGGAAAAATAAGTTAAAAGTATTTACCTGAGCAAGTATAAATCACAATCAGCGAGTGCAAGTATCTTTTACCGAGTCTCCTATTCTGGAACGAAGGTTTATAATAACCTATTAGAATCCTAACGGGTCTTTGATTAAGTCTAAACTTAGACCGGTTAGTTTTAAAGGAATATACGGTTCGAACGCATGATTAAGCGAAGACCGGAATAGAATGTGATTTAGACCCGACAAGCTTGAAGACTTGTTTAATATGGGTAAACTAAACACATTCTGGATTTTGAGATAAAACCGATAAGGTTTGACCCGTTTCGGCTAATTTATGTAAACTAGTTACATAAACCGAACCGAACGCGCACGAAGCGTAACGGGTAACCATAAGAGTCCTCAACAGGTTTCCTAAGTTAACATGCCTTAAATATGTTGTGATATCAGTAGGATACCTTCCATTATGCCCAAAACGAGTTTAACCTATAATTAAGCCCCGTAGGGGTATTTCGGCCATTTTAAAGATTATAAAAGGGATTAATTTAGTTTCTATGATTTGGGTCTGAATTATTCAGTAAAATGGCTTATCTTAACAGGTCATATCAGTTGGTGTTAAGTCCTTTGTGACAAAATGGTTTTAAACCCTTACTATGCGCTTAATATGCTTATAAAGTCGTTTTAAGCGATTTACGGGTTAAAATAGGAATCTGAGTTTCCAGGTCAGTTCATAAGGTTCAAAACACTTCATTTATTATTTAAAATCAGTAGCAATCGGATTGGTAGCAAAAAGGACTTGTAAAACTCATTTTATGGCCGAAAAGGGTATAATCGGTATTTACCGAATCAAGGCACTAATCCTAGCTTATGATCAGTTTAAAAATAATTAAAAATCTTCAAAAATCCCAAAATATTATGTTACATCAGTGGGTAAAAGGTTTTGTGTCAAAAATTGGGTTTAGATAGGCTTTACGCTAATGACGTCGTTTTATTACTAAGAAGCGTTCTAATTACGTCATTAAGCATAACTCCTAATCTAGACCTCCAACTGATGTGAAAATTTAGGGACATGTTTAATAATCAGCAACAAAGATTATTGTACTTTCAAAATTCCAAAATTCTCGTTTTATGGTCATAAGGGCATTATGGTCAATATTTAAGCAATTAACGGAAACGTCGGACAATTAAGGATTCAAGTGGTATAAACGCAGAGGGTTATACAATCATGTAACTAGGTCCTAATTGAACTTTAAGGCATGTCTAAACCTATCTAAATCGGGTCAGAACTGAAGTCAAAGCAAAAGTCAAAGTTTTGCGACTTTCGGTTCCGAATCGGTTCTAAACAGAAAGTTGTCGAATCAAACAAGCTTAGGCAAGTTCTTATACTTATTACCATGTTATATGAATGATAAAATAGGTTACACGCCTTTTACATTGTTAATTATGTGTTAAATCGAAGATTACCTTTCTGTTGACTTTTTCTAAGCATCTTTGACTCGACAAATGACCTAGTTAGGATGGGAATCAGTGAGTACCCTTTTAAGGGTTTATTACCCACATAATTACCAACTTATAACTACCTTAAGTTTGCCTAATCGCTGGACCATTAGCGATTAATTAATAAGTCAACCGTTAATTACGACAGTTTGACTTTAAGGCTATAAACTAAGCAAAACTTAAACAAGGAAGGTTGAGGATACTTACACAAGTCCTATGAACGATTTGGAATGCTTGAGGATGGTCCTTGTGCTACAGGAATGCTCAGATGATGGAAGGAATGAATGAACACAAAGTTGCAACTTTGTGGGACTTTATATATTGATCAAAACTCATTTGATTGTTGACATGTAAGTCTATAAATGTTCATGGATGTTTGCAAGTGTCCCCTATAGCCTCAAAACCAGTTTAGGAAGCCCATTGTATTGAAACAAGTCACTTGGAGTCGGTTAAGAGCTGAACAGACAGCTGCCTGTTGTTTTCTGCATCTGGCAGTCGTAGGCGGCCCGCGTAAGAGTCTTCATGGTCTTACGCGGCCCGCTTGGGTCTCCGTTTCAGGTTACAACTTCTCCATTATTGCATTTTTGGCCCTTGGTCCCTCGAAAGGTCGTTTTCTCATTGTTTCTTGCATTCTAAGCCTTTAAAATTGACATATAGGGGCTTTAAGACTTAAACCCACTTTGTGAAGTCCTTGGCCACTTTGTGTTTACCCGAAAAGTCCTAAATTTCCATGTTGACGCTTCTAACCCCTCGCACACGAATTTTATCATAACTTTCTCATACGATAACGAAACTTGGTGAAATTTTTATCACACATTCTAGTGAGCATAATTAATCGTTACAAAGCTTCAGGTTTGCTAAAAGGTCACTCAGAGGTATATCTTAAACATGTTGACACATTTAACCCCTGTAGTTTGTAATCTCTCACTTTCTTTTATATTTAGCTTCGTATGATCCATGATTTATTCGTTTGAAGGTACGAGCATCATGTAGGGTTAATGTACAATATATTTATTCACTGTTGACATTTAGAACCCGTATATTCACATACTTTCCAGGTTTGTCAACTTTAGTCCTTCAAGAACATTCTTACACACGTTCAAACTTATGACACGTGTCAACACATTATAGGACGTGAATTTTTGAGGTGTTACATTACTCTACTAGTTATTTAGCTTATGTGTAATATGTAGGTTAACTTAACTTAATCGAACCTTTTGTGTAATATGTAGGTTAACCTAACTTAACTTATTTAGCTTTTGTTGACATTATGTTTGATAAAAATTAGGAGCACACTCATGTGCATTTGCAGGTTGTAGGCATAAGTGTGCTTAATCAGTTTGGGCATAAAACACACTGGTTGATCACAGTTTGGGCATAACACACACTGGTTGATCACAGTTTGGGCATAATGGTGCTTAATCAGATGATAGAACACTGGTTGTAGGTTGGTACTTGCTATGATAACTTGCTATGCTACTTCAGGTTGATCATGTGCATGTGCTTAATCAGTGTGCTTGATCATGTCTACACCCTGCTTGATCATGTCTACCACAGGTTGATCATGTGCATTTGCAGGTTGTAACTACCACACATAGCAATAGACAGAAGTAAATAACACATAGCATGCACAGGTTGATCATGTGCTTAATCAGTGTGCTTAATCATGTGCATTTGCAGGTTGTAAATAACACATAGCAATAGACTGAAGTAAATAACACATAGCATAGCAATAGCATAGCAGGTTGTAGGTTGGTACTTGCTATGATAACTTGCTATGCTACTTCAGGTTGATCATGTGCATGTGCTTATGTTCTAAAATGACACTGGAATGACAGTGGTTGATCATGTGCATGTGTTACTGATTAAGCACATTTTTGGTGCAGCAGGTTGTTAGTGCAGCAGGTTGTCAGAATGAGTTACATTTTTTGTTCATATTTGAACACCTTATAGAAATAATTGATATTTGATATAAATGTGAACTAAGTGTATCAATATATCTGCAGCAAGTATTGGAGTGTGATTTGTTCACATTGGACCTGCAGTTCTTATAACAGATGCATAGAACAGGTTCAGAATTAGTAATTTACCAGTTTTGGAGTCTTTGCTTGTTAGTAATTAACAGATGTTAGGTATTTAATTTACCAGGTTCAGATTTTGTATTATAGAATCATAGAACAGGTATTTGATTTTGGCGGGAAGGGTTTTCGAAGTTGCAGGGGGTAATGTTGTGTCTTAACACAAAGTACAGGGGGTAATAACAAAGGACAAATTAGTAATTTACCAGTGGGGGGTAATTGTGCGACTTAACAGAAATGTTGGGGGGTAAAATGTAAGGGTAATATAGTCATTTCAACTTAGACTTAACAGTTCTGTTACCCATTTTGACGTCGGGGGGTAAAAGTGCGACATAAGAGCAAACAGTGGGGGTTAAAATTGCAATTATTTCCTTAGGGGGTAGACATGCCAATGACCCCTAACCTCAGAGGGTAAAATTGCAATTTACTCTAAATTAAAATAATTGAGTCATCCTTCATAGTATACTTCTATTTAGTGTTTGTTTTATGAACAAATAAAACTAAAATCATATAGTTGTTATGATTCTCATAGGAATATATATGTTTTATAGATACAGATTAATTAAAATCGTCATCGTGACGAGCCAACGAAAGCACCAATGAGGTGTACTAAAGTACTAATTAATAAGTCAGCAGGATGACCACCACTATGACCAATGGCGTAGTGACGCATCGTGCAACTTCATTTTTAAACCACCATGCCTACTCTTGTTACAAGGGTGTGGTTATATTGCAACTCAGATCACATGATTGAAGGTGAAAGAGATAAAAAAGAACGAAAGAAGAGGAGATGATAACTTTTTTCTCTCTGGGTTAATCCATGCATGTATTGTACATCAAGGACTACAAATGGATTAGGTAAATTAAGTCCCATTCATTATCTTTCTCTATAGAGTTAAAAAAAAACCTAAAATTAAAACATGCCAATTCCGTCTAAAAAACTAAAACCATGGTATCTAGTGAGCGCATAAAACTAGTATATATTTAAAGAGCATGAGGGGTAATAGCGTTAGGAAAAGTGTAAAATACATTACGGCTTAACGTACATCACGTACGACAACGTACGTGATTAAGTTCTATAACATGCGTGATTAATGTTTTCAATATGCGTGATTATTGTTTTCAACATTCGTGATTTTGGATTTTTGAGTTATAATGTGCGTGATTTTAAGATGAACGTGCGTAATTATCTGTCGTACGTGATGTACTTTAACCTTCCCCTCTCTCTCTATATATATAGTTAGAAATAGACGGCTATCGAAATTGTGGGCAAAGTATTTGTGTAAACAACTCAAAGTAAAGGATTAAAACCGTAATTAAAAACAAGCCCGGAGAGCATGATATACATGATGGATCCAATTGCAAAAAAAAAAAAAAAAAAAAAAAAAAAAGCATTTATATTCATTCTTTCTACTTCAACACTACCCTAGCTAGAAGTAGAACTTTGAAAATTTCTCAAAGTCGTTCCAGATGACATGGGGAGGAGCTTCCAACTTCGGATCTATAATCAAACAAATATGTTAGCCCTGTCAGCAAGGGAGCTCTTTCCCGCAACACGGTTCTATATATTGCGTCATGAATGGGTGCGCGTAGTGAATGTAGATCGCTAATTCTCTCCTTGCCTCATGCCTTTTTCTTTTTCTGACATTCGTAATAAAACATGGTATCTAGTGAGCGCATTAGCCGATGAGATGTCTCTTTGTCCTTCATGTACTACCATTACATTACCTAGATAATGGACGACCGGTTTTCCTTTATGGGAATAACCATCCTGATTCTGCCATTTCGAGCAAGTCCGCAAGACACTCATCGTGTAGATCTTCGCAAGTCGGAAGGTTGGTATCGTATACCCTGTGCCCGTATGGTAGGCCCCTTCGACATGAACCCGTTTTCTTTAATGGATTAGGTAAATTAAGTCCTATAAGTTCTACTGGATAGATAACACTGGAACATTTTCTATCTCACAAGTAAATATACTATTTCAGTTCATCTTTTATTGCTAATACTTCAAAATTGGTAAAATGTAAAGCAAAAGAAGTGAAGTAAAAAAGAAAATCTACTTATTCGATTAAATCCATACAACCTCTAAATATAGTTGTATATAAAAAAAAGGTTTAGTGTCTTCACAATCACAATAAAAGTTTTATTTAGATATAAAAATTCAAACACCTTGATAAGAATGTATATCGATCAAGCTAGCCAGATGTTCGGGGGCAAATATTATCCCCCGAACCGGGGCGGTGTGTCCGTTCAGCGCCGACTCTTCTCGTGCTCTCTCCGGATACCTCTCCAAGCACCCTAAAATTACTTGAATCGTCCCTTTTATATCATCCCTTTTAACCACTTACCAGAATATATATAAAGCTAATCCTTAAAACTTATGATCCCAATCAATGATGTTAACATTTTGTAATATCAATCATATCATCACTTTTAACCACTAACCAGAATACATATAAAGCTAATCCTTAAAACTTATGATCCCAATCAATGATGTTAACATTTTGTAATATCAATCCAAAAGATTTTGAACATTTTAGCCGTAAATGCCACCCTACCATATGTTTCATTTCATCAAAACAAAACAAAACTCCACCCTACTAAACCGGTAGGAGCGGCAAACAAAACACACCACTTACATTACAAAATCTCATATGCTAATCCTGAAAACCTTACTGTTGTTAAATGCTAGTCTTGAAAACTAAACTGATGTTAACATAATCTTGTCCGGTGTCCGTGTCCATCATTGAAGTAAAGACCGAGACCCGCACTTTCCTTGTATCTACAAAAAAGAAGCCAACATCAACAAAAAACAAATACGGAGTTAGGGCATCAAAATTATAACATATGTTATTAGAAACAACCAAGTACGTAATCAAAACAAGTAATTCGACACCTAATGTGGCACGATCGTAAGCGGGGAGCAAAACGTTGAACTAGCAAGAGCAGCATAGACCGAATAGGGACTCGTGTAGAGGCTCCAACTTCTACTTCTTGTATCATAGCGATATATGAGATATCGCCAAGTTGCATTGATTGTTGTCGATAAAGACAAGGTCACACTGTTGTTCACGGAATGAAGGTATTCATGTCTAAGGTTCAACATTATGCCTGGTAAGTAATCGCCCGGAAGTATGGACTCTAAACGCCACCCGCTAAGGTCGTCCCTTAACTCGTAAAGGGAAATCCTTTGAAGCCTACATGCCCTTGTTCCGGGATTAAGGAACATGTCTATCACCGCGAGGTAACCATCTATGGTGCTTACGAAGGTGCGAATCCGCTCAAGCACAAAATTCTCATTATCTGGGTGCGGTTCGGGTAGCGGTGCGTAGTTTTCTAACACGAGTTCCCTAAATACGTGTATCGGGATTCCGGCTCTTAAGGATATGATATACCAGTTTGGGTGAAAAACCAAAGGAAGGACCATCCTCCAAGGATCAACAATTTCTTCCGGTGTTAATTCGTCCACTAAGTTGGCGATAAACATTTGATGGTTGTTGGCCGGATGACGAGACAAGTGTCTCCAAACCCGAATAGGATCGCCTTGAAAAGCCGCAAACTCTAAAACGTAATGACGCTCATTCGCCATGTCTTCATAAACTCGGACAGACCTCCTCATCATACTAAAATTCTGCAACAACGCATCAGCAAAAAAGGGCATGTTCGGAAACTCAATCACGCGAACCGTTGCATCCCAAAGGTTTATCACCAAAAACCCGCGGCCCGGAATCCCGAAAACCAAGGTGGATCTCCAACACCTCACAAGTTGAATCATCGAATTACATACAACCACACCTCTGTTTTGCAATAGTCGGTTGACTCTAAGCCGAGCAACTACCTCATCATCTTCACGCACAGCATGTACCGATCCAAAATCCTGGTAACCGTTGATGGGATGATCTGCATAGTGAGTAAAGCGCCAATAACCTCTATTGGCGGCTTGATTGTATTGTCTCCAGAAGTTTTCCCCTAAAATGATATTTCTTAACCCCCTACAAGAAGACCTTAGGAAAACTAGCTCTAAAAGATCAGACCTTAAGCAAACTTCGAAAATCAAGTTATTTGGAAGCGCCATAAGAGGAAACGGACGGTATCTCCTCCGGTATAGCCTCCCAAACCGATTTTCCATTAGTGAAAAGTGTGTTTCGAAGAAGGAGAAGAAGAAGGGTACCTTGCACTCGAAAGAACAAATCACAATGGGTGTTCTTGAGGATATGAAAGAATGGAACAGTGTTGCAGGTGAGTTTTAAACAAACCCTAAACTTGGGGAGAAAGGAATTTGAAACAAATGGGTGTTCTTGAGTGTATGAAACAAACACAATGGATGTTCTTGACGATATGAAACAAAATGTAAACTAATCTGGCATCATGATTATCGAAAATGTGTTGAAAAGTTGGGTTTTGGGTGTTGAAAGAAATTACAGAAAAAAAGAATGGAAATGTGTTGCAGGTGACAAAGCCTATTCTTGGGAAGAAAGGGATTTGAATTTTTTGGACATTCCCCTCAAAATATAATAAAACACTAGTGAATAGAAACCGAATGAAAATGAAGACATATTTAATATTTTATTACCTTGTTGATCGATTTTTCCCACACAATCTAACAAATGAAATTTGGCTAATTAATAAACAAGCTAGGCTTTGGGCCCGTTTGGTAACTGCTGAACCAGTAAGAGGTCTGAATTATTAAGGGGCTATTTTGTTTACCTCTTGCTGGTTCAGCACTTAATGGTTCACACTGTTTGTTTCACGAGCAGATGTCTGAATTGGTCAGACGGTTAAACATTATACTGGCTCTTAATGGTTCAGACATTTTACTGGTTTAACACTTAACCATTCAGATGTTGCCAAACAACCTCTAAGTGCTGAACCAGTAAGATGTCTGAACCATTAAGAGCCAGTATAATGTTTAACCGTTCAGAGGCAAATGTCTGACCAATTCAGATAAGAGATCTTAACCATTCAAACTCATTATGATGTTTAACCATTCAAAGGCAGATGTCTGAATCATTCAGACAACTGCTCGCGAAACAAACAGTCTGAACCATTAAGTGCTTAACCAATAAAATGTTTGAACTATTAAAAAACCTCATTAAGAGCTAAACAAACAGCCTCTTAGTTAATTAGTTTACTTTATAAAACAAAAAAAAAATCGACTAATAAACTTATGAATTCTTTAACTAATTCATGTATATGTATTTAACATTTGTACCTTTTTGAGCAACAAAGTAAAAAAAAAAAAAAAATTAAATAAATAAATAAATAAAAAATAAAAAAAAATCTGCTTCACTAATCATTAACTGAAAACAAAAATGAAGTTCGTTTGTATAAAACAACCATTGCTTATACAAGTTCCTTGGTACATCGGGCGTGTCAAAGCTAGCTTTTAACCGATGAAGTAGACAGTGGCGGGCCCAGGAATTTTTTCATGAGGGTGTGAAATATTTTTAAAAATTTTAGGCCCTAAGGTATATAAGTAAAAAATCGGTTCGTATTGGGTCAGATCGGGCCATGTAAAACATAAAAAACATCGAACTAAATTTATATAATCATCAAAAATATGCCAAACCTTTTACAAACATAATTAAAACGTCACCCTACGGGTTTTCTTTTTTTGAAATCTATCCAAACCATGGCTCCATAACATATTACATAATATATCATCTATTCAAGCATTAGAAATCATAATGTAAATAACCCTAAAAATCATCTAAACAACATATACACCATAAAAAGAAAAAGCCAAACATTCTTCACTAACAAATATAACCCACCAGATCTACTGTTTGGTGTATGCGGCTATAAAAAAAGGCAAAATGTCATCACTAACAAAATATAACCCATCATGTAACATAATGAAAAACAAAACGAAGCATATGTCTACTGTCATGGTTAGTATGCGGCTAATATCAACCAAAAAATCAACCAAAATTCATCAAAAATAACAAAGAAATTTACCCGTGTTCAATCGGCGGTGGTATGGTGGCTGATTACGGTGGTATGCGGCTGCTGTCTGTTAATTGTTGTCGCTGATGTTCTGATCGTTGGCGTGCAGGGAGGATAGAGAGAGCGGGAGAGAATATGTAAGGGTTTGAGCTTGTTTATTTTATTTTAGTTTGAAATATTATTGCTTTGTTGGGTTTGTTTATTGGGCTAAGACTTAGTAGTGGGCTAGTTAAAGGCATTGGGTATTTGGATTTAGTTATTTAGGTATTAAAAGTTATATAATTTAGGTTGTATTTTTTTTTTAAATAAGAGTTTACTAAAAAAAATAAATATAAATTGATAACCCTTTTTACCTAAGGGGTGCAGACGAAAAATTCCAAGAGGTGCGGACGGAAAATTCCAAGGGGTGAGGACGAGATTTTCGACGGAACTTAGCACTAATTTTTTTTTTCCGGGGGTGCGCCCGCCCACATTGGCTTTGTCTTAAGTCCGCCCCTGAAAGTAGACGCAATTAATATAAACCGAGGTCACGTCCAATACAAAATTAGTTTTAATTAAGTAGAGAACTATGATAAAGATAGTGTCGTACGAGGTTACACAATCGTATTTGTATCACAATTAATACAAAATATATAGGCGGTCTTATGTAGAGGGGGCAATCTTGACCCAAAACCTTTCAAGTGGGTTATTTTGGGTTGCTTTTAAAATTATATGGGTTGGTTTAGGTAAGATATTTTAATTGGGTCACAATGGGTCACTTGAAATTCCATCTTGTTATTTTCGGGTCAAAGCGGGTCGACAACATTAAAGAAACGGGTCGATGTGGGTTAGTGTCTTAAAGAAAGGGGTAGGTTTCGGATCGGAATGGATTTCGAGCCGGCACAAGTATCGACACGAGACGGGTTACGACACGAAACGGGTTTTGGATCGGAACGAGTTCAGTTCAAATTGAGTTTCGGGCCGAGACGGGTTTCGGCACGACGCAGGTTTTGGATCGGAACGGGGTCAGTTCGGTACGGGTTTCGAGCCAACACGTGTTTCTGCACGGGACGGGTTTCGGATCGCAACGGGTTTTGGGCCGACACGAGTTTCCGCACGAGACGAGTTTCGGTTCGGGACGAGTTTTGTACCGTTTCGACGCGAACCGTTTTGACCCGTATCGTTTCGAATCGAACCGTTTCGACGCGAACCATTTCGACGCGTACCGTTTCGACGCGAACGAATGTTCGAAAAGTCAATCGAAACTCACAAATGATACATCAAAAATCAATCGAATCAAACCGAACGTCGACCGAATTAGTTTGAAATCGATATAAACAGTTTAAAACTGATGTAAATTGTCCGATGAACATAAAATCACACTGAAAATCAACTGAAGCTCAACCGAAATGATCCAAAATTCGTCGAAATCACACGAAATAGTCCGAAATTTGACCAAATTTGTTCCTTTTTTATACGACACTTAAACAGTCATTTAAAACTTCCAACAAAAGAATTATAAACATTTTTTTAATTACGAACATAATCAAATTTCTATACTATAATTTAGTAACATGTTGATGCTATATCGTGTTGTATGTTATGTATTGAGAGTTTTTCAAAAAAAAATTTGTTTTTTGATTTGCAACTCAAAGGTTTTCATATTTTTTTTTTAACCCATTGATATTTTACTTTTAACACAAAGTTTTTCATCTTATCAATTTTAGCCCCAACACTTTTTATTTTCAAGTTTTGTCCCCACACACTTTTCATCTTTCACAAGTTTTTCGTTTTACTTTTCGTTTTAAATTTTGCGAGTTAACACGCCATAACGTGCGTGTGGGGTTCAACGTTTTCTTCGTCTGGTTTTACTTTTCTTTCTTTATTATTAATTTTTAAAAGCTTTTACGATGTTGGTAGTCGCTGGCAATGTATGGCATTGGTGCAACTTGGCACGGTTTTACAAAGGTTTTTAACGTATTAAGTTTTCTACTAATAGTTTTTGAGTTTACCCCTTTACTTCCTTTACTTAAAAAAACTATTTTTTACGTCCATATATTTATATATGTGTCGGTATAAATTCAATTTGTTCTACGTTTCAACGTAAACTTTTTCTAGAAATGAGTCAGGTCAAATACAATGTATTTTTGTTTAAAAAAACATTGTTACGTGCATATTTTTATTTTTATGTACGCTTTGGTATAAATTCGAGTTGGTCTACAACTGGACGTTAATTTTTTGGGAAATGAGTTAATTCAAATATAAGATGTTGTCGTTCTTATTTTATGGATGTTTTGTAAATTTTGCTTCCAGGCGAGTGGACTCAAATTGTGGTTTCTTATTTTTTTTCAAAAGCTTTAATTAATCCCTTTTGATTACATGTGTCAGCTTTTCCTTTACACCCGTTAAGTTTTCTATGTATGAGTCCGATCATATATAATACGTTATGATTGTACGATATAAACTCGATTTACTTTACGTTTTGATCCAATCGCAATGCTTATATAGGTTACACTGAGTTCAATCGGATAGGTCGAAACACACATTTTCATATGGTTAACGCATCGCATCACGTTTGAATTAATTTATTCGATGCTTACGATGTACCCGCGCCACAACACGCGCGAGTCTTATTGCTAGTTTGTAACAAACTTGCAACTCTTTTCATTACCCAGCCCCATGGTTGCAAAAGTCGCGAGGCGCTCCCTAGTCGGTCAACCGGGGAGTTGTGAGTACTCGGCCTAGGTGGAGAGTACACGGGGAGTACTCGGACATACCAAATTATAAAGAAATTAGTTTTCAGAAATTAAATATGTTTCAAATAACATAAATTTACTAATATTTATAACAAAATATGTGAATTGATATTCATTCTTTAATATGACACGAATAGAAATTGTGTTTTATTTTATTTTAAGTCAAAATCGGCCCAAGTTGACCTATTAGATCTGATTTTGGCCGATGTTGGCCGCATTTGATCGATTCTGAGTAATTAGTCGGAGTTGAAGAAAGTCGCCTCGGCAGCCTACCTTGTAGCGATTACTCGGGGACTTTTCGGCCTTCTAGACCTTGTTTTACAACCATGCCAGCCACATAACTAATCCATTAGTACAGATCGAAACTCAAAGAAAGATATTCCAAAATGTTCAAAAATTTTGATCCGAATCAAATCAAAATCACCGAAAATCAATCAATTTAACCAAAAATAAACCGAAATCGGTCTGAAATCGATCGAAAATTAACCGAAACAATCCGAACTCAACCGAAATCAGATTCGATTACACTGAAACTCGTCCGATTCGAACTCGAAATTAGATTCGAACACCAAAACTTATTCAAGGGCGCAAACAAATAAGTACCAACGGATTCAACCATAAGTGGGGAGTAGGGGTGTTCATTGGTTCGGTTGTAACAGAAAACCGATCTAAACCAAATAATACAATTGTGTGACCAAACTGAACCGAACCGATGGTGATGTTGATGCTAGAGATTTGGGGTGGTGATGGTGGAAGTCTGATAGAAAGAGAGAGTGGTAGATAGAGGGGTTATGAAAAATATAATAATAATAATAATAATAATAATAATAATAATATTTTTTAAAAATGTTTTATTTTATTTTTTTTATATGATATTAAATAAATATGTAAAAAGACTAAAATACTCTTGAATGTCCAAATTTAACTAGAAAAATTAACTGAGTTAGACTCAAAAAACATACCATACCATGTAACATTTTGAAACATTAAGTATACAACTCGTCAAGTTTTACGCTAAAAAACATTACCTGCAAAATGGTACATAGATAAAGAATAAAACTTGTAATTTATTCTAAAGCTTTTATCTATTTTATTTAATCTGTCAAGGCTTTCACGTGGACGTGACTTGTAACGTCAAAGTCTACTGCTGACTGGATTAATTTGTGTACCAATATTATAGGTTTAGGTTCATGATGGCAATACAACCAAACTTAACATCAGAGCAAACGAAATATGATATCATCGGAATGCAGATGCTACCCGCCGGCCATGCTCAACATCCAGATGAATATGATATCTTATGCACCCACATACGTCATTAAATTCATCCGTTGAGAGCATTCACGACTCTATTATATCTATATACTTTAACTAGTTGATGCTCCGCCCGCATTGCGGGGCGATGACTGAGTAGTTCTCAATCAATTAAAAAAACACTGCTATAATTTTGTTAGGAAAAAACAAAAACGATGATAAGACTGTAATTTTGGGCTCATGGCAAAACTGTAATTTTTCAGGACTAATGCGTGCGCGTGCAGCTCCTTTAGACGAAAAAAAAATTAAATCGAGTCAAACAATTAAAACAAAAAACTTTTATAGTTTTGCGAGAAAAATTAAAACGATGAGGAAAACGTAACTTTGAACTGAGGGGGAAATCATAATTTTGTTTCAGGGATAAAATCGTAAATTAAATGGACCAATGGGGTTGAGGGCAAAATCGTAACTTGGCTGTGTGAGAAAAAAAAAAACTAATAGCAAAACTATAAATTTAAATGGGGCAAAATCGTAATTTTGAATCGAGGGCAAAATTGAAAATTTTTGCTGGGAACAAAAGCGTAAATTTATTTTTAAATGGGGTAAAAACATAATTTTGAACAGATGACAAAATGGTTATTATAAGGGAAAAAGCCTAATGGCAAAACTGTAAATTTAAATGGGGCAAAATCATAATGTTGAACCGAGGGAAAATTGAAAATTTTTAGCTGGGAGGAAAAGCGTAAATTTATTTTTAAATGAGGGTAAAAGCATAATTTTGAACTGATGGTAAAATCGTATTTTAAAAACGGGATAAAATCGTAAATTTGTTGGGCCAATAGGGGAGTGTCATGCATGAGTATAAATATAAACGGGACAAAATCGTAATTTAGAAAAAAAAAAACATTGGGTGGCATGTGGCCGCCCAACTCAACCAATCAAATCAAAGGACTATTGCCGCCGTTGTTTTTTGTTATAGTAGATAATTAAAGCTGGGTCTACTTCGACATCCAAAAATCTATTTTGACCTCCAATCTTCTCTAAACGACTCGTACAGACTTATACGAATCGTATAGAATTAACTTTAAACAAGACAGACTGACAGTGTCAGTCTGTGTCTGGCGGCTGGTCGTATACGACTCGTATAGATCTATACAAGTCGTATATGGACCAGTAGGGATGAGCGTGGTACAGATACCGATATTTGAAGGTAAAATCGGTATTTTACCGTTACCATACCAAAGGCACCGGTACCAAAAATGTTCCGTACGGTACTAGTATTTGAAGGTAAAAATCGGTATTTACCGGTACCGTACCGAAAGTATCGATACCAAAAATGCCAAAAAGTGGGTACTGATACCCAATACCAAATGCTTATCCCTACGGAGCAGATGACTTTTTGGAGTTTAAAGATTGGTATTTTGGGTGTTATTGTTGTTGTTGTTTTAATGATTATTTTTATATGTTTTGTTTTATATTTTGTTTTCTATTTTATCGTGACGTATCGTATCGTATTGTGGCGTATTATATCATCACATCGTGGCGTATCTGTTGTATCGTGATGTGTCGCATTGTATTATATCGTATTACATCCTACAGTATTATATCATATTGAATCTTATCTTACTGTATCTTATCGTGTCGTATCTTATTATACGTTATACGTAACCAACCAACCAATCCAAAAATTATAAATAAACATCACATATATAAATAAACTAAAACTACATATTTAACTCAATAATAAGTTTATTCATACATAACATAGTCCAAAGAAATACATCAAAAGTTTTTTTTTTTTTAAAAAAGACAACAAACTATCACAAATCGGTGGACCCTGACCGGCGCCAGGCGGCTACAAATCCTGACCAGCACCTGACGGCTGCGGATTCTGACAAGCGAATGGCAACGACGGGATGGGTAGGGGCTGGATATCTCCCTTAATCACCCGTAGCAAAAGAGGCTCAATATGGGCGTGGTGGGCGTCTATCCGAGCATGTAACCGCTCTACCGCGCCCGTGACAGCCGGAGACAACTAATCGTATAGGACGTGTTGGGGGTGCTGAGGCACCCCCATACGGCTGCGGTGCTGGAAGCTCTCGGTCGACCGAAGCGCCCACAACGTCATCATCGCCCTCAGCCTCATCGATTAGGTCGACCTGCTCCACGACACGAGGTGTGACCTCCGACAGCTGGCGGGGGACAAAAATGTGGTCGTCGTGGTCGCGAAGGCGAAGGTCGACCACCGCAAAGTGGTACGTCATGCACCACCCGGTAGACGGCGTAGTGGTTGGCTTAGGGGCAATTTATTCCGTCCCTATTTGTAGACAATTTTTTTTATTAAACGGCAAATCACTTTATATATATATATATATATATATATATATATAGTGGAGGGTTCAAATGGGAAGAATTTTTTTGTAAGAAGAAAAAAGAAGTTTCAACCAATAAGAATGCTTCATTTTTTACTTCATTTAATATTTGCATTTAATTTTAATATAAGGGTATATTGGTAAACTTACAAAAATCATTAATTTGTATTCTTCCCCTTTAATAACTAACTAAATTAAATATGTAACTTCTTTTCAAAATATATACTTTTTCCAAATTAAAAAAGCAACTTAATTTAAAGTGTAGAATAAATTACTAGTTGTGTAGGATAAATTACGAGTTGTGTAGGATATATTTCGAGGTGTGTAGGATAAATTTCGATTGTGTAGGATAAAATTCTATAATGTGTGCCATTCGATCTTCGGTTAGGTTCCCATCGTCGATCGAAGCTTCCGATTTTATCAGGAGTTTTCCGCATCTCTCCCCTATACGGTTGAAAACATGCCTATCCCAAAGGCACGTTCGAACTCCGGTAACCTTTATCCACGCTACCCTTTCGAAAACTGGTGGTAAACCTTCCCAAATGTAGAGTCTTGAAAACCAATTCGACCAAGAATCCACCTGTTTTCTTAAGAACTCATCTGCCTGCTCCTTGTTTATGAACGTAATAAGAACTTTTACTCCTCCCATGTACCTTAACATAGGCCTGTCATCAACCTGTCCTGACAACAATGTTTTAAGATTATTTAGGATCTCCAGGTCTTTTGCTTCCCCAATTAGAGACCTAAGTTCCTATTGTTTTTTGGCTTCCGTATTCATAGGAGGGAGCTCCACGGTGAACCGTTTCGGCTCAGTTGATTTTTCCATCCTCCAAGCATTCTTCACAAGGTTGTTTGGTGCCAAGTTCTCGTTCAGATTCCTTTTTGATTCCACATGTTTCACAGATTGCAAATCTGTTCGTTCTCCCAACCTTTCGAACACCGACTTCTGGCCCCTGTTGATGCTTTGGACAACCTTTGAGCCATCTCTATTAAATTTTGCAACATTGACACCAATGACTGCCCCATCAATAGTCACATCCTATATCTATCCACCCATGTTTCCGCATCTCCCGCATTTGAGAGTCTAAGAAAACCAAACTTATTTCCGGCGCCATCTCTTTTACATGGCACAAAAGCGTCTTCCAGGTTACCGAAATGCTGGAAAGCCTCCCAAAGTCTTTCTCTCGAGCATCCATCTGGAATAGGGTTGGCAATTGGGTACTTGTTAAGACACGATTAGACCTGTTTGACTGAAAAATACACCCTTTGACTTTTTTAATTTTTAAAATAATTAAAATTACAATGTTAGGATCTATCATTTATTTATCTTTGTACATAAAACTGTTTTATAAACATGCGGAAAAAAGTAGTTGAACGAGTCGTAATCATGTTTGAAACTTATGTTGTGCGCGCCGTCAGAAACCTGTTAAACCTGTTAAGACGCTATTTGCCAGCCTTAATCTGGAAGATTGGATACGTAGAAAGTCGTAGTGTTTCAGAATCTACTCTCCAGGTTGTTAAAACCTTTTTTCTTTCCTTGCAGCACTCTTGCTAATCACTTGGTGCCATCTTTCTTCTCTCCGGTATTACCCTTCTCAGATGTTGTTAAGCTCCTTTTGTTTCCTTCTTCGTTGATCTTGAAAAGCCGCCACATTCTGTGTAGTACCCTCCCGTCTTCCGTTCTCTCTCCGTCGCCCCATTATGGTTTGAAGAAGCTCATTGAGAGATAAGACGATGTTATCAACTGCTTTGATTACTAAGGGTATACGGGGCACTCTCGGGGAGGGGGATCGGTGACCCAATTCACCGCTCGGGAACACCGCCGCCATCGGTGCGGGGAGGGGGTGCAGGGAGGGGGATCGGGGAGGTTTCACCGAAGAAGGAGAGAGGAGATGGTGGGGCCACCCTCATTTTCAACCAATCAATTATTTTCCTTTTTTTTTGTTTAAATAAAAAAACAAGTCACCTAAGAAGGGAGTGTCGCCATCAAATTGGTGTGTGAGGGGAGTTTAAGAGGGGAGTTGACGTGGCGTAACCTGATTGGGTGTGCGTAAGAGAGGGGACTCCCCTAAGAGGGGAGTGCCCCTCTCACCCTAATAATGCATTTTAACTTTCTCAACTAATTTCTATTTTCAATTCTTTAATCTCAAATCATTGACTTGCTTCAGTGAAAAAGGAAAACTAATTTAGATTTTTAATTTGGAAATTTAGGCTAGTCAACGTGGTGATCTCCCCGATAGGGATCCGCAGGATTTGTTCAACAAGAAACGTGTAGGTTGAGATATTTGTGTTGGATATTTCTAATTTCACTAGGAGTTGCAGCACCCCATTTACATGAAAGCTTTGTGGTTTCTTTCCTTTTTCATGCATGTTGACTAAAAAGGTGGTATTTCCTAATTTCAGTTTTAGGATGGTTGAAGAGTTAGGCCAGGCCAGGGGTAACTGACCACCAATAGTTTAACTAATGTTAACAAGGATTAAATAATATGCCGATACTGCGGTATCCCAAATCACAAGGAGGTTAAATAATCTGCACAAGAGTACATTTCATGAAGTAGCCTATAATCTCAATTATAAATTAGGTTGTGTTGTATTTCAAATGGGTCAACTTAAAAATGTTAACTAAAAGGAGAACATGTAGATTATTTATAAACTACCCAACACACATTACCCACACATCTTGCTACCTCTAATATTATATATTCCTTAAGCATCCATGCTAACCAACGATGATAAACATCTATACATACCCTAGTTTCATGCACAACCAATGTGACACACTGAATTCTTATTAATTAATAAAAATACATTTTTAGATAATATACGTGAACGAGTATATGTAGTAGACATTATTACTTTAGTATATGTTGAAAAATATGGTAATAATAGCGAAAATGAAATCATATCTGAATACAATTTCAAAATATTTTTTTATGACTACTTTTTCTCTTGTAACTAAGCCGGATATATGAGCCCAACCATTTCAGGTCTTCATGAAATATCCTCCTACCTATTTGAACTTGTCTCTTGCCCATTTAGTATCGTATATGTTAGGCCCTGTTTGGTGAATCAAAGCCTCTGACCGAATAAGAGGCTTCACTCCTCTAAATGGTTCAGCCACTCCTCAAATCGGAATGGTTCATCATCATCATCATCATACTCAGTAAATCCCACCAATAGCAAAGCTAAGGTAGGGTCTGAGGAGCGTACGATGTAGACAGCCTTAACTCTACCCCATAGGAATAGAGAGGCTGCTTCCAGTGAGACCCCGACTCGATTGTAGTTTTGCATCAAGCATTGGACATAAAGCACATAACACTTAGCAATTGAGACAAATGCCGATTAGTGCATGTACCCCCTTGTCTTTTGGCTATCAACGCCATCACATGATGCATGATTAACCATCCGCCTCTTTTAACGTTATTTTCACGAAATTAGCAATTAAAATAACGTTAGAATTATTTTTCAAATCTGAATGGTTAAGAGCTTGAAATCCCCATTCAGATGTCATTTAGATGTCGAACCAAACACCAACACCTCTGACCTAATCAGAGCCAACCTCTGATTGACTGGTGTGGTGCGTTCGTATGTTATTTATACAGTTGATTTTACGCACTATTTTAAGTTTTAAATTTATAAAAATGGTTTATACCTTAACATTAAAACACACACAACAAAGGACAAGTGTATCCCGTCACATATGTAGCAAAGTATTGGTAAGAGCCAGATATCGATCCATGGAACACGGGCGTTATAATATACTAAATCTTTGTCATTATTTTACCAAATAAAAAGGATAAGTGAATGATTGTTTAATTAAATTATTTAAATTACAACTAAAACATAAATATACTATTATCTTGTTTCACAAACAACCTAAACATGTTATCTATCATATATGTCACAAAAGCACTTAATCAATTTTCCAATTTCAAGACAACTAGTTACCGGGTCTGGATTCCTAGTATTATGGTTCTTCGGAAAGTTAACACGATGGTCACATGTTAACCACCTAAAATCATTCATTAGCTAGCTATTGATATTTATTCATGCAAACCTTTAAAGATAGGTTATTTACCGGGTCTGGATTCCTAACCTCACTTATCAAAGAAAGCAATATCGATGGTCACAATACAACCACGAAGACAAGCAATTATGTAGATTATATAACAAACAATTTCACTTTTACATCTCTTAAACACAAATCTACCATGCCAGTAATTTCAGACAAAAACTTCTAAACAAGGATCATAAACCGCATGTAAGAACATGTAAACAACACCATATAATTCGTTAGAACTTTTACGTGCAAGAAAGTATTCCTAATCAAAATAAGATATATCTCGTGTAAAATCACTTTCCTGGTCCGGTTTCATGATGTAAACAAAGTATACAAATAAGTGATTAATCAACAAATAGTTACCATCCTACTAACCACATATTCATTACCCGAGACAATCAAACATAATCAAGAATTCAACATCAATAAAACGTTCATCATATAATCATCAAGATTCAAACATGAAACAATACTTAAGTTCATACAAACAAGATTACAACATAAAGATTATTCAAGAAACAAGATTATAACTACAATTACATAAGATAAATTAAACATAAGATAACATCAGCCCAATACTTGCAAAATAATTAGAATACATGTCCAAGAACAAGGAATCGAACCATAAACAAGCAAGGAATTGATGGGTTGAATTAGTTATACTTCCATGCAATCTTGAGGCTTCAAAGTGACTTGATCAGAGCTGTTCCGTAACCCAGAAATCGCCCAGAAATATGGAGAAAAACCCAACCCCTTGATCAGTGGCGAATGCTTCTATTTATAGTGATTTTTTATGGTCGCACGGTCGTGCGGATTCGGCACGGTCGTGCCGATCGGAGTGGTTGGAGTGGTTGGTTTCGTCATCGATGACGTAGAACGCAATCCGACAACTATGCGGTCGTTGGGGTGTCGGCAAGACTGGTCGCACGGTCGTGCCACCGAATGGCACGGTAGTGCGGCCCGAGTAGATCAGTGGCACTCCTAGTCGCACGCCCAGTGCTTCCGGGGTATGTTGATCGGAAACCTTTGATTTGCATTGGCACGGTGGTGCTTCGGACGGCACGGTCATGCGACCCGGGAACAAATCGGCACTAGCTGTTGCACTGGTAGTGCTTCCGAGATCGAACGATCGGCACGGTAGTGCCGATGGATGGCACGGTCGTGCCATACCTGGCAGTCTTCCGAATTTTGCCCGTTTCATCAGAAATGTATCATAATTTGTCCGTTTTCATCAGATTTTTATTTTGTGCTCCGTTTAAGACCTGAAATATAAAAGTACCGAATTTGGTACCTATACGTGGCGATTTCGGTCAAAAACGCTTAAAACGGAAATGTTTTTGGGGTATAAAAACATGTATAATTTAACGTATATCAAACATCCTCACACTTGAACTTTTGCTTGTCCCTAAGCAAAACAACTGTACAAACGATTAATTTTAGGCAGAAAAATTAAACACACAATAATGTACATAAGCGTTTTAAAATTAACTAATAATGATAGCAATGAGAAAACTTAATGCAATTTTTCAAAAATAAATAGCGTTTTTAACATCAATTATTCACTTACTTGCATCTTTGATGTAATTCCCTCGGCTCACTGGTATAAACTAGTGAATTGTACACTAGTAATTTTATGTGATAACTCAAAAGCCAGGTCATATAGTAACATTAACATAGGCTTGTAATGAAATCTTATTTTTATCATTTAACACATAAAAATTATAAAAATCAAGAGGACTTTTTATTGTGGGTTGTGACTTGGCTAAGGTTTATAGGTAGAAATGGATATTTACTGGGTGAAGTGTTTCAATCCGGTCTAGCAAATTATCCTAACAAACCTCACACAAAAGTAAATTCACTCTATTTTTTTTTCACGATATTCACAAACCAAGTGACTCTTTTAAGGTCAGATTGTCAAGACCTGTTTTATCTTTGATGTGTTGTATGTCTTCCTTTATCCTGTAGTGAACATTACTTCCAACTCTAATGGACCGTTCGGCATTGAGCCTAATAGCCCCCACCCTCATTAGAAGTGTATATTCATGTTGGGATTCAGTTTGACTCTTTCTACATCTTCCTTTGTGAGACCAATTTCCGCATCCAATGCATTTGTCGTATCGTTTTGCTCTTCTTTTCATTGCACTTTTGGATGTCCCACAAAATGGTGGCGTTTGTTCTTGTTGTCGCCACGTTTTTCTAACTTCTTCACTTTGGTGAAATATTTTCTCCCTAAGTTCCGAAGGTAAGCTTGGTTTCGCGAATTGTAAGCAGCAAAGCAAATTTAAATCAAACGAATGCATGTCCAGTTCTTTATAGGTCTGCCGGTAAAAGACCAAACTAAATACCTATAATAGGAAAATTATACTAAACCGGAATTCACACATGGGTTAAAAAGGTAAAATAAAAAGGCTTAAATGGTTAAAATGGTGGGTTTATAAAAAACGAAAAAGGAAAAGGCTCAACATGGTTTACTATTGGATAATATTTTTGGTTTTTTCAAGGTTTTTAACTAGAAAGGTAAACACATGGTTGTATCCTATTGCCTCTATCATTTTTATATAATTTTTACAGTTAGTGATTTAAACAAGTATGTTCAAGACAAGTTCTGAAATGTATACTATTATGCGGCACACTCAGCAAAATGAAGTTTAAAGCATATGATTATTGCTTTTAGAATGGCTCAAAACTCACTAATTGGGTGTGTATTTTAGATGCAAATTTATGAATAATTGTAAAAATTTTATTTCTAAAAATTTACTTTATCATTTTCTCATTTGTATACTTATTAGTTAAGAATAAATCAAATATGTACAAAACTAATAATAAACATTCTAAATTTTTACAAAACTAAATAATATTTTTTTTATAGATTTGTACAGAATTTAAAGCAATTAAGGACAAACAAAGTTTAAGATTTTTTAAACCCCTCCCCACACTTGAACTTCACATTGTCCCCAATGTGAAATACATATTAGTTAAGCAATTATGAAGAGCTAAACTAATAATGTGAAAAGGGAAAGATGTACTCCCTCAGAGTTTGAGTTTGAGTTGACTCGTTTGAGTTGTCTTTGATTTGAAGTCGTGTCAACTCTGTGTGCATTTCTTTATGAATCTGTCAATTATACCACTTACTAAAACAACCAACATTACCCATTAATCAAAATGTTAGGAAATTCAACCAAATCCATTATTCAAACAAAGCAAACATACTAAAGTATTTAAAACATACATAGAGTAAAAATATCCCAAATAAAGTACTGAATAGAAATAACATAAACATAAGTTTCTGAACTGTTTCACCCTACCTCCTCCTCCTACTCCTCATCATCATCATCATCATCACCATTACCTCTCGTGAAGGATGGGCCTGCATCGCCACCACCAGGTGGGTTCCATGGTGGGAACTGTGGAGGATGCTGGAAGTAGTTGGGGTAGGCCTGATGCATCTCCCCAAACAGATACGAGAACCCATCACTCACTCTCTGGTACATGTTCTCCTGGTTTATGTAAGACCCTATTTCATACATGACAAAAGTCGCAGCGGAAACACGAACCATAAAATTCCTTTCATTATAAATACCTCAACTTATTTAAAATTTAACTTTAACATAGCTCTTTCTCATAAATCCGTCATTCTCTTATTTACTATTTGAAAACATAGCTTATGTTTACTACATTATATACATCAACGTTCCCGTACAATCTCTCTAGTGACTCGATCCTCGATCTCCAATCCTTGGTTATCCTCATGACTGGTAATACCTGCGTTCACCACATAAAATTCACAACATTAGTACACATTATAAACCTACAAGGTTTTCACGTTTACATCACGCTTCGTTAATTCTTTACATCCCAGCTTTTCCATCCTGTCATACCATCCGTGATGAGACTTCTTTGTTATTCCTGCATTTCACTTATAACTCCAGGTACACGAATAAACAACGTAAACACTTAATCATACCGAAAGACTTGCAAACATACCTAAACTTCATACATATTATCTCCATATATACCTACGTACACACATGCATACCAATCTACATGCATACTTACATATGCACACATCTACATTATTAAATACGTATCTGCATGTACACATATCAACCTCGTTACGTACACGCATGACACTATACATATTTACATACATACAACCCTAAGTGCATCATACCAAACTCATACCTGCCTACTCTCATACATACCATCATATAACCGCTCGTTCTTGCTCGCATACTTATAAACATACCCACGTAGATACATACATGCTTTCATACACTTAAATTCATAAAAACGTAAATTAAACTAGTCGTACGTAACTTAAAACGCGTTTAAGCGAGTTCCTAAGGCAAAACGAGGCACGAAAACAGTTTTCGGAGAAACATGACCCGTCGCGCGACGCGACGGGCCGTCGCGCTACGCGACCCCCCTCAATCGACAGAAACATTGCAGCTGGTTGCTGCATATTTTCAGCACGATCCGGTTTTACGGAAACAAGCATAACTCTCTCATTTTTTATCCGTTTTACCCGATTCTTTTTCCTACACGTCAGTAATTAAATTCTCCATCTAATGGAACTAAAATCCAACATCCGACTTAACGAAATTTCAGACTTTTAACTCTTCGGCATATTACCCTTTTACCATTTTGACCCGTTCATGCATACATCAACATAACTTGTTCATTTTACCATAACCCCTTATAAACATAATAATATCAGTGTCGTCTATCATAAATTACTAAATTCTTGGATGTCTTGCATCATCTTAACACCTTATCGTTCATATGCTTATTTTTGACCCGTTAAGGGTATTTGCGCATTAATTGGTCTACGACTAACCAAACCATAATCCCCACTTCCATACTTGTCCAAAACATTACACTAATCGAATAACTTGTTTCTAAGCTACTTTTAAAATCGTTTGCCGCAAAATACCCATCAAGGGCATTTTGGTCAACTTTAATCGCCTCATTTACGACGAAGGACTTTAACACATATTTGACCTCAAACGTCATGTTTAATTAATTAAAACACTTTATTACTTAATCGTACTAAGAAGTGATTACAGAAATCACTTACCTTATGCATCCGCGTTCCTATCCGCTTCCTTGCCTTCTCTTGACCCGTTAGCCATTCATGCTTGAGTCCACCTTGATATGATTCCTATACTTTCATATCACCAACATCGCATTCTCGTTAGCTTACATCATTGTACATGTTAACGACCATATCAATCACATGTTTCACATTTGACTTTCATTAGTCGATTTTAGCTAACATAAAATATACAACCAAGTTCATATCCTGTTAAACGCATGTAATTCATCATGTCGTTCCATTTAATACGTATCGACATAACAGGTACCATACCACTTCCTATAATCCTACCTTTATGACAACTAGTCAAATCGTACTTCATATGCATAGTTGACTTTCTGAAAGTCAACAGTTCATCTATTTAACTTTCCACTTATCATCATATACTAGTAACATCATAATAGACTATACGAACGACATTATATACGTCTTATCATACTCTTGGTGTGCGTACCACCTTTTTAAGCATAACGTACAACTAATCCATGCATAAATCTTCTAAACTCATACATAACTCATTAAATCGTACTCTTAATCAACATGTACCATTCACACATAAGCATCAAACATATCACACCGTATTTCATTCCATTCATCTCACAAGAATTCATCATAATTCATCAACAATCAATAAGAGTTGAACATGGATGATCATTCAAGTCATCATCTTTACCAAAACAAGTGGGTTTCACCTCTAAACATCAAATTAACACAAACCATACATAACCTATGTTCTATATGATGATTCTAACCCTTATACATGATCAATTTCACATTAACTTACGGATTAGAACATAACCCACTTCAAACATGATCACCAATCTTTGATTTAAGACATACCTTACGATCCCCTTATGAAGGTGATCACTAATTCATGTTCGGTTGTGAATTTGAGCCTTGATCCATTCTTCAATTTGAAGCTTTTGAAGAACTAGGGTTTGGGGCCCTTGAGAGCCCCTGTTCGATCTATCCAGAACACACACGAAGATGTGTGTGTGTGTGTGTGATCTTTTCTTTTAATAAGAAACTTTCATTTGTTCCACTTTAGCCCCTCGGGTTTGCCTTTAAAACATAACTAACATTACCTTCATCATTTAATACTTTTGACCATACCCTTAACTAGGTTAAATAGCCTAGTTATTTATTTCATGACGTGTCATCTAGGAACTCACGACAAGTATTAACATACGGATTTTGGGGCGTTACAGTTTACCCTCATCTGGTCCTGGGTAACCTGCATGTGTTGGAATTGTTGGTACAACTCAGTGGGAGAAGGTATACCTGGAGGCTAGTACTACTGGTATTGATACTGATGCTGGTGCTCCTCATGTTGTGGTTGGTCATGTGGTGGTGGCTCTAGGGCATGCTGTTCTTCCATGTTGACGTCCTCGCCCTGTGGTGGTAGCGGTAGCGGATCCCATACTTCCCCATTTAGACCCCTCAGTCGCGGTCCATTAGCTGTGTCTACTACCAAACCCATAGCCTTTAAAGACTTCATATCCACATCTCCTCCTGGGTGAACTAATGTAAGACCACTGACTACATCATCTTTCATAATACCCAAGTTATATGCCAACTGAGTCACATATTCACCACCGTGGATTTCACTGTTTGTAGTTCTCCCCGCACTGTGTATGAAAAATTCAGCCATTCTAGCTGCGAGGTTGACATGCGTTCCAGTCACTAAGAAATATATGATAAGAAGATCTGGAGTAGGACAGTTTCCTGCACTGTCCATGCGTCCACAGATTGTGTGGCTCATGATCTGATGAATGACCCTCAGAAGCGGGTCTCGTAGTCGTGAAGCTTTAGCTTTTCTAGCTTCATAAGGTGGTCCAACTGCCACTTGTTACCAAAAGTTAGCCCGTTGCTGATCACTATCAAACTTGTAGATATTTGTGAAAAGTTCTGAATTGATTTCTTCAGCTGAGTATATGCCCAATCTTCTTCCAAGTTTAGCAACCGACCACTTATGCCATTTTCTTCTCAACCTGAACTGTATTGTTTCCCTGTTTTTAAAATCCGGATTCTCGCTTCTTGGTTTTTCATATGTGTAAGAAGCGAAAAATTCCAATGTTAGTTCACGATAAACGGGGCGTTCAATATTGAATAACCTTGACATAGGATGGGACATCATGTCGGATAATCTTTGTTCTTGGTTTAGGGTTGTCAAAGTCCCCCAGTTGATTCTTCTTGGTTCATCAATTTGTCCCCGTCTATTCCATAAAGCCTCTAATCTTGCAATACAGGGTTGTTCTTTCCGCTTGTTCTCGCTGAATTGGAGGAATGGGTGATTCATCTGCACACATGAATATAACAAAATAAGAGCAAAGCATGAAAATTTCGTTGCTGCCACCAGAACAGGCTGTTTTCAAGTTTCTGTTTCTATTTCAATGGCCGCACGGTCGTGCTTCTGGTGGCACGGTCGTGCCACTCCTTGATCGGCAGACATCTTGTTTCCGGGGACTCGTGTCGCACCACCGTGCCAAATTGGCATTGTCGTGCCGTCTCGAGATCGGTCAACAGTTTGTTTCCGGGCATCGTGTCGCACTGTCGTGCCAAATCGGCACAACCGTGCATCTCGATGTCGCAGTTTTGAATCGATGGTCTGTTACTTGATTTCCGATTAGCATTGTCATGCCGTTTGAGTGGCATGACCGTGCGACAGCAAACCATAACCGAAAACAGTCTATTTCACTGATTCTAACATGTATTTTTCAAAATTTATCTTCTAATCAGTGAATAAACCTTGAATCGAGCATAAGAACCATCGATTAGACACTAATTATTCAAGAACAAGGGTTTATTTGACATTTATGAAGAAAACCCCAAATTTTCTAGGTTTAAACATTAGATCTGTGCAAGAAACTACGATTAATCTACAAAGTAGGTAGGAAACATACCTTGGAAGTTGATTGAAGCGAAATCTAGGCAAACAGTACGTGATTTTTGGGTTGGGGCGACCTGGAACTCCCGTGCGGCGACTAGGGTTTCGACAATATGTTTTATTTTTACTGCAGATTCGCTTTTATAACCCCGATTTACTGTTCAGATTTCGAGGCGCACGGTCGTGCGGATTCGGCACGGTCGTGCCGATCCGAGTCGCTGGTCTGATTTGGTCTGTGATGTCGGGTTGCACGGTAGTGCAGATCTCGCACGGTAGTGCGATCCGGTGAATGTCCGATACACAAGTTAATGAGCTGTTTTGACTAGGGGTTGCACTACCGTGCCGATTTGGCATGATCGTGCAGTACCTGGGCCTTTTTGTGTAACTTTTCACAGTAAGCTTACAACTCCGATTTTTTACCCAATTTTTCCATTTTTGCATTATTTCATTTATTTTAACAATTAATTAACTTCAATTCTCCAAAAATTATGTATCAAGATCAAATGTTCCTACGTTTAAAACCGTAAAATTAACGAATTTCAAAATAAACATTAAAAATTAATATGTACAAAATTACCCTTAGCGTGTGACAACACGCTCCGCTAAATTTGTCAGCGAGTCGATAGCTAGACTCATTTTCCCCACACTTGTTTTAAGTGTGCGGGACGTGGAGTTCGAGAATTTCCTCCATCGGGTCAACTGGTCCGCTGATGTAGAGTTTTAGACGATGACCATTGACTTTGAAACTTACCCCGTTTTGATCCTCGATAGTGACGGCTCCGTATTGAAATACTTCTTTAACCTTGTATGGTCCCGTCCATCGCGATTTTAGCTTCCCAGGGAATAAACGCAGTCTTGAATTGTATAACAAGACAAGATCCCCTATACGGATATCCTTATGGTCTCTCAACCTCTTGTCATGAAATCTCTTGACTCGTTCCTTATATCTGCTAGAACTTTCGTAGGCCTGGCCTCTTAGCTCCTCGAGCTCGTGAATTTGCAGCAAACGGGCTTCACCTCCGCTTTTTAAATCCATATTTGCTGTCTTTAAAGCCCAAAATGCCTTGTGCTCTAGCTCGACAGGTAGATGACAAGCTTTTCCATAAACCAACCTGAAGGGAGTGGTCCCGATAGGTGTCTTGAATGCTGTTCTAAAAGCCCACAAAGCGTCATCTAGCTTGTCTGACCAATCCTTGCGGTTATTATTAATGGACCGCTCAAGGATTCTTTTCAAACCCCGATTCGTAACCTCTACTTGCCCGCTCGTTTGAGGATGATATGGTGTAGTAAATCTATGATGAACTCCATAACGGGACAAGGCTCGTTCTAACTGCGCATTACAAAAATGCGTTCCTCGGTCACTGATTAGTGCTTTTGGAGCACCAAATCGGGCAAATAAACTCTTCAAGAACCTCACAACTACCCTGGCGTCGTTTGTGGGCAAAGCCTGAGCTTCGGCCCATTTTGAGACATAGTCTACAGCAACCAGGATGTATTTGTTACCTCGTGAGGTTGGAAATGGTCCCATGAAGTCGATACCCCATATATCAAAGACTTCACAGACTTGTATTGGATGTTGAGGTCTTTCATTGCATGCTGAGATATTTGTTGCCCTCTGGCAAGCATCACATGAACTAACCCATTCTTGCGCATCACGAAAAATTGTGGGCCAGTAAAACCCAGAGTCTAACACTTTCTTTGCAGTGTAGTTTGCTCCATGATGACCTCCGGTTGGCCCCTCGTGACAGTGGCGCAGAATGCTAGCTGCCTCTTCTCCAAATACACATCTTCGGATCACCTGATCGGCCCCGATCCTAAACAAGTATGGTTCGTCCCAAATGTAATACTTTAAATCTGCAAAGAACTTCCTCTGTTGCTGATATGACAATCCTTTGATAAGGATTCCACATGCGAGGTAGTTTGCAAAGTCGGCGAACCAAGGTGACTCGTCATTCATCTCGATACTCAAAAGAGATTCGTGGGGGAAATTGTCGTTGATTGGTTCCTCCACCGAATTTTCTGAATTACCATGCTCAAGTCTCGAGAGATGATTGGCTGCAGCATTTAAAGCTCCCTTTTATCTTGGATCTCAATATCAAATTCTTGTAATAACAAGATCCATCGAATAAGACGCGGTTTTGCGTCTGTTTGCTAAAAAGGTATTTAATTGCCGCATGATCCGTGTACACAATCGTTTTGGACAACACAAGGTACGACCTGAATTTGTCGAAAGCATATACTACTGCCAAAAGCTCTTTCTCTGTAGTCGTATAATTTTCCTGAGCATCATGTAAAGTTTTGCTGGCATAGTATATTGGGTGAAAATGCTTCTCCCTTCGTTGTCCTAACACTGCTCCTATTGCATAATCGCTTGCATCGCACATTATCTCGAATGGCAATGTCCAATCTGGTGCAACTAAAATTGGGGCTTCGATAAGCCTTTGTTTCAGCTGCTTGAAAGCATTCATACAATCGTCTGAAAAGACAAACGGGGCATCTTTCTCTAACAAACGGGTCATAGGTCTTGCGATTTTTGAAAAGTCTTTTATGAATCGCCTGTAGAACCCTGCATGACCCAGGAAACTTCTAATCGCTCTTACCGAGGTTGGGGGAGGAAGTTTCGAAATGATATCCACTTTTGCTGGATCAACTTCCAACCCAGCTTTAGAGATTTTGTGCCCAAGAACTACCCCTTCTTTCACCATGAAGTGGCATTTCTCCCAGTTAAGCACAAGATTAGTTTCCTCACATCTCATCAACATTCTTTTCAAATTTCCTAGACATTGATCAAAAGAACTCTCGAATACAGAAAAATCATCCATGAATACTTCCATGGAGTCCTCAATCATGTCATGGAAAATGGCAATCATGCAACGTTGGAATGTAGCTGGTGCATTACACAGTCCAAAAGGCATACGCCTGTAGGCAAATGTGCCGAAAGGACATGTGAAAGTAGTCTTCTCCTGATCTTCAGGAGCGATAGGAATTTGAAAGTATCCTGAAAACCCATCCAAGAAACAGAAAAATGACTTCCCCGACAGAAGTTCCAACATCTGGTCGATGAATGGAAGCGGGAAGTGGTCCTTACGGGTGGCATCGTTGAGTTTGCGGTAATCGATGCAAACTCGCCATCCTGTGATGGTACGGGTAGGAATAAGTTCATCTCTATCATTTGAAACTACAGTAATACCACCTTTCTTAGGTACTACTTGCACTGGACTTACCCAAACTGAATCAGATATGGGGTAAATCAGACCTGCGTTTAGCAACTTGATTACTTCCTTCTTCACCACGTCTTGCATGTTTGGATTCAGACGTCTTTGATGCTGCGCACTAGGCTTGTAATTGTCTTCCATGAGAATCTTATGAGTACAAAAAGAAGGATTAATTCCTTTTATATCCATAATCTTCCATGCCATGGCTTTCTTGTGGAGAGTTAGAACTTCGAGAAGTTGCCTCTTTTCTTCTTCTGCTAAAGATGCTGAAATGATGACTGGCAAGCGACACTCCTTGTCTAGAAATGCGTACTCGAGATGCGATGGGAGTTCTTTTAACTCCAAAGACGGTGGTTCCTCAACCGAAGGTTTTGATTTTTCTTCAACTTCACGGTCAATCTCCACAAATTGATCTGGACTTTGAGAATCATTTTCACCGATTTGAAAAACCGGCTGCTCGATTTCGAAATGTGTGTCCATATCAATTTTTTCAATAGTGCCTTGGAAATGAGAGCTCACACAAGTGTCGACAATGTCAACACAGTAAAGTATGTCATCGTGACTTTGCGGATATTGCATTGATCTTTTAATATCAAAAGTCACGTGCTCGTCATTTACTCGGAGTGTGATTTGGCCTGCTGCCACATCAACAATTGTCCTCGCAGTGTTGAGGAATGGGCGTCCGAGTATCAATGGCACTTTTGAATCTTCGTCCATATCAAGAATTACAAAATCCATGGGAAAAACAAATTTATCAATTTTAACAAGCATGTTTTCTACGAATCCACGTGGGTATTTGATTGAACGATCTGCAAGTCGAATGCTCATTCTGGTGGGTGTAGGTTCTCCCAGATCTAACTTAGCAAAAACTTTATAAGGCATAAGGTTTATGCTTGCTCCTAAGTCGGCTAATGCGTTACTGACTGACATGTTTCCAATAAGACATGGAAGTGTAAAACTGCCCGGATCTCCCATCTTTTCAGGTAGACGGTTTTGGAGAACGGCTGAACAGTTTTCATTCATCAACACACAAGACAAACTTTCGAGTTTCTGCTTGTTTGTGAGGATGTCTTTCAAGAACTTTGCATATTTAGGCATTTGGGCCAATGCTTCAACAAATGGTATGTTTATGTGCAATTGTTTAAACATTTCTAAAAACTTACCATGTTGTTCATCATTCTTTTGCTTCTTCAATCTGCTCGGATATGGAATAGGAGGGACGAATTCTTTAACTGGCTCCTGAAACTGTGCTGTACTTGCTGGGTCTTGCCTAGCGTGCACCTCGTCTGAAGCGTCAGTTTGGACAGGATCAGTAATCGGCGGTGAGTCCGATTTCTCAGGTCCTGTTGTTCTACCACTCCTCGTCATAACTGCATTACATTGCCCTCTCGGGTTTGGTTCTGTGTTACTTGGAAGACTACCTTGTGGTCTTTCAGATAGCATCTTGGCCAACTAGCCGACTTGAATCTCAATGGTTTGTAATGAAGCCTTCTGGCTCCGCAATTCCCCTTCTTGTGCCATGAAACGCTCCTCATGCTGTTGGTATCACTTTTCAGATAATTTATTAGCATTGTTGGAATTGTTTAACAGCTGCGCCATCATTTCCTCTAGTTTTGAGTTGGTTTGAGAGGTTTGAGGCTGTTGAGACTGGGAAGTGCCTCCTAAACCTGAATTGTTAAAACGTGGTTGAAAGGTTTGCCCTGATGGCTAAAAAGATTGATTTTAGGACTGATAGAATTGACTTTGGGGCTGAAAGGATTGCCCCTGAGACTGTTGTGGTGCGGGAGCACGTTGAGCGAATCCAAGTGGATTTTGGTTATTAGGATTGGCTTTCCACCCAAAGTTTGGATGATTTCTCCAACCTGGATTGTACGTGTTACTATAGGGGTTATTTTGGGGCCTTACTAGATTGCCCAAATAGTCCACCTCTTCGTGGCCTGTAAACATAACACCCTGCTCACATGTACCTGGCTCGTGTGACACTCCACAGAGTTCACATGATGATTGAACTTTTGAGGCGTTCTGAGCTTGATCAAACCTTGCTGTCAAAGCTCCAATCTGTGCTGCAAGAGCCGTATATGTATCCACTTGATGAACTCCAGGAATAGATAAAGCTTTACTTCGTGCTCCACCGTGACGCGAACTTGACTTCAAGGCAGCTTTCTCAATGATTGCATAGGCTTCATTGGGCGTTTTTGTTCCCAAATCTCCTCCTGCATAAACATCTAAATGTTCTTGTGAGTTGTAGCTAAGTCCTTGGTAGAAGTTCAACACGAGTTGTCTTTTGGAAAACCCGTGATGTGGAACATCGATCAGAAGATCTTTGAACCTTTCCCAAGCTGCGTGTAGAGATTCTCCTTTATCCTGTTTGAATGTCATGATACGATTCTTAAGCGTAGTTGTCTTTTCCGGCGGGAAATATTTTTGCATAAAAAGATCGGCTAGCTCGTTCCAAGTCGTGATGGATCCTGCTGGAAGTGACAAAAGCCAAGATCGAGCTTTGTCTCGCAAAGAAAATGGAAAGAGTCGCAAATGGATTGCGTCTTCGGAAACATCTCTAATCTTAAATGTCAAGCACACCTCGAGAAACGAAGCGATGTGTCGACCAGGATCTTCTTGATCCTTGCCATCAAACTGCAAAGAATTTTGCAACATGTTAATTATACAAGATTTGATTTCAAAACTCGGTGCTTCTATCTGAGGTCGGTTAATGCTCGGTAGCAAGCCTTGCCCTCCTAGACGGCCGGTCTCATTCAAAGGCTGGTCGTCATCTGCCATAATGCCTCCCTTTTCGTCCTCTGAACTCTCGCTGTCCGACAGTGTTACTGGTTCGTCGATTGCGTCTGCAATCCTTTGTGCAACAACAAGTGCTCTTTCGCGTAGCCTCCTACTCCTTCTAAGATTAATTTCTGGTTCGTTAGCTGGCGTAGGGGGCGTGGACATTAGCCTGCATGTGAAAAGGAAAGTATTATACATTGGTAAAATAATAACTCGGATTGTTCCATTAATTTCACCGTTGTTCCCCGGCAATGGCGCCAAAAACTTGGTGTGGTGCGTTCGTATGTTATTTATACAGTTGATTTTACGCACTATTTTAAGTTTTAAATTTATAAAAATGGTTTATACCTTAACATTGAAACACACACAACAAAGGACAAGTGTATCCCGTCACATATGTAGCAAAGTATTGGTAAGAGCCAGATATCGATCCATGGAACACGGGCGTTATAATATACTAAATCTTTGTCATTATTTTACCAAATAAAAAGGATAAGTGAATGATTGTTTAATTAAATTATTTAAATTACAACTAAAACATAAATATACTATTATCGTGTTTCACAAACAACCTAAACATGTTATCTATCATATATGTCACAAAAGCACTTAATCAATTTTCCAATTTCAAGACAACTAGTTACCGGGTCTGGATTCCTAGTATTATGGTTCTTCGGAAAGTTAACACGATGGTCACATGTTAACCACCTAAAATCATTCATTAGCTAGCTATTGATATTTATTCATGCAAACCTTTAAAGATAGGTTATTTACCGGGCCTGGATTCCTAACCTCACTTATCAAAGAAAGCAATATCGATGGTCACAATACAGCCACGAAGACAAGCAATTATGTAGATTATATAACAAACAATTTCACTTTTACATGTCTTAAACACAAATCTACCATGCCAGTAATTTCAGACAAAAACTGCTAAACAAGGATCATAAACCGCATGTAAGAACATGTAAACAACACCATATAATTCGTTAGAACTTTTACGTGCAAGAAAGTATCTAATCAAAATAAGATATATCTCGTGTAAAATCACTATCCTGGTCCGGTTTCATGATGTAAACAAAGTATACAAATAAGTGATTAATCAACAAATAGTTACCATCCTACTAACCACATATTCATTACCCGAGACAATCAAACATAATCAAGAATTCAACATCAATAAAACGTTCATCATATAATCATCAAGATTCAAACATGAAACAATACTTAAGTTCATACAAACAAGATTACAACATAAAGATTATTCAAGAAACAAGATTATAACTACAATTACATAAGATAAATTAAACATAAGATAACATCAGCCCAATACTTGCAAAATAATTAGAATACATGTCCAAGAACAAGGAATCGAACCATAAACAAGCAAGGAATTGATGGGTTGAATTGGTTATACTTCCATGCAATCTTGAGGCTTCAAAGTGACTTGATCAGAGCTGTTCCGTAACCCAGAAATCGCCCAGAAATATGGAGAAAAACCCAACCCCTTGATCAGTGGCGAATGCTTCTATTTATAGTGATTTTTTATGGTCGCACGGTCGTGCGGATTCGGCACGGTCGTGCCGATCGGATTGGTTGGAGTGGTTGGTTTCGTCATCAATGACGTAGAACGCAATCCGACAACTATGCGGTCGTTGGGGTGTCGGCAAGACTGGTCGTATGGTCGTGCCACCGAATGGCACGGTAGTGCGGCTCGAGTAGATCAGTGGCACTCCTAGTCGCACGCCCAGTGCTTCCGGGGTATGTTGATCGGAAACCTTCGATTTGCATTGGCACGGTGGTGCTTCGGACGGCACGGTCATGCGACCCGGGAACAAATCGGCACTAGCTGTTGCACTAGCTGTTTCAATCGGGTCTAGCAAATTATCCTAACAAACCTCACACAAAAGTAAATACACTCTATTTTTTTTTCACGCTATTCACAAACCAAGTGACTCTTTTAAGGTCAGATTGTCAAGACCTGTTTTATCTTTGATGTGTTGTATGTCTTCCTTTATCCTGTGGTGAACATTACTTCCAACTCTAATGGACCATTCGGCATTGAGCCTAATAGCCCCCACCCTCATTAGAAGTGTATATTCATGTTGGGATTCAGTTTGACTCTTTCTACATCTTCCTTTGTGAGACCAATTTCCGCATCCAATGCATTTGTCGTATCGTTTTGCTCTTCTTTTCATTGCACTTTTGGATGTCCCACAAAATGGTGGCGTTTGTTCTTGTTGTCGCCACGTTTTTCTAACTTCTTCACTTTGGTGAAATATTTTCTCCCTAAGTTCCGAAGGTAAGCTTGGTTTCGCGAATTGTAAGCAGCAAAGCAAATTTAAATCAAACGAATGCATGTCCAGTTCTTTATAGGTCTGCCGGTAAAAGACCAAACTAAATACCTATAATAGGAAAATTATACTAAACCGGAATTCACACATGGGTTAAAAAGGTAAAATAAAAAGGTTAAATGGTTAAAATGGTGGGTTTATAAAAAACGAAAAAGGAAAAGGCTCAACATGGTTTACTATTGGATAATATTTTTGGTTTTTTCAAGGTTTTTAACTAGAAAGGTAAACACATGGTTGTATCCTATTGCCTCTATCATTTTTATATAATTTTTACAGTTAGTGATTTAAACAAGTATGTTCAAGACAAGTTCTGAAATGTATAATATTATGCGGCACACTCAGCAAAATGAAGTTTAAAGCATATGATTATTGCTTTTAGAATGGCTCAAAACTCACTAATTGGGTGTGTATTTTAGATGCAAATTTATGAATAATTGTAAAAATTTTATTTCTAAAAATTTACTTTATCATTTTCTCATTTGTATACTTATTAGTTAAGAATAAATCAAATATGTACAAAACTAATAATAAACATTCTAAATTTTTACAAAACTAAATAATAATTTTTTTTATAGATTTGTACAGAATTTAAAGCAATTAAGGACAAACAAAGTTTAAGATTTTTTAAACCCCTCCCCACACTTGAACTTCACATTGTCCCCAATGTGAAATACATATTAGTTAAGCAATTATGAAGAGCTAAACTAATAATGTGAAAAGGGAAAGATGTACTCCCTCAGAGTTTGAGTTTGAGTTGACTCGTTTGAGTTGTCTTTGATTTGAAGTCGTGTCAACTCTGTGTGCATTTCTTTATGAATCTGTCAATTATACCACTTACTAAAACAACCAACATTACCCATTAATCAAAATGTTAGGAAATTCAACAAAATCTGTTATTCAAACAAAGCAAACATACTAAAGTATTTAAAACACACATAGAGTAAAAATATCCCAAATAAAGTACTGAATAGAAATAACATAAACATAAGTTTCTGAACTGTTTCACCCTACCTCCTCCTACTCCTCATCATCATCATACCATTACCTCTCGTGAAGGATGGGCCTGCATCGCCACCACCAGGTGGGTTCCATTGTGGGAACTGTGGAGGATGCTGGAAGTAGTTGGGGTAGGCCTGATGCATCTCCCCAAACAGATACGAGAACCCATCACTCACTCTCTGGTACATGTTCTCCTGGTTTACCCTCATCTGGTCCTGGGTAACCTGCATGTGTTGGAATTGTTGGTACAACTCAGTGGGAGAAGGTATACCTGGAGGCCAGTACTGCTGGTATTGATACTGATGCTGGTGCTCCTCATGTTGTGGTTGGTCATGTGGTGGTGGCTCTAGGGCATGCTGTTCTTCCATGTTGACGTCCTCGCCCTGTGGTGGTAGCGGTAGCGGATCCCATACTTCCCCATTTAGACCCCTCAGTCGCGGTCCATTAGCTGTGTCTACTACCAAACCCATAGCCTTTAAAGACTTCATATCCACATCTCCTCCTGGGTGAACTAATGTGAGACCACTGACTACATCATCTTTCATAATACCCAAGTTATATGCCAACTGAGTCACATATTCACCACCGTGGATTTCACTGTTTGTAGTTCACCCCGCACTGTGTATGAAAAATTCAGCCATTCTAGCTGCGAGGTTGACATGCGTTCCAGTCACTAAGGAATATATGATAAGAAGATCTGGAGTAGGACAGTTTCCTGCACTGTCCATGCGTCCACAGATTGTGTGACTCATGATCTGATGAATGACCCTCAGAAGCGGGTCTCGTAGTCGTGAAGCTTTAGCTTTTCTAGCTTCATAAGGTGGTCCAACTGCCTTGATCAGACCTGTTCCGTAACCCAAAAATCGCCCAGAAATATGGAGAAAAACCCAACCCCTTGATCAGTGGCGAATGCTTCTATTTATAGTGATTTTTTATGGTCGCACGGTCGTGCGGATTCGGCACGGTCGTGCCGATCGGAGTGGTTGGAGTGGTTGGTTTCGTCATCGATGATGTAGAACGCAATCCGACAACTATGCGGTCGTTGGGGTGTCGGCAAGACTGGTCGCACGGTCGTGCCACCGAATGGCACGGTAGTGCGGCCCGAGTAGATCAGTGGCACTCCTAGTCGCACGCCCAGTGCTTCCGGGGTATGTTGATCGGAAACCTTTGATTTGCATTGGCACGGTGGTGCTTCGGACGGCACGGTCATGCGACCCGGGAACAAATCGGCACTAGCTGTTGCACTGGTAGTGCTTCCGAGATCGAACGATCGGCACGGTAGTGCCGATGGATGGCACGGTCGTGCCATACCTGGCAGTCTTCCGAATTTTACCCGTTTCATCAGAAATGTATCATAATTTGTCCGTTTTCATCAGATTTTTATTTTGTGCTCCGTTTAAGACCTGAAATATAAAAGTACCGAATTTGGTACCTATACGTGGCGATTTCGGTCAAAAACGCTTAAAACGGAAATGTTTTTGGGGTATAAAAACATGTATAATTTAACGTATATCATTGACTCCATTCAGATGCAAACAAACATGGCCTTAATGTTTGCCGGTTTCAACCTGTATAACTTTTTAACAACCAAATTGATTGAATACTCAATAAAGAGGAAAAATGGACCTTCAAACTTATGAAGAGTTGATTCCAACCTGATCAAAATATCACATAACTTGATGAAAAAAAGAGTGTCACATTCTATTTAATTAAATATAATAAACAGCTAAAAGTTAGGGATAATATAAACAAACCACTTTGATAGAGGGGGGCAAAGTGAAAGTTGAAAAGTACCTTGTACATACATCTAATAATATAATAGCGAAATCCCATGAGACACAAACCCTAAAACAATAAACCGGGATCTCTTGTCTATCAAATCTCTCTCTCAGAGCGATGGAAGACGAAGGTACGTAGTTTATGCTCCTAAACACCTCCTCGCTCGCTACGATACGAATTTGATTGCTATGTCCTATGAATTATTGTTTTAGGGTTTCGTAGTTGAATTGTTGTTTTTGTACAATGTTATTGGTATATCGGCAAATCACTCTTTCGCTTGATAACTTTCAACCGTTAAATCAGTTATATCTCATCTCTATGTATGCATGTATGGTGTTTTGATATATGTTAAATAACTCTTATAGTGGTTTTGTCTCTTGTCGGGGGACCTGCATTAGCTCGTGTTTGGTTGCGTTGGGTTGTTATTATTAAGATATTAGAGGAACATGATCGCTTATATCATATATGCGTATGTGTCCGATTGAATTCAATATTGCTGTTTATAGACATGTCTGCCGCTGTTCGTTATATCATGAAAAGTCTCAATATTGTTTCACTCAAACTTTCTTCAACTTTTAAAAATTGTTATAAAGCTATATAGGGCGGATGGTAACTAGGAGATTAAACTCTCTCGTATATAAGGTGGTCTTGTTTGATCGTTAATCAAGAAATTATTTGCAATCTTATTTTTCCTGTTAATTAATAATAGGTAGAAAAGTTCAAGTTGAAGTGGAGCAGGAAGAAGGTCTTGTTGAGAATCAAAGCAACTACTGCTTCTGGTAACCACTCATTTGCTTCGCCTGTAAAACATTTGTTATTATTATTATTCCTCTCTTTCTTTGTTCTTAATTCTTGACAATTGATCAAGTGAAAGGGAAGCGCCCTCTTGTTGAGAATCCAACTTCTGCCTTAGCACCTGCTGGTAACCGCTCATTTTGTTGGACTATATCAACTTATTTGTTCTTAATTCTTGACAGTTTGTGTATGTATGCTAACAACTTCTTATTTGTGAATAAAAAATCCACTTGTTATTGTATTTGAAATCTTCTCTTTATGTTTTGTACAACATCAATTATTACTAACCGATTAACTACTAGGTACCAAATCTCAAGTGGAACAAGGAGCCAAGCGCCAATGTGTGGAGGAGGAGGAGGAGGAGACAACCAAGCCCAATCATACTGGTAATCCACCTTTGTTTAACTTATTATTAAGATATATATATATGCAACGTCGACAACTCTCAATTTTTGTCAAAAAGTACGTGGAGGCATTTTTTAAAGCAAATGTTTGTCCCTTTGTCTTTAATAGGCATTAAAACACTTAACAGAAGACTTGAAAAAAATTGATTTTAAAAAAGTTTGTTATTCCCTACAGTGAAGGATGAGACGGAGGAGGAAGAAGAACTGATAGATTATGGGGAAGATTGGATGAAAGATGGAGGCTATTACCTCGGCTATGACTATGAGGAAGGTCGAACAGTTATCGTGGGAGAACGTCCTAGCCCGTTTGTAGGAGCTTCGGGCCTCCTCCTCCAAACGCGTTCACCTTTAAAAGGATCGCCCGTATGAATTCGTATTCACGGATATTCTTCATTCATGAAGATATGCTTGGATCGAATGCTATCTTAATCATTTTGTTTTTTAACTAATAGGTAGATTGGCTGAAACTGGACGTCCATTTCTTCGCCCTGACGATCCTCTTGGTAAGAGTCCATGGAATCCGTTCCCGTTCCATGTACCAAAAGAGGGTATTCATTTTTCTGTTCCCGGTAACATAACTCATTTCGGTTGTAAAACTTAATTATTTTTTACATCAGTTTTTGTATTCTTTCTATTGATGATTAACCTATTTATTTATTATTAATTAATAGACACGGAAGCTTGATCAAGTTCCCTCTCGGTTGGAAATGGATCTAGGAAACCAGCAGCAGCTGATGCTAACACTTCAATATATATCCACTTGTTTAGGTTTGTAAAACATGTTCAGATACATTAATCTATGGTTGTAGTAGCTAACTTAACTAGATTGATGAAGTTTTTGGAAAACAAAAGTGATTTGGGAGCTAGTACAAGAAGAAGATATCTGATACTAATCCATGTCGTATTGTACAAACGGCAACACATGGTTTGTGTATAGCATACGTTATTGAACTATCGATGTTACATCTTACATTTTCATTTTAAAATCTGAAAGAGCCACGGAATTAGAACCTTTGTATTCCTGTAAATAAAGGATCAGGCTTCGGTTAACCTTGGAGCCTTTCCTACATATCTTTTGATGCTGCTACCTTGGTATTTAAGTCTTCCCTCACCGCGCTAATCTGACGCAAAGAACTACCACTTCAAACTTTTTTTTAACGGCAAATTTCATTAGCAAAACCCTGCTAACAAGAAAAACATCAAAGATGATTCGAGATTTCCAGTGTAAATGCAAAATATGTATGGATTCAGAAAAACATATGAACCTTAATTTAGCTTATATATTTTTGCTGATATTTAAAAAATGGTAAATGTAAAGAAAATCGTTAAGTAAAAAAAATGTGCTTAAACGATTAAATCCATACAACCTATACATATGATACATAAAATGATGGTCAAAGAGTTTTTAGTGAATCGTCATTTCAACATCTACAAAAAGAACCAAAAACTACAAATGTAAATAAACTTAGGAAGGGAAAACGAGGTTGTGGGCTATCCACGAAGTTAAGAGCAACAATGAATCTTCCACAGAAGCATACAACTAGTGGTGCACAAATCGGAAACCGGTTCCGAGTATGGAACCGGGTTCGGGTAGGATCGGGTTTTACAAAATCGGGTTTTTTTAAAAACCGGGCCGGGTCCGGGTCCGGGTTTTCTACAAAAAACATATACCCTATATACCCGGGTTCGGGTAGTGTTCGGGTCGGGTTTTATAAAACCCGGGTATTATAATACCCTATTTCCGGGTTCGGGTCCGGTTCAGGTATTTCATCGGGTAGGGTTCGGGAATGCATCGGGTTGGGAAAAAACCCGCACGGGGTATTAAAAAAACCTGACCAGGTATTAATGCTTCTTTATATGTTTTAGTGGATGGTGCCTATTGAAATTTTAATCACATTTCTAAACTTAAATTCGATAGTTCTAGATTGAAGGAATAGTCATGATTTGAATTCTTTTGGATTACATAAACAACAATATATTTTATTTGCTATGTTATGTTTTAACCAACTGGAATGTCCATAATTAGGTGTGTGTAATTGTAGGTCCCTCGGAGGTTGAGGTTTAACCTATTCCTTGTTATATCTAACACACTAGCGAGTGCGGAATCCAAGCTAGCATGCAAACCGAGAAAGAACAAGCACAAACACAAGACACACAATATTCACCGATTAACACCACTTGTATTAATACGTATGAAAGGTTCGGTTACAAGCTCAATGTTTACAAATCTGTTTTGCAAACTCTCTAAGTGTGTGTGTTCTTGACAGAATGCTCTCACTTCTCTGATGTGTCTAACTTTTAAGCTCTCTTAGTGTCTCCACTGAAATGAACACACTACATGGGTATTTATACCCGTAACAGCAGGTCTGGTCGAAGGATCAGGCAGACTGATCGTAAGATCATCTGTCGATCTGAAACAGCTCGAAGGATCAACATGCACCTCGAAGGATGACATCTTTCGAGGTCCATCAATCGAAGGCTTATCTTTCGAGCCCATCGAAGGATATAAGCAATCCTTCGATGATCTATCCTTCGACGCAAACAGCTTACAAACCATTGTTCTAACTGTTTGACCGAGTCAAACCAGAGGATGGTTGACTTGGTCAAACTTACAGGACTAACGAAGACATCGTTTTATATCGTTACAAAATACAGACAAAGTACAGACACAAGTGCACCAACAAACTCCCCCTTGGCTGTAGCTTTGTCTTTATCTTTATAACTTGATCTTTGTCTCGATCTTTGTGTCTTCAAGTCTTTGACGTCCTTTCAAGTCTTCAATGTCGGAGGATCTTTAAAGTCTTCACGTCTTGAAAGCAGAAAGTGTACCAACAAACTCCCCGTTTCATTTAGGAAGTGTGTTGACAAACTCCCCCTTAACATAAGCTCCCCCTTGAGTTATGCTCGTGAAATACTTGTTCTTTATGAATTGAGATCCTTGTGGTGTTGATGATGGCCAGCGGCAACTTGATCATCTTCATCACTTGAGCGCCTTCACGTCGTGTCTTCATTCCGAAGCTTTGTCATCGACCATGTTCTCCTTGCCTTTAGAATCTGCACATGCAAGAAATCTAAACGCGTAATGAGAACAACTGCTTGGAATATCATAAGCAAACGACACACATGTGACCATATCATAATCAAACACCGTCCGACAGTTTTGAAAGTTTAATAAATTTGTCAATTTCAGATTTTAACTTTCAAAACTTGCAAATTTCGACCGCTTATGAAGATTTAGTCGTTTCGGTTTTCGTTCAGGTTTCAGGTAACGAAGACTCGAGCTCCAACATCGTACGATCGAAAATAAGATAGAAATAAAATCTTTTTGGCTTTTAGAAAGTTTATATTAAAACAGATTTAAGGTGTGTTTTAATATTTGAAATGTAAAGACTGAAAGCAGTAAATAAATATTTACAGACATTCTTTTTGCGAGTTTCGAGGGTAAGAGAATCATATCAGTGTACGGTCATGTCAAAACGCTCTTGTTGTTCTTTTAGTTAACATTAAGATAAGCATCCTATAACAATTATCGGTATTGTTGTCCACATAAGCTCAACTTATCAGATGTAATCATGGCGAGGGGATACGTTAAGGTATGATTTATACTTACCGACCGGTGTTCATCCACATCACGACACATTCCCGTATCAAGGTATGCACGAGGGTTCATCTTACCGGTGAGTATACCGATTATCATCTGTTTGACCGTATATGATGTGAGATTCTCACTTATTTTGATTGAAAACAAGCCCTATGTGATAGAATCACTTATTGATGAGGAACTTGATTTTCGATGCATGAGGGCACAGGAGCAAGTCCGTGAACAGGTCAGTACTTTCGTACAGCAGAGAGACGAACTTGACTCCCGGATAAATGTGATATATTATCACTTATTGAGGTCGAATGCAATATGTACACGTATGTATGGTATCATGGAAGATCTAGACTTGCGTCCCCGTTATTTTTCGGAAAAAGATACAACCATGATACCCAGATGATAAGCAGCATAAAGACCGAATATCTCAGAACCTCGGCAATCTCTCAAACGAAATTTCGGTACCAAGACCATATGCCAATGAATGGTTCCCACCCAATCTTCAGTCGGATTTAAGTTTATATCACCCTGCACACTTTAAAATGATTGTGAGCCTACCGATACATCTTATATAGAGCTGCTTATCGTTTTTCATTTTAGGTTTAAAGAGGTTTGACAGACCACTGATGTACTATCATTTTCTCTTTTGCTCGGCAGGAAACTCATTTTTGTTTTTCTATTGTTTTTGTGTTTTTGAAATTTTTTCAATGTTTTTGGATTTTTCAAATTTTGGATTTACTCCCCCTAAAATCAACAAACTAAGACAAATTTAAAAACACAAAGGTATTTACAAAAATGATTTTCCGATGTTGGTTACTCTTGCTTGACCTTAATGCCGTTTACCAATAATAAATAGTCAAATCTTGATTTGTCAAAAGCTTTGGTAAAAAGGTCGGCACGTTGGTCATCGGTGTGGACGTAAGCAACATCGATTAGCCTTTTCTCAAAGCAATCACGTATGAAGTGATACTTAATGTCGATGTGCTTAGTCTTTGAATGCTGCACAGGATTTTTAGTGATCTGTAAGGCAGCAGAATTATCAACGTAAATAGGAGTAGTTAGGAATTCAAAACCGTAGTCGCGCATTTGTTGTTGGATCCATAGGACTTGGGAGCAACAACTTGAGGCAGCAATGTATTCAGCTTCGCATGTTGATGTAGCGACGCACGTCTGCTTCTTGCACTGCCATGTGACTAGGCGATTTCCCAAAAACTGACATCCAGCCGTTGTGGATTTGCCGTCGATTTTGCATCCGCCAAAATCAGAATCACTGAATGCGATCAAGTCAAAGTTATTATCCCTAGGGTACCATAGACCGGTGTCAGGGTAACCCTTCAAATAACGAAAAATCCTTTTTACAGCTGCAAGATGTGAGGCCTTCGGGTTGACTTGATATCTGGCAAGCAGGCACGTTGGGTACATTATATCTGGTCTTGATGCTGTGAGGTACATAAGGGATCCGATCATTGCGCGGTAGTATGAGGGGCTAACATCTTGACCCTTCAAGTCTGGAGTAATTCCGTGATTTTGCGGCAATGGGGTACCGATGGGCGTTGCATCAGACATCTGGAACCGGCTCAAGATATCACCAACATATTTAGTCTGATGGATGAATATCCCAGACTCTGTTTGTTGTACTTGTAGGCCCAAAAAGAAAGTCATTTCCCCCATAGCACTCATCTCGAATTTATCCTGCATAATGCGCTCGAAATTCCTACACAAAACATCATTAGTAGAACCAAAAATAATATCATCAACGTATACCTGAACCAGTAGAAGATCTCCATCTTGTTCTTTGATGAAAAGAGTACAATCGATTAGGCCTCTCCGAAATCCATTCTCCAGCAGATAATTAGATAAGGTTGCGTACCAAGCTCGCGGTGCTTGATGAAGACCATAGAGAGCTTTGTTGAGCAACCAAACCCGATCGGGATGGATAGGATCTTCAAAACCTGGAGGCTGTTCGACGTACACCTCTTCTTCCACCACATCATGTAAGAATGCACTTTTCACGTCCATCTGGTATACCTTGAAACCTTTGAATGAGGCATAAGCCAGAAAGATCCGAATTGCTTCTAGACGTGCAACAGGTGCATACACTTCGTTGTAGTCGATCCCTTCTATCTGACGAAAACCTTGTACGACTAGCCTTGCTTTGTTTCGAATAACGATTCCACGGTCATCCTTTTTGCATTTAAACACCCAACGGGTACCAATCTTCTTGTAACCAGCAGGTTTCTCTACGAGTTTCCAGACACCAAGCTTCTGGAATTGTTGCAGTTCTTCCTGCATCGCTTCAACCCAAGAGCTATCTTTCAAAGCATCTTTCCAAGTTCTTGGCTCTTCCTGTGAGACATAACACGCGAAAGACCAATCATTTTGTTGACCAGATTCTCGGATAGTTGCATACAAGCCTGCATTGTTGTTGTTTCGCAACATGTTTCTTGTTTGAACGCCACTCTGTACATTTCCGATGATGTTTTGTTGAGGATGGGTATTGTGAATCCTTGTTTCTGGATTATCTGGTACAGAAACATTAATACCAAGGTTGTTGAGATTGAGATCAACAACCAACTCAATGCCCGGAATTGACGAAGAGGATGATGCAGTAGCTTCAGCTGTTCTAGGGACATCCACTGGAGGTGTACCTTCTGAAGTACCATGTACTGCTGTTGTTGGAGCTTCTTGATCTGCATCGAGAAATTCATCATCCTCTGAAGATTCGTTCAATTCGGTAGCATCGTGAAAATCCTCATTGTCGAGAGCATTATTGTTCACTGAAGATGGTTCTTGATTGACAATAATGGGACGAACCAACGGTGAATCTATTGCATTATCACTCTCGAAAAACATCCTTGCCGCAGCATTTTCTTCAACGGCTTCAACATTGATCGAATTGAAAAAGTCATCGTACTCAAACATCCAAGGCTGACTAGGACATTTGACTGGTAAAGTGTGCCTTTGTACTCTGACTTCAGACCATTCCTCGACCCTTTTAGTCTCTAGATTCCAGACTCTTAAGTTCGGGGTGGAATACCCAAGAAAGTATCCCTCAATGGCTCTTGCCCCAAACTTTCCATTAGGATTGATTATTGTGCACGGAGCTCCAAACGGTTCAAGATACGACAAATCTGGTTTCCGTTTGTTAATAAGCTCAAAGCAGGTCTTGTTGTGCCGTTTGACTGTAAGGACTCGGTTCAACGTATAACATGCAGAGGCCACAACTTCAGTCCAGAAGGGAATCGGCAACTGTGACTCTACCAACATTGTCCTAGCAGTCTCGATCAATGTGCGGTTCTTACGTTCAGCGACGCCATTCTGTTGAGGAGTATAAGCTGCACTAAATTCGTGAAGAATGCCTTTTGAAGTGCAAAACTCCGCCATGGCATGATTTTTGAATTCAGTACCATTGTCGCTACGTATCCGCCTAACCTTCAACTTATATAGATTCTCAATCTGAATGATCAAGTTTTTGATAATACCGAAGGTTTCACTCTTATGTGCCATGAACGCCACCCAAGAAAATCTTGAATAATCATCAGTTATCACAAGGCAGTACTGATCATTCCTAATACTTTTGTGCTTGAAAGGACCGAACAAATCCATGTGCAAACGTTCAAGAGGAACAGCCACCGTGTTGACTTTCTTTGTAGGGTGTCGCTTCTTCGTTTGTTTTCCTTTCTGGCACGAAACACAGACGTCTTGAAGATGGAAGTTTTTAAGAGGAACACCATTCACCAATTCATTTGACACCAAATGATTCATTTTGCGTAGGTGAATGTGACCCATTCGCCTGTGCCAAGAGATTGTGTCTTTTTCTGTGGCTTTGGAAACGAAACAAGTTGCTTGTGCAGACGTTGTGATAGCTTGGCTCATATCAAGGACATACAGATCATTTATCCTTGGAGCCGATAAGAGAATCCATTCTTTCGGAATTTTGAAGCCGGGTTTCAGCACATAACATCCATTTGTATCAAAGTGTACTGAGAACTGCTTATCACAAATTTGAGAAACACTAAGAAGATTGTGATCAAGTTGTTGTACGAAGTTGATCTTGTCAAAACTAACAACCCCGTTGGAAATCATTCCTTCACCCGTAATATATCCGCCCTTATCTCCAGCAAAAGCAACATAACCTCCTCTAATAGATTTAACGTCGTAGAGAAGCTTCATGTCGCCTGTCATGTGCCTGGATGCCCCACTATCAACAATCCAATGACTACTGATAGTTCCTCCTGGAACACCCTGCACATGAACTCACATAATTAGTTGGAGATGGGGACCCAAGCCAGTGTGGTCTTGGGTCTTCCATTTTCATCAATAACAATAACTTCTATTCTTTGATGATTCGAAAATTGTGATGATCCCCCTGATTCTTTAACCGTTTTTGGTTTCCAGGTCTGTTTTGGTTTACCAGTGTCATTCTTTAAAATTTTAACTTCATGGTTGTCAGAAGTTTTTGAATTTTCTGGTTTGACAGAAACAGATTGTTTGTTAACCACATCGGTCTTAATTGCCTTTTCAATTTTCTTGACCTGTTGGCGTTTCTGTTTCTTTTCCCTTTCTTTTACAAGGCGGGGATCTTGTTTTACAGAAACAGATCGTTTGCGGTCAGTTTGGGCACGGGGATCATCAACCTTTGCTTCCAGCTTATGAAGATACGGGCAATTTCGAGCGATATGCCCAATTGTTCCACATTCAAAACATGATCTTCGTTCTACAAACCCCGAAGTATCATGTGATCGTCTTGCCGATGATGAACTTTGTGATCCCGAGGTACTAGGTTTTGAACTACTTGGTTCATTCCTTTTCATCACGGTTGCTTTCTTGACAAAATCCAAGTTAGATTGATTTTGAAATGTTTCAATTTTGTCCGTTCCCTTAGATTTCACAAAGTTCACATTCTTTTTCTTCTTTTGATTCGGCTTCCTTTGAGTTTGAGCCGGTGCTTTACCTCTTGGTTTGGCATGATTTTGCTGTTTTTGCACTGTTGGTAATTTTTGATTGCCAAATTGTTTTCGAACTTCGGCCTTTGGGATAGGAGGGCACTGAGTTACTATAACACGTGATCCTGTCTTTCCCAAAAACTTACTTGTTGAATTTTCAAAGACTTTACTGATTAAAGATTGATTAACATTCTTAATAGGAAAATCTTTGTCTGAATAAACTTTATCATCACCAACCAGAGTGTACAGCAAATCCACACTCTCCGACTCTTTTGCAGATGTGGACTCGGTTGGAACAGTCTTAGCAGGTTTTGCGGGAGGATCACATAGAATATGATTCTCAAGAGGTATGTCCTCTTCTTTGATTACCGCATCAGACTTTTCCGAATCAGTGTCATCAGATTCATCATCAGAAGAATCAGTATCCTCAATCACAATTGGAGGATTCTGACTCGGTTCACCAGAAGACACACATGTATCTGCTGACACATCTGAATCTGATGATACCTCTTTCTTGTATCCGAGTCCTGCTGCAAATTCATTAACATCTAGAGGAACAGATGGTTCAAAGTGAGTTCTATATTCCTCATCAGGCAGTGCATCGTAATTGTTTCTAACAGGTGGTGGACATTGCTTATATCCAATGCATGTGACATCCTTTTTCTCTTTCTGAACATCAATGATGTGATCCAACACATAGCTAGAGCTTAAATAGCTATCTAACTTGAGTCGGATCGCCTCACTTTCGGTTTTAACACAAGCCATTTCCTTTTGCATTACCTCAAGACGAGTTATATACAAATTAATGTCAGTTTGTTTTCTGGAAACCATTTTTGTTAACTCGATTTTATCTTTCTTTAATTTTTCAATCATTGATTTAAACTCCTTTTCATGGTTTTCATAAAACATGTTGGCTTCAGTGCATTTTGAAAGATCAACAGTCAATTTCTGATTATGAATGAATGTCACATCATATTTCTCTTGCAAAGCCTCGTGTTTGCCTTGCAATTCACACCACTTATCATTCAATGACACATGTTTGTCTTGCAAATCAAACAAACTAGCTTGTAAAGCATCATGTTTGCCTTGCAACTCAGACATGTTTGTATCCAAATCAGCACATTTAACATGCAAACTATCACAGTTATCACAACTAACAGAAGTGGGTTCATCGACACATACCTGACTTGATGAACTGTCGACATTAGCCATAAAGGCTGAATGGAGAGAAGAAGAAGAATAAGCTGCTTGATCCACCAAAATAGATCTTCTTTGAATTCCTGCTGCATCTTCTTCCAAAAGCTCATCAATAACTGCATCGACTGACGCATTTGATGTGTCATCTTCCCGATCATTCCCTGAACTCGAGGACTCTTCATCTGAACTTCCAGTGTAACCGGAGCTGTTTTCATCTTCAGAAGATTCATCACCATTGGTGGAAGATTCTCCACCACTGGCGTGTTTAAGATCCTTGACAATTTCAGCAAAACAAGCTGTTCCATCTGGAGCATCATTTCCCAACTGGATTGACCAATCACATCCTTCATCTACTTGAACCACAAGTGCCTGGTTGGCATTAGATGGTCCTGCTTGACTCTGGTTGTTGACAGGCACCAATGTTCGCTCATTGTTCCTTCCTTGGTTCTGATTTGTCCTGTTGCCTTGACCTCTGAAAGGATTCTGGTTTCCATGTTGAGATGGCCTCGTACATTCACGTTTGAAATGGCCACGTTCACCACAATTGAAGCATTTAACAGCCTGTTTATCAAACCCATACTTGGTGTCTTTCTTGCTTTCCAAGCTGGTTCTGCCAGTTCTTTCCATGAAATCCTTTGCTCGCCTAACAGCACTGGCAAAGGCCCATTTGATGTCCATCATCTCCATCTCCTCTTTATCAATATGCTGATAGTCTTCTTGTGTCAGATTAATGTTGCCAATCTGACCTTCCACTAATCCACAGTATGCGCTCACTAAAGTGTTTAGCAGCTCCATGTGTTCCTTTGCTACTTCCACACTGACTTTAGAAAAACTTGAGGTGTCGAGCCGTACTGTATTTGGCTTTGATTGTTGACCAGCAGATGATGTGCTTCCATAACACGCTTGCTGTTGAGGAGGAGGAGGAAGTGGATTTCCGAATATATCAGTTGCTCTGATAGGTTGTTGGCTTTGCTGTTGTGGCACTGGTTGAGGAACTGGATTAAGCGGATTTCCATATATGTCTGTTGTTGGAGGAGGAGTGCCATACAAGCTAGTGCTAGACACAAATGCTGTTTGAATTGGAGCGTGTGAAGAAGGTTTTGTAGAAGTGCTAGAAGCTCCATAATACATTTCAGGATTTTGTGGCACTGGAACTCTTTTAGCCTTGAGAGTTTCTTCCTGATTCTTGTTTTCCAGGAGTTGAGCAAAGTCACCGAAGTTTGTTGTATCCAAAGTGCCATTGTACTTCAGGATTTCTAAGAAATTATTCCATTGAGGTGGCAGTGCATCTGCAAACTTCTTCACTATCTCTGCTGAAGTTGTTACAACCCCAATATTTCCCAATTCAGTCAGCAAATGAGTATATCGACTTGTCAAATCTCCTAAAGATTCATTCTGCATACAAGTAAAACCATCAAACTCTTTCTTTAGCAGGTCTTTTCTTAATTGACGTGTCGCTTCATTTCCTACGCCCCTTGTTTTCAATGCGTCCCACAACCTCTTCGTTGTCTTGTGACTGACAAATTGATGATAAATATCTTTGCTTAACGCCTGAGTAAGAATGGCATATGCCTTCTTTTCTAGATCATACACCTTCTTCTGATCTTCTGTAAGATCTGCAAACGTAGCAGCAGATGATGCGGCAACCTCTATTGTTTGATCAAAATCTGTGATGAAACGCAACCACAATTCTGTATTTTGACCAAGGACGTATGTATGAAATCTACCAAACCATCCCGGATATTCACTTAAGTGCATCAACTTTGGAGGCCTATTCAAACTTCCCGTTTCACTTTCGCTTAGTAAAATGCTTTGAACACTTGGAGCTTGATTTGATACGAATGCCCATTGACCGGTAGATGAAGCATTAGCTTGCGAACCCGAATCCGGAGCCGGAGTACCAAAATACATTTCTGTATTTACCGGAACGCCCCACATCGAATTCATTTTTGATCAAGAAAAATTGTTACACTAACCAGCCGAAGGATCTGAGATCGAAAGACACAGAAAAACACAAACTTGTTAAACTTAAACAAACTGGGATCGAAGGATCAACACTTGTTCGAAGGATCAACAGTGTTCGAAAGATCACTGTTGAGTTTCGAACAATGATTTCGAAAGACTCTCCAATCGAAGGATCCTTGTCTTTCGAAACAGAACAGTAGCTCGAACAATATATCCTTCGAAAAGATTCCTTGGCTCGAAAGATAACTCACTGACTTCGAAAGATGTTCGAAGGATGGGTATCTGTCGAACCTCCTTGATCGAAAGATGATCTTTCGACTTCGAAGGATATCTTTCGATGAGCACTGACACAGTTGACAAAGAGTGACAGGTTGGTGAAAAAGGTGACAAGTTGGTAGAAACTTTCGGCAGACGGCAGAAGGTATGGTCAGACCATATCTTCTGCATGCAGACAGATTTGAATAATAAAATATTACGAAAAACCGAAGGATCAACCCAGAAACCGGTACCGGAGTAAGCCGGAATTTTGGTCGGAAATCACCAAACACCTCAAAAACAAGTTTTCACGTTACCCAACCCATCCTTAACACACCCGCTAAGTTTAGAACACGTTTTAACGACAAAAACAGCGAGAAAAACACTGAAAACAGTTTCTAAACCACTAGAGTTTTTTTTTTTTTTTTTTTTTTGTCCAAAAACACTCCAAAGCTTGTATAAAACCCGGTTTTTAACAAGGAAAAGAGCCACGGCTCTGATACCACTTGTAGGTCCCTCGGAGGTTGAGGTTTAACCTATTCCTTGTTATATCTAACACACTAGCGAGTGCGGAATCCAAGCTAGCATGCAAACCGAGAAAGAACAAGCACAAACACAAGACACACAATATTCACCGATTAACACCACTTGTATTAATACGTATGAAAGGTTCGGTTACAAGCTCAATGTTTACAAATCTGTTTTGCAAACTCTCTAAGTGTGTGTGTTCTTGACAGAATGCTCTCACTTCTCTGATGTGTCTAACTTTTAAGCTCTCTTAGTGTCTCCACTGAAATGAACACACTACATGGGTATTTATACCCGTAACAGCAGGTCTGGTCGAAGGATCAGGCAGACTGATCGTAAGATCATCTGTCGATCTGAAACAGCTCGAAGGATCAACATGCACCTCGAAGGATGACATCTTTCGAGGTCCATCAATCGAAGGCTTATCTTTCGAGCCCATCGAAGGATATAAGCAATCCTTCGATGATCTATCCTTCGACGCAAACAGCTTACAAACCATTGTTCTAACTGTTTGACCGAGTCAAACCAGAGAATGGTTGACTTGGTCAAACTTACAGGACTAACGAAGACATCGTTTTATATCGTTACAAAATACAGACAAAGTACAGACACAAGTGCACCAACAGTAATCATATTTTCAAAGATGCATCTACTTAAAACTAGAGGTAGCTATATAACCGGGTATAAAAAAACCCAGTTCCGGGTATTTATAAAAACCGGGTTTCGGGTATAAACCAGGTATAAAAAAACCTGGTTCCGGGTTTGGGTTTTAGATCAAATATGAATACCCGGTTCCTACCCTGTGGGTAGGGCCGGGTTCGGGTATAGAAAACCCGGTTTTTATAATACCCGGTTCCGGGTTTTTTTTTCCGGGTCCGGGTCCAGGTTCAGGTTTTTTTGTGCACCACTACATACAACCACTACGATGAATTTTTTTTTTCTAATTTACAAAAATAAAGGGGTTAAACGGGTCAACTCATGAACCCACTAGGTGGACCCGAACATGACATTTTAGCTAAGCGTGTTCGCGAAACACGAAACTTAGCCGAACCCACTTAGACTAAATCAAGACCCACAAAATTTCGTGTTAGGTTCGTGATCCAAAAGTTACAAACTATTTCCACCATTACAATTTAGAGTTGACTGATCTTGAAAGGCATAAGACTGAGTGTAGTGGGGCGACTCCCACCCCCAGGTCGCCCCAAGTCATAAAGGGTTAGCTTGTCACCTAGGAGTATGGTACTAAAAGCACATCCCTGAGACAAGCAAGGCGCATGTACGGACTACGGACCACGCTATTTTACACTCATTTGAAGCTGCTTTTGGCCGGTTCAGACATGTCTTTTTGCTGGTTCAGATCATTTGAAACTACTTTTGCCTTGCCTCATTCAAGGCGATTTTGCTACGCCTCACCTAGGCGTGTGCCGTTAACTACGTAGGCTTACAAGTTTTAGAAGTAACATAAAATCACAATTGCTTCCAAAAGATTTTTTAGGTTCTTATGCTGTTGAACTAACATAAAAACACAAATACTTTGTGTTCATCTAGATGAACCCAGCAGATATAGTGGAATCAAGACCCATACCGATTTAAACAAAAAAAAAAAGAAATTAAAAACTAATTAGGGATGGCAAACTAACCCAACCCTGACGGGAAAACCCAAAACCTAAAAAATTCTGTATGGGATTAGTTTTAAAGTTTTTGCGGGCTTGGGATGGATATGATATTAGGCCCGATTACCTGAAACACGCATTTTGCCCGAGCTATATGACTATATCCGTAAACATTTTGTTTTTAAAATTTTATTTTGGGTAATAAATACTTAACTAATCCACTGATTTTTTTTTGCATATCAATACTCGAAAAATCCGAATTTACCCAAAACTACAAATGCATATGAAACACTCATAAATGGTGGTAAAGTGGGCAAGTTGGATGGGTTTGGGTAATGGGTCAAGATGGATTTGTGTTAGGATTGGTATAGGTCAGGATGTGTATTTTAAAAAAAAGGTTGGATGGGTAATGAGTCAAGATGTGTTTGAGTTAAGATAGGTTTGGGTTAAGATGGGTTCTAAATAATCATAAAAAAACTAAAAAATCCAAAAAAATTCTACAAAATCCAAACAAATCAAAAAAATTCTAAAAAGAAAAGTTAAAAAATAAAAAAAAAAATCTAAAAAATCATAAGAATTCTAAAAAATCCAAAAAAATAAAAAAAATGCTGAAAAATCAACAAGAATCTAAAAAATCTAAAAAATCAAAAAAAATTCTAACAAATCATAAAAATTCTAAAAAATCCAAAAAATTGTAAAAAATAAAATAAATTATAAAATCATAAAAATCCAAAAAATCCAAAAAAATCAAAAAAATTCTATAAAATCCAAAAATTCTAAAAAATCAAAATAATTCTAAAAAATTAAAAAAATTCTAAGAAAATAAAAAAAAATCTAAAAAATCATATAAATTCTAAAAATAAAAAAAAAAGAAAGAAGAGGAGATGATAACCTTTTTCTTTCAGGGTTAATTGATGTTATTTCACGAGTGATTTGGGGGCTAGTACAAGAAGATCGAAGACATCATATATTAATCCATGTATTGTACATCAAGGACTACAAATGGATTAGGTAAATCAAGTCCCATTCATTATCTTTTTCTATAGAGTTAAAAGTCGGTTTGTTTAATTATGACAGTCCAGACACAAAATTTCAAATTTGTGACAATTCCATCCTTGACATTTTTGAAACATGCAAATTCCTTCTAAAAAAAACTAAAACTGAAACATGCCAATCCCGTCTAAAAAAAAACTAAAAACATGGTATCTAGAGAGCACACAAAACTAGTATATATTAAAGAGCATCAGGGGAATAGGGCCATGTTTAGTACTACGAATTTGTCCTCAGTTCAAAATTACGATTTTGCCACAGTTCAAAATTACATTCTTGGCATCCTTGTAGCTTTTGACAAATTACGATTTTGCCACGGTTCGAAATTACATTCTTGCTACCGTTATAGCTTTTGATGAATCATGATTTTACCCCGGTCAAAATTACTATTCTCCCCCTAGTTCAAAATTACATTATTGCCATCGGGTTTTTTTTTTTTTTTTTTTTTTTTTGCAAACCCTATGGCACTTCCTTGTTTTAATTGATTGACTCGATGTAATTTTTATTCGTGACATGCAACTGCCTAGTACTCACTCCCTCATTGGTCCTGACGAATTACAGTTTTGCCCCCAACTCTATATTACAATTTTGCGATCATTTTAGTTTATTTTGTTTTATTTTTTTTTCTAGCAAACTATGGTTATGTTTTGTTTTAATTGTTTGATAAATATTTGACCCCAGAACACGGACTACTCTAGCTAGAAGTAGAACTTTGAAAATTTCTCAAAGTCGTTCCAGATGACATGGGGAGGAGCTTCCAACTTCGGATCTATAATCAAACAAATATGTTAGCCCTGTCAGCAAGGGAGCTCTTTCCCGCAACACGATTCTATGTATTGCGTCATGAATGGGTGCACGTAGTGAATGTAGATCGCTAATTCTCTCCTCGCCTCATGCCTTTTGCTTTTTCTGACATTCGTAATAAAACATGGTCTCTAGTGAGCGCATTAGCCGATGAGATGTCTCCTTGTACTACCATTACCTAGATGATGGACGATCGGTATTCGATTATGGGAATAACCATCCTGATTCTGCCATTTCGAGCAAGAAACTCATCGTGTGGATCTTCGCAAGTCGGAAGGTTGCGTATGGTAGGCCCATTCGACATGAACCCGTTTTCTTTAATGGATTAGACTAGAACAATTTCTATCTCACAAGTAAATTATCTTTTATTGCTAATACTTTAAAATTGGCACCCCGGATACCTCTCCAAGCACCCTAAAATTCAGGCCCGGCTTTGTGGGCCTGGCAGCCCGGGCAGACGTCAAGGCCCAAAAGGTTTATAGGGCCCAACAAAAATTTAGGGTCAAGATTTTTAAATGAGCACTGTTATCTTAAGTGTTTAATAAATTACTTCAGTAACAAAAATGAAGCTAGTTCAATGGTTAAGATACTCAAATTTGAAAACCAAGGTTATGAGTTCTAAACCCTTCCTTTACATTTTATTTTCTAAACAATTTTCAGTTAATTTCATGCATTTTTTATTTCCTAAACAGTTTTGAACTATCAATTCACTTAATTGATTGACTCTTCAATCTTGTTAACAAGATGATTATATGATAATTAGTTAATGTTTTGGGTTATAATCTTGAGGTCATGAGTTCAAACCCCATGATTAGCATGTCGTATTGTTGTTTCTTGATATATATTTGATGAGTTTATATTATACCAATTTTTTTTCTTTTGCCCGAGGCCCAAATTTTTTTTATCATTATCGGAGACGGCCCTGCTAAAATTACTTGAATCGTCCCTTTTATATCATCACTTTTAACCACTAACCAGATTATTAATATATATATATATATAAAGCTAATCCTTAAAACTTATGATCCCAATCAATGATGTTAACAATTTGTAATATCAATCCAAAAGAATTTGAACATTTTAGCCGTAAATGCCACCCTACCATATGTTTCATTTCATCAAAACAAAACAAAACAAAACGCCACCCTACCAAACCGGCAGGAGCAGCAAACAAAACACACCACTTACATTATAAAATCTCATATGCTAGTCCTTGTTCATTTTAAATATGCTAATCCTGAAAACCTTACTGTTGTTAAATGCTAGTCTTGAAAACTAAACTGATGTTAACATAATCTTGTCCGGTTTCCGTGTCCATCATTGAAGTAAAGACCGAGACCCGTAGTTTCCTTATATCTACAAAAAAGAAGCCAACATCAACAACAAACAAATACAGAGTTAGGGCATCAAAGTTATAACATATGTTATTAGAAACAACCAAGTACGTAATCAAAACAAGTAATTTGACACCTAATGTGGCACAATCGTAAGCGGGGATCAAAACGTTGAACTAGAAACAGTAGCATAGACCGAATAGTGACTCGTGTAGAGGCTCCAACTTCTACTTCTTGTATCATAGCGATATATGAGATATCGCCAAGTTGCATCAATTGTCGACAAAGACAAGGTCACACTGTCATTGACTAAATGAAGGTACTCATGTCTAAGGTTCAACATTATGTTGGGTAAGTAATCGCCCGGAAATCTAGACTCTAAACGCCACCCACTAAGGTCCTCCCTTAACACGTAAAGAGAAATCCTTCGAAGCCTACATGCCCTTGTTCCGGGATTAAGGAACATGTCTATCACTGCGGTGTAACCATCCATGGTGCTTACGGAGGTGTGAATCTGCTCAAGCACAAAATTCTCATTATCTGGGTGCGGTTCGGGTAGCGGTTTGTGGTTTTCTAACACGGGATGCCTATATACGTGTATCGGGATTCCGGCTCTTAAGGATATGAGATAGCAGTGTGGTTGAAAAACCAAAGGAATGACCATCCTCCAAGGATCAACAATTTCTTCCGGTGTTAATTGGTCGACTAAATTGGCGAAAAACATTTGATGGTTATTGGCCGGAAGACGAGACAAGTGTCTCCAAACCCGAATAGGATTGCCTTGAAAAGCCGCAAACTCTAAAACGTAATGACGCTCATTCGCCATGTCTTCATAAACTCGCACAGACCTCCTCATCACACTAAAATTCTGCAACAACCCGTGAGCAAAAAAGGGCATGTTCGAAAACTCAATCACGCGGACCGTTGCATCCCAAAGGTTTATCACCAAAAACCCGCGGTCCGGAATTCCGAAAACCAAGGTGGATCTCCAACACCTCACAAGTTGAATCATCGAACTCTATCATCTTCACGCACAGCATGTACTGATCTAAAATCCTGGTTACCGTTGTTGGGTTGATTTACATAGTGAGTAAAGCGCCAATAACCTCTATTGGCGGCCTGATTGTATTGTCACCAAAAGATTTCCCCTAAAATGATATTTCTTAACCCCCTACAAGAAGACCTTAGGAAAACTAGATCTAAAAGATCAGACCTTAAGCAAACTTCGAAAATCAAGTTATTTGGAAGCGCCATAAGAGGAAACAGACCGTATCTCCTCCGGTATACCCTCCCAAACCGATTTTCCATTAGTGAAAAGTGTGTTTCGAAGAAGAAGAAGAATGGTACCTTGCAATCGAAAGAACAAATCACAATGGGTGTTCTTGAGGATATGAAAGAATGGAACGGTGTTGCAGGTGAGTTTTAAACAAACCCTAAACTTGGGGAGAAAGGAATTTGAAACAAATCGGTGTTCTTGAGTGTATGAAACAAACACAATGGATGTTCTTGAGGATATGAAACAAAACATAAACTAATCTGGCATCATGATTATCGAAAATGTGTTGAAAAGTTAGGTTTTGGGTGTTGAAAGAAATTACAGAAAAAAAGAATGGAAATGTGTTGCAGGTGACAAAGCCTATTCTTAGGAAGAAAAGGATTTGAATTTTTTGGACATCCCTCTCAAAATATAATAAAACACTAGTGAATAGAAACCCAATGAAGACACATTTAATATTTTATCTTGTTGATCGACTTTTTCCCACACAATCTAACAAATGAAATTTGGCTAATTAATAAACAAGCTAGGCTTTGGGGCCTTTTTGCAACGTCTGAATGGTTAAGTGCTAAACCAATAAGAGGTCTGAATCGTTAAGGGGCTATTTGTTTACCTCTTAATAAGGCTCTTAATGGTTCAGATCTCTTACTGGTTCAGCACTTAATGGTTCAGCACTTAATGGTTCAGAGTGTTTGTTTTACGAGCAGATGTCTGAATGGTTCAGACATTTGCCTCTGAATGGTTAAGCTTTATACAGAGGAGATACGATTAAAGATGGGTTTTTTCGAAAGAAATTAGAAATTACAGTGAAAATGAAAAAAATGTTGAAGTTGGGTATGATGAAAACCCAAATCCATCATAATGATGTTGAAGTTGGGTGTTCTTGAAGGTGATGAACCTATAAACCCGACTGTTGAAATTCTTTGGTCATTGGAGTATACATGCTTGTGTGTCGGTGGATCCTAATGGTTCGTTACATGGCTAGTGTGTGGAGAAACCGGAGGAACTCAGAGTTGTCGGAAAAATGGTGAAATATGTAGGGGAATCGAGATGTAGAGATACGAGTTCGATAGATTTGTTCTTAATATTTATAAGTGAGTTCAAGGGAATCACGTGGATAGTTGCGTGAAAGAAGGAAGAACAAAGGCTCATGCAAATTGTATGTGTTTCTTCATTTGACTTTTCTGACTCTTCTTTACCCTTGATTCTCTCTCTCTCTCTCTTTCTCTCTCAAGTCATTGTCATTTATAACAAATATATATACATATAAGGCAAGGATATTTATAAAAATATATATGAGTTGAAGAAACTCAAAATTTAATCTAAGTTATTAATCCTATCTCATCAATGGTTCGGATTAAAAATCATAAAATAAGTTTTACTTTCCATTAAAAGATGCTATAAAGTACATAAAGGGTATTTTCAGGACATGTATGATGTGCGTGATAGTGTTATATATATTAGGTGTATATTTTAAGCCCCTTTAACACTTTTTAGTCAAGTTTTAAATTTATAAAACACGATATTTACTAACACTAGACACACATATGGGCAAGTGCACCCATCGTGAGCGTAGTATAGTGTTGGTAAGATACCGAGGTCGTCCAAGGACACAAGAGCTTTTAGTACCGGTTTATCCTCAACGTCTAATCAAATCAAAAAGTTTAGAAAAATGTTTTAAACTAAGAAAAATAAAAACTAACTAAAATGCTGAAAAATAAAAATAAAAAGAAAAACAGATAGACAAGATGAATCACTTGGTTCCGACTCGTATATAGTGTAACCTTTGATTATTTTCGCACTTTTGCACTATTTTAAGAGATTATCTTAGTTATTGTAGTAGGCCCCTCTTTTGAAGGTGACGTTTCCCTCACCCCAGTAGTTTGAGTCAGCAAGGATACAATCCTAAAAGGGTGGATTATTGGAAGATAATTAATTAAGTTATTAATGCAAATTATGGTAGGCCCCTCTTTTGGAGGTGACGTTACCCTCGACTAAGTAGTCTGAGTTAGCAGGGATACAGTCCTAAATAGCCGGGTTATAGTATTAATAGTAGTTAACTTATGAGGGGATCAAAGAGTTTGGACCCCCGCCATCCAATACCATTAAGTATTGAAGGAGGTCCTACTAAATTTGACCCAGGTCCATTGTAGGACCTCTAAACGTTGAACAATGGCAAGACCTTTACCAAACCGTTCCCTTAACCCCCCGACCAGGTAGCCAACATACCTCCATATAGACCGTGGAGATATGAATGGTGAAAATCTTTTATTTTATATAGACAGTAAAATAATGCCAAGACACCACGGACAAACGATAAGGAAAGATCACCTTCAACATAAGCAACTAGTTATTAAAGTCATTAATACAAAACCAAGTAAAAAGTGCAAAAGATTAGAAATAAAAAGTATTACACTAGACACTTTGTCTTCACCAAGTGATGTAAGAGACTTAGGCAAACATGGCCTTGATTGTCAAGAACTCTTACGATCAATCTTGGATCCCGAGACGACTCACACATTCTACGATGGACAATGGATGATGGTGGTGGATGATGGTGTCATGGTGGTGGTGGGTGGTGGGTGAAGTGTGAGAGAGGTGGTGTGCCAAGGGATCGTTTGAGTTTGAGCCAAGCACTTCTATTTATAGGCTGAACAGAAGCTCGGGCACGGCCCCGTGTCCAGTGGGCACGGCCCCGTGTCCACATCCTTCTCTTTCTTCATTTAATGCAGTTTTGTCTTTTTAGTTGACCACGCCCCCGTGTCCGCTGAGCACGACCCCGTGGTGCAGAAGAATCTTTGTACTATGCAGATTTGCTGGATTGTGCGAATCTTATAGTTGACCATGGCCCCGTGTCCGCTGAGCACGGCCCCGTGGTGGGCAATAGAAGCTTCTACCACTTTGTCTTTTCTGCTGACACTTGGGCACACCCCCGTGCTGGCTGAGCACGGGGCGTGTTCAGTCTTCTGATCTCTTGTTTTGCTTGGGAAGATGCTGTCGTGGGGTCGGGCATGTCACGTCTTGTTCCTTTTCTTGTATTTATGTTAGATTTTGATGTCTTTTTGCTTCTTTTGTTAATTTGAGCTCATTTAATCCTGAAAATACAAAAGGAAGACAAAAGCACACTTTTTCCAACATTAGTACTAAAAAAGGGTTAGTTTTATGCCTCATTTGATGAAATTTATATGTTGCATTTTTAACACATCAAATACCCCCACACTTGAATCTTTGCTTGTCCTCAAGCAAAACTCTTTAATATGTGGCTATTACACTCCTAAATGGAATGGGTAGAGAAGAAGGTTTTTAGGCTTGTCGTAGAGTGTCGGGATTTCCAAGATTCTTTATTTAGTTTTATTTATTTACAATCCTATTCGTCATGATTTATTTAAAACTTTTCATAAGACAAATTACTTATTAGGGCATAACATGCCTCTTTAAAATTCTATTTATATACAAGTTCACATACCTCACGGGGATCACTCAACACTCGGCCGAAAATGTATTTTTGTGGATCACTCGAGAGCGGCATGGAACTTTACTCCTACCATAGGCTTGCCAAGCAATCAATCCTCATCCTTTTTAACTTATATACATTTGTAAATATCAAGAGGACTTTGTGGGTGAAGGGTTAGGCTTGGGTTAAAGGTAGGTGGTTGGGTTGGTGGTTAGTGGTTAGTAGAAAAAGGCTAAAAAGCGTAACAAGTGTCGGTTTTCGTAAGACTTTCTATTTTTGTAATTTTTATTTTGATGAAGCTTTTATTCAAACAAAGTTATTCTTGATGAACTTGTTTGTTTATTTTCTTTTGCTTCATTATCAACACAAATTTTTTTTTTTTTTGAAAAGTCATATGAAAAATCGAACTTGTTACTAAAACAAAGGGGTAAAAATGAAAAAGGTTTTGGTGGGTAAAAAGGGTGTTTGGTTTGGGTTATGAAATGAAAAGGTTTAGGCTCAAAGGGGCTAACTAGGGGGATTTTGGGTAGGTGGTAAAAAAAAAGAAAAATAATGGTGTAGAAATAAAAAGGGTTAGTCCTAATGCCTTTATCATTTACTTACTTGGGTTTAAGTTGGTAAGGACCGGGAATGTATCGTCATGGCAAGTTCTAGAGTCGTAAGAACCAAGCGGCTATTCACACAAGAAACAAAAAATGAGCATTTAGTCTAATGATATGTAATTGTATGCTCAATAAAGGCTCAAAACTCACTTTTGTGGGAATGGGTTTTTATGTGATCAAGTATATATAATCAAATTTTAACTAAGTTTGTCATGCCTTTTCATAATTTTCTTATGTTGGTTATTTTTATCACGACGCTATCGGTTGTAAATTCGTAAAAATATAACCTTTTTAGAACTTGAATTTCCCGAGTTAAACCTAGACAAGTAAAAAAAAAAAGAAAATTTTTGAAAAAAATTTGGGGCGATTAGCGGTTCCAATAGAGCTTTGTGTAAGGCTTGTATTTAGGACTTGCAAGATTCAAGGTTTTAGCATCCCCCCCACACTTAAATTACACATTGTCCTCAATGTGTCCCAAAAATAAGTTTTTAGGTTGATTGAATGTGTAAAAAGGTGTAAAAAGCAAAAATTTTGTGTTACTGGGCGCTGAACACAACCCCGTGTTGTCCGGGCACGGCCCAGTGTTCAAGTGCCAGTAACAAAATTAAGACAAGAGAAACAGAAGCCTGGACACGGGGGCGTGTTGGGTGAACACGGCCCGTGTCTAGTTACCTGAACTGGGTCTTTTTCTGCAGATTTTGCAGCACGGGGCCGTGTTGGGTGGACACGGCCCGTGCCGAACTTACTGTAAATGAAGAATTTCGTCGGACGGTTTTGTTTTCCTGCATGGAGTGCTGGTTCAAGTTTCCCTTGTATCCTTTGTCATCTCAAGTGTGTTTTATTCGTTTCAACACCATCCAAAACACCAAATTAACTAAAACCATCATTCATTAATCATAGAGAGAATTACATATTAGTCCTAAAATATTAGATAGGTCAACAAAACACAAGAAATCTAAATCCAAGAAGTTCTAGCCTACTATTTATTTTACTAGCAAAACTTCCGAAAAATAGATCTTTCGGTTAAAAGTGGCTTGGCAACTTCTTCCTCCGGTTATGGGTTCCTCATACGTCGGCGAGCCATTCTTCGATCTCCCTAGGGAGAAGAAAAGCGGGCTCATGAGCATCGGGTTGAGGAGGTGCAACTTCCACCGGGATTTCTTGGAGTTCTTCAAGAGGAGGCTCCGCCGGAATGTCGTCCCAACCGGTAGGATTTTGGATTCCAAGTGCGAGGTTCCAATCCTCTTGAGGGAGGATTGGTTCCACAGGAGGTGTTACCAGAATGTTTAACCTCTGGTGCAAGAGGTTTATTTCCTGGAAACTGTTTTCCAACCCCACCGAGAGATAGTTTATACGGTCAATGAGGACCTCCTCCACTGAAGTCATCTCGTCAAGTGCTTCACGTAGCGCCATTACATATCTTATGAGAGATGCTTCGATCGATGGCCTCCTTTCCCGTCGACCGTTCCGCGAGTGTGCAGAAGAGGTTCCGCTGTTTTGGCTAGACATTCTACGAAAACAAACCAAAAACAGTTCGTTTTAATGAAACAGTACCACGGGCACGGCCCCGTGCTCAATGAGCACGGCCCCGTGTTCAACTTTCTGCAGATTTTTTAGAGCAAGGAATCTTGGTGTTTCAAATTATTTTCTTAACTTATGGAGCCTTTTGAGCAGAAATAACTTAAAACAATGTTGTGTAACTTATTTATAACAAGATTCCTTGAACAAAAATTCAATAAACATCACAACAAAGCTTGGAATCAAGCTTTAATGGAGTTTTTGGTGCAAGAAAGATGAAGAAGAAGGCAATAGATAAAAGAGGAAAGGACAAGATGCTTGTAAGAACCTTCTTTTAGAACATACCTTGGATGGTAAGTCAGAAAATCCTTTCAAATCTCTGTCCCTGGATGGTCCAAATGTGCAGGGTTCTTGGCTGCATTTATAGAAAACGACAGCGTGCTGGACACGGCCCCGTGTCGGCTGGACACGGCCCCGTGTGCAGGAAAGATCCTGACACGTTTTGTCTGTATTCTGACAAAAGTCAGAAAGGGAATCTTTTGGTGGACACGGGGTCGTGTTGACCTGGGCACGGCCCCGTATCGGAAGGCTGTTTTATGAAGTGCGTCTATTTTTAAGGAACTTTTTCGGATCGGGCGGTTCCTTACTGGATGGAACATCCCCAAAGTGCCTAAGATACCTTAATTGTTCTAGATTGAGACGAGAACGCAAGAGGTTGTCGGTGAGGGTGATTCCTATGCTATATGTAGGTGGACAAGTCCAACCCTTTCCCGGTCTCTCGTTAAAGAAGGTGTATGTCGAATCGCTCAGGTCTATGTATGCATCGAACGAAGTCGATGGGGAGTCCTTCATGGCACAATCGACACAGGGACGACTATCGCTCAAGTCCTCACTAGAGTTAGAAGTATCATTGGAAACAATGAAGTTGTTTGAATGCGTTTCCAACCTCTCTTCTTGGTTATTGTCTTGGAAAAGATTATTGAAATCTTCCCTAAGTTCTTTTAACCAATCAATAATTAGATCTTCTAGTTGAAATAATTCATCGAGAAGCATTTCTCCTAGAATATCCGGTTGGGCGCATTCGAGGGAGCGATAGGGATTATTTTTACTTTCGCCCCTCTTAAGGATACTAGGAAATGATGGGTCTATATAGTGGGGTTTATAATTTAGAAAGAAGCATTCTAATTCTTTATGGTTACCACCACATAATTGACACCACATAGTACCATAAGAGTGCCGAAAGTAAAAAGTATCAGTATCACTCATGTTTGTGTCAGAAATTACCAACCGTCGGGATCTTACGGTTCTGTTTTCAGTAACTGAAACTTGGGCACGGGGGCGTGTTGAGTGGGCACGGGGGCGTGTTGAGTGGGCACGGCCCCGTGTTCAGCTTACTGTCTGACTTAAAACAGGATTGCCAGTTCCAATGATTGGGCACGGGGCGTGTTCAGCGGGCACGACCCGTGCTGAGTTCTGCAGAAGCTGAAAAATTAAGAAAAATCCTAAAAAAATTAAAAACAATAAAAACGATTAGGCCGTTGATTCCTAACTTTCTTAAAATCCTTGTGTCCCTGGCAGCGGCGCCAAAAACTTGATGTGCGTGATAGTGTTATATATATTAGGTGTATATTTTAAGCCCCTTTAACATTATAAAACACGATATTTACTAACACTAGACACACATATGGGCAAGTGCACCCATCGTGAGCGTAGTATAGTGTTGGTAAGATACCGAGGTCGTCCAAGGACACAAGAGCTTTTAGTACTGGTTTATTCTCAACGTCTAATCAAATCAAAAAGTTTAGAAAAATGTTTTAAACTAAGAAAAATAAAAACTAACTAAAATGCTGAAAAATAAAAATAAAAAGAAAAACAGATAGACAAGATGAATCACTTGGTTCCGACTCGTATCTAGTGTAACCTTTGATTATTTCCGCACTTTTGCACTATTTTAAGAGATTATCTTAGTTATTGTAGTAGGCCCCTCTTTTGAAGGTGACGTTACCCTCACCCCAGTAGTTTGAGTCAGCAAGGATACAATCCTAAAAGGGTGGATTATTGGAAGATAATTAATTAAGTTATTAATGCAAATTATGGTAGGCCCCTCTTTTGGAGGTGACGTTACCCTCGACTAAGTAGTCTGAGTCAGCAGGGATACAGTCCTAAATAGCCGGGTTATAGTATTAATAGTAGTTAACTTATGAGGGGATCAAAGAGTTTGGACCCCCGCCATCCAATACCGTTAAGTATCGAAGGAGGTCCTACTAAATTTGACCCAGGTCCATTGCAGGACCTCTAAACGCTGAACAGTGGCAAGACCTTTACCAAACCGTTCCCTTAACCCCCGACCAGGTAGCCAACATACCTCCATATAGACCGTGGAGATATGAATGGTGAAAATCTTTTATTTTATATAGACAGTAAAATAATGCCAAGACACCACGGACAAACGATAAGGAAAGATCACCTTCAACATAAGCAACTAGTTATTAAAGTCATTAATACAAAACCAAGTAAAAAGTGCAAAAGATTAGAAATAAAAAGTATTACACTAGACACTTTGTCTTCACCAAGTGATGTAAGAGACTTAGGCAAACATGGCCTTGATTGTCAAGAACTCTTATGATCAATCTTGGATCCCGAGACGACTCACACACTCTACGATGGACAATGGATGATGGTGGTGGATGATGGTGTTATGGTGGTGGTGGGTGGTGGGTGAAGTGTGAGAGAGGTGGTGTGCCAAGGGATCGTTTGAGTTTGAGCCAAGCACTTCTATTTATAGGCTGAACAGAAGCTCGGGCACGGCCCCGTGTCCAGTGGGCACGGCCCAGTGTCCACATCCTTCTCTTTCTTCATTTAATGCAGTTTTGTCTTTTTAGTTGACCACGCCCCCGTGTCCGCTGAGCACGACCCCGTGGTGCAGAAGAATCTTTGTACTATGCAGATTTGCTGGATTGTGCGAATCTTTTAGTTAACCACGGCCCCATGTCCGCTGAGCACGGCCCCGTGGTGGGCAATAGAAGCTTCTACCACTTTGTCTTTTCTGCTGACACTTGGGCACGTCCCCGTGCTGGCTGAGCACGGGGCGTGTTCAGTCTTCTGATCTCTTGTTTTGCTTGGGAAGATGCTGTCGTGGGGTCGGGCATGTCACGTCTTGTTCCTTTTCTTGTATTTATGTTAGATTTTGATGTCTTTTTGCTTCTTTTGTTAATTTGAGCTCATTTAATCCTGAAAATACAAAAGGAAGACAAAAGCACACTTTTTCCAACATTAGTACTAAAAAGGGTTAGTTTTATGCCTCATTTGATGAAATTTATATGTTGCATTTTTAACACATCAATGTAACAAATATATTCCTTTCTCCTCTGACTAATAGTACAACAACTTTAATTTCTTCTATTACTAACTAAAGACCGATAACATGCAATAAATTTTTACGTGATTAGCATAAAAACAATAGAATATTTTAGGTTAACTATCTCGTATGAAAATATATATTTTTTCTCTTGAATCCATGTTCACCCATTACTTAGACGACTCCCATTAGTGAATTGAATTGTTGTTTTTGTGTTGTTTTTGTGTTTGTTACTAAAGATGAAAAGGAAATAATGTCATATTCAGCTAATTGCTTAAGCTTGAGTTTCATATTCATGGCTCAAAAGGAAATAATGTCAATAGTTTTAGAGGGAATTGAACAAATTAAGATTTATGTATTTTTGTCAAAAGTAAGAAAAAAGTTCCTAACATGAATATATATAAGGGGTGTGGGGCTTGGCAAGGGAATGGGGGATGAGGTGGAGGGTCGGTGCCGACAGGAACACCCCCCCCCCCCCCCCCGCGGTGGAAACGGTAAATTCTTACCGACCTCATCGATTGAATTTTGTTGATTTTCCAAATTTTGATTGTTGAATGACAGTCCAAAAAAAACATTTTTTACCTTTATATATATCCATACAATTCTCTCCAACCTCATATGATCCTCTTCAACAAATCACATAATTCTCTATATACTTTTTATATAATCTTGTTAATTATTTTTAATAGCCAAGAGTTCAACATCATCTTTTCATATAATCTTGTTAATTTTTTGTTTGATAATCCACGTTTGTTTGTCAATCACTCGAGTGCGAAAATTGCGACCATTGAGACCGACTTGGTAATTATTGAAATACTAGGACCAAGTCTGCAAACTATAGGGACCAACCACACATTTAACTCATTTTAAAATGTTTTGCCTTACCGCTGAACCACCAACCCCGATAGTACTTAAAAATATCCTAAGTCCATACTAGTAGCAAGACCTTCATGTCTAGTTGTAACACCAACATTTTATTTTTATAAGCCTATATAAATGGATATTTTGAAAAATATAATTAGATTCAAGCTGTTGAATTGCCTTGCAAAACATATATTTTGCAATGATACAATTATTATTTGTAATTTGTAATGAATTATTATAATTGTAATGTAATTAGTAGGTTGTACCTATTGGCATACCAATGTGCCTATTGGCACACCAAACCCTAGTAAAATCAAGGTTTACCTACGCAGCCTATAGGCCTAACCCTATACGATGCGTATCGACCTATACGCTGCGTAGGTAAACCATGGATCTCAGTGCCTAATCACCAATCATTGCACATATAACAAGGTTTATATACGCTACGTATAGCTCTCTACGCAGCGTATATAAACCATCTGAAAATTTGGGGTCATTTTGGTAGGTTTGAAGCATCAGATTTTTACAAGGTTTATATACGCTGCGTATAGCTCTATACACAGCGTATATAACCTTTCAGAATTTTGTTTCATCATTCGGCCAATTTGTGGTATAAATTCTCACCCGGTTACAACGTTAACTCTCTTAAAATATATAACGAGTTAAAATTATATAATGTTTTTTTATTATTTAGTCGACGTCGTAGTTAATTTATTTAGTCGATGTCGTCGAAAAACGTATAATGTTAAAATTTTGAAAAGCGTATATACGGTTCGAATACTATAACGTTAAAATATTATAGCTTAAATAAGTGGAAATACCAAGCTAGTTATGGTCCCTGAACATCATAACACACTATATAACATCTAGTAACTAATTAACCTAACTAAACACTTGATTTTCAACCATATAAACTAACTTACCATTACACCCTAACTCTAGACCCCCCCCACCTATAATCCGCCAACATGTGGCCCCCACTCAAGATTTTATTTGTTTATATTAAATTGGATCATGTTATACCTTTACTAAACACATTAACCCTTAGACTTAACATGTTGGTGTATTATAAGAAAGACCATAAGATTCAAGACCTTCATTCTCAAAACTCACCACACACACACTTCTCTTCTCCCTTCTCTTCTTACCCTCGGCCGAGAGCACCCCCACACCCCATCATCTTCATCTTTCACCTCTCATCCAATCCATACATATTCAAAGGTGTAAGAAGGTGTATAAGGAAGCTAGGAACTCTTGAAAGTTGAAGGACCTCTCATACAAGCTTTTATCAACTTCTTCTTCATCTTGTGATCATCCCTAGCCTTGAGCTAGTAGTAAGATCATCTACACCTTGTTTTACATCTTGTTTTGGTGGTTAAAGAATGATACAAGTTGTTAATCTTGAAGAACACCATGAATCTTGAACATGAAACTTAAACATAAGACTAAAAACATAAGAAATCATGTTGATTTAGTGTTGTTATGCTTGTTGATTGTTGATTGCTCATGTTATTGATGTTAATCATCATGTGATCTTGCTAGATAGTGATTAAAGACATAATCTAGCAAGATGAGAAGATAATTATGTTGTAGATCAACAGATCATCCTTGTGTAAATCATGAACTTGAAGTGTAAATTGTTTTTCTTGTAAAATGATGATCAAAGTGAATAAAGAGTCTTGTAAATCTATGATTTCAAGAATGATTTTTCAAGAAACCAAGTTAGAAATACAATATTTACTTAAGCTTGGTTCTTAAAGGAATTAACCACATTTTTAGTGGTTAAACAATTGTAAAAATATATACGTAACAAGAAAAACTCAAGAAGAAACATTTTTAGAAAAATGATTTACAAGTTGTAAACATCTAACTTCTTTAAAAATGATGTTTTAAATAAACAACCACACTTTAAAGGGTAACTAAGCCTACTAAACACACTAGTAAGTTACTACAAATTTTTGTAAACTTTCAAGTTCATGAAGTAGTAATTTATACATGATTTTGGCAAATTGGTAAGTGTTGATTGGTTTATTATTGATTGTGGTGATTTATAAAAGAAAATGATATGCTTTGAAAGCATGGAAACCTCCATTTTTAAGGGGAAACTATGGCAAACTTTTTCTAGAAATTTAACACTTAGAAAAATATTTTTAAACAAGTATTTACAAGTATATTTTAAACCATACATTTTCATATAAAGTTTGCCATAATTTTTGTTACAAAAATTATAAATATTGGAGGTTGGTTTTTGTAAATGAAAGTGACTAAATATGTATTTAGGAAATATATATTTAGATGTCACCATGTGTGTGATTATTTGTATATTATGTGTATTAGTTATATTATTTTAGGACTTGAAATAATATAACTCACCAAAATACCAAGAAATTACAATCCAAAATATTACCAAAATTCCAAGAATATGAATATATAATTTATACCCAAAATATTGGAGAAACCGAACAAGGAATATAACTCACATAAATATTCCAGAAATAAACTCATAAGTATTTTGGTAATTAGAATTTTGGACACCAAAAGAACAAAAATATGATTTTTACAATTATTACAAAAATATATCATATTTTTGACAAGGAGAAAATATATTATTTTTGGGTAAATAAAATATATATTTTCTTGAAATTATTAAGAAGATATTATTTTTGGAAGAAAATATATTTTCTTAAATAAACTTGGAACATATTATTTTTGGTTGAAAATGATTTTTTATATATATTCTAAGTTAAACTTGAAAATATATTATTTTTGAGGTTTATATAAAAAGTGTAAATATTTTTGCCAAGGGAAAAATTATAAATAATTTTTTTATGTAAGATTTCTTAAAATATATTTTTTGAGAATATATATGGATGAATTTTTATTAGAAATAATATTCCGGAAAAATTTATACAATAATTAGGTATAACGATACTTATCAAACACGACAAGAATACTTAATAGTTACAAGAAATACGTATTCTCGTACGTATAATTACACACCGGAATACACTTCTGATACTTGGCAAAGACACACAAGGTTAAGAATACAAGTAAACATATCCCCATCCTTGGGAAATTATACATGTACAAGTGCATAAACATGTCAAGTTAAAGTATATTATGTTAACTATTATTCCAAAATTTAATAAATATAATTTAAGTTAAAATATTTATTATTTTAACAAATAATTATATAACTTGGAATAATATTAAAGACACAATGAAACGTAACTCAAAGACACTAATTAAGACTAAGGTCAAGGCACGACCCACCCGTCTAATAAACCGTAGTACGTTGTAGGTAGTCGTGCACACAAGTAGCAGCTTTGGGTTACATTTGGATATGAAGAACGCAAGATTGTGACTTCATGTCCCCCTTTTCTTTTAACTGTTTTCAGTTTTATAACTTCGGGGGTGAAGTACATGTTACAAACTGTTTACAAACGTTTACATGTGGTATGATTAGCTAAGGAATGTACTGCTAGATCATGTGAGTGGTGGGTACAACGCTTAAGACCATTAATCCTCGTAGTAGGACCGAGGGACATGAGTGATAGATCTATTTGGGTGTAGCGAGCCCCACCCATGTGGACCGGGGTTTGGCCCATGAGGTGACTATGTCTTACAGCCGGAGGCCCGGTGCAAAATCTGCTAGGTTTGAGCCTTCCTGCATCACGTCACACATATTAATGGCCTTGCAAACTATTAATGGATCTGTTTTCCTTGTTTACTTTCATACCAGGGTTTACAAATACATACTTACTTATAATGATTGCAAAGTATATTCGAGCTCACACACTAAAAACACGAACTAGCTCAACTTTATTGATGTTTTCAAACTACATGTATTTCAGGAAACTAAGTATGGATCTGGCGGGTGTTGGAAGCTTTCAAGGGTTGTTTGGAATAAAAGATGTCATCCGGTGTCTAAGGGTTTGGGGTTGAGTGTCTTATCCTGGATAAGATACATAGTCCAAAACCTAGTTTTTACTAGTATCTTTTGCAGAGTCCTTATGGAACTCTAAAACAATCTGAATGGTTCGTAATTTGGATTTGATGTCTGTGTTTGGATTCTAAAACAGTGTTGCATGTAATGTTTTAAAACTATCTATGGATGAACATCTCGGTTTTATCATATAGTTGTTTGTTATGGTTGAATACAATGATATTAACCAAGTCACACATAATCACGCTTCCGCTAAAGTCAGGGTGTGACACCCAACTCACTCCAAGCACTTTTTTTCACGATTCAAGGGTATTTCGTAAGTATTTCTCCCTAAATCTTGTACTTCCATCATCACTACACACTTTCTACTCATCTTCTCCAACAAAACCTTACATTTTCTCCTTGAAATCACCTGATTTGGGTTGCTTGAAGATGTTGTTCACTTGGTGACGTCATCTCATCAAGTTTAGCTTAAATCTAAATGATTTCCACACATTTTTATACGAATCTCAACAAAATGGAATCAGTTGAAAGATATTTTAAATTTTTTTCTTCAACATTTCATCACTTTTCAAACTTTGTTTCAACTCTTTTACACTCTTCTACTCAAAACCGATGGAATCTGGACTCAACCTGACCTAAGGCTCTTTCTAAAGTCTAGGGCCAGCTCGAAAACGGATTTCCACCTGAGAGATGATCGACAAACGGGTTGAACATGAAGTCCCATCAAGCTCAGCAGGTCTGACGAATGGGGTGGTTCTCATCCGATCGACTGGGCTAGACTCGGTGCGGATTCCCGTTGTTTGACACGTCGTCACGCCGTCTCCATTAAATTTCAAAACTTTTCAACTTAGAGAATTTTTACAAAATTTCATCACTCAATCGAATGGCCATCCGTCCGGATGACCATCTGACCGGATGACTTGGCAACTATACACCACATTGTTTAAATACTACAACGAAAACTTCAAAAGATTCAAACAATTTTACAAACAACACACTAACTCATTCGAATGATCAACCATTCATCCGTCCGGATGACCATCCGGCGGACTCACCATCCGACACTTATCATCCGACATGCTGTTTAACACGCTGTTCAATGCTTACACTACTGTTCTATGCTTAGGCTAATCTCCAAGTGCTCCCTTCAATCCAAGGCTGTGTTTATTGTTAAACACATACTGTGAGTATACTCGAACCCTTTGTCTTTTAACGCACTTTTGGGTGTTACATACGTTCGCTATATCAAAACACTTCAACACACAACGCAAACACTTTTAACGCTAACCGCTCCCGCATGTTATACGTGAACTATAAATGCTTGTTACTATGCTTAAACAGTGTTACACGGTATCGCCTCTAGCAATGATAGTACTATAGTTTGGACTCAGCACCTGTCGTGGATGGGGGTTGCTAGGGATCACATTACTTTACTTCACGTGTCCGCTGGACGTGTGTCGCGCATACTTTACAACGCAGTCTCGTGATTAAGTGTGAACATAGTCTGGTAGTTTACTTGCATTGCCCGTTACGTGATACATGCTGGTTATGCGTAAACGCTTTTGCTATACTATATGTTACTCAAACTTGTGTACTCACCTTTACACTATGTGTAATGACTTTATTTTAACGTATGTGACAGGTTGATAGGATGCTTTGATGTGATGAACAAGCTAGGAGGTCTAGAAACAAACTAAATAAATCTGAGTTGTCGGAACAACTTATTTGTTTTTGAGACAATATCTGTAATGACTGTTTTTACTATGTCTGTTAGTAGTATGGGATATTAACGTTAAAGATTTGGTAATTTAATAGTTGTTATGGATTCTCTTGAACAATCTGTTTCGCTCAGTGCCACGCCCCGATGTTTCCGCCATCGGTTGGGGTGTGACAGATTGGTATCAGAGCCATAACTATAGGGAATTTGGAAAGACACAACCTAGTCTGGGTCCGATGTCTTAGAATTGACCTAGTCTATAGTCTAAGTACCAACAGACCTTCCTTGTGTGAACCTAGTAGGGGGGTTTCGTACAAGCTTACCTTGATACTCTCGTTCGAACTCGAAGAAACTACAACTTTGTGTGAACACCGCATACTACAGCTTCGCGCAAAGATGGCCCTTCCCAAGGCCGGAAACTATTTTTGCTTTTCCTAAAGCTGACACAATACACACGTTTTAAAAAACACTCGCAAAACACAAACGAGTGATTGAGTCGAGAATATGTGTGAAAACCAGAAAATCTGGACAAAATCACTCACTCTACGCTTATTTTTACTCTCAGCACTAGAATCTCGTTGATTTAGGAGTGAAATCCATATCTCGACGAAATCCTCCATCTCTGTCTCACACCTTCAGGAGCAGGATTGTTAAGTTAGGGGTGAAACCCGCATCTTAACGACCAGTTCCACTCTTTACTTATATTTTTACAAAACTCTCACCAGATTCTCGATGGATTCCAATGACTCGATTCATGTAAGTAACTAAAAAGATGTGTGCCAATCGCTGTGTTACAGTGAGAGCACAGTCTATTAGGTCAAAGCGTGTACTCGAACTTGTTGTGAATAGTCGAATCACTTTGGGTAGTCAACGCCTAATACCCAGGGCAAACTTTATCTCGCTTTCAAGCCTGCAATCGCTAATTTTATGCTTATCTGGTTTTACGTGGCTTACATGTTTATACATTTCGATTTTGGAGACTTGTTCGCTTTTCCGCTCCTCGCTTTATTAAACGCGCACAACTCGCACAGCTATCGTTATCTAAAAACGCTAACAAATTGCAGACAAACTAAGAACTCGCATTCAACGCAGTACTTGCTGATGTACGCTTTTACTACTCGCTTACCCTACTCGCTACTCAACTCGCAACTCTCGAACGCGCTATGCAAACTTGAAGGATAGGTGAATACGTGCAAAATATGTAGGTGAATACGTGCAAAATATGTGCTTATGTGGATTATGTGCTCCTACGTGCTTATGTGCTTATGTGGCTTATGTGCTTACGTGCCTATGTGTTATGTGCCTACATATTCCTGAGCTTTATATAACAATAATAGTAAGTATGTTTATACGACACTAGACTATTATCTACACCCGATATGATCAAATCACATATATGTCGTGACGATGTCTGCTGCAGACAATGTCTTCCCTTGGCTCTCATACTCGCCGCAATGCTCAGAGGAGCAGAGATGACAAGAGCATCACTTCTCTTGTTGCCAAGGAAATGGCCAAAGTCATACCTCAGATCATCAGTGAGATCAATGAGGTCAGCAGCAAGTCATCTGTCGAATCGAAGAACGACTCTCCTAAAGCTCCTTTCAGCTTTAAGCAATTCAAGGCCTGCGGTCCCGCTAACTTCACTGGTGAAGATGGACCCAATGCTATGTTTCAATGGTTCGATTCCATCTAAGTCACCTTCAGGCAGAGTGGATGCCCAGAAAATCTGCGTACTGTTAATGCTACTGGGGTCTTTCAGTCCAGGGCTCTGGACTGGTGGACTGCTGAGCGCAATAGGCGCGAGAATGATGCAGTTTACGGACTTTCATGGGAAGAGCTTAGGGAGCTTATGATGAAGGAGTTTTGTCCTCCTCATGAGGTGTAAAAGCTGTAGAATGAATTCTGGCATATCAAACAAGAAGGAGGTGACAATGCTGGTCTCACCGCTCGCTTCAAGTAGCTCAGTATCATCTGACCTGGTCAAGTGACAACTCCGGATATCATGATCAAGAAGTACATCCGCGCTCTCCCCGATTGTGTTGCCAATTTTGTTCAAGCAGCTAAACCTGCTATCTTTGAGGAAACCTACCAACTCGCCACCGAGATCAATGATAAGCGAGTTTTGGCTGGTTATTTCAAAACCTTAACCAAGAATCTCAACCAGGTTACTGCTACTCCCGCTACCGAAACCGCAGCACCTCAAGGATCGTAGTCCTCCCGTCAAAATCGCAAGCGCAAGGGTAACAACAACAAGAACTATGCAACTACCGCCGCTCCTCTCAACGCTGTTCCCGTACAACCCAGCTAGAACCAGAACCGCCAAGTTGCAGCACCTATGACCAACGCACCGCCAGCTAAGCGTGCGTATACTGGTTTTCATCCTTTGTGCCCAACTTGCACTTACCACCACCCAGCTGGGGTTAATTTTCGTTTCTGTGCAAACTACAATATCTATGGGCATTTCACTGCTCACTGCCGCTCCGGCCAACGTCAACAAGCTCAAGCTCCTCTAGCACTACCAGCTCCACTCCCCGCTCCTCAGGGTAACCAAGCAGCTCCTGCTCCCGCTGCTCACGCACGAGCTTGCTACTCTTGTGGTGACTTGAACCCCTTTGCAAACGTCTGCCCGAATCATGTGGTGAAACAGGAACCACAGCAACCGTCGCAGCAACAACAACAACAGCAGCAACAACAGCAACAGCAACAGCTACCGCAACAAGCAGCCCGCGGAAGAACTTTCAACATCAATGTCCGCCAGGCTCAGACTGACAACAAGGTTGTCAATGGTACGTTTCTCGTTAACGGTATTTATGCTTCGTGTTTGTTTGATACTAGAGCCGATAACTGTTTTGTGTCGCTTGAATTCGAAAGGCTCTTAAAACGTAAACGCGCTAACCTCCCAACGACTATCGACGTAGAAGTAGCCACCGGAAGAACCGTCACCGTCAGTTCTGTTCTCCGTGATTGTACTCTTGAACTCAACATTCACATTTTCCCGATCGATCTTATTCCGATGTAGCTTGGTAGTTTTGATGTCATAGTAGGCATGGATTTTCTTCGTGAAAATCGTGCTGGAGTTGTTTGTTTCGAAAAGATGATCCGTTTATCTCTTTCAAACGGTGATCAGCTCTGTGTCTATGGTGAAGTATCTTCGAAGGAACTAAAACTCATGTCGTGCATACAAGCGAGCAAGTATCTACGAAAGGCATATAAGGCTTTCTTGGCACACATCGTAGTAGCAGAGAAGGAAAAGAAAGCAATAGAAAAGGTACTTGTGGTTCGTGATTTTCCTAATGTCTTTCCTGACGATTTACCTGGTTTACCGCCAACTCGTGATATTGACTTCCGTATTGACCTCATTCCTTGAGCTAACCCTGTCGCTAAAGCCCCTAATCGCCTCGCATCATCCGAAATGCGCAAACTCTCTAGTCAACTCCAGGAATTACTTGATAAAGGCTTCATACGCCCTAGCACATCTCCATGGGGTGCGCCTGTCCTTTTCGTGTAAAAGAAGGATGGATCGTTCCGAATGTGCATCGATTATAGGGAACTCAACAAGCTGACTATCAAGAATCGCTATCCTCTGCCCCGAATCGATGATTTGTTTGATCAATTGCAAGGCGCTACGTGTTTTTCTAAAATCGATCTACGCTCTGGCTATCATCAACTACGAATCCAGGAGGAAGATATTCCTAGGCTCTACGTGTTTTTCTAAAATCGATCTACGCTCTGGCTATCATCAACTACGAATCCAGGAGGAAGATATTCCTAAAACCGCTTTCGTACTCGTTATGGCCATTACGAATTCATGGTCATGCCCTTTGGTCTTACCAACGCACCCGCGGTTTTCATGGATTTGATGTATGGTGTGTGTAAACCCTTTCTTGATCGCTTCGTCATCGTGTTTATCGATGATATCCTTATCTACTCGAAGTTGAAAGCCGAACGCGCGCAACATCTTCGTTTGGTTCTCAAGCTTCTCTAAGGGAATTGCCTCTACGCCAAGTTCTCCAAATGTGAATTTTGGCTCGAGGAGGTTCAATTCCTCGGTCACATCGTCAATAGTCAAGGTATTCACGTCGACCCCGTGAAGATTGAAGCAGTTAAGAGTTAGATTACACCGAAAACTCCATCTGAAGTTCGTTCTTTTCTCGGATTGGCAGGTTATTACCGTCGATTTATCGCTGATTTCTCTAAAATCACCGTACCTCTCACCCCTCTCACGCATAAAGACAAGACTTTTGTTTGGGGAACTGAACAAGAGGATGCCTTTCAAACTCTAAAGCGTATGCTTTGCAATGCTCCCATACTCTCGCTACCCGATGGGAACGACGACTTTGTTGTTTATTGCGATGCCTCTAACCTAGGCCTTGTTTGTGTGCTTATGCAACGAGACAAGGTTATCGCGTATGCCTCTCGACAGCTCAAGGTTCATGAGAAGAACTACACAACCCACGATCTCGAACTCGGTGCAGTTGTTTTTGGGTTGAAGATTTGGCCACACTACCTTTATGGTACCAAGTGTACGGTCTTCACAGACCATAAGAGCCTTCAACACATCTTAAACTAGAAAGAACTGAATATGCGCCAACGCAGATGGGTTGAACTTCTCAATGACTGCGACTATGAGATTCGCTACCACCCAGACAAGGCAAATGTTGTTGCCGACGCTCTTAGCCGACGAAGCTATTTACATAGTGTTCGTAATGTTCAAGCCCAACACGACCTCGAAGCTCTCATTCGCGACGCTCAACACGCTATTTTTTCTCGAGAATACCACGAGGGAAGAAAGAATACTTGGTTCCGAAAGCCAATTGGAAAGCAAATCTAATGGTATCTTTCACTACCACGACCGCATTTGGATTCCAAATCGCAACAACCTCAGGGATATTTTGATGACCGAAGCTCACAAATCCCGATATTCTATTCATCCAGGTGCCGACAAGATGTACCAGGATCTCTGATCCAGGTATTGGTGCCCTGGAATGAAGAAAGATATTGTTGTGTATGTTTCTAAATGCCTAACTTGCTCGAAGGTTAAGGCCGAACATCAGAGACCTCTGGTTTACTCGAACAACCTGAAATCCCAATGTGGAAATGGGAAAGTATAGCCACGTATTTCATTACGAAACTTCCTCGCACGCTATCAGGTCACGATAGCATTTGGGTTATCGTTGATCGTCTTACGAAATCCGCGCAGTTTTACCAATACGAGAAGACTTTAAGGTATAACGATTAGCACGAATCTATACCGACGAAGTCATTTGTCGACATGGGACACCTCGTGACATCATCTCTGACCACGATGGTCGATTTATCTCGTGCCTTTGTGAAACTTTTCAATCCGCTCGAGGTACTACTCTTAATCTTAGTACTACTTTCCATCCCCAGACCGACGGTTAGACTGAACGCACGATTCGCACCCTTGAAGACATGCTTCGTTCGTGTGTTATAGATTTTGGTGGTAATTGGGATACGTATTTACCTTTAGTTGAATTCTCGTACAATAATAGTTATCACTCTAGCATTCAAATGGCACCCTTTGAGGCATTATATGGAAGAAAATGTCGATCACCTATTGTATGGCACGAGATTGGAGACGCGCAAATTACCGGTCCTGAGTTATTACAAGAAACGACTGACAAAATCTTTCAGATACGAGACAATCTCTTGAAAGCTTGGAGTCGTCAAAAGAGTTACGCCGATAAACACCGCAAGCCCCTTGAGTTCAAAGTTGGTGATCACGTACTCCTAAAGGTTTCACCTTGGAAGGGGGTGATCCGATTCGGCAAGAAAGGAAAGTTAGCGCCTCGATACGTTGGACCCTTTAAGATTCTAGAAAGAATTGGCAAAGTGGCCTACCGACTCGAATTACCGGAGGGACTCAGCAACGTACATCCAATTTTCCACGTTTCGAACATCAAAAAGTGTCTAGCCGAAGAAAACCTGCATGTTCCTTTCGAGGATTTGCAAGTTAACGAAACTCTACACTTCGTGGAAAAGCTAGTAGAAATCATGGACCGAGAGACCAAGAAACTTCGACGCTCTCTCATACCTATAGTGAATGTTCGCGGGGAAGGCAAACGCGGCGCCGAGTTCATTTGGGAACTCAAAAGTGATATGAAAGATAAATATCCACATCTCTTCGTTACGCCTGCTACTTAATTTCGGGACGAAATTTCCTAAAGTAGGGGAGGCTGTAACAACCAGACCTTTCGGGTCGTTATAATAAGGAATGACATATCTACCATTTCTTGCTTAATTATTACTCATTCCTTGCTTAATTACTTGTACACTAAGATTCGATAATAGTTAACCCATTCTGATACTATATGTGAATTATTTAGCAATATTTTCGATGATTTTAAACGCTATTTCAAAACACAGTTATCGCATTTAACACTATTTACAACGATTACTACTACTTAAAAGCATTTTATCGCATTATTACATCGTATGTTTATACTAAACGCTATCACATCGCAAACTCAAAATGCAGTTATTGGTATTAGTAATATTATGTGTGTGTGAACTTATGTGCCTTACTTGTGTGTGCTTAATATGTGTGGACGTATTCGCAAACGTAATCGCAACTTTATCTCAGCGCAAAACTCAACGCAGACTCAAAACGCGGATTTACTTTTTAAGCATTTAGTTTGTGTATGATTACTTGTATGTGGTTAACTCAACACAACGCTTACTCACAACACGCTTAAACGCAACGCAACGCTTAACGCACAAAACGAAAGTCGGAAAACTAACTCGCGCAACTCAGCCGATCGAATGACCACTCGACCGAATGGTCATCCGTCCGGATAACCATCCGATCGACTGGTCATCCGACACCTCACCTGCACCGCCTTACTTCTCTCTCACACTATAAATACGTCCCACATGTCATTGTTCACTGATGTGACAGCCCTATCCGATCAACTCGCTCCCAAGCACTTTTCTTCACGATTCAAGGCTATTTCGTAAGTATTTCTCCCTAAATCTTGTACTTCCATCATCACTACACACATTCTCATCATCTTCTCCAACAAAACGTTACATTTTCTCCTTGAAATCATCTGATTTGGGTTGCTTGAAGATGGTGTTCACTTGGTGACGTCATCTCATCAAGTTTAGCTTAAATCTAAATGATTTCCACACATTTTTACACGAATCCCAACAAAATGGAATCAGTTGAAAGATATTTCAAACTTTTCTTCAACATTTCATCACTTTTCAAACTTTTTTTCAACTCTTTTACACTCTTCTACTCAAAACCGATGGAATCTGGACTCAACCTGAACTAAGGCTCATTCTATAGTTTAGAGCCGGCTCGAAAATGGATTTCCACTGAAGAGATGATCGGCAAACGGGTTGAACATGAAGTCCCATCAAGCTCAGCAGGTCTGATCGAACGGGGTGGTTCCCATCCGATCGACTGGGCTAGACACGGTGCGGATTCCTGTTGTTTGACACGTCGTCACGCCGTCTCTGTTAAATTTCAAAACTTTTCAACTTAGAGAATTTTCACAAAATTTCATCACTCAATCGGATGGCCATCCGTCCGGATGACCATCCGACCGGATGACTTGGCAATTATACACCACATTGTTTAAGTACTATAACGAAAACTTCAAAAGATTCTAACAATTTTACAGACAACACACTAACTTATTCGAATGATCAACCGTTCGAATGGTCATCCGTCCGGATGAACATCCGGCCTACTCACCATCCGACACTTATCATCCGACACGCTGTTCAACGCTTACGCTACTGTTCTATGCTCAGGCTAATCTCCAAGCGCTCCCTTCAATCTAAGGCTGTGTTTATTATTAAACACATACTGTGAGTATACTCGAACCCTTTTACTTTTAACGCACTTTTGGGTGTTACATACGTTCGCTATATCAAAACACTTCAACACACAACGCAAACACTTTTAACGCTAACCACTCCCGCATGTTATACGTGAACTATAAATGCTTGTTACTATGCTTAAACAGTTTTACACGGTATCGCCTTTAGCAACGATAGTACTATAGTTTGGACTCAGCACCTGTCGTGGACGGGGGTTGCTAGGGATCACATTACTTTACTTCACATGTCAGCTGCACGTGTGTCGCGCATACTCTACAACGCAGTCTCGTGATTAAGTGTGAACATAGTCTGGTAGTTTACTTGCATTGCCCGTTACGTGATACATGCTGGTTATGCGTAAACGCTTTCGCTATACGATATGTTACTCAAACTTGTGTACTCACCTTTACACTATGTGTTTTGACTTTATTTTAACGTATGTGACAGGTTGATAGAATGCTTTGTTGTGATAAACAAGCTAGGAGGTCTAGAAACAAACTAAATAAATCTTAGTTGACGGAACAGCTTATTTGTTTTTGAGACAATATTTGTAATGACTATTTTTACTATGTTTGTTAGTAGTATGGGATATTAACATTAAAGATTTGGTAATTTAATAGTTGTTATGGATTCTCTTGAACAATCTGTTTCGCTCAGTGCCACGCCCCGATGTTTCCGCCATCGGTTGGGGTGTGACACTCTCTTGGAGGAGATAAGTTGTATCAGGATTTAAGGAAGTATTTTTGGTGGATGGGTATGAAGAAATCCATAGCCACCTACGTAGCTAAGTGTCTAACGTGTTCACGAGTTAAAGCCGAACATCAAAAGCCGTCAGGACTTCTACAACATCTTGAGATTCCCACATGGAAATGGGAAATGGTACGAATTTACCTAAGACCAAATGTGGTAATGACATAATTTGGGTCATAGTTGATAGGTTAATGTCACACCCCGAATTTCCAACCAAGTCCGGTGGGCCCGGATGAGGAGTATCGTGACGTAAGTTGATATCGTCATATTCAATATATATACAGAATAGCACATCGGAAGTCTTGGGGTATAAATTATTATTACAAACCAAAGTTTCCAAAGTTCAAAATAATTATACAGACGGTTAATAATAAAAGATCCACAGGCGGATCATAAAGAAGTACAAAAGATGTTCAACAGACATTAGGCATATCTAAGGATTTGCAAGATCCTCTTATATCAATACCAAGCAACTTCCAGCCTATTACGTGTTGTACCAACAAAATGGAATCAGTCGAAAGATATTTCAAACTTTTCTTCAACATTTCATCACTTTTCAAACTTTTTTTCAATTCTTTTACACTCTTCTACTCAAAACCGATGGAATCTGGACTCAACCTGACCTAAGGCTCATTCTATAGTTTAGAGCCGGCTTGAAAATGGATTTCCACTGAAGAGATGATCGGCAAACGGGTTGAACATGAAGTCCCATCAAGCTCAGCAGGTCTGATCGAACGGGGTGGTTCCCATCCGATCGACTGGGCTAGACACGGTGCGGATTCCTGTTGTTTGACACGTCGTCACGCCGTCTCTGTTAAATTTCAAAACTTTTAAACTTAGAGAATTTTCACAAAATTTCATCACTCAATCGGATGGCCATCCGTCCGGATGACCATCCGACCGGATGACTTGGCAACTATACACCACATTGTTTAAGTACTACAACGAAAACTTCAAAAGATTCTAACAATTTTACAAACAACACACTAGCTTATTCGAATGATCAACCGTTCGAATGGTCATCCGTCCGGATGAACATCCGGCCTACTCACCATCCGACACTTATCATCCGACACGCTGTTCAACGCTTACGCTACTGTTCTATGCTCAGGCTAATCTCCAAGCGCTCCCTTCAATCTAAGGCTGTGTTTATTATTAAACACATACTGTGAGTATACTCGAACCCTTTTACTTTTAACGCACTTTTGGGTGTTACATACGTTCGCTATATCAAAACACTTCAACACACAACGCAAACACTTTTAACGCTAACCGCTCCCGCATGTTATACGTGAACTATAAATGCTTGTTACTATGCTTAAACAGTTTTACACGGTATCGCCTTTAGCAACGATAGTACTATAGTTTGGACTCAGCACCTGTCGTGGACGGGGGTTGCTAGGGATCACATTACTTTACTTCACATGTCAGCTGGACGTGTGTCGCGCATACTCTACAACGCAGTCTCGTGATTAAGTGTGAATATAGTCTGGTAGTTTACTTGCATTGCCCGTTACGTGATACATGCTGGTTATGCGTAAACGCTTTCGCTATACGATATGTTATTCAAACTTGTGTACTCACCTTTACACTATGTGTTTTGACTTTATTTTAACGTATGTGACAGGTTGATAGAATGCTTTGCTGTGATAAACAAGCTAGGAGGTCTAGAAACAAACTAAATAAATCTTAGTTGACGGAACAGCTTATTTGTTTTTGAGACAATATTTGTAATGATTATTTTTACTATGTCTGTTAGTAGTATGGGATATTAAAGATTTGGTAATTTAATAGTTGTTATGGATTCTCTTGAACAATCTGTTTCGCTCAGTGCCACGCCCCGATGTTTCCGTCATCGGTTGGGGTGTGACACTCTCTTGGAGGAGATAAGTTGTATCAGGATTTAAGGAAGTATTTTTGGTGGATGGGTATGAAGAAATCCATAGCCACCTACGTAGCTAAGTGTCTAACGTGTTCACGAGTTAAAGCCGAACATCAAAAGCCGTCAGGACTTCTACAACATCTTGAGATTCCCACATGGAAATGGGAAATGGTACGAATTTACCCAAGACCAAATGTGGTAATGACATAATTTGGGTCATAGTTGATAGGTTAATGTCACACCCCGAATTTCTAACCAAGTCCGGTGGGCCCGGATGGGGAGTATCGTGACGTAAGTTGATATCGTCATATTCAATATATATACAGAATAGCACATCGGAAGTCTTGGGGTATAAATTATTATTACAAACCAAAGTGTCCAAAGTTCAAAATAATTATACAGACGGTTAATAATAAAAGATCCACAGGCGGATCATAAAGAAGTACAAAAGATGTTCAACATACATTAGGCATATCTAAGGATTTGCAAGATCCTCTTATATCAATACCAAGCAACTTCCAGCCTATTACGTGTTGTACCTGTAACTTAGTCTTTTGAAAATACATCAGTTTACACTGGTAAATAAAATTAACTGACTCGTTTGTGAAAATATTTTAAAATTGATTTAAGTGTGCAAGGCACATGACAATCTTTTATAACTTGGGATAATTAAGAATTTTTATCTTGTATACAGTTCTACATATTTGTCAATACATATGGGGCCCAGTATAGAAACCTAGACATGATTAACCGAAACACCACTTATAAACCCACAAAGAACTTATCCCCAACTTGTGGGTAACAAAATATTTAGCATTAACATCTGTCGGGTGTATGCCTACACCCCGTGCTTTAGTCGTGACCATTAGTAACTTAAATGAGCCGATGATAACCAGGACACGGTCGTGTTAACCCCCACTGTTTAGGTTATCAAACAAAACAGATTAAAAAGGGTTATATAGATTTTGTAGCCACAATCCGGCATATGATCCCATACCCGATCAAGCGGTAATAATTTACCGTATCCCAAGCCCGTATAGGGAAAATAAGTTAATACCTGAGCTAGTACTTGACTTTAAAATGCAAATTTTATATTAACTTAGTTGTTTAATCAATAGGTAAGTGTAGGTAGCATTTACTGGAAGGCTTTAGTCTAGAATGATGGTATAAATAACCAACTAGAAAGCTAACGAGTCATATTTAAGTCGTAGACTTAAACCGGCTAGCTTAAAGAGTCAAAAACGGCACGATACGTCAGATTAAGCGATGATTGGAATAGAATGTAGTCTAAACCCAACAAGTATTAAGACTTGTATAATATGGGTAAACTATTTACATTCTGGAAATTGAGATTAAAATGATAAGGTTAAGCCTGTTTCGGTAAACTTATATAAGCTAGTTACATAAGTCGAGTCGTACACGTATAGGCATTAAAGGGTAACCAGATGAGTCATGTACAAGTTCCATATGTCATTATACTTTAAACAAGTTATAATATCAGTAGGATATCAACTTGTATGTCCGTTAAGGTTTTAAAATCAAACTATGTCCTATAAGGTTTTAAATAATATTATTTTTCTTATTGTGTATCTTTTAAATATAACTTTTATTTAAAATAAAGAAAAATAAAATTATTATATATCATAAATTAGATTTGTTATTGATATTAGTAATTGTTATAGGGATTTAACTAATAATTAGTTATTACAAAATGATGATCTAAGTTAACAATTTATAAATGACGAATAAATTTTTTTGATAATTAATGGCTTTATTATGTCATAGATAGGTAAAATGTTTAATAATTTTAAAATAGGATTAACTTACTCTTTTCTACAATATAAGAGCATTCACATTGGAGGCTCCATCTCGATCTATATAATTAATAATATTAAAATAGGATTAACTTACTCTTTTCAAAATGACTCGAGATAACTGGAACTGGGTTATTTAACGATTCGAATTGGGCTTGACCCAATCTTTTTTTTTTGAACGGGGAATATCTTGATACTTGAACCTAAGACCTTACTTAAGTATTTAAAAGAGTTAAATGCGTGGTTGGTCCTTATGGTTTGCAAATATTGAAGACTTGGCCCCAATGCTTCAATAATTACAAAGTTGGTCCTAGTGGTTGCAGTTTTCGCAATCGGATGATCATTATCATTAACCTATGTTAAGTTTTCCAATTAAGTGTGTGTGAAATGTCTGTTTAACCCCTAAGATTAAAAAAAAAAAAAAACAAATACAAATAAGTGAGACCCATCTATTTAAAGGGTGGAGTGGGGAAAAAGAAGGGTGAGGCCCACTTATATCTATTTGTTTTTTTTTTAATTGTTAGGGATAAAACTGAAATTTTACACACACTTAACAAGAAAATTTAACATGGGTTAGTGATAAGGATGCGACTGGAACCGACTTTGTAATTATTGAAATACTGGGACCAAACAAACAAACAAACAAACGGGAGGGAGTATAAGTGTGAAGATTTGATAGAGAGAGGGGGCAAAGTGAAAGTTGAAAAGTAGGGAAGCCCGGGTGTACGTACGTACCCCAATTTCATCCATCCATCAAAACACAAAACCTAAAACAAACAACAAATCGTTTCGATGGAAGACCAAGGTACGTAGTAATTTATGATTGTCGTATGCTATTGCTATTATGTCGTATGAATGATATATTCGTGTCTTTCTTTGTTCTTAATCATTCTTGACAATTGATCAAGTGAAAGGGAAGCGCCCTCATGAGGATCTTGTTCACAATCCAAGTTCTGCCTCTGCACCTGCTGCTGCTGCTTCTGGTATCTTGTTGGACCGTATCAACTCATTTGTTCTTAATTCTTGACAGTTTGTGTTATATGTATGCTAACAACTTCTAATTTGTGATAGACCGTTGTATCTTTAATGTTTGTTCAACTGCTTTTGTTTGTTTGGTGCTTCATCACTTGTTTTTGTATTTGAAATCTTCTTTTTATGTTTTGTACAACATCAATTATTACTAACCGATTAACTACTAGGTACCAAATCTCAAGTGGAAGGAGCCAAGCGCCCATGTGTGGAGGAGAAGACAACGAAGCCCAATCATACTGGTAATCCACGTTTAACCTATTATTATTAACATTTATATATGCAACGTCGACAACTCTCCTTAATTTTTTGTCAAAAAGTACGTGACTGGAGGCATTTTTTAAAGCAAATGTTTGTCCCTTTGTCTTTAATAGGCATTAAAACACTTGACAGAAGATTGAAAAAATTGATTTTAAAAAAAGTTTGTTATTCCCTACAGTGAAGGATGAGACGGAGGAGGAGGAAGAAGAAGAAGAACTGATGGATTATGGGGAAGATTGGATGAAAGATGGAGGCTATTACCTCGGCTATGACTATGAGGAAGGTCGAACAGTTATCGTGGGAGAACGTCCTAGGCCCGTTTGTAGGAGCTTCGGGCCTCCTCCTCCAAACGCGTTCACCTTTAAAAGGATCGCCCGTATGAATTCTTATTCACGGATATTCTTCATTCATGAAGATATGCTTGGATCGAATGCAATCTTAATCATTTTGTTTTTTAACTAATAGGTAGATTGGCTGAAACTGGACGTCCATTTCTTCGCCCTGACGATCCTCTTGGTAAGAGTCATGGAATCCGTTCCAGTTCCATGTACCAAAAGAGGGTATTCATTTTTCTGTGTCCGGTAACACAACTCCTTTCGGTTGTAAAACTTAATTATTTTTTACATCAGTTTTTGTATTCTTTCTATTGATGATTAACTTATTTATTTATTATTTTTTTATAGACACTGAAGCTTGATCAAGTTCCCTCTCGGTTGGAAATGGATCTAGGAAACCAGCAGCAGCTGATGCTAACACTTCAATATCCACTTGTTTAGGTTTGTAAAACATATTCAGATGCATTAATTTATGGTTGTAGTAGGTAACTTAACTATATAGTGTGTGTTTTTTTGACCAACCCAAACTGAGTTAAAAGATTACAGTTTGATGTTTCGTATCCCACTATACTGGTTAATGTCGGTGCCATGATTCGGTTAACCTTGGAGCCTTTCCTAGATATCTTTTTGATGCCGCTACCTTGGTATTTAAGTCTTCCCTCACCGAGCTAATCTGACTCAAAGACCCGCCGCTTCAAACTTTTTTTTAACGGCAAATTTCATTAGCAAAATCCCGCTAACAAGAAAAAATCAAAGATGATTCGAGATTTCCAGTGTAAATGCAAATGCTGTATGTATGGATTCAGAAAAACATATGAACCATAATTTAGTTTATATATTTAAAAAAAATGGTAAATGTAAAGAAAAATCGTTAAGTAAAAAGATGTGCTTAAACGATTAAATCCATACAACCTATACATATGATACATAAAATGATGGTCAAAGAGTTTTTGATGAATCGTCATTTTAACATCTACAAAAGAACCAAAAACTACAAATGTAAATAAACTTAGGAAGGGAAAACGAGGTTGTGGGCTATCCATGAAGTTAAGAGCAACGATGAATCTTCCACAGAAGCATACAACCACTACCATGAATCTTTTTTTTTTTTTTTTTCTAATTTATAAAAATAAAGGGGTTAAACGGGTCAACTCATGAATCCACTAGGTGGACCTGAACATGACTTTTAGCTAAACGTGTTTGCGAAACATGAAACTGAGCCGAACCCACTTAGACTAAATCAAGACCCACAAAATTTCTTGTTAGGTTCGTGATCCAAAAGTTACAAACTATTTCCAACATTACAATTTAGAGTTGACTGGTTAGCTTGTCACCTAGGAGTATGGTACTAAAAGCGCATCCCTGAGACAAGCAAGGCGCATGTACGGACCACGCTATTTTACACTCGTTTTCAGGCGTAGACTGTTTTTGGCTGGTTCAGATCGTTTGAAACTGCTTTTGGCCGGTTCAGACTTGTTTTTTTGCTGGTTTAGATCATTTGAAACTACTTTTGCCTTGCCTCATTCAAGGCGATTTTGCTACGCCTCACCTAGGCGTGTGCTGTTAACTACGTAGGCTGACAAGTCTTAGAAGTAACATAAAATCACAAATACTTCCAAAAGATTTTTTTTTGGTTCTTATGCTGTTGAACTAACATAAAAACACAAATACTTTGTGTTCATCTAGATGAACCCAGCCGATATAGTGGAATCAAGACCCATACCGATTTAAACAAGAATAAGAAATTAAAAACTAATTAGGGATGGCAAACTAACCCAATCCTGACCGGAAAACCCGAAACCTAAAAAATTCTTTATGGGATTAGTTTTAAAGTTTTTGCGGGCTTGGGATGGATATGATATTAGGCCCGATTACCTGAAACACGCATTCCCATTTGCCCGAGCTATATGACTATATCCGTAAACATTTTGTTTTTTTTTTAATTTTATTTTGGGTAATAGAATACTTAACTAATCCACTGATTTGTTTTGCATATCAATACTCGAAAAATCTGAATTTACCCAAAACTACAAATGCATATGAAACACTACATGTAAACTATAAAATTTGATCCCATTTCTCTTTTATCTTTTTGATATTGGCACAAAATACCAGATCACTTTTTGTTATAAAATGGAACATAATTTTTAAAAAGTTATAAAAATTGATGGGTAAATGGGTCAACCCGTCATTCCGACGCGACCTTCTAAGCTAAACATGTTTGTGGGTTGACTCCAACCCTTAGGATTACACTCAAACCCATGAATTTTGCGTGAAGTTCGTGTCATGTTTTCATGTCGAGTCAAAAATTCCCACCTTACCATTATTCTTTAAGCCTGCCTTCCTTTTAAATTTTTCTAGATATTGCTTCTCAAGAATATTTCTATAAGACTGACCTATTCTAAATGTTAGTAAGGCGATCCAACGGTTAGAAAAATATGAGATTTAAAAGCTAATCTAATATCCGGTATAACTCACAAATAGATATGGTATTAAGACATTCATGAGACAAAGGAACTTCTTTTAATTTTTTTATACAATGACTTGATATTAGAATATCAATGGTTGGTTATTCTATTGATGTATTTGTTAATTGGAATTGAAACAATTATATTATAAACACAGATACATATACATCCCTTGGCATCCTTTCTCCTGTCTGACTTATGGTCAAGACTCCAGCCCCTATAGGTTCAATCACGTTCTCCACCGGGTGATTCCTTTGAACGCTAGTAGGAACGGCAAATTCTGGAACTGTTCCTGTTGATGAGAGATTCATCATATTGTCAGTTGTAGCTAATTCTTGGGGTTCAACCACAGGTTCTTCCAAAGAATCATCTACAACATAATCATCAGGAATAGAATCATGTGAGAACAAGTCATCATGATTATTTACTGAGCCTTCATCATCAGACGAATTCGAAGCTTCCTCTTCTATGTTGTGGGAATCTGTATCATCAGGAACAGTCGTTGAAGGTGAGGCTGCAACTGTGCCATCCCCCTCAGCTTCAGCATCCCCCTCTTCATCAGCATTGGTTATAATAACGGAGGAACCAAGAGCAGCATTTGAAGTACTTTTTTAACTGTAGAAACATCCGGAGATAAATCATCAAGAATATCAAATGAACGAAACAACATAATTGTAAAGAGTAAATGGCCCGTTTCCAGCATCCGTTTTGTTTTCTTCAAGCCATTGCACATCAAACGACTCGACGATTTGCCTTGTTGTTTTGTTGTACACTTTGTATGCAGTTTTATTCTCGAGTGCAGCTTTACCAGCATATCCGATAAAGTAACATTCATCGGCCCTTGCGTCAAACTTTGGTGTCGCCTCTTGATGCAGCAGGGTGCATGGACAAGCAAAAGCTCGAAAATGTCCGACAGAGGGTTTTTCACCAAACCGGACTTCATGAGGCGTCTTCATACGTGCTTTATTTGTCAACACCTTGTTTTGAACATAACATGTAGTGTTTATAGCCTCATCCCAGAAGAAAACAGGAAGCTTGGAGCCACTGTATTTCCCAATCGTAAGTGGGAGTTTGGTTGTAGTTACTTCGGCATGGGCGATCTCCGGTATGAATTTTGAGTTTTCAGCCGCGGACTTTGGCCTGTAGGGTTGGGCTGATCTGCGCTTTGCGGCGCGGACGTATGTAGTGCGGGGTTGAGTGGGAGGAATGTAGTTGTATCCTCCCGGTCGGCTGTTGGCCGAGTGGGATTCCCCGCAATATGTGTGGTCGTCTGGGTCGGTGCGATCATGCCCCTCTTTGTGGGGCTGTGGTCCCAGACGGCTAAGAATGCCGGAGCCGTGGTGGGCTGTTGATTGCCGCCGAGTTTCACCATGCGGGCCTAGGCGGCTTTGTATTGGGCCCCTACGGCGAGACCCATATGTGGAGTCGTTCTCATCGATCGTGCGAACGCTACAGTAGGAGGATCCGCGTTCCTCTACCCTATCCCGGGAGGCCGGGTTGGCGGGTGCCCTGCTCTCATATTGCAAGATATGAGCCGCAGGTGTGTATGGTGCGGGTGTGGGTCCTTCAGGTATTTGCGCCTCTACGCAAGCCTTGTTGTAGGCTGCCGCAAGGGCAGTCTGTTGTTGGTAAAACCAGGTATGGAGATCCATTCCTGGGGGTATCACAAAACCATACTGTGAAAAATCTGGCATGAACACTGGGGGTGAGCCCCCCTGTGCGGATGTGCCTATGTGGCCGATTGGTTGTGCTGGGGTGGTGTTCCCCGTAGGTACCAAGTTTGTGGGGTTGAAGTTGTCCCCAGTGGGATTGTTTTGACGATCAGACATGATCTTCAAGAAAGAAAGAGATGTGAAAAATGTGCTAAGAGTAGCGGTGGGCGCCAATGATGAAACAGTGGTTAACCAAGAGAGGTTAATTCACTGGTCTCGTCAAGTAGGGTTAATCCCTTCTTTCCGAGGATCGGTGGCCGGATCGTCCGCTGACCTATCTCCTGCACAAGGAAAACACACCGTGACTCATAACAAGGAGGAAAGGGTGGGGGTGCTCCTTGTTACCACTCTCCGGCGTGAGAATCAGTAATTTGCTTGGGAAGCAAAGTGTGTGATAGTAGTAGTGAGAGAGTTGATAAGCGATACCTCAAACCTGGTCCGGGATGGGTATTTATAGCCGAGGAGTGAAGGAGGGTAATTGAGTGGCTAGACTGACAACGCGCCGCCCTTATGCAGGTGTGCCAGGCTTGTCGGTTGTGGAGGTGAAGCCACGTCCTACTGCGGTGTCAGTCTGTTGCTTACGTATGGGCTGACAGGCGACTGTCATTGGTGCCACTTGCACTATGGTGTCAGTCCCACTTGCCTCGTGGGCAGGATGCGGTGCCGCGCCGCATCGCTGCTTGCGGTAACTGCTGTTGTTTCCGCTTTCTCACTCTGGCCAAGACTGTGGGATGCGGTTCTAGGCCGCATCGCCACTTGTGGTGACTGTTGCTGTTGTCCAGATCCCTTGTCGTGTCGAAAATGTTCATAGGATGCGGTGCCAGGCCGCATCGCTATGTGTACACCCATTTTCATACACAAGGTAAGTCTTCTCACCACTTGACAGATTGGATTCGACCGCTGTGTTCGCGCGTGCTCGCACGGACACAGATAAGTTCTTGCCGGTGGGGGTTTTTGATAAGGGTAATGGTCACTCGCGGCCATGCTGGTGCGAGATCTGGGACCATACCCCTTGAGTATGTAAATTCGCTTGTTTTGGTTTGTAAGACATGTTCGGACACATGATATGTTTTGGGGACTTTTTATCGAAAATTTTTTTCTTTGGGGATTAAAGATTTTGTGCATGGCATGATGGATCCAACCGCAAAAAATAATAATAATAAAAAAAAAAAAACACATTTGGAAAACAAAAGTGATTTGGAAGCTGGTACAAGAATAAGATATCTGATATTAATCCATGTGGTATTGTACAAAATGAACACTTTTTTTTTTGATACATAGTTTGAAAATAACATACGTCCATTGAACTATGGTCTCATGATCGATGTTACATCTAACATTTTCATGTTAAAATTCGAAAGAACTATGGAATTAAAACCTTAGTATTCGATCAAAGAAGATCAGGGTTCGAGACCCTGGAGCCTATCCTACATATCTTTTTGATGTCTCTACCTTGGTATTTAAGTCTTGCTTCACAAAGCTAATCCGTTGCAACCTTCTAACTAGTTGGTGGTTGTCACCTCTTTGTTGTTTCATCCATCAGCACCCGCTACTTCTTCCCTAGCCAATTAGCCACCTCATTGAACAACTTCAATGACCGTTACACAAATTCACCGGTCCTGGTTTTTCCTCTTGTATTTAACAGCCATGGTCTCGTAACCTCATCTCTCTCTCTTGGTTCCTTCGCCAAGGGATATCATCACTCATCATCCCCATCATAAAAGGTGATTGTCACCATCGCGGATTGTATGTAATAAGCTGATGTGCCAGTTTTACAATAACCAAAATCAAAAGCACAACTCACATAGACCCTAATAGCGTATATAATTTTCATTATTGTATAGCTTTAATTTAGGAATAGAATTATCCGCTTTCCATATATTTGTTGTATCTTGTATTATAAATGGAGGAGAAATATACAATACAAGTCATTCAGAAAATTATCATCTTATATGGTATCAATTTTTTTGATCCAGCCGGCCCTAGTTCTCCTCCCTCTGCCTTCCGCCTACTTTCTTTCCTCTGCCCTCTGATCCTTCTATTCTGTCATGGACACCAAGATTCATCCCGCTATGACAGTTAGCAACATCAAAAATATGGTCCCGATTACCCTTGAAGCCGAGACCACTTACTACACCACATGGACTGCTCTCTTTGAAGTCCATTGCAGGGCTTATCAGGTGTACGACCACCTAAAACCCAGCACTGCTGCTTCTACTGACGCCGAGGCGGCTGCTCTATGGTCCCGTATTGATGCCATAGTCCTTCAATGGATCTATGGCACCATCTCCAATGACCTCCTTCTCATCATTCTTAAACCCAAACAGACCGCACATCAGGCGTGGACAGCCATAGCCAATCACTTCAACCATAACAAGAGTGCTCGCCAAGTTCAACTCCAACAATAATTCTCCAATATCCGACTTGAAAATTTTCCATCAATGGCTGCCTACTGTCAGCAGGTAAAACATCTCGCTGACCAACTCGATAATGTCGGTGCCTCCGTCGATAACCAACGCCTTGTGACCCAGCTGCTAAGCGGGTTAACCGAACAGTACGAAAGCATCTCTGCTGTCCTCCAACACCGGGAACCCCTACCTGAATTCAGCGAGTGTCGGTCTCGTCTAACCATGGAAGAAAACAAGAAGAAGTCGCAGACCACCCGGGCCGCCGCCTCTGCCTCCACGGCTCTGGCAGGCACCACGGCTTCTCCCGCCCAGGTCGATTACTCGGCTGCTCCTTCCAACCTTGGACGCGGCAGGGGCAATCACTCTCGAGGTTGAGGTCGAACCAACAACACCCGTAACAATCGTCCTACAGGAAACCCACCTGTACATCCCTATATCGTTTTCCCACCATCTTGGAAAGCCAACCAATGGGCTGCCTTCTCACCTCAACCCTCACCTTGGCCCGTAACCAACAGCAAGGATCCCCCTTGCCCATACCCCTCAAACCCAACACCATCTAACAACCCGGGCATCCTTGGACCTCGACCCGATCAAGCCTATGCAGCAGGTTTCACACCAACAGACATACAACAAGCACTCTACACCATGTCCCTTCAACAACCAGATCCAACCGGCTATATGGACACGGGTGCTACCGGTCATTACACTACTCCGCAAGGTAACATCTCCCCGTCTTCTTTTAATTCTTGCACTAATAAATTTATTATTGTTGGAAATGGCATGAAAATCCCCGTTGTTGGACAAGGTAACCATACTCTACCACCACCATACCCACCCCTCAAGTTGAACAACGTCCTTATTGCCCCACAATTAATTAAAAACTTAATTTCTGTCCGTAAACTTACAACCGACAATTTACTATCTATTGAATTTGACCCTTTCGGTTTTACTGTGAAGGACCTCAAGACCAAGGATCCCATCCTTAGATGCAATAGCTCGGGCGATCTCTATCCTTTGACTGCTCCTCTTCCCCAAACCAACACTCAACCTACTGCTCTTGCTGTCACTTCTCAAGACCGTTGGCATTAACGCCTTGGGCACCCGGGCGACAACTTATTGCATTCTTTAAGATTGTCTTCTTCTATTTCTTTTAATAAAAATAAGACCTTGCTTTGTCAACCATGTGTTTTTGGCAAAAGTATTAAATTTCCTTTTAATTCTTCTTGTAATGCAACACATTTACCCTTTGACATTGTTCATAGTGATTTGTGGACCTCCCCGGTTTTAAGCACCGGCGGTCATCGTTATTATATATTATTTCTAGATGATTTCACGAATTTTTTATGGACATATCCCCTTGCAAACAAATCTCATGTCTTCTCTACCTTCACTCAATTTAACAACCATATAAACACCCAATTTGAACGTAAAATTAAACAATTTCAATGCGACAACGGTAAGGAATACGCAAACGCTTCTTTCCAGTCGTTTTGTCACCAACAAGGCATGCACTTTCGTTTCTCTTGTCCATACACCTCACCCAAAAATGGCAAAGCGGAACGAAAAATACGGACACTCAATAACATGGTTCGCACCTTACTTGTACAGTCTTCGTTACCTCCCACCTTTTGGCATCTTGCCCTCGAAACCGCAACCTACCTACTCAACATCTTACCCAACAAACACCCCAACTTTCAATCCCCCACTACCCGGCTATATAACTGCGACCCCACATATGATCACCTTCGGGTGTTCGACTGCCTAAGTTACCCACTTCTTCCCTCCACTTCTATTCATAAACTTGCTGACCGCTCCAAACCCATGGTGTTTCTTGGCTATCCACCAAACCATCAGGGCTACAAATGCTTCGATCTCACCTCTAATTCCATCTTTATTTCCAGGCACGTCCAGTTTGAGGAAACCATATTTCCTTACGCCACAACTTCACCACCTCAGCGACAAGCCTATGACTTTCTCACCCCACCGTTTAACCCTCTACTTTGGCCAAGTATATCCCAGCCGGACCAACCTTCTATTTCGACCCAATCCACCCAACCAGCCCACTCTCATTCTTCTACGGCCCATTCCACTAGCCCCAACTCCACACCGGCCCAACCCATCACCTACTCCCGCCGTCCACGTCCTCAACCTGCCCACACCTCCCAACCGGCCCCGGCCCACACCACTACTCCGTCGACATTCGTACCTGTCGAAGGACACCACCCGACTCCCTCGGTTTCACCTCCACCACCTCCACCTCCACCACCACCACCAGCCGTCCGTACCATGCGCACACGTGCCATGGACGACATCTCCAAGCCAAAATAACCTCTCAACCTCCACACTACCACCATCACCCCATACCCAAATCCCCTCAAGCCGCCTTGTCCTCCCCGGATTGGTTTAATGCCATATCTAATGAATTTAGTGCACTAATTAAAAATGAGACTAGGGATTTGGTTCCTCGTCGGCCTGATATGAATATTATTCGTTGTATGTGGTTGTTTAAACATAAGTTTCAGTCTGACGGCTCTCTGGAACGGTACAAGGCACGTTTGGTCTGTGATGGCCGAAGTCAGCAGGTTGGCATAGATTGTGGTGACACCTTCAGTCCGGTTGTTAAACCGGCTACCATACGCTTGGTTCTCACCTTGGCTCTCTCTCAGTCATGGTCAATTCACCAGTTGGATGTCACTAACGCATTTCTTCATGGGCACTTGGCTGAGACCATTTACATGTACCAGCCCATGGGGTTTTGCAACCCAAAGTTCCCTGATCATGTGTGTCGTCTGAAAAAGTCTCTCTATGGACTTAAACAGGCACCACGCGCGTGGTACCAGCGTTTTACTGACTTTGTCTTGTTGCAGGGGTTCTTCCAAAGTAAGTCTGACACATCTTTGTTTATTTATCGGCAAGGAGCGGATACAGCTTATCTTCTCACTTATGTTGATGATATCATCTTGGCCACCTCATCTGATTCCCTGCGCCAACGTCTCATTACTACTCTTGCTGGAGAATTTGCTATGAAAGACTTGGGTCCTCTCTCTTATTTTCTGGGAATTTTTGTCACTCGCACAGGTAACCGCATGTTCCTATCTCAGCAAGCATATGCCAAAGACATCATACACCGGACATCTATGGATTCATGCAAACCTGTGGCTACCCCTGTTGACACAAATTCCAAATTAGGCGCTACTTCTGCGCCTCCCTTTAGTGACCCCACGACATATCGCAGTTTGGCGGGTGCCCTTCAGTACCTCACTTTCACCCGTCCTGATATCTCCTATGCAGTTCAGCAAATTTGTATGCAGATGCACTCTCCTACAGAGGCTCACTAGGCTCACTGGAATGCCCTCAAATGCATTATTCAGTATCTTCAGGGTACACTAGACTACGGCCTGCATCTAAGTCCGGCTCAGAGCCTGTCTCTTATTGCCTACACTGATGCTGATTGGGCTGGTTGCCCAGACACCAGGCGCTCCACCTCTGGTTACTATGTTTATCTTGGGGACACTCTTCTCTCTTTGTCATCGAAATGCCAGCCCACTGTCTCTCGATCAAGTGCTGAAGCTGAATATCGAGGTGTTGCTTATATAGCTGCTGAGATTTGTTGGCTTCTCAACCTTCTATTGGAGCTCAACCGTCTCCTGTCTCGTGCCACCTTGGTCTACTGTGACAATGTCAGCGTCATATATTTTTTCCGATAACCCTGTTCAGCATTAACGAACTAAACACATTGAGCTAGACATCCATTTCATTCGTGAGCAGGCACAACGGGGGTGCGTTCGAATCTTACATGTACCCTCTCGGTTCCAAATTGCAGATATCTTCACTAAAGGTCTCCCTCGCGTTCTCTTTGATGACTTTCGAAACAGTCTCAACATTCGTCCACCAAACGTCAAGACTGCGGGGGGTGTAATAGCGTATATAATTTTCATTATTGTATAGCTTTAATTTAGGAATAGAATTATCCGCTTTCCATATATTTGTTGTATCTTTTATTATAAATGGAGGAGAAATATACAATACAAGACATTCAGAAAATTATCATCTTATAGACCCAAGTGCACAAGCATTTGGAATTCCATTCATTCTTACCACTTGAACACTAGCAGGAAGTAGGACTTAGAGATGTACTCAAAATCGTTTCAGATGACATGTGCAAGAATCCAGATTTGGAATCTTGCACCTTGAACCATTTCAAGGTTTGACTTAATCCTTTAAATCGCCTTAATCCATTGTGTTCAACAGCCCCCGTCTCATGACTTCTTCTGTCTCTCTCTTGACTCTTGGTTTCGTCGCAAAGGGATATCGTCACTCGTCGTCCCATCATGAAGGTGATTGTCATCAAAGCAAGATCATCACTTATCAAGTTGCCGTGCCACTACTAAGTAAACAAAATCAAAAGCACACTTCAGAATCTGAAAGAGGCATTAAATCAAAACCTTAGTATTTGTGGGTGTCAAAGATCTCATGGCATACATGATATATCCAAGTGCAAAAGCATTTAATTGGAACTCCATTCATTCTAGCAAGTAGGAATTAGAGATTTATTCAAAATCGTTTCAAGTGCGGCAAACACGCCAATACAACAACATATACTATTACTTAGTCTCCTAACACCAATGTGACGACCTTTAAGTTTGCGGCTTATTGTGTAATCCTTAAGCTTTATGTTTCTCGTGTTTTGTTAAGTTTTGATTTCGTCTACTTTTCCGGTTACATTTTATCATCTACGTACGTGATAATGGGTTATGAGCATGTTTATCTGTTTTATATATAATCTTTTTTTTTCTGTTAAGTTTATGTCTTGGCTTTTATGCATTTTATATAAAGGCTAATAAATCCCAAAGGTCCGGTTTTAAATTTCAGCGGTTCGGTTTCGCTTTTCAATTATCAAAAACCATTAATAACGGTTTGGCTTACCGTTTGACATAAAAACCGTCAAAATCGGACCGCAAACACCCCTAACAGAAATGTTTAACAATGCATATTATTAGTACACGCTAATCATATGCGTGTGTGAGGTTTTGTGTTTTAACTAGGAATTTCTACTTGCACTATGCTATGGAATCCGTAGAAAGGATTAGCGATGGCAATTTTGCCTTTTGTTTAACTACACGGAGTGGGAGGGCTTGAAAAAGCGCCATGTGCAGCCACGTCAACAACTGTCATAATAGTGGTGTGGTGCAAAAAAGGGTGGAGTGGGACAGGGCGGGAAAGGGTGACGTTTTGTGATGACCACCACTGTGACCAATGGCGTAGTGACGCATCGTGCAACTTCATTTTTAATCATTTTTCAAGCGTGATGACCACCACCATGCCTAGTCTTCTTGTTACAAGGGTGTGGTTATATTGCAACTCAGATCACATGAGTGAAGGTGAAAGAGATAAAAAAGAAAAAAAAGAAAGAAGAGGAGATGATAACTTTTTTCTCTCAGGGTTAATTGATGTTATTTCACGAGTGATTCGGGAGCTAGTACAAGAAGATCGAAGACATCATGTATTAATCCATGTATTGTACATTAAGGACTACAAATGGATTAGTTAAATCAAGTCCCATTCATTATCTTTTTCTATAGAGTTAAAAGTCAGTTTTGTTCAATTATGACACTCCAGACACAAAATTTCAAATTTGTGACAATTCCATCCTTGATATTTTTGAAACATACAAATTCTGTCTAAAAAAAACTAAAACTGAAACATGCCAATTCCGTCTAAAAAAACTAAAAACATGGTATCTAGTGAGCACACAAAACTAGTATATATTAAAGAGCATCAGGGGGAATAGGGCCAGGTTCAGCATTACGAATTTGTCCTCAGTTCAAATCAAAATTACGATATTGCCTCAGTTCAAAATTACGATATTGACATCCTTGTAGCTTTTGACAAATTACGATTTTGCCACGGTTCGAAATTACATTCTTGCTACCGTTGTAGCTTTTGATAAATCATCATTTTACCCCAGTCAAAATTATGATTCTCCCCCTAGTTCAAAATTACATTATTGCCATCGGGTTTTTTTTTTTTTTGCAAACCCTATGGCACTTCCTTGTTTTAATTGATTGACTCGATGTAATTTTTCTTCGTGACATGCAACTGCTTAGCACTCACTCCCTCATTGGTCCTGACGAATTACAGTTTTGCCCCAACTCTATATTACAATTTTGCGATCATTTTAGTTTATTTTGTTTTATTTTTTTTTCTAGCAAACTATGGTAATGTTTTGTTTTAATTGTTTGATAAATATTTGACCCCAGAACACGGACTACTCTAGCTAGAAGTAGAACTTTGAAAATTTCTCAAAGTCATTCCAGATGACATGGGGAGGAGCTTCCAACTTCGGATCTATAATCAAACAAATATGTTAGCCCTGTCAGCAAAGGAGCTCCTTCCCGCAACACGGTTCTATATATGGATATGTTGTGTCATGAATGGGTACGCGTAGTACACGTAGATCGTTAATTCTCTCCTCGCCTCATGCCTTTTGCTTTTTCTGACATTCGTAATAAAACATGTGTAGGTCCGGCTAGGGGAGGATCTAGTCGCCTAATCCTTGTTGTCAAACACACCCGGTTGTGCGGAATCCAACCGGAGATGCAAACCGAGATAGAACACGAAAAATACACGACACACAAAGTTCACCGTTTAACACCACTGTATTAATACGAATGAAAGGTTCGGTTACAAGCACAAGGTTTACAAATCTATTCTGCAAACTCTCTCTAACTCTCGTGTGTGTGTGTTTTTGCTCTGAGTGTTCTACCCTGTGTTCTCTGTCGAAACAGAACAAATGAACTCTATTTATACTAACAGACACACATACATATGACGAAACAGACAATAGGCGACGAATCAGGATCACGGTCGACGAAACAGGTTTGTTTCGTCGACTTCTAGTTCTGTTTCGTTGATATGGGCTTTGGCCCAAAATTGTTGAAGCCCATGCTGCGTTCTGATTGGCCCAAGTGAAGGTTCTGACCCATGAAGGAAGCTGATTGGCCCAAAGTTGCATGCATGTATACGTATAGAATACAACTTGTTTCAGAATTGTGGAGTTTAGCCAAAGTTTTGACATCACCATGACATCATCATGATGATGTCATGATGATGTGTCAAGTGGGAAACGTCCTCGGCTCTCCGTGCTTCGCGTGTCGAACTCTGGGGCGCACGACGGAGGAATGTCGTGACGTCGGGCTTGAGCCGAACCTAACCGGGTCGAACCGAGCCAAGTCGAACCGAGTCGAGTCGCGACCACATAATATGTATCAACAACATGGTATCTAGTGAGCGCATTAGCCAATGAGATGTCTCCTTGTACTACCATTACCTAGATGATGGACGATCGGTTTTCGATTATGGGAATAACCATCCTGATTCTGCCATTTCGAGCAAGAAACTCATCGTGTGGATCTTCGCAAGTCGGAAGGTTGCGTGTGGTAGGCCCATTCGACATGAACCCGTTTTCTTTAATGGATTAGACTAGAACAATTTCTATCTCACAAGTAAATTATCTTTTATTGCTAATACTTTAAAATTTGCACCCCGGATACCTCTCCAAGCACCCTAAAATTCAGGCCCGGCTTTGTGGGCTGGGCAGCCCGGGCAGACGCCAAGGCCCAAAAGGTTTATAGGGCCCAACAAAAATTTAGGGTCAAGATTTTTAAATGAGCACTGTTATCTTAAGTGTTTAATAAATGACTTTAGTAACAAAAATGAAGCTAGTTCAATGGTTAAGATACTCAAATTTGAAAACCAAGGTCATGAGTTCTAAACCCTTCCTTTACATTTTATTTTCTAAACAATTTTCAGTTAATTCCATGCATTTTTTATTTCCTAAACAGTTTTGAACTATCAATTCACTTAATTGATTGACTCTTCTATCTTGTTAACAAGATGATTATATGATAATTAGTTAATGTTTTGGGTTATAATCTTGAGGTCATGAGTTCAAACCCCATGATTAGCATGTCGTATTGTTGTTTCTTGATATATATTTGATGAGTTTATATTATACCAATTTTTTGTTTTGCCCGGGGCCCAAATTTTTTTTATCATTCTCGGAGACGGCCCTGCTAAAATTACTTGAATCGTCCCTTTTGTATCATCACTTTTAACCACTAACCAGATTATTATAATATATATATATATATATATATATATATATATATATATATATATATATATATATATATATATGCTAATCCTTAAAGCTTATGATCCCAATCAATGATGTTAACAATTTGTAATATCAATCCAAAAGAATTTGAACATTTTAGCTGTAAATGCCACCCTACCATATGTTTCATTTCATCAAAACAAAACAAAACAAAACGCCACCCTACCAAACCGGCAGGAGCAGCAAACAAAACACACCACTTACATTACAAAATCTCATATGCTAATCCTTGTTCATTTTAAATATGCTAATCCTGAAAACCTTACTGTTGTTAAATGCTAGTCTTGAAAACTAAACTGATGTTAACATAATCTTGTCCGGTGTCCGTGTCCATCATTGAAGTAAAGACCGAGACCCGCACTTTCCTTATATCTACAAAAAAGAAGCCAACATCAACAACAAACAAATACAGAGTTAGGGCATCAAAGTTATAACATATGTTATTAGAAACAACCAAGTACGTAATCAAAACAAGTAATTCGACACCTAATGTGGCACAATCGTAAGTGGGGATCAAAACGTTGAACTAGCAACAGTAGCATAGGCCGAATAATGACTCGTGTAGAGGCTCCAAATTCTACTTCTTGTATCATAGCGATATATGAGATATCGCCAAGTTGCATCAATTATCGACAAAGACAAGGTCACACTGTCATTGACTGAATGAAGGTACTCATGTATAAGGTTCAACATTATGTTGGGTAAGTAACCGCCCGGAAATCTAGACTCTAAACGCCACCCGCTAAGGTCGTCCCTTAACACGTAAAGAGAAATCCTTCGAAGCCTACATGCCCTTGTTCCGGGATTAAGGAACATGTCTATCACCGCGGTGTAACCATCCATGGTGCTTACGGAGGTGTGAATCTGCTCAAGCACAAAATTTTCATTATCTGGGTGCGGTTCGGGTAGCAGTGTGTGGTTTTCTAACACGAATTGCCTATATACGTGTATCGGGATTCCGGCTCTTAGGGATATGAGATAGCAGTGTGGTTGAAAAACCAAAGGAATGACCATCCTCCAAGGATCAACAATTTCTTTTGGTGTTAATTGGTCGACTAAATTGGCGAAACACATTTGATGGTTATTGGCCGGAAGACGAGACAAGTGTCTCCAAACCCGAATAGGATTGCCTTGAAAAGCCGAAAACTCTAAAACGTAATGACGCTCATTCTCCATGTCTTCATAAACTCGCACAGACCTCCTCATCACACTAAAATTCGGCAACAACCCGTGAGCAAAAAAGGGCATGTTTGGAAACTCAATCACGCGGACCGTTGCATCCCAAAGGTTTATCACCAAAAACCCGCGGCCCGGAATTCCGAAAACCAAGGTGGATCTCCAACACCTCACAAGTTGAATCATCGAACTCTATCATCTTCATGCACAACATGTACTGATCCAAAATCCTGGTTACCGTTGTTGGGTTGATTTACATAGTGAGTAAAGCGCCAATAACCTCTATTGGCGACCTGATTGTATTGTCTCCAAAAGATTTCCCCTAAAATGATATTTCTTAACCCCCTACAAGAAGACCATAGAAAAACTAGCTCAAAAAGATCAGACCTTAAGCAAACTTCGAAAATCAAGTTATTTGGAAGCGCCATAAGAGGAAACGGACCGTATCTCCTCCGATATACCCTCCCAAACCGATTTTCCATTAGTGAAAAGTGTGTTTCGAAGAAGAAGAAGAATGGTACCTTGCAATCGAAAGAACAAATCACAATGGGTGTTCTTGAGGATATGAAAGAATGGAACGGTGTTGCAGGTGAGTTTTAAACAAACCCTAAACTTGGGGAGAAAGGAATTTGAAACAAATGGGTGTTCTTGAGTGTAAGAAACAAACACAATGGATGTTCTTGAGGATATGAAACAAAACGTAAACTAATCTGGCATCATGAGTATCGAAAATGTGTTGAAAAGTTAGGTTTTGGGCGTTGAAAGAAATTACAGAAAAAAAGAATGGAAATGTGTTGCAGGTGAAAAGCCTAATCTTAGGAAGAAAGGGATTTGAATTTTTTTGGACATTCCTCTCAAAATATAATAAAACACTAGTGAATAGAAACCCAATGAAGACACATTTAATATTTTATCTTGTTGATCGACTTTTTCCCACACAATCTAACAAATGAAATTTGGCTAATTAATAAACAAGCTAGGCTTTGGGGCCGTTTGGCAACGTCTGAATGGTTAAGTGCTAAACCAGTAAGAGGTCTGAATCGTTAAGGGGCTATTTGTTTACCTCTTAATAAGGCTCTTAATGGTTCAGATCTCTTGCTGGTTCAGCAGTTAATGGTTCAGAGTGTTTGTTTTACGAGCAAATGTCTGAATGGTTCAGACATTTGCCTCTGAATGGTTAAGCTTTATACAGAGGAGATACGGTTTAAGATGGTTTTTTTTTTTTTTGAAAGAAATTACAGTGAAAATGAAAAAATGTTGAAGTTGGGTATGATGAAAACCCTAATCCATCATAATGATGTTGCAGTTGGGTGTTCTAGAAGGTGATGAACCTATAAACCTTACTGTTGAAATTCTTTGGTCATTGGAGTATACATGCTTGTGTGTCGGTGGATCCTAATGGTTCGTTACATGGCTAGTGTGTGGAGAAACCGGTGGAACTCAGAGTTGTCGGAAAAATGGTGAAATATATTGGGGAATCGAGATGTAGAGATACGAGTTCAATAGATTTGTTCTTAATATTTATAAGTGAGTTCAAGGGAATCACGTGGATAGTTGCGTGAAAGAAGGAAGAACAAAGGCTCATGCAAATTGTATGTGTTTTTTCATTTGACTTTTCTGACTCTTCTTTACCCTTGATTCTCTCTCTCTCTCTTTCTCTCTCAAGTCATTGTCATTTATAACAAATATATATACATATAGGGCAATGATATATATAAAAATATATATGAGTTGAAGAAACTCAAAAAACTTAATCTAAGTTATTAATCCTATCTCATCAATGGTTCGGATTAAAAATCATAAAATATGTTTTACTTTCCATTAAAAGATGCTATAAAGTACAGAAAGGGTATTTTCAGGACATGTAACAAATATATTCCTTTCTCCTCTTGACTAAAAGTACAACAACTTTAATTTCTTCTATTACTAACTAAAGACCGATAACATGCAATAAATTTTTACGTGATTAGCATAAAAACAATAGAATATTTTAGGTGAACTATCTCGTATGAAAATATATATTTTTTCTCTTGAATCCATGTTCACCCATTACTTAGACGACTCCCATTAGTGAATTGAATTGTTGTTTTTGTGTTTGTTACTAAAGATGAAGTTATAGTTTTGGATACAACATTAGCATATGCATATCCAGATGTATATGCATATCACTATTATCTAGGTAACAATGAAATCCACTCTGAAACTAGCTAATTAGGATATTCAGCTAATTGCTTAAGCTTGAGTTTCATATTCATGGCTCAAAAGGAAATAATGTCAATAGTTTTAGAGGGAATTGAACAAATTAAGATTTATATATTTTTGTCAAAAGTAAGAAAAAAGTTCTTAACATGAATATATATAAGGGGTGTGGGGCTTGGCAAGGGAATTGGGGATGAGGTGGAGGGTCGGTGCCGACAGGAACCCCCTGTTGGAAACGATAAATTCTTACCGACCTCATCGATTGAATTTTGTTGATTTTCCAAATTTTGATTGTTGAATAACAGCCCAAAATAAAAAAATAAAAAAAACATTTTTTACCTTATATATATCCATACAATTCTCTCCAACCTCATACGTTCCTCTTCAACAAATCACATAATTCTCTCTATACTTTTTATATAATCTTGTTAATTTTTTTTAATAGCCTAGAGTTCAACATCATCTTTTCATATAATCTTGTTAATTTTTTGTTTGATATTCCACGTTTGTTTGTCAATCACTCGAGTGCGAAAATTACGACCACTGAGACCGACTTGGTAATTATTGAAATACTGGGACCAAGTCTGCAAACTATAGGGACCAACCACACATTTAACTCATTTTAAAATGCTTTGCCTTACCCCGCTGATCCACCAACCCCGATAGTCCTTAAAAATATCCTAAGTCCATACTAGTAGCAAGACATTCATGTCTAGTTGTAACACCCGCATTTTATTTTTATAAGTCTATATAAATGGATATTTTGAAAAATATAATTAGATTCAAGCTGTTGAATCGCCTTGCAAAACATATATTTTGCAATGATACAATTATTATTTGTAATGAATTATTATAATTGTAATGTAATTAGTAGGTTGTACCTATTGGCACACCAATGTGCCTATTGGCACACCAAACCCTAGTAAAATCAGGGTTTACCTATGCAGCATATAGGCCTAACCCTATACGCTGTGTATCGACCTATACGCTGCGTAGGTAAACCATGGATCTCAGTGCCTAATCACTAATCATTGCACAGAAAACAAGGTTTATATACGCTGCGTATAGCTCTCTACGCAGCGTATATAAACCATCTGAAAATTTGGGGTCATTTTGGTAGGTTTGAAGCATCAGATTTTTACAAGGTTTATATACACTGCGTATAGCTCTATACGCAGCGTATATAACCTTTCAGAATTTTGTTTCATCATTCGGCCTATTTGTGGTATAATTTCTCACCCGGTTACAATGTTAACTCTCTTAAAATATATAACGAGTTAAAATTATATAATGTTTTTTTATTATTTAGTCGACGTCGTCGTTAATTTATTTAGTCGATGTCGTCGAAAAGCATATAATGTTAAATTTTGAAAAGCGTATATACGGTTCGAATACTATAACGTTAAAATATTATAGCTTAAATAAGTGGAAATACCTAGGTACTGTTCGAATATGTTAAATCGTTTACAGCAAAAGTTTTATATGTACACCAAAAGTTTGATATATACAGCAAAAGTTGTACATACATAACAAAATGATAAAATGATAAAATACTATGGCTGCTGCTGCTCCTGCTGCTGCTGCTGATATATACATCAAAAGTTGTGCATCCGTAATGAAGGGTCGTGTTGGTAACCCTAATCGCTGTCTATGCTACTGCAGCTCCGCAACCACCCACTCCAACAGATAGTTGTTCCTATCAACGTCGCGACGTAGCCGTTGATATGATGGGTCAGGACCGGGCCAAACATGTCATGGGAACTGAGGCGCCCCGGGTGGTCCACGCGGCTGTGGGGGCTCCGGAATGACGACTGCCGGCTCATGCGCCTCCGGCACCTCCGGATCGCACGGGGGAAATACCAGATCGAACTGTGCCGGCAACTGTATAAGTTGGTATTGCCCGCCGTCCTGATTCTTAAACCGCTTCCCGCATGGGAATGATTTGGTAACGTGCATTCCGGATATTGTGTTCATCCCCATCCGCTTCGGCTGTTTCGCCGGGCCTACACGGTCGCGGTCATTCTCCGGGCGATAGCCCAATGAAAGGGTTATCCTAGTCACGTAGGCGCCGCCGTATAACAGTCCGCGCTCCTGTCGATGATGCGCGGAGGCGAAGTACTGCACCAACGCGTAGGCGAGAGAGCACGACCTCTTGTATAAGAGGCAATATAAAAAAAACAAGTCACCACTGGTACTATAACTATCCTCAAGAAAATCGACACCCTCGAATTATTTCCGACACCCTAATATATTTTAAAATATCCCAATATATCCTAAAATACACCCATACGAGAAAACGGACCCCGAATACCTTAAATATTATTAAATTTAATTAAAATTATGATTTTTGGATTGAGGCGGGTCACGTAAACCCCACCCCAATCCTTACGCGGGCCGCGAGAGGCCCAAGATGTGGCGCAGCCCGGTGTGGCCACTTGGCCCAACACCCGGCAAGTCTAGTCGATGACCAAGCCAAGCTACGCGTTGACCAGGGTTTGACGCGGGCAGCGTAGACCCTTGTCTACATTTACGCAGGCCGCGTAAAAGTTGAAGTGAGGCCCTATATAAGCAGGCATCAGATCTTCAGTCGAAATAATTCAAAATTGTCTTTCTTTCTCTCAAATCTACGTAGTATACATTATACACGGGTATTATACCCCCTAAATAGCGAAGTTCTGCTCCGTTGTAAGTATTATAACCCCTGGATACGTATTAGATACGCTGCCCGATTGATCTAGGGTTCTGTAATGGTTGTCGTGGTTCTGCCCGACGTAGTCGTTGGAATGTCGTCTCGGGGAGGGTATTACTAATGTTAAAATGGGTTATTATACTAACGCGTGTGCATTTGTGTAAATTATAGATTGTCACCAGGAAACCCTAAAGGATAATCTAAGAAAGTAATGTGAGTTGATCCGCTTTTTGTAAACCTTTTGTTAACTGTTTTTACAAAACCTCATACAATTAAATGCATATTAAGCAGTTATTGAGTATTTGTAAGAATACAATTATCATGAGTATGTTGGGGTTTTGTATACAAAATTTGTTACCACCTGGTCAAGGAGTAACATTTCCACAAGTCGGGTCTGACAGTACCATGGATGTTAATTGATATAACTTGGAAACAAATATAATTGCGAGATCGCCTTCAATACTATACAATGGTTTTTATTTAAACTTGATTAAACTGGGATTCACTCACCAGTATTTCCCACTGACAAATTTTTTAAAACGCGTTTCAGGTAACAAATTGTGAAAGCCAAATAGAAGCCAGCTGGACAGCACTGAAGGCTTGGAAAAGTGGCAATAAAGTTACCAAAAATAAAATAGATGTTTTTATTAAATAAAATAGGATTTATTCCTATGAAAATGTTTGTATTGCAAACTTGGGTTTTATCCCATGTGTTTAATATTATGAAAATGTGGTATTTTACTCTGATCCAATATTTCCTAACTACGGTTCTGATGAAAAATTCCGCTGGCAAATTAGACAATACGCGATACCACCGAAACTGGCTCGCGGCCAAGGACCACCGAAACGTGCATAACTGTATTTATTGCTATGTGTTATTTGACTATTTGTTAGTTTACAGTATGAGCGACCAAGGACCATCTGATGCGTACCATCAATTGTCTGGTTCGCCTAGAAGCGAAGGCGCCTCCTCTTCTCAGCCTGCCCTCTCAGGGTACTCTGCTGATACGGAAGAAGGAATCTTTGTGTTTAAGGCTCAGTCAGAAGAGCCATTTCCTCAAAAAAAGAGGGGATGGTTCAGTCGAGGGGCACACGAGCGTAGGAAGCGTATGAAAAAGTTACAAGACCAGAGAGTACTAGCAGCAGCTAAAAGAGAAACCGATGCCTATGCCCAGGATATGCTTAATAGGGGTATAGCCAACATCCACATCTTAGCAACCACTGCAGCTGACCCTAACCTGGAGCAAATGATAGCACCCCAACCACAACCACCAATTCCTGACCAACCCATGGAGATAGAAAACCCCGAAAATCAAGTAGAAATGCATGATTTTATTCCGGAGGAAATACCTAGGGTACCTGCACCAAACCCTTTAGACCCAAATTACGACCACTGGTGGGATGATGTTAGGGACTATGTGCAACGCTACCCGATACATGAAGACACACCCATGCAGAACTTAGGAGCCTACCCAGGTTTGGATCCCTTAGATCCCTATTACCACGATGAATACATTAGGGTGATTTTAGAAGATCCTTACCGATTCCAGGCACCTACACCCCCATATCAAGAACCAGCACCCCAGATTCTGAACCCAGTCCTAGAACCTGCACCCCCAATGAGTGCAGAAAACGTACAAGAACTTAGGACATTTGGTGAGGAAATTTTAGAGAATAGTGAACGAATGAGACAAGTGGGAGAGCGACTCGTCTGGAAATATGACGAGCGCAATATGGATTTCTGGATGAATCCATATCGGTGAATGTGAGAATGGAGACGGTAGTAGTAATAATAATAATAAAATAAGAATAATATAATATATGTGTGTATATGTATGAAAAAAAAACTACGGATGCCTATTACTAGTAGTGTAGCTTTAAATTTCAGTCAGTATTATAATTTTTATTTCAGTACTAGTGTGTAATAGATGCATAGTATATGAATAGAGTAAGTCGCAATGATCGACGCTTTTGACCAAAATGCGTGTCATGTGATTGACTATATTAATTATTATTTTGTGATATTAATACATGGTAAATGTTTAAAATTCAGATGGCCGACGAAGGAAATCAAGGAAATCTGAATAATGATAACCAGAGTAACATTAACTTGGTTAATGAAAATCCGAGCATCAATAACAATGGAAACCAAGTGGCTAATAGTGCTATCCAACACATAGTAGCACAAGGAATTATAGATGCAATGCCATTTATTATTCAAACGGTTCAAGAAGCGAATAATAAAAGTAAACATAGCAGTAAGCGACCAATTGAACCAGAACACAGCGTGAACAACGGCCCTGTACTTCAAGTGCCCATTCCCAAAAGAAGAAGAACCATGCCTTATGGTTGTTCTTACAAAGAATTCTGGTCCTGTAAACCGATAGAATTCTCGGGCAATGAAGAACCTATTGCAGCTCTACGCTGGATAGAAAAGACTGAGGCTGTTCTGAAAATAAGCAAGTGTGCTGAAGAAGACAAGATAATGTTTGCCTCTAATTTATTTAAGAACTCAGCCTTAGAATGGTGGAACACTATCCTCCAATCAAAAGGAAGTGATAGGGTATACAATATGGAATGGGAAGAATTTAGGAATATGGTAGAAAGAAAATTCTGCCCTCCTAATGAAAAAGAACAGATAGCAAATAAGTTTCTGAACTTAAGAATGACCGGGGTAGATAGTAAGGGATATACTACCACATTCTTTGAATATGCCAGAATAGTACCAACCCATGCATCACCAGAGCCGGTATTAATCTCCCGTTATATCTGGGGATTAATTGGAGAAATTAGACATGTAGTCAAGGCAGCTAGACCTCAAACTATAGAAGAAGCTGTAGAATTAACAAACACCTTGACTAATGAATTAGTACGTACACGAGAAGAAGACCAGAGGAAAAACCTAGCACAGAGGCTTACCCAAGAATTCCGTTCTGGGAATTACAATCATAGGAATATGGGTTCTACCTCTGCACCATTCTGTAAGGTCTGCAAGAAAAAGCATTCGGGAAAATGCTCCACTCTTTGCAATTTCTGCAAGATGCCAGGACACAAGGAAGAAGATTGCAGGAGAAAATCCAGTAATGGACTGTGCTTCAACTGTGGAGAAAAAGGTCACATCAAGCCGAATTGTCCAAAATTAGCTCCAGCTACAAACAACAAGAATGCTAAAAATGCTATAGCATTTGTTCTAACTGCAGATGAAACCAAGATGATTCCAGACGTGATAGCTGATACGTTTTTAGTTAATGATGTTTTGCTAAAGTATTATTTGACTCTGGTGCAAACCAAAGTTTTATTAATACTTCATTTTGCAAACTTCTAAATTAGTCATTAACTAAACTACCATAAGAATGTCTAGTAGAAACAGCTAATGGAGAACCCGTTAGGATTTCTGAAATCTTACAGGGAGCAAGAATAGAATTTTTAAACCAAAAGTTTATTGCAAACCTTTACCCAATGAATCTGGCAGGATTTGATGTCGTTTTAGGAATAGATTGGTTAATAGCCAATAAAGCCAGTATTTTATGTGATCAAAAGTCAATCCAAGTAAATTCACCAAAAGGTGAAAAGATCACAATTAAAGGAGATAAACCATCTAGATTCACAAAATTCATCTCTGTAATGAAAACTGCAAACTATATAAGAAAAGGATCTATAGTGTATTTGATTTCTATAATCATTAACACTAAAGGAAAAGAACTAAAAGACATTCCAGTAGTGTCTCAGTTTTCAGATATATTTCCAGAAGAATTACCAGGATTACCGCTAGACAGAGAAGTTGAATTCAGAATTCATCTACTGCCAGGAACAGCACCAATTGCCAAAGCACCTTACCATTTGGCACCTGCTGAAATGCAGGAACTAAAGAAACAATTAGACGAATTGCTGGAAAAAGGATTCATACAACCAAGCTCATCGCCATGGGGAGAGCCAATTTTATTCGTTAAAAAGAAGTACGGATCGATGCGTATGTGCATTGATTACCGTGAATTGAACAAGGTCACAATTAAGAATCGGTACCCATTACCGAGAATCGATGATCTGTTCGACCAATTGCAAGGAGCTTGATTTTTCTCTAAAATCGATTTAAGGTCAGGATATCATCAATTAAAGGTACAGGAAGAGGACATTCCTAAGACCGCATTTAGAACAAGGTATGGTCATTATGAATTTATTGTCATGCCATTTGGTTTAACCAATGCCCCAGCCGCATTTATGGACATGATGAACTGAATATGTAAGCCATATTTGGATCAATTCATAATTGTTTTTATTGATGATATTCTCATCTATTCTAAAAGTAAAGAGGAACATGAAAAACATTTGCACGCACTTTTAAGTTTATTAAGAAATGAAAAGCTTTATGCTAAATTTTCCAAGTGCGAGTTTTGGTTAGAACAAGTACAGTTTCTTGGACATTTAGTTAATCATGAAGGAATTCATGTGGATCCAACAAAGATCGAGGCGATTACTAAATGGAAAACCCCTGAATCACCAAACGAGGTTAAAAGTTTTTTTAGGATTGGCCGGTTATTATAGAAGATTTATTCAAGATTTTTCTAAGATAGCCATTCCTTTAACTAAATTAACCTGTAAATCCATTAAGTTTGAATGGGGACCAAAACAAGAAGAAGCATTTAGAATTCTTAAACAAAGATTAACTAATACACCCATTTTAGCGTTACCAGAAGGAACTGAAGACTTTATAGTCTATTGTGACGCTTCTAAGTTAGGCTATGGATGTGTGTTAATGCAACGCCAAAAGGTTATAGCTTACGCATCTAGACAACTTAAGAATCATGAAGAGAATTATTCAACCCATGATCTAGAATTAGGAGGTATAATTTTTGCCCTTAAGATTTGGAGACATTACCTTTATGGTAGTAAGTTTACCATATTCACCGATCATAAGAGTTTAAGGTATGTTTTCGGGTAAAAGGAGTTAAATATGAGACAAAGACGCTGAATGGAGATGCTTAGTGATTATGATTGTGATATTCGGTATCATGAAGGAAAAGCAAATGTAGTTGCTGATGCTTTAAGCCGAAAGTATCACGACAAGCCAAAAAGGGTACGTTCTCTTAAATTAAATCTGCAAGTAGATTTAAATGATCAGATAAGAGAAGCACAAGAATCAGTAATCAAGGATGATACTGAAAAACTAAAAGGTATGATTAAGGAATTAGAATAAGGAACAGATGGAATTTGGAGATTTCATAAAAACAGAATGTGGATACCTAAATTAGGAAACTTACGTCATCGTATATTAGAAGAAGCCCATAAATCTAAGTATACAATGCACCCAGGAAGTGATAAAATGTACCGGGATTTAAGAAAGAATTTTTGGTGGATAGGAATGAAAAAGGACATAGCAGCCTATGTTTCTAAATGTTTAACCTGTTCACAAATCAAAGCTGAACATCAGAAACCCTCAGGTTTATTACAACATTAGAAATGCCAGTGTGGAAATGGGAATTGATAACAATGGATTTTGTTACTAAATTACCCAAAACAAAGAAAGGAAATGATACAATCTGGGTGATTGTAGATAGGCTAACCAAGTCAGCTCATTTCCTACCAATGAAGGAAACTTTAAGTATGGAATAGTTAGCTAAATTATATGTAAATGAAATCATTTCATTACATGGAATTCCTTTATCAATTGTTTCTGATAGGGATAGCCGCTTTACCTCTCATTTTTGGTCAAGTTTCCAAAAAGCAATGGGAACCAAGTTAAATCTAAGCACCGCTTATCATCCTCAAACAGACGGACAAAGCGAAAGGACAATTCAGACGATGGAAGACATGCTTAGAGCTTGTGTAATAGATTTTGGAGGTAATTGGGACGATCACTTACCTTTAATAGAATTTTCTTATAATAATAGTTATCACACAAGTATCAATGCTACACAATTCGAAGCACTTTATGGACGAAAGTGCCGAACCCCAGTCTGTTGGGCAGAAATTGGGGAAAAGCAACTATCTGGACCTGAGATAGTGCAAGAAACAACTGATAAGATTATTCAAGTCAAGGTACGACTGAAAGCAGCACGTGATCGACAGAAGAGCTATGCTGATAACTGACGCAAACCCTTGGAATTTCAAACAGGAGATAAAATATTGTTAAAGGTCTCTCCTTGGAAAGGAGTAGTAAGATTCATCAAACGGGGAAAGCTAAGTCCCAGGTATGTTGGACCTTTTGAGATTATTAGAAGAATAGGACCTGTAGCCTATCAGCTACAACTGCCAGAGGAAATGGCAGGAATACATAATGTATTTCATGTATCAAATCTCAAGAAATGCTTAGCCGATGAATCGCTGATGGTACCTCTTAAGGATATAGAGGTAAATGAACAACTCAAATTTGTAGAAAGACCACTACAAATTGAAGATAGGAAAGTAAAAAATCTCAAGCACAAGAGATTAGTTCTGGTCAAAGTAAAATGGGACTCCAAAAGAGAACCTGAGTACACATGGGAGCTTAAATCAGAAATGCAAAGGAAATATCCACACTTGTTCCAGTAGATCTCGAGGACGAGCTCTAAAACAAGGTGGGGAGGATATAACAACCCTCAAGAAAATTGACACCCTTGAATTATTTCCGACTCCCTAATATAATTTAAAATATCCCAATATATCCTAAAATACACCCCATACGAGAAAACGGACCCCGAATACCTTAAATATTATTAAATTTAATTAAAATTCTGATTTTTGGATTGAGGCGAGCCGCGTAAACCCCACCCCAATCCTTACGCGGGCCGCGAGAGGCCCAAGATGTGGCGCAGCCCGGTGTGGCCACGTGGTCCAACACCCGACAAGTCTAGTCAATGACCCAGCCAAGCTACGCGTTGACCGGGGTTTGACGCGGGCCGCGTAAAAGTTGAAGTGAGGCCCTATATAAGCTGGCATCGGGTCTTCAGTCGAAATCGTTCAAAATTGTCTTTCTTTCTCTCAAATCTACGTAGTATACATTATACACGGGTATTATACCCCCTAAATAGCGAAGTTCTGCTCCTTTGTAGGTATTATAACCCCTGGATACGTATTAGATACGCTGCCCGATTGATCTAGGGTTCCGTAACGGCTGTCGTGGTTCTGCCCGACGTAGTCATTGGAATGCCGTCTCGGGGAGGGTATTACTAATGTAAAAATGGGTTATTATACTAACGCGTGTGCATTTGTGTAAATTATAGGTTGTCACCAGGAAACCCTAAAGGATAATCTAAGAAAGCAATGTGAGTTGATCCGCTTTTTGTAAACCTTTTGTTAACTGTTTTTACAAAACCTCATACAATTAAATGCATATTAAGCAGTTATTGAGTATTTGTAAGAATACAATTATCATGAGTATGTTGGGGTTTTGTATACAAAATTTGTTACCGCCTGGTCAAGGAGTAACATTTCCACAAGTCGGGTCTGACAGTACCATGGATGTTAATTGATATAACTTGGAAACAAATATAATTAGGAGATCACCCTCAATACTCTACAATGGTTTTTATTTAAACTAGATTAAACTGGGATTCACTCACCAGTATTTCCCACTGACAAATGTTTTTAAAACGCGTTTCAGGTAACAAATTGTGAAAGCCAAATAGAAGCCAGCTGGACAGCACTGAGGGCTTGGAAAAGTGGCAATAAAGTTAACAAAAATAAAATAGATGTTTTTATTAAATAAAATAGTAATTATTCCTATGAAAATGTGTGTATTGCAAACTTGGGTTTTATCCCATGTGTTTAATATTATGAAAATGTGGTATTTTACTCTGATCCAATATTTCCTAACTACGGTCCTGATGAAAAATTCCGCTGCCAAATTAGACAATACGCGATACCACCGAAACTGGCTCGCGGCCGCCCGTTCCCGGGAATTTGGGATCGGGGGTTGCGACAGGTACACCACTCCCGGCTCTTGTTTCTAGCGGTGATCGAAGTGGAAATCATTTGTGCAAATACCTGCACAAAAGGGAACCAGTCAGTAAATAATAATCAGAAGACATCGACTAAATGAGGACAAAAAAAACAATATATTTTTGACTCGTTACGGATTTCGACGCGCGTAACGGACCTACGGGCCTTACGAGCGTCGAAACTAAGATCGTCGTTAAATAATATTTTTATTATTATTTAGTCGACGTCGTCCGTAAGGCGCGTACGGGCCTAACGAGCGTCGAAACTAAGTTCGTCGTTAAAATATATTTTTTTATTATATAGTCGAAGTCGAACCGTAAGGCGCGTAGGTCCCTAACGAGCGTCGATACTAACTTCGTCGTTAAAATATAAAACGACGATCTTAGTGTCGACGCTCGTTAGGGACCTACGCGCCTTACGGTTCGACTTCGACTAAATAATAAAAAAAATATTTTAACGACGAACTTAGTTTCGACGCGCGTAACGGACCTACGCGTCTTACGAGCGTCGAAACTAAGATCGTCGTTAAATAATATTTTTTTTATTTATTCGACGTCGTCCGTATGGCGCGAACAGGCCTAACGAGCATCGAAACTAAGTTCGTCGTTAAAATATTTTTTTTATTATTTAGTCGAAGTCGAACCGTAAGGCGCGTAGGTCCCTAACGAGCGTCGATACTAACTTCGTCGTTAAAATATAAAACGACGATCTTATTTTCGACGCTCGTTAGGGACCTACGCGCCCTACGGTTCGACTTCGACTAAATAATAAAAAAAATATTTTAACGACGAACTTAGTTTCGACGCTCGTTAGTCACCTATGCGCCTTACGGGCGACGTTTTAAAAAAAACAGTTTACTGTATTTTAACAAACTGTTTTTCTTTTTAAAAAAAACAGTTTACTGTATTTTAATATAAAACATTTTTCTGTTTAAAAAAAAAGTTTTCTATTTAAAAAAACAATTTAAGTTTAAAAAAATATTTTCTTTAAAAAAAACAGTTTTCTGTCGACGCTCGTTTGGGACCTACGCGCCTTACGGTTCGACTTCGACTAAATAATAAAAAAAATATTTTAACGACGAACTTGGTTTCGACGCTCGTTAGGCCCGTACGCGCCTTACGGACGACGTCGACTAAATAATAAAAATCGAATAGTTATCAAATTCGGTTTCTAGCTTGATTTTGAACTAGGTTTTTAGTTTCATTTAATCCACACACAATCCATTATTTTTTCTAACTATTTCTTTCTAATACAACAAAATCTAGCTAGTAACTCGACCATTAGATTGAATCCACGATGTCATATAAGGAAGGACCGCGATCACCTTTGCAACCACCAACATATGGGAATCTAATCACTATACTCAGCATCGACGGATCCTTAATTTTCTAGAAACTGAACTACAGGTATGGTTTATGAGTATGGCTACATACAAGTTCTTTTTCTTCGCTTCATTCTTGATAGTAAACTCATTTGTAGATCTTAAAATACAACAGAAGTTCAATCGACAGGAACCTCACTCACCTTCACTAAAGCCCCTTGTTCTATAACAAAATGCAAATCGAAAACGAGTATACATCACATCGAAAAGTACAACCAGTGGCGATTATTGATCACTACACTCAAATCTATTAACAAATCAATCATAATCAAAACCCTAGCTATTACAAATCCTTCATCCATTCAGTGGCTAAACCCTAACAAGTCAAACCAAATACTAACCAAACACTAATCAAAGCTTAACCAGTCAAAACACTAATAAAAAAACAACTATAAACCCTAATTTACCTAAAAAACAACTGATTTACGGATAAAATACAAAAAAAAAATCAAAATTAGTTAAATAGGTTGAGTAAATACCTGTTTTATACTTCGAATTCGCGTTGTATACGGTCGCCTATACGTAGTCGCCTTCGTATCTCTGTGGTATGTGTGTGTTTTTGATTTGGGGAAGAACAGAGCTGCGTAGGGGGTTCTCTGATTTAAATCAGAACCTATACCTTGCGTAGAGAACCCTACGGAGCGTATACAAGAGTCAAAACGCATTTTAACTTGAAATAATTACCACTTTACCCTTGTGTTGGGACCTATACGAAGCTGGATACAAGGGTAGAAAGGTCATTTTCTGACCCTTATATACGCCGCGTATCGATCTCTACGAAGCGTATGAGAAGGTCAAGAGAATGACCTTCATACCCTTGTGTTGAGGCTATACGAAGCTTGGATATAAGGGTATAAAGGTCATTATCCTGACTTTGATATACGCAGCGTAGAGGTTGATACGCGTCGTATATAAAGGTAAGAAAATGACCTTTTTACCCTTGTATCCAGCTTCGTATAGCCTCAACACAACGGCAAAATAGTAATTTAACATATTTATATTTTGAAACTTTGATCTGGGGGGAAGTTGTCCGCCATTTACCTACGAAGCGTATGGATCTCTACGATGCGTCTTTTATGTGTCATTTTACCTTTTTACCCTTGTGCTGAAGCTATACGAAGCCAAACACAGGGGTTGTTTTGTCATTTTATCCTCCTACGCTGCGTATAGATCCCTACGAAGCGTATATGAAGCTCCATTTTTTTTTGTGTATTTCTTTGTTTATTTATAGAAAACAATATTATTTGGTAAATAATACAAATATAATTTATAAAAGTTAAAAATAATACAAATATTATGAATTATAAAAACTAAAAATGATACAAACTTTATAAATTAAAAAATTTCTACAATTTACAAAAATACAAGTTTCCGCTTAATCTTCGATAAGATTTAAACTCGGGTGTCTGTCTTTGTCCGAGTCTGATTTAGGATTGATTAACTCGTAGTAGTGCTGTAACCGCGGTCTATACATTTCTTCCCACCGTTTCGCAGCTATTGATCGATGTGTCGACAACAATGGGGTCAGTGTAGGCATGGGGTAGTCTCCTTCCAACTTAGCATGTATGAAGTGTCCCCCGTAAACATGTACGAGCGTTATCGCTTGAGGTCGTGGATCTAGTGGGGCATCCGTTAATGGGAAGATGGTAGAGCTCCCTTCGATGCTTAGCACGTGGAGGACAATATTATACCTTTGCGCTACGAGAAGCCCTACATGGGGCATTTCCATCAAGTGACTTCGATCACACCCTTTCACTGAATGCCATTCGATGCTGTTACGTATTCGTTTAAAGTCTCCTTCGTTATATCTTTCGAATACATGCTTCCAACGCGGCTCGTTATGGTTAATCTCCGATAGTAAATCACTTCGAATACGGGGCCATACATATTCCCCAAAACCTAACCCGACAGCCACAAACCTGTACCCACAATGACCGTCTAGGGTCACATCTTGTATACGCGATATGTAAGAGTGAAACTATGATGGAATTTGATCCTTAAACCTCATAATGCTTAACAAGTGCTTGTCCCCCTTCATTAATGGAAAACCATGATTATCCCGCGTGTCCTTCTTTTTTGAACTCGTTGAACTGTTTTGTTGCATTTTAGGTTTTTCAGACTTTACAACCGAACCAGTTCCACGAGAGCCCTCTGACGGTATGTATGAGCTGTGTCGGGGTAAAGCGTACCTATGTTTTGGGGAAGCGGTATATACATTGATGTCCTCGCCATAGGAGCTGTATCTCGCAGCTTCGTCTAACCTCGCAGCTTCATCTTGCCTTTTGTCGCAACCCCCGTCCCCTAACAAACCCGGGAACGGGCGACCGCGGCCATTTTTGGTGGTATCTTGTGTTTATCCATTTTGGCAGTGGAAATTTCATCAGGACCGTAGTTAGGAAATATTTTATCAGAGTAAAATACCACACCTTTAATATATTAAATACATGTGATAAAACCCAAGGTTTAAGTACACACATTTTCATAGGAATAAATCCTATTTTATTTAATAAAAACATCTATTTATTTTAGGTAACTTTATTGCCACTTTTCCAAGCCTTCAGTGCTGTCCAGCTGGTTTCTATTTGGCTTTCACGGTTTGTTACCTGAAATGCGTTTAAAAATATTTTGTGAGTGGGAAATACTGGTGAGTGAATCCCAGTTTAATCAGGTTTAATAAAGAGCATTGTACAGTATTGAGGGCGTTCACGCAATTACATTTGTTTCCAAGTCATACTAATTACCACCCACGGTACTGTCAACCCGACTTGTGGAAATGTTACTCCTCGCAAGGCAGTAAAAAATTTTGTATACAAAACCCCAACATACCGACGATAATTGTATCCTTACAAATACTCAATAACTGCTTAATATATAATTAATCATGTGAGGTTTTGTAAAAACAATTTACAAAAAGGAGATTACTCACATTGCTGTCTTAGGTTTTCTGTAAGGGTTTCCTAGGATTATCTATAAATTACACAAATGAACACGCCTTAGGATAATAACCCATTTTAACATTAGTAATACCCTCCCCGAGACGGCATTCCAACGACTACGTCGGGCAGAACCACGACAGCCGTTACGGAACCCTAGATCAACCGGGAAGCATATCTAATACGTATCCAGGGGTTATGATACTTACAACGGAGTAGAACTTCGTTAATTAGGGGGTATTATACTAGAGAATTATGCCTACTATGTGAATTTTGAGAGAAAGAAATGATCGTGAGCGAGTTTCGACTGAAGGCCCGAGCTCCCTATTTATAGGAGCTGAAATCAGGTTTCTTGCGGCCCGCGTAAGGAGAGACCAAGGTCTACGCGGCCCGCGTAGTAGAGTAATAGGGGCTAGGGTTGTTGAGTCGTCGAGTTTAGGGTTGACACGATGATGACACGTGGCCCGCTAGGGTTTCGTCTGAGTTTGGAGCTGTCGCGCCCCGCGTAAGATCCCTAAGGGGTCTATCCGGCCTGCGAGCGACATAAAAATTTTATTTTTATTTTATTTTTAATGATGTATCATATTTTAGGCTCGGTTTTCACATACGAGGTATATTTTGAGACATATAGGGATCGTTTTAATATACCCGCGTAAGATCCCTAAGGGGTCTATCCGGCCTGCGAGCGACATAAAAATTTTATTTTTATTTTATTTTTAATGATGTATCATATTTTAGGCTCGGTTTTCACATACGAGGTATATTTTGAGACATATAGGGATCGTTTTAATATATTAGGGTGTCAGAAAAATTCAGGAGGGTTGTTATATCCTCCCCACCTTGTTTTAGAGCTCGTCCTCGAGATCTATTGGAACAAGTGTGGATATTTCCTTTGCATTTCCGATTCAAGCTCCCATGTGTATTCTGGTCCTCTTTTGGAGTCCCACTTCACTTTGACCAGAACTAATCTCTTGTGCTTGAGGTTCTTAACTTTCCTGTCTTCAATTCCGTAGAAGCTTTTCTACAAATTTAAGTTGTTCATTTACCTCTATATCTTTGAGAGGTACTACCAGTGATTCATCAGCTAAACATTTCTTGAGATTAGATACATGAAATACATCATGTATTCCTGCCATTTCCTTTGGCAGTTGTATCTGATAGGCTACAGGTCCTATCCTTCTAATAATCTCAAAAGGTCCAACATACCTGGGACTTAGCTTTCCCCTCTTGATGAATCTTACCACTCCTTTCCAAGGAGAGACTTTCAATAATACTTTATCTCCTACCTGAAATTCCAATGGCTTTCGCCTGTTATCTGCATAACTCTTTTGGCGATCACGTGCTGCTTTCAGTCGTTCCTTGACTTGAATGATCTTGTTGGTTATTTCTTGCACTATCTCAGGTCCAGATAGTTGCTTTTCTCCAATTTCTGCCCAACAGACTTGGGTTCAGCATTTTCATCCATAAAGTGCTTCGAATGGTGCAGCATTGATACTTGTGTGATAACTGTTATTATAAGAAAATTCTATTAAAGGTAAGTGTTCATCCCAATTACCTCTGAAATCAATTACACAAGCTCTAAGCATGTCTTCCATTGTCTGAATCGTCCTTTCACTTTGTCCGTCTGTTTGAGGATGATAAGTTGTGCTTAGATTCGACTTGTTTCCCATTGCTTTTTGGAAACTTGCCCAAAAATGAGAGGTAAAATGACCGTCTCTATAAAAAACAATTGATAAAGGAATCCCATGTAATGAAACTATTTCATTTACATAAAATTTAGCTCACTGTTCCATACTGAAAGTTTCCTTCATTGGTAGGAAATGTGTCACACCCCTTTCTGCGGCGGAAGCACGAGGTGTGATCATGAAAGGTTCTCATTGCATACGAAGAGTAAACATACTACATGCTCAAAAATAACTTCAAATATTACATTACCAAAAACATATGTCGAGTGTTTACAACACTAGATAACATATTGTCTTAAAAGTCACGACTTTATTTAAAGATAAACAAAGCGACATCCACGAGCATGAGTAAGACCACGCGCACATCCATCCTAGTTACCTGAAATACATGTGAGTTTTGGAAAAACGTCAACATAATGTTGGTGTGAATTCATGCAGCTTTGTGTTTCACGTTTGTATACTTTGTATAAAAACATAGTTGTGAATAAATCAAGTTTTTCTCGAGTACTCCACGTACTTCAAGTTATATATCAATCCTCTTGAGTACCCCACGTACTTCAAGTTATATATCAATCCTCTTGAGTACCCCACGTACTTCAAGTTATATATCAATTTTAGTATGGTATGAATTTTATGTAAATACAGTATTTCTGTAATTATCAGATTGTCAATGGGTTGCAAAGCCATTAACATGTGGCACGACATAGGAAGTCACCAAACCTAAGGCATTTAATTGGTATATTCTGAGACACAAAAGTACTACTCGATTCTCGCCCCGACCGAGTGTGAGGCTGCCAGGCACCCGTTAGATCTAACCTTTTGTTCTGCGGTCTAAGTATGTACACGATTAATGGTGCTTCTGTACCCTATTCGTGACACTATTTCTCATAACGCATCCTACTTGGTTCTCGTTCTCACCAAGCGCGTTTCTTGTTATCATTTCTCATAGCGCCTCATACTTGGTTCTCGTTCTCACCAAGTGCGCTTCTCATATTCTTATATTTCGTCACACTTGGTTCTCGTTCTCACCAAGTGTACCTCTTGTATTCTTATATTTCGTCACACTTGGTTCTCGTTCTCACCAAGTGTACTTCTTGTATTTATATCATACCAATTATAAATTTTGTACATTTGTACATGTATTTCACCCCCGAAGTTATAAAAACTGAAAACAGTTAAAGAGAAAAGGGGGAGCATGAACTCACAACTTTGCGTTCCTAGCGTCGTAAACTCCACCGGATTTGCTTAATTAACGTCGTAACCTATACGCGTTTTCTTAACGTTAGTCACTAGACTTGCGTCGCACAAGTACAGTCACTCTCTTTTGTATATATTCTTGTGTTAAAAATATTCCATATTTTTAACTACGTATCTTACTTATATTATTTTCTCCAAAAATAAATATAAGTCTTTTATGTTTTGCACTTTGCACCCGAATTATGTTTCTTGTATTTTGTATGTGTATTTTATGTTTATACCCCTCATGAGTATTTAGTGTATTTTTAAGTCTTAATACACTAGCACGTATAACACATACTATACACACTTAGCACAAAAGTTGGTGACAAAATAATATATATTTTTCTCTCAAAAATATACATATTTATATCTATTTTCATTCTTGAAGAAATCCTCATTTCTTATCACCAAAAATTAGGGAAACCTTGGTAATACTTTTAAATACATTTTTACGGAATAAGTTTCTCAAAAACTTATATTTTTCTAAGTGTCAAAATTTATAAAAATTTTGACAGAGTTTCCCCTAAAAATGGGGGTTTCCCATGTTTTCAAAACATGTGTTTATTTTCTTTTTGAATTGTAAACAATCATCAACAACAATTATCAACAATATTCATCAACATTAATCACTAATTTCTTTATTTCATGAACTTGAATATTTACAAAAATGTGTAGTAACTTACTAGCACATTTAGTAAGTCTTGTTATCTTTAAAAATAAGTTTAATTTCATAAAAACTTTATTTTTAAAGAATATGAAGTTTTACAACTTCTAGTCGGTTTTTACGAAAACTATTTCTTCGTTAAAACTTTTGTTACACAAGTATCCACACACTTGTTTGTTCACAAAAACCACTTTTGTTTGTGTAAGATCCGGATTAGAACATGTGATTTCTTTTGATGCTTGGTCTTTTGAAAATACCACTTGTAGATACATAGATCTACTAGTTTTAAACACTTTTGTACAAGTTAAAACATTTTTACACAAGTTCATGGTTTATGTGTGGTAGGGTTTCACCTTTTAACCCTTGTTACTTCTAAAATAGCATTATGTTAAGATCCATGATCTTACCAAACCGGGTTAAACGATGATCCGAGCTACCACATCATAGATCGGGTCTAGATAACCATATATTTCAAATACTACAACTTTTACACAACTTATGTGCTATTAACCACCATTTTTCATGCTTTTAGTAGACTTTTGTGCATCTTTTCGCATTTTAACGAGATCTAACCAACACAAATCCTTTTAACCACTTTAGATAAGTTCAAATATGAGTTTTAAGTGTTATACCTCTAGCTCGAGGCTAGGGAAGATTCTTGACGAAAAACGGGTGGATAAAAGCTAGAGAAGATGGTCCTTCGCGTTCCGTTTGCTCCAAGGCTCCTAATACGCAACCCTTGATGCTTGAATGAACTTGGAATGGCAAGAATCAAACTTGAAAAATTGATGGATGGGTGTGTGTGTGTGGCCGTGAGCTAGAGAGAGCAAGGAGAGAAAGTGTGGAGTGGTGATGATCTTGTTGGTTTAAGCTTAATATATAAGGGCAAAATCCAAGAATTAATAACCAAAGGTCCTCATGTCTTCAAGATATTAGACATGTTTTATTTAAATAATCAAGAGATGGTACTTGCTCTAGTTACATGGGAACCGAAATCGGCCATGGGGGGGGGGGGGTTCTAGTTTGTTTTCAAGTAGTTAGTTAACTACTAGTTAAGATAAGTAGGTTAGTTAAGTAGTTAACTTGGTTAGTGGTGTGTAGCGTGTTATAACGGGTGTTAGGGTAATCAGGGACCCTAACTAGCTCAGAAAAAGATAAATAATGAAAATAACAATATTTTCATGTTCCGGGTATAGTCCGGTCGTTCGGTTACATACCGATTCGTTAAAGCGCTAAATTACACTTTTTAGTGTCGTTTAAGTACCTTTCTTGTACTCTTTCAATTCCCAACACTTAGGGAAATATTCTGGATAATAAAACGACATTTCTGCATAATATTTATATGTCTAAATGCTGATTTATTGCTGAATTATACAAATTATGCACTTAAAGTGCGTTTCGGGTGCTTTTTAGTGCTTATATTTGCTTTCGTAATGCATATATATTAACCCTTGTATGTACTCTTGGGTTTTAATGCATTCTTGTTGTCGGACCTACACCTAGGCTCCAATTTTATTGTCTGACTGCTTTCTGCAGTTCAGTCGACACAGTGTGTCTTACCGGTGAGTTTACTATTATTTTTGACGCAACGCTCTCGTTTATGCATAAAGCAATATTTTGTAGTATACAACATGCATGAATTCACTTGTTTAATCATGTGTTCAGACATTGCTGACAATTAAACTCATAATTACAGTCATTAAGCAATAATTAATGTGTACGGAAATTACCGGTTTGGGCCAGTTGTCACAGTCTCCCCCCGTTAAAAGAATTTCGTCCCGAAATTCAGACTGAACTCACTCTCGCTGGAGTCTTCTTGAATAGGTGGGGATACTTTTTCTTGAACTGGTCTTCACGTTCCCATGTGTACTCGGGTCCGTGCTTAGAGCTCCAACGTACTTTGACAAGCTTCACACTGCTCCTCCTGGTCTTGTTGACTTTCCAGTCAGTAACCTCAACGGGTTGCTCTGTAAATCGGAGGGCTTCATCAATATGCACTTCATCCATCGGGATGATCACGTTTTCTTGTGTTGGACTCTTCTTCAGGTTTGATACATGAAACGTATCATGTACTCCATTAAGTTCTTCCGGCAACTCCAACTTGTATGCCACGGTACCAATTCTCTTCAAAATTCTGAATGGTCCGATGTATCGTGGATTCAGCTTTCCACGCTTTCCAAACCTGACTACGCCCTTCCATGGTGAGACTTTTAACAACACTTTGTCTCCCACCTTGAAATCTACCGATTTTCTATTTGGATCAGCGTAGCTCTTTTGTCGCTCTCGAGCCGCCTTAATGCGCTCTCGGATCTGCGCAATCTTGTCGGTTGTCTCTTGTACAAGTTCAGGACCAACCTTACGTTTATCTCCGGCATCTGCCCAACATAAGGGCGATCGGCGTTTGCGGCCATACAGAGCTTCGAACGGCGCGGCTTTTATGCTCGTATGATAACTGTTATTGTAGGAAAACTCAACTAAAGGTAGATGAGTATCCCAGCTGCCGCCTAGATCCATGACACATGCGCGAAGCATATCTTCTAACGTTTGTATAGTCCGTTCGCTCTGGCCGTCTGTTTGCGGATGGAATGCCGTGCTTAGATCTAACTGAGATCCAAAGGCTTCCTGAAATGATTGCCAGATTCTTGAGACAAAGCGTCCATCTCTGTCTGAAATGATTGAGATTGGCACTCCATGACGTGCCACAATTTCTCTTAAGTATATCTCTGCAAGCTTTCCAGTGCTATCCTTCTCTCGGATTGGTAGGAAATGCGCAGACTTCGTCAATCGATCAACTATTACCCATATCATATCGTGCCCTCTCGGGGTCCTGGGTAATTTCGTTATGAAGTCCATCGAGATTTGTTCCCACTTCCACACGGGAATCTCTGGTTGTTGTAGTAGGCCGGACGGTTTCTGATATTCTGCCTTAACCTTGGCACAGGTTAGGCATTTTCCAACATAGACAGCAACGTCGCTTTTGAGTCTCGGCCACCAATAATATTCCTTCAAGTCTTGATACATCTTGTCCGACCCTGGGTGGATCAAGTATCTTGACTTGTGCGCTTCATCAAGGATGACTTCTCGTAGGCCACCATAGAGCGGAACCCAAATACGCTTCTTAAAGTATAAGGCTCCCTCTTCGTTTGGCACCATGTATTTCAGCATACCCCGTAGGTATTCAGCTTTACGGTTCTCTTCTTTAAGAGCTTCTTGTTGTGCGTCACGAATACGTGAAGTGAGGTTCGATCGGATAGTCATTTCCAATGCTCGAACCCTTAGGGTCTTAACCCTTTCTTTTCGGCTCAACGCGTCCGCTACAACGTTCGCCTTTCCAGGATGGTACTTAATCTCACAGTCATAATCATTCAGCAGCTCGACCCAACGTCGCTGGCGCATATTCAATTCCTTCTGATCAAATATGTGTTGTAAGCTTTTGTGATCTGTGAAGATTGTACATCGAGTACCATATAAATAATGTCGCCAAATCTTCAAGGCGAATACCACTGCACCCAGCTCCAGGTCGTGAGTGGTATAATTTCTCTCGTGAACCTTCAGTTGTCTTGAAGCGTAAGCGATGACTTTTTGGCGTTGCATGAGCACGCAACCCAAGCCTTGTCGTGAGGCGTCGCAGTATACCATGAAGTCTTCAGTGCCTTCGGGTAATGATAGTATCGGTGCATCGCATAGCTTGCTCTTAAGTAACTGGAAGGCTTCTTCTTGTTTGTGACCCCAGTCGTACTTCTTGTCTTTCTGAGTAAGGGTCGTTAGCGGTTGAGCTATCTTCGAGAAATTCTCAATGAATCGCCGATAGTAGCCCGCTAAGCCCAAAAATTGACGGACTTCGGTCGGGGTCTTGGGAGCTTCCCAATTCTTTATTGCTTCAATCTTGGACGGGTCTACATGAATGCCCTTCTCATTCACCACGTGACCAAGAAATTGTACTTCGCGAATCCAGAATTCGCACTTCGAGAATTTTGCATAAAGCTTCTCTTTCTTTAGTAGTTCCAAGATGGTTCTGAGATGTTGCTCGTGCTCTTCTTTCGTTCGCGAGTAAATCAGGATATCATCGATAAATACAATCACGAATTTATCGAGACATGGTTTGCATACGCGGTTCATTAGGTCCATAAAGACCGCTGGTGCATTTGTCAACCCAAATGGCATCACAAGAAATTCGTAGTGCCCATAGCGCGTTCTGAATGCAGTCTTTGGCACGCTTTCATCTTGGATTCTCAGCTGATGGTATCCAGATCGAAGGTCGATCTTGGAATAGTAGCTTGATCCTTGCAGTTGATCAAATAAGTCATCAATCCTCGGTAGCGGATACCGATTCTTGATTGTGAGCTTGTTCAGTTCCCTGTAATCGATACACATCCGCAGTGATCCATCCTTCTTCTTCACGAATAATACTGGAGCTCCCCAGGGTGAGAAGCTTGGCCTTATGAATCCTTTATCCAACAACTCCTGAAGCTGTGTAGATAATTCTTGAATTTCGGATGGCGCAAGTCGATATGGAGCCTTGGCTACAGGAGCGGCTCCTGGAACCAAGTCTATATGAAATTCGACTTGTCGTTGCGGAGGTAGTCCTGGCAGATCTTCAGGGAACACATCAGGAAATTCCTTCACCACAGGAATGTCTTCGAGTTTCGGCTCCTCAGCCTTTTTGTCTAAAACGTGTGCTAGGAAAGCAACACATCCTTTCCTTAAGCACTTCTGTGCCTTCATACAACTGATGATTCGCAGAGGCGCGTTTCGTATTTCTCCATGTACGATGAGAGTTTCACCATTCGCTAAAGGGATGCGGATGATTTTCTCATGACAAATAACTTCAGCTTTGTTCTTGGACAACCAGTCCATTCCGACTACTACATTGAAGCTACCCAATTGAATAGGTAAGAGGTCGATGCTAAAATTTCGTTCGCCAAGTTCTAGTGTGCAGCCTCTGACAACTTCGCTCGATTCAACAAGTTTACCATTGGCTAGTTCTATGGAATAAGGAATTTCTAATCTACTAGATTCTATTCCGAGTATGCGTTTAAATTCCACAGACATGAAGCTATAATCGGCGCCAGTGTCGAATAATATGGATGCAAAGTGATTGTTAATGAGAAACGTACCGGTGACCACGTTAGGGTCCTCGCGTGCGTCTCTTGCTCCAATCACAAATGCTCGAGCCGGAGCGTTGTTTCTCTCTGGGCAGTTCTTCATGAAATGATCATTGCTTCCACACTTGAAGCATCCTTGCCCTTTCCCGTTGCCATTCTTGTTACCAGCACCGTTCCCATTTCGGTTCTTTCCTTTTCCCCAACAGTCTTCTGTTTGATGACCCAATTTACCACCTTTGTCGCACCTTGGAATGCGACAAGCTCCATCATGATGATACTTACATTTTTGGCATCTAGGCATGGAGCCTTGGTATGCTTTGGTTACATGGGTTTTCGTTTCCTGAGGCGGATTAGTGTCGCGCTTCTTGTTGAAACCCTTGTTGTTGCGAGTAGCTTGGTTCAAACTTGTATGCTTTCTCTTCTTGTCACCGGACGACTCAGCATGTGTCTCGGTCTTTTCTGTTGGGTTTAGTGATAGCTTCTTCATCCGAACACAATCTTCAGTAAGGCTGACAGCCCGAGTTACAGCCTCGGCGATTGTTTGTGGTTTGGCCGACGTCACCATGCCACGAAACTCTGAGGCCAGTCCCCAAATGTAGCGTTCAACGCGCTTGAATTCGGGAGTCACCATGTAGGGAAGCACTCTTGACAGGTCATGGAACCTTCGAGTGTAACCATTGATGTCAGCACCTTCCATAGTCAAGTGCCAGAACTCCGTTTCCAGCCTTTGGAGCTCCGCACGAGAGCAGTACTTCTCTCTCATTCTTTCCTTCAGTTCCTCCCAAGTTAGGCCATAAGCGGCATCGTCACCCAAAGTTTGGGCTTGCAGGTTCCACCAAGTCAGAGCTTCATCGACGAATAACCCAGTAGCAAAAGTGACTTGCTGATCCGCGGTACACTTGCTCATGCGGATAGTAGCTTCAGTCTTCTCCGTCCAGCGCACAAATGCTACTGCACCTCCTGTGCCATCATAGTTCATCGGCTTGCAGTCGAGGAACTGCTTGAAAGTGCAGCCTTGAGCTGCATTGCCTCCAGATGAATCTCCGTTCCCATTACGTCTAGCGTTGCTTGATCCTCCACTGTCTTGAGTACGGTTCGCCTCGTACTGGGCGATAGCAGCGGAGATCCTTTCTTCCAGTAGAGCTTCCAGCTCTTCGGCAATTCTTGGCAGTGGGGGAGGAGGAGGTTGGTCACGAGCGTTCACAGCTCTTCTGGGTGCCGTGTTCTGACGAACATAACCCATTAAGGTTTAGGCATTTGTTTGATATCATCATAGTAGCATATATATTCACAGGTATATATACCACGTAAGTGTCACCAAACAATTATTACTCCAACAGAGTACTTAGTAGGCTTGCACTGAGGGGATCTATACGTGACAAGACTTGCTGTGGTTTCTGTGCACTGAATTCCATAATTATGTATGCATCCATAATTACGTAACTCCTTGCACAGTCCGCACAGTTCGTTTCATCCTCGTATCTCTTCCTTCAGATAGGCCATCGCTTTCAGGTAAAGTCACATATACTTGTGACATTCTACTTCCAGTACATGCTAATTATCACACATAATTGCAAGTAGTTTCTAGTCAAGGACAAGTGCTACTCAAGTGCACTCTAAGTCTCGTAGTGTCTTTTCTAGACTCATGTATACAGTTTCAGGCAGTGGATGTCGCGGGACGTTTTATGCAATGAAAACTCTTTGAAAATTGTTTTCGTGAATGGATCCTAGAGATTGTAGACTAGACTCGAGAAGGAATCCTGGTTCACTACAATCGCAGCTCTGATACCAATCTGTCACACCCCTTTCTGCGGCGGAAGCACGAGGTGTGATCATGAAAGGTTCTCATTGCATACGAAGAGTAAACATACTACATGCTCAAAAATAACTTCAAATATTACATTACCAAAAACATATGTCGAGTGTTTACAACACTAGATAACATATTGTCTTAAAAGTCACGACTTTATTTAAAGATAAACAAAGCGACATCCACGAGCATGAGTAAGACCACGCGCACATCCATCCTAGTTACCTGAAATACATGTGAGTTTTGGAAAAACGTCAACATAATGTTGGTGTGAATTCATGCAGCTTTGTGTTTCACGTTTGTATACTTTGTATAAAAACATAGTTGTGAATAAATCAAGTTTTTCTCGAGTACTCCACGTACTTCAAGTTATATATCAATCCTCTTGAGTACCCCACGTACTTTAAGTTATATATCAATCCTCTTGAGTACCCCACGTACTTCAAGTTATATATCAATTTTAGTATGGTATGAATTTTATGTAAATACAGTATTTCTGTAATTATCAGATTGTTAATGGGTTGCAAAGCCATTAACATGTGGCACGACATAGGAAGTCACCAAACCTAAGGCATTTAATTGGTATATTCTGAGACACAAAAGCACTACTCGATTCTCGCCCCGACCGAGTGTGAGGCTGCCAGGCACCCGTTAGATCTAACCTTTTGTTCTGCGGTCTAAGTATGTACACGATTAATGGTGCTTCTGTACCCTATTCGTGACACTATTTCTCATAACGCATCCTACTTGGTTCTCGTTCTCACCAAGCGCGTTTCTTGTTATCATTTCTCATAGCGCCTCATACTTGGTTCTCGTTCTCACCAAGTGCGCTTCTCATATTCTTATATTTCGTCACACTTGGTTCTCGTTCTCACCAAGTGTACTTCTTGTATTCTTATATTTCGTCACACTTGGTTCTCGTTCTCACAAAGTGTACTTCTTGTATTTATATCATACCAATTATAAATTTTGTACATTTGTACATGTATTTCACCCCCGAAGTTATAAAAACTGAAAACAGTTAAAGAGAAAAGGGGGAGCATGAACTCACAACTTTGCGTTCCTAGCGTCGTAAACTCCACCGGATTTGCTTAATTAACGTCGTAACCTATACGCGTTTTCTTAACGTTAGTCACTAGACTTGCGTCGCACAAGTACAGTCACTCTCTTTTGTATATATTCTTGTGTTAAAAATATTCCATATTTTTAACTACGTATCTTACTTATATTATTTTCTCCAAAAATAAATATAAGTCTTTTATGTTTTGCACTTTGCACCCGAATTATGTTTCTTGTATTTTGTATGTGTATTTTATGTTTATACCCCTCATGAGTATTTAGTGTATTTTTAAGTCTTAATACACTAGCACGTATAACACATACTATACACACTTAGCACAAAAGTTGGTGACAAAATAATATATATTTTTCTCTCAAAAATATACATATTTATATCTATTTTCATTCTTGAAGAAATCCTCATTTCTTATCACCAAAAATTAGGGAAACCTTGGTAATACTTTTAAATACATTTTTACGGAATAAGTTTCTCAAAAACTTATATTTTTCTAAGTGTCAAAATTTATAAAAATTTTGACAGAGTTTCCCCTAAAAATGGGGGGTTTCCCATGTTTTCAAAACATGTGTTTATTTTCTTTTTGAATTGTAAACAATCATCAACAACAATTATCAACAATATTCATCAACATTAATCACTAATTTCTTTATTTCATGAACTTGAATATTTACAAAAATGTGTAGTAACTTACTAGCACATTTAGTAAGTCTTGTTATCTTTAAAAATAAGTTTAATTTCATAAAAACTTTATTTTTAAAGAATATGAAGTTTTACAACTTCTAGTCGGTTTTTACGAAAACTATTTCTTCGTTAAAACTTTTGTTACACAAGTATCCACACACTTGTTTGTTCACAAAAACCACTTTTGTTTGTGTAAGATCCGGATTAGAACATGTGATTTCTTTTGATGCTTGGTCTTTTGAAAATACCACTTGTAGATACATAGATCTACTAGTTTTAAACACTTTTGTACAAGTTAAAACATTTTTACACAAGTTCATGGTTTATGTGTGGTAGGGTTTCACCTTTTAACCCTTGTTACTTCTAAAATAGCATTATGTTAAGATCCATGATCTTACCAAACCGGGTTAAACGATGATCCGAGCTACCACATCATAGATCGGGTCTAGATAACCATATATTTCAAATACTACAACTTTTACACAACTTATGTGCTATTAACCACCATTTTTCATGCTTTTAGTAGACTTTTGTGCATCTTTTCGCATTTTAACGAGATCTAACCAACACAAATCCTTTTAACCACTTTAGATAAGTTCAAATATGAGTTTTAAGTGTTATACCTCTAGCTCGAGGCTAGGGAAGATTCTTGACGAAAAACGGGTGGATAAAAGCTAGAGAAGATGGTCCTTCGCGTTCCGTTTGCTCCAAGGCTCCTAATACGCAACCCTTGATGCTTGAATGAACTTGGAATGGCAAGAATCAAACTTGAAAAATTGATGGATGGGTGTGTGTGTGTGGCCGTGAGCTAGAGAGAGCAAGGAGAGAAAGTGTGGAGTGGTGATGATCTTGTTGGTTTAAGCTTAATATATAAGGGCAAAATCCAAGAATTAATAACCAAAGGTCCTCATGTCTTCAAGATATTAGACATGTTTTATTTAAATAATCAAGAGATGGTACTTGCTCTAGTTACATGGGAACCGAAATCGGCCATGGGGGGGGGGGGGGGGTTCTAGTTTGTTTTCAAGTAGTTAGTTAACTACTAGTTAAGATAAGTAGGTTAGTTAAGTAGTTAACTTGGTTAGTGGTGTGTAGCGTGTTATAACGGGTGTTAGGGTAATCAGGGACCCTAACTAGCTCAGAAAAAGATAAATAATGAAAATAACAATATTTTCATGTTCCGGGTATAGTCCGGTCGTTCGGTTACATACCGATTCGTTAAAGCGCTAAATTACACTTTTTAGTGTCGTTTAAGTACCTTTCTTGTACTCTTTCAATTCCCAACACTTAGGGAAATATTCTGGATAATAAAACGACATTTCTGCATAATATTTATATGTCTAAATGCTGATTTATTGCTGAATTATACAAATTATGCACTTAAAGTGCGTTTCGGGTGCTTTTTAGTGCTTATATTTGCTTTCGTAATGCATATATATTAACCCTTGTATGTACTCTTGGGTTTTAATGCATTCTTGTTGTCGGACCTACACCTAGGCTCCAATTTTATTGTCTGACTGCTTTCTGCAGTTCAGTCGACACAGTATGTCTTACCGGTGAGTTTACTATTATTTTTGACGCAACGCTCTCGTTTATGCATAAAGCAATATTTTGTAGTATACAACATGCATGAATTCACTTGTTTAATCATGTGTTCAGACATTGCTGACAATTAAACTCATAATTGCAGTCATTAAGCAATAATTAATGTGTACGGAAATTACCGGTTTGGGCCAGTTGTCACAAAATGAGCTGACTTAGTTAGCCTGTCTACAATCACCCAGATTGTATCATTACATTTTCTTATTTTGGGTAATTTAGTAACAAAATCCATTGTTATCAATTCCCATTTCCATAAGGGCATTTCTAATTGTTGCAATAAACCTGAGGGTTTCTGATGTTCAGCTTTGACTTGTGAACAGGTTAAACACTTAGAAACATAAGCTGCTACATCCTTTTTCTTTCCTATCCACCAAAAATTCTTTCTTAAATACTGATACATCTTATCACTTCCAGGATGCATCGTATATTTAGACTTATGGGCTTCTTCTAATATACGGTGGTGTAGGTTTCCTAATTTAGGTATCCACATTCATTTCTTATGGAATCTCCAAATTCCATCTGTTCCTTGTTCTAATTCTTTAATCATTCCTTTTAGCTTTTCAGTATCCTCCTTGATTACTGATTCTTGTGCTTGTCTAATCTGTTCATTTAAATCTACTTGCAGATTTAATTTAAGAGAACGTACCCTTTTTGGCTTTTCATGATACTTTCGGCTTAAAGCATTAGCCACTACATTTGCCTTTCCTGCATGATACTGGATATTACAATCATAATCACTAAGAATTTCCATCCAGCGTCTTTGTCTCATATTCAACTCCTTTTTCCCGAAAACATACCTTAAACTCTTATGATCAGTGAAAATGGTAAACTTACTACCGTAAAGCTAATGTCTCCAAATCTTAAGGGCAAAAATTATGGCTCCTAATTCCAAATCATGGGTTGAATAATTCTCTTCGTGATTCTTAAGTTGTCTAGATGCGTAAGCTATAACATTTTGACGTTGCATCAACACACATCCATAACCTAGTTTAGAAGCGTCACAATAGACTACAAAGTCTTCAGTTCCTTCTGGTAACGCTAGTATGGGTGCGTGGGTTAATCTTTGCTTAAGGATTCTAAAGGCTTCTTCCTGTTTTGGTCCCCATTCAAACTTAATGGATTAGCTTAGTCAAGGGAATGGTTATTCTATAAAAATCTTGAATAAATCTTCTATAATAACCGACCAATCCTAAGAAACTTCTAACCTCGGTTGGTGACTCAGGGGTTTTCCATTTGGTAATTGCCTCGATCTTGGTGGGGTCCACATGAATTCCTTCATAATTGACTAAGTGTCCAAGAAACTGTACCTGTTTTAACCAAAACTCGCACTTTGAAAACTTTGCATAAAGCTTTTCTTTCCTTAATAAACTTAGAAGTGCGTGCAAATGCTTTGCATGTTCCTCCTTATTCTTAGAGTAAATGAGAATATCATCTATAAAAACAATTATGAATTTATCCAAATATGGCTTACATATTCGGTTCATCATGTCCATAAATGCGGCTGGGGCATTGGTTAAACCAAATGGCATGACAGTAAATTCATAATGGTCATACCTTGTTCTAAATGCGGTCTTAGGAATGTCCTCTTCCTGTACCTTTAATTGATGATATCCTGACCTTAGATCGATTTTAGAGAAAAATCGAGCTCCTTGCAATTGATCGAACTGTTCATCGATCCTTGGTAATGGATACCGATTCTTAATCGTGACTTTATTCAGTTCACGGTAGTCAATGCACATACGCATCGATCCGTCTTTCTTTTTGACGAATAAAATTGGTGCTCCCCATGGTGATGAACTTGGCTGTATGAATCCTTTTGCCAACAATTCGTCTAATTATTTCTTCAGTTCCTGCATTTCTGCGGGTGCCAAACGGTAAGGTGCCTTAGCAATTGGTGCTGTCCCTGGTAGCAGATGAATTCTGAATTCGACTTCCCTGTCCGGCGGTGGTCCTGGTAATTCTTCTGGAAAGACATCTGAAAACTGAGATACTACTGGAATACCTTTCAGTTCTTTTCCTTTAGTATTAGTGATTATGGAAATCAAATACACTAAAGACCATTTTCTTATATAACTTGATGTTTTCATCACAGAGATGAATTTCGTGGATCTATATGGTTTATCTCCTTTAATTGTGATCTTTTCACCCTTTGGTGAATTTACTTGAATTGACTTTTGATCACATAAAATACTGGCTTTATTGGCTATTAACCAATCCATTCCTAATACAATATCAAATCCTGCCAGATTCATTGGGTAAAGGTTTGCAATACACTTTTGATTTAAAATTTTTATTCTTGCTCCCTGCAAGATTTCAGAAATTCTAATGGTTTCCCCATTTGCTGTTTCTACTAGACATTCTTGTGGGAGTTTAGTTAATGATTGATTAAGAAGTTTGCAAAATGAAGTATTAATAAAACTTTGGTTTGCACCAGAGTCAAATAATACTTTAGCAAAAACATCATTAACTAAAAACGTACCGGCTATCACGTCCGGAATCATCTTGGCTTCATCTGCCGCCAGAACAAATGCTCTAGCATTTTTGGTAGTCCTGTTGCCCATGGCTGGAACTAGTTTCGAACAATTGGGCTTGGTGTGACCTTTTTCTCCACAGTTGAAGCACAGTCCATTATTAGGTTTCCTCCTGCAATCTTCTTCCTTGTGTCCTGATAACTTGCAGAAATTGTAGTAAGTGGAGCATTTTCCCGAATGCATCTTCTTACAAGCCTTGCAGTACGGTGCAGAGGTAGAACCTACATTCCTACGGTTGGAATTTCCATAACGAACTTCCTGGGTAAGCCTTTGAGCTAGGTTTCTCCTCTGGTCTTCTTCTCGAGTACGCACTAACTCATCTGTCAAGGTATTTGCTAGTTCTACAGCTTCTTCTATGGTTTGAGGTCTTGCTGCCTTAACTACATGCCTAATCTCCCTGATTAATTCCCAGATGTAACGGGAGATTAATACTGGTTCTGGTGATGCAAGGGTTGGTACTATTCTAGCATATTCAAAGAATGTAGTAGTGTACCCCTTACTATCTACTCCATTCATTCTAAGGTTTAAGAACTTATTTGCTATCTGTTCTTTTTCATTGGGAGGGCAGAATTTCCTTTCTACCATTTTCTTAAATTCTTCCCATTCCATATTGTAAACCCTGTCACTTCCCCTCGACTGGAGGATAGTGTTCCACCATTCTAAAGCTGAGTTCTTAAATAAATTAGAAGCAAACATTATCTTATCCTCTTCTGCACACTTGCTTATTTTTAAGACTGCCTCAGTCTTTTCTATCCAGCGTAGAGTTGCAATGGGTCCTTCATTTCCCGAGAATTCTATTGGTTTGCAGGACCAGAATTCTTTGTAAGAACAACCATAAGGCATGGTTCTTCTTCTTTTGGGAATGGGCGCTTGAAGTATGGGTCCATTGTTTACGTTGTGTTCCGGTTCAGTTGGTCGCTTACTGCTATGCTTACTTTTATTATCAGCCTCTTTAACAGTTTGGATAATAAAAGGCATTGCATCTATAATTCCTTGTGCCACTATGTGTTGGATGGCACTGTTATCCACTTGATTTCCATTGTTATTGTTGTTCGGGTTATCATTATTCGGGTTATTGTCATTCTGGTTGTTATCATTCTGGTTTTCCTGGTTCACTTCGTTGTTCATCTGAATTTTAAACATTTACCACATATTAATATCACATAATAATATTGAATACAACCAATCACATAACACGCATATTGAAGTTATGTTTCACAACCATGGTAATTAAAGTTATGTTTTATTTATCAAACAAGAGATTTATATTGTCTTAAACAAAAGAAACAAGAGTACATAACATTATTTAAACTAATCTTGCTTCTTTTATGTCACTAAGGCCCGAGTCCACCCTAGTGTATCCTGAATCAAACCTATGCACCAGCTCCTGAAAACACATGTGAAAATAGGTACGTCAGCATAAAAATGCCTGTGAGATACATAGGTTTTGTTAAAATAGGATTCATGACTTGAGTTTAAAGAAATGTTTAATAAAAAATAGTCATGAATCTTGTTAAGTGTTTTCTTTTATAAATGATACAAAAATGTGATAAGAAATCAGATAATATAAAAGAAAGGTGTATGGTTAATTAAATAACCAAGTAAAATGAGCTGTATAAAATAAACTGTTTGTAAAACACTGACTTGTGAAAATATGTGATTTATGTAAATTGTAATATGTCTAAATTGAAATGGTTTAAATAACGCTACGATAAGTAATATCACAAAAGCACTTATATATAGTAAGTATCAGTGGCGTATCCACCATGCTTTTATCATATTACACACGCCTCGTTACTTAAATCACTTACCCAAACAAACTACCAATGTAAATTGTTCATCTTTAAACTGATTGTCAAATGTTTATGTGTAAATAATTGTCTATTATCAAAATGTAAATTATGTAATGTGTAAACCAATGTCAAGATGTATATGTCAAATGTAAATCATGTAATGTGTAAACAAATATCATGTATGGCAAGTGAAATATATCAACTAAACCAAAAATGCACAAAACAAGGTGTTGAAGTAAACACAGTTTAAATCAAAGTTATGTTTTGTGTAATAAATGCATGCTCTACTGATTATGTGGATTTGTACGAACACTCTAGCCTTAGACAGAAAACTCAGGGTACAGGCATTCACCCTTCCAGTTTGCACGTGTTCACACTATTTAGAACCCAAAACTTTGACGAGATTTTGAAAACTTAGAAGGCACAAGGCCAAAAGAATCATTCAAAAACGGATGATTAAATTTTCAAAATCATTCTAAAAATTGAAGGGTTCAAAACCTTATAATAAATCATTTAAAAAAAACAGATGATTGATTTTCAAAAATCGTTTCGGAAAATTGGGTTCTTGTTTTGGTAATCACCTAAGGATAGGTGAAGTGCATGTTTTAAGATCTAAACACAAGCTAACTTGTGCTGGGGTCCTAGAAAAGTTATAGTCTAGGTCAAAGCATTACTAATAACCTAATTCCCTATAACCATTGGCTCTAATACCAACTCTTCTGTCACACCCCGACCGCGTAAAACAACGAAATCGCGACGGAAACATCAGGGAGTGTTGTAACAGAATTATTGTTTCACAACCATGGTAATTAAAGTTATGTTTTATTTATCAAACAAGAGAGTTACATTGTCTTAAACAAAAGAAACAAGAGTACATAACAATATTTAAACTAATCTTGCTTCTTTTATGTCACTAAGGCCCGAGTCCACCCTAGTGTATCCTGAATCAAACCTATGCACCAACTCCTAAAAACACATGTGAAAATAGGTACGTCAGCATAAAAATGCTTGTGAGATACATAGGTTTTGTTAAAATAGGATTCATGACTTGAGTTTAAAAAATGTTTAATAAAAATTAGTCATGAATCTTGTTAAGTGTTTTCTTTTATAAATGATACGAAAATGTGATAAGAAATCAGATTATATAAAAGAAAGGTGTATGGTTAATTAAATAACCAAGTAAAATGAGCTGTATAAAATAAACTGTTTGTAAAACAATGACTTGTGAAAATATGTGATTTATGTAAATTGTAATATGTCTAAATTGAAATGGTTTAAATAACGCTACGATATGTAATATCACAAAAGCACTTATATATAGGAAGTATCAGTGGCGTATCCACCATGCTTTTATCATATTACACTCGCCTCGTTACTTAAATCACTTACCCAAACAAACCACCAATGTAAATTGTTCATGTTTAAACTGATTGTCAAATGTTTATGTCTAAATAATTGTCTATTATCAAAATGTAAATTATGTAATGTGTAAACCAATGTCAAGATGTATATGTCAAATGTAAATCATGTAATGTGTAAACAAATATCATTTATGGAAAGTGAAATATATCAACCAAACCAAAAATGCATAAAACAAGGTGTTGAAGTAAACACAGTTTAAATCAAAGTTATGTTTTGTGTAATAAATGCATGCTCTACTAATACAAACATCTATGCGGTATTGTAAAAATGCATACATTCAAGCCTTGAGACTGTGGCGACAAACCCTTAAACAAATTAAAGGTTTATCTAAATTATGTGTATCGAATTCGGTCATTCCTTCCATCCAAACATACCTAGGATTTCAGGAACGGGAGTTGTCAATTCCTATGGTACCACCACCTACTAACGAACGGCGTGATCAATGTTAATGAATGTATTTTTGTCCCATTTAAACAAACCAAATGTCATACCAAAATGTAAGCATGTGATGTGAAATAATGTACTAAGTATGCAACAAATGAACATACATAGCATGAAATGTAATGTGAAACAATGCACTAAGTATTCACTAAATGGACATACATAGCGTGAAATGTAATGTAAAACAATGTTCTAAGTATGCACTAAATGGACATACATAGCATAAAATGTAATGTAAAACGATGTACTAAGTATGCACTAAATGGACATACATAGCAAAAAATGTAATGTAAAACGATGTACTAAGTATGCACTAAATGGACATACATAGCAAAAACATAATGAAATCATGTACTATAAGTGTACTAATGAACATAACAAGCATATGATATGAAAACATGGAAAGCACGAAAGTAACAAGTAGGGACATGTGTTTCACCCCAAAATGTTTGAAAAACAGTAAAAGAGGGGACTATGTACTCACTTGAGATTGCTCAATAGTCTTTAGATAACCACCAAGCAATGCTAGAAAGTCACGGAATCAAACGGCACCTAATATAGGTATCTATGTTAATAAACCGACCTAAATCGGAGGATCGGATAAAATTTGGTTTCGTAAACCAAATGAGTGTAAGAACTCATGTAATATGGTTTAACAAAGCCTACATTCTAAAACGGAATCTATCCTAAGTGCTTACGACCCATTACGACTCGTTTAGGTAGCTTACGCTACTTTAACGCGTCGTTTCCGTAAAACGCGTTCGGACCGCCTAACTAGTCCTATGACATGTAAAATATGCCTTAACATGTCTAATAATGTTGTGTAATCAGTTTAGATGTCAAAATTTATGTTACATATGCTTAAAATGAATTTTGGCGCAAAAAGGGCATTTTGGTCATTTTTCCTAAGGCATATAATTTCCTATCATACAACTAAGTAGACAAAGTGACCATAAAGTATAACCTCAGAAGGTTATTTCTTATGCAACTATGGTCACAATATGTGTTTGGTCGAATCCTAATGATTGACCAAACGGGTCGGGTTCGAAAGTCTACGCGATTGTTTAGATCACTTACCTTACGACCCTATATAAGCACTAAACCTAAAGTGACGAGCTAAACATGTTAAAACATGTTTAACGAGGTTTGAAAACAATTTGGTATCAAAACAAAGGGTCTTGATACCCAAAAGTAGTTTGGTTGCAAAATATGAAAGAATACGCATTTTGACCGAAACTACGACTCGTCACTATGCCTAAATAACGTGGTAATCAGTAGGTATAGTCGCTAGGGACTATAACCATCGTGATTACGCTCACGTTGCGAAGTTCAAACGAACTTCGTGTTGACCATAAACTGGTCAAAGCTGAAAGTCAAACACTGTTTGACTTTCACGCTTAAAATGCGTAAAAGAACGATGGAATACTTACAACGGGTCCAAGAAATGGAGGTTTGATCCAATTATTCTCAGGTATGGAGTGAAATCACTTCAACTTAGAGAATGAATCAGATCAAATGTGGGTTTTGAGAGAAATGGGATGGGGTATTTATAGAATTCGGTTAACCGTTAAGATCGTTTATCGAAAAACATGCTTCGATCTAAGCCGTCCAAGTGTGCCCCCTGATTTATAAAACCATGGGCACCTAAAATCAGCCCATAGAATAGAAGAAACCATGTGCAAAACAATGGGAGCAGCTGGGTTTTCTGAAAATGAAGTCTGCTGGTGTGGGAAGGGCTTACAGACCGTAAGCACCCTCATACGGTCCGTAAGGACCTTGTTTGCTGGCAGCAGGTTTCAGTTATTAGCAGAACAGGCCCCTGTGTCTCCGAACTTGATTTTTTGAAGCGTTTTGGCACTTCTAACACTTATCAAGCCCATTTTTAAGCTCCATAAGGATGATAGAACATAGGGAACTTGAAATATGCTTAGAAATGTCATGGATGATGGTTCGTTTGGCTGTACGGTTGCGTTGTTCGGTTAATTACGACGGAAGTCGTAACAGACGCGAAAACGATCCAAATTGCGAAACGAATGAAGTTTTATCATGCCAATCATTAAAATAATATATTTTAATGATTACATAAATTTTTGGATATCCGGATGTATTCAGAACGTAAGATATGCGCGAAAATGCAAACTTATGCACTTTTTGACGCTTTTAGTCCCTGAATGAGCAAAAAGTTTATTTTAGCTTACCGAAACCCTCAAAGCCTATTTCTAAGCTATGTAAAGGATATTTATAGTATGTTTATCTTATGATCATGTTCCGTAATATCCGTTAGAGTACGAATCGGCATACTTTCGCAATTTGTCGAATTTAGTCCCTGTAAGCGAAGAAACTTGATTTTGCCATACCAAAGCCTTCAAAACTTATTTCTAAGTTATGTAAAGGTTATTTAAGGTATGTAAAGCATATGTTGATGTTCTGAAGTGTTTGTCGCGTTAACTGATTACGTTTACGCACCAGTTTGCGTATAACTCTCTAGAAAGCGATATAGAGTTTGAAATTGAAAAAATCAAAACATGAAAAATGTCAAACATAGACAAACAAACAAACATTGGGATCAAATAACATTGTTTCATTGATAACTGAACTGCTTACAATGATTACAGACACAGGTGTCACAATCTCCCCTACTTTTGGAAATTTCGTCCCGAAATTTATTTAGAGGAAACTCGTGAGAATAGATGTGGATATTTCGCCTTCATTTGATCTTCACGTTCCCAAGTAAATTCTGGTCCACGTTTAGATTCCTAGCGAACTTTGACCAAAGGAATGCGCTTGCGTTTAAGCCACTTGACTTCACGGTCCATGATTTCTATAGGCTTCTCAACAAAATCCATTGTGTTATCAACCCGAATTTCGTCAAGTGGTATGTGGAGGTTCTCGTTAGCTAAACACTTCTTGAGATTGGACACGTGAAAGGTTGGATGAACGTTTCCAAGTTCAGGAGGTAACTCAAGTCTGTAGGCTACCTTACCGACTCTTTCAACGATCTTGAATGGTCCAACATATCCAGGTGCAAGTTTTCCTGTCTTTCCAAATCTGATCACACCTTTCCAAGGTGAGACCTTAAGTAATACACGATCACCGACTTGAAATTCCAAGGGCTTGCGTCGTCGGTCCGCGTAACACTTTTGACGGCTTCTAGCTGTTTGAAAAACAGTAAAAGAGGGGACTATGTACTCACTTGAGATTGCTCAATAGTCTTTAGATAACCACCAAGCAATGCTAGAAAGATCACGGAATCAAACGGCACCTAATATAGGTATCTATGTTAATAAACCGACCTAAATCGGAGGATCGGATAAAATTTGGTTTCGTAAACCAAATGAGTGTAAGAACTCATGTAATATGGTTTAACAAAGCCTACATTCTAAAACGGAATCTATCCTAAGTGCTTACGACCCATTACAACTCGTTTAGGTAGCTTACGCTACTTTAACGCGTCGTTTCCGTAAAACGCGTTCGGACCGCCTAACTAGTCCTATGACATGTAAAATATGCCTTAACATGTCTAATAATGTTGTGTAATCAGTTTAGATGTCAAAATTTATGTTACATATGCTTAAAATGAATTTTGGCGCAAAAAGGGCATTTTGGTCATTTTTCCTAAGGCATATAATTTCCTATCATACAACTAAGTAGACAAAGTGACCATAAAGTATAACCTCAGAAGGTTATTTCTTATGCAACTATGGTCACAATATGTGTTTGGTCGAATCCTAATGATTGACCAAACAGGTCGGGTTCGAAAGTCTACGCGATTGTTTAGATCGCTTACCTTACGACCCTATATAAGCACTAAACCTAAAGTGACGAGCTAAACATGTTAAAACATGTTTAACGAGGTTTGAAAACAATTTGGTATCAAAACAAAGGGTCTTGATACCCAAAAGTAGTTTGGTTGCAAAATATGAAAGAATACGCATTTTGACCGAAACTACGACTCGTCACAATGCCTAAATAACGTGGTAATCAGTAGGTATAGTCGCTAGGGACTATAACCATCGTGATTACGCTCACGTTGCGAAGTTCAAACGAACTTCGTGTTGACCATAAACTGGTCAAAGCTGAAAGTCAAACACTGTTTGACTTTCACGCTTAAAATGCGTAAAAGAACGATGGAATACTTACAACGGGTCCAAGAAATGGAGGTTTGATCCAATTATTCTCAGGTATGGAGTGAAATCACTTCAACTTAGAGAATGAATCAGATCAAATGTGGGTTTTGAGAGAAATGGGATGGGGTATTTATAGAATTCGGTTAACCGTTAAGATCGTTTATCGAAAAACATGCTTCGATCTAAGCCGTCCAAGTGTGCCCCCTGATTTATAAAACCATGGGCACCTAAAATCAGCCCATAGAATAGAAGAAACCATGTGCAAAACAATGGGAGCAGCTGGGTATTCTGAAAATGAAGTCTGCTGGTGTGGGAAGGGCTTACAGACCGTAAGCACCCTCATACGGTCCGTAAGGACCTTGTTTGCTGGCAGCAGGTTTCAGTTATTAGCAGAACAGGCCCCTGTGTCTCCGAACTTGAATTTTTGAAGCGTTTTGGCACTTGTAACACATATCAAGCCCATTTTTAAGCTCCATAAGGATGATAGAACATATGGAACTTGAAATATGCTTAGAAATGTCATGGATGATGGTTCGTTTGGCTGTAAGGTTGCGTTGTTCGGTTAATTACGACGGAAGTCGTAACGGACGCGAAAACGATCCAAATTGCGAAACGAATGAAGTTTTATCATGCCAATCATTAAAATAATATATTTTAATGATTACATAAATTTTTGGATATCCGGATGTATTCAGAACGTAAGATATGCGCGAAAATGCAAACTTATGCACTTTTTGACGCTTTTAGTCCCTGAATGAGCAAAAAGTTTATTTTAGCTTACCGAAACCCTCAAAGCCTATTTCTAAGCTATGTAAAGGATATTTATAGTATGTTTATCTTATGATCATGTTCCGTAATATCCGTTAGAGTACGAATCGGCATACTTTCGCAATTTGTCGAATTTAGTCCCTGTAAGCGAAGAAACTTGATTTTGCCATACCAAAGCCTTCAAAACTTATTTCTAAGTTATGTAAAGGTTATTTAAGGTATGTAAAGCATATGTTGATGTTCTGAAGTGTTTGTCGCGTTAACTGATTACGTTTACGCACCAGTTTGCGTATAACTCTCTAGAAAGCGATATAGAGTTTGAAATTGAAAAAATCAAAACATGAAAAATGTCAAACATAGACAAACAAACAAACATTGGGATCAAATAACATTGTTTCATTGATAACTGAACTGCTTACAATGATTACAGACACAGGTGTCACAATCTCCCCTACTTTTGGAAATTTCGTCCCGAAATTTATTTAGAGGAAACTCGTGAGAATAGATGTGGATATTTCGCCTTCATTTGATCTTCACATTCCCAAGTAAATTCTGGTCCACGTTTAGATTCCTAGCGAACTTTGACCAAAGGAATGCGCTTGCGTTTAAGCCACTTGACTTCACGGTCCATGATTTCCATAGGCTTCTCAACAAAATGCATTGTGTTATCAACCCGAATTTCGTCAAGTGGTATGTGGAGGTTCTCGTTAGCTAAACACTTCTTGAGATTGGACACGTGAAAGGTTGGATGAACGTTTCCAAGTTCAGGAGGTAACTCAAGTCTGTAGGCTACCTTACCGACTCTTTCGACAATCTTGAATGGTCCAACATATCCAGGTGCAAGTTTTCCTGTCTTTCCAAATCTGATCACACCTTTCCAAGGTGAGACCTTAAGTAATACACGATCACCGACTTGAAATTCCAAGGGCTTGCGTCGTCGGTCCGCGTAACACTTTTGACGGCTTCTAGCTGTCTGAAGGTTATCACGAACTTTCTTAACCTTATGTGTTGTCTCTAGACCATAAGGCAATGTCTTTCTTTATACCAGGCCACCAATACTGAGTACGAAGATCCTTATACATTTTGTCTGAGCCAGGATGAATAGAATAACGAGACTTATGGGCTTCATCCATAAGCAAGGTGCGAAGATCATCTTGGCTTAGGACCCACAGACGGTCCATGAAATAATATGATCCATTATCCTTCAGTTCAAGATCAGGCTTAATTTGATAGGGTAATTCCTTACCCATAAAACCTTGTGAAACAAAGTATGTTGAGCCTGAGAAATGCGGCTTTGGATATCAGATCGAGCTTGAATATCAGATTGAACGTGAACGCAATGAAGCTTGACACGTTCTTTACGACTCAAAGCATCAGCCACGACGTTCGCCTTACAAGGATGGTAGCGAATTTCGTAATCATAGTCGTTTAGAAGTTCAACCCAACGTCGTTGCCTCATGTTGAGTTCTTTCTGATTGAAGATATGCTGAAGACTTTTATGGTCAGTGAAAACCACACATTTTGTACCAAACAAATAGTGTCTCCAGATTTTAAGAGCGAATACAACTGCACCTAACTCAAGATCATGAGTGGTGTAGTTCTTCTCGTGTATCTTCAACTGTCTCGATGCATATGCTATGACTTCATTTCTTTGCATGAGAACACAGCTAAGACCCAAGTCTGATGCATCACAATACACGACAAAATCATCATTGCCCTCAGGAAAAGATAGAATAGGCGCATCACAAAGCTTCGACTTCAAGGTCTGAAACGCTTCCTCTTGTTTGGATCCCCATTCAAAGGGTTTGTTCTTCTGAGTTAGAGCAGTTAGGGGAACTGCAATCTTTGAGAAGTTCTCGATGAAACGGTGGTAATAACCCGCAAGACAAAGAAAGGAACGAACCTCAGTAGAAGTAGTTGGTGTATCCCAATCCTTAATCGCACTGATCTTGGAGGGATCTACATGAATACCTTGTTCGTTAACGATATGACCCAAAAATTGAACTTCCTTAAGCCAAAATTCACATTTAGAGAATTTGGCAAAAAGTTGCTCTTTCTTCAGGAGTTCCAGAGTAAGACGAAGATGTTTCTCGTGATCAACTTGCGTCTTAGAATAAATCAAGACGTCATAAAAAAAACGATGATGAACTTATCTAAATAAGGCTTGCAGACCCTATTCATCAAGTCCATGAAAACAGCAGGAGCATTAGTCAAACCGAATGGCATAACTGTGAACTCATAATGCCCATATCGAGTGCGGAATGCTGTCTTGGGAATATCTTCTTCATGCACACGAAGTTGATGATACCCAGAACGTAGATCAATCTTCGAAAAACAAGTAGTACCTTGTAACTGATCAAAGAGATCATCAATGCGAGGTAGGGGATATCGATTCTTGATGGTAAGCTTATTAAGCTCACGATAATCGATACACATCCTGAAAGATCCATCCTTCTTCTTGACAAAAAGAACGGGAGCACCCCAAGGTGAAAAGCTAGGATGGATAAAACCTTTGTCAGAAAGTTCCTTAAGCTGCTTAGACAACTCTTGCATCTCAGACGGTGCAAGACGATATGGAGATCTGGTAATAGGATTTGCACCAGGTACAAGATCAATACGGAACTCAACTTGGCGCGCTGGGGGTAAACCAGGTAACTCTTCAGGAAACAGTTCAGGATAATCCCTAACAACAGGGATATCTTGAATAGACTTACCTTTGCCTTTATCTGCTACGACATGTGCCAAGAAGGCCACATAGTTCTTTCGCAGATACTTCCGAGCTTGAGTATAAGACATGAGTTTGAGACTACTAGCAGGTTTCTCACCACGAACCTGTAGAATCTCACCCGACGAGAGCGGAACACGAACAATCTTCTCGAAACAAACTACCTCTGCTTGATGCTTGGCTAACCATTCCATACCCACTATAACGTTGAAACTCCCAAGTTACATTGGCGTGAGGTCGATAGGAAAAAGATGGTTGTTAAGGTTCAACTGGCAGTTACGAAGAACAGAATCGAGAATAACAGGATCACCACTAGCAACTTCTACTGTCAAAGGCTTTCCTAGTTTCTTTCTAGACATGCGGAGCAAAGGCTCAAAAGATAATGACACAAAACTCTTATCGGCACCTGAATAAAAAAGGGCAGAAGCAGACTGATTGTTAACAAAGAACGTACCGCTCACCACCTCGTTGTCTGCTTGCGCCTCAATAGCATTCATATTGAAGACTCGACCTCGAGCCTGAGCCTGATTCTGATTTGCATTGACCAGCCTTGGACACTGGTTTCGATAATGAGTAAGGTCCCCACAATTGTAGCATGAACCAGGAGGAAAGTAAAGTCGTGCAGCTTGTGCTTGCTGTTGAGCAGGCGGTTAAGCAGCCTGCTGAGCTGGGTTATGTGCAGCTTGATTAGGAGCAAAGCGACAAATATCAGCAAGATGACCCGACTTCCCACAGTTAGTACAGAAACAGCACGGAACTTGCGGTTGATGGTGGCTATTGCATCTGTTGCACAACGGTGCATTCCCCGCATATCGTTTCTTCGCTGGCGGTTGTGCAGGCTAATTGGGAGCTGCCTGGTCGACTTGGGCAGTGACAGCAAAATTCTGGGAAGCCTTGCGCTTCCTAGACCCCTTCGAAGAACCAGTTTCCTTACCCTTCTTGTTCTTACCTTTCTTGTTCTCACCCTTATCAGACGACTGTTTCTTACCCTTGTCACCCTTCCTGTGTAGCTTACCCTTTCGAACCTGTGACTCAGTCAAAGTCGCAGCTAACTCGATTGCCTGACGAACTGTGGTAGGGTTACTACCAGTGACGATGTCTTGTACGGAGTCAGGTAAGCCATCAATATACCTCTCGATAGCCTTCTCGAGTGGGGTAACCATGGTAGGGCATAGCAAACTCAGCTCTTCATACCTATCAGTGTAAGCCCGGTGCTCACCACTATCCTGCTTCAAGTCATCAAACTCCCTTTCTAAAGCTCTCAATTCATAACGAGGACAGAATTCCTTCATCATGAGAGCCCTAAGCTCAGCCCAAGTTTGTGCTAACGCAACCTCAGCACCACGGTCTCTCATAACCCCGTTCCCCCAAGTATGAGCCCTCTTCTGAAATACACTTGAAGCAAACTCGACTTTGCGATTTTCAAGACACTGAACATGATGAAACGTACTCTCAATGCTCTCGAACCATTGAAGGAGCCCAGTTTCCCCTTCAGAACCACTGAACTTGAGTGGTTTAGCCGAATTGAAACTCTTGAAATTGCATGGAGCATTTTGGTTATTGTTGGCTTGGTTCACTTGAGCAATAATGTCTGGGAGTACAGCAGCCATATGATGCGCCATGATGGCTACCATTTCGGCATTAGGTAGCGGATTTTCGCGTCGACAAGGCATTCTAAAAGAGGAAACATGAGAGAAAACGAGTGAGATGATTAGATGAAAAGAATGAGATAAAACAAAGATCAACAAAGGCAAAGATGGTGGTCATTCGTTTGTTACCACAAAGCAAACAAACGACACACAGGGACTAATCAAAGTAGATGGGTCAAAAATAATGTATCGCGAAGACATGCTCGCTTATAAGTGAACACTCACCCCAAGAGTTCCCAGGTAAGAGTGACTTGTCCGATTATGGGGATTTGTACGAACACTCTAGCCTTAGACAGAAAACTCAGGGTACAGGCATTCACCCTTCCAGTTTGCACGTGTTCACACTATTTAGAACCCAAAACTTTGACGAGATTTTGAAAACTTGGAAGGCACAAGGCCAAAAGAATCATTCAAAAACGGATGATTAAATTTTCAAAATCATTCTGAAAAATTGAAGGGTTCAAAACCTTATAATAAATCATTTAAAAAACACAGATGATTGATTTTCAAAAATCGTTTCGGAAAATTGGGTTCTTGTTTTGGTAATCACCTAAGGGTTCTTGTTTTGGTAACCAAAAATGCACAAAACAAGGTGTTGAAGTTAACACAGTTTAAATCAAAGTTATGTTTTGTGTAATAAATGCATGCTCTAGTGATACAAACATCTATGCGGTATTGTAAAAATGCATACATTCAAGCCTTGAGACTGTGGCGACAAACCCTTCAACAAATTAAAGGTTTATCTAAATTATGTATATCGAATTCGGTCATTCCTTCCATCCAAACATACCTAGGATTTCAGGAACGGGAGTTGTCAATTAATATGGTACCACTACCTACTAACGAACGGCGTGATCAATGTTAATGAATGTATTTTTGTCCCATTTAAACAAACCAAATGTCATACCAAAATGTAAGCATGTGATGTGAAATAATGTACTAAGTATGCAACAAATGAACATACATAGCATGAAATGTAATGAGAAACAATGCACTAAGTATGCACTAAATGGACATACATAGTGTGAAATGTAATGTAAAACAATGTACTAAGTATGCACTAAATGGACATACATAGCATAAAATGTAATGTAAAACGATGTACTAAGTATGCACTAAATGGACATACATAGCATAAAATGTAATGTAAAACGATGTACTAAGTATGCACTAAATGGATATACATAGCAAAAACATAATGAAATCATGTACTATAAGTGTACTAATGAACATAACAAGCATATGATATGAAAACATGGAAAGCACGAAAGTAACAAGTAGGCACATGTGTTTCACCCCAAAATGTTTGAAAAACAGTAAAAGAGGGGACTATGTACTCACTTGAGATTGCTCAATAGTCTTTAGATAACCACCAAGCAATGCTAGAAAGATCACGGAATCGAACGACACCTAATATAGGTATCTATGTTAATAAACGGACCTAAATCGGATGATCGGATAAAATGTGGTTTCGTAAACCAAATGAGTGTAAGAAATCATGTAATATGGTTTAACAAAGCCTACATTCTAAAACGGAATCTATCCTAAGTGCTTACTACCCATTACGACTCGTTTAGGTAGCTTACGCTACTTTAACGCGTCGTTCGCGTAAAACGCGTTCGGACCGCCTAACTAGTCCTATGACAAGTAAAATATGCCTTAACATGTCTAATAATGTTGCCTAATCAGTTTAGATGTCAAAATTTATGTTACATATGCTTAAAATGAATTTTGGCGCAAAAAGGGCATTTTGGTCATTTTTCCTAGGGCATATAATTTCCTATCATACAACTAAGTAGACAAAGTGACCATAAAGTATAACCTCGGAAGATTATTCCTTATGCAACTATGGTCACAATATGTGTTTGGTCGAATCCTAATGATTGACCAAACGGGTCGGGTTCGAAAGTCTAAGCGATTGTTTAGATCACTTACCTTACGACCCTATATAAGCACTAAACCTAAAGTGACGAGCTAAACATGTTAAAACATGTTTAACGAGGTTTGAAAACAAGTTTGGTATCAAAACAAAGGGTCTTGATACCCAAAAGTAGTTTGGTTGCAAAATACGCAAGAATACGCATTTTAACCGAAACTACGACTCTTCACTATGCCTAAATAACGTAGTAATCAGTAGGTATAGTCGCTAGGGACTATAACCATCGTGATTACGCTCATGTTGTGAAGTTCAAACGAACTTCGTGTTGACCATAAACAGGTCAAACCTGAAAGTCAAACACTGTTTTACTTTCACGCTTAAAATGCGTAAAAGAACGAATGAATACTTACAACGGGTCCAAGAAATGGAGGTTTGATCCAATTATTCTCAGGTATGGAGTGAAATCACTTCAACTTAGAGAACGAATCAGATCAAATGTGGGTTTTGAGAGAATTGGGATGGGGTATTTATAGAATTCGTTTAACCGTTAAGATCGTTTATCAAAAAACGTGCTTCGATCTAAGCCGTCCAAGTGTGCCCCCTGATTTCTAAAACCATGGGCACCTAAAACCAGCCCATAGAATAGAAGAAACCATCTGCAAAACAATGGGAGCAGCTGGGTTTTCTGAAAATGAAGTCTGCTGGTTTGGGAAGGGATTACGGACCATAAGCACCCTCATACGGTCCGTAAGGACCTTGTTTGCTAGCAACAGGTTTCAGTTATTAGCAGAACAGGCCCCTGTGTCTCCAAACTTGATTTTTTGATGCGTTTTGGCACTTCTAACACTTGTCAAGCCCATTTTTAAGCTCCATAAGGATGATAGAACATAGATAACTTGAAATATGCTTAGAAATGTCACGGATGATGGTTCGTTTGGCTGTACGGTTGCGTTGTTCGGTTAATTACGACGGAAGTCGTAACGGACGCGAAAACGATCCAAATTGCGAAACGAATGAAGTTTTATCATGCCAATCATTAAAATAAAATATTTTAATGGTTACATAAATTTTTGGATATCCGGATGTATTCAGAACGTAAGATATGCGCGAAAATGCAAACTTATGCACTTTTTGACGCTTTTAGTCCCTGAATGAGCAAAATGTTTATTTTAGCATACCGAACCCCTCAAAGCCTATTTCTACGCTATGTAAAGGATATTTATGGTATGTTTAACTTATGATCATGTTCCGGAATATCCGTTACAGTACGAATCGGCATACTTTAGCAGTTTGTCGAATTTAGTCCCTGTAAGCGAAGAAACTTGATTTTGCCATACCAAAGCCTTCAAAACTTATTTCTAAGTTATGTAAAGGTTATTTAAGGTATGTTAAGCATATGTTGATGTTCTGGAGTGTTTTTTCGCGTTAACTGATTACGTTTACGCACCAGTTCGCGTATAACTCGCTAGAAAGCGATATAGAGTTTGAAATTGAAAAATCAAAACATGAAAAATGTCAAACATAAACAAACATTGGGATCAAATAACATTGTTTCCTTGATAACTGAACTGTTTACAATGATTACAGACACAGGTGTCACAAACGTCGATCATTGCGACTTACTCTTTTTATAATATGCATCTAGTACAAACCAACACTGGAAATTAAAGTTACAATACTACTGAAACTAAAATTACACTACTAGTAGTAGGCATCCATAGCTATGATTTTTTTCATACACACATATTATATATTATTATATTATATTATATTATTATCACATCCACCCTCATATTCACAGATATGGATTCATCCAGAAATCCATATTGCGCTCGTCGTACTTCCAGACGAGTCGCTCTCCCACCACGGGTCATAATCTCGGACACATGAAATGTTTTGGGGACTTTTTATCTGATATTAAATCGAAACATTTTTTCTATGGGGAATAAAGATTTTGTGCATGGCATGATGGATCCAACTGCAAAAAAAAAAAAAAAAAAAACATTTGGAAAACAAAAGTGATTTGGAAGCTGGTACAAGAAGAAGATATCTGATATTAATCCATGTGGTATTGTATATAATAAGCTGATGTGCCAGTTTTACAATAACCAAAATCAAAAGCACAACTCACATAGATCCAAGTGCACAAGTATTTGGAACTCCATTCATTCTTACTACTTGAACATTAGCAGGAAGTAGGACTTAGAGATGTACTCAAAATTGTTTCAGATGACATGTGCAAGAATCCATATTTAGAATCTTGCACCTTGAACCGTTTCAAGGTTTGACTTAATCCTTTAAATTGCCTTAATCCGTTGTGTTCAATAACCACCGTCTCATGACTAATTCATTTATTACAAAAAACTCATTGTGACTAAAATAGTAATCTCATTTGATATGTTATAACTTCCTAATGGATAGAATTTATTTACTTGATTACTTAAAATTGTCAAGATTTAATAGTCATAATATAATAATAATAATAATAGTAATAATTATAATAATAATAAAATAATAATAATAATATGTACTTATATATATAATATGATACTATTTTCTATAACATTTTTGTTAATCAAGAAACTCATATATAATCATATATGGATTTTTTTGTTATAATTGGGTATTTATTTGTTAAGTATGTGGTAAAAAAATGTATTTCTTTGGTTTTGTTGGAAAAGTTTTATAAGGATACTTAAGGCATTAATATATAATAAATTCTAGATTTAATTCTCTTTGAAATAATAAATCATAAACAAGGTACATTTATCTATATATACATAATTTTAATTTAGTTTTCACAAAAGTTGGTTAAGAATACTTTTGCATATATTAATTTTCAAAATAATATTTTATACAAAAGTCCCCAAATCAAGAACCGAATTCACTAGTTCCAAATTTTATCGTTCCATTTATTTAGAATATTTGTTAAATCTATTTTAGGGTGATTTGATCATTTGATTTACCTCGTATACTCGTGCGGTAACTCTTGTGGATTAATTCTTCGCAACCTGTGAGTAGATCTTTTACCTATCCCCTTTTTGTTGGTAAATATTTTTGGGGTGTATCATGTGTCATGTTTTCTATTTGAAAGAATCTCGGACTTCGGCTCTAAGTTCTCTGTTAAAATATTGGCTCAAGTTTTCTATTTGAAAGATCTTTTACCTATATTTTTGGGGTGTATCATGTGTCATGTTTTCTATTTGAAAGATCTTTTACCTATCCCCTTTTTGTCGGTAAATATCGGCTCAAGTTATCTGTTAAAATGAAGAGCGAGATTCTTTCCGGACTTCGAGCCTCCGTGACCTTATTCATAAAGATGTTATTCAAGACTACATGTCCATCCATTTTGTGTAAAATGGCAGAGAACTATAGACCCAATGGTGGAAGGTCATAAAATACAGGATACCCGGTCAAATACACCAGCAGTTCGTCTCTAAAAGACAGAAAATAGGTATTTGGGGGAAGCTTGATGTTATAATTGAACACCTTACGTCATTGATTTAATTTTAGGTGATGGTTCCCTTATTCATTAGACAACTACCTCCAAAGGGTAATACCATTAGCATGACGATACATAAATTCCAATACAGAAGTAGCATCGTTTACCAAGTTTTGGTAAAGGCTTACCCCATTTCTCAAAACATCAATCATCATCACGGGAAATACAAAAGTCATGTTAGGAAATTGAATTCTCCTAATTGTTCCATCCCACAAGTTTATAGTTAACAAACCATACCTAGAATACCAAACTAAAGTATGCTTCTCCAAAATCCGATAAGAAGGAGGATCCCATTCAGCTCTATAAACATGCCTATATTTTCGAGCAATATGTTAACTCCAAGCCGCCTCACAACTTCGCCATTTTTATCTTCTCCAACACCAACAATCCATCCCAAAATTGGATTATGGTCAAAGTTGACGGGAAGATTTAGATAACAAGTAAACCTCCAAACATAAATTTTATTGGCCGACACATTATATACCCTCCAAAAATTGGCGGAGGAAGTGATACGTCTCACCTGTTTAGAAGATGACCTAAGTAGCACTAACTCAAAAAGATCTAACCCTAAGCAATCTCTAAGGACTAAATCATATCCAAGATCTAGAACTAAAAACGACCCACGTCTTCTCCGGTATACCCTCCCAAACTAGTTCTCCATGAGTGAAAAGGGGAGGTGTGCTTCCAAGAAGAAGATGGGTGTTGAAGAGAATGATATTACAGTAAAAATGAAAACAAACCCTAATCCATTATGAGTATTGATACAATGTTCAAGATGGGTTTTTTTTGGAAAGAAATTACAGTTAGAATGAAAAAATGTTGAAGTTTGGTATGATGAAAACTCTAGTCCATCATAATGATGTTGAAGTCGGGTGTTCTTGAAGGACGATGAACATATAAACCCTACTGTTGAAATTTTGTGGTCATCGGAGTAGGGTTGTTCATTAGCCGAGCTAGGGCAAGCTCGGGCTCGGCTCAATTATAAACCGAGCTGGCTCGGCTCAACTCAGATTTGAAACCGAGCTGAAAATCTAAGCTCGTGCTCGGCTTGGTTTTAAACCGAGCTGGCTCGGCTCGGCTTGGTTTGGCTCAATTTTAAAAATAAAAATTAATACATAGCTCTCAAAATTCAGTATTCTAAAATATTATTCAATCCTTCAAAAGAACATATTCAAAATAAGTTCAAACTAATACATTACAAACCAAAATCACGTTCAACAACGCAAAATAAGTTTTATATTTAAAGTAAATACAATATTTGTTCATTAGCACGACAATCAACCTTTAAATATGTCATAGATATCAAACTATAAGCCTAAATACATGTAAATAATAATCACTTTTTTTTGGTAATATATTATATGTATATAAAAATAAAATATATTATAAGTAAAATAATTCGAGCTAAGCCGAGAAAACTACCAAGCTACCAAGCGAGCCAAATCAAGCCAATTTAGCTCGTCACGAGCCGAGTCGAGCTAGGCTCACTTTCTAACCGAGCCATATAGAGCGAGCTTTTTCCGAGCTAAATCCGAGCGAGCTCCGAGCTGCGAGCTTTTTGGACAGCCCTACATCGAAGTATACATGCTTGTGTGTCCATGGATCCCGATGGTTCGTTACATGGCTAGTGGGTGGAGAAACTGGAGGAACTCAAAGTTGTCGGAAAAATAGTGAAATATATAGGGGAATCGAGATGTAGAGATACGAGTTCGATAGATTTGTTCTTAATATTTATAAGTGAGTTTAAGGGAGTCACGTGGATGGTTGCGTGAAAGAAGGAAGAACAAAGGCTCATGCAAATTGTATGTGTTTGTTCATTTGAATTTTCTGACCCTTCTTTACCCTTGACTCTCTCTCTCTCTCTCTCTTTCTCTCTCAAGTCTTTGTCATTTATAACAAATATATATACATATAAGGCAAGGATATATATAAAAATATATATGAGTTGAAGAAACTACAAAAACTTAATCTAAGTTATTAATCGCATCTCATCAATGGTTTAGATTAAAAATCATAAAATAAGTTTTACTTTCCATTAAAAGATGCTATAAACTACAGAAAGGTATTTTCGGGTCATGTAACAAATATATTCCTTTCTCCTCTGACTAAAAGTACAACAACTTTAATTTCTTCTATTACTAACTAAAGGGGTAAGGTCCCAAAAAACTTGCACAGGTGTTCAGGACCATACCACAACTTCACCACCAATGAACTTCTCTCAAGGAACCTTGCCTGGCAGCGCACTGGTTCTAAAGAAGAATAGTTTAAAGCAAAGCAATCTCCAACATACGCGCGCCAAGATAGAGATATCCTATCTTTGTGCGAGCTCTCATACAACATAGAGGATAAAATCCTAACAACATCTCCGCACAAATGTCACTCTGGACGAAAATAACCTTTCTGTTACAACAGAATTAGCATAAGTAAGAGCCACATAGGATTACAGCTGTTGTAACACCCGTCTTATTTAATTAGGATATTTACTATGAAATACGCATTTTTTTAAAAGATAATACTTCATTTCCCAAAGTTATACAAAACGAAGGATTACATAATAATCGTATTTGAGTTAACTACCAACTAGTTTTAACATCCCAAAACATCAAGTTAAGTGATTTCAACATAATCATTGTTTTTAACAGAATTAGATAAGTGTGGAAGCTTCAAAATTAGTGTTCGGTTCTTGGAATCTTTGCTTGATCACCATCCGGAATAAGACCATCATCACCTAGTGTCAAAACCAGTTTAAATATTAGTTTTGACAACATTAAAATGTATATAATCGAAATCTAGTGCCAAACATTGAAAAGAAAACAAAATTTCCGCTTTATGGGTCTGTCGCGGGGCGCGACAGATGGCCCATAAGCTTACGTGCCCTGCAAGAGAGCCCCGCGTGTCGCGACAGATTTAATGGCTCCCTCCGCGTGCCGCGGGGGAGACCATTTTCCAGCGAGTGCAGGTTTTTGACCTGTATAATCAGCCCAGTTTCGTTTTTCACAATTCCAACTTCAAAATCTCATAACTTTCTATCCGAGCGTCCGTTTTAGGTGATTCTTTTTCCTACGCGCCCGTAATTAAATTACCGACGCATCTATCATGATTATTATATCAAAAATTGAATGTACGGGCTGAAATTTTATGAATGCCTTATGTATTTATTTGACCCGTTTAGTTTTTGCATTAATTTAACCACTAACAAATTTTATGTCCGCAAGACGTATTTACCCAACATCCGGGGCTTATGATTACCGACGTATCATTACCCAATCTATGGTTTCACGCTCTTGTAATCCGTCATCGCCAAATGCTATTCTAAACACATTTTTACTTCATACTAAACAATTATTTGACCCGTTTGGCCCATTTATGGAATCATCCACTTCTAATGACTACCAAACATTTGTTATTCAAATTCACGAATCGACTAACGAAAAGTGATCTACGTCACTTTTACTAACGCTACTTTTTCTAATAAACACAATTCCAAATATCCATAATTAATCATATAACATAATGTAACGGGATCACGGTTACATACCTTCAAAGCACACCCTTCAAACGCGCGTCACCACCGTCTTGTCCACTTGACGCTCCGGTTTCCTATCCTATAGAGTTCAACCGCAAACCGTTTAGAACTCTTTGCTTAACATATGACGCATAATTCGCCATAATTTACAATTATGCGTTCTAACTCAAATTTCCGGTTTTAAGCCTTCTTTTAGGCATTTTTACAAACACCTTAAGAGCAGAATTTTACACAATTCATAATTAAACTCATAGCTTGTCATTTAGCCGAGACTAACATCAATTAAGCTTGTTCACATCAATAAATCATAAATTACTTCATAGATTTCAGATTACACTAGAACAACAATTATATCCCTAGTGTTTATCATGTTTCTACAAAACCCATTAATCACCTACATTGGTGATTATGGAATTCACAAGAAATAAGCATGATTTCAAGAAATGATTGTCTAGGGTTTATTCCTAGGCACAATATCATTCCAATTTCATCCATACAACATTCATGCAATAACAATTTTGAATTTCCTAAGTTTATCCAGAAATTTAGATAGAGATTTTCTACAAAATTTGCATACCTTATGATCCCTTCGCTGAGGAGATCACTAAACTAGGCTCCGATTTCGTTTTGGAACTGATTTAATCCTTCAATTTGACTGATTTGCAAGAACTAGGGTTTAGAGGTGAGCTCTTGGTCGCCCCCTTCTGTTTGATCGACCAGACACACACATTAGGGTGTGTTTGGTGTTTAAACTTTGTTTTTATTATAATCAGTTTCAGTTTTAACACCTTTGGTCCCTCCATTATCACTAAGTTTTTTATTTAAGGTGTTTTAACCCACTAGCATGTTATTACAAGACTTTTTCTCTAACTAGGTTATTTTTGTTCCTAGTTAGTTCATTTGTTTATTTACCGACATCGTATTTATCATAAAAGAATTTATATTTTCGGGGTGTTACAGCTGTAATCCTTCTAGAAGGCTTTATCGTGCACAACCATTCGGTTATAACCGAATGGCCACGTGGCATCATCCCAAGCACCCCTCAAGGTCATGATGATGGCACTAACTTGGAGAAGGATCCATACTTGCCCACTTTCCACGTGGCATATCCCCAACCGTTGATCATGACCATGATCCGTGTGCACACACATCCCATTAGTGATTAACGGTGGAGGAAGTAACCGCTTACGAAAATTACTTTCCGTTATCTCTCTCGTCAACAAACTTTCCCGCCCAAATTCGGTTATAAATAAGACAACTCAGGTATCAAATTCCTCAAGTTACACTCACTTCACTTTACTATTACTTCTTCTTCTTCATCAAAACCTGTACTTATTCTCACGCCGGAGGGTGGTTATGGAGAGAACCCCCATTCTCCCCGTGGCGAGTCTAACGGCTGTTTGTTTTGCAGTTATTGTTCGAAGAAGGAGATCATTCACCCCGAATCAAACGAGAAGACCTAACCCTTTTATGCAGATTCAAACCTCCTGGTCCAATTGATTCTGACCTGTTGAACCAGTGTTTCTTCATTGGCGCCCACCGATTTCTTAGTTTTTATTCACATCTTCTCGTTTTGATTTACTCTTCCACCTCTGTTTTTCGATGGAAGAGACTCCGACAAATCGTCAATCCGGCCCTTGGCCAACAAATTTCTCACACAATACCCAAGTCGAAGGGATTGTAGAAGATGCTTCGGATGATAACGAGGTCCAGTACAACGTTAATCATCCGAACGACCCTGTTACTCTAGGAGCACAACCCGAGATCCCGATAAGTTCAATTTTACCTCCCGGTGAAACTCCCATATCGTGGTATGTCAGATCTCAGGGTGCAATAAACGTTGTATACGCACAACTTTGTGCACAGACGGCTCCTCCCACCCAGTCACGAAGACCTGCATCTCGTGCACGAGCACCGTCTGCACCACGTGCATCACACCATGAAGCACCATCGCAAGTACTTGTGGAAGGCACAAAAGTTTACTCCAGATCTCCTATAAGGTATGAGTCTACTCACTTCGAGACTCGACGAAGAGATTATCATGATGAATCTTATTGCCATCGAAGGTAGTCGGTCCATTCTCAGTTGGGCCCGCATTCCTACCAGAGGCGGGACACCCACACCGACGAATATGACAGAACATACCAGGAGGGTGATAATATAAGTGTGTTCAGCCGACTACAGCGAGACCATGCAAATTATAGACCTCGCACGGTTTATAACCCGGATGCAGAACATTACTACAACTTAACCTACCGCCCGGCAGAAGCAGCTGAGAACACGAAGTTCGTTAGTGAAATCGCTTTAGCTCCCCTCGAAAAAGAGAAATTACCATCAAACGTCGGAAAATTCAATGGCATGTCAGATCCGGATGACCACCTTCGTGTATTTACTAACGCATGTCTGGTAGGAGGTTGGACATTACCTATATGGTGCCACCTATTCGTCCAAACCTTGACAGGTGCGGCACGGTTGTGGTTCGATAATTTTCCAGTAGGGAAGCTAACGTCGTGGATAGATCTAAAAGAGAAATTACTGGTTCACTTTAGCCAATAACGAAGATCTATCAGAGACACTGCTAATGTGATGAATATTTGGAGGCGTGATGATGAGAGCTTGGAAGACTTCATAACGCGTTACAACAAGGAGGTGCTAGAGATTGGGGATATCCATGAACAATTGATTCGAGCTCAGTTCAAGTATGCAGTGCGCTGTGATGACATGATCGAGGTTCTATCCGGAACAGAGGGCTTACCCAAGAGTTGGGAAAAACTAATGGCTGCAGCAAAGGTCTATGCGCAAACCGAACGCAACTTAAGCTCTAACTGGACACCGCCACCACACAATCGTCCGCAAGACATGAGTGGTAGCGGTGGAAAGAAATTCAAGAAGAATTGGCGTGACTCAACTTCTAGAACATACTCGTCGGACGATGCTCGGGCAACCATAAACAAACTCGCAGCGCAGAGGGAAACAAAACAAGAGAATAGAGAGCGACAGTGGACTCCCCTAACGAAAACTCCAGCGGAGGTGCTCAACATAGAGGACTATCAGTTTAAAACCCCTCCGCCAATGAAGAACAAGAGGGGGCCAAGTTCCAAACCAGTGCGCTGTGATGACATGATCGAGGTTCTATCCGGAACAGAGGGCTTACCCAAGAGTTGGGAAAAACTAATGGCTGCAGCAAAGGTCTATGCGCAAACCGAACGCAACTTAAGCTCTAACTGGCCACCGCCACCACACAATCGTCCGCAAGACATGAGTGGTAGCGGTGGAAAGAAATTCAAGAAGAATTGGCGTGACTCAACTTCTAGAACATACTCGTCGGACGATGCTCGGGCAACCATAAACAAACTCGCAGCGCAGAGGGAAACAAAACAAGAGAATAGAGAGCGACAGTGGACTCCCCTAACGAAAACTCCAGCGGAGGTGCTCAACATAGAGGACTATCAGTTTAAAACCCCTCCGCCAATGAAGAACAAGAGGGGGCCAAGTTCCAAACCAGTATTGTGACTACCACAAGGATAATGGTCACACTACAAACAATTGTATAAGCCTCCGCACCAAAATCGAGAAGGCACTCAAAAGTGGGGAACTCACCCATTTACTCGAAAATGTGCCGAAGGATATCAAACAAATTACTCGCGGCGATGAAGGCCCGAGTAAAAAAATCGAAAACTTAAGCTGCGCAAGTGCAACAGGCATATAAAACTTCTTTTCATGTTGGTTAGATTCTCCAACATACCAATCCATGACATAGAACTATTAGTATGCATAAGTTAAGTCTCAAATTAATTATCCTAAGCGAAAAACTTTGTAATCATGGCCACTGAGCCCTATCCTTAGTTAATACAAAGTTTGTTCTATTACTTCTATGTTTATTACAAAGTGCATGCAATATTCTTTTGGTAAGCGCTAAAACATTATGGTAACCGTAACACAAGTCTCATGAAAGGTCTGTGATCACACGCATCGCGCAAAGGCCCAGCCTTACGTTCACACCTGATCTTTATACCACCTTTATTCGCCTTACATGGTCAAAGAAATTGTACTCATGCAAAATATTGTAATTTAAACACATATCATACCAGTTACTGGCGCACCATGTGCCTTAACAAAAAACCATGTGCATATACGGCAGTATATAAATAAAGTTATTTGCACCATAGCGCATTAACAAACAGGGATCCACATCCCAAACCTAAGTTAAATACCTATTGTTCATACAACCACAAAAACAAAGAAAACCTAAGCTCAGATGCGTTACGAAGTCTTCAGACTGTAGCGCGATAGTAATAAGGTCCATGACTGGAAGCTGTAAAGTATTAAATTGAGTCTTTGCAGCAGCAAGAGCAACTTCGGTATCAGCACCATGCGTCGCAGATCTACTGGTATCCCAGTCAACTTTTAAGGCACTAACAGCATGCTGGGAACATTCCGAGTACCCTTGGGCATACCCATCATTACGCGCAGCGACCAGCAAGTGCGCAACCGTTTTATCTAGTTCTTCGGAATTAAGAACCGAGTCGGCAATCTGCACAAGTAACAAAAAGAAGCAATAAGAAGATGCGCAATCATCTTCAGATGTTATCAAAATAAATACACTTACACTTATGATCCCGCTGTCTTTCAACCATAACATATCATTTTACAATAGGTCAAGCTCACTCTCCGCCGTTGCCCGCGCAGTCTCAGAATTTTCCAACTTTCTTCAGTTTCAGCAAGACGGCGGGAAGTCTCAGCCTTTTCAGTCCGTTCAAGCTCCAAATCTTTTTAGCAGACTCAACCTCCGCCTTAAGTTGTTTCTGCTCAGATAATAAAGAAAGTAAGTTCTTCAATCTCCTTATCTCTAAGGGAAAGGGTAGCGCAGGTTTGTACCTCTATCTGCTCACTCCTTTCCCTATGAGAGCGTGCCTCATTGTCACACCCCGACCACGTATAACATACAAGACGTGGCGGAAAACGTCGGGGAGTGTTGTAACAGAATTAATTGTTTCATAACCATGGCATACAAAGTTCTATTTTATTTATTAACATAAGAGTTTCATTGTCTTAAACAGAAATTAAAGAGTTCAGAACATAATTAAACTAAGTCTTTCTTCATTTTAAATCTCTAAGGCACAGGTCCGCCCTAGTGTCACGATCATCACCCTACGGAAAAGCTCCTGAAAACACATGTGAAAATAGGTACGTCAGCATAAAAATGCCTGTGAGATACATAGGTTTGTGAAAATAAGATTCATGACTTAAGTTTAAGAAAAATGTTTAGTCATGAACCTTGTAATTTGATTTGTTTTGTAAATCGCTTGAAAAACAATAAGTTCAGATGATATGTATAAGTAAAAGAATGATGTATGGTTAAATGAATAACCATGTAAAAGGAGTTGTATAAAATAAACCGTATTGTAAAACAAAGTCTTGGGAAAACATGTTACTTGTGAAAAATGTATAAGTCCAAAATGAATGATTTAAATAACGCTATGATATGTAATATAATACAAACACTTATATATAGGAAGTACCAGCGGCGTATCCACCATGCTTGTATCATATTACTCACATTTCGTTACTTAAGTCACTTAACCAACCAACAATGTCTAATGTCTATGTTTAAACCAATTGTCAAAAGTCCTTGTATAAACCATGTCAAATGTTGATAGTCCAAAAGTAGTCAAGTAATGTGTAACAATTGTTATGTCTTGTAAGTAAAGTATTGTCAAATAGTCCAAATGTATAAATGTACAAAACAAAGTATTTTGAATATATCAAGAAGTTATGTTTTGTAAAGTAATGCATGTTACATTGATACAAACATTTATGTGGTAAGTTAACGCATACATTCAAGCCTTGAGACAGTCGGATAACCCTTTAAGGTTATCAAAAGAAATGTTTTTGGATTCAGTCATTCCTTACTTCCAAACAAAACCCGGGATGTCAGGAATGGGATTTGTCAAGTCCTATGGTACCGGTACTTACTACCGAGCGACGTAGCTAATGTTAATGAACGTATAATAGTCTCGTTTGTGCAAACCAAATGTCATAGCAAAAGTGAACATGTTATATGAAAACAATGTACTAGGTATGCTAAGTTAACATACAAAGCAGAAAAGTCATGTAAATCAATGTGCTAGCATGCTATCAGTTAACATACATAGCAGAAATGTAAGGTAAAACAATGTACTAAGTATGCACACAATGGACATACATAGCATAAAATGTAATGAAATCAGGTACTATAATGTACTAACAAACATAGCAGGTATTTGATGTGAAAACAGGAAAGCAGGAAAGTAACAAGTAGGCACATGTGTTTCACCCCAAAACAGTTTGGAAAACAGTAAAAGAGGGGTCTATGTACTCACTTGAGATTGCTCAGAAGTCCTAAGATAACCACCAAGCAATGCTACAGATCACGGAATATCAAACGGCACCTAATATAGGTAACTACATTAATAAACCGGACCTAAATCAGAAGATCGGATAGAATGAGGGCTCGTAAACCAAATGAGTATGGGAACTCATGTAGTATGGTTTAATAAATCCTACATACTAAATGAAGCCTAACCTAAGTGCTTGTGACCCATTACGACCCGTTTAGGTAGCTTATGCTACTTTAACGCGTCGTTCGCGTGAAACGCGTTCGGACCGCCTAACTAGTCCTATGACAAGTAATATATGCCTTAACATGTCTAATATGGTTGTCAAATCAGTTTAGATGTCAAAAGTTATGTTACATATATTTAAAATGAATTTTGGCATCATAGGGGTATTTTGGTAATTTACCTAAGGCATATAAACTACCTATCATACAACTACTTAAACGAAGCGACCATAAGGTATAAACTCATAAGGTTATTCCCTATATACTATGGTCACCTAATGTGCTTGGTCGGATCCTAATGATCGACCAAACGGGTCGGGTTCGAAAGTATAAGCGATTGTTTAGATCGCTTACCTTACGACCCTATATAAGCACTAAACTAAAAGTGACGAGCTAAGCATGTTAAAACATGCTTAACTAAGTTTAGAAAACAGGTTTGGTGTCAAAACAAACGGTTTTGATACCCATAAGTAGTTTGGTTACAAAATACGCAAGAATACGTATTCTGACCGAAACTACGGCTCGTCACTGAGCCTAGATAACGTGGTAATCAGTAGGTATAGTCGCTAGGGACTATAACCATCGTGATCACGCTCACGTTATGAAGTTCAAATGAACTTCGCATCGACCATAAACTGGTCAATGCAGAAAGTCAAACAAAGTTTGACTTTCGGACTCGAAAAGTAATAAAAGAACGAAGGAACACTTACGAAGGGTCCCCGAATGCTAATCTTGATCAAAATAGCTCAGGTATGAAACAAAGGTTTCAACTTAGAGCACAAATGATCAGATTCTTGTGAGAAATGAAGTGAAATGTGATGGGTATTTATAGATTTCGGTCCACCGTTAGGATCGTTTCTTGGAGAAGAGGGAATGATCACATCCCTACACTTGTTGTAATGTTGTGGTTACTGATTTTGGACACCATAAGAGTTTAACATGTGGCACTTGACCTTTGGGGGATGCTAGGGGATGTTAATCTTGTGTTTAAATGACCTTTCCTGATCAGAAAGGGCCTAACGTGACGCTAGGGGGGGCTAGGCGTCGCGCTAGGGGTCCCCTGATCAGCAAACAATTTCTAATGTCCACCTTTCAGTCCCCGTTGCGTATTAAGGCCATTTCCGACGTGTTTAAGGTTTGTTAAATCATTTTGAAGGCTCCACAAGGATGCCTAAACATTGTGGGCATGAAACATGTTCAAAAATATGCCGGATGTCAGTTCGTTTGGTCGTACGAACGCGAGGTTCGGTTAATTACGACGGAATGCGCATAAGCGCGAAAAACGATCTAAATTGCGTGACGAATGGATTTTTCTTATGTAAAACACTAAAATAAAATATTTTAGTGCTTACATAAATTTTTGGATGTCCGAATTTATTCAGAACGTAAGATATGCGCGAAAATGCAAACTTGTGCACTTTTTGACACTTTTAGTCCCTGAATGACCCAAAAGTTTATTTTAGCACACCGAACCTCTCAAAGCCTATTTCTAAGCTATATAAAGGATATTTAAGGTGTGTTTAACTTATGGTCATGTTTCGAAATGTTCGTTACAGTTCAAATTGGCATACTTTCGTAGTTTGTCAAGTTTAGTCCCTGTAAGCGAATTAACTTGTTTTTGCCATACCCAAGCCTTCAAAACTTATTTCTAAGTTATGTAAAGGTTATTTAAGGTATGTTAAGTATATGTTGATGTTCTGGAGTATTTATCGCATTAAACTGATTACGTTTACGCATCAGTTTGCGTATAACTCTCCAGAAAGCGATATAGAGTTTGAAATTACACAAAAGTCAAAACATGAAAAATGTAAAACACAACCAAACAAACATTGGGATCAAATAACATTGTTTTATTGATAATAGAACTGTTCACAATGATTACAAGCACGGATGTTACAGTCTCCCCTACTTGTGGAAATTTCGTCCCGAAATTTATTTAGAGGAAACTCGTGGGAAAAGATGCGGATATTTCGCCTTCATTTGATCTTAGCGTTCCCAAGTAAACTCGGGTCCATGTTTAGCTTCCCAGCGAACTTTGACCAAAGGAATGCGCTTGCGTTTAAGCCACTTGACTTCACGTTCCATGATTTCCACTGGCTTCTCAACAAATTTCAGTGTCTTACCAACACGAATTTCGTCAAGTGGTATGTGGAGGTTCTCATCAGCTAAACACCTCTTGAGATTGGATACGTGAAAAGTTGGATGTACATTTCCAAGTTCAGGAGGTAACTCAAGTCTGTAGGCTACCTTTCCGATTCTTTCGACGATCTTGAATGGTCCAACGTATCTAGGTGCAAGTTTTCCTTTCTTTCCAAATCTGATCACACCTTTCCAAGGTGAGACCTTAAGTAATACTCGATCACCGACTTGAAATTCCAAGGCCTTGCGTTTTGGGTCCGCGTAACTCTTCTGACGCCTTCTAGTTGTCTGAAGGTTATCACGAACTTTCTTGATCTTGTCAGTAGTTTCTAAAATCAGGGCAGGTCCAGTAAGTTGAGCCTCGCCGATCTCATTCCAGCAGACTGGTGAACGACACTTTCGACCATAGAGAGCCTCGAAAGGAGCCATTTTGATGCTGGTGTGATAACTGTTGTTGTAGGAGAATTCAATCAACTTAAGATTTGAATCCCAACTACCACCAAAATCGATCACACAAGCTCTTAGCATATCCTCCAGAGTCTGGATTGTTCTCTCAGATTGACCATCCGTTTGCGGATGATAAGCTGTGCTCAGATTAAGTTGGGTCCCCATAGCAGATTGCATGGTTCTCCAAAAATGAGAAGTGAAACGAGCATCTCTGTCAGAAATGATGTTCAAAGGAACACCATGTCGAGCCACAATTTCATCCACATAGATTTGAGCAAGTCTGTCAGCAGGAAAATCCTCACGGATTGGCAAGAAATGCGCTGACTTAGTAAGACGATCAACAACTACCCAGATGGCATCATGACCTTTCTTTGTGCGCGGAAGTTTAGTAACAAGATCCATAGTAATGTTTTCCCATTTGCAAACTGGGATCTCTGGTTGCTCCAATAAACCAGAAGGACGCTGATGTTCAGCCTTAACCTTAAGACAAGTAAGGCATTTCGATACGTATAAGGCAATGTCTTTCTTCATACCAGGCCACCAATAATGAATACGAAGATCCTTATACATCTTATCTGAGCCCGGATGAATAGAATAACGAGACTTATGGGCTTCATCCATAAGTAAGGTACGAAGATCATCCTGGCTTGGGACCCACAAACGGTTCATGAAGTAATACGATCCATTGTCCTTCAGTTCCAGATCAGGTGTTATGTGATAAGGAAATTCCTTATCCATCAAACCTTGTGAAACACAAGATTGCTGAGCCTGAGAAATGCGTGCTTGGATATCGGATCGAGCTTGAATAACAGATTGAACACGTACACAATGAAGCTTAGTACGTTCCTTACGACTCAATGCATCGGCTACGACATTCGCCTTACCAGGATGGTAGCGAATTTCGCAGTCATAGTCGTTTAAAAGCTCAACCCGACGTCGTTGCCTCATGTTGAGTTCTTTCTGGTTGAAGATATGCTGAAGACTTTTGTGGTCTGTGAAAACCACACATTTTGTACTGTACAAATAGTGTCTCCAGATCTTTAGAGCGAAAACAACTGCACCCAACTCAAGATCATGAGTGGTGTAGTTCTTCTCATGTATCTTCAGCTGCCTCGATGCATATGCTATGACTTTGTTCCTTTGCATCAGAACACAACCAAGGCCTAATTTCGATGCATCACAATACACGACGAAATCATCATTGCCCTCAGGCAAAGTCAGAACAGGCGTGTCGCAAAGCTTCTGCTTCAAGTGTTGAAAAGCTTCCTCTTGTTTGAATCCCCAATCAAAGGGTTTGTTCTTCTGAGTAAGAGCAGTTAGAGGAACTGCAATCTTTGAGAAGTTCTCAATGAAGCGGCGATAATAACCCGCTAGACCAAGAAAAGAACGAACCTCAGTAGGAGTAGAAGGTGTATCCCAATCCTTAATCGCACTGATCTTGGAGGGATCTACATGAATACCTTGTTCGTTGATAATGTGTCCTAAGAATTGAATTCTTTAAGCCAAAATTCGCACTTGGAGAATTTGACGAAAAGTTGCTCTTTCTTTAGGAGTTCCAAAGTAAGACGAAGATGTCGCTCGTGATCAGCTCGCGTCTTAGAGTAAATCAAGATGTCGTCAATAAAAACAATGACGAACTGATCCAAATAAGGTTTGCAGACCCTATTCATTAAGTCCATGAAAACAGCAGGAGCATTAGTCAAACCGAATGACATGACTGTGAATTCATAATGCCCATAACGAGTACGGAACGCTGTCTTGGGAATATCTTCTTCATGCACCCGAAGTTGATGGTATCCAGAACGTAGATCAATCTTCGAAAAATAAGAAGCACCCTGTAGCTGATCAAAAAGATCGTCTATGCGAGGTAGGGGATACCGATTCTTGATGGTAAGCTTGTTAAGCTCACGATAATCGATACACATTCTAAAAGATCCATCCTTCTTCTTGACAAAAAGAACGGGAGCACCCCAAGGTGAAAAGCTAGGACGGATAAAACCTTTGTCAGAGAGTTCCTGAAGCTGCTTAGCCAACTCTTGCATCTCAGATGGTGCAAGACGATATGGAGCTCTGGCAATGGGATTTGCACCAGGTACGAGATCAATGCGGAACTCGACTTGGCGTGCTGGAGGTAGACCAGGTAACTCTTCAGGGAAAACTTCAGAATAATCCCGAACGACAGGAATATCTGAAATAGACTTACCCTTGCCTTTATCTTCTGTGACATGTGCTAAGAAAGCCACATAGTTCTTCCGCAGATACTTCCGAGCTTTAAAACAAGACATGAGCTTGAGACCACCAGACGGTTTCTCACCTTGAACCTGTAGGATCTCGCCTGTCGAAAGCGGCACACGAACAATCTTCTCAGAACAAACTATCTCTGCGCGATGCTTAGATAACCAATCCATTCCCACAATAACGTCGAAGCTTCCAAGTTGCATAGGCGTGAGGTCGATAGGAAAAAGATGGTCGTTAAGATTCAACTGGCAGTTGCGTAGAATAGAATCAAGAACAATAGGTTCACCACTGGCAACTTCTACTGTCAAAGGTTTACCTAGTTTCGTTCTAGACACACGAAGCATTGGCTCAAAAGACAATGACACAAAACTCTTATCGGCACCAGAATCAAAGAGAACAGATGCAGGCTGATTATTAATAAAGAACGTACCGTTCACCACATTATCGTCCGCCTGCGCCTCTTGGGCATTCAAGTTAAAAGCTCGTCCTCGAGCCTGAGCCTGATTCGGGTTCGCATTCTGATTCTGGTTGGCTAGCCTTGGGCACCGGTTCCTGTAGTGGGTCAGATCCCCACAATTGTAGCATGAACCAGGAGGAAAATGAGGTCGTGCAGCTTGACCTTGTTGCTGAGCAACCTGTTGAGCTTGGTTCTGAACTGCCTGGTTTTTATTAGCAGGGATGCGGCAGGTAGCGGCAAGATGACCAGATCTTCCGCAGTTGGTGCACTGACGACACTGGAGGTGTGGTTGATGATGGCCGTTACACCTGTTGCACAAAGGTGCATTACCAAGATAAGGCTTCTTGGCTAGTGGCTGCGCAGGCTGATTTGGTGCAGCTTGGGCCTGTGCAGTAATGGCATAGTTTTGGGAAGCCTTTCGCTTCCTAGACCCTCCAGAATTCTTCCCCTTCTTGTTTTGACCTTTCTTGCTATCTTCCTTATCAGACGCCTGCTTCTTACCCTTGTCACCCTTTTTGTGCAGCTTCCCCTTTCGAATCAGCGACTCAGTCAATGTCGCTGATAACTCGATCGCCTGACGGAGTGTGGTAGGGTTGCTACCAGTAATGCTGTCTTGTACTGAGTCAGGTAGGCCGTCGATGTACCTTTCGATAGCCTTGTCGAGTGGGGTAACCATAGTTGGGCAAAGCAAACTCAACTCCTCAAACCTATCAGTATAAGCCCTGTGCTCGCCACTGCCTTGTTTCAAGTCCTCAAACTCTTTCTCCAACGCTCGCTGTTCATGACGAGGACAGAATTCCCTCATCATAAGGGCCCTAAGTTCAGCCCAAGTTTGCGCTAGAGCAACTTCTGCACCCCGATCTCTCATAACCCCGTTCCACCATGTGAGAGCCCTCTTCTGAAACACGCTCGAAGAAAACTCGACCTTGCGATTATCCGGACACTGCACGTGGCGGAAAGTATTCTCAATGCTCTCGAACCATTGAAGAAGCCCAGTCACTCCTTCAGAACCACTAAACTTGAGTGGTTTAGCCGAGTTAAAATCCTTGTATTTGCATGGAGCATTGTTGTTGTTGTTGGCTTGGTGCCATTGAGCAAAGAGATTTGGAAATTGAGCAGCCATCTGCTCCGCAATAATTTCTGCCAGTTCGGCAGTCGCAATCAGATTGTCGCGTCGAGGAGGCATTCTAAAAGAGGAAACATGAAAGGAAACGAGTGAGATGATTGGATGAAAAGAATGAGATGAAACAAAATCAACAAAAGCAAAGATGGTGTTCATTCGTCCGTATCACAAAGTAAACAAATGACACACAGTGACTAATCAAAGTAATTGGATCAAAAATAATGTATTGCGAAGACATGCTCGCCTATAAGTGAACACTCATCCCAAGAATTCCCAGGTAAGCACAACTGGTCTCGCGTCTGATTGAGATGTATACGAAGTGCTTGCCTAGACAGAAAACCCAGAATACAGGCATTCACTCTTCCAGTTTGCACATGTTCACATTATTTAAGACCCAAAACGTTGACGAGATTTTGAAAATTTGAAGGCACAAGGCCAAAAATTTAGTCAAACTGGAAGGGTTCAAAACCTTACAAAAGAGGGTTCAAAGCCTTGTAATAAATTATTCAAAAACAGAAGATTGTTTTTCGAAAATCGTTTCGGAAAAATTTTGGTTTTGTTTTGATAATCACCTAAGGATAGGTGATGTGCATGTTTTAAGATCTAAACACAAGATAACTTGTGTTAGGGTCCTAGAAAGGTTATAGTCTAGGTCAAAGCATTACTAATAACCTAATTCCCTATAACCATTGGCTCTGATACCAACTCTTCTGTCACACCCCGACCACGTATAACATACAAGACGTGGCGGAAAACGTAATTAAACTAAGTCTTTCTTCATTTTAAATCTCTAAGGCACAGGTCCGCCCTAGTGTCACGATCATCACCCTACGGAAAAGCTCCTGAAAACACATGTGAAAATAGGTACGTCAGCATAAAAATGCATGTGAGATACATAGGTTTGTGAAAATAAGATTCATGACTTAAGTTTAAGAAAAATGTTTAGTCATGAACCTTGTAATTTGATTTGTTTTGTAAATCGCTTGAAAAACAATAAGTTCAGATGATATGTATAAGTAAAAGAATGATGTATGGTTAAATGAATAACCATGTAAAAGGAGTTGTATAAAATTAACCGTATTGAAAAACAAAGTCTTGGGAAAACATGTTACTTGTGAAAAATGTATAAGTCCAAAATGAATGATTTAAATAACGCTATGATATGTAATATAATACAAACACTTATATATAGGAAGTACCAGCGGCGTATCCACCATGCTTGTATCATATTACTCACATTTCGTTACTTAAGTCACTTAACCAACCAACAATGTATAATGTCTATGTTTAAACCAATTGTCAAAAGTCCTTGTATAAACCATGTCAAATGTTGATAGTCCAAAAGTAGTCAAGTAATGTGTAACAATTGTTATGTCTTGTAAGTAAAGTATTGTCAAATAGTCCAAATGTAGAAATGTACAAAACAAATTATTTTGAATATATCAAGAAGTTATGTTTTGTAAAGTAATGCATGTTACATTGATACAAACATTTATGTGGTAAGTTAACGCATACATTCAAGCCTTGAGACAGTCGGATAACCCTTTAAGGTTATCAAAAGAAATGTTTTCAGATTCAGTCATTCCTTACATCCAAACAAAACCCGGGATGTCAGGAATGGGATTTGTCAAGTCCTATGGTACCAGTACTTACTACCGAGCGGCGTAGCTAATGTTAATGAACGTATAATAGTCTCGTTTGTGCAAACCAAATGTCATAGCAAAAGTGAACATGTTATATGAAAACAATGTACTAGGTATGCTAAGTTAACATACAAAGCAGAAAAGTCATGTAAATCAATGTGCTAGCATGCTATCAGTTAACATACATAGCAGAAATGTAAGGTAAAACAATGTACTAAGTATGCACACAATGGACATACATAGCATAAAATGTAATGAAATCAGGTACTATAATGTACTAACAAACATAGCCTACATACTAAATGAAGCCTAACCTAAGTGCTTGTGACCCATTACGACCCGTTTAGGTAGCTTATGCTACTTTAACGCGTCGTTAGCGTGAAACGCGTTCGGACCGCCTAACTAGTCCTATGACAAGTAATATATGCCTTAACATGTATAATATGGTTGTCAAATCAGTTTAGATGTCAAAAGTTATGTTACATATATTTAAAATGAATTTTGGCATCATAGGGGTATTTTGGTAATTTACCTAAGGCATATAAACTACCTATCATACAACTACTTAAACGAAGCGACCATAAGGTATAACCTCATAAGGTTATTCCCTATATACTATGGTCACCTAATGTGCTTGGTCGGATCCTAATGATCGACCAAACGGGTCGGGTTCGAAAGTATAAGCGATTGTTTAGATCGCTTACCTTACGACCCTATATAAGCACTAAACTAAAAGTGACGAGCTAAGCATGTTAAAACATGCTTAACTAAGTTTAGAAAACAGGTTTGGTGTCAAAACAAACGGTTTTGATACCCATAAGTAGTTTGGTTACAAAATACCCAAGAATACGTATTCTGACTGAAACTACGGCTCGTCACTGAGCCTAGATAACGTGGTAATCAGTAGGTATAGTCGCTAGGGACTATAACCATCGTGATCACGCTCACGTTATGAAGTTCAAACGAACTTCGCATCGACCATAAACTGGTCAATGCAGAAAGTCAAATAAAGTTTGACTTTCGGACTCGAAAAGCAATAAAAGAACGAAGGAACACTTACGAAGGGTCCCCGAATGCTAATCTTGATCAAAATAGCTCAGGTATGAAACAAAGGTTTCAACTTAGAGCACAAATGATCAGATTCTTGTGAGAAATGAAGTGAAATGTGATGGGTATTTATAGATTTCGGTCCACCGTTAGGATCGTTTCTTGGAGAAGAGGGAATGATCACATCCCTACACTTGTTGTAATGTTGTGGTTACTGATTTTGGACACCATAAGAGTTTAACATGTGGCACTTGACCTTTGGGGGATGCTAGGGGATGTTAATCTTGTGTTTAAATGACCTTTCCTGATCAGAAGGGGCCTAGCGTGACGCTAGGGGGGGCTAGGCGTCGCGCTAGGGGTCCCCTGATCAGCAAACAATTTCAAATGTCCACCTTTCAGTCCCCGTTGCGTATTAAGGCCATTTCCGACGTGTTTAAGGTTTGTTAAATCATTTTCAAGGCTCCACAAGGATTCCTAAACATTGTGGGCATGAAACATGTTCAAAAATATGCCGGATGTCAGTTCGTTTGGTCGTACGAACGCGAGGTTCGGTTAATTACGACGGAATGCGCATAAGCGCGAAAAACGATCTAAATTGCGTGACGAATGGATTTTTCTTATGTCAAACACTAAAATAAAATATTTTAGTGCTTACATAAATTTTTGGATGTCCGAATGTATTCAGAACGTAAGATATGAGCGAAAATGCAAACTTGTGCACTTTTTGACACTTTTAGTCTCTGAATGACCCAAAAGTTTATTTTAGCACACCGAACCTCTCAAAGCCTATTTCTAAGCTATATAAAGGATATTTAAGGTGTGTTTAACTTATGGTCATGTTCCGCAATGTTCGTTACCGTTCAAATTGGCATACTTTCATAGTTTGTCAAGTTTAGTCCCTGTAAGCGAATTAACTTGTTTTTGCCATACCCAAGCCTTCAAAACTTATTTCTAAGTTATGTAAAGGTTATTTAAGGTATGTTAAGTATATGTTGATGTTCTGGAGTATTTATCGCATTAAACTGATTACGTTTACGCATCAGTTTGCGATATAGAGTTTGAAATTACACAAAAGTCAAAACATGAAAAATGTAAAACACAACCAAACAAACATTGGGATCAAATAACATTGTTTTATTGATAATAGAACTGTTCACAATGATTACAAGCACGGATGTTACACTCATCACGTGCTACTTCAGTCTCAGCTTTTTCTTGTTTCAGTTTTTCAATATCCGCATCTTGTTTTTTCAATCTCTCAACTTCAGCCTTGAGATTGTTGATAATGTTGCGGAGACCTATTTTCTCATGTTTTCTTTCTCGCAAATTTCCCTCCAATTTTTGCGCTCCTTAGAAAGGAGAGCAGCTTCAGCCTCTGCCTTTCTTCTCCACCCAGCAACGGACCATTCTTCCATTTTTAGATCACTTTCGAACTTGGCTCGGTGAGCTTCCAGCGTAGGTTTCATCTGGGTTACCCGGGCCTCATCTTCAGAAAATTTTTTCTTGGACGCCTCAAAGGCAGCCCATTCTTTGCACATACTACACCACTCACGCACTATACGATGCGTAGTAGACGTATACCTAGCAGCTTCCTCAAGATAAGCATGGTATGCTTGTTCTTGGGCACGATCTTCTTGAAACTTAATCTCTGCAGGAGGAAAGGTACCCTGCAACCAGTCACGACAAACCCTCCAGTTTAAGAAGGTATCACCTTTCTTTAAATTCCAAACTGGAGTATGGACTTCAGATGCCTTTCTCTCCGTGTAAGTTCTGTGGTAATGATCCCCCAAAGTTTCATCTGGGCGAAGGGGATCATTCTCTTCATCATAAGAAGAGGCACCCTGATCCCCAGCCGGGTTCTTTTCAACATTCACCGGCGCCGGAGTGGGAGCAGAGACAGGGTTTGTAATTACCGGGTCTTCAGGAACGAATTTCCCTTTCTCCGCATCACGTGCCATAACTTCAGGAGACTTAAGACGAGCAGACCCAACTTCCACAGTCTCTGAAACCACAACCTTCTCCGTTTCCACCGCAACTTGAACAGGTTTTTCAACCTCAGGGTTCCCTGCCTCAGCAGTCTTCTCCGCCTCATCTTCACCAGCGGCTTTAGTGCTTTCTAGCTGCTCGCTGGTCGGGGCACAAGGAGGTGAAGGCGGAAGATCCTCATTAACCACGGATGATGGCTCCGCATGCACAGGAGAACTTGGTTTTTCTACAAAAACAAAATACATATTACAAACATGCAATGCGCATAGAAAGCAAATAAAGAAAAGGCTCACTCGGAGGAGGTTTTGCAATAAAAGCATCAAGATTGCCCCTTCTGGTAATCTTTCTTTTTTGAACCTTCTTGGCGGGTTGCGCCTCAACATCAACAAAGGTTCTGGACTTGACTCTAGGTCAATCGGGTCATCTGCATTCGAAGCAGGAATGTCAGCAGGATCCCGTGGCTCTGCCTTCGGTTTCTTCATAACTACAGGCGCAAGACCTTCCAACGAGTTAGACACCACTACATAGTCACACCAGGAGTCAGAGGAATGGCGCGTACCTGTCTTCTCTCCTTCAACATTTTTGACCTTGGATAACTGGGCTTTCGCCGTGTCAGTCTTTTTCAGCGCAACATTAGCGGCAGACACGCGTTTCTTCTTCTCAAGGCCTATGCGCAGGTTAGTCAGTTCACCTACTTAAGAAGAATACTGCAATATTACCCACGCGCAAAAGAATAGCATCGCAACATGAAAACAAAAACGGATACTTACCAGCGCCAGTTGGAGGTTGCGCGACCAAATCTTCATCGCGCGGAAGAACAAAATTCTTGGCAATTTGAAGATACCAAAGCTCCTCATCATCTCTTTTCAGAACAGTGGCCATCTTTCCACCCTCTCTCTCGAATGCAACAACATATAAAGAGACAACTGCAAAAAGGAGAACAGGGGCAAACTCAAAAAAAGAAAAAAAAAGAAAAGGAAACCCCAAATCTTACCTTTACCATCTTCCATGTACACTGGCTTATCTTCTCGATTCATCCGCCAGCAAAGGCTCATACCAGCACCAACCAGGGCTTTCTCTGGCAGAGCAATCGACGGAACGTCCTTTAAGTCTTGGTACCAAGTTTCTAAAAAGGGAGTCTGTAAAGTCTCCGGTACAATATCTTCTTTACCCCTGAAAGACATCTTCATCGGAATTACACCGAATTTAGGTTTCCAGTCATGAAAAGATTTTGGGGGTTGCAACAAAATCTTCTTTGCTGAAGCACGTTGGACAAACGAATAGAAGCCCTATGAACAGTTCATTTGGTGAAATACCGGGAAACGGTTAACTGTCGGCTCGATACGCATCGACTGAAAACGAATTCGAAGTGACGCACCCGGACCATTCCATTAGGATGCATTTGGGAAATATGAAACTTGTAATACGAAAGGATTTCAAGAAAGAACTTCGTTACAGGCAATGAAAAATTGCCTGCAGAGAAAAATCCCAGAACAGAGTAATATACCCGGCCGGAGCATCCGCCGCCGTCTGACCCTCATCAGGGTATCGAGCGTCCCAACTATTAGGGGGAACTTGAGGTTTCGAACCATACCGTCGAATGTTTCCTTGGGCCACTTCAATGGTGGAAGACCGGAAGCCATTTCTTCAGAAGAGTCTTCGTGGCGTTCTCCGGTTGACATAAAGAAGGAAATTGCAGATTTCTTCAAAAGAAAGTAACAAGAGAGACGAAGAAGAATATGTTTCAAACAACAATATCAACAAAAGAAGAAAATCAAAGGACTTATATACCCACCGCCATCAATGACCTAGAAAACCGCAATAACACCTTTTTCAAAAAAAAACACGGTTATCTAAGCATCAAGGGCGAGTGTGAATAACCATAACGCAAGTCTACGCGCGCGTGTAAGCCACGATTGACGATGTGCAACTGACAAGTGACAGCCTGTCACCCAAATTGTCACACGTCAACAGTCGTCACTGTACCAAAGAGTCAAGATTTTCAAATTTGAAATCATGAGCAAAAGAAAATCTTCTACAAGCAGATTACCAACATTTTCGCGCCAAAAACTCCACATAGCAAAAAACCTCTCATCTCTTATAGTCCAGTGCTCCACTTATTTGCATAAGAGCAACACTAGACAGGGGGGCTTGAAGGGGTAAGGTCCCAAAAACCTTGCACAGGTGTTCAGGACCATACCACAACTTCACCACCAATGAACTTCTTTCAAGGAACCTTGCGCGGCAGCACACTGGTTCTAAAGAAGAAGAGTTTAAAGGAAAGCAATCTCCAACATACGCGCGCCAAGATAGAGATAACCTATCCTTGCGCGAGCTCTCATACAACAGATAGGATAAAATCCTAACAACATCTCCGCACAAATGTCACTCAGACTTGGACGAAAATAACCTTTCTGTTACAACAAAATTAGCATAAGGAAGAGCCACATAGGATTACAGTTGTAATCCTTCTAGAAGGCTTTATCGTGCACAACCATTCGATTATAAGCGAATGGCCACGTGGCATCATCCCAAGCACCCTTCAAGGTCACGATGATGGCACTAACTTGGAGAAGGATCCATACTTGCCCACTTTCCACGTGGCATATCCCCAGTCGTTGATCATGACCACGATCCGTGTGCACACACATCCCGTTAGTGATTAACGGTGGAGGAAGTAACCGCTTATGGAATTTACTTTCCGTTATCTCTCCCGTCAACAAACTTTCCCGCCCAAATTCGGTTATAAATAAGACAACTCAGGTATCAAATTCCTCAAGTTACACTCACTTCAATTTACTATTACTTCTTCTTCTTCATCAAAACATGTACATATTCTCACGCCGGAGGGTGGTCATTGGGAGAACCCTCATTCTCCCCGTGGCGAGTCTAAGGGTTGTTTGTTTTGGAGTTATTGTTCGAAGAAGGAGATCATTCACCCTCGAATCAAATGAGAAGACCTAACCCTTTTATGCAGATTCAAACCCTCTGGTCCAATTGATTCCGATCTGTTGAACCACTGTTTCTTCACTAACTAAAAACCGATAACATGCAATATTTTTTTACGTGATTAGCATAAAACAATAAAAATATTATAGGTTAACTATCTCGTATGAAAAAAAATATTTTTTTTCTCTTGAATCCGTGTTCACCCATTAGTGAATTGAATTGTTGTGTTTGTGTTTGTTACTAAAGATGAAGTTATAGGTTTGGATACAACATTAACATATGCATATCCAGATGTATATGCATATCATTATTATCTAGATAACAAGGAAATGCACTCCTGTAACTAGCTAATTAGGACATTCAGCTCATTGCATAAGCTTAAGTTTCATATTCATGGCTCAAAAGGAAATAATGTCAATTGTTTTAGAGGGAGTTGAAAAAATTAAGAATTTATATATTTTTGTCAAAAGTGAGAAAAAAAAGTTCCCAACACGTGTAGGTCCACCCGGAGGATCGAGTAACCTCTATTCCTGTTTTTCGACAAACCCGAAAGTGCGGAATCCAAACGGGTAAGTTAAACCAAGTGACGAACACGTAAAACACAAGATTCACCGATTAACACTCCATTGTATTAATCTAGAAAACGGTTACAATACAATGTTTACAAGATGCTCTCAAATCTATTCAGACTTGTCTAACTGTGTTCTGTCTGTTATCTGTGTATATATACTGAAACACATCGACGAAACACTTCATAGTCGATGAAACACAATAACATATCATCAAAGTCGACGAAATAAAATGTGTTTCGTCGACATACATGTTGTTTATGGGGGTCCGGCCCAGTTAGTTGTTTCGGCCCAATGAGTCGTGGCCCAACATGCATTTGTCCAATAGAAGTTGCCCAACAGAATACGTTCACATGAATTCACAAAATCCAATTGCAAAGGTTAGTCAACCATGTGACATCATCATCATGATGTCATGATGAAGTGGCGGCGGGAACCGGCTCGCGGTGCTTCGTGCTTCGCGTGTCGAACTCTGGAGCGCACGATGGAGGAATGTCATGATGTCGGGCTTGAGCCGAACCGAACCGGGTCGAACCGAACCGAATCGAACCGAGTCGAGTCGCGACCACATAATATGTATCAACAAACTCCCCCTTGGATGCTGCTCGTGAGGTTCATCTTCGATGTCTTTCATGTCGGAGGATCTTCAAAGTCTTCACACGTTGTAAGTAGAAAGTGTATTAACAAACTCCCGCTTTCATTTAGGAAGTGTATCAATAAACTCCCCCTTTGATTATGCTCGTGAATCTTTTGATCTTCAATACCTTAGAACCTGGTGGTATTGGTGATTGATCAGCGGCAACTCGATCATCTTTATCATTTGAGTGCCTTCATGTCGTGTCTTCATTCCGAAGCTTGTCAACGAACATGTTCTTTTCGCCTTTAGCATCTGCACATGCAAGAAATCTAAACGCGTAATGAGAACAACTGCTTGGAATATAGTTAACATTAAACAAGTGACACACATGTGACCAATTCTTATTCAACTACCGTCCGACAGTTTAGTTTGAAAAGTTAACAGATTTTTCAATTTTGATTATTAACTTTCAAAACTTGCAAACTCTGACTGTTTATGAAGATTCAGTCGTTTTGGTTTTCAATCAGATTTCAGGTAACGAAGCCTTGAGTTCCAACATCGGTTAATCAAAACTAAAGCAGAAATAAAATCTTTTTGACTTTTATAAAGTTTAAAATTAAAACACACCTAAAATCTTTTTGGAATTTTGAATATTTCAAACTTAAAGACTGAAAGCAGTAAATAGATATATACAGAGTTGCAGAAACTAAGAAAAGTAAATATATACAAACATTCTTTTTGCGAGTTTCGAGGGTAAGAGAATCATATCAGTGTACGGTCACGCTAAAACACTCCTGTTGTTCTTTTTGTTAACAATTAGATAAACATCCTATAACGATTATCGATATTGTTATCCACATAAGCTCAACTTATCATATGTAATCATGGTGAGGGGATAGGTTAAGGTATGATTTATACTTACCGACCAGTGTTCATCCACATCACGACACATTCCCGTATCAAGGTATGCACGATAATTCATCTTACTGGTGAGTAAACCATTTATCATCTGTTTGACCGTATATGAAAATGTAAGACACTCACTTATTTTGATTGAAAACAAGCCCTATGTGATAGAATCACTTATTGTTGAGGAACTTGATTTTCAGATGCATGAAGGGCACAGGAGCAAGTCTGTGAACAGGTCAGTACTTTCGTATAGCAAAGAGACAAACTTGACTCTCGGATGAATGTGATATATTATCACTTGTTGTGGACATGTTATTGTTGATCACTTATTGATGTCGTATGCAGTATGTACACGTATTTATGATATCATGGAGGATCTAGACTTCGTCTCCGTTTTATTTCGGTAAAAGAAACAACCATGATACCCAGATGATAAACAGCATAAAGACCACATATCTCAGAACCTCGGCAATCTCTCAAACGAAATTTCGGTACTAAGACCATATGCCAATGAGTGGTTCCCAACTGGTCTTCAGTCGATTTAAGTTTATATCACCCTGCACACTTTAAGATGATCGTGAGCCTACCGATACATCTTATATAGAGCTGCTTATTGCTTTTTCATTTTTATTTTTAAGCTTAGAGAGGTTTCAACAGACCACTGATGTACTATCATTTTCTCTTTTGCTCGCCAGGAAACTCATTTTTGTTTTTCTATTGTTTTTGGGTTTTGAAATTTTTCGCTGTTTTTCAATTTTCAAATTTGGATTTACTCCCCTTAAAATCAACAAACTTACAATAATTTTAAAAACACAAAGATATTTACAAAAACGATTTTCCGATGCAGATTACTCTTGCTTGACCTTAATGTCGTTTACCAATAATAAAAAGTCAAATCTTGATTTATCAAATGCTTTGGTAAAAGGTCGGCACGTTGGTCATCAGTATGGACCTTAACAACATCGATTAGCCTTTTATCAAAGCAATCACGTATGAAGTGATACTTAATTTCGATGTGTTTGGTCTTTGAATGCTGCACAAGATTTCTAGTGATAGATAAGGCAGCAGAATTATCGACTAAAATAGGAGTAGTTAGGAATTCAAAACCGTAATCACGCATTTGCTGTTGTATCCACAGGACTTGGGAGCAACAACTTGAGGCTGCAATGTATTCAGCTTCACAAGTTGATGTAGCGACACAAGTCTGCTTCTTGCACTTCCATGTTACGAGGCGAGTTCCTAAAAACTGGCATCTAGCCGTTGTGGATTTGCCGTCGATTTCGCATCCGCCAAAATCAGAATCACTGAAAGCGATCAAGTCAAAGTTATCATCCTTAGGGTACCATAGACCGGTGTCTGGGCAACCCTTCAAATAACGAAAAATCCTTTTTACAGCTGCAAGATGTGAGGCCTTCGGGTTCACTTGATATCTGGCTAGCAGGCGGTAGTATGAAGAGCTAACAACTTCACCCTTCAAGTCTGGATTGATTCCGTGATTTTGCTGCAGTGGGGTACCAATGGGCGATGTGTCGGACATCTGGAATCGGTTCAGAATGTCTTGAATATACTTAGTCTGATGGATGAAAATACCAGACTTCGTTTGCTGCACTTGCAAGCCCAAAAAGAATGTCATCTCCCCCATAGCGCTCATCTCGAATTTATCCTGCATTACACGCTCGAAATCCCTACCCATAACATTGTTAGTAGAACCAAATATAATATCATCCACATATACCTGAACCAGTAGAAGATCTCCATCGTGTTCTTTTATGAAGAGAGTGCAATCGATAAGACCTCTGCGAAATCCATTCTCCAGCAGATAATTAGATAAGGTTGCTTACCAAGCTCGCGGTGCTTGATCTAGACCATAGAGAGCTTTGTTCAGCAACCAAACCCGATCAGGATGAATAGGATCTTCAAAACCTGGAGGTTGTTCGACATACACCTCTTCTTCGACTAGACCATGTAAGAATGCCCTTTTGACGTCCATCTGGTAAACCTTGAATCCTTTGAATGAGGCATAAGCCAGAAAGATCTGAATTGCTTCCGGACGTGCAACAGGTGCATACACTTCGTTATAGCCTATACCTTCAATCTGACGAAAACCTTGAACTACCAATCTTGCTTTGTTTCGAATAACGATTCCACGGTCGTCCGTTTTGCATTTATACACCCAACGGGTACCAATCTTCTTATAATCAATAGGTTTCTCTACGAGCTTCCAGACACCAAGTTTCTGGAATTGTTGCAGTTCTTCCTGCATTGCTTCAACCCAAGAGTTATCTTTCAAAGCTTCTTTCCAAGTTCTTGGCTCTTCCTGTGAGACATAACACGCGAAAGACCAATCGTTTTGTTGACCAGATTCACGAATTGCTGCATACAAGCCTGCGTTGTTGTTGTTTCGCAACATGTTTCTTGTTTGAATGCCACTTTGTACATTACCGATGATGTTTTGTTGTGGATGGGTATTGTGAATCCTTGTTTCTGGATTATCCGGAACTGGAATGTTTGTACTCAGATTGTTGAGATTGAGATCAACAACTAATTCAATACCCGGAACTGACAAAGAGGATGATGCAGTAGCTTCAGCTGTTATAGGGGCGTCCACTGGAGGTGTAGCCTTTGAAGTACCATGTACTGCTGATGTAGAAGCTTCTTGATCTGCATCTAGAAATTCTTCATCCTCTGAAGATTCGTTCAGTTCGGTTGCATCATGAAAATCCTCATTGTCGAGAGCATTATTGTTCGCTGAATATGGTTCTTGATTGACAATAATTGGACGAACCAACGGTGAATCTGTTGCGTTGTCACTCTTGAAAAACATCCTTGCCGCAGCAGTTTCTTCAACTGCTTCAACATTGATCGAATTGAAAAAGTCATCGTACTCAAACATCCATGGTTTACCAGGACATCTGACTGGCAATGTGTGCCTTTGTACTCTGACCTCAGACCATTCTTCAACCCTTTTAGTCTCTAGATTCCAGACTCTTAAGTTCGGGGTGGCATAACCAAGATAGTGACCTTCAATTGCTTTTGCCCCAAACTTTCCATTAGGATCGATCATTGTGCAAGGAGCTCCAAACGGTTCAAGATATGACAAATCTGGTTTCCGTTTGTGAAGAAGCTCGAAGCAGGTCTTGTTGTGCCTTTTGACTGTAAGTACTCGGTTCATCGTGTAACATGCGGAGGCCACAGCTTCACTCCAGAATGGAATGGGCAACTGCGACTCTACCAACATAGTCCTAGCAGTCTCGATCAATGTACGGTTCTTACGTTCAGCGACGCCGTTCTGTTGTGGAGTATAAGCCGCACTAAATTCATGAAGAATACCTTTTGATGTGCAAAACTCCGCCTGGCATGATTTTTAAATTCTGTACCATTGTCGCTGCGTATCCGTCTAACCTTCAACTTATACAAATTCTCAATCTGAATGATCAAGTTTTTGATAATACCGAAAGTTTCACTCTTGTGAGCCATAAACGCTACCCAAGAAAATATTGAATAATCATCAGTTATTACGAGGCAGTATTGATCATTCCTGATGCTTTTGTGCTTGACAGGACCGAACAAATCCATGTGCAAACGTTCAAGAGGAACTGCCACCGTGTTGATCTTCTTTTTCGGATGTCGTTTCTTAGTTTGCTTTCCTTTTTGGCATGAAACACAGACGTCTTGAAGATGAAAATTTTTAAGAAGAACACCATTCACTAATTCATTCGACACCAAATGATTCATTTTCCGTAAGTGAATGTGACCCATACGTCTGTGCCAAGAGATTGAGTCTTTTTCTGTGGCTTTTGTAATGAAACAAGTTGCTTGTGCAGTCGTTGTTATTGCTTGGCTCATATCAAGGACATACAAATCATTTATCCTTGGAGCTGATAAGAGAATCCATTCTTTTGGAATCTTGAAGCCGGGTTTCAACACGTAACACCCATTTGCATCAAAGTGTACTGAAAACTGTTTATCACAGATTTGTGAAACGCTGAGAAGATTGTGATCAAGTTGTTGTACAAAGTTGATCTTGTCAAAACTTACAACCCCGTTGGATACCATTCCTTCTCCAGTAATATATCCGCCTTTATCTCCAGCAAAAGCAACATAACCTCCTCTAATAGATTTAACGTCGTAGAGAAGTTTCATGTCTCCTGTCACGTGCTTGGATGCCCCACTATCAACAATCCAATGACTGTTGAAAGTTCCTCCTGGAACACCCTGCACATGTACTCACATGATTAGTTGGAGATGGGGACCCAAGCCTTTGTGGTCTTGGGTCTTCCATTTTCATCAATGTTGTGGAAATTGTGATGTTCCCCCTGATTCATTAACCGTTTTTGGTTTCCAGGTCTGTTTTGTTTTACCAGTGTTATTCTTTAAAATATTAACTTCATGATTTTCTAAAGTTTTTGAATTGTCTGGTTTGACAGAAACAGATGTTTTGTTAACCACGTCGGTTTTAATCGCTTTTTCAATTTTCTTGACCTGTTGACGTTTCTATTTCTTTTCCCTTTCTCTTACAAGACGGGGATCTGGTTTTGATGAAACAGATCGCTTGCGGTCAATTTGGTCACGGGGATCATCAACTTTGGCTTTTTGTTTATGAAGATATGGACAATTTCGAATGATATGTCCAATTGTGCCACATGAAAAACATGATCTTCGTTCTACAAACCCCGAAGTATCATGTGATTGTCTTGTCGATGAACTTTGTGATCCCGAGGTACTAGGTTTTGAATTGTTTGGTTCGTTTCTTTTGAAATAATTAACTTGAATGACATGATCTAAGTTAGATTTATTGGAAAATGTTTCAAGTTTATCTGTTCCCTTCGATTTCACAAAGTTCACTTTCCTGTCCTTTTTCTTGGTTTGTTTCTTTTTCCATTGAGTCGGTGAGTTACTTTTAGGTTTGGTGCGATTTTACTGAACTTTCTCTGTTGGTAATCTTTGATTGCCATTTTGTTTGCGAATTTCAGCTCTTGGAATTGGAGGAGACGGTGTCACCACAACGTGTGATCCTGTCTTTCCCAAGAACTTACTTGTTGAATCCTCAAAAATTTTACTAATTAAAGATTGATTAACATTCTTAATAGAAAAATCTTTGTCAGAGTAGATTTTATCATCACCAATAAGAGTGTACAGCAAATTCACACTCTCAGACTCTTTTGCAGACGTGGACTCGACCAGAACAGTCTTAGCAGGTTTTGCGGGAGGATCACATAGAATATGATTCTCAAGAGGTATGTCCTCTTCTTTGATTACCGCATCAGACTGTGCTGAGTCAGTATCATCGGATTCATCATCAGAAGAATCAGCATCCTTAACAATAACTGGAGGATCCTGATTTTGTTCAGCAGAAGACACACATGTATCTGCTGACACATCCGAATCTGATGATACTTCCGGTTTGTATCCAAGTCCCATTGCAAATTCCTCAATGTCTAAAGGAACAGATTCCTCATAATGAGTTCTATTCTCCTCATCAGGCATGGCATCATAATTTTGTCTAACAGGTGGTGGACATTTCTTGTATCCAATGCACGTGACATCCTTTTTCTCTTTTTGTGTGCCAATGATGTGATCCAGCACATATCTAGAGTTTGAATAACTGTCTAGCTTAAGCTGGATCGCCTCACTTTCACACTTTGTACAGGCTAACTCTTTTTGCATGATCTCAAGACGATTGATATAACAGTTTATGTCAGTTTGTTTTCTTGAAACCATTTTTGTCAATTCGGTTTTATCTTTTCTTAAATTTGCAACCACCGTTTTAAATTCCTTTTCATGGTTTTCATAAAACATGTTAGCCTCTTTGAATTTCGAGAGATCCACTATCAACTTTTGATTGTGGATATTTGTCACTTCATATTTATTTTGCAAAGCCTCATGTTTGCTTTGCAAATCACACCACTTAGCATCAAAAGAAACATGTTTGTTTTGCAATTCAAACAATTCAGCATTTAAAGCATCATGTTTGCTTTGCAACTCAGACATATTAGCATCCAAATCAGCACATTTAACACTTAAGCTAGCACAATTATCACAATTAACAACAGTTGGTTCATCGAAACATACCTGGCTTGATGAACTGCCGCCATTAGCCATAAAGGCTGAATGAAGAGAAGAAGAAGAATAAGCAGCTTGATCCACCAGAATAGATCTTCTATCATTCCCTACTGCAGCTTCTCCTAACAATTCATCGATATCTGCATCGATTCTCCCAATAGATACATCATCAGAATAATCTTCACCTGAGGTTGAGGTTTCCTCATCTGAACTCCTTGAATAACCAGAACTCTCTTCATCTGAAGATTCACCACCACTGGCTGAAGATTCTGCACCACTGGCGTGCTTAAACTCTTTACCAGTTTTAGCAAAACAAGCTGCTCCTCCCTGATCACCAATGCCTAATTGCATTGACCAGTCGCAACCTTCATCTATTTGTACTACAAGAGCCTGATTGGTGTTCGATGGTCCTGCTTGATTGTTTGCAGGGACCAAGGTGCGATCACCATTCCTGGTTTGATTATGATTCTGTTGGTTGCCTTGACCTTTGAAAGGATTCTGGTTCCCATGTTGTGCTGGCTTTGTGCATTCACGTTTGAAATGACCACGTTCACCACAGTTAAAGCACTTGACGGATTGCTTGTCGAACCCATACTTGGTATCTTTCTTGCTTTCCAAGCTGGTTCTACCCGTCCGTTCCATGAAGTCTTTAGCTCGCCTTACAGCACTGGCGAAAGCCCATTTGTTGTCCATCATATCCATCTCTTCTTTATCGATCTGCTGATAATCTTCTTGAGTTAGATTGATGTTTCCGATTTGCCCTGTAATCAACCCACAATACGAGCTCACCAATGTGTTTAGTATCTCCATATGATCTTTAGCTACTTCAACGCTAACTTTGGAGAAGTTTGACGTGTCAAGTCGTACTGTATTTGACTTTGATGGCTGACCAGCAGATGATGTGTTTCCATAACAAGCTTGTTGTTGAGGAGGAAGTGGATTCCCATACAAATCAGTTGCTATGATAGATGGCCGATAGCTTTACTGTTGTGGAGCTGGTTGTAGTGGATTTCCATACAAGTATGTGGTTGGAGCTGGCTTTACAAGAACTTGTATCGTATTGCCATATAGATATGTGCTTGTGACAAACGCCGTTTGAAGTGGAGCATGTGAAACTGGTCTTCCAGAAGTGCTAGAAGTTCCATAATACATATCAGGATTTTGTCGCACTGGAACCCTTTTCGCCTTTAGGGTTTCTTCCTGATCTTTGTTCTCCAAGAGCTGAACGAAGTCCTTGATGTTTGTCGTAGCCAATGCGCCATTGTATTTCAGGATTTCCAAGAAACTATTCCATTGAGGTGGCAATGCATCGGCAAACTTTGTGACTACCTCTGCTGGAGTTGTTACTACCCCATAATTACCCAATTCAGTCAGCAGATGATAGAATCGACTTGTCATATCTCCCAAAGATTCACTTTCCATACATTTGAACCCATCAAACTCCTTTTTGAGTAAGTCATGTCGCAATTGGCGTGACTTTTCATTTCCTAGACCCCTTGTCTTCAATGCATCCCACAATCGCTTTGACCTCTTGAAACTGACGAACTGATGATATATTTCCTTGCTCATCGCCTGAGTCAGAATAGCATATGCTTTCTTTTCTAAATCATATGCATTTTTCTGGTCTTCCGAAAGATCGGCAAATGTCACGGCAGTTGAAGCAGCAACCTCAAGAGCTTGATCGAAATCTGTAGTAAAACATAACCACAGTTCCGTGTTTTGCCCATTGACATATGTCTGGAATCGATCTACCCATTCATGATATTCGTTTATGTGCATCAGTTTCGGTGGACGATTTAGACTTCCGGTCTCGCTTTCACTTGGGAGTATACTTTGAATACTTGGAGTTTGATTTGAAACAAACGCCCATTGACCTGTCGACATTTGATTCGCTTGCGAAGATGCGGGTGCGGGAGATTCAGCCCATGATGGTGAAAAACCGGTGCTACGATACTTGCTTTCTGTATTAGATGTGGGTACAGGAGATTCAGCCCATGAGGGAGATAAACGTGTGTTTGTATACTTGCTCTCTGCAGTTGACGGATTACCCCACCAGTTCGGATTCATGTTTGATGTTTAATGACTAATACTTGAACAAATCACTCAAATCAAACCGTTAAATATGATTTGCAAAGCTTCTGTTAAAAAAAGATTTAAACAGTTCGACGAAACTATATTACTCGACGAAACAGTTAATGAAGACGAAACAATTAATGATTCTGTACGACGAAACACAATGCGACGAAACAGGTTAATGATGATGAACGACGAAACTCAATTCTTTTTGGGCGACGAAACAGAATCCCAAATCTTGATCAACGAAACAGAAGCCCAAATCTTGATCGACGAAACAGAGGCCCAAATCTTGATCGACGAAACAGAAGCCCAATGCCTAATGCTTTATCGGAAACTGAATATGATCTTGTTCGACGAAACAAGTTGATCTTGTTCGACGAAACTGACTTACAGGAGCGACGAAACAGAAAGGAAGATCTTATCTTGAATCTTATCTTCTGACACAGTACACAATTGTCAAACCAAACCTTACTTTCGGCCACACTGTTTATCATTTTTATGTAACAATAGTCAAACAATTGTTTAATAATCAAACAACAAACAACAAACACAATACTTCATACACAAATAAAGATCAAACATGAATATTATCAAGAACAGTTTGAAGATGAAATGAAGTTGATGAAGATTAAGTTACCTGTAAATTTTCAAACACACTTTTGCAAATAAAGTTCAACAAAAACCCAATACTCACATGTAGAGTTTAAACAAGGTTTCATATGAACTAGAAGCAAAATAATCAAGATTTTCAAGGTTTTAACAAGGTTTTTCCAGAAAATGTATGATTTTTCAAAGCTCAAAATCAAGAAAAACACAAGAAAATCAACTTGGTTTTAACAAGGAATCGAGCCATTGCTCTGATACCAATTGTAGGTCCACCCGGAGGATCGAGTAACCTCTATTCCTGTTTTCCGACAAACCCGAAAGTGCGGAATCCAAACAGGTAAGTTAAACCAAGTGATGAACACGTAAAACACAAGATTCGTCGATTAACACTCCATTGTATTAATCTAGAAAACGGTTACAATACAATGTTTACAAGATGCTCTCATAAACTCTCAGTGTGTGTGTGTTTACAGTGTTCGCTCTCAAATCTATTCAGACTTGTCTAACTGTGTTCTATCTGTTATCTGTGTATATATACTGAAACACATCGACGAAACACTTCATAGTCGACGAAATGTATGTTTCGTCGATGAAACACAATAACATATCATCAAAGTCGACTAAACAAGATGTGTCTCGTCGACATACATGTTGTTTATGGGGGTCCGGCCCAGTTAGTTGTTTCGGCCCAATGAGTCGTGGCCCAACATGCATTTGTCCAATAGAAGTTGCCCAACATAATACGTTCACATGAATTCACAAAATCCAATTGCAAAGGTTAGTCAACCATGTGACATCATCATGACATCATCATGATGATGTCATGATGAAGTGGCGGAGGGAACCGGCTCGCGGTGCTTCGTGCTTCGCGTGTCAAACTCTGGAGCGCACGATGGAGGAATGTCGTGACGTCGGGCTTGAGCCGAACCTAACCGGGTCGAACCGAACCGAACCGAATCGAACCGAGTCGAGTCGCGACCACATAATATGTATCAACAAAATGGAAATCTAAGGGGTATGGGGCCTGGCAAGGGAAGGGGGATGAGGTGGAGGGTCGGTGCCGACAGGAAACCCCCCCCCCTACTATGGTGGAAACGGTAATTTCATACCGGTAAATTCTTACCGACCTCACCGATTGAATTTTGTCGATTTCCCAATTTTTGATTGTTGAATAATAGTCCAAAATAAAAAAAAAACAAAAAAAAACATTTTTTACCTTTATATATCCAAACAATTCTCTCCAACCTCATACGTTCCTCTTCAACAAATCACATAATTCTCTATATACTTTTTATATAATCTTGTTAATTTTTTGTGTTAATAGCCATGAGTTCAACATCATCTTTTCATATAATCTTGTTAATTTTTTTTTGGTAATCACTCGAGTGCGAAAATTGCAACCACTGATACCGACTTTGTAATTATTTAAATACTGAGACCAAGTCTGCAAACTATAGGGACCAAACATACATTTAACTCATTTTAAAATGTTTTGCCTTTACCACTGAACCACCAACCTCCATAGTCCTTAAAAATATCCTAAGTCCATACTAGTAGCTGTTGGTGCACTTGTGTCTGTACTTTGTCTGTATTTTGTCATGATGTAAAACGATGTCTTTGTTAGTCCTGTAAGTTTGACCAAGTCAACCATCCTCCGGTTTGACTTGGTTAAACAGTTAGAACAATGGTTTGTAAGCTGTTTGCGTCGAAGGATAGATCATCGAAGGATTGCTTATATCCTTCGATGAGCTCGAAAGATAAGCCTTCGATTGATGGACCTCGAAAGATGTCATCCTTCGAGGTACATGTTGATCCTTCGAGCTGTTTCAGATCGATAGATGATCGTTCGATCATCTATCTGATCCTTCGACCAGACATGCTGTGTTCGGGTATATATACCCATGCCTTGTGTTCACTTCTCAGTCAGACAGAAAAATAGAGAGACACTAGCAACACTTGAGAGACACTTCTGTCAAGAACACACACACTTAGAGAGTTTGCAAAACAGATTTGTAAACATTGAGCTTGTAACCGAACCTTTCATACGTATTAATACAAGTGGTGTTAATCGGTGAAGTCTTGTGTGTTGTGTTTGTGCTTGTTCTTTCTCGGTTTGCATGCTAGCTTGGATTCCGCACTCGCTAGTGTGTTAGACATAACAAGGAATAGGTTAAACCTCAACCTCTGAGGGACCTACAAGTGGTATCAGAGCCGTGGCTCTTTTCCTTGTTAAAAAACCGGGTTTTTACAAGACTTTGGAGTGTTTTTGGACAAAAACTCTTTTGGTTTAGCAACCATTTTCTGTGTTTTTCTCGCATTTTCAGACGTTTAAACGTGTTCTAAACTAACTGGGTGTGTTGCCTGACGGGTTGGGTAACTTAAAAACTTGTTTTTGAGGTGTTTGGTAATTTCCGGCTTCTCCGGTTACCGGTTTCTGGGTAGAACTTTCGATTTTCGTAATATTTTATTTTTCAAATCAAGTCTGCATGCAGAAGATATGGTCTGACCATACCTTCTGCCTTCTGCCGAAAGTTTCTACCAACCCATCAACTTTTCACCAACCTGTCACTTTTGTCAACTGTGTCAGATCAGATCGAAGGATATCCTTCGAAGTCGAAAGATCATCTTTCGATCATAGGAGGTTCGATAGATAATCATCCTTCGAACATCTTTCGAAGTCTGTGACTTATCTTTCGAAGTCTGTGACTTATCTTTCGAAGTCTGTGACTTATCTTTCGAAGCATACATCTTTCGGTCTACAGTTCTTTTTCGAAAGATAAGGATCCTTCGTTTGGAGAATCTTTCGAAATCTTTGTTCGAAAATCAACAGTGATCTTTCGAACACTGTTGATCCTTCGAACAAGTCTTGATCTTTCGAACCTAAGTCTGTTTATATTTAACAAGTTTGTGATTTTCAGGTTTTATCATTTTTCTTGATCAAAAATGAATCCAAGATGGGGTACTCCGGTAAATATGGATATGTATTATGGAACTCCGTCTCCGGATACAGCTTCCTCAAGACCAACGACATTTGTGTCTAGCACTAGCTTGTATGGCACTCCTCCTCCAACAACAGACATGTATGGAAATCCGCTTAATCCAGTTTCTCAACCAGCACCACAACAGCAAAGCCAACGACCTATCAGAGCAACTGACATGTTCGGAAATCCTTTACCTGTTCGATCTACCGGACCAACAGATATGTACGGAAATCCGCTTCAACCAGTTCCTCAACCAGTGCCTCAACAGCAAACCCAAAGGCCTCCTGTGACAACTGATCTATATGGCAATCCCATTCAAGTTCCTGTTAAGCCAGCTCAGCATGGGAACCAGAACCCTTTCAGAAATCAAGGAGACCAGCAGAATCAGAACAGGAACAATGAGCGTACGTTGATACCTGTCAACAACCAAAGCCAAGCAGGACCATCAAATGCTAACCAGGCACTTGTGGTTCAAGTATATGAAGGTGGTGATTGGTCAATCCGGTTGAGTAGTGATGCTCCAGATGGAACAGCTTGTTTTGCTGAGGTTGTCAAGGATTTAAATCACGCCAGTGGTGGAGAATCTTCCGCCAATGGTGGTGAATCTTCTGAGGATGAAGAGTCATCTGGTTACAGCAGAAGTTCAGATGAGGAATCCTCGAGTTCAGGCAATGATCATTTGGATGACACGTCAAGTGTTCCAGTTGAAGCAGAGGTTGATGAGGTATTGGGAGACACTGCAGCAGAAAATCATAGGAGATCTATATTGGTGGATCAAGCTGCTTATTCTTCTTCTTCTCTCCATTCAGCCGTTATGGCTAATGTCGACAGTTCATCAAGTCAGGTATGTGTCGATGAACCCACTGCTGTTATTTGTGATAATTGTGCTAGATTGCATGTTAAATGTGCCGATTTAGAGGCAAACATGTCTGAGTTGCAAGTCAAACATGATGCTTTACAAGCTAGTTTGTTTGACTTGCAAGACAAACATGTTTCATTGAATGATAAGTGGTGTGAATTGCAAGGCAAACACGAGGCTTTGCAAGAGAAATATGATGTGACATTCATTCATAATCAGAAATTGACTGTTGATCTTTCAAAGTGCACTGAAGCCAACATGTTTTATGAAAACCATGAAAAAGAGTTTAAATCGATGATTGAAAAATTGAAGAAAGATAAAACTGAATTAACAAAAATGGTTTCCAGAAAACAAACTGACATTAATTTGTATATAACTCGCCTTGAGGTAATGCAAAAGGAAATGGCTTGTGTCAAAACTGAAAGTGAGGCGATCCGACTCAAGTTAGATAGTTATTTAAGCTCTAGCTATGTGTTGGATCACATCATTGATGTTCAGAAAGAGAAAAAGGATGTCACATGCATTGGATATAAGCAATGTCCACCACCTGTTAGACAAAATTATGATGCCATGCCTGACGAGGAGAATAGAGCTTTCTTTGAACCATCTGTTCCTCTAGATGTTAATGAATTTGCAGCAGGACTCGGATACAAGAAGGAAGTATCATCAGAATCGGATGTGTCAGCAGATACATGTGTGTCTTCTGCTGAACCGAGTCAGAATCCTCCAGTTGTGATTGAGGATACTGATTCTTCTGATGATGAATCTGATGATACTGATTCAGAAAAGTCTGATGCGGTGATCAAAGAAGAGGACATACCTCTTGAGAATCACATTCTTTGTGATCCACCTGCAAAATCGTTTGTGACTGCTACAGCCAAGTCTGTTGAATCCTCATCTGGAAGCTGTGAAGGTGTGAACTTGCTTTACACGTTGATTGGATCTGATAAAATATATTCAGACAAGGATTTCCCTATCAAAAATGTCAATCAATCTTTGATTGATAAAGTTTTCGAAGATTCTACCAGTAAGTTTTTGGGAAAGTCGAGCCCAGGAGTTGTAGTAACTCAGTGTGCTCCTATCCCAAAATCCGAAGTTAGAAAGAAATATGGGAATCAAAAATTTCAAAAACAAAACAATCAACGAAAGCAAAATCACGCTGCCCAAGGAAATGGAAAAGGTCAAAAGAAACAGACCAAGAAAAAGGACAAGAAGATAAACTTTGTGAAGTCAAAGGGAACGGACAAAATTGGAAAGTTTGAAAACCAATCTAACTTAGATTTTGTCAAGAAAGCAACAGTGATGAAAAGAAATGAACTAAACAGTTCAAAACCTAGTACCTCGGGATCACAAAGTTCATCATCGGCAAGACGACCACATGATTCTTCGGGGTTTGTTGAACGAAGATCATGTTTTGAATGTGGTACAATTGGACACATAATTCGAAACTGTCCGTATCTTCATAAGTTGAAAGCAAAAGTTGATGCCCCCCATGGTAACAATTACCATAAAAGATGTGTTTCACCAAAACAAGACCCTCGTCTTGTTAAACAACAAGAAGTGAAACAGAGAAAGAAACAACGGAAAAATGTTGAAAAGATTTTAAAACCGGAGGTTGTCCAAACAAAATCTGTTGAATCAAATGTTAAACATGAAAGACAAAACCAGATTTGGAAACCAAAATTGGAAATTGTTTCAAGGGGAGCTACATCAATTCCGAATCATCGGGAAATGGATGTCACAATCCTCGATGATGACGGACGACCCAAGTCTGTGAAGGCTTGGGTCCCCCTCTCCAACTAATCTCTGAATGAGTGTGCAGGATGTTCCATGAGGAACTATTGATAGTCTTAGGATTGTTGATAGTGGAGCGTCCATGCACAAGATCGGCGACAGAAGGCTCCAAAATATTGTGACATCTAGGAGAATGTTGTTGCCTTTGATGGAGAGAGGAGGAAAGAAGACAAAAATGTCTGATGAAAGAAGAATGATGATGAATGAAGTTGAAAAATTCGACCAGATGAAATATGTTCCAAAATTTGGTTGTCATGGTTTTTGATCGGGTCCTCAGGGAAGATTCCAATGAAAAGTACGCACCTGCAGCACGTCTGAAGCTTTTCGAAGATTCATGGATTTTTCTTCCACAAGAAGTTCAAAGTCCACAAGATGAACGTGTAGGGTACTTTTCTCCACGGTGTGTTTGAAGAAAATGTGTTTGTTGAACGAACCAAACCGGGTGTGCGGATGCCTTGGCATGGATTGAACAACCGCACACTACTTCTCAAGAGAAAGACAAAGACCTTCGCTGGTACAATGTGGAAGACCAGCCGGACCCAGAGGTCTATGATCTTGTTGCTGTCAAGAGTTTTCTCAGTAGCTACAAAAATCGACCTTGAAATCCACACCGGATGGATATCCAGTTTGGGAGAACACTCAGATTCCTGGCAATGCACGAAGTAGTTGCAGGATACGGTTCTAAATTTCTTACCTCTCCTATACTTGTCGATATTTAAGCTGCTTTATAATTTATTATCCTCTCATACAGCACTCTTTGGCCAGACACGTTGAACTCGAATATCACCTCACACGTGATTGTTTCAATATGAAACTCCTCAATGTTGTCATGGTCCACACCGATGACCAACGTGCCGACCTTTTTACCAAAGCATTTGACAAATCAAGATTTGACTATTTATTATTGGTAAACGGCATTAAGGTCAAGCAAGAGTAATCAACATCGGAAAATCATTTTTGTAAATACCTTTGTGTTTTTAAATTTGTCTTAGTTTATTGTTTTTAGGGGGAGTAAATCCAAAATTTGAAAAATCCAAAAACATCAAAAAATTTCAAAACACAAAAACAATAGAAAAACAAAAATGAGTTTCCTGGCGAGAAAAAGAGAAAATGATAGTACAATCAGTGGTCTGTCCAAACCTCTTTAAACCATTAAATGAAAAACGATAAGCAGCTCTATATAAGATGTATCGGTAGGCTCACAATCATTTTAAAGTGTGCAGGGTGATATAAACTTAAATCGACTGAAGACCAGGTGGGAACCATTCATTGGCATATGGTCTTGGTACCGAAATTTCGTTTGAGAGATTGCCGAGGTTCTGAGATATTCGGTCTTTATGCTGCTTATCATCTGGGTATCATGGTTGTATCTTTTACCGAAAAATAACGGGGACGCAAGTCTAGATCTTCCATGATACCATTCATACGTGTACATATTGCATTCGACCTCAATAAGTGATAAACAATCACATGTCCAAACAAATAAGTGATAAAATATCACATTTATCCGGGAGTCAAGTTCGTCTCTCTGCTGTACGAAAGTACTGACCTGTTCACGGACTTGCTCCTGTGCCCTCATGCATATGAAAATCAAGTTCCTCATCAATAAGTGATTATATCACATAGGGCTTGTTTTCAATCAAAATAAGTGAGTTTCTCACATCATATACGGTCAAACAGATGATAATCGGTATACTCACCGGTAAGATGAACCCTCGTGCATACCTTGATACGGGAATGTGTCGTGATGTGGATGAACACCGGTCGGTAAGTATAAATCATACCTTAACGTATCCCCTCGCCATGATTACATCTGATAAGTTGAGCTTAAGTCGACAACAATACCGATAATTGTTATAGGATGCTTATCTAAATGTTAACTAAAAGAACAACAAGAGCGTTTTGGCATGACCGTACACTGATATGATTCTCTTACCCTCGAAACTCGCAAAAAGAATGTCTGTAAATATTTATTTAATGCTTTCAGTTTCTGCATCTTTGTATATATTTATTTACTGCTTTCAGTCTTTAAATTTAAAATATTCAAAAATTCCAAAAAGATTTTAGGTGTGTTTTAATATAAACTTTATAAAAGCCAAAAAGATTTTATTTCTATTTTATTTTCGATCGTACGATGTTGGAGCTCGAGTCTTCGTTGCCTGAAACCTGAACGAAAACCGAAACGACTAAATCTTCATAAACGGTCGAAATTTGCAAGTTTTGAAAGTTAAAAACTGAATTTGATAAATTTATTAAACTTTCAAACTATCGGACGGTGTTTGATTATGACATGGTCATATGTGTGTCGTTTGTTTATGATATTCCAAGCAGTTGTTCTCATTACGCGTTTAGATTTCTTGCATGTGCAGATTCTAAAGGCAAGGAGAACATGGTCGATGACAAGCTTCGGAATGAAGACACTATGTGAAGGCACTCAAGTGATGAAAATGATCGAGTTGCTGCTGACCATCATCAACACCTCAAGGATCTCAATTCATAAAGATCAAGACTTTCACGAGCATAACTCAAAGGAGAGCTTATGTTAAGGGGGAGTTTGTCAACACACTTCCTACATGAAACGGGGAGTTTGTTGATACACTTTCTGCTTTCAAGACGTGAAGACTTTAAAGATCCTCCGACATTGAAGACTTGGAAGGACGTCAAAGACTTGAAGACACATAGATCGAGACAAAGATCAAGTTATAAAGATCGAGACAAAGCTACAGCCAAGGGGGAGTTTGTTGGTGCACTTGTGTCTGTACTTTGTCTGTATTTTGTCATGATGTAAAACGATGTCTTTGTTAGTCCTGTAAGTTTGACCAAGTCAACCATCCTCCGGTTTGACTTGGTCAAACAGTTAGAACAATGGTTTGTAAGCTGTTTGCGTCGAAGGATAGATCATCGAAGGATTGCTTATATCCTTCGATGAGCTCGAAAGATAAGCCTTCGATTGATGGACCTCGAAAGATGTCATCCTTCGAGGTACATGTTGATCCTTCGAGCTGTTTCAGATCGATAGATGATCGTTCGATCATCTATCTGATCCTTCGACCAGACATGCTGTGTTCGGGTATATATATCCATGCCTTGTGTTCACTTCTCAGTCAGACAGAAAAATAGAGAGACACTAGCAACACTTGAGAGACACTTCTGTCAAGAACACACACACTTAGAGAGTTTGCAAAACAGATTTGTAAACATTGAGCTTGTAACCGAACCTTTCATACGTATTAATACAAGTGGTGTTAATCGGTGAAGTCTTGTGTGTTGTGTTTGTGCTTGTTCTTTCTCGGTTTGCATGCTAGCTTGGATTCCGCACTCGCTAGTGTTTTAGACATAACAAGGAATAGGTTAAACCTCAACCTCCGAGGGACCTACAGTAGCATGACATTCATGTCTAGTTGTAACACCCACATTTTATTTTTATAAGCCTATGTAAATGAATATTTTGAAAAATATAATTAGATTCAAGCTCAGGAATTGTTGCATCGCCTTGCAAAACATATATTTTGCAATGATACAATTATTATTTGTAATGAATTATTATAATTGTAACATAAACAAAACAAACCGCAGGGAGTATAAATGAAGATTTGATAGAGAGGGGGGCAAAGTGAAAGTTGAAAAGTACCGAAGAAGCCCGGGTGTACGTACGTACATGTATAAATGTGAAATCCTCAATTTCATTCATCAAACATAAAAAACCTAAAACAACAAATCGGATCGGAGTTTCGATGATGGAAGACAACGAAGGTACGACGAAATTTACTTGGACGAATTGAATTGATTGTCGTATGCTATTATTGCTATGTCGTCGTATGAATTAGGGTTTAGTTGCAGTCAATCGAATCGAATTGGTGTTTTTGTTGAATGTTATTGGTACGCAGTGAATAATAATAAATAGTGGTTTTGTGTAAGCTTGTCTTGTCGAGGGAAACCCTGCATTCGTTTGGTATTTTTGTTCTTCATTCATTCTTGACGATTGCTGTTATACAAAAACTGTATAGGAGGGAGATTTATTATTATTATTCATGATTAAACTAAACCCCCTCCTCTTATTTATATAATAATAAAGTGCTGACTGACTGACTTACTGTTACTCAAGACTTGTTAATTTATAATAATACATAGATACATATATAGGAGGTAGAATCAAAGCAGCTCAAGTGGAAGGGGGGAAGCAGGAAGAAGAAGATCTTGTTCAGAATCAATGCAGCTCTTCTTCTTCTTCTTCTGGTAACCACTCATTTGCTTCGCCTGTAACATTTATTATTATTATTATTATTATTATTATTATTATTATTATTATTATTATTATTATTATTATTATTATTCGTCTCCTTCTTTCTACTTAATTCTTGACAATTGATCAAGTGAAAGGGAAGCGCCCTCTTGTTGAGAATCCAAGTTCTGCCTTAGCACCTGCTGGTAACCGCTCATTTTGTTGGACTATATCAACTTATTTGTTCTTAATTCTTGACAGTTTGTGTATGTATGCTAACAACTTCTAATTTGTGTATGTTTAATGTTTGTTCAACGGCTTTTGTTTGGTAAAACCATAGTCACCTAATTCGTGGTTCGCTCCGGTTCGGGTACACGGTTCGGGTTCGCGATTCGCTAGATGGCACGAATTCGATACGGACGGGGGTAGGTTCATTTCGGTACGATCCGGTACGCTATTCCGGTACGGTGTACCATTTATAATGTTCATTTTATATTTTTTGTGTACAAACTTATAAGTTTGAAGACCAAATGTAAACTAGTGAAGATAGAGGGGGTTAAATGTTAAAATAAAACAACTAGTTATACACTTTATATGTAAAAATTTAAAGCTTTACATACTAAATGTAAAGTAGTAAAAGATAAAGGGGTTAAATGTTAAAAATTTCTAAACTTATTTAAACCTAAAGTTGAAACCCTACGCACAGCCGCTATTCTCCTTCTTTCCTGCTGATATTGCAGCACCAGAACCAGGATTCCCAAGTTACGAACAGCTCTGGAAACAAGAATTGGAACGATCCAAATTACCGAATTGAAACGACGAATCAAACCTTAAATTCGCGAATTGATAGCGAATTGGTTCGTATACGAATTCCGTACCATACGAAACGTACCAATTCGAAATTCGTGCTATTTTGGGCGAATTCTGTGACTATGGTTCTGACTAATCAGATTGTTTCATCCTTTTGTAAGTATTATATTTTATAATAATTTATTATTTTAGTTTACTTGTTATTATGATCATTTATGGATTTATATTTTTTTTACTTTCCTCTGAGTTTATGTTCTAGCTTCGTTTTTTCTTCAAAATATAGTTTTAGGTTTAGCTACATTTTGGGTAACCAATTGTTGGAAATTTGATATTTCGTTTAATTTTGAATTTATGTGATAATTGTTGGTTTTCTTGTTTCCATTGCATACATAGATCTCGTGAATTGTATGATGCATCTTTCTCATGCCTTTTTTTTATTTACCTGATCATTTATGTAGTTCATTACTAATTTTAGTTTAAGAAAGCAAATACATGTAAGTAAAAATAAATAAGTATACATATAAAGATTTACACATGTGTACATCATAATAGTTAGAAAGGATAAGAATAATTATGAAAGTTTACACATGTGTAAATCATGATAAATAAATAAAATAAAATAAGTATAGATATGAACGTTTACACATGTGTAAATCCTAGTTAACAAAATAAGCAGAGATGTGTAGATTTACGCAAGTGTAAATCTAAATAGTTAAAAAAAAAGCATAAATATGAAGGTTTACACATGTGTAAATCATAAAAATTAAAAAAATAAGTATAGAAATGAAAAATTACACATGTGTAAATCTTAGATATGAAGGTTTACACATGTGTAAAACTTAATAGTTAACAAAATCGAGCATATTTATGAAAGTTTACACATGTGTAAAACTTAATAGTTAACAAAATCAACAGGGGTCATTGACGAGGGGTCATTAATTGACTGGGCTACATTGTTTTTGTCACCTCGAGGATCATGTAGTTGCTGCCATAGATTCTGTAAATAGGTTAGTGTATATATCAATTATCTGTATCTATGTTTTTGTTCGTATATGAGGTGTTGTGCATTGTTTGAGATATTTTACAATTCACATCTGTATCTTGTAGCTTGGTTTAACAATATCCCATGCTGAGAATTGTAACTATATGTTTTGAGGTGTGTTTACAGTTACGTATGCAATACGGTAGCTCTTCCTATGAATTACTCTACCTTAATAAATCTATACCATAATTATTAGTTTTTGTTTGAAATTAGCCATATTGATGTATTTAACTCTTTGTTGTGACTAGTACTGTTTATACTTGTAGCATTCTTTCAGCATAATTTTTGCGTATGTCTATTAATGATGCGGGAGATAAAGATGCGGAAATATTATCTAAAGCAAAAGCAAGGATAGCGTCACCAGGAAATGGAGAAGATAATGAAGTATAAATAATTTTTATGATATTTATGTTTTTTACTGGTTATGTGGTGCAAATGTGAGACTAATATTATTATTTATGTGACACAGGTATACTTGCAACAAGAAGAAGATACCTCTAGTTTCCATGACCGACTTTTACCCCTAATTATAGGCTTACTTAGAACTTTGAGTACCTTCATATATATATATATATATTTAGTATATTTGAGATAAATGTAAAGTAATGATGGCAATTACACTTTACATATTGAATAATGTTGGTGCACTTGTGTCTGTACTTTGTCTGTATTTTGTCATGATACAAAACGATGTCTTGTGTTAGTCTGAGTTACGTCTTAGGTTGGTTATTATGTGCGTTCGATGTAAGTTTGACCAAGTCAACCATCCTCCTGGTTTGACTTGGCCAAACAGTTAGCACATTGTTTGTAATATGTCTGTGTCGAAGGATGAGTCATCGAAGGATTGTTCATATCCTTGGATGAGCTCGAAAGATAAACCTTCGATGGATGGTCCACGAAGGATATCATCCTTCGAGGTATATGTGGATCCTTCGGAAGGTTTCAGATCGATAGATGATCTTTCGATCAGTCTATCTGATCCTTCGACCAGACGTGCTGTGATGGGTATATATACCCATGTTATGTGTTCACTTCATAGGAAGCACTTCATTTAGATAGAAAACAGAGCAGAAAAAGTGTGTTTGTATGTGAGTGAGTGAACCAAGTCTTGTTGAGAGTGTATTTTCAGTTGAAATACAAGAGCAAACTTTGATATCTCGTGTGTCTACCTCTCTCTTTGTGGTTTGTTTTCTCACAAAAACTCGGTTTGCATGCTAGCTTGGATTCCGCACTTGCTAGTGTGTTAGATATAACAAGGATAAGGTTTGACCTCATCCTCCGAGGGACCTACAAGTGGTATCAGAGCCGTGGCTCTTTTCCTTGTTAAAAACCGAGTTTATACAAGACTTTGGAGTGTTTTGGACAAAACTCACTGTTTTAGCACCCGTTTTTCAGTGTTTTTCTCGCTCTTCTTGTCGTAAAAACGTGTTCTAAACTTACCGGGTGTGTTAAAGGACGGGTTGGATAACTTAAAAAACTGTTTTTAAGATGTTTGGTAATTTCCGGCCAAACTCCGGCTTACTCCGGTGACCGGTTTCTGGGTTTGAACCTTCGATTTTTGGGTATATTTTATTGTTCAAATTCTTGGTTTTGGTAAAAATCATGGCCTGACCATACTTTCTGCCGAAAGTTGTCTACCAACCCATCACCTTTTCACCAACCTGTCACTTCTTGTGTCAACTGTGTCAGTACCGATCGAAGGATATCCTTCGAAGTCGAAAGATCATCTTTCGATCAAAGGAAGTTCGATAGATAATCATCCTTCGAACATCCTTCGAAGTCTGTGACTTATCCTTCGATCCAAGGAATCTTTTCGAAGCATACATCTTTCGGTCTACAGTTCTTTTTCGAAAGATAAGGATCCTTCGTTTGGAGAATCTTTCGAAATCATTGTTCGAAATTCAACAGTGATCTTTCGAACACTGTTGATCCTTCGAACAAGTCTTGATCCTTCGATCCTAGTCTGTTTATGTTTAACAAGTTTGTGATTTTCAGGTATTATTTTTATTGATCAAAAATGAATCCGAGATGGGGTACTCCGGTAAATACAGATATGTATTTTGGTACTCCGTCTCCCGCACCGGTGTCTTCTCAAGCTAATGCAATTTCTACCGGTCAATGGGCATTCGTATCAAATCAAACTCCAAGTATTCAAAGCATTCTCTTAAGCGATAGCGAAACCGGAAGTTTGAATCGGCCTCCAAAGTTGATGCACTTATACGAATATCCAGGATGGATTGACAGATTTCATACATACGTCCTTGGACAAAATACAGAATTGTGGTTGCGTTTCACCACAGATTTCGATCAAACAATAGAGGTTGCCGCATCATCTGCTGCTACATTTGCAGATCTTACGGAAGATCAGAAGAAGGTCTATGATTTGGAAAAGAAGGCATATGCCATTCTTACTCAGGCGTTAAGTAAAGATATTTATCATCAATTTGTCAGTTACAAGACAACGAAGAGGTTGTGGGACGCATTGAAGACAAGGGGCGTAGGAAATGAAGCGACACGTCAATTGAGAAAAGACCTGCTAAAGAAAGAGTTTGATGGTTTTACTTGTATGGAAAATGAATCTTTAGGAGATTTGACAAGTCGATTTAATCATTTGCTGACTGAATTGGCAAATTTTGAGGTTGTTACAACTTCAGCAGAGATTGTGAAAAAGTTTGCAGATGCGTTGCCACCTCAATGGAATACTTTCTTGGAAATCATGAAGTACAATGGCACTTTAGCTACAACAAACTTCAATGACTTTGTTCAACTCCTGGAAAACAAGAATCAGGAAGAAACTCTCAAGGCGAAAAGAGTTCCCGTGCCACAAAATCCTGAAATGTATTATGGAACTTCTAGCACTTCTACAAAACCTTCTTCACATGCTCCAATTCAAACAGCGTTTGTGTCTAGCACTGACATGTATGGCAATACTATCCAAGTTCCAGTTCCTCAACCAACAGACATGTATGGAAATCTGCTTCAACCAGTTCCTCAACCAGTGCCTCAACCAGTGCCACAACAGCAAAGCCAACAACCTGTCAGAGCAACTGATATGTTCGGAAATCCATTACCTGTTCGATCTACCGGATCAACAGACATGTTCGGAAATCCATTACCTGTTCGATCTACCGGACCAACAGATCTGTACGGAAATCCGCTTCAACCAGTTCCTCAACCAGTACCACAACAGCAAAGTCAACAACCTATCAGAGCAACTGATATGTTCGGAAATCCATTACCTGTTCGATCTACCGGACCAACAGATTTATATGGCAATCCGATAAAAGTTCCAGTAAAGCCAGCTCCAACAACAGACTTGTATGGAAATCCTCTACAACCAGCTCCACAACAGCAAGTCTATCGGCCATCTACTGTAACAGCTTGTTTTGCTGAGGTTGTCAAGGATCTTAAGCACGCAAGTGGTGGAGAATCTTCCACCAATGGTGATGAATCTTCTGAAGACGAAGACAGTTCTGGTTACAGTGGAAGCTCAGATGAAGAATCCTCAACTTCAGGCAATGATCATTTGGATGACACGTCAAGTGTGTCAGTTGATGCAGATGTTGATGGGCTATTGGAAGAAGCTACAGCAGGAATTGAAAGAAGATCTATTTTGGTGGATCAAGCTGCTTATTCTTTGTCTTCTCTCCATTCAGCCGTTATGGCTAATGTCGACAGTTCATCAAGTCAGGTATGTGTCGATGAACCCACTGCTGTTATTTGTAATAATTGTGATAGATTGCATGTTAAATGTGCTGATTTAGAAACAAACATGTCTGAGTTGCAAGCCAAACATGATGCTTTACAAGCTAGTTTGTTTGACTTGCAAGACAAACATGTTTCATTGAATGATAAGTGGTGTGAGTTGCAAAGCAAACACGAGGCTTTGCAAGACAAGTATGATGTGACATTCATTCACAACCAGAAGTTGACCGTTGATCTTTCGAAGTGCACTGAAGCCAACATGTTTTATGAAAACCATGAAAAGGAGTTTAAATCGGTAATTGAAAAATTAAAGAAAGATAAAACCGAGTTAACTAAAATGGTTTCCAGAAAACAGACTGACATTAATTTGTATATAACTCGACTTGAGGTAATGCAAAAGGAAATGGCTTGTGTGAAAACTGAAAGTGAGGCGATCCAACTTAAGCTAGACAGTTATTTGAGCTCTAGCTATGTGTTGGATCACATCATTGACGTACAGAAAGAGAAACGGGATGTCACATGCATTGGATACAAGAAATGTCCACCACCTGTGAGACACAATTATGATGCCATGCCTGACGAGGAGGATAGAACTTTCTTTGAACCATCTGTTCCTCTAGATGTTAATGAATTTGCAGCAGGACTCGGATACAAGAAGGAAGTATCATCAGAATCGGATGTGTCAGCAGATACATGTGTGTCTTCTGCTGAACCGAATCAGAATCCTCCAGTTGTGATTGAGGACACTGATTCTTCTGATGATGAATCTGATGATACTGATTCGGAAAAGTCTGATGCGGTAATCAAAGAAGAGGACATACCTCTTGAGAATCATATTCTATGTGATCCTCCCGCAAAACCTGCTAAGACTATTCCAACCGAGTCCACATCTGCAAAAGAGTCTGAAAGTGTGGATTTGCTGTACACTCTTGTTGGTGATGATAAAATTTATTCAGACGAAGATTTTCCTATTAAAAATGTTAATCAATCTTTAATCAGTAAAGTCTTTGAAAATTTGACAAATAAGTTTTTGGGAAAGACAGGATCACATGTTACAGTAACACAGTGCCCTCCTATCCCAAAGGCCGAAGTTAGAAAACAATTTGGCAATCAGAAATTACCAACAGAGAAAAGGCAGCAAAATCATAACAAACAAAAAGGAAAATTACCGGCTCAAAGTCAAAAGAAGCCAAATCAAAAGAAGAAAAGGAATGTGAACTTTGTGAAATCTAAGGGAACGGACAAAATTGAAACGTTTGAAAATCAATCTAACTTAGATTTTGTTAAGAAAGCAACAATGTTGAAAAGAAATGAACCAAGTAGTTCAAAACCAAGTACCTCGGGGTCACAAAGTTCATCATCATCGGCAAGACGATCACATGATACTTCGGGGTTTGTTGAACGAAGATCATGTTTTGAATGTGGTACAATTGGACACATAATTCGAAACTGTCCGTATCTTCATAAGTTGAAAGCAAAAGTTGATGCCCCCCATGGTAACAGTTACCATAAAAGATCTGTTTCACCAAAACAGGACCCTCCTCTTGTTAAACAACGGGAAATGAAACAGAAAAAGAAACAACGACAAGAAGTTGAAAAGGTTTTAAAACCAGAGTTTGTCCAAACGCAGTCTGTTAAATCAAATGTTAAAAATGAAAAACAACAACAGATTTGGAAACCAAAATCGGAAATTGTTTCAAGGGGAGCTACATCAATTCCGAATCATCGGGAAATGGATGTCACAATTCTCGATGATGACGGACGACCCAAGTCTGTGAAGGCTTGGGTCCCCCTCTCCAACTAATCTCTGAATGAGTGTGCAGGATGTTCCAGGAGGAACTATTGATAGTCTTAGGATTGTTGATAGTGGAGCGTCCATGCACAAGATCGGCGACACCAGACTCCGAAACATCATTATATCTAGGAGTTGTTGCCCTTGATGGAGAGAAATGAGAAAAGAAAAGGAGAAAAGAAGACAAAAATGTCTGATGAAAGAATGTGGTTGAATGAAGTTGAAAAATTCGACAAGATGCAGATCATTCCAAAATTTGGTTGTTATGGTTTTTGATCGGGTCCTCAGGAAAGATTCCAATGAAAAATGAACGTGTAGGGTACTTTTCTCTACGGTGTGATTGAAGAAAATGTGTTTGTTGAACAAACTACACCGGGTGTGCGGATGCCTTGGCGTGGATTGAACAACCGCACACTACTTCTCAAGAGAAAGACAAAGACCTTCGCTGGCACAATGTGGAAGACCAGCCGGACCCAGAGGTTTATGATCTTGTTGCTGTCAAGAGATTTCTCAGTAGCTACAAAATCGACTTTGTAATCCACACCGGGTGGATATCCAGTTTGGGAGAACACTCAGATTCCTGGCAATGCACGAAGCAGTTGCAGGATACGGTTTTAAATTTCTAATCTCTCTCCTATACTTGTCGATATTTAAGCTGCTTTATGAATTATTATCATCTCGTACAGCACTCTTTGGCCAGACAATGTTGTCAAGGTCCACACCGATAACCAACGTGCCGACCTTTTTACCAAAGCATTTGACAAATCAAGATTTGACTATTTATTATTGGTAAACGGCATTAAGGTCAAGCAAGACTAAAACCAACATCGGAAAATCATTTTTGTAAATACCTTTGTGTTTTAAATTTATCTTAGTTTATTGATTTTAGGGGGAGTAAATCCAAATTTGAAAATCCAAAAACATTGAAAAATTTCTAAAACACAAAAACAATAGAAAAACAAAAATGAGTTTCTTGGCGAGCAAAAGAGAAAATGATAGTACATCAGTGGTCTGTCCAAACCTCTTTAAACCCTTAAATGAAAAACGATAAGCAGCTCTATATAAGATGTATCGGTAGGCTCACAATCATTTTAAAGTGTGCAGGGTGATATAAACTTAAATCGACTGAAGACCAGGTGGGAACCATTCATTGGCATATGGTCTTAGTACCGAAATTTCGTTTGAGAGATTGCCGAGGTTCTGAGATATTCGGTCTTTATGCTGCTTATCATCTGGGTATCATGGTTGTATCTTTTACCGAAAAATTACGGGGACGCAAGTCTAGATCTTCCATGATACCATACATACGTGTAAATATTGCATTCGACCTCAATAAGTGATCAACAATCACATGTCCAAACAAATAAGTGATAATATATCACATTTTTCCGGGAGTCAAGTTCGTCTCTCTGCTGTACGAAAGTACTGACCTGTTCACGGAGTTGCTCCTGTGCCCTCATGCATATGAAAATCAAGTTCCTCATCAATAAGTGATTATATCACATAGGGCTTGTTTTCAATCAAAATAAGTGAGAATCTCACATCATATACGGTCAAACAGATGATAATCGGTATACTCACCGGTAAGATGAACCCTCGTGCATACCTTGATACGGGAATGTGTCGTGATGTGGATGAACACCGGTCGGTAAGTATAAATCATACCTTAACGTATCCCCTCGCCATGATTACATATGATAAGTTGAGCTTATGTGGACAACAATACCGATAATTGTTATAGGATGCTTATCTTAATGTTAATTAACTGAACAACAAGAGCGTTTTGGCATGACCGTACACTGATATGATTCTCTTACCCTCGAAACTCGCAAAAAGAATGTCTGTAAATATTTATTTAATGCTTTCAGTTTCTGCATCTTTGTATATATATTTATTTACTGCTTTCAGTCTTTACATTTGAAATATTGAAAAATACCAAAAAGATTTTAGGTGTGTTTTAATATAAACTTTCTAAAAGCCAAAAAGATTTTATTTCTATTTTATTTTCGATCGTACGATGTTGGATCTCGAGTCTTCGTTACGTGAAACCTGATTGAAAACCGAAACGACTAAATCTTCATAAACGGTCGAAATTTGCAAGTTTTGAAAGTTAAAAACTAAAATTGATAAATTTATTAAACTTTCAAACTGTCGGACGGTGATTGTTTGAACAATGGTCACATGTGTGTCGTTTGCTTATGATATTCCAGGCAGTTGTTCTCATTACGCGTTTAGATTTCTTGCATGTGCAGATTCTAAAGGCAAGGAGAACATGGTCGATGACAAGCTTCGGAATGAAGACACGACGTGAAGGCACTCAAATGATGAAGATGATCGAGTTGCCGCTGACCATCATCAACACCACAAGGATCTCAATTCATAAAGAACAAGTATTTCACGAGCATAACTCAAGGGGGAGCTTATGTTAAGGGGGAGTTTATTGGCACACTACCTAAATGAAAAGGGGAGTTTGTTGGTACACTTTCTGCTTTCAAGACGTGAAGACTTTGAAGATCCTCCGACATTGAAGACTTGAAAGGACGTCAAAGACTTGAAGACACGAAGATTGAGACAAAGCTACAGCCAAGGGGGAGTTTGTTGGTGCACTTGTGTCTGTACTTTGTCTGTATTTTGTCATGATACAAAACGATGTCTTGTGTTAGTCTGAGTTACGTCTTAGGTTGGTTATTATGTGCGTTCGATGTAAGTTTGACCAAGTCAACCATCCTCCTGGTTTGACTTGGCCAAACAGTTAGCACATTGTTTGTAATATGTCTGTGTCGAAGGATGAGTCATCGAAGGATTGTTCATATCCTTGGATGAGCTCGAAAGATAAACCTTCGATGGATGGTCCACGAAGGATATCATCCTTCGAGGTATATGTGGATCCTTCGGAAGGTTTCAGATCGATAGATGATCTTTCGATCAGTCTATCTGATCCTTCGACCAGACGTGCTGTGATGGGTATATATACCCATGTTATGTGTTCACTTCATAGGAAGCACTTCATTTAGATAGAAAACAGAGCAGAAAAAGTGTGTTTGTATGTGAGTGAGTGAACCAAGTCTTGTTGAGAGTGTATTTTCAGTTGAAATACAAGAGCAAACTTTGATATCTCGTGTGTCTACCTCTCTCTTTGTGGTTTGTTTTCTCACAAAAACTCGGTTTGCATGCTAGCTTGGATTCCGCACTTGCTAGTGTGTTAGATATAACAAGGATAAGGTTTGACCTCATCCTCCGAGGGACCTACAAATAATGATGAACAAACTCCAGAGAATAGCTGAGCAAGTTAGGGTTTAAATATTAGTTATTACGTGTTGGTGTTGGTGTAGGTGGAGGTTCATCACTCGCAAGTAAATTAAGAAGCATGTCTTTTGAAAGCTTTGTTCAACTTCTTGGGACTATTTTCAAGATTGTACAGGTAATGTATATACCCTAATGATTTTTCGTGTGTGCCTATACTTTGATTTAGTAATAGTTTGGAGTTCTTAAAGTTAAACTATGCAACTAGTTAAACTTAGCTCTTGCGGTGATGATGGTGACATAAAATTATAAGATTGTAAAGAAGCATATAGTAGAAATTATATTAAGACAGCATGAATCGTTATTAAATCTTTTTCAGTTTCATTCTTAAAGGAATCAAGTTTTTTAATTATGTTTTAAAGTTTGTGATTTTGAGAGTTTTATTTAATTCCAATATATTCAGATCTAAATTAGTGTATCAATAAAATGTAACTTGATTTACTTTCCACTAGTGAATGCAGACACACTTACTTCTAGCTGCTGAAGATAAAAAAGCCATCGAGTGGATGTCGAATCTTGATGGTCACTATGCTGCTGATTCAGTTGCTGCTGCAATTGCTCACGGTGCTTTGACTACAGAAATGGCTTCAGTGGTTGATACCCAACCCAGATCATTTCCTATTTCATCTCAAAAAAACGTTATCAAGGTTTCTCCCGCCACTACTACATCAAATCTGTCAAAAAAAATTCAGGTGATCTATTTCCATTCAACCCAACCAAACCAAACACACTCTGACCCGTTACCTGCCCCACTCGGTTTAACATTGCTATGCGTTTTCTTTAACAGAGCTAATGTATTGAGAGAAAACACAGAAGCAGTGTTTGCTGCATGTGATGCAGCGCATGGAAGATGGGCAAAGCTGCTTGGTGTTCGTGCTATTCTCCATCCAAGGCTGAGGGTAACTGATTTTTTAAACATATATAACATGTCGCAGGAATTTGTAATGGCTACAGAGAAGGTACAGTTATTAGTTATAGTTCAACTTTGCCAATTGAATATTTATTAGAAAATAAATATAAATATTTATTAGAATGAGCTTTGGTTCGAATTTGCAGTTTAGGAGCGACAACTAGCAGAAAGCTTGGGAACTTAATGAAATGAGCTTGGGAACATAAACAAATTCAAAGAAAAGGAGTTGCAGAAAGCTTGGGAACATAATGGAATGAGCAACAACTAAACCTGATCTTTTACTTTTATTTTTAATTTTTGGCCTGAAAGATCAATGTTTTTTTGAATATTATGTATTACTAATGGTTGTAAGAAGACATGGTTTTGATTATTTCACATTTACATTAGTATTTGAAAATGGAGATTTACCATTTCATGTTTCTAGCAACAAAACGACCATTTGAGTTACTCTCGTGTCGATTAACTTGTCAAAATCTTGTTTGCCGGTTTCATCCTACTAAGTCTACACACATTCGAAGTGTATTTTTTTATCTTGTAAATTTGTATCAAGGAAGTACCCTTTCACAAAGAATATAGAACAACAGTTACACATGTGTAAATCTAAATAGGATAGGATGCAAGCAATTAGCAGTTACACATGTGTAAATCTAAACAGGGTGGAATGCTCATATCAGCTCCAACACTTGCGTCATGCAACTGAACATCTTACGGACTTGAGACAAACTTTTCACTTCAATATCACACACATAGGAATACATGTCCTCTTATCTTCCAACATTGAAATGGCCTTTTACAATAGCAGAAGATGATGAAAGTCTATGAATATGACTCGTGTCAATTAATTTGTCATACGCTCGCCAGTTTCATTCTACCAAGTCCATACGCATTCAAAATGTATTATTTTATCTTGAAAATTTGTATTGTTGGTGCACTTGTGTCTGTACTTTGTCTGAAAAACGTTGTCTTTGTTAGTCCTGTAAGTTTGACCAAGTCAACCATCCTCCGGTTTGACTTGGCCAAACAGTTAGCCATTGTTTGTAAGATGTCTGAGTCGAAGGATGTGTCATCGAAGGATTGTTTATATCCTTCGATGAGCTCGAAACATAAACCTTCGATGGATGAGCTCGAAGGATATCTCGAAGGATATCATCCTTCGAGGTATATGTGAATCCTTCGATGTGTTTCAGGTCGATAGATGATCTTTCGATCAGTCTATCTGATCCTTCGACCAGACGTGCTGTGTTGGGTATAAATACCCATGTAGTGTGTTCACTTCATTGAGAGAGACTCGGAGGAGACATAGGAGTGAAAGTGTGAGAAGTGAGAGCATTCTGTTCAGAACACACACACACGAGAGTTAGAGAGAGTTTACAGAATACATTTGTAAACCTTGTGCTGTAACCAGACCTTTCATACGTATTAATACAAGTGGTGTTAATCGGTGAAGATTGTGTGTTGTGTTTGTGCTTGTTCTATCTCGGTTTGCATGCTAGCTTGGATTTCGCACTTGCTAGTGTGTTAGACATAACAAGGAATAGGTTTAACCTCAACCTCCGAGGGACCTACAAGTGGTATCAGAGCCGTGGCTCTTTTCCTTGTTAAAAACCGGGTTTTTACAAGACTTTGGAGTGTTTTTGGACAAAAACTCACTGGTTTAGCAGCCGTTTTTACTGTTTTTCTCGCGTTTCCAGATGTTAAAACGTGTTCTAACCTTATCGGTTGTGTTAAAGGACGGGTTGGGTAACTTAAAAACTTGTTTTTAAGAATTTTGGTCATCTCCGGCCAAATTCCGGCTTACTCCGGTGACCGGTTTCTGGGTTTGAAACTTGTTTTTCGTGATAATATTTTATTGTTCAAATCTGCTTTGGCAGAAAGTATGGTCTGAACATACCTTCTGCCGAAAGTTTCTACCAACCCATCACCTTTTTCACCAACCTGTCACTTTTGTCAACTGTCTCAGAGCAGATCGAAGGATATCCTTCGAAGTCGAAAGATCATCTTTCGATCAAAGGAGGTTCGATAGATAATCATCCTTCGAACATCCTTCGAAGTCTGTGACTTATCCTTCGTTCCAAGGAATCTTTTCGAAGCATACATCTATCGATCTGCTATTCTTTTTCGAAAGATAAGGATCCTTCGTTTGGAGAATCTTTCGAAATCATTGTTCGAAATTCAACAGTGATCTTTCGAACACTGTTGATCCTTCGAACAAATCTTGATCTTTCGATCTCAGTCTGTTTATGTTTAACAAGTTTGTGATTTTCAGGTATTATTTTTCTTGATCAAAAATGAATCCAAGATGGGGTAGACTGGTAAATACAGATATGTATTTTGGTACTCTGTCTCCCGCACCGGCATCTTCGCAAGCTAATGCTATATCTACCGGTCAATGGGCATTCGTATCAAATCAAACTCCAAGTGTTCAAAGCATTTTATTAAGCGAGAGTGAAACGGGAAGTTTGAATCGGCCTCCAAAGTTGATGCACTTATATGAATATCCAGGATGGATTGACAGATTTCATACATACGTCCTTGGACAAAATACAGAATTGTGGTTGCGGTTCATCACAGATTTCGATCAAACAATAGAGGTTGCCGCATCATCTGCTGCTACGTTTGCAGATCTTACGGAAGATCAGAAGAAGGTCTATGATCTGGAAAAGAAGGCATATGCCATTCTTACTCAGGCGTTAAGTAAAGATATTTATCATCAGTTTGTCAGTTACAAGACAACGAAGAGGTTGTGGGACGCATTGAAGACAAGGGGCGTGGGAAATGAAGCGACACGTCAATTGAGAAAAGACTTGCTAAAGAAAGAGTTTGATGGTTTTACTTGTATGGAGAATGAATCTTTAGGAGATTTGACAAGTCGATTTAATCATTTGCTGACTGAATTGGCAAATTTTGAGGTTGTTACACCTTCAGCAGAGATTGTGAAAAAGTTTGCAGATGCGTTGCCACCTCAATGGAATACGTTCTTGGAAATCATGAAGTACAATGGCACTTTAGCTACAACAAGCTTCAATGACTTTTTTCAAATCCTGGAAAACAAGAATCAGGAAGAAACTCTAAAGGCGAAAAGAGTTCCAGTGCCACAAAACCCTGAAATGTATTATGGAACTTCTAGCACTTCTACAAAACCTTCTTCACATGCTCCAATTCAAACAGCGTTTGTGTCTAGCACTGACATGTATGGCAATACTATCCAAGTTCCAGTTCCTCAACCAAGAGACATGTATGGAAATCTGCTTGAACCAGTTCCTCAACAAGTACCACAACAGCAAAGCCAACAACTTATCAGAACAACAGATATGTACGGAAATCCGTTTGAACCAGTTCCTCAACCAGCATCACAACAGCAAAGCCAACAAACTATCAGAGCAACTGATATGTTCGGAAATCCTTTACCTGTTCGATCTACCGGACCAACCGGACCAACAGACATGTATGGGAATCCACTTCCTCCTCAACAGCAAGCATGTTATGGAAGCACATCATCTGCTGGTCAGCAATCAAAGCCGAATACAGTACGGCTCGACACCTCAAGCTTTTCTAAAGTCAGTGTGGAGGTAGCAAAGGAACACATGGAGCTGCTAAACACTTTGGTGAGCGCATACTGTGGATTAGTGGAAGGTCAGATTGGCAACATTAATCTGACACAAGAAGACTATCAGCAGATAGATAAAGAGGAGATGGAGATGATGGATATCAAATGGGCCTTTGCCAGTGCTGTTAGGCGAGCAAAGGATTTCATGGAAAGAACGGGCAGAACCAGCTTGGAAAGCAAGAAAGACACCAAGTATGGGTTCGATAAGCAGGCTGTTAAGTGTTTCAATTGTGGGGAACGTGGTCATTTCAAACGTGAATGTACAAGGCCATCTCAACATGGAAACCAAAATCCTTTCAGAGGTCAAGGCAACAGGGGAAATCAGAATCAAGTAAGAAACAATGAGCGCACATTGGTGCCTGTTAACAACCAGAGTCAAGCAGGACCATCTAATGCCAATCAGGCACTTGTGGTTCAAGTAGATGAAGGTTGTGATTGGTCAATCCAGTTGGGAAATGATGCTCCAGATGGAACAGCTTGTTTTGCTGAAGTTGTCAAGGATCTTAAACACGCCAGTGGTGGAGAATCTTCCACCAATGGTGATGAATCTTCTGAAGATGAAGACAGCTCCGGTTACAGTGGAAGTTCAGATGAAGAATCCTCCACTTCAGGCAATGATCATCATGTGGATGAGACATCAAGTGCGTCAGTCGATGCAAATATTGATGAGCTTTTGGAGGAAGCTGCAGCAGGAACTGATAGAAGATCTATTTTGGTGGATCAAGTTGCTTATTCTTCGTCTTCTCTCCATTCAGCCTTTATGGCTAATGTCGACAGTTCATCAAGTCAGGTATGTGTCGATGAACCCACTTCTGTTAGCTGTGATAACTGTGATAGTTTGCGTGTTAAATGTGCTGATTTAGAAGCAAACATGTCTGAGTTGCAAGGCAAACATGATGCTTTACAAGCTAGTTTGTTTGACTTGCAAGACAAACATGTTTCAGTGAATGATAAGTGGTGTGAACTGCAAAGCAAACACGAGGCTTTGCAAGAGAAATATGATGTGACATTCATCCACAATCAGAAATTGACCGTGGATCTTTCCAAGTGCACAGAAGCCAACATGTTTTATGAAAACCATGAAAAGGAGTTTAAATCGATGATTGAAAAATTAAAGAAAGATAAAACCGAGTTAACAAAAATGGTTTCCAGAAAACAAACTGACATTAATTTGTATATAACTCGCCTTGAGGTAATGCAAAAGGAAATGGCTTGTGTTAAAACCGAAAGTGAGGCGATCCGACTCAAGTTAGATAGCTATTTAAGCTCTAGCTATGTGTTGGATCACATCATTGATGTTCAGAAAGAGAAAAAGGATGTCACATGCATTGGATATAAGCAATGTCCACCACCTGTTAGACACAATTATGATGCACTGCCTGATGAGGAATATAGAACTCACTTTGAACCATCTGTTCCTCTAGATGTTAATGAATTTGCAGCAGGACTCGGATACAAGAAAGAGGTATCATCAGATTCAGATGTGTCAGCAGATACATGTGTGTCTTCTGTTGAACTGAGTCAGAATCCTCCAATTGTGATTGAGGATACTGATTCTTCTGATGATGAATCTGATGACACTGATTCGGAAAAGTCTGATGCGGTAATCAAAGAAGAGGACATACCTCTTGAGAATCATATTCTATGTGATCCTCCCGCAAAACCTGCTAAGACTGTTCCAACCGAGTCCACATCTGCAAAAGAGTCGGAGAGTGTGGATTTGCTGTACACTCTGGTTGGTGATGATAAAGTTTATTCAGACAAAGATTTTCCTATTAAGAATGTTAATCAATCATTAATCAGTAAAGTCTTTGAAAATTCGACAAATAAGTTTTTGGGAAAGACAGGATCACATGTTATAGTCACACAGTGCCCTCCTATCCCAAAGGCCGAAGTTCGAAAACAATTTGGCAATCAAAAATTATCAACAGTGCAAAAACAGCAAAAGCATGCCAAACCAAAAGGTAAAACACCGACTCAAAGTCCAAGGAAGCCGAATCAAAAGAAGAAAAAGAATGTGAACTTTGTGAAATCTAAGGGAACGGACAAAATTGAAAAGTTTGAAAACCAATCTAACTTAGATTTCGTCAAGAAAGCAACAGTGATGAAAAGGAATGAACCAAATAGTTCAAAACATAGTACCTCGGGATCACAAAGTTCATCATCGGCAAGGCAATCACATGTTTCTTCGGGGTTTGTTGAACGAAGATCATGTTTTGAATGTGGGACAATTGGTCATATAATTCGAAATTGTCCGTATCTTCATAAGTTGAAAGCAAAGGTTGATGATCCCCGTGCCCAAACTGACCGCAAATGATCTGTTTCTGTAAAACAAGATCCCCGACTTGTAAGAGAAAGGGAAAAGAAACAGAAACGCCAACAGGTCAAGAAAATTGAAAAGGTAATTAAAACCGATGTGGTTAACAAACAATCTGTTTCTGTCAAACCAGAAAATTCAAAAACTTCTGACAACCATGAAGTTAAAATTTTAAAGAATGACACTGGTAAACCAAAACAGACCTGGAAACCAAAAACAGTTAAAGAATCAGGGGGACCATCACAATTCTTGAATCATCAAAGAATAGAAGTTATTGTTATTGATGAAAATGGAAGACCCAAGACCACAATGGCTTGGGTCCCCATTTCCAACTAATTATGTGAGTTCATGTGCAGGGTGTTCCAGGAGGAACTATCAGTAGTCATTGGATTGTTGATAGTGGGGCATCCAGGCACATGACAGGCGACATGAAGCTTCTCTACGACGTTAAATCTATTAGAGGAGGTTATGTTGCTTTTGCTGGAGATAAGGGCGGATATATTACGGGTGAAGGAATGATTTCCAACGGGGTTGTTAGCTTTGATAAGATCAACTTCGTATAACAACTTGATCACAATCTTCTTAGTGTTTCTCAAATTTGTGATAAGCAGTTCTCAGTACACTTTGATGCAAATGGATGTTATGTACTGAAACCCGGCTTCAAAATTCCCAAAGAATGGATTCTCTTATCGGCTCCAAGGATAAATGATCTGTATGTCCTTGATATGAGCCAAGCTATCACAACGTCTGCTCAAGCAACTTGTTTCGTTTCCAAAGCCACAGAAAAGGACACAATCTCTTGGCACAGACGAATGGGTCACATTCACTTACGCAAAATGAATCATTTGGTGTCAAATGAATTGGTGAATGGTGTTCCTCTTAAAAACTTCCATCTTCAAGACGTCTGTGTCTCGTGCCAGAAAGGAAAACAAACGAAGAAGCGACACCCTACAAAGAAAGTCAACACGGTGGCTGTTCCTCTTGAACGTTTGCACATGGATTTGTTCGGTCCTGTCAAGCACAAAAGTATTAGGAATGATCAATACTGCCTTGTGATAACTGATGATTATTCAAGATTTTCTTGGGTGGCGTTCATGGCACACAAGAGCGAAACCTTCGGTATTATCAAAAACTTGATCATTCAGATTGAGAATCTATATAAGTTGAAGGTTAGGCGGATACGTAGCGACAATGGTACTGAATTCAAAAATCATGCCATGGCGGAGTTTTGTACTTCAAAAGGTATTCTTCATGAATTTAGTGCAGCTTATACTCCTCAACAGAATGGCGTCGCTGAACGTAAGAACCGCACATTGATCGAGACTGCTCGGACTATGTTGGTAGAGTCACAGTTGCCCATTCCATTCTGGACTGAAGCTGTGTCCTCTGCATGTTACACGTTGAACCGAGTCCTCACAGTCAAAAGGCACAACAAGACCTGCCTTGAGCTTATTAACAAACGGAAACCAGATTTGTCATATCTTGAACCGTTTGGAGCTCCGTGCACAATAATCGATCCTAATGGAAAGTTTGGGGCTAAAGCAATTGAGGGATACTTTCTTGGTTATTCCACCCCAAACTTAAGAGTCTGGAATCTAGAGACTAAAAGGGTCGAGGAATGGTCTGAAGTCAGAGTACAAAGGCACACTTTACCAGTCAAATGTCCTGGTCAGCCTTGGATGTTTGAGTACGATGACTTTTTCAATTCGATCAATGTTGAAGCAGTTGAAGAAAATGCTGCGGCAAGGATGTTTTTCGAGAGTGACAATGCAACAGATTCACCATTGGTTCGTCCAATTATAGTCAATCAAGAACCATCTTCGGTGAACAATAATGCTCTCGATAATGAGGATTTTCACGATGCTACCGAATTGAACGAATCTTCAGAGGATGACGAATTTCTAGATGCAGATCAAGAGGCTCCAGCAACAGCAGTACATGGTACTTCAGAAGGTACACCTCCAGTGGATGTTCCTAGAACAGCTGAAGCTACTGCATCATCCTCTTCGTCAATTCCGGGCATTGAATTGGTTGTTGATCTCAATCTCAACAATCTGGGTACAAATATTCCAGTTCAAGATAATCCAGAAACAAGGATTCACAATACCCATCCTCAACAAAACATCATCGGAAATGTACAGAGTGGCGTTCAAACAAGAAACATGTTGCGGAACAACAACAATGCAGGCTTGTATGCAACTATCCGAGAATCTGGTCAACAAAATGATTGGTCTTTCGCGTGTTATGTCTCACAGGAAGAGCCAAGAACTTGGAAAGATTCTTTGAAAGATAGCTCTTGGGTTGAAGCGATGCAGGAAGAACTGCAACAATTCCAGAAGCTTGGTGTCTGGAAACTCGTAGAGAAACCTGCTGGTTACAAGAAGATTGGTACCCGTTGGGTGTTTAAATGCAAAAAGGATGACCATGGAGTCGTTATTCGAAACAAAGCAAGGCTAGTCGTTCAAGGTTTTCGTCAGATTGAAGGGATCGACTATAACGAAGTCTATGCACCTGTTGCACGTCTAGAAGCAATTCGGATTTTTCTGGCTTATGCCTCATTCAAAGGTTTCAAGGTATACCAGATGGACGTGAAAAGTGCATTCTTACATGGTGTGGTGGAAGAAGAGGTGTACGTCGAACAGCCTCCAGGTTTTGAAGATCCTATCCATCCCGATCGGGTTTGGTTGCTCAACAAAGCTCTCTATGGTCTACATCAAGCACCACGAGCTTGGTACGCAACCTTATCTAATTATCTGCTGGAGAATGGATTTCGCAGAGGTCTTATCGATTGTACTCTTTTCGTCAAAGAACAAGATGGAGATCTTCTACTGGTTCAGGTATACGTTGATGATATTATATTTGGTTCTACTAATGATGTTTTGTGTAGGAATTTCGAGCGCATTATGCAGGATAAATTCGAGATGAGTGCTATGGGGGAAATGACTTTCTTTTTGGGCCTACAAGTACAACAAACTGAGTCTGGGACATTCATCCATCAGACTAAATACGTTGGTGACATGTTGAGCCGGTTCCAGATGTCTGATGCAACGCCCATCGGTACCCCATTGTCGCAAAATCACGGAATTACTCCAGACTTGAAGGGTGAAGCTGTTAGCCCCTCATACTACCGCGCGATGATCGGATCTCTTATGTACCTCACAGCATCAAGACCAGATATAATGTACCCAACGTGCCTGCTTGCCAGATATCAAGTGAACCCGAAGGCCTCACATCTTGCAGCTGTAAAAAGGATTTTTCGTTATTTGAAGGGTTACCCTGACACCGGTCTATGGTACCCTAGGGATAATAACTTTGACTTGATCGCATTCAGTGATTCTGATTTTGGCGGATGCAAAATCGACGGCAAATCCACAACGGCTGGATGTCAGTTTTTGGGAAATCGCCTAGTCACATGGCAGTGCAAGAAGCAGACTTGTGTCGCTACATCAACATGCGAAGCTGAATACATTGCTGCCTCAAGTTGTTGCTCCCAAGTCCTATGGATCCAACAACAAATGCGCGACTACGGTTTTGAATTCCTAACAACTCCTATTTACGTTGATAATTCTGCTGCCTTACAGATCACTAAAAATCCTGTGCAGCATTCAAAGACTAAGCACATCGAAATTAAGTATCACTTCATACGTGATTGCTTTGAGAAAAGGCTAATCGATGTTGCTTACGTCCACACCGATGACCAACGTGCCGACCTTTTTACCAAAGCATTTGACAAATCAAGATTTGACTATTTATTATTGGTAAACGGCATTAAGGTCAAGCAAGAGTAAAACCAACATCGGAAAATCATTTTTGTAAATACCTTTGTGTTTTTTAAATTTGTCTTAGTTTGTTGATTTTAGGGGGAGTAAATCCAAAATTTGAAAATCCAAAAACATCGAAAAATTTCAAAAACACAAAAACAATAGAAAAACAAAAATGAGTTTCCTGGAGAGCAAAAGAGAAAGTGATAGTACATCAGTGGTCTGTCTAAACCTCTTTAAGCCTAAAATGAAGAACGATAAGCAGCTCTATATAAGATGTATCGGTAGGCTCACAATCATTTTAAAGTGTGCAGGGTGATATAAACTTAAATCGACTGAAGACCAGGTGGGAACCATTCATTGGCATATGGTCTTAGTACCGAAATTTCGTTTGAGAGATTGCCGAGGTTCTGAGATATTCGGTCTTTATGCTGCTTATCATCTGGGTATCATGGTTGTATCTTTTACCGAAAAATAACGGGGACGCAAGTCTAGATCTTCCATGATACTATACATACGTGTACATATTGCATTCGACCTCAATAAGTGATCAACAATCACATGTCCAAACACATAAGTGATAATATATCACATTTATCCGGGAGTCAAGTTCGTCTCTCTGCTGTACGAAAGTACTGACCTGTTCACGGACTTGCTCCTGTGCCCTCATGCATCGAAAATCAAGTTCCTCATCAATAAGTGATTATATCACATAGGACTTGTTTTCAAATCAAAATAAGTGAGAATCTCACATCATATACGGTCAAACAGATGATAATCGGTATACTCACCGGTAAGATGAACCCTCGTGCATACCTTGATACGGGAATGTGTCGTGATGTGGATGAACACCGGTCGGTAAGTATAAATCATACCCTTAACGTATCCCCTCGCCATGATTACAAATGATAAGTTGAGCTTATGTGGACAACAATACCGATAATTGTTATAGGATGCTTATCTAAATGTTATCTAATAGAACAACAAGAGCGTTTTGACATGACCGTACACTGATATGATTCTCTTACCCTCGAAACTCGCAAAAAGAATGTCTGTAAATATTTATTTAATGCTTTCAGTTTCTGCATCTTGGTATATATTTATTTACTGCTTTCAGTCTTTACATTTGAAATATTCAAAAAAAAAAAAATCCAAAAAGATTTTAGGTGTGTTTTAATATAAACTTTATAAAAGCCAAAAAGATTTTATTTTTATTTTATTTTCGATCGTACGATGTAGGAGCTCGAGTCTTCGTTACCTGAAACCTGAATGAAAACCGAAACGACTAAATCTTCATAAACGGTCGAAATTTGCGAGTTTTGGAAGTTAAAATCTAAAATTGATAAATTCATTAAACTTTCAAACTGTCGGACGGTGTTTGATTAAACAATGGTCACATGTGTGTCGTTTGCTTATGATATTCCAGGCAGTTGTTCTCATTACGCGTTTAGATTTCTTGCATGTGCAGATTCTAAAGGCAAGGAGAACATGGTCGATGACAAGCTTCGGAATGAAGACACGACGTGAAGGCACTCAAATGATGAAGGTGATCGAGTTGCCGCTGACCACCATCAACACCACAAGGATCTCAATTCATAAAGAACAAGTATTTCACGAGCATAACTCAAGGGGGAGCTTATGTTAAGGGGGAGTTTGTCAACACACTTCCTACATGAAACGGGGAGTTTGTTGGTACACTTTCTGCTTTCAAGACGTGAAGACTTTAAAGATCCTCCGACATTGAAGACTTGAAAGGACGTCAAAGACGTGAAGACACAAAGATCGAGACAAAGATCAAGTTATAAAGATAAAGACAAAGCTACAGCCAAGGGGGAGTTTGTTGGTGCACTTGTGTCTGTACTTTGTCTGAAAAACGTTGTCTTTGTTAGTCCTGTAAGTTTGACCAAGTCAACCATCCTCCGGTTTGACTTGGCCAAACAGTTAGCCATTGTTTGTAAGATGTCTGAGTCGAAGGATGTGTCATCGAAGGATTGTTTATATCCTTCGATGAGCTCGAAACATAAACCTTAGATGGATGAGCTCGAAGGATATCTCGAAGGATATCATCCTTCGAGGTATATGTGAATCCTTCGATGTGTTTCAGGTCGATAGATGATCTTTCGATCAGTCTATCTGATCCTTCGACCAGACGTGCTGTGTTGGGTATAAATACCCATGTAGTGTGTTCACTTCATTGAGAGAGACTCGGAGGAGACATAGGAGTGAAAGTGTGAGAAGTGAGAGCATTCTGTTCAGAACACACACACACGAGAGTTAGAGAGAGTTTACAGAATACATTTGTAAACCTTGTGCTGTAACCGGACCTTTCATACGTATTAATACAAGTGGTGTTAATCGGTGAAGATTGTGTGTTGTGTTTGTGCTTGTTCTATCTCGGTTTGCATGCTAGCTTGGATTCCGCACTTGCTAGTGTGTTAGACATAACAAGGAATAGGTTTAACCTCAACCTCCGAGGGGCCTACATGTATCAAGGAAGTAGCCTTTTACAAAAAAAATATAGAATAACAATTAGACATGTGTAAATCTGAACAAGATAAGATGTAAGCAAATAGTAATTACACATGCGTATATCTGAACAGAATGGATTGCTCATATCAGCGTCAACACTTGCTTCATCGAAATCTTCGAATTGTTCGTCATGATTGGTAACACTTAATATACAACCCTTGGTTCACCTCACAAAATTTGAATATCCTCTTTGCTGATCTTAGATGAACCTACATCACAATATAAGCACATGCTTGTAGTCACTCTCAACTACTTTAAATAACCCCAACAATTACACTATGTAAAAATTAAGCAACAGTTGCTCAAATAACATTTGTGGCTAATTTTGATATCAATCTTAATTATGGAACCCTGCTTCATCAATCAATCATGTGATTCAACATTCGTTATATGGTTTAGGATAAATTGTACTTGTAATCCAACAAATAGAAATTAATTTGTGTAAATTACCAACTCAACAAGAACAAATGTTAAAATCTTGGAACAAAATCCAGAATATATAAACAAAGTAATTGATACCAAAATTGGTTGAACAATAATTAGTAAATCTAAAATCGATTGAACAATTAATTGGTGAATCAAAAATTGATTTTAGCAAAAATCAATGAATCAAAAAAAATATGTATCAAATAATGAAAAAATGAAGATTGTATCTGCAAATTAGGAGCAAAATAGTTTAAGAATAATCAACCCATCCATAATCGATTGAATAAGGTTCTTGATTGAAGCTCATGTGCATAGACTTAAGATGATGTGCGTAGATTGAAAACAGAGTAGCAATGGAATTTAGGTGATAATGGAAACATGAGAGTTATAGGGAATTTGTTCAATTACCACTTTACCCTTTTAACTAAAACACAATGGAAATAAATGAGTGGCTGAGATTTGTTCTCAAGGTTCTCACAAAAGATGGGTGTTCTCATTTAAACCTTCCCCTATATATATATATATATATATATATATATATATATAGAGAGAGAGAGAGAGAGAGAGAGAGAAAGTATAATGTACAAAATGGCTTAACCTACATTAACATACGCGACAGAATTTATAACGTGCGTAATTATTTTTTTCACCATTATAACGTGCGTGATTATCACCTCCATGCGTGATTATCAACTCCCATGCGTGATTATCACCCAAAAACTGCTCCCATGCGTTATTAGGGCTCACATGCGTGATTATTGCCCAGATCTGATGGTCGAGCGCGTCGCGTACGTGAAGTAGGATAAGGACTTTTGTATGTTAACCTTTCCCTATATATATATATATATATATATAGAAGAAGAAAACTATGAAAAGTTTCTGGTCAATTGTTATACAAAAACTGTATAAGAGGGAGATTTATTATTCATGATTAAACTAAACTCTCTCCTCTTATTTATATAATAATAAAGTGCTGACTGACTGTTACTCAAGACTTGTTAAATTAATTTAGAGTGAATTGCAAGTTTTGTCCTTTATCTTTAGGCCATTTTGCAGGCGGTGTCCTTTATGTTTAAATTTGACGAGTTTTGTCCTTTATGTTTAAAAATCAAGCACGTTTTACCCTTTGGGCCTAACTCAGTCTGTTTTCCCAGTTAAAGTTGATCACGTGCATGTCATGTGAGGGGTAGTTGTGTCATTTAATGTGCACCCTGAGCATTTACCCCCAATTTAAATAACCCCAAACCCTAATTCTTCCCATTCCTCCAAATCGTTCATCATCAAGAACTGCAAGCATCGATCTTTCCCCAAAACTTGCAATTCACTCCCTAAATAATCCCCCCTTTTGATCGGCACCCCACCACGACACCCCATCGGAACCACCATCGTCGCTTCATAATCTCTTTTATCGATCCGACTCCTGCTTCCAAATAAAACCCAACCCAACTGCGGATCCAATCTCTCTCTCTCTCGATTTGATTTTGATCAATTTAACACGGTGGTGTGGGCAGATTCACAGCCCCTTTTTCTTCTTCATTTTAGTTCTTATCACCGGTATAATCGGCTTATTAAACATGCGGAGACAAGCATGAGCGACCCTGCAAAGCCATACACATAGACCATGATATTACTTCAGTCTCACTCAAGATATCTCCTACAGATCTTGACAAATCGCTTTTTACCAATAATCTATCTTTTTTGTTATTTTCAGTTCATGATTGTTGGACCCAATTTCACATTGAAACTGTAGCTTATATCTTGGATAATGCATACAATGAATTTGAATTAGTATGGGTGTGCTGTGAGTTGAACTAATTTGCAATTTAAACCTGGCATGAAATGTTTGAATGGATGTTAGTCTACTTTAAGATTCTGATTTTGCCCAAAGGATAAAATGATTTGGGGTTATTTAAATTGGGGGTAAATGCTCAGGGTGCACATTAAATGACACAACTACCCCTCACATGACATGCACGTGATCAACTTTGACTGGGAAAACAGACTGGGTTAGGCCCAAAGGGTAAAACGTGCTTGATTTTTAAACATAAAGGACAAAACTCGTCAAATTTAAACATAAAGGACACCGCCTGCAAAGTGGCCTAAAGATAAAGGACAAAACTTGCAAATCACTCTTTAATTTAATAATACATAGATACATACATATATAGGAGGTAGAATCAAAGCAGCTCAAGTGGAAGGGGGGAAGCTGGAAGAAGAAGATCTTGTTCAGAATCAAAGCAGCTCTTCTTCTGGTAACCACTCATTTGCTTCGCCTGTAAAACATTTACTATTATTATTATTTAAGATCTTTCTTTCTTCTTAATTCTTGACAATTGATCAAGTGAAAGGGAAGCGCCCTCTTGTTGAGAATCCAACTTCTGCCTCAGTACCTGCTTCTGGTAACCGCTCATTTTGTTGGACCATATCAACTTATTTCTTCTTAATTATTGACGACAGTTGATGTGTTTGTATGCTAACAACTTCTAATTTGTGAATAAAATCCACTTGTTATTGTATTTGAAATCTTCTCTTTATGTTTTGTACATCAATTATTACTAACACTTTGTTTCCGATTAACTACCAGGTACCAAATCTCAAGTGGAAGGAGCCAAGCGCCCATGTGTGGAGGAGAAGACAACGAAGCCCAATCATACTGGTAATCCACGTTTAACCTATTATTAACATTTATATATGCAACGTCGACAACTCTCCTTAATTTTTGTCAAAAAGTACGTGACTGGAGGCATTTTTTACAGCAAATGTTTGTCCCTTTGTCTTTAATAGGCATTAAAACACTTAACAGAAGACTTGAAAATTTTGATTTTAAAAAAGTTTGTTATTCCCTACAGTGAAGGATTAGACGGAAGAGGAGGAAGAAGAACTGATAGATTATGGGGAAGATTGGATGAAAGATGGAGGCTATTACCTCGGCTATGACTATGAGGAAGGTCGAACAGTTATCGTGGGAGAACGTCCTAGGCCCATTTGGAGGAGCTTTGGGCCTCCTCCTCCAAACGCCTTCACCAATAAAAGGATGAACCGTATAAATTCTTATTCACGGATATTCTTCATTCATGAAGATATGCTTGGATCGAATGCAATCTTAATCATTTTGTTTTTTAACTAATAGGTAGATTGGCTGAAACTGGATGTCCATTTCTTCGCCCTGACGATCCTCTTGGTAAGATTCCATGGAATCCGTTCCCGTTGCATGTACCAGAAGAGGGTATCACTTTTTCTGTTCCCGGTAACACAACTCATTTCGGTTGTAAAACTTAATTATTTTTTACATCAGTTTTTGTATTCTTTCTATTGATGATTAACCTATTTATTTATTATTAATTAATAGACCCTGAAGCTTGATCAAGTTCCCTCTCGGTTGGAAATGGATCTAGGAAACCAGCTGCAGCTGATGCTAACACTTCAATATCCACTTGTTTAGGTTTGTAAGACATGTTCAGATACATTAATCTATGGTTGTAGTAGGTAACTGAACTATATTGATGAAGTTTTTGGAAAACAAAAGTGATTTGGGAGCTAGTACAAGAAGAAGAAGATATCCGATACTAATCCATGTCCTATTGTACAAAAGGCAACACATGGTTTGTAAATAGCATACGTTATTAAACTATCCATGTTACATCTTACATTTTCATGTTAAAATCTGAAAGAGGCAAAGAGCCATGGAATTAAAACCTTTGTATTCTTGTAAATCAAGGATCAGGCTTCGGTTAACCTTGGAGCCTTTCCTACATATCTTTTTGATGCCGCTACTGTTAAGAATATTGCATTCAGTAAACGGGGTCAACTCATTCTATATTTTCATAGTTTTATTCTGTTTGGAATAAGTACTAGAAGTACAGGGGTATTTTAGGTAATACTGTAATCTTGGAGGGTTGAAAGTGGCATTTCTTGTGCTGAGATTAGTTGTGTCTGTTAGATTGTTATAAAGAGGTAAACACAGTTAGGTCAAAGTTAGTTCGTATTCTTTTCTTTCAAGTGTAATCAATTCATCTTTTGAATGTTAGTGAATCATTGGTACTGATTGTTGATCTTGATCTTGTTTTGATTCTCTTGTGTTAATTGATTCTTCGTTTTCATTAACAATTGGTATCAGAGCCTCGTAAACGGCTCGGATTGAGAGAAAATTTGAATCGTTTGTTTCTTGTTAAAATTGAAGATCAATATGGTGTCAACGAAGTTTGAATTAGAGAAATTCGACGATAAAAATGATTTTGGGCTCTGGAGATTGAAGATGAAGGCCATGTTGGTTCATCAGGGTGTGTATGATGCGTTGGCCGGAGAAGCAAAATTGCCAGTAGATCTGACGGAGAAAGAGAAGAAAGATATACTCGAAAAAGCTCACAGTCTGATAATTTTGAGTTTGGGAGATCGTGTACTCAGAGAGGTGTCAAAAGAAACAACGGCTGCTGGTATTTGGGCAAAATTAGAAGGGTTGTACGTGACAAAATCTCTGGCCAATCGATTATATCTAAAGAAAAGATTGTATTCCTTTCAGATGTCCTGATGAAACAATGGTTAACCGGGCGGGTTAACTCACTGGTCTCGTCAAGAGGGTTAATCCCTTCTTTCCGAGGATCGCCGGCTGGATCGTCTGGTGGTGGGTTTCCTGCACAAGGAAACAAACCGTGACTCGCAACAAGGAGGATGGGGTGGGGGGTGCTCCTTGTTACCACTCTCCGACGTGAGAATCAGTAGTTTGCTTGGGAAGCAAAGTGTGATAGTAGTAGTATTGAGAGAGTTGAGAAGTGATACCTCAAACCTGGTTTGGGGTCAGTATTTATAGCCGAGGAGTGGAGGAGGGTAGTTGAGTAGCTAGCCTGACATCGCACAGCTATTTGCAGGTGTATCAGACCTGTCGGTTACTGTGAGGATGCCACGTCCTACTGTGGTGTCAGACTGCTGTATACACGTGGGCCGGTAGATGACTGTTCCCAGTGCCACTTGCACTGTGGTGTCAGACCCACTTGCCATATAGGCGGGATGCGGTGCCAAGCCGCATCGCTGCTTGCGGTCATTGATGATGTTCCCGTGTTGGTTGTTCCATCCATGATTTACGAGGGACGCGGTGTTATGCCGCATCGCCTGCTGAGTGACTGTTTGTCTTGATCCCTTGTCGTGACGAAAATGTTCATAGGATGCGGTGCGGGGCCGCATCGCTATGCATAACATTAGTTTCCGTCCTTAAGGCAAGTCTTCTCATCAATGGACAGATTGGGCCGCTGCTTTCGCGCGTGCCTACGCGGACACAGGTAAACTTATTGCTGTTGGAGGTTTTTGATGTGGGTAATGGTCATTCGCGGTCATGTTGTCGCGAGATTTGGGACCATACCCCTTCAAGTCCCCCCAGTCTAGTGTTCCTTCCGTATGCAAGTTGCATGTGGGAGGGATACTGGACTATGTTGCCTAGAAGGTTAAGTATGGGCCATGTAGATGGCGCCTTCTTTAAGTAAGTAGTAGGCCTTTCTAGTGGATTGTTTCTTCCTTTGAGATGGATGTCCGGTGAGCAAGTTCCGTCTGATGCGGAATTCTCAGCCAAGGACTTGGCTCTTGGTCTACCTTTTTCTGATGTCATCAGGCACCTGTTGGTGTTTCGAACCAACCTTTGAAACGGTGACTGATGTTGTTAGCAGGTTTCGAACCAACCTTTGAGATCGTGACTGAAGATGTGTCTTCTTCAGTCTAGTTGGAAGCTCTGCGTCAGCTAGTGCAAAGTTGCAAGTACTTTGCTCAAGCTCCATGTTTAGCAACTGGACATGCAATGATGAACCCTCTTGTGGGGTATTCATGTTCTCCAGTTTAGTTTTCTAGTAACCGCACGTCCTCTGCGGTTTATCTCTCAAGTAACCACACGTCCTCTGAGGCTTAGCTCTCTAGTAACCGCATGTTCTTTGCGGTTACCTCGTTGCCGTACCTTGTTGGCCATGTTCGTTTGAGGAACGTGGGGTAGTTGCGCCATTGTTGGCCGTGTTTGGTCGAACAATGTGAATCTGGACTATGGGCAGATAAACATGGTCATAGGCAGGGTTGTGCCCACCATTGTTTATTCTATGCGGTCCATAGATGGGTAACTAGTCATAAGCAGACTTGTTACCACTGTTCTGGAGCTACTTTCCTTCACGCTTTTGTGGAAGGTAGCTTTTCTTTAAGTAGTGTTGCCGGAGGAGACCAACTTAGATGCTTGGGAAGTTGGTTGAAACTCTTCCGCATTCGTTTTGTAGCCACTTTCCTTCATGCTTTGTTGAAAAGCAGTTTTCTTTGAAGTAGCTTTGTTGTGGCTCTTCCGTAGCTACCGTTCGCATAGTTGCGGTTTGTAGCAGCCACTCACGAGTGATTGGGGTTTGCGGCAAAGAACTCGCTTCTAGAAGTCTTGTAGCCTGGATGCAGCTCTTGAAGGTTCAGGAGACAGGGTTGCTGATGTGCGGTTTGCTCAGCATACTTGTCCTTTTCCTTAAGGAGAAGCTGTTTGCGTTCCCTCCGTGGTTGTGAACCGGATACGAGGGATTTGAGGCCTGAAGAAGCTTTCCTTGGAGTGCGTTTAACCGCATCATGAGAAGCGGTTTTCGCAGTCCAAAGAGTCATGCTGGTTCTTAGTATCTGACACACCCGGGCGGGGTTGTGTGTGTTATCTCCGCATATTCCACGTGTGCTCGTGGGTATGTGCGGTTTATCGTTATACCCCCTTATATAATTTGGATATATATATTTTTTCCTTTTTTGAGGGGTGTGTAAAAAACGACATGCGGTATGGGTTATGGTGCGGTAAACCAGAGAAACCGCATGCCGCTTAAGTTTGGATAAGTTTGTCGCTTTTGTATTGTCCACGTGGTTGATAGCACGTGTGGGTTGTTGAAAGTCAGTAGAATTTTGACATGTGATGTTCTGAAAGGACTGGTGCGTTGACCGAGGTCATAACTGCACTGTAGCAAGTAGTGTAAAGGTCAATTCTGTCAGGCGCGTGGGCGGCCACGCGCGCGTGATAACCGTCAGCTGAAAGGTTGCTGAACACGTGGCGAAACGTAAGTGGTCCTTTTTGAACTTTGTAAGTCGGTTACTCCATCGCATTAATTGCGATGAGTATATAAGGGGAAACCATTTTGGTTTCTCCTCATGTTGTTCAAAATTCAAAAAATTTCTCCGGTGGAAAGAGAATACTCTTCATCTTCTCCGATCAATCCGCCTGTATTTCCTGTCATCTTCTGAGTTTTTCTTGTAATACTCTACCTCTCTCTTCCTTATCTGATGGCTGAGCCATCCAACCCACACAATGTGGAGGGTGAAAACCCTGAAACCTCTTCTCCGGTGGCCGAAAAAGAAGAAGATGATGGTGTAGCGCCCCTGGTGGTGGCTTGCCACCTTTGAAGTGGTCGAAAGCATCGTTCGACCAACTGATGATCAGTATACAAATGCCCTCCGAGTTTGGGGCTGTTCATCCCCCAGACGGTGACACCGGTGCTTGTGCTCCAGCCGGTTACGTAACCCTGTGGGCCGATTCTTTCATCGATGGTAATCCTCGCTTACCATTGATCGTTTTTGTTGCCGAGTGCTTGGAGCATTACGGGGTTCATATTTCTCAGATGAGCCCGTTTGGGTTTATTCGTATTAGACATTTTGAATCGACTTTTCGTGCCCTTGGTTTACCAGTCACCGTTGATAATTTCCGGGGGTTTTATCAGTTGACGGTGAACACAGGTTTCTTCTCCTTCTGAGAACGGTATGGAAGTGTCAAGTTGATGACCCCTCCCAAGGGTATTACCAAGTGGAAGAGCAAGTTCTTCTATGTTAAAGCTTGCGCGGTTGTTGTCAACATACCTTTGCGGAATGTTAATGAGCCTATCCCTGCGGAGGACATTGCCATTCCTAATTCGGAGAATGCGGAATGGTTCTCGCGGTTGAAGACTATAGAGCATAGGCTGTTGAAGAACACCGAGTTGTGGATGCTGCGGATGTTATTGACTAGGGCCGATAAGCATTCAAGGCCCGTTGTGCGGGAGAAAACTGGTGGTAAGTGTTTTTACTCTTGCGCGGTTTTATTATTCCCTTGTTTGCTTTATTAATTTGAACTTGTACTATCAGAAGAAGTTGTTGAGCTGTGGAAGATATTTGATCCAAGTTTCACAGGTAAGGTTGAAATTGTCCAGACTGCTGAAGGTGCAGGGTTTAATTTGACCATTCTTCATAACTTCCGCGTTCCTACACGCGAGGCACTGAAAGCACCCCTGCCGCAGGGCAAAGGTATAATTCATAGCTTTCTTTTCATGCCTTGTACTTTTTATGCTGCTGATAGTCTACCTGCAGGTACTCTTGGGGCCCTTGGAAAGTTTGAGTCAAGGGGTGCTCCCAGAAAGCATGCAGAGAAGAAGCAAGTTGATAAACCCGTGCGGGGTCGCGGTAAGAAGAAAAATGAAGCTCCTGCGGTTCCGCCTTTGGTTCCGCAAGCAGCAGGTATCTCTCGATCTCACTTCCGCAGATATACCGATTATGTGGTAGTATCTGACACCCTTGAGGGCTTGGGTGTTCCAGGTGCTGGTGCGGCCACAGGTGGAACCACTGCGGGTTCAAAGGCTGCTGATGAGAAGAAGAGGGAAGCGGGGAAAGCTGTTGATGCTGGTGAGGGAAAGAAGCTGAAGATTCAGACCAGACGCAGGGCTTTTGTGGGACGAACGAAGCCTGCGGTTGTTCCTGGTACGTGATGCATTACTTTGTCAAATGTTTTGTATTTGTACTTGTAGTTTAAAGTGTTTTTTCTTTGATTGCAGAACCGCAAGATGAAGGGTTCTCCATCTTTGATGCTCCTCCTCCTCCTCCTCCACATGACACTGCTGCGGATGTGGGGGCTCATAAAGTTGTTACGCCTGAGCCCTCGGTGCGGGAGGAGGATACTGGGAAAGGGTCTGCGGCCCAGATCCATGACACGGTGGATTCACATGACAATGTCATTACCCCCGAGGATGCGGATGATCTGAACTTGAAATTTGCTTATACTGAAAAGCTAAAGTCTCCTGCTGCTGAGAAGGCTTCTGGTTCCGGTCCCGGGGGTGCGGATTTTGTAGAGACTCCTATTCAGCCTGAAGAGTCTGAATTGGAGTATTATTATCGGTCCTATACGGAAGATCGGGCCATGGCTTACCACCGCCCTCCGTGGTCTGTGATGCAAGGGGATGACATTTCTGCTGATCCCTCTGCGTGTAGGGAGATTTTGGGTGGTCTGGGCACCCCATTTGAAGTCAACCGGGCCCGTGCCTTACCAACTGAAGCCCAGATTAACCAACTCTCCTCCCTGCTTGTTGGGAGTTCCTTAATGGCCAACACCATTATGGAAAATTATAAGGTGTTGGCGCGCAGGGAGGAGGAGAGTGTGCGCTTGCGTGCCGAGGCTGAGGAGTTGGTGAAGGCTGCACGTGAGGGTGCGGAGCAGCTTGAAAGGGATAGGGCTGCGTTTGAAAAGCATAAGCAGACTGAAGAGTGGGCTGCAACTGCTGAGCTTAAACAGGTTCGTACCCTTGCCAAACTGCTTTCCACTGAGCGCCGGAGTTGGAAAGAATCTCTTTCTAATGAGCGTGAGACACTTTCTAATGAGCGCAAGGCTTGGAAAGACTCTTGGGCGAAACAGAATGAAACTCTCTTTCGTGTTCGCCAGGAGCTTGTCAATGCTAAGGCAGCAAATGCTGCGCTGGCTAAGGAGAAAACGGCAGCTGTTGCGGCTGCCCAGGAGGCCAAAGAGGCGGAAGCGCGCCTCGCCAAGGCTCTAGAAGAGGCCAAGGAGGCGGAGGTCCGCACTGCAAAGGCACTTGAAGGGGAGAATGCTGACCGCACCACCTTAAGCAATACTATCTTGGGCCTCCAGGTATAAGTTTCTTGCATTTGACTTTGTACATTTCACAAGTGTTTATTTTTGTAATACTTGTTTTTGTTTTGTTACCAGGCTGAATTGCGGACCCGGGGGGGGGGGCCACTATTCAGGAGATTTCTGGCCGCCTTGAGGAGGTTGAAGCGCGGGCCAGAGAGGCTGAGGAGGCTAGAGAGAGTCTTGATTCGTCACTTAAGTTGCTCAAGGCCGACCATGAATGGATGCGTATGCACGGGATCGGGCATGTAAGCGTTCGTTGCTTTTGTCATTTTTGTTATATGTTTGCCTTTGATAATCTGTTTTTTGTATCGCAGATTGTTTCATCCATCCTTGATGCACCTGAGACTGTATCAGGTGTTAACGAGATCAAGGAGCGTGCCCGGGATGCTGGTTTTAAAGCTGGCTATAACCGCTGTATTAGTCATTTGAATGTTTCAGCTCGTGGCGGACATACTGATGAGCGATCCGGGTTTCACGGCGTGGATACTGAAGCGCTTCTTGATGCTGCGGTTGAGATGTATAACGAAACAACCATTTCTGATCTCGAGGAACTTGAAAAGTGTTTAGAAGCGGAGGACTATGTAGACCGCTTGCGAGTGTTATACGCTAATGAAAAAGATGAGGAAAAACCTTTTGTGGCCAGCAAGGATGGTGAAGGTTCCAGTGGCATGAAGAAAGATTAGGTTGGTCTGCGTGCCTTTTTCATATTTGTTTAAAACTTTATGTAAATTCTCTGTGCACCGCACAGGTGTAGGAATTTTATGAATATAAAGAATTGTTCTGTTCAATTTGTATAAGTGTTGTCACTACTTGCATATTTGAATTCGTAAGAGTTTAATGTTACTATGAGTAACACAACCTGTAATTGCCTTTTGCATATCTAGATGATATGCAAGTATGAAGGCTTGTCTTTGGTCAGATAAACAGCGTTGCCATTGCTGGCCTATTATAATAGTTGCGTGTGTTTACCACTCTGTGTGGGTATCGCGAATGAAGATTTTGCCAATCTGTTTTTGTTTATACCTCAGAGTGGAACACGCATTTATAATAGAAATAAATAAACAATATTGCATTGAATCGTCTATTTATTTATTTGCAAATGGCCCGTGGCCTGATAGGTAACATGGTAAATGTAAAAACAAAACATGGCTTACATATAATAGCGTCGAAGCTGTTGTGCGTTCCATGTGCGTGCGATAGTTTCGCCTTCCAATGTTTGAAGTTTATACGCGCCTTTGCCCAAGACCTCTTGGATGAGGTAGGGTCCTTCCCACTTGGGGGCAAGTTTCCCTGGGCGTTCCGCGTTAGATGCTTCATTGTTACGAAGGACGTAGTCTCCCGGGTTGAAAGTACAAATGCGAACGCGTGCATTGTAGTACTTTTCAAGTTTTGTTTTGTATTTGGCCTCATTGATGGCTGCGTTTTCACGCCTTTCTTCCAAGAGGTCTAAATCAACCCTGCGTTCCTCATTGTTGTCTATCTTGTTGATAGCCAACATTCTAGGTGATGGAAGGCCTACTTCCGCGGGGATCATCGCTTCAGTGCCATAGACCAGGCTGAAGGGTGTCTCACCGTTGCTTGTTTTTGGGCTTGTCCTGTGAGCCCATAGAATACTTGGGAGTTCATCAACCCAGCCGCGTCTGGCTGTTCCCAACCGTGCTTTGATGCCTTCCACTAAGCTTTTATTGATACTCTCGACTTGGCCGTTCCCTTGCGGATGTGCCACTGAGGAGAATATGTGTTCAATGTTTAGCTCTTTTAGCCATTTTTGAAAGTCATCTGCGGCGAAGTTGGTGCCGTTATCGGTAACGATACACATTGGCAGACCGAAACGGCAGATGATATGTTCCCACATGAATTTCCTTGTTATCATAGCAGTGGTTGATGCAAGTGGCTTTGCCTCTACCCATTTTGTAAAGTAATCAACAGCCACTATGATAAATTTCACTGCACCTGGTGCGTCTGGAAATGGTCCCACCACATCGATTGCCCATTTTTGGAATGGCCATGCGGTGGTGACGGGGATCAGGTTGTTCTTGGGACGCAAGGTCTTGGGAGCATGTCGCTGACAATTGAAACACTTGCGCAAGACTCTGACTGCGTCCAGGTGCATGCTGGGCCAATAGTACCCGGCGTTCATGATTTTGGCCACGACCATGCGTGGGCCCGCGTGTATGCCACATATTCCCTCGTGAATTTCTTTGATAAGGTATATGGCATCTTCGGGGTTGACGCATCGTAGGAGTGGCCCCAGGTATGATTTACGGTATAAGATACCGTCTCCCATTTGGTAATTACACGCTTTGTATTGTAGCTTGCGTGCCTCTGCCTTGCTTTCGGGAGTAACACCTGATTGTAAATATGCAATTATTGGTGTCATCCAGGAGGTTGTACCGTATTGGATGACATTAACTTGGCGCAGGGGTACTGAAGGATTTTGCAGAATCTCGATGCGCACCTCTTTTGCCAGGTGTTGGAAGCTGGTGGATGCGAGTTTTGAAAGTGCATCCGCGGGTTTATTGTCACTCCTGTTGATATGGTGAATATTGAAGGAGGTGAACTTTGATTTTAGTTGCAAGGATTGTTCGAGGTAGAGGATCATGATATCCACTCTTGCGGCATAATCGTCGCGCATCTGCCCTGCAACCAATAGTGAGTCGACGTGTGCTTCCAAATGTTGGACGTCGAGTTTGACTGCCAACCGTAGCCCTGCCAATAGAGCCTCGTACTCCGCTTCGTTATTCGTGCTTTTGAAATCAATGCGGATTGCATAGGTTAGCTCTTGGCCATCGGGGCTTACGAGTCGCAGACCTGCACCAGCACCATCTTCGTTGGATGCACCATCTGTATATAGTGCCCAGGTTTCTGTGGAGGATGGTGTTGATGGCGGGTTTTGTTCTTCTTCGCATTCTTGAATGCGGTCTGCTGGTACTTCAGCAGCGAAATCAGCCAAGATTTGGCCTTTGATTGCGGGGCGCGGCTTATAATTCAGTGAGAGTGCGCCCAGCTCAATTGCCCATTTTGCTAACCTCCCAGAGATGTCGGGTTTAGATAGGATCGGGCCGATCCTGTAGTTGGTTAGTACTGTGATGACGTGGTTGGTGAAGTAGCGTCGTAGACGTCTCGACGCGTGCACCAGTGCGAGTACTAACTTTTCCATGATGGAATACCTTGTCTCTGGGTCGTTGAGCATTTTGCTGATGTAGTATATGGGTGTTTGAACTCCTTCCCGCTCCACTATGAGTACCGCGCCTACCGCGCTGTCTGCGGCAGACAGGTATAGAATAAGTGGCTCATCTTTTCGTGGTGCAGTTAAAGTTGGGAGCTGGATCAAACACTCTTTCATCTCCCGGAAAGCTTTTTCGGCCTCTGCGGTCCATTGGAATTGTTCCTTTTTAAGGCAGCTCCGCAGGGTCTTGATGAAAGGGTATGACTTAGCCGCGTGGTTGGCAAAGAATCTGTTTAGTGCGGCTAACCTGCCGGCTAGTCGTTGCATTTCTTTCATCGTTGAGGGCGATGGCATGCGTTCGATCGCCTGAACCTTTTCCGGGTTTACCTTGAATCCAACTTTGGTTACGATGAATCCGAGGAATTTGCCTTCTTCCATTCCAAACGAGCATTTTCCTGGGTTAAGCTTCATGTTGACGCTTCGCAGAGTCTGGAATGTTCTTTCGATATCGTTGAGCATGGTGTCTTCTTCCATGCTCATGACGACCAATTTCGACACTTTTGCTGATTTGACCGCGAAAAGTGTCGTTCATCAACTTTTGATAGGTTGCGCCAGCGTTGCGCAACCTGACGTGTGCGTATATATACATAATTTTGCAACGAATTTACACACGATTGGGTTTTAAATTTATAAAAGTGATTATTACTTTTACATCAAAACACACACGAAAGAGGCAAGTGTACCCCGTCATATATGTAATAAAGTATCGGTAAGAACCAAGTATCGATCCAAGGAAATGGGCGGAGAAATAATACTAGACCTTTGTCACTAAACTACCGGTAAAAACATAGGTTTGTTTGATTTAAACTAAACTAAAGTAAGCATAACCAAATACATAATAAAAACATAATAGAATATAGATAAAAAAAGCCTTGCTAAATACACAACCACAGCATGTCAACTAAGTCAGTTTTGGCACTAGAAGCATTCGGTCAATATTCTAATTTAAGACAATTAGTATCCCTTTCGGGAATCCTAACATGACAATCATTCGGAAAGTTAAAACGATAAACACACTTTAACCACCTAAAATTGTTCTTTAACGTGCAATTGATAAATGTCTATGAAAATCTCTTAAAAATAAGTTAGGCAGCCGTTAGGATTATTCTAACCTCACTTAAACAAGGAAAGCGACACCGATAAACACAATGCAACCACCGAGATAAGCATAAACTAGATTAAATCACAACCGAGTTCATTTTACAAATCTTGCACAATAATTCACTAAGATAGCAATTTTGGCCTAAACTACTAACTAAGCTAACAAATCATGGCAAGAATTTATAACGACACCATCTAACCCGTTTAGGCCCTTACGTGACGGCAAGCTCTCTTGATTAACAATAATTACATTTTATTAAATCACTAACCATTTCTAGTATCATGATGCCCACATTTAAACCAAGCTAATCTAGTTATCCAAGTTCAAAGTTTACTAATACAAGATTAATTAAGCTTCATTTTTCAACTATCTTAACTAACCAAGCATCAATCATCCAACATAATTACTTATAATCAAGAAATCAATATCAATAACAAGGTTGCAAACTAATCATCAAAGATAATCATAGAAAATACTTCAAGTGTCATTACAAACAAAGTTTAACAAACTAATGGTTATAATCTAGCAAGGGATTGTTGTGTTTTTGCCCAAAGGCTACAATAATACATAAACAATAATCTAAGTACTTGAAAGATTAACAAAAACATGGAAAGATTAGAAAATCAAACCATAAACAAGTACTAGACTAAGGATCCGGGTAGCAATCGAGCTAAACGGGGCAATGTGGCTTGAATCCGGGTGAAAGCTAATGCCTCCGGAGCCTGAAAATCGCCTGAGAAGCTCTCCAAAAATCCAGAATATCGAACAGAAGGTTTCTGTTCTGTTTTTATACTTTTCGCTGTTGCACGGTCGTTCTCCATATGGAACGACCGTGCACTTTATGCAATTATTAGGGATGGGCACCCATACTGCATACGTCATCAGATCGTTGACCAGATTCGAAATGGCACGACCGTTCTTCGTGTGGAACGGTCGTTCAGTTCCGGGTTAGTTGTTGCACGCCGAGTCGCACTGGTCGTTCATCACCGAGACTCTGTTGGTTCATCGGACACGCACGGTCGTTCCTCAGATGGAACGCCCGTTCTTCACCGAACCGCGTTGTTTTCCTAGAACGGCCAGTCGCACCTCTCGTTCATTTCCGAGATGATTAACTTTGTCGGATATGCACGACCGTTCTTCAGGTGGAACGGTCATTCCACAGGCCCAGTTCAGAATCCTTAACAGAATGTCCGCAGCTTTGTCGTTTTGTCCGGAAAGTCCTCGTTTTTGCTATCATCTTGTCTGGAATGCAGTTTTAGGCCTGTAAACATAAATGTAGATAAATAAGTATCCGAATGTCGGTTTTACGGCCAAAAACGCATAAAATAGGGGTAAAACGGGGGACTAAAATATGTGTAAATTAGAGTGTATCAAATCTCCCCACACTTAAACCTTGCTTGTCCTCAAGCAAGCTAAACTAAAAAGCAACAAAAGATATAAACAAACAAGAACGATAATTTACACACTATTTTATTGAAAACTAATATAAACAGTTAGCCGGTTTGTCGAAAGACAACATCAAAAGACTCAAACCCAACAAGCATATGCAATTAAAAAGCGACAACCAAAAAGCCGTGACAAAACATTTAATTGACTCACATGTTAATCTTCACACGACTCACAATGTTCACACACACTCGGATTTATTTATGAAACATACATAAAATGTGTATGTGTAAACACTCAACGCCTAGTCAATGAAATGTGCAATATCATAAGCTTGTCATAAGATCTCGTCTCCACCAACTAACATGCAAACAAGTGTAAATCAAGAGGTCTTTACGGGTTATAACATTAGGCTTGGGCGAAGGGTATGGAAGTGGACATTTAAAGTGGCGAAAATGGTTAAAACTCGGTAGTAGCGTTTAACTAGCAAGAAAATAATACAACTATACATACAAACGCCTTAAAAAGGCGACTAAAGCGCAATCGAGCTTATCAACGAAATTTTAACATTTAAACATTCAAAATTGCTCGATTTCTATCAACTTCACCCTATTTTAGGGTGTTTTATTTTCTGTTTTTTTTTTATTTTTTTATTTTTTATTTTTTTTTATTATTATTTTTTTAACTATACAATGAAATTTAAACAATAATAAGCTAGTTAAACTATTATTTTAACCGAGTTTCAACACTAAAAAGGTTTAAAAACATAAAAAGGCTAAATTTGGTTAAGTGGGCGATAATGTGGGTAAACAAAGGTGAACGGGAAGGCTCGACAAGGTTAATCCTAAAGGGTAATATAAGGTGAACGGGAAGCACAACACAAAGAACAAGGTACACAACAAAGGGTAATCTAAGTGCCTCTATCACGTTTACACAAATCCGCACGTTCATGGTCTTAACAAGCATACTAGTGACAAGTTCTAAATTGCACATAACATCCGGCTCACTCCTATATCCGAAATGAACAAAAATATAACAATCAAGGCTCAACTATGCTCACGTAACGGAAGGAATGGGTAAAAGTGTGAAAATTATCATGCAAGTCTTTCTTTGTTTGTCACGCTTTCCGGTTTCCTTTTTCAAAAATATTTTGCTTGTCGAGTTTTCATCAAGTCCGATGCTTTCTAAAACACACCCAACCGGTTTATTTACCAACATATATACAAAACACACGTATTTTTAAATGATTTTTCTGATTTTCTGATTATTTTTTTTTTAAGAGGACAAACAAAGTTAACCCCCTCCCCACACTTGAACTTCGCATTGTCCCCAATGCGAGACCCGAAATATAGAGAAAGGGATAAAAAATACTCCCCTCAAGATGATGTTGGTGCCACGAGACTTCCGAAGCTCTAACTGGTACGTGCTCCGGTCCAAGATCCGATAGATAAAACCTGCGAGTATGTCATGTGCACCCAAAATATAACAGAAACAGAAAAATCACAAAACAACCACAATATACATAAGTACTAAAATCCAAACAAAATACAAAGGAAATTGTCTGAGAATACATATCCGGGGTGTTTTAAATAATAGTCAAAATAAACACCCAAATAAAAGCAAAGTACTGAAAGATAAAACACCACCAAATGCTATCACCACCGCCAACTACTCATCATCATCATCATGTCTCGTGCCAGATGGGCCCTGATCGCCATAGCCAGGGGGTTCCACGGTGGGAACTCCGGCGGGTGCTGAAAATAGTCAGGGTATGCGTGATGCATCTCCCCGAAAAGATAAGAAAACCCCGCAGACACCCCCTGGTATAAAGTATCCTGGCGATGCTGAAGCTGTTCATGTGTGGCCCGAAGCTCTGCCTGACTGGCTCGAATCTCGTCCTGGCTAGCTCTGATCTGGTCAAAGTAGGTATCATGCTGCTCCTGCGTCACACGCATATCCTGGAACTGCTGGTAGAACGTGGGCCAGTCCTCATGCTGATGAAATGCATGGTGCTGCGGCGAGTGTGGTGGTGTCTGTGGCTGGTGCTGCTCGTGCATCTCAACGTCCTCCTCTTCCTCCTCATGTTCCTCCTCAGCTGGAGGTAACGGGTCCCAGACCTCACCATTCAATCCCCTCAACCTATCTCCTCTATCAAGCTCAGCAATCACCCCCATGAACTTTAGAGACCGAATATCAACATGAACCCCCTCAGTAATCAAAGTGAGACCCCTAAGCACCCCCGGCGTCATATAGCGCTTATTGTACGCTATCTCGGTCACATACGAACCACCATGTATCTCACTGCTCTCATGTCGCCCCGAACACTTGACAAAGTACTCAGCCATTCGAGCGGCTAGGTTGATTGGTGCTTTGTCAACCAACGCATATAAAAAGAGCAAATCAGGTGTGGGACAGTTACCTTGACTGTCCATGCGTCCGCATATCGAATGGCTGAAAACATGGTGCATCACTCGCACCAGAGGGTCTCGGAGTCGCGAGGCCTTTGACATCCTCGGGTTGTAGGGGTCTCCTACGGCATTTGCTGCCCAGAATACATCTCGCGCTGCATCATTAGGGAAGTTGAACTGATCGTTGAAGACGTCGGGATCATCCATGTCCTCCCGCGTATAAATCCCAAGTCGTCTACCTAATCGACCGACCGATCATGTATGCCAACGCCTACATAACCTGAAGGTTACCCGCTCCCTGTAGCGGAAATCTGGCTGTGTATGTGCAACAAGCCTTTCATAGGCATACGATGCGAAGAATTCAATCGTCAACTCCCGGTACACGGGTCGGTTGCAACCGACCAAATTTGCAAGCGTGCGAGTCATCATGTCGTCCAGCCGATCATACTGGTTAAGTTCACGCATAACTTCCCAATCTAACCATCGGGGGACTCCAAACCGCCCCCGTCTCGCCCACAATGCATCACGCTTCAGTATGCACAACGCTTCTTTCTCAATGTTGGGGTCAAACTGTAGGAAGGGATGGTTCATCTGTAATGGGGAAAATTGTTAGAAAGACAGAAACAGGAGAGAAATGAGTTGAAAACAAGCGAGCAGCCAATTATGAAGAAACTGTCTAACTGTACTGGGCATATGGCACGGTCGTTCTTCGAGACGCATGGTCGTGCGTCACCGAGAACTAACAGGCCAAGCCAGATGATATCGTGAACAGCCGGCGAGGCACGACCGTTCCACACGGGGAACGACCGTGCAACTCCGTGTCTGCAGATTTTCGACCCCTGTACTTAGAACAATCTGATCTTTGCAAAATTTCAACAAGTATTGGGCCAACAGGGGTCTGAAAGTCAACCGGGGGTTCACGATACTTCGATTCAACAAGGGTTAGGGTTTCGATTTGTTTATGAAGAGAACCCTAAAAATTCCTTGAAGAATCGGAAGAAATCTAACCTAGAAAGCAAGAAAACAAGAAATCTACAACTAGGAACGTACCGTGCGAAGAAGGGTGTTAGATCGTGCGAAAAATCGTGCGATATGGTGAAAAATCGCCCTGGAACGGTCTGCAGCGGCTAGGGTTCGCGAATGAGGGATTTTGCAGCAGATGATGGTATATATAGTGTGCAAAATGACAGAATTGCCCTCAGCCTGTGGCACGGTCATTCCGGGTATGGAACGGTCGTGCGTCACCGACGTCGCTCAAATCCCACAGCGTGTTCTCGGAAATGCACCGAGGGTGCGATCTACCGTGCCGGCTTGCTCGGAATCGCACGGTCGTGCGACCCGAGGAACGATCGTGCATCAGGTGCAGATCAGAATTTTTCCGCAGAAGCCATTTCCAGCAGCTGTTTCGGCCGTTTTTCGCCGTTTTTCGACACACCAACTGTTCTAACAATATTGCTATACAGAACCTTCGCCCGGTACGTATGGAAACTAAACAAACTAACGTAAACTACCTAACTAACCTAAATTACGCTAAAACTACAAAAATACAAAAAAGGACTATTTTACCCTTACAGCGCCAAAGACGCTCCTGCTGCATTTTTGTCGGCGAGTCAGCAGCGTAGACTCATGCTAAATTTTTGTCGACGAGTCGATAGCAAGACTCAAAGCAAAAACTAGAAAAACAACTAAAAAGTACGAAACTACCCCTAAAGCGCAAAATACGCTCTTGCTACATTTTTGATCCGCGAGTCAGTAGCGTAGACTCTCTCCTCCCCACACTTATGATGTGTGCGGGGTTTGGAGTTCAATCACCTCCACCGCCGATTCTATCGGCCCGGCAACGTACAACTTCAACCGGTGACCATTTACCTTAAATGTAACGCCATCCGCGTTCTCTACTGCAACAGTACCATACGGAAATACTTCCTTAACCGTGTATGGTCCTGTCCAGCGTGAATGAAGCTTCCCAGGAAATAAGCGCAGCCTAGAATTGTACAGAAGCACAAGATCACCCGCTTGGAATTCTTTATGGTCCTTCAAGCGTTTGTCGTGAAGTTTCTTCGTGCGCTCTTTGTAGAGTACGGAGCTTTCGTAGGCTTGGTGCCGCAATTCTTCCAATTCATGAATTTGGAGAAACCGGGCTTCACCTCCGGTTTTTAGGTCCAAATTCGCGGTTTTCAAAGCCCACATAGCCTTGTGCTCCAACTCAACCGGTAAATGGCATGCCTTTCCGTATACCAACCTAAAGGGGGTGGTCCCTATAGGGGTCTTATAAGCTGTACGGAATGCCCATAATGCCTCATCAAGCTTGTCCGACCACTCCTTGCGGTTCACTCCAACAGACCGCTCAAGGATGCGCTTAAGCCCACGATTCGTGACCTCCACCTGCCCGCTTGTCTGCGGATGATAGGGCGTGGACAAACGGTGATGCACACCGTATCGGGACAAAGCCTTTTCAAGCTGTGTATTACAAAAATGAGTCCCTCGGTCACTAATGAGCTTTTTCGGAGCGCCAAATCGGGCGAACAAACTCTTAAGAAACCTCACAACTACTCTGGCGTCGTTAGTGGGTAAGGCTTGCGCCTCCGCCCACTTTGATACATAGTCAACAGCCACGAGTATGTACTTGTTTCCACGTGAGGGGGGGAATGGTCCCATGAAGTCTATCTCCCAAACATCAAAGACTTCACATACCTGTATCCAGTTCTGGGGCATTTCGTCGCGTGCCGATATGTTCGTCGCCCTCTGACAACCATCGCACGCCTTCACCCAACTCTGCGCGTCACGGAAAATGGTCGGCCAGTAAAACCCGGAATCCAACACCTTCTTCGCGGTGAAGTTGGCTCCGTGGTGGCCTCCGGTAGGTCCCTCATGACACTGGCGCAGAATGTCGGTCGCCTCAGACCCTGATACACACCTTCTGATCACCTGATCAGCACCCACTTTGAACAAGAAAGGGTCGTCCCATATGTAGTGCTTTAGATCTGAAAAGAATTTCCTCTTTTGCTGGTGAGTCAACCATTTTATCAGAATTCTACAAGAAAGATAGTTCGCAAAGTCAGCGAACCATGGCGACTCATCACAAATCTCAACACCCATCAAAGATTCGTGTGGGAACTTGTCATTGATGGAATCCCAACGCGAATCCTCGATGTCTCCGTGTTCTAACCGAGACAGATGGTCAGCCGCTACATTTAAAGCACCCTTTTTGTCTTGTATCTCGATATCAAACTCTTGTAGCAGCAGGATCCATCTGATTAGACGCGGTTTAGCGTCCTGCTTGCTGAAGAGGTATCTAATGGCTGCATGATCAGTGTATACAACGGTTTTTGAAAGCACTAAATACGATCTAAATTTATCGAATGCGAAAACGACCGCCAAGAGCTCTTTTTCTGTCGTGGTATAATGCTCTTGAGCGTAGTGGAGAGTTTTACTCGCATAGTAGATCAGATGGAAGTGCTTTTCCTTCTTTTGACCCAGAACGGCCCCTATAGCGTAATCACTCGCGTCGCACATGATTTCAAACGGCAAACTCCAGTCCGGTGCGACTAAAATAGGGGCCTCTACCAACTTTTGCTTGAGGAGGTCAAAAACCCTCAAGCAATCATCTCCAAACACGAACGGAGCATCTTTCTCTAACAAACGAGTCATGGGTCTTGAGATTTTTGAAAAATCTTTGATGAATCGCCGATAGAACCCGGCATGACCGAGAAAGCTCCGTATAGCTCTAACAGAGGTAGGGGGTGGAAGTCGTGATATAACGTCGAATTTAGCTGGGTCGACTTCCATGCCCGCGTGAGAAATTTTGTGTCCTAAAACTATGCCCTCCTTCACCATGAAGTGGCATTTCTCCCAGTTCAGGACCAGATTGGTCTCCTCACACCTCCTCAACATTCTTTTCAAATTTTCCAGACATTGATCAAAGGAATCCCCAAATACCGAAAAATCGTCCATGAACACCTCCATGGAATCCTCAATCATGTCGTGGAAAATGGCGACCATACATCGCTGGAAAGTAGCCGGCGCATTACACAGCCCAAACGGCATACGTCGGTAGGCGAATGTACCGAAGGGACAGGTAAATGTGGTCTTCTCCTGGTCCTCAGGAGCGATAGGAATCTGAGAGTAACCTGAGAACCCATCCAGAAAACAATAATATAACTTCCCTGACAGACGCTCCAACATTTGATCAATGAATGGAAGCGGGAAGTGGTCCTTGCGAGTGGCATCGTTGAGTTTGCGATAATCAATGCAAACCCGCCATCCAGTGACCGTCCTGGTTGGAATGAGCTCATTCCTATCGTTTGTGACCACAGTCATGCCCCCCTTTTTGGGCACTACCTGCACAGGACTGACCCAAACAGAGTCGGAAATGGGATAGATCATACCAGCATCTAACAACTTAATCACTTCCTTTTTAACGACCTCTTGCATGTTCGGGTTCAGCCGCCTCTGGTGCTGCGCACACGGCTTGAACTGATCCTCCATTAGAATTTTATGTGTACAGAAGGAGGGATTTATTCCTTTTATGTCCATGATTTTCCAAGCGATTGCTTTCTTATGAAGTTTCAACACATTAAGCAGTCTGCTCTTCTCCTCTCCCGCCAAACCAGATGAAATAATGGCAGGCAAATGACGCTCCTCATCCAGAAATGCGTACTCTAGGTGCGGTGGGAGCTCTTTAAGCTCCAAGGTAGGAGGATCTTCCACTGAAGGCTTCGACTTCACTTCACTCTCGCGATCAATTTCTGTGAAACGATCCGGACTCTGGGGACCATCATCACCAATCTGATAGACTGGCTGCTCTAAATAGTGGCCCTCCTGCGTAATGCCATCTAAGTCCCCACACAACAGATGTGTGTCCGAATCTATCTCCTCGATCGTACCCTGGAAATGCGTGCTCACATAAGTGTCGACGATGTCAACATAATAGAGCGCGTCGTCCTGACTCTGAGGATGCTGCATAGAACGTTTAATGTCAAACGTCACATGCTCATCATCTACTCGGAGTGTGATCTGGCCCGCCGCCACGTCCACAATCGTCCGGGCGGTATTCAAAAATGGGCGTCCGAGTATCAGAGGCACTCTCGAGTCCTCATCCATGTCCAGGATAACAAAATCCACGGGAAACACAAACTTGTCAATCTTAACAAGCATATTTTCTACAAACCCGCGTGGATACTTGACAGAACGATCCGCAAGTCGAATACTCATCCTCGTAGGTGACGGCTCACCTAGATCCAACTTTATAAAAACCTTATAGGGCATAAGGTTTATACTCGCTCCTAGATCTGCTAACGCATTACTGACAGACAAATTGCCAATGAGGCAAGGAAGCGTGAAACTGCCTGGATCTCCCATTTTTGTAGGCAGGCGATTCTGGAGAATCGCAGAGCAGCTTTCATTCATAACCACACAAGACATGTCCTCGAGTTTTTGCTTGTTTGAGAGGATGTCTTTCAGAAACTTCGCATACTTTGGCATCTGTGCCAAAGCTTCAACAAACGGTATGTTTATATGCAATTGCTTAAACATTTCGAGAAACTTACCGTTTTGTTCATCCATCTTCTGCTTCTTCAACCTTCCTAGATAAGGCACTGGAGGCGTGTAACCTGTGACCGGCTCCTGGACTTGTGCTGTACTTGCTGGGCGTAGCCTGGCATGCACCTCATCCGGTGTGTCAGTCGGGACCGCTTCAGTGATCGGTGGTGAGTCCGATATGACATGTCCGGTAGGTTTTCCACTCCTGGTCATCACCGCATTCACATCTCTGTGCGGGCCTGGGTTTGTCTCAGTATTGCCCGGGAGACCACCCTGGGGTCTCTTTGACATCATCTGTGCCAGCTGACCAACCTGATTCTCTATGTTCTGAAGCCAGCTGACCAACCTGATTCTCTATGCTCTGAATCGAGGCCTTGTGGCTCCTCATTTCTCCCTCATGAGAGAGAAAACGATCCTCGCTCTGCTGGTAGCGTTTTTCAGCTAACTGATTCACGCTCGAGGAGCTAGTAAGAAGCTGGGACATCATCTCCTCCAGCTTAGAACTAGACTGAGGGGCCTGCTACTGGGAACTACTCCCAGAGCCCTGATTCTGATGCGGGTATGAACGCTGTTGGTAGGATTGGTTGTACTGCTGGAACTGCTGACCCTGACCCTGCTGCTGCTGCGCTGGAGCGCGCGGAGTGAATCCCAAAGGATTTTGATTGCCTGTGTTCGCACGCCACCCAAAATTTGGGTGATTTCTCCAACTAGGATTATAGGTGTTACTGTAAGGGTTGTTATATGGCCTAACTTGATTACTCATGAAATCTACCTCTTCGTGGCCCTCGTATCCGACTCCCTGAAAACATGCCCCAGGCTCGTGTGACATTCCACACTGGTCACAACCCGAGCCCGCATGCGCAATCATCTGGGACCTGTCGAATCTCGATGCGAGAGCCGAGATTTGTGCAGTAATGGCCGTATAGTCGTCTACAGCATGCACTCCTGCGCGGGATCCTGATGATGATGATGTACCCCGACTTCTATCTCCTTCGCGGCGAGAGCTAGACTTCAACGCAGCCTTTTCAATGATATCGTAAGCCTCATTGGGCATCTTTGTCCCCAAATCGCCTCCTGAATTCATAGCTAATCGCTCCTGCGTATTGTAGCTAAGCCCCTGATAGAATGTCAAGACTAACTGTCTCTTGGTGAACCCATGATGTGGAACATCAAGTAACAGATCCTTGAATCTCTCCCACGCTGCATGCAACGACTCCCCCTCATCCTGACGAAAGGTCACCACTCGGTTCCTTAACTTGGTTGTCTTATCGGGTGGAAAGTACTTTTTCATAAATAGCTCCGCCAACCCAGTCCAGGTCCTGATGGACCCAGCTGGCAGTGACATAAGCCACGCTCTGGCTTTGTCACGCAGTGAGAAAGGGAACAACCTTAACCGAACGGCATCCTCCGAAACATCCCTCATTTTAAACGTGGAACACACTTCGAGAAAAGCCGCAATATGTCGTCCGGGATCCTCATGTTCGCGTCCGTCGAACTGCACCGAATTCTGCACCATATTAATTATACTAGATTTAATTTCAAAATTAGGTGCATCTATAGTAGGTCTAAGGATACTCGGCTCCAGGCCTGTCGCTCCAGGCTGATTAGACTCATTCAACGGTCGCTCATCGTCTGCCATGATTATGTTTCCTCCTGAGCCCTCGGCTTCAGCAGGTACCACCGACTCCGGCCCACCACTGGCGAGCAGTAGCCCAACCGCACGCCCTTTTGCGCGAAGACGCCTCCGAAGATCACGTTCGGGTTCGTCTGACGGTTCAACAAGTTCTGGAGAGGGGGTCGAGAACATCAACCTGCAAACGAAAATTTGACACGGTGAATATTTTATTAATTAAATAATGCTTTTTTTTCTTTTTTTTTTTTTTTTTAGCTGAATAGAAGCAGAAAATTATTAGAAATGGGCTGAAAATTTTATAAAAAATCCGAAAATAGGCCCGAAATTTTATAAAAATTCAACACAATAAATAAATGAATCGACTAATACAAAAATGGCTTTAGGGTGCCGAAAACCCAAAGAATAAGTGAATAAATAAATCCGGATCAAATAAATAAATGAAACAAAAATAACGCAAAAATGAATAAATCGAATTAAAGCAAGAAATAATCACAAATAAATGAACAAATAAAGAATCATGAAATTATTCACAAAAATAAACAAGTATATACGCCGATAACAAAATGACTCGGGTCGTTCCTAAAACTCGCCATCTCCCCGGCAACGGCGCCAAAAACTTGACGTGTGCGTATATATACATAATTTTGCAATGAATTTACACACGATTGGGTTTTAAATTTATAAAAGTGATTATTACTTTTACATCAAAACACACACGAAAGAGGCAAGTGTACCCCGTCATATATGTAATAAAGTATCGGTAAGAACCAAGTATCGATCCAAGGAAATGGGCGGAGAAATAATACTAGACCTTTGTCACTAAACTACCGGTAAAAACATAGGTTTGTTTGATTTAAACTAAACTAAAGTAAGCATAACCAAATACATAATAAAAACATAATAGAATATAGATAAAAAAGCCTTGCTAAATACACAACCACAGCATGTCAACTAAGTCAGTTTTGGCACTAGAAGCATTCGGTCAATATTCTAATTTAAGACAATTAGTATCCCTTTCGGGAATCCTAACATGACAATCATTCGGAAAGTTAAAACGATAAACACACTTTAACCACCTAAAATTGTTCTTTAACGTGCAATTGATAAATGTCTATGAAAATCTCTTAAAAATAAGTTAGGCAGCCGTTAGGATTATTCTAACCTCACTTAAACAAGGAAAGCGACACCGATAAACACAATGCAACCACCGAGATAAGCATAAACTAGATTAAATCACAACCGAGTTCATTTTACAAATCTTGCACAATAATTCACTAAGATAGCAATTTTGGCCTAAACTACTAACTAAGCTAACAAATCATGGCAAGAATTTATAACGACACCATCTAACCCGTTTAGGCCCTTACGTGACGGCAAGCTCTCTTGATTAACAATAATTACATTTTATTAAATCACTAACCATTTCTAGTATCATGATGCCCACATTTAAACCAAGCTAATCTAGTTATCCAAGTTCAAAGTTTACTAATACAAGATTAATTAAGCTTCATTTTTCAACTATCTTAACTAACCAAGCATCAATCATCCAACATAATTACTTATAATCAAGAAATCAATATCAATAACAAGGTTGCAAACTAATCATCAAAGATAATCATAGAAAATAGTTCAAGTGTCATTACAAACAAAGTTTAACAAACTAATGGTTATAATCTAGCAAGGGATTGTTGTGTTTTTGCCCAAAGGCTACAATAATACATAAACAATAATCTAAGTACTTGAAAGATTAACAAAAACATGGAAAGATTAGAAAATCAAACCAAAAACAAGTACTAGACTAAGGATCCGGGTAGCAATCGAGCTAAACGGGGCAATGTGTCTTGAATCCGGGTGAAAGCTAATGCCTCCGGAGCCTGAAAATCGCTTGAGAAGCTCTCCAAAAATCCAGAATATCGAACAGAAGGTTTCTGTTCTGTTTTTATACTTTTCGCTGTTGCACGGTCGTTCTCAATATTGAACGACCGTGCACTTTATGCAATTATTAGGGATGGGCACCCATACTGCATACGTCATCAGATCGTTGACCAGATTCGAAATGGCACGACCGTTCTTCGTGTGGAACGGTCGTTCAGTTCCGGGTTAGTTGTTGCACGCCGAGTCGCACTGGTCGTTCATCACCGAGACTCTGTTGGTTCATCGGACACGCACGGTCGTTCCTCAGATGGAACGCCCGTTCTTCACCGAACCGCGTTGTTTTCCTAGAACGGCCAGTCGCACCTCTCGTTCATTTCCGAGATGATCAACTTTGTCGGATATGCACGACCGTTCTTCAGGTGGAACGGTCGTTCCACAGGCCCAGTTTAGAATCCTTAACAGAATGTCCGCAGCTTTGTCGTTTTGTCCGGAAAGTCCTCATTTTTGCTATCATCTTGTCTGGAATGCAGTTTTAGGCCTGTAAACATAAATGTAGATAAATAAGTATCCGAATGACGGTTTTACGGCCAAAAATGCATAAAATAGGGGTAAAAAGGGGGACTAAAATATGTGTAAATTAGAGTGTATCACAACCCGAACGGCATTTTGGTGTAACAGTAGTTCCCGGTAGGAGTGCGGAATGCTGTTTTGTCTTCATCTTCGATTGCCATCTGTACTTGGTGGTAGCCTTTGTAACAATCGAGGAAGCACTTCCATCTAAATGGTGCGAGGTTATCGACCTTCTCGTCGATCTCCGGAAGTGCGTAACAATCCTTGGGGCAGGCCTTATTGAGGTCTTTGTAATCGACACACATGCGCCAGCCCCCGCTTGGTTTTTCGACCATGACTGGGTTAGATAACCAAGTCTGGTATTTGACTTCCCGCAGGATACCTGCGGAGAGCAGCTCCTGTACCTGCTCTTCCATCGCCGCGTTTTTTGCTGATCCAAGGTGGCGTTGGCCTTGGATCACTGGCTTGATACCTGGCATGGTATTCAAAAAGTGTTGCGCTATGTCGCACGGTACCCCTGTCATGTCTGCGGGTGTCCACGCAAAAATGTCTTGGTTCCTGAAGAGTAATTGCTTCAGGCGCGCTCTGATGATAGGTGTCAAGGCATGGCCCAACGTGACCGTTTGCTCTGGGTGCCTTGTGTTACGCACCCATTTTTCTGGTTGCGTGTTGGGGGTGGGCCTTGCTACCTTGGCTGGACGCAGGTCGTCCGTAGACAGAACTTCCCTTCTGGCGTATATTATCGCGACCCCCGTCTCGGTTGGGAAACCGATAGCGGAGTGAGGGACGGATGTGATCATGTTAAAATCACCCTGGGAATCTCTCCCGAGAAGTACGTCGTATTTGGAGGTGTGCGGTAAAGCCATGAAGTTTACCTCCTCCGTTCTTGTGTGCCTCCCGTTGGTGAGGCGCACAGGAAAAGTAATCTGACCTAGGGGAAATACGGTTTCCCCTGCAAACCCGGCCAACGGGTAATCCGCTGGTTGCAGTCGATCTTTGTCTTCTTGATCGAACTGGTTGAAGCATAGCTCGTATATAATATCGGATGTACTGCCTGGGTCGATGAACAATCGCTCGGTACAGTAGTGAGCTAAGTGGCCTGTGATAACCACGGCGCGTCTATCGCGCGGGCCGCCTCGGACTTTTGGAAAAACGACTTGCTCGTCCTTCCAGTCATTCTCCGGTCTTCTTCCTGCCTTGCGCGACCTTCCTTTTCCTCCGTTGATCATGTGGGTAGAGGCTACGTGCATGGTCCTCTTCCCCGTGGAGGTGCCCTCATTGTGGGGAGTGATGCGCTTGGTAGCTTTTTGCGCGCCTGACAACAGGTGTTGCAGTTTCCCCTCTTTTAGGGCTCGCTCAATCTCCAGTCGGAGACTGATGCAGCTGTTTGTTGTGTGGCCGTTGTCCTTGTGATACTCGCAGTAGAGTGCGAGATCTTGGTTCTTTTTAGACTTCATCGGTTGGGCCGGTCACAGGAATTGTTCGTCCGTGAGAAGAACGTCGCTTGGCGACTGGTTAATCTCGGTCCAGCTGCGGTCCCGAGATTCCTTTTTTGATGCCCGATTTTCACGTTGGGCGTTGATTGTAGCCCTTGCATCGGGCTGGTTGCTTCGCGGGACGTATGGTCTGGAATCGCTGCCACGATTCCATGTGTCCCGGTTGCGCTTATTGCTGCGCTTCGGCTCTTGGCGGGAAGACTGGTCTTCCGCCTGGGGTTGTGCCTTTGACATGTGCGGTTTTAGGGACCGCTGAGTCTGGGCGTATGTCTTGACCGCAGCCATGACATCTTCCCACTTCTTAGGCAACCCATCTTTGCCAGAGATATTCATAACCATCTGCTCGTCTTTAACGGCGATAATGAAATGGTTACGCGCCATCTGATCGGCAACATCGCCTATCTCTAGGCATTCTTTATTGTAACGGACAACGAACGCGTCAAGCGATTCGTTATCCCTGCGCCAGATGTTCATGACGTCCATGGAATCACGTTCATGGCGTCGTTGTTGGCTGAAGTGTGCGAGGAACTTTTCTTGCAAGTCCTCGAATGAGGTTAATGACCCTGGTGGTAGAGAATCGAACCAAGCCCTGGCCAGACCTATTAGGGTCTGGGGGAAAAAATGGCACCAGGTGGGTTCATCCCACCTACCGTTGCACCCGGCGCCGACGAAGATGTTGTTGTGATCATCTGGGTCGGTCGAACCGTTGTACTTCCCAATATTTAATGGGAATTTTGTGGTGGTGACATCGGCGTGGGCGATTTCTGGGACGAACTTGGAGTTTTCGGCCGCTGATTTCGGCCTTTAGGGTTGTCCGCGGTGCTGCTTTGCAGCGCGGAGGTACGTAGTGCGTGGATAAGTGGGAGGAACGTAGTTTCGTCCTCCCGGTCTCCTGCTGGTGGCATGGGATTCCGCGCGGTATGTACCATCGTCCGGGTCGGTATAGCCTTGCCCTTCACGGTAGGACTGGGGTCCCAATCGGCTGTGAATGCCTAGACCGTGGTGGGCTGTAGACTGTCGCCTAGTTTCGCCATGTGGCCCTAGGCGACTCTGTATATGGCTCCTGTGGCGGGACCCATATGTGGAGTCGTCCTCATGAAGTGTGCGGACATCGCAGTAAGAGGAACCGCGATCTTCGTGCCTGCTTCTGGAGGCTGGATGTGATGGGGCCCTGCCTTCGTACTGTAAAGTACGACCTGCAGGGGTGTGTGGTGCTGGGGTGGGTCCCACAGATACCTGCGCTTCTGCGCAAGCTCTGTTATATGTTGCAGCCAACATAGCTGCTTATTGGTCGTACCAGGCATGAAGGTTCATGCCTGCAGGTATCACAGGAGCGTATTGTGATAAATCATGCCCAAACGTAAGGGATGCGCCCCCTTGCGTTGATGGGCCAATGTGTTCAGCATTTGGGCCCGGGGGATTGGTTCCTGCAGGCCCTTGGTTTGCGGGGTTTAGGTTATCCCCGGTGGTGTTATTTTGACGATCAGACATGATCTTTGGAGAGAAAGGGATGGTCCGAAAAAAGTGCTAAGAGTAGCGGTGGGCGCCAATGATGAAACAATAGTTAACCGGGCGGGTTAACTCACTGGTCTCGTCAAGAGGGTTAATCCCTTCTTTCCGAGGATCGCCGGCTGGATCGTCTGGTGGTGGGTTTCCTGCACAAGGAAACAAACCGTGACTCGCAACAAGGAGGATGGGGTGGGGGGTGCTCCTTGTTACCACTCTCCGGCGTGAGAATCAGTAGTTTGCTTGGGAAGCAAAGTGTGATAGTAGTAGTATTGAGAGAGTTGAGAAGTGATACCTCAAACCTGGTTTGGGGTCAGTATTTATAGCCGAGGAGTGTAGGAGGGTAGTTGAGTAGCTAGCCTGACATCGCACAGCTATTTGTAGGTGTATCAGACCTGTCGGTTACTGTGAGGATGCCACGTCCTACTGTGGTGTCAGACTGCTGTATACACGTGGGCCGGTAGATGACTGTTCCCAGTGCCACTTGCACTGTGGTGTCAGACCCACTTGCCATATAGGCGGGATGCGGTGCCAAGCCGCATCGCTGCTTGCGGTCATTGATGATGTTCCCGCGTTGGTTGTTCCATCCATGATTTACGAGGGACGCGGTGTTATGCCGCATCGCCTGCTGAGTGACTGTTTGTCTTGATCCCTTGTCGTGACGAAAATGTTCATAGGATGCGGTGCGGGGCCGCATCGCTATGCGTAACCTTAGTTTCCGTCCTTAAGGCAAGTCTTCTCATCAATGGACAGATTGGGCCGCTGCATTCGCGCGTGCCTACGCGGACACAGGTAAACTTATTGCTGTTGGAGGTTTTTGATGTGGGTAATGGTCATTCGTGGTCATGTTGTCGCGAGATTTGGGACCATACCCCTTCATGTCCTCTGGTAAGACTCTTGAAGATCATACAGATGACTTTAATAAATTGGTCATTGATCTTGAAAATATAGATGTGAGTTTAGAGGATGAAGATCAGGCTATTATTTTCTTGACATCATTGCCTAGTTCGTATGAACATTTTGTTGATACTTTGATGTTTGGAAGAGAGACATTATCAATGGAAGAAGTGTTGGCTGCAGTAAATTCTAAAGAATTGCAGAAGAAAAAGGCAGATGTTGGGGAGGATGTAGGTAATGGCCTATACGTGAGGGGAAGATCAGAACAAAGAAACTTTAAGGCAAAACAGTCTGGTGGAAGATCAAAGTCAAGATTCAAAAGGAAGTGTTATGTCTGCAATTCAGAGAAGCACTTAAAGAAGGATTGCCCTGAGAGGAAAAAGAAGAAGGGTGATTCAAGTTTTCAAAAGAATCAAGTGTATTCCCCAGAAGGATCAACAGATGGAAATGAGAGTTCTGATGTTCTGGTTGTGTCTCATGGATCCAGTAAAGCAGAGTGGATAATGGACTCAGGGTGTTCTTATCACATGACACCAAACAAGAGTTTCTTTCAAGAATTGAAGACGGAAGACCTTGGTACAGTTCAATTGGGAGATGATAGGCCTTGCAAGATCCTTGGATATGGAACTGTGACAATGAAACTAGAAGGTGGAGCTGAGTATACCTTAACCAATGTAAGGTATATTCCTGAGTTAACCAGAAATTTAATATCATTAGGTACCTTTGAAAGTGAAGGTTTCCATGTCAGTTTAAGAAATGGTAAATCTAGGGTTATTAAAGGGTCTATGATTGTGTTAACTGGTACAAGAAGAAACAACAATATATACATTCTAGATGGTCATGATGTTCAAGGGGTAAATTGTATGGTTAGCAAGAAAGATGTAGATCCTACTGTTTTATGGCACAACAGAATGGGTCACATTAGTGTGCAGGGTCTAAATGAACTGAATAAGAGGAAGATCTTTCAAGAACTAAAAGAAAGTACCACAAATTTCTGTGAACATTGCATTATGGGAAAAGCAAAGAGAGTTAAGTTTGGGAAAGGCATACATAGCACAAAGGGTATTTTGGACTATGTACATGCTGACCTGTGGGGGCCTGCAAAGATAGAATCCTTAGGAGGTGCAAGATATTTCCTGAGTATCATGGATGATTATTCAAGAAGGGTTTGGGTACATGTGTTGAAGCACAAAGATGATACATTTGAAAGATTCAAAGAATGGAAGGCCTTGGTTGAAAATCAAACTGAAAAGAAGATTAAAAAGCTTAGAACAGATAATGGGCTGGAATTCTGTAGTAGTTGGTTTAACAAGTACTGTAAAGATCATGGGATAGCAAGGCATTTGTCTGTTCCAGGAACACCACAACAAAATGGCCTTGTTGAGAGGATGAATATGACTTTACTCAACAAGGTTAGGTGTTTGCTGGTTAGTTCAGGGTTGCCAAAGACATTCTGGGCAGAAACTGTTACTACATCAGCTTATTTGATAAATAGATCCCCTTCAACAGCTATAGACTTAAAAACACCTATGGAGATGTGGTCAGGTAAAGACAGTGATGTCACTGATTATGAGAATCTGAGGGTGTTTGGCTCTTTATGCTATGCTTATATTAATCAAGGGAAGTTAGAGCCAAGAGCAGAGAAATGTATTATTCTTGGGTATCCTGAAGGCACTAAAGGGTACAGACTTTGGAGGTTAGAAAACAAAACTCCTAAAGTCAAAAACAGCAGAGATGTGGTGGAGTTCAGAGAGGAAACTATGTATAAAGATGTTATGTCTGAACGAAAGAACAAGAATACTGGAAGTCAAGAAGTTGAAATTGAGGTGGAGAAGTCTAATGGTAACATATTAGAGGAAGAGAGTAACTCCAGTCAATCACAAGGGTCTTCCAGTGATCAAACGGATTATAGTTTGGCAAGAGATAGAGAGAGAAGACAGATTATTAAACCTGTTAGGTTCAGAGCAAATGCAGATATCTCAGCATTTGTGTTTAATGTTGCTGAGATGGAAGCAATACAGGAACCTTTAACATTTCATCAAGCTGTTAACTCAGTGAATAAAGAACGTTGGATAAAAGCAATGGAAGATGAAATGGATTCTCTGAATAAGAATGAAACTTGGATTCTGGTTGATAAACCAAAAGGACAGAAACTTGTAGATTGCAAATGGATCTATAAGTTGAAAGAAGGCATTCAAGGTGTTGAAAAGCCAAGGTTCAAGGCCAGGTTGGTGGCTAAGGGGTATACACAAAGGGCTGGAATAGATTACAATGAGATTTTCTCACCAGTTGTTAAACATACTTCAATAAGGGTAGTTTTGTCATTAACTGCAGCATATGACTATGAGCTTGAACAATTGGACGTAAAGACTGCTTTTTTGAACGGTGTATTAGAAGAAGACATATACATGAAGCAGCCTTTAGGTTTTGAAGTTGCCGGCCAAGAGTCAAAGGTATGTTTGTTGAAAAAATCACTATATGGTCTGAAGCAGTCTCCTAGACAATGGTATAGGAGATTTGATGATTATATGATCAGTTGTGGGTTTGAAAGAAGTAGCTATGATAATTGTGTATATTTTAAGGAATATAGTGCAGGGGAGTTCTTATACCTGCTGTTGTATGTTGATGATATGCTAATAGCCTGCAAGAATAAGGAACAGGTTGAGGATACAAAGAAAGTGTTGATGTGTGAGTTTGATATGAAACAGCTGGGATGTGCTAAGAAAATATTGGGAATGGAAATTCATAGAGAAAGAGTTAGTGGTAAACTTGTGCTGTCTCAGAAGTCTTATGTAAAAAAGGTGTTGAAGGCTTACAATATGGAGAATTGCAAATCTGTTACTACTCCAATGGCTCAACATTTCAAGTTGTCAAAGTTGGATTATCCTAAAAGTGATGAGGAGATCAGAGATATGGAAGGTGTACCCTATTCTAGTGCAGTAGGCAGCCTAATGTATTTGATGGTCTGTACAAGACCTGACATTGGGTATGCTGTGAGTATGGTCAGTAGATACTTGGCCAATCCATGTAGAAATCACTGGGAAGTGGTTAAATGGATAATGAGGTATCTAAAGGGAACTAAAGATTATGGTTTAAATTTTGGTTTGAAAGGTGACTGTGAATATGTTGTTAAGGGCTACGTGGATGCTGATTTTGCTAAAGACCGGGATAAGGGAAGATCGTTTACAGGGTATGGCTTTCAAGTGTTGAATAGCTTGGTTAGTTGGAAGGCAACACTTCAGCATATTGTTGCATTGTCAACAACAGAATCAGAATATATTGCTCTTACAGAAGCTATTAAAGAAGCCATGTGGTTAAAAAGATTTGTCATTGAGTTGGGAGTCAAAGATGTGACTGCAATGGTGTTGTGTGACAGTCAAGGGGCTTTGCAGTTGTCTAAGAACCAGGTTTATCATGAAAGAAGTAAACACATATGTGTTAAGTTGCATTTCATTAGAGAGGTGATTCAATCAAGGGAGGTGTTGGTTGAACAGATTAATACAGAAGAGAATGGTGCAGATGTTTTTACAAAGCCTTTGTCTGGGAACAGTTTTGAGCATTGTTTAGATCTTCTGGGAGTTGGTTGACAGATGCAAAGGTGGAGATTGTTAAGAATATTGCATTCAGTAAACGGGGTCAACTCATTCTATATTTTCATAGTTTTATTCTGTTTGGAATAAGTACTAGAAGTACAGGGGTATTTTAGGTAATACTGTAATCTTGGAGGGTTGAAAGTGGCATTTCTTGTGCTGAGATTAGTTGTGTCTGTTAGATTGTTATAAAGAGGTAAACACAGTTAGGTCAAAGTTAGTTCGTATTCTTTTCTTTCAAGTGTAATCAATTCATCTTTTGAATGTGAGTGAATCATTGGTACTGATTGTTGATCTTGATCTTGTTTTGATTCTCTTGTGTTAATTGATTCTTCGTTTTCATTAACAGCTACCTTGGTATTTAAGTCTTCCCTCACTGAAGCATACAACCACTACGAAGAAGAGGGGAGCGAGAGATCTGAGATGTTAGGGTTTAGTGTGTTAGCAGGGGTAGTACTAGCTACCCCTCAACCCAGTCTCCGTAGTGTAAAAATACCCATCAACTATGTCTCCATTATACAAAGGATACCCCTGATCCCAATTTTTTTTGGATGCCCCTAAAACTTTTGAGCTAGATCCGTCACTGCCACTGTAACATATAGTTGGAAAAGAGAGAGGTGATCAAGAAAAAAATGAAAATGGTTTTGAAATGACAAAGTACTCTCACGTGGGATGAGTTAACAACACAAATAAATGACCATCCTATTTGAGCACCATTTGTGTAACAAATTTGTAAAGTATTGAGTAGACCTTAACTGCTCAAAGGGATCAATTCTGTGGTTTACTATCTGTGGAACAGAGCAATTTCATATATACCATTGCAACCTTTATAAATATCATATAATTACATAGTATTAGAACATTAAATAAAAATTTAGGTACTTTAGAGAGGCATAAAAAGTTTTAGTGACTTAATTGCCATAGTTGTCAAACTTGGTTACATTTTTTATAAAGTTACCCCCATATTATATTCAGTAAATTGATACGTTTGCAATACAAAAACTAATAATGTCCTGTTGGTACACTTTATGTGGACGCGACTCGGTTCGGTTCGAATCGGTTAGGTTCGGCTCAAGTCCGACGTCGCGACATTCCTCCGTCGTGCGCCCCAGAGTTCGACACGCGAAGCACGAAGCGCCGCGAACCGTTTCCCGACGCCACATCACCATGACATCACCATGATGATGTCATGTGAAGACTTTTGCATATTCTAATCAATTCAAGCTGTTTGCTGTGTATAACATGACGAAGAACCAGCACCTTGCCTGCACATGCTCCTGACGAAAAACCTGCATATGCATGCTGTTGACGAAAAACTCACATCATTCATGACAAAAAACTGCGATTTATCATTGTGGCGAAAAACCAAGTTTTTCGTCATCTATGGTCCTTCGCCGGAGTCTTTCGTCGGCTGCATGTATTTCGTCAGTATCTTTCGTCACTGCAGGTTGTTTGTCGAGGTTATTCGTCGCTACAGATCATTCGTCGATCTGCAGCCTATATATATGCACAACAAACTGAAGACAGGAGATATAGAACACACTGAAGATAAACAGAGACACGACAGTACACACTGAAGAACACATAGATAGACACGAGAGAACAGTGAGTTTGAGAGAGTCTCTTGTAAACAGTGTACTGAACCTTTGCTGATCTATAATATACAAGTGAAATTTAAACTGTGAATCTGTGTGCTTTTGTGTTCTCGATCTCGGTTTGCTTACCCGGTTGGATTTCACACAACCGGGTTTGTTCGTATCACAAGGATTAGGTGACTAGTGGGCCTCTTGTTAAAACCGAGTGTTTTTCTTGTATTTGAAGTTCATATTTTCTTGTATTTGAAGTTCATATTTTCTGGGAAAAATTAGTTTAAAATCTCAAAAATCTTGATATTTTGCAGTTTAGTTTGATCAAAAACCTTGCTAAATTCATGTTTACATGTTAAGGTTTGGTTTTGAGTAAACTTTTGTGCAAAATTTCGTGTTCGGAAATTTTTCAAGTGATCGGAAAATTCATCTAATTCATCAGTTCTTCAAAAGTGTTCTTCAAAAGTTCATGTGTTGATCTTGATTTGCTAACTTGTTAAAGTGTTAAAGGTTAAAATATATTACTTTGAAAAAGTTGACACAAAGCACCATGATGGGTTGGTAAACACTGTTGTGATAAGGTAAGGTGTGTTTGACAAAGTTTCCTTCAAACCATCTTTGTGTCAGAGGATAAGATTTGGCTTTTGAAATTATCTTTCTCTTTCACACATTTGTCAACGAAAGCCCATCATTCATTGTTTCTATTTTTGACGAAAAACATAAGTCTTTCGCCACAATTGGTCTAGACGAAAAACCCCATTTTTCGTCACTTTGTCTTTTACGAAAAACTAGTATTTCGTCAGTTAAGGTCTTTCGCCAAGAACCAAGTCTTTCGGGGGTCACTCTTGTCAATTTTTAACATAAGCTTTCAAAAATTGTCTTAACGGATTGTTTTAAGTGATTTAAGCAGGTATTCATTATAATATATTCAAAATGAGTTCAGATTGGTGGGGTATTCCATCTAATACGAAGAGCAAGTATAGAAGCACGGGGTTGTAGCCATCATGGGCCAAATCTCCCACACCATCGTTTTCGTCTATTCCATCTCAATCGTGTTCTATTACGGCAAATCAGTGGGCATTGGTTACTAACCAAATTCACAAACCAAAAATGGAAAGAAATATGTATCGTGAACCAAATACCAGTTGCCTCATAGCAAAGCCATAGTTCTACTGGAGTTTCATCATTTCTAGATACAAACTGCAATGATCAAACAAGAACGACGTTTTATGCCAAAATTGTCAAGGATGTCAGCAATGGTGAGTCCTTGGGAAATGATGACAGTTCTGAACATGACGGTAGCTCAGTTAAAGATGGTACAAGTTCAAGTTCAAGCGAGGATGGATCAGAATATGAATCAACAAGGGAGGTTGTTGATTCTGAGGCAAGTGAGTCAATATCTGAGAGTGAATCCAGTCAGGTATGTGTCGATGAACCAAGTTCTGATAGGTGTGAGAGTTGTGTTAAATTAAGTGCTAAATTGTCTGATTCGCAAAGCAAATTGTCTGATTTGCAAAGCAAATATGACGATTTGTAAAGCAAGTATGACGTGACATTTATCCACAACCAAGGTTTGATCGTGGATCTTTCGAAATGCAAAGAGGCTAACATGTTTTATGAAAACCATGAAAAAGAGTTTAAAACGATGGTCGACAATTTGAAAGAAGATAAAACCGAGCTAACTAAAATGGTTTCAAGAAAACAAACTGACATAAACTGTTATATCAATCGTCTCGAGGTCATGCAAAAAGAGTTAGCCTGTGTAAAGTGTGAAAGTGAGGCGATCCAACTTAAGTTAGATAGTTATTCAAATTCTAGATATGTGCTGGATCACATCATTGACATACAGAAAGAGAAAAAGGATGTCACATGCATTGGATATAAGAAGTGTCCACCACCTGTTAGACACAATTATGACGCAATGCCTGATGAGGAGAATAGAACTCACTTTTAGCCATTTGTTCCATTAGACGTTGAGGAATTCATAGCTGGACTTGGTTACAAAAAGGAAGTATCATCAGATTCGGATGTATTAGCATATACGAAAGTATCAACTGCTTAACAAAATCAGGATCCTCCAGTCATTGTTGAGGATGCTGATTCTTCAGATGATGAATCCGATGATACTGACTCAGCATAGTCTGATGCGGTAATCAAAGAAGAGGACATACCTCTCGAGAATCACATTCTTTGTGATCCTCCGACAAAACAGGGTGTGACTGCTCCTGTTGAGTTTGTTGAAGCTCATGTTGAAACTTGTGAAAGCGCGAACTTGCTTTATATATTGATTGGTTCCGACAAAGTTTACTCAAACACAGACTTTCCCATTAAAAATGTTAATCAATCCTTGATTGATAAAGTGTTTCAGGATTCAACCAGTAAGTTTTCGGGAAAGTCGAGCCCAAGAGTTGTAGTAACTCAGTGTACTCCTATCCCAAAAGCCGAAGTTCGGAAACAATATGTAAATCAAAAACTTCCGGTTCGACAAAAGCAAAATCACCTCACCAAGGAAAGGGAAAAGGCAAACAAAGCCAAAACAATAAAAAGTGTCAAAAGATAAACTTCGTGAAATCCCGAGGGACGGATAAAATTGAATCCTTTGAAAATAAATCCAACACAGATTTTGTTATGCAAAAGAAAGTTTTGAAAAGAAACAGTCAAAACAACTACACACAACACACAAACTGTTGTGATGTAGGACCAAGCACATCAAGATCACGAAGTTCATCATCAAGCTCCTACAGTTATGATACTCCAAGGTTTGTTGAGTGGAGATCATTTTTTGAATGCGGTGAGTATGGGCACATTGTCAGAAACTGTCCATATCTCACGAAAGGAAAGGCAAAAGTTGATGCCCCCCGTGGTAGCAGTTACCATAAAAGATCTGTTTCACCAAAACAGGACCCTCGTCTTGTTAAACAACGGGAAATGAAACAGAAAAGAAAACAAAGAAAAGAAATTGAAAAGGTTTTAAAACTAGAGATTATCCAAAGACAGTCTGTTGAGTTAGAAGTTAAAAATGAAAAACAAAAACAGATTTGGAAACCAAAACTGGTAACTGTTTCAGGGGGAGCTACATCAATTCCAAATCATCGGGAAATGGATGTCACAATTCTCGATGATGACGGACGACCCAAGTCTGTGAACGCTTGGGTCCCCCTCTCTAACTAATCTCTGAATGAGTGTGCAGGATGTTCCAGGAGGAACTATTGATGGTCTTAGGATTGTTGATAGTGGAGCGTCCATGCACAAGATCGGCGACATAAGGCTCCGAAACATTGTTGTATCCAAGGAGAATATTGTTGCCTTTGATGGAGAGAGGAGAAAAGAAGACAAAAATGTCAGATGATGGAATGATGGTGAAAGAATGTGGTTGGATGAAGTTGAAAAATTCGACAAGATGAAATATGTGCCAAAATTTGGTTGTTATGGTTTTTGATCGGGTCAAGAGGATAGATTCAAATGAAATGTACGCGCATGCATCACGTTTGAAGCTTTTCGAAGATTCATGTCTTATATCTTCCACAAGAAGTTTAAGGTCCACAAGATGAACGTGCAGTGTACATTTCTCCACAGTGTGATTGAAGAAAATGTGTTTGTTGATCAAACCAACCGGGTGTGCGGATACCTTGGCATGGGTTGAACAACCGCTCACTACTTCTAAAGCAGAAAGACGAAGACTTTTGCTGGTGCAAAAGCATGTGGAAGACATCATGTACGGACAGTCCCATGATGATGTGTACAAGCTTTCCCACATGCTCCATTTGCCACTTACCAGCCGGACCCGGAGGTTTATCATCTTGTTGCTATGAAGAGGTTTTTGATTTAATTGAGGCAGCTGGAAAATCGACCTTGAAATCTACACCGGGTGGATATCCAGTTTGGGAGAGCACTCAGATTCCTGCCAATGCACGAAGAAGTTGCAGGATTACGGTTTTGAATTTCTAATCTCTCCTATCCTTGTCGATATTTAAGTTGCTTTATGAATTACTAACATCTCGTACAACACTCCTTGACCAAACACATTAATCTCGAATATCACCTCACCCGTGATCGTTTCAATATGAAACTCGTTAATGTTGTTTTGGTCCACACCGATTACCGACATGCCAACTGATTTTTCCAAAATTAGATAAATCATTTTTGATTAAATTAATTTTGGTAAAAAGAATCGAGGTAAAACATGAGTTAAACCAACATCGGAAAATCATTTTGTAAATATCTATTTGTGTTTTCTTAATTTCTCGTAGTTTTTGCATTTTAGGGGGAGTAAAAACGAAAAATACAAAAACATTGAAAAATTTTCAAAAATACAAAAACATCAAAAATTTTCAAAAACACAAAAACAATAGAAAAACTAAAATGAGTTTCCTGGCAAGAAAAAGAGAAAATAATAGTACATCAGTGGTTTGTCGAAACCTCTTTTAAACCTTAAATGAAAAACGATAAGCAGCTCTATATAAGATATATCGGTAGGCTCACAATCATTTTAAAGTGTGCAGGGTGATATAAACCTAAATCGACTGAAGACTGTGTGGGAACCACTCATTGGCATATGGTCTTGGTACCGAAATTTCGTTTGATAGATTGCCGAGGTTCTGAAATATTTGGTCTTTATGCTGTTTATCATCTGGGTATCGTGGTTGTTTCTTTTACCGAAAAATAACAGAGACAAAGTCTAGATCTTCCATGATACCATACATACGTGTACATATTGCATACGACCTCAATAAGTGATAAACAATCACATGTCCCAATCAATAAGTGATAAAATATCACAGTTTTCCGGGAGTCAAGTTCGTCTCTTTGTCTGTACGATGGTACTAACCTGTTCACGGACTTGCTCCTGTGCCCTCATGCATTTGAATATCAAGTTCCTCATTAATAAGTGATTTTATCACACAGGGCTTGTATTCATTCAAAAATAAGTGAGTATCTCACATCATATACGTCAAAACAGATGATAAATGGCATACTCACCAGTAAGATGAACTCTTGTGCATACCTTGATACGGGAATGTGTCGTGTGTGGATGAACACCGGTCGGTAAGTATAAATCATACACTAATTGTATCCCCTCGCCGCGATTACATCTGATAAGTTGAGCTTATGTGGACAACAATACCGATAATCATTATAGGATGTTTATCTAAATCTTAACTAATTGAACAATGACGGGTGGTCCGTAGGACAACCCTTAAAGAGCTAAATACGTGCATATCCCATATTTTACACGGTTATGTATCATGAATGTGATAACTACGAGTGTTCGTGTGTTTTACAGGTAAATCGCTTAATTCGGTTAAATTGGAACACGTAGGCTACGGTTGGAAATTAAATGACAATGGTGACGCTTTGTGAGAGCCTCTAGTATGCATGCACCTGTAAAACCTGCACACTAAACACACCAGTGTAAACCCGAAAATAACAAAGCAAAACTAACAAACTGACACACGTTGCGCACTACTCCCCGGCAACGGCGCCAAAATTTGACGTGATTGTCGTGGGTCACGCAAATTTAATCCCAATAACAACTATAGACAGTGGTAATAGGGTATCGAACTCAGGGAGTATGTGGAAAGTGTATCGATTTTATAGCTTTGCGATTAAAGTACAATTAACCTAAGTTGCAGAAAATAAAGATCAATAATTTGGATTGTTGTTTTAGAAAACTAAATTAAAAACTAATTGCAAATCAAATGTTGGTTGTAAAACAGATTAGGAGAGAACAATGACCATCTTAGGTTTCAGTTTCTTTAAACAATTGTGTGAAATTCCAACTAGAAAGAGTTACATAGACATAACTAGTGCATGAATAATCGAAGTGATAAAAGGGAAAAAAGTACTTGGATTTTATAAACGCGAGGTTGTTTCCCGATGATCAATTAATCAATAACCAACCCTAACCCTTCCCGTGATATCTCGATTGCCAACGGCACAAAGAACGTACGATTGAGACTATGAATTGCACTATCGATTAACAAGCTACAAACAATTATGCATACACCATGATAATCAAGCAACACAAGTTATCATTCTAGAAATTCAGAAATAAACACACAAAAGTTCAAGAGAAACCTGCACCTAAGATGATCACCGAAAGTTTTAGCCACACATAGCTTGGTGAATCATCATAGCAATCAATTCAATGTTCATACAAATCGAAAACACAAACCGAATGTTAGAAATTGTTCCAAACCAAGCCAAGATAGCCAAAATCGCCCCTTGTCTCTTCTCTAACCGACCAATGATGAGAATAGGTGAAAAGACACCATCAAACTGCATAAATGATGGCAGTTACGCATCTTCGCGTCATGTCCACCGTAACTTACGGTACCACCGTAAGTTACGGTGACCTTCAAATTGTTACGGTAATAGTCTCCTGTGTTACGGTGATGTAATGTTGACTTGTGTGCCTCCAAGGTGTATGTGTTGTCGGCCCAAGATGTGCCGCCCAAATCCATGTGCGGCCCATTGTTCAGCCGTCAACCGTGCCCGTGATTTTGTTGCTTGTTGACTTTTTGTGATAGCGGCCCACTCAAAGAGATCCACCAATTTTTATATGCCATCATATATATGCATATGTCAGCCCACTACCTTAGAATGTATCAATGATGATGAAGTTGTTGACTAACTTTCATGTGCATGTGAAGATGATGTTTCGTTAACTGTTTGGCTCCTTCCCTCCACGTGATGCCTTCCACACAAAGTCCAATCATGTGTGGCCCATGTGAGAATGTGATGTTGACTAAATCCTCCCAAAAAGTCTTTTTGGCTTCCAACCTATGCGTGTGTATGTATGTCTTCAACATCGTGGGCCCCCTATGCTTGTATGACGGTTGCCTCTACTCAAATAATGATGATGTTCAATGATGTCATGCAATCTTTAATCAAAGTCAAAACCCTCACATGATGTGCTGCCTCAATCTCGAAGTCTGCCCCCCTTTTATCCTTTTAATTCCTTGAACCACAAAGTCACATTGCCATTTAATTTCCAACTGTAGCCTACGTGTTCCAATTTAACCGAATTAAGCGATTTACCTGTAAAACACACGAACACTCGTAGTTATCACATTCATGATACATAACCGTGTAAAATATGGGATATGCACGTATTTAGCTCATTTAAGGGTTGTCCTACGGACCACCCGTCAAACAACAAGAGCGTTTTGGCGTGACCGTACACTGATATGATTCTCTTACCCTCGAAACTCGCAAAAAAAAAAAAAGAATGTCTGTAATATTTATTTAATGCTTTCAGTTTCTGCATCTCTGTATGTATTTACTGCTTTACGTCTTTAAATTTGAAATATTCAAAAATTCCAAAAAGATTTTAGGTGTGTTTTAATATAAACTTTATAAAAGCCAAAAAGATTTTATTTCTATATTATTTTTGATTGACCGATGTTGGAACTCGAGTCTTCGACACCTGAAATCTGATCGAAAACCAAAACAACTGAATCTTCATTAACGGTTGAAATTTGCAAGTTTTGAAAGTTAAATACCAAAATTGAACAATTTGTTAAACTTTCAAACTGTCGGACGGTAGTTGATTGAAAACTGGTCACATGTGTGTCGTTTGTTTATGTTAACTATATTCCAAGCAGTTCTCATTACGTGTTTAGCTTTCTTGTATGTGCAGATGCGACATTCAAACCAGCTAAAGGCGAAGAGAACGTGTTGGATAACTAGCTTCGGAATGAAGACACGACGTGGAGGCACTCAAAAGATGAAGATGATCGACTTGCCGCTGGCCTATCATCAACACCTCAAGGATCTAAAGAATTGAAGATCTAAAGATTCTCGAGCATAACTCAAGGGAGAGCGTATCTTAAGGGGGAGTTTGTTAACACACCTCCTAAATGAAAGGAGGAGTTTGTTGATACACTTTCTACTTACGACGCGTGAAGACTTTAAAGATCCTCCGACACGGAAGATGAACCTTACGAGTAGCGTCCAAGGGGAAGTTTGCTGGTACACTTTATGTGGACGCGACTCGGTTCGGTTCGACTCGGTTAGGTTCGGCTCAAGTCCGACGTCGCGACATTCCTCCGTCGTGCGACCCAGAGTTCGACACGGGAAGCCACGAAGCGCCGCGAACCGTTTCCCGACGCCACATCACCATGACATCACCATGATGATGTCATGTGAAGACTTTTGCATATTCTAATCAATTCAAGCTGTTTGCTGTGTATAACATGACGAAGAACCAGCACCTTGCCTGCACATACATGACGAAGAACCAGCACCTTGCCTGCACATGCTCCTGACGAAAAACTTGCATATGCATGCTGTTGACGAAAAACTCACATCATTCATGACGAAAAACTGCCATTTATCATTGTGGCGAAAAACCAAGTTTTTCGTCATCTATGGTCCTTCGCCGGAGTCTTTCGTCGGCTGCATGTATTTCGTCAGCATCTTTCGTCTGCAAGTTGTTCGTCGAGGTTATTCGTCGCTGCAGATCATTCGTCGATCTGTAGCCTATATATATACACAGCACAAACTGAAGACAGAAGATATAGAACACACTGAAGATAAACAGAGACACGAGACAGTACACACTGAAGAACACATAGGTAGACACGAGAGAACAGTGAGTTTGAGAGAGTCTCTTGTAAAGAGTGTACTGAACCTTTGCTGATCTATAATATACAAGTGAACTTTAAACTGTGAATCTGTGTGCTTTGGTGTTCTCGATCTCGGTTTGCTTACCCGGTTGGACTCCGCACAACCGGGTTTGTTTGTATCACAAGGATTAGGCGACTAGATCCTCCGCTAGTGGGCCTACATGTCCAACCAATGATAAACACAATTGCTAGGAGACACCGATGCACACAATTGCTAAGAGACATTGTCGCGTTCATATTTGCTAAGAGACCCCTATTATATATTATAAATTTGCACCATGTTTGGGCAATAGATGGTTGTAATCTATGAGTAAAGTGTTTTCTTTACTTATGTATGTTGTATGAGTTGTTATGTTATCTGTAGATTGGATGTAGCTTGATAGAGAAGCCTTACTTTTGACTCATCACATACGTGTAACCAAGAGAGAGAAGGCATCGAAACCCAAACCCAAAACATACCCCAAACCCAAAACACAACCCAAACCGAATCCGTACCCGAAACCCAAGCCGAACCCACTTCCTCAAAAGGTGGAATATCGAGAAGGCGTCAAAAGAAGGATGAGACCGAAAAACGTGCTCCTAAGAAGGTCGAATTGTGGACGCCTAAGGAAGAATTTGCGTTGGCACTTTGTAATGTTTTTCTTTTTTTTTTTTAATGAAATTATGTTTTTTTTTTAATTTTCTAGTTATTAAAATTGGCATTTAATTTAAAAAAATAAAATATATAAATAAAAAAAATAATTAGGTAATGATGACGGGGGCTTTATACCACACACTGTAAGTTAAGGGAAGGGGCTTTAAAGCCTCCTGTGTGGTGACGTGACACTGAGGTGGCGTGATAAAACCACACCCACCAGCCTTCGAAGAAGGTTACAACGAGCATAACGATATTTCCAATATTGCACGTAGCTGACATACCACTCACTGGAAACAATATTCTAACCTTGCAAAACACCGAAAAATATTTCTCAATGAAATATTTAGGAGAAACCGCCCACATACATGGATAGATTAAAGCGACTTGCAGGATTAAGTCGAACCTAGAAACGATTTTGAGTAAATCTAGCTAGTGTTGAAATTGAAATAATGAATGGAGTTCCAAATGCTTTTGCAATTGGATCTATCATGCATGCCATATTGCCATGAGATTTTTGACACACACAAATACTAATGTTTTGATTTATTACCTCTTTCAGATTAAAAAAAAAAAAAAAAAGAAAAGAAAAGAAACATAAACAAAATAGCTAGTTACCTATCCCAACCATAGATTAACACACAGGATACACCATCAAAACTTAGGGTGAACGGGGCACTCTCGGGGAGGGGGATCGGTGACCCAAATCACCGCTCGGGAACACCGCCGCCATCGGTGCGGGGAGGGGGATCGGGGAGGTTTCACCGAAGAAGAAGCACAAGGATCCATGATGTATGGTGGGCCACCCTCATTTTCAACCAATCAAGTATTTTTTTTTTTTTTTGAATAAAAAAAGCAAGTCCCCTAAGAGGGGAGTGCCGCCATCAAATTGGGGTGTGAGGGGAGTTTAAGAGGGGAGTTGACGTGGCATAACCTGATTGGGTGTGCGTAAGAGAGGGGAGTGCCCCTCTCACCCTTACAAGTCAAATTAAAGGATAAACATTGGATTTGACCAGAACGTTTCATGTATCTGAACATGTTTTACAAACCTAAATAAGTTGATATAAGCAGAGCATCAGTTGCTGGTTTCCAGGATCCAGTTCCAACCGGGAGGGCACTTGATCAAGCTTAAGTGTCTAATAATTAAGTCAATCATCAAGAGAAAGAATATAAAAACCCAAGTAAAAAAATAATCAAGATTAAGGAGTTGTTTTACCAGAACCATAAAAAGAGAAACCATCCTCTCCTACAGGGAACGGGAACGGATTCCAAGGAATCTTCCCGAGGGGATCATCAGGGTGAAGATATCCTAATCCAGTTTCAGCCAATCTCCCTATTAATTAAAAAACAAAATGATCAAGATTGCATTCATAGCTTCATCTTCATGAATGTATAAATAAGAATTCATACGCTGCATCCTTTTAAAGGTAAGCGCGTTTGGATGAGGACGCCCCAAGCTCCTCACAACGGGCTCAGGACATTTTCCCACGATAATTACTCGATCTGCCTCATAGCGGAGGTAATAGCCTCCGTCCTTCATCCTAGGTTCCCCATAATCAATCAGTTCCTCCTCCTCCTCATCCATCACTGTTGGGTAAGTGGGAATAAAGTATGAAACACACTTTTTTAAAATCATTTTTTTTTTCAAGTTTTCAGTTAGGTGCTGTTTGTTTTTTCAGATGTAAAATGTCTGTAGTCTGCGAACCACATCTGCAGGCATCTGCAAGAGAAGATGTGGTCCAAATGTCTGCAGTCTGTAAGGAGAAGAGGGTTTGTTTTTTTTCCTTCAAAAACAACTTCACACACATAACACACAAGCTCTCCCTCTCTCTGCTCTCTCTCTCTCTCTACAAACACTCTCTCTCTACAACCACCACCACCGCACCTTCTCTGCCACCACCACCGCACCACCTCTGCCACCACCACCGCACCACCTCCGCCATCACACCACCGCACCTTCTCTGAACCGTAATACGCCGAGACGTGTCCCGAGCCAGAACTGAGTCGAATCACAGCCGCCGGTGCTGAGTCGGGGCCCAGCTCCGCTGAACCACCATTATCGTTGTCGGACTCCACAGCTGTCCCGAGAACCACCACTGCTCTGTCGTCGCTGTGTCGTCTTTCTGGTGGCCGTCGGAGATGCCGACGCTGCTGCAATTCACCATCATCATCATCGTCGGTGTGCGTCGTCGGTGAACGAACCGTCATCGGAGTCAGACGATAGGAGAGAACAGAGGGTGCTAGTGAAGATGGGGGGGTTTGTAGGTGTGTGTGACGTCGGAGGAACCCGCCGCCGGCCGGAATTAAAGATCGAGAGGGACAAGGTCTGATGTGTACGTGGTTTGAATATTAGGGTTTTCCAAATGAGATGTTGAAGAAGGATATCAGTTTATTTCTAGGGTTTGGAGTGGGTGTGTCTGCACATTTAAACGGGAGAAGCCGGAGAGGTTGAAGGTGGCGGTGGAGGTACAATGCTTATTTAAAAACAAACACTTGTAATTTTATTTTGAAGAATAAGTTAGATAGATGTAGTATGCCTGAGTTTAAGGAGTGAAAAATGAAGAACTATAGATTTTCATGTTTTTTCTTCAAAAAGAAATTTTGCACTTCTGTCATGAAATAAAGAAGCTTTTTTTTTTTAAACATTTCAAGTGAGAAAAATTCTTTTAAATTTCGAAAACTTCAGATGTACAACGTCACATCTCCTTTAAAAAATTAAGGAAAGTTGTCGACGTTGCATACATATATACATATATATATATATATATATATATATATATATATATATATATATATATATATATATATATATATATACATACATAGGGGAAGGTTCAAATGAAAACCACTAGTTAACGCGAAAACTCGAAAACTAACTAAAAAAAGCCTAAAAACCACACAATTTTTTTTTTTTTGCAAACCAAATTTCGCAGGTTTTTTTATATAAAAAAAAATTTCAAAAAAAAAAAAAAAAAAAATTTTTTTTGTGTAGTGCACATGTGTAATACTACACATGTGTATGTGTACTACACATGTGTATTATTACACATGTGCACTACACAAATTTTTTTATTTTATTTTTTTTTGAAAAAAAGTTTTGTTTTATATATAAAAACCAGCGATTTTTATTAAAAAATTGAAAAAAAAAATTTGTGTGTTTTTTAGGCTTTTTTTTAGTTAGTTTTCGAGTTTTCGCGTTAAAAGTGGTTTTCATTTGAACCATCCCCTACATACATATATATATATATATATATATATATATAGGTAGAGGATCCTCTAAAAAGTGCTCAAAGTGTGAGAAGTGTATTATAACACTATATATAATACTATATAACACCATATAAACACCGTATAACAATATGTAACACCATATAATACCGGGGAATTGGCCTGTAATAATCCCACCTAGACCTTATTGGCCATTAATAGTCTTACCTCAGAATATTCCCCCCACCAGTCCCACCTTTCACCTATTTTTCCTACAATGGTCCCCAGTTAAAAAAACTTAACGGAGTTAAGCTTTTTTCCAAATTACAAACAGATTTTTTAGGGCTTTTGATCAGAACGATGATACGAGTCCATTGATGTAAAACTTACTTCGAAATGGTGCTCCAAGTGACTTGATTTTGGTTAATTGGAAATTTAAACACCCGAATTGAAGCACCGTTTTCATCGTTTGGAGCACCGTTTCGAGGCAAGTTTTACATCAATGGACTCGTATCGTCGTTCTAATAAAAAGCCCTAAAAAATCTGTTTGTAATTTGGAAAAATGCTTAACTCCGTTAATTATTTTTAACAGGGGACCATTGTAGGAAAAATAGGTGAAATGTGGGACTGGTGGGGGAATATTCTAAGGTGAGATTATTATTGGCCAATAAAGTCTAGGTGGGATTATTACAGACCAATTTCCCTATAATACCATATAACACTATGTAACACTATATATCATTATATAACAAATATAACAACTATAGGTTGTCTGATAGCATGTCTATGATAGATGGTATAGTGTTATATTTGTTATATAATGATATATAGTGTTACATAGTGTTATATGGTATTATATGGGTGTTACATATTGTTATACGGTGTTTTTATGGTGTTATATAGTATTATATATAGTGTTTATAATACACTTCTCACACTTTAGGCCCTTTTTACACTATCCTTACCCTATATATATATATATATAGGACAAAGATCCCGTTAGGAACCACCTCTTATTGCGAGAACCGCGAGAACCAAATGTTGAACGCAAGCAAAAATGCTTTAAAAATAGCTAAAAATCCACACAAATTTTTTTTTTAAATATTTTTTATAACA